>CAWUFW010005254.1:0-1372265 GCA_963921515.1 Calotriton arnoldi
TTCCAAAATACTTTAAGGCCAATTTGTTTCTCCTGTGTATACACATACCCCATATAACATAATAGCATTTTATTTTTTGTGACATTACAAATTCTGCACCTTCAGTCATGTTGTTTTGTTTTATGCTAGGGAAAATTCAAAAAGAAAATATTTTAATATAATAAATACAACATGTTTATTAAATACTGTTACATCTCAGTGAATATACTTACAATGTTTAGTTTGATGTAAATGAAATTGGTTAGGAAATAATATAAGCTTTCTTTTCTATTTACTTGATGTAATTTCTGTTGAGAAGAGGAAAAACATATTAATAATTTGATTATATTGTTTGTAGATGATAGGCATTTTAGGGGTAAAGGGTTATTTTGGTGGGTATTTAACGTTGTTTAATAATGGAAAATGATATACTTACTTTTTAGTTGTCTTTATTTTGTGTAGTTGTAGAATTATTTTGGAGGCTTTTGCTGTTGGCTGTAGAGGAGATAGATGAAAAGAAAATATATATTAGTGAATAACGTTTTGAAAATATTTTTAGGTCTGTTTGGCAAAAATAGAATATACTTACATTTATTGTTTTTTTATTGGTGAGTATTTTTGAAATAATTTTCTGGCTTTGTAGGATATCTGTAGAGGTGATATAAAAGTAAGGAATGAAAGAATAGTTAATTAGGTTTTAGAAATAATTTTTGGTGCAGGTTAGTAGTTTTGTAATATTTTAAAAACAGTTTTACTTACTTAGTGCAGTTTTACATTTCTTTTTTAGTAATGAAAGTTTTCTTTCAGGAAACAGTTGGGCACAGTTTCACCTTCTTCTTTGTTGTAGTTTTTAAGTGTAAAAGAGATGTATGTGTTTGATGTTTATATAGTGTTTATTTAATTGGTTGCTTAATGTTATTGATGTATTTTGAAATGTAAGCGTTTTATTCGTTGAAGTTAATTGTTTTTATTGTTTTGGCACTTTCTTTCCATATAAGGGAAACGCTAATTAAGAAACTGTTAGTAGAAAGTAAATATTTTATCTTTTTACTTTTTGTAAATAATTTAAATGTTGTTTTTAATATGAAATAATGTAAGTATTATATATTTAAAGTTTATATTTAATTATTGTAATATGTTTGTTTAGCCAAAATATATTTTTTTATATATTGATGTGTTTGCAAATTATTTTATTATGTTGTTTAAGTATTTTATATTGTTTTATAATGTGAATTTATATTTGGTGCTAAAGATATATTTAATTGAGCAGTTTTTATATAGTCGATATTTCTAAAAAGTCGATATTATTGATGTCTATATTTTGGTATTCGATATTTTTGTAATGTTGTATGTTATACAAATTTAAACGATATTTAATGTAACGATATTTAGCATTTCGATATTGTGGTGAATGATATTTTTTATTTACGATATTGTGTACTCGATATTTTAGTAATTTTATAAATAAGTATAGGTAGTAGATATTATTGTAGTCGATATTTAGACGCCGATATTTTGTATATTCGATATTTTTGTAGTCGATATTATGTCAGTGATCCGTCCACAACACCAGCCAAGGTTCCAGAAGGTCTGAGTTGCTCCTTGGAAAGTTGAGACTACAGAATGCACCTGGCCAAATCCTTTAAAGTTCAGCTGAAGGTAGTCAGCTGGTTACTTCTTGGTGGAGATGATGCAGGTGGAGTTCTTTTAACATGATGCTTTTAGGGAGTCCACTCCTTAAACCTTTAGTACACGCAAAGTCCTTCTTTTGCTGTAGTTTAAAGTGTGCAGCAGGTACAGTCATTCAGAGTGCAGTGCAGGGGTTCCAGCAGGGCAGTCCTTCTTCTTTTTGTTTCTTCAGGCAGGGATCTGAATTGCTGGGTAGCTCTCCCATAGTTATCCATGCTTCTGGGGTGACAACCAGAGGGGAACCCCATACCAATGGGGTACAGGATGCCACCCTCAGGTATGACAAGTTCCACCAAAGTGTGCCATATTTTTGTCCCAGAAAGAACTGTTTGCCAAAATCCAAAATGGAGAAAATCTCTCCTGGAGCTTAAGGTCTGGGTAACCCAACCTACAGGTGCGGCTAACTTTCCCTAACACGCCCCTTCCTGCCCCTCTGCTAATTCAATTAGAGGGGCTCCCATTTGGCTGGGCGTGCAGGAAGTGGGGGTGGGCCTGGGTCCTATCCTAAGTGTCTTTCCCTCTTTGAAGACCAGTTTGGCTACCCAGCCCCCTTCCTGCCTTTTTCTCTACAGCTTGCGGATCTCTTCCCATCAGATGTCTCTGTGTTTCCTTTCAGTCCACTTCACACTTCATCAGAGCAGCTTGGCTCAGCCTGTCAAAGGGTGGAGAATCAGGAGAGGCTACTCTAGAGCTGGATTTAAGCACATCAGATAACTTATTTTCTGTCACAGTTATAACACATCTAACCATGGCACGTTGTTGGATTTATCATAACTATTATTTAGACACTTTTTAAATATTATTTAGCTCACTCCTGTCAATAGTTAGACTTTATTAAAGTTGAAAAATAGCCTTCCCATATTAGCCCATGGGACTAATGTAGTGCAATATGGAAAATTAAATTGGCAGTTTTTCCCTCACCAGGGCATATAAAGCATCTTTTATAATGTCCCTGCTTGTAGTTACAAGACACCCTACCCCTGTGGCACCTAGGGGAGACCTTAGGGGTGACATTTGAAAAATAAGGTAGTTTAAGACTTTGGAAGTACTGTTAATTCTAAAATCAAATGTGCATATAATTTTAATTTAAAAGCAGCCTGCAAAGCAGGGTTGACTTTTAAAATGACAATAGGCCACACAGCAGTACACACTTAAGTGCATTAAATCTGCTGGGCTTCTAAACCTACATACCCTACCATATACTAGGGGCTTACAGGTAGGTTGTCATACCAATTGTAATTGCACCTAATTACCATATACCTTTTACACAAAGCACTGGCCCTGGGCTTGGTTAGCAGAACCAAGGGCACAATTAGAGTCAGTAATTACCAGTATAAGACAAAATATGGGGGTGATCAGAACAAAACGAATGACTTTCTCACAGGGCCCACCATTAGTTTACCCATTAAAGGATCAGCACCCACCTTAGCAACATTTCATAACGTTTTATCCTGTCAATAGCCCTTAAAACAACTAGCTGGTCATTGGCAGCAATGCATAGACAATTTGTCTTTTCACCATAACCCTTCTGGCAATCTCAGTGCTGAAATTGAACACCGGAAGAATAAGCCTGATGCTATCTTAAATTCTGACTAGAATGTAGAGAGAGTACCATTCTCATTCAGTCATCATGTCTGGAGCCGGAAGAGTAGTACTTTACCATGTAAATTACAGTTAGTATCAAAAGGGGTCTGAGGGTTAAGAGTAGGACTCTTCTGGTCACTCTTTGAATGCAGTCTGACAAACAAACCCTCATACCATTATTTCTGAGCATGACCTTCCAATGGAATCACATTTAGTATTTTGTCCAACAAAGGAGGCCATACTTAATAATCTGCCTTGTACATGTCCCCTGAGACAAAACTATCACTGAGGGCCTTGCTTGACTTCTGTTCCCATACTGCTTATACTGTCAGTACAGAAAGTATCCCAAACAGGTGACTTGCTTTTTTGCATTTTCTACAATTTTGGCTTGTTACCCCTAAATCAATGTTATGCTTGCCGAGTTACAGATGATAACTGGTTCACCCAGTTAGGTGAAGTAGCACTAGAATCTACAGGAATTAAATAAAACATAAAACTTCTAGGGCTCAGGCTTCAAAATTACCTACAATCTTTATTCTGTATGGAATTCTGTAAATATCGGACAGTGGGGCATATTTACAAGGAAAAGGTCAGAGCGCGGAGCTACGCTAAATTTGGCAGCTCAGTGCTCCAAATTGCAGGAATGCGCCGTATTTACAACAATACGGCGCACCTTGTGTTTTCGCTACTTCTGGTGCTAAAATTAGCTGACTAGTGCCACACCAACACAGGCACCTTTGCATCATAGTATTGTATAGGAAAATCCCTAGGCAACCAAATATTTACTTCAAAAGATTATGATATGCATTAATTAGGGCCAAGTAATCCAACAATATGAAAAACAAAAATGCTTTATTATCACAATTTGTGTCTAAAACCGGTGACATAAGTCAACAATATATTCACAATTTTATTAAAAACTAAGTAAGAAAAGTCCACAATCACACCTTTTTCTCATAAAGGCATTCATACTTGATGTACTATCAATGTATACTGTTCAAAATAATATTAGTATATAAATCTTATTTTTCTTCAGTATTATAATTTGTTTAATCTAAGCACTATACAGTGAATTCAGTTCAATGTTTGCGAATAATAATACAATAGCACTCATCAACTTGATCATGAAGAGTTATAACAAATATTACGCAACAATGATCAGTTTGAAATGATAAGTTGGTGGCTTAGATTTTTGATGAATCTTCAAGTAATCGAGCCTACGCACGTTTCGGCAACCCAAGCACCTTCATGTGGAAAGCCTCAGTTAGAACAAAAGGATTCCAAAGGGGAATACTATATTCCAAATAGATTTAGCAAAGACAGGTTTCAAACAACAGAAGCAGTAACTTACATAGAGCTGGATGACGAACAGCTGCCTGGAACTCAACTCAGAGAAAACAGAAGTTCTCATCCTTGGCTTCACTCCCGCATGGGACAACTCCTGGTGGTCCTGCGCCCTTGGACATCCTCCCACCCCGACGGACCATGCACAAAATCTCGGCATCATACTAGACTAATTGCTCACAATGAACCGCGAGATCAACACCGTATCCTCACCTGCTTCAACACCCTCCGCATGGTTCGAAAGATGTTCAGATAGATACCATCCGAATCCAGATAAACTGTCACGCACACTCTCATCAGCAGCAGACTGGACCACGGCAACGCCCTCTATGCCGGAATCAACAGGAAACTCCTTTGCAAACTTCAGACCCTCCAGAACACCACAGGCAGATTGATCCTCGACATCCCCCATCGCAGTCACATCACCCAACACCTCCGAGACCTCCACTGGCTCCCAGTCGAAAGAAGAATAGCCTTCAAACTCCTCACCCACGCATACAAGGCCTTTCACAAAACCCGACCTATATACCTGAACAACCGCCTCTCCTTCCACGCATCTAAAAGACACCTCCGATCAACCGACCTCGCACTGGCCTCCATCCCTTGCATCTACAAGACCAGAACCGGAGGTAAGTCCTTCTCCTACCTCGCAGCCAAGGCCTGGAACAAAATCTCCCACTCCACCTCCGGCAAGCCCCCATACTGCTCCAGTTCAGGAAAGACCTCAAGACCTGGCTCTTCGGATGACCCCAGCACTCACGGAGCCACCCCCCCAGTGCCTTGAGACCCTTATGGGTGAGTAGTTGCGGTTTACCAACCCCTGATTGATTGATTGATCATAGATCACTTGAATTAGTAGCCATAAGTGTCCAATTTAATGATGCACCTGATATGTTCCTTGCATGATTTTCATATGTAATGTAAGGGATGCGGGCTGATTGGTATCCAAAACATTCCCAAATGAAAATTGACCCTCCTCGTCATTGGTGTAAAAGATCAAGACAAAGGGAGATCCCACTCATTCTGATTTGAAAGGATAAATAGACCAAAGATGGTTGGCCGTAAATGGAGACACTCCACACGCGAGGACGAGATGTTCTGTGTGGCAATCAGAACCAGACTGCAAGGCCAAGACCATAGTGCAAGGGTGCCAGCATTGCAGGGAATGATTCTTTATGTGCAGGAAGGTGTCTCTTCCTGCATAAAAACAATCAATAATGGCGATTTGCTACTTCTATGTGTGCTGCATTGTGCAGCACACATAGAAGTAGCAAATCGTCATTATTTATTGGTTGTTTAGGTGCAGGAGGGGACACCTTCATGCACATAAACAATCATTAAAGGTGTTTTGCTCTTTCTATTTGTGCAGCAGAATGCAGCACACATAGAAAAAGCAAAAATGAGGAGAAATAAAACTATTCCTTCTAATTGCGCCATTCTAACACCTGCTACTGCATGGCGTTAGTTTTTGGAGCTGCCTCAGATTTACACATCCTTGTTAATCTGGGCCAGTGTCAAAATGCAATGGGTGTTGATGTGGAATGCCCACAGAAACAACCTTTCACGCAAAGTGATGCGTTTAAAGGGGCCGTATTTACAAGGTGACGTTAAGCCACTGAAAGTGGCTTAGTGCCACTTTGTTATTATGGAGAAGGGCATTGCGCCACCAGAATGTCACTTTTCGCCACCAGAACGTCACTAAAAGTAACATTCTATCGGCACTATCCCCTTGTAAATATGTCCCAGTGTGGCTTGAAATTATGTCTTCCCACCCTCCACTATGCATTGCTTGTTTTATGATATGATTTATTTAAAATGTGCTTGATAGATTTTCCTCATTTATATTAGTTACCTTACTTTGTCATATTTTAGGTTTCATACAGTTGCAATTTCTCCCACATACTACAGGTATCATGCAGCATAGCCACTATCGCACACAGGCATTAAAATATGAATTGATCTGAATTGTAGCTGTGCTAATGAACAAAGGGCCTGATTTAGAAATTGGCGGATGGGTTACTGAGTCACAAATGTGAAGGATGGTGCGTCCACCGTATTACAGGTGCATTATATCCTTTGGCGCTTGAAATAAGGCGGACAGGCTATCTGTAACATTTGTGGTGGAGTATCCCATCCGCCAAACTCTAAATCAGGGCCAAAGTACTTACAATTCAAATAATGAATTTGTGTTAGGATAAAATGATAGAGCCTGTTGAACATCTTGATTTGTTTCACAAATGGGAAGCAGCATATTCTTCACTTCTATGATCCTCATCTTTCCTTCCAAACTTCCTTCATTAAAAATCCCTTTTGATAACTTGAAAATATGATTAGTTTTTTGTATTTAATCAAAATATTTGCATGGGAAACACTTGATAACATGCATCATATTACTCCTGAGAGTTCTGTGTCAATTGTAGCGGCTTTGAAAGACTACAGCAGCTTAATCTAATCCAAAATCATGAATATTCAAATCTCCTATATTAGTTTTACAAAACCTGTCGTTTAAGTGGATTTAATTTACTTTAAATGTCATTGTCTCTTTTGCATGATAGCAATACGTTGTCAATCAGTTTGTTGATATGTTCACTCACCTGTTTAATGAAATATAAAATAAGTTATTCATTGGTACACAAAATGAGCATGTTCTTGTCCGTGCGTGAAAAACAAATATTCCGTAGAGCGGAAGGAATGTTGCGTTAGTAAGGCATGAACTGTGCTGCGATTATTTCTGTGTCAGAAATAGTTATAATTGTGGCACATAATGCCATGGCACCTCTTTAAAAGGCTTTAGGTCATGCAACCCGAAAGTGGTAATCTTATAGGACAAATGTTGTCAAGTTTTGGGATGCAAAGGAGCTGGTCATCCACTGGCCAATTTTCTTATGTGTCAGTCTGCTCCACTTCATCTGTCTGTTTTCCCATGTACAAATCCCCAAAAACAATTTCCTATCACTACTATTTTAGGGTTCTACCAAATGTTGTGCACCCAGCTTCATGGTTAAAATGGCAATGTTTTTCATTTTTTGTCATTTTATTGTTATTTGAACTTCCAGTTGTCTATTTCAAGTATCAATTAGAAAGTGACCAATTAAATGTGGAGGTTCCGAGCAAGCTAAGGTATACTTCAGAAAAAAAGGTAGACTTCAAAATCTTCAAATGAAACTGGAGGCAGAAAAATTGCATATTCAACGTGTCCTGATAACGACCACACTCATCAGGACAAATTGATGGCTATATGTGGTGACTAATGCCTTTTCTGACAAGCAGTGAATGATAGTAAAATACCTGTGTGTACAATGATGTTTTATTGTTTGTTTTTTAACTAGAGACGTTAGTGGAAAGCAAATAAAATCTGATCTAATCTAATGTTTTGTATGACTGCACCCGCACCACCAAGTAAATACTCCAAAATGGGAAATATCACTCACGTGAATAAACCCGCTACAATAAACATAAATTACAATCCCAAGTATATCAGTAACAAATAAATAGCACCATGCTACCACTTAGAAGCAAAGGCTCCCTTATGGAAATAACATCCTATGCAATAATGAAATCTACACAGATGTGACCAAAGGCATTTATTCAAAAGAGAAAACAATAAAATAAGATCATGCATACATATGTGATGGCAAAAATATTGAGAGGCAAACGTGTGTGTGTATTTTTATTTTTTGCTGTAATATTCATGTTTTTTTAATGTTGTTTATTAAACTATTTAAATATTATAGTATTTATATAGTACATGTAAATGTTTTGATTTTAATGTTTATATAATCTTGAAAAATAGTGTTATGTGTTTTTATTTATTAATTTGTTCCTTGTCTTTTAATTAGGTTTTCAGGTTGTGGGTTATTTTAGTTGGCTACTTGCTTAGGGTGAGCACAACACGAAACCCACCAATCCTCTTCCCCATCGACAGTACTAAACAAATCCTAGGCTGCACTTAGCATTGACAGCAAAGAGGGAGCACTAGGATATGAGGATATGAGAAAAGGCACACATGAGACATCGTCAAATTGAAGACACACAAATTGTCTAAAATGTATTTATTCAAGCCTTGAGAAAGTGCTGTGTTACTCTATGAAACATGGTTTGGCAGTTGTTCATGAAATATAATTTTGACTGTCAATAAATAAGTGATTATAATTCATGCCACAAGAGGCAAACTATGTTTGAATGTATTGGATCAATCAATTTAATGAATTTACTTCTCAACACAATCATAGAAATATTGTCAATATGTTAATATTGAAATATGGACATTAGGCGATTAATCACCCTGCCTTTTTCCCCCTGCGTTTGGTGTTAATGCTGAGTTTGTCATTGTGTTGTTGGGGGTTTCTGTTTGCATTACTGTCACTTGTACAATTCTGTCAATTGTATTCTGTGATGGGTAACGTGTCTGTGTGTGCAGGCAGGGGTGTAATGCAGGACCGTGCAGCTCTGCAGTGAAGGGGCCCCCATTGAGAGGCCCACTGCGGTGCAGAGCCCCCCTTGCAGTGCAGGGGGCCCTCAATCCTTCACGGGGTCCCCAAACCATCATTGGGCCCCCATTCAGCCCAAGGCCAATTAATATCTGTGAATGGGAGATATGGGAGCCTCATGGTCCATCATCACATTCTGCAGGGGGGTTCCCATCATTTTGCGTTACAGCACTCTGTGCAGGTGCATCTTTTATTTCTCCCACTGAAATTATTTCAATTGTGCAAAAGTTGTCAGGTTGTTTTCACCATATCCATACTACATACTATTCACAGTGACTTTTCTGATGTTGACTATTTATGGAGGTGTTTGTAAGGAAGCCTATATGTGTAGTTTCTATTAACACTTTGTATACCAGATGCTACATTTGTCAGTGGTGCATGTGTATAACTAGTGTTTTTGCTTGCTTTCGATAGGCAGGTTTTTGGGTTTATCCGAATTTTTGAACGGTTTATTGTTGTAATTATATCCTCACACTGTGCTATAAAAGGCTTACACACTTCTATACTAAGGGGCCGATTCTGATGCGGGTTGGAAAAGCTTCCCGACCGAATCGGTTGGGAAATGGTGTCCGACCCACTCGGATCGGGAAAGTCCAACCGGCGGAGTAGGATGCATCCGGATGCTTCCAGATACGATTTGGTTGAACTCCCATTGACTTCAATGGGAACATTTGTTCCTAACTGCATCAGAATTGGGCCCTCGGTCGGGAAGACACGTTCCCGATCCGATTTGGAAGGAGCAAATGCCGTTAGGAGGCCTTCCTAACCGCATCAGAATCAGGCCCTCGGTCGGGAAGCTTTTCCAACCCGCATCAGAATCGGGCCCTAAGTAACTAGCCTCACCCTTCCTGATATCTGATTGATAACCTGAATCAGCGATTGCATTTAGCACTATTGTCTGCAATCTTAAAAACTGACCTTCTACTCTTCATCTATGACCATGCTGTTTAGTTCAGCATATTCCACAAAAGATCCTCATCTACAACTAACAAGAAATCTTAGAGGCTGCTTCGACACATTAAACAAATCCCTGATAGGTGGAAAATGTACAATCAAAAGTTACAATGGAACAGTTATGGCGCGTGCTAATAACAACGTCAGATACTTAGAAAGAATCATACTAGCCTCCAACCAAACCCTTACTACTTACCTTGCCCCAACCTGACAAACACATGCACTACAAAGTATCTATAAGAATTCGAGCTCTCGTAAACCTCCCTCAGTCTTCCAAGTTATTAGGAACTCAACTTAAAAAAACCTCAATTTTGAATTCATCATTAGTTTAGTAATTCAATCGGAGTTTTACATTGTTCAACAAATAAATATTGATTAATTCCAAACTAGATTATTCTAAAGCCCTAATGATCGGACTATCAAAGGTACACATAGCAATGTGCAGCACGACTTGTCCTAAAGTAGGAAAGTTTGATGATACTTCAACAGGGCCTAATATACGTGCATTAGTTGGCAGTGAATGAACAAGGTAAACTTCAATTGCTTGTATTTACAGATTTGCCCTATGTAGGAAATTGGGTAATTAGTTGTGTGGCCTGCACAAGCAAAATGTTCACAGTTCTCCTTACTGGGATCCAAGCACCCCATTATGGTGCTTGGCTTTCTCAGGGTAGCGAACCAGAGCAGTCCAAGGCCTACTCAGGGGAGGTGGTGTGGGCTAACAATCACCGTTCAATGGGACGCAATAACAACAATCAATAAATTATTATCCAGTCAGTACTTCTTCTTTATAAAAAGAATTAAATTTCTTAAATATACTCTACTAACTACTATGCAGTGATTTACAAATATATACGTTGGGATATGTAAAATACCATACATGACATTGCATCCTCACCTCTGACCTCCTAAAGGGGTTATACAATCATTTAAAGTAAATCTATAGGCTTTGTCAAAGGTTCAAGATCCACAAACCACATGTTAAAAACATCATTCTGCACTTAAGTGCAATCATCAATACTAAGAATCATGTGTAAATGTGCTTATTAATGTTAATAAAGCATATGCACTATGTTTAACAATCATTGTCAACATTATTGTAGCATTAAAGAATTCTAAAATGAAAAAAACATGTGTCTGTCGGCTTTTTGTAGACTTTTAAACCATGAAAGGACAATCATAAAAACAACCCTTAGAGGGCACCACATCTTGACTACATTAACATGCAACAATGGATTTATCCTCTAGGAGGCACTTTAACATAGGCCTTCTTTAAACCATCTTCAGGCCATAATAAGTACAACCATCTAAGCTCCAGCCTTAGGAGTGCTTGAAAACATTCATCAAACCAAGGAGGGTTCTGGATTCTATGACAAGGGCATTACCTTTATAAAATTTCCTTGGGGAGAGCTGCTGCACTCCTGCAACCCCCCATGCCTTCTTTTTAACATTGGTGGTTCTCCCTCCCTATTTTAGGGGCCAACACAAGGAGCAAAACACAAGTAGTGAAGAGCCCCGCAGGGCATAATGGGGCACTTCTTCGCTGCGCGTTTCGGCTGCAAAACAGCCTTGCTCACACGTGTGTTTTGCAGCCGAAATGCGTAGCGGAGAAGTGGAATAAATTCCTGAACTTGATAACCCTGATGTGTCCTGAGAGTACGTGATTCCGTCGTCTAGGAGAAATTGGTGCAATTGCTAGCCGGGTGCTCTGCCGGCATACGTACCACCTTTCACGGGTCCTTGGTCTGGGCTGGAGCGTTCATGAGGCAAAATATATATATATTGATGGCGAAAATGGTGGCAAAATAAATTATTACACGCACGAAATTGAGGTCTCGCAGTCCGTTTTTCCCAGAGGAAGGGAAGTGAGAAGGAACGGCGTTGTGGGATATATATATATATATAAAACTTACTTATAATATTTTAGTAGTGGCTCTCCCGCTGTGACTTTTTCTTTTGTTTGTCTAGCGCACAGCCTCTCTTTCTTTCTATTTTTTGTGGGGTGTGCTTGGTCCCAACCTAGCACCCCACATGCTCCCAACATTGGGGGCAGCCCAGGAAACCCACCCCAGGCTCCGTGCCGGCTCCCAGATGACAGCCTCTCTTCCTGCTGCTGTGGGAGCTGGCTGCTCTGGTCTACCCTGCCAGCTCCTTGCAACCAGGGAGTGTGTAATGCAGTGGCCACCCCTATCCCCCCAGACACAGGCATAGGAAGCATGAACAGGGCAAATGCTATTTGGAGGGGGCGCAATGGTGCTCTCCTGGTACTGTTGTGTCAGCCCTGAGGAGATGGGGGCCTCCATGGGAAAGTTTGAAGACAGGGAGGGGGCTCCACACACTACGCCTCTGTTGTGAAATCAAATCACTAATCCTTACACTGACCTCCAGGCCCTGGCTCACCCTGGGGGTAGATTAAGAAACGGCAGCCGAGCCCTACGTGCTTTGTTGCCATAAAGGTCAAAGGTCACCAAACTCGCAAGCCCTAGTCACCAGGACAGTTGTAGCAGACCTCCAAAGTGATGCAGTCCTCAGGGAGCTGGTTCTCTTGGCTCCCTGCACCAGCCTTCCTCTTGGTCTTGGTCTATGGGTGTAAAAGTTCAAGATGCTCCCCCAGCTGGTCATCAGGGGGTGTAAGGGGGCTAGTCTCAATGGCCCTTGGGGAGACCCACTGGTCCTGGGGTCAACTGGGCAAAGTCTTTAGTTTTTTGTGGGCTTTAGGGGATTCTTCCTTCCAGTTATCCATTGTGGGCCCAGGGTCCAGCAGTGAAGCGCAGAAAAATCACCAGGCAAGAGCGGGTCTCCCCCTTGTGCAAGAGTTTTTAAAGGGGAGAGGAAGGTTCCAGAAGCCAGGCTCCCCTTGCCAATCCTAGGATGCCACGCCATCTCTCCACCCCTGTCCCAACCCTCCTGCACGGCATGCAGTGACAGTTCAAAATGGCGTCATCCAGGAGTCAATGGTTACTTCTCCTCTGGAGACCTCAGCTCCGCCCCTTGCTGACATCACTGTCAGTGCCTTTCTCACTATATGTTCAAAGGGGAGCCCCCTCCTGTGTTGGCTCCAGAGGTCTGGGCTCCCTCATTTGTTCAGTGGGCTTGGACAGGCCCATCGCTGGTACAGTATGACAGCTGATTCATTGATGCAGATCATTCCACCACACCGCTTTCCTCCTTAGGAGCTGATTGAAGCACTGTTGTGTTGTGTTGGGAGGCCTTTGTTCCTGCTGCTGGAGAGAAGTGTAATTAACTGGGCACAGCAGGGTGACAAAAGGCCTGGACTCTGATCCTGAGCTGAGCCAGAGAAATATGACAATTCCAGATGACCCATAATTTGTACAGATATCTTTGTGAAACTTGCAGAATTTATTTTTCTGCACAGGTTACACCCCAGTTCGATATGCCACTGGTCTCTGTAGGCCAAAGGGAAGCAAGACTGCACCCAAAGGAATGTTTCTCTCTATGTGTATAATAAAGTCCCAAACTGACATAACAAGAAATCACACTGACTTTCCCTGTTAGTGTACACTAAAATTTTAAAGCCTACCCCAGGTCAATATCTAATTCATAAACTAAACTTCATTGAAAAATCTGCTACAATGGGACCATCTGATTCAATGTCCTTGAAAGTTAGTGAAAAAACTACCTGTTGATATTCAGGAAAAACAAGACATTACTTTTTAGTAACTATTCCAAACATCAAAATCTTGGGAGAGATCCTTTTGATCCTTCAATCAATTTAGCAGATAACTAATTCAGCCTTTAAGCCAGGGGTATCCAACCTATTGTACAATCAGAGTTACATCTGATTGATGAAAATAGTCCTGAGTTCCCATTGACTTTCATCATTGTTGAAGTAGTGGCCGTATCAGATATAGCCACAGTAGTAACCACACCTTGTAAGACCATAGTAGTGACCACCCAGATGTATGGGACAATATTAGTAACAAAATATCATCAGCATAGATTTCAAATCCCCAATAGTGATTACTTGTTAATATGAAGATATTTATTAATAGGTAAGTATGGATTTACTTTTTTTATCTTAATTTCTACATACTTTGTAGAGTTAAGAACATACATAAAACTGTACTTGCCTATATATATTTATCATCATTATGTTGTGGTTGTCGATATTCTGGTTTCAATATTTTGGCAGGATTATATTTAAAACTTGACATTGAGATAGAACACTGACCAACCCAATGCATATAACAGGATCACCAACAGCAATGTTGGAAAAAGATTTATCTATGTAATGCCTCCACATGGCAAATTAAATAACAGCCACAGCAGCAAGTGCCATCTGGCACTAAGAAAATACTAGTAGCTATATATCCCTCAAACACACCATGAATTATCAAATCAAATCAAACAAGCTTTATTTCAAAAACCACATAGTGTATCATAAAAGCTACATAAAATAACATCACTGAATTAAAAGCACATATTTTAAAAAAGAATAAAATCCGGTCACTAAAAAGAGAAAATAAAAACACAATGGATAGAAACAAACGTCGACCCGCCTGAAAAACAATCAAATTTGTACAACTGCTTCCTACGTCTTATAACAGCCAATAAGGAGCGTGACAGTACAACGCATATGTACAAGGTCGGTAGCGTTTGCAAATAGATAAAAGCTTGGCGACATTGCACAAATCCAAGTTGTTTTAGCAGCGGCTTTATAAAGCTTTCTCTCAACTCTGTGTAAAACTAACAAAAAAACAGAATATGAATCGTGCTTTGCTTAGAAACGATGTCACATGGGCATAATCGAGATCAGAGGCCCAGTTATTAATATTTGGAAAGGTCATTAAATAATGAAATATATCCAGCCGAAACCTAGTCAGGACGAGTCTGTGCTGATGGTTATTAACATTATCTAGGTAGGGTTGCATATTATGGCTGGTCAGAATTAACTGGTTCTTCCGCACCGATGGTTTCATAATCTCAGTAGTTAGCCTCAAATCCTCTAATAGGGATAAGCATTTTAGTTTAAGCGCTTTCCTTTGAATACTGCCAATAAGCTCCAGATGGTCAAAAAACTCGGAGTGGCCAATGTCGACCAAAAAGTCACGTACGAATCTGAGCCAAGGGATTTTTAGTGCCAATGTAGATCTGAGGCAGTCCTCTATAATAGAGCGATTAAGCACGGTATGTTCCGAAGACCAGATCTTGTGCCAGAGCAAAACTGGCTGGACCTTAATCATATCTGTAAGGTATGAAACTCCCAATTCGGAGTGGCAAACGTAAGTGGAGCTACTTTTTGGAAGAGCAAGGAGATTCCTTAAGAATACATTTTCTGCACGCTGTAGTGATTCGACATTAGCATATCCCCAGAGCACGGACCCGTACGTAGCAGTCGGTCTACATTTGGCCTTATAAACGTACAGCATTTCCCTCGGGTGGTTTATGCTTAGTTTCATGGCAAAGTCCAGCAGAACTGTAGTACTTTTAACAAATTGAAGCCTCCTTGACTTAATTGCATTGGGCCAACTCCCATCTTTGTTAAATAAAATACCTAAATAGCAAAATGTAGGTGTAGATAGAATCTTAGAGCCCTCTATAAAAATGTCTCGACAGTTTGAGGACCTGTTCCCGAGCTTCATAATGAAAGTTTTACTGATGTTTATTTTTGGGCCCAGGCCCCGCATTAACTGGACAAATTCATCTAATACTCGCTGTATTCCTAATGGGGTACGAGCCATTAGTACCGCGTCATCAGCATATAAAAGTGCCAGGATCGGGTGCTGTCCTACTTGGGCTAAATCGGTGCACTTATTTGCAAGGGTACTGCCTAAACTATTAAGGTAAAGATTAAACAAAAATGGGGTGAGTACACATCCTTGGCGTACTCCTCTTTTTATTGGAAATGATTAGCTGCATTTGCCTTTCAGGCGATAACGTACTCTGCCCCTACCCAGTGCATTTAAGCCTCTGAGGAAATTTACAATAGTGCGGTCTACTCTCATACTAACCATGACCAACCATAATTTATCATGTACCACGAAATCAAATGCAGAGGTTAAATCTACAAATGCTAAAAACAAACCCCCTTCTTTAATAAGCACATATTTCCGTATAAGTAGATTTAAATTAATAGCCTGTTCAGTAGTCCCCAAGCCTGGGCGGAACCCATACTGAAGGTCGGAAATAACACTATTGGATTCTGCCCAGTCCTGCAATCTGCCTAAGAGAATGCGTCCTGCCACTTTAATTAGTGAGTCCAGCAAGGAAATCGGTCTATATTGTACTGGGCTATTACGATTGCCTTTCTTAAATATGGGAACTATAAGAGACCCGGGCCAGGTATGTAAAAAACCTTTGCTCCGACAGGCTATAAAAAGTAGGGTTAAAAGGGGACCCCAAAGGTTGATATTGGATTTGAACAAGTCAATGGGGATCCCATCAGGGCCCGGTGCTTTACCATCTTTGCTCGCCTTTAGAGCCATAACTACCTCATCTAAGGAAAAGTCAGGATAGGTCTGATCAGATTCAGAGGAAGTGTAAGAAGAAATACTCGTAGAGGTGGAACTAGGGAGGGACATGCTAGTAACCTCCTGTTTTGAAAAAAGAGTAGTAAAATGATTAAGCCATTCACCTTCTGTGATGGCAATCTCCATGCCAGGGCTATCAGCTGTATTAAAAAAGGGAGAATTAATGATACACCAGAAGGTTATATTATCTTTTGACAAGCTAGCATTGAGTAGTTGGTTCCAAGTCTCCTCCTTCAGGGTCTTTTTACGATGTTTGATAGCAAGCCTGTAGGCAAGTCTACACTCCTGCACTTCCTGGATATACCTTGATTGGTTGCCTAGTGCTAGCTTTAAACTTCTCGATGCCTTTGAGCAAGTAGTGTCAAACCAACCGCGATTCTCTGATCCGGCTGTATTCCGACTGACAGTAAGGCCTTATTTAATAAAAAAATGTATTTGCTCAAAGGCCATAATGATTTTATCAGCAGCTGCATACTCATCTAAACAAGTATCAAAGGCTGCCTTCTGTTCTAGAAAGATATTAAGATTGACCAGGGACCATCTTAAGGCATGCCCGTTGCGCCGAGAGATCTCAATGTTCGCCATATTTGACACATGTTGAGTGTCCCTCTGTTGAGAAAGTAAATTAATATTCAGAGCTACACTATGTGGAAAGTGATCACTGATTGCAGCGTCATAGATGGAAAAGTCTAAGACCAACTTGGAGTAACGTAAAAGAAACAACAAAAAATCAATAACACTATTTAAACCCCTACCGTTAAAAGTACACTTTACTTCAATTGGGGGATTAGTAAGCTCATTACAGAAGGACAGATTATATTTAAAAAGTAGATCATTTAACGTGTCCCTATATTCAGTATGTAAAAAATGAGTAACATCACTGTTATCAATCGCAGCTATCAAATAGACCTTGTTAGATGGCAGGGGGCAAGTACGTAAATTAAAATCACCACCCCATAAAACAATAAGGTCCTTACACCCAGTAGGGAAAGCTGATTCCAAATCAATGTCTAGTTGACAGAGGGTGATAAGAATTTCCCGCGAGGGGGCATTGTTGTAAAGATTTACAATAACCAGGGTGGAATGTTGATTAATTTGAATTGAAATAATGTGATAATACATTCTGGTCACAATCACCACAATATTCTGTAAGGGCATCTTATTAGACACTTAAATACATAATCCCCCTTTAGGTCTCCCACAGGTTGAGGGAATTGCTGGGTTATGAAATGTTTTAAAACCGTTGAGGTGTATTGGGTCCACAACCCATGTTTCCTGTAAACAAAGCACATGAAACTTGCACACAAACTCAAACCACTCAGTCATAGTGCTTTTTAGCCATAGCCCAGCAACATTCCAAAACAACACCATGATGGCACAGTCAGAATGGGCGACCTGGGTTGGTAGTGACTGTTTAACTATTAAGTCCATATTAGCATTAATTTGAGGAGTAGAAAAATCACAAACAGCACCTATACTCGGGCAAACATCAGGTTTGGGCTCGGGTAAAATAGAATTTCTATGCTGAACACCCTTACTTGGAGTGGGAAGATCATTCAGTCAGTCCACGCCATTAAGAGTAGACAGACACTCAAACCTATTGTGGGTTACAAAAGAGGGTAAAGGGGCGGTGAACTGGGCCTGATTAAACAGAGCTGGCTGTTGGAAGGTGTAATGAAAGGCTGCGGGTCGGTAAAAAAAGCCAAGTGGTAAAACTACTATTTGATTTATGGCACGAGACAAAGAGCTAGCTCTCTCTAGTATAGTTTCAACTAGCTTTGGAGATGTAAATGAAAGCACCACACAGTCACCCTCTATTGTTTTGTTCCCTAAACCAACCCAATTGACCCTCCTAATCATCTTAAGATCTGAAAAAAGTACGACACCTAACCCCACCTTCGCATTTAGCCAGTTTAAGGATTTATTCCTCAATGAAGCCCAAGAATTATGTGCAGAAATAGAAACAGGGGGAACATTGGCTAAAATTACCACGTAGGGTGTGGCAGCGGCAGAAGTTCCAAGCGCTCAAATTTGGAAATTGGTATAGAAAAGTTGTTAACATCCTTAATTGATAATGGATTGGAGTAAATTAATTATCATTTAAAGAGCAGTTTACATATATTTTGGATTTTTAGTCATTTAATTTTCAGACATCAGCATATCGCTATATCTAAATACACATTTTCCTATCAAATATGCCCTTATCATTTTGGGTAAAAATAGTTAAGAACACACTCACTGTATGACTGATAGGATGGGGCTTGAAAAGTGACAAATCTGCATATGACTGTGCTAAATTGAGAGTGGAGACAGGTGGTCATGTTACAATCCTCACAGGCTGTCACAGTGTGTATTTGTGAGAATGCATGTAGCCCTGTCACTGGTTTTGCTGGCTGCCACTCCAAGGGTCAGAAGCTGTGTGGGACTGTCTCCTTCAATGTGGCTAGACCCTCTGAATTACTTACAGTGCTGGAATGCACTCCATGAAGCTACTTCCAGAGTACTTATGAGCTACCAGTAACTTTCGCCATACCCATTGGAGACCCGTGCTCTACCTTCAAAGTATCAAATCTGCCAGCTTATTCACACTCTCCATCGTGGATAAAGCACATATTCTCTTTCTTGGAACCTACCTTGGCCAAATGTCAGTTGTACCTCATGCTAGATTACAACATAATACTTTACATCATGGTTTTACCATGCATGGCTTTACATTGCAGTGTAATTTACATCTATGTAATCCACCACTACAACTCATGTCATTATATCTCATACATTTGTTTCTTCACATCCAATAAAAATGCAGTTTTGAACAGTACATTAAATAAAAAAAATACTTGGGTTTTTAACTACTGACTGAAATGTCACACATGGCAAAAACTCCGTATTTTAAACGGCAATTTAAAATATGTTTTAGGTAGAAATTTAAAGAAAACGTTTAATCCAAAAAAAGAACAATGATACCCAGAAAAAACAATATGACATTGAGACCATCATTTTGTGGACAACTCACAGACAAGATGTGACTGTAAAAATCTTTGCGAGCAGCAGTCGACACTGCAATATATCTCCCTAATTTGGTAAGCACAAGTATTAAAAATAATATGTAGTTCTTAAAACAGCTACTGCTAGTAAAAATAAATATTAGAACATACATTTAGGGGCTTACTACGATGTTGGTCGGAAAGCCTCCGACTGACACCGTCTCGGACTCGGGACTGACTGACAGGCTTTCTGCGGTTCCGACCGCCGGATTACGATGCGACCGAACACTGTTCGGTCAGATTCCTATTGTTCCCTATGGAAGCTTTTGTTACGGCTGTAAACCGGCCATAACATAAGCTCCTATGGGGAAATGGGTGTGTGTGTGCAAAACCCTGCACCCTATCGCAGGCACCCCATGGTGCCTGCCACACAAGCAGGGTTTTACAGGGGTGTACCTTAGGTACTACCTCGGCCAGCAACCGTAGGCCACGGGGGCAAGGGGCCCTGCCAGGGGCCCCCAAGGTCACTATCTGACAGCCTTTCCGTGCCGGAAAGGCCGGCACAGAAAGGCTGTCGGAATCTGACATCATAATCCTGATGGCAGAAACACCATCCATAGGGGTTCCGGTGTGCTTCCGACCGACAGGAATACTCCGAGAGCTGGTTGGAACCGAGTCGGAATGACCGGCCGGTGTACGTTCCGACCGTGAACATTGTAATCTGGCGGTCAGACAGTAAACCGACTGAGTCGGTCAGAAGGGCTCCGACGCGGTCGTGAAGTTTCCGACTGTCTGTCGGAGGCTTTCTGATCCACATCATAATGTGCCCCTTAATGTATTTTTTCAACCCTTGTTCTCTTGGCAAGATGCATTAAAGTTCACAAGACACAAATGATCTGTAACACATTTAACATTGACATCAAAAAAGAAAATCTATCTAACCAGCTACATATTATTTGAATTAAAAATAATAAGACATTTTTGTGGAATGGTGAAAAAACTATAGCATAAAACTATAAAATCTATAGATGGCAGAAATAGAGTAAATATGTCAATATTAAAATAAGTAGGGAAAATGTAAATAAATAAAATAAATAACAACCCTATTTTTTCTTTTCACAGAAATGAGCAAACAGCATTTTTTTCAAAATTTCAATTGTTTTATTCTGAGCTGAAAAAATTATTGAGAAACAGAAACTCATTTTAAATTTTGTTTACTTTGCAGACTTAAACTAAAGAAAGCAGAAAGGCAAACCAAAAAAGCCAACCATTTTCCCAAAACTTCAGAAACGGTCCTATCATTAAACACAGTAAATAAGCAATACATACTATGTAAATACTTCATATCACATTAATAAATTATGATCATTGGGAAAAATTCTGGATAAGATAAGAACAGTAATAACATTAATACTTTTGGGGTTTTTCAGACACATTATCTAAAATGTATTTCGTATACAGGTCTAACGTTCTTAAATTGCAGGAGACTGTTGTAAGTAAATCAATAAATAAAAAAATTACTTAACCTAATTTTCAATATTTTACATGCCAGGGAAACTAATTTGAGAAGACGTGGGGAGATTCGTGCAGCTACAAATCACCATTTTATAATGATTGTTCATTGTTAAGCAAGGTAAAAATGTAATGGACAAAGCAAATACAATCACAATCCTTAGCAAACTGTCAACAAATTCATAAACATATTTTTGTCTTTTCTTTTTTTAAATTTCTGGAAATTAGAAATTATACAATGGAAACATCTCAACAACCAAGTATGTTCTTTCAAAAAGAGAAAAACAACTCCTGAAGCACAAAGGGTGCCTTCATTGTGGGGGGAAACATACTGTACTGAGAGTTCATAAAAACTCAGTAAGCTATTTCTGTACCTGCTGCAGCGGCAGAGCAGTTACTCTGGGGGACTTTGGTGAAAAAGCATAACCCTTCTGCCTCTGCTATTGAGGTAGAGATTCAGGAAACCGCTGATAAATTTAGGGTGTTAACTCTTCCAGTGAGCCCTCTGGTGCAGTGTTCATGGAGGTCACACACAAAGCCCTTATGCTTGTTGCTGGACAAATGTCTGCAGTCACAAAATTAAAAAGAATTGTTTCCAAAGAATTGTTTCCAAAGACAGGTGCGTAAGTTAGTTCACCTCAACTCAAATACATTTCAGACAGTGAAATCCCTGTTGAACTAACTCAAACCTTTTAAAATGAACACATAGGGGCCGATTCCGATCTCGGCCGGTAGGGCTCCGAATCGGATTCGGCTTTACCGGATCCGATTCGGAGCCCTGTTTCCCGACCGAACCGTACGCGGGTCCGGCCGAGCGAGTACGATGCGAAATCGCCGACCGACTCGTCCGGGCGTCCCGACCGCTCCGACCGACTCGTCCGGGCGTCCCGACCGCTCCGACCGACTCGCTCGGACTCGACTCGCACCGCGCAATGGAGACGTTTCCGGCCGGGTAAGTACGATGCGCGCCGCGAGCAGTCCGACCGAGCCGCGCCCGTCCGGCTCGTAAGAGCTGTCGGAGCCGTACTTTGGGGGTCCGTGTCGGACCCCCTGTCACGCGTAGCCGCGCGAGTCGCACACAGGGGGACCCATGGGTCCCCTACCTGTGCGTGTACGGCGCGAACCGCTCGCCGCGTACCCGCTGTAGGGGGCGCCCTTGTCCGACTCGCACCCATTGAGGCAATGGGAGCCCGCGTACGCGTTGTACGACCGGCTCCCATTGACTTCAATGGGAGTCCGACCGACTCGAGTCCGATAACATACGGACGCATCGTACTCGTTCGGTCGGACTGCACGGGTCCGATTCGGTCGGAAATCTCTCCGGGTCCGGCTCGGTCGGAGAAATTTCCGGCCCGAATCGGAATCGACCCCTTTCTGTTCTATGACAATAACAATGCTCACAAATGCTTAATACTTTTTGCTACTTTCCACAAGACAGTATCACTGGAAAATATTGAATGATGGATGGCACTTTATAAAGCACCACTCCTCTCCCATTCACCCATATTTACACTATACATGCAAAGATAAACAAAACTAACATGCATCATACCTACACATTGCTAGTATGAGTTTTTATCTTTACTAAATGAAAAAACAACAAAAACAATTCTTTGGGAAATTATAAATGACTTTTATTGTCTACCCTGACACCTATATTCAGGGAAGGTTTTTCCATTATACTACAGCTATTTGGCTGGAAAAAATCCCTATCTGGAGACTACATGACCTACAGTGAATCGCAATTTGAAATGAATAAACTGGTTGTCTGTGTCAGAGCAGGGAGATGCCTTCTACACAACAATAAATTAGTCAGAATATGTTTCACAAAACAAGGAAAAATTAGCACCTTTGCTAAATTATTTTGAGGAAATTTGTTATGGTCATCTAAATAGGTTGAGTCTCAGAAGAGTACCACCTTTTCAAAATGACTGGTGGGAATGCTAATAATCCCTTTTACAGGGGAAGCACACATTTACACATGCTATTGAGGGATGGTATAAATCCATATACTCATGTATAGGAAATTCACACCCTATTCCATTTCCTGAAAATTTGGAAAATGGAGCAATGAACCCAGGAAATGTGTTGAGCACAATCCTTTATAGGCAGTCTGCACCCCACAATTAACACAAAAACAAAGTAAATTGATGAACAACTCCTTTCTAAGATTAAAAATGTGAAATATTAGGCGGAATAAATGACCTGGAAAACACCCAATTGCATTATGCTAACACATTTTTCTTGCTAGCCTGTTGGAAGTTACCATCTTTTGCATGGTGTAGTTCCAGATTTTTGCCTTGATTGCTTTTGCTGGCTGTAAAACTCTGTGTACTTTAACTGTGCTAACCAGTGGTAAAGTGCCTGTGCTCCCCCTTTCAACATGATGAAAATGACATACCCCAGATTGGCATATTTAACTCATCTATAAGTCCCTAGTATATGGTACAAAGTGTACCCAGGGCCTGCAAGTTAAATGCCATTAGTGGGCTGCAGTCCCCGTTGTGCCATCCACTGCAGTGACGCAGTGGTGTAACACAAAATGATGGGGCTTCCTGCAGAATGTGATGAGGGGCCCCTGATCGTACAGATATTCATTGGTCTTAGGTTCACTGAGGGCCCCCTGAATGGTGCCCCCCCTATTCTGCAGGGGCCAGCTTGGGAAAACAGAGTTGCTTTCCCGAGTGTTTAAGTATTTCTTATTCCATGTCATTGCACGCATTCTGCAAGGCATGCAATGGCATAGCTTAGATGGTGAAGGGGCCCCCTCCAAAACAAGAAACCCTGCCTCCCCCACACCACGGGGGCCGCGGGGCCTCCATTATGCCCCTGCAGTGACAGTGTGAGCATAACTCCAGGCCTTCCATTTCTAGTATGGCTTATGGGGGTATATTAGTGGCAAATCCTTACAAATTGTGGAGAATACATTTATAAGAAGACTCCTGGCAGTTCCACATTCTAACCCGATGACCTTTTGCCATGAGCAGGCTGGGCTTGATTATATAGAAGAACTACACCCACTTTTGTTATGGTACAGACTCTGGAAAAACCCAATAGCCCATTTATGCAGAACAATCTTACAAGATTGTCTGAAACCGGACAACTGCTTGAATATTCCATGGCTCAAGTATATTAAAACGAGTTTCGAAAGACTTGGTGCCCCAACGTCTTATCTTAACCCAGACAGTTTGTCGACTATTTCCCTAACTCAAACTAAAGCACTCTTTAATCAAAAAGTACAAAGATCCCGGGCAGAGATTAGAGGAGGAGGGTGAGAAAATAACCTTTGAGTGTTTCAGGCACGCCCCACACTTTATTTACAGGTCATTGGAAAGGAGAGGCACAAGTTTTTTCTGACACTGTTTCGCCTCTATACTATAGACTTTCTGCTAGCCTTCCCCGTAAAAGGCACGTGGTTTTCGACTCTCCCCTGCTGTCTCTGTGAACTCCCAGCAGATCAAAGCACTTTGCACTTTTTGTTTTTTTCACATTTTACACTGCACAAAGAATGCGGTTCCTTTGACCGATATTATGAGCACTAAAAACCAGATCTCACGTTGTGGCGTTTGTTTATTTGCACTGCTTGGGAAACAAAACCGTGATACCTGCTGTTTTAAATTACATTTTAAGTGTCATAAAGACACAATCTCATTACTAAATGATTCTCTCATCACACAGATGTCTTTTAATATTTGTTTTTAGTTTTTTTAGGAATGGCTCTCTCAATTTTATAAAGCGTAATACTCTATTTTGTTTTCTTTTATCTGCTCCAACGTTTATGACTCAGTTGAGCCGAATAAAGTATTTGATGATGATGATGATAGTATGGCTGTGCAGCTTTAAATTTGCAAATTGGATGTGTCAAAATAAACCCTTTAAATAGGTCAAAACCTTTCTTTTAAATATTAATACATCACCCCTAAGTTGATCTTATTGCCCATAAGACAAGGTGCATGGTATTTAAAGGTAGAGCATGAAAAAGTTTAATGTTACACATGCCCTTACAACGAAAAAGCCCCCAAAACTATTTTCACTTTAGCAAGGTTGGCTGTTCCTTAGGAATATTGGGATACAATTTTAATTTAAATATGTGATTAAAAGTGAGTCTTTAAAAACAGGAGCCCTAAGCACAAGCCATGTAAAAGCCAGAGGCAATACAAACAAAAATATCCACACAGGAATTCCACAATAGGCACGGTTCAGAGTACAAACCATAAAGGTTTATTAAAAATTCATAAATCAATACAGAAGGCAAAATGCATTGGTTGGTCAGTCCTTTCAAAATGCTCAAAATGCAAATGCATGTAAAATATCATTGGTAGTGGAAACTAAACTCTAATCTTGTCAATAGAATACCACTGAATACAGTCTAACACAAGGCAATTGAGAATCACAGAGCATTTGTCATAAGGACTGCTCAGTAAAGATGAAGAGTATGAACAGGAAAAATATTTAGTTTAATGAAAGGCTTGACATGAAATCTGCCTTGAAGGGAATCGGGCAAGAGCACTGGCTCCACTCCAAAATGGTGAGCATTTATAAACTTTTAGACAGGGAAACTGTACGATCACTTTGGTACTATGAGAAACGTAACACTGAACTATCCAATGGTTACACAGAAAACACATCACAAGGTAATCTTAACATTTACTCTACATCTAATGAATACACTGTACTATGTTTTAATCATAAAGCAGTACCACATTGAGAAACATAAACAGCATCTATGTTTAGCTGAGGAAGTGGTCTTCTATTGTATGCAGTTGTAAATCCGTTCACTCCAGGAGCATCAGGAACAGAAAACATTTACTTCATTATAAATGTTACAGTGCAAATAAACAGTTGAGCTGACTTAAATGAGATAAGAAATAAAACAGTTTCTTGTCATTAGGCATTCCAAGAGTGGGTGCAGTACAGAGGCTATTTATGAGCTCCAGGAAGGCATTCATACATTCATTGTGCCAAGGCACTAGATCACTTGCATCATTATGAGCAGGCCTTAATAAATGCTCTGCAGTCAGGAAACATTTAAAATCCACTGATGACAGTATCCAACTATTCCTAAAAACATCCTCACTTCTTTTTGGGTCTTTGTTGGGTACATTTTCAGAATCCAAGTGATGAGTTCTGCAGACACCTTCCACACTCCTTTCCTAATTTTATGACCCAAGTAAACAACTTCCTTCTGCCAGCATTGCCTGGAACATTTTATAGCCATGCTCTAAAAAATGATTTAACAATGCTATTGTGTCAAGCTTACAATCGTCCCTTGTTTTGGATGTGTCCATCAGGTAATCAATGTGCTGCACCAGCACTGAGGAACAGGGAAGGTGGAGACTCTCCAAATCTTTTTTCAGAATTTGGGAGAAGATTGATGGACTTATTGTCTACCTTTGTGGGATTCGACACACGACCAGTACTCTATTCGAAAATCTGAAAACAAGAGATACCAGTTATCCTCATGAACAGAAATTAAGAAAAACACTTGGCATCAATAGATTATGGTAAACCACTCCACGTCAGCAGGTGTTTGGAACACAATTATAGCAGGATTCAGTAACAAGGGACAACATGTGACTGCAATATTATTAATTTTGAACAGGTGCACTATCCTCCACTTTTGACTCTGTTTTTTTAATTTCCATAATCGGGGAATTGCAAGGACTCCCTAACCCTTCTTTTAAAATGCTTTGCTCAATAATATTTTCAATAAAAGGTGCTATACCCTCCTCATGCTCCACAAATAAGCTTGTACTGAAGAGTAAGAAGAAACCACACCACAGTAGGTTTCACTTTGATCTGCACTGACACTGCACTTTTTCTTAAACCAACGTCTTTTTCAGTAAATACCACACCTCTTCTTTCACTGTCCTCTTTTTGTGAGCGCTGGGAATAGTCTCACTTTTAACTCTTAGATTTTAAAATCTAGATCTTCATCTTGTGTCTGAATTTCTACACTATATGATGTATAAGAAATTATGCATTGCATCTTGCAGAAAAGGTCATGACTCAGCAAACTAAAAAGGCTTGTGTCACAAATAATCAACTGGTGGTTATTTTCTATAGATCCAATTTTAACAGGGACATTTGTTGACATCTTATTAGTGATCTGCTTGTTGCTAAAACCTACAACTTGGACTTCTTTTCCCGAGAAGAGTAGGTTGAGAACCTCCATTGGTCAAACCGTATAGTGGGTAGCATTTATATCAGTCAAAAATTATACTGGTTGGCCATTCACCTCACATATGGGCCATTCTGGTCTACCTGTAGGGCTGCACCAAGCATGCAATCTTGCTACCTTCTGAGGCACCATCATTGTGCCTGCATTTGACTCAGTCCAATAGGAACACAGAGTTTTGACACACACTGAAGGATTTTTCTGCACGCCAGGATTCTGCTTCTGATCCTGCATTTCCAGCACAGAGGCCGTATGGGCTGGTGCAGCTGACTGGATGACTAACCCATTCTGTGCCATCTGATTCATGTTTTGTTGCATTTGGGAAACCATTTTCAAATCATTCTGCACTCTTTCTGGATTAGAGCTATACTCTTGTTTCCAGTGACCATTTTCCCACAGAAATGGGATGATGCAGACTTTTTCAACATATTAATACTTGCATTAGACACATTCAAATCAATGAGAAAACCTCTACCACTGCCTTGAGGAATATTATTTCCAACCTGCACAAATTGAAAATCATTACTCTGCATACCAACTCCCTGCATACTCGAATTTGCGTCTGAATCAAAACTAGAATCAAAACCAGGATCTGACATCTCAAAAAGGTTTCCTTTCTTACCACCTTTCTGAAAATACTTCCGTCTGAGTCACCACAAGCTTCTCCTTAATCTTCCTCTGCTTCGTGTCACAACAGTCACTGCAATACTTGCCATATTTCTAAATCTCATTGAAGAGGTTTTGCTTGCAAACACATCACACTCTGCTGAATATTAGAGCTAATCTCTAGATGCAAAACTTAGACAAAAGTTGAAACAAATGTCTTAACACCTTATTTCGCGGGGTCCCAAACTCTACTGTATTGTCTGTAAATTTGCTTTAATTTTTTATAGTAGGCACGCTCTGATTCATATGGCTCCTGTGTTGCCCTCATAATTTTCAACCAATGTATTTCTTTTTGCAGCACTTTAGTCTTAAAGTGCTCAATCACCAATTTATATGTATCCTTCGCAACAGGAGATGGGGCTGTACCCTTGGAGGTTCTGGCCAATTTGCAACTGCCTTGCACTTCAACCACAAATCTTTAGAAATTATAATCTCAACCAACATATTTAAATCAGTCCAAACTACCTTTGAAATCATCACAATTCTCTCTACCTTTTTCTACCACTTGCTAGATACTCTCTAAGCTTTGGAAAATTGTTCATAAATGTAAGGAGATCAGACCTTGCCACAGAATGTGTACATATGCACCTCCATGTAGTTCTCTCAAGGGGTATCCTGCAACCACTCCACACTCAGTATCACTCACGCTGGTCCCTTTTCTTTTTCCATATCCTTTTGTTTCTGTTTTCTCCTTTCTTCAATTATTTTTCTCTGTATGATTTCACGTCCTCCTAATTGTAATTTTTTCACAACGTTTTATTCCCTGTATTTCAGCATCACTCATATCCATGGTACAACTCCTGTTTATTTTCTTTTTACACAAATTCACATCAAAATCATCCACTAATTCTTTAAGATTACTTATGCGCCTTCTCATTCACAATAAAATCCCAATCATTCAAGGCTTCAAACTGCGTAGGTCTAGGGTGCGGTTTCGCCCAAAACATAGCATGCCTCAGATACTCAATCTTTTGGTATTCACAGAAGGCATTTAGTAGTAGTAAAGTTAGGATTTTGTCTTAAGTTTGTCTTAAGTCTGTCTTAAGTCTGTCTTAAGTCTGTCTTAAGTCTGTCTTAAGTTTGTCTTAAGTCTGTCTTAAGTCTGTCTTAAGTCTGTCTTAAGTCTGTCTTAAGTTTGTCTTAAGTCAAACTTAAGACAAAATCCTAACTTTACTACTACTAAATGCCTTCTGTGAATACCAAAAGTAGTAAGTTTAGGATTTTATCTCAGATTAGTTCTGTGAATCGGCCCCACTGTGATTCCCTAGGGTTTACCTGCTCATTATATGTTGATAAATATGGGTCTTCATACTTGTCAATGGTTCAAACAATGGCATAAGAAGACTGCTAATAATAGTAAAGTTAGGATTTTGTCTTAAGTTTGACTTAAGACAAACTTAAGACAGACTTAAGACAGACTTAAGACAGACTTAAGACAAACTTAAGACAGACTTAAGACAGACTTAAGACAGACTTAAGACAGACTTAAGACAAACTTAAGACAAAATCCTAACTTTACTACTACTAAATGCCTTCTGTGAATACCAAAAGTAGTAAGTTTAGGATTTTGTCCCAGATTAGTTCTGTGAATCGGGCCCATTATCTCCAACACAAATAGGGACTGTGGCCATTTCCATAGCTGCACCCGTTGTCGATCAAGCTAGGCTGAACAACACGAGCTAATAACCAATCACAATTCAATTTCAAAGTGAGACTTAAAACACAATGCTAAATGCAAAATGAAACCTTGTCTGCCTATCGGAATACAGCAGGGGAATCAAACTCACCACTAACTAGGGATAACCCTAAAAGAAATTTCAGTCACGCTAAGATAAATCTTCATCATGAGCAAATCTGTCTCTGAATCTGTGAGTCTTTTTCCCGTGCACAAAGAATTGAACAACGCAACACTGATTAGTTCAAACACAGCTAGACCATAGCAAACTCGTACAATTCAAATGTAAAAAATCAATGCAAAAGGCAAAACGCATTGGTTAGTCAATCATTTCAAAATGCTCAATCCATCCTAGACAAACATATTTACTATACAGGAAGACAAGAAGGCCAAAAGTTGAATTTGATTATTATCATCAGTTCACAGATTGAGGAAATTGAATATGTGAGCCTGAGGTTTTTCAGTGCAGGCCCCTTCTCTTTGGATCAGCTGGCTATACATCACACTTGGTCATATCTATCAGCTGCTAGGAATATATTGAAAACTTTGCTGTATGCAAAGGCCTACTTGTCACCAAAGGGGGTCTTATAGTAATTCCTCACTTCCCTAGCACTAACAAACAATTTTGTAACTGAGTCCTTTAAAAATAGATGATAACTTAACATATTTATCCAATTGTATGTTTTTTTTTTTTTTTAAACATATTTTATTAGATTTTCAAGGTATATACTTGGCGACTGCCCTCAATGAACATATAGAGCACCAGATACATCCAAACTACCTTCATTTATAAAGGAACTGAAACCCCTGCGAAACAAGCAGGCTATACAACATGACCATGACACAGAGCATTTACAACCCAACACAATTATTTTAGTTAGGACATAGTCGATTACCAGTAGCATGAGTATATGTGCAATCTGTTCTGGGACTGGGATCCCGCGAGGGAGCCACACTATACAGGGTCTATATTCGGCAGTGGTGGTAGCTCTATTCCTCAGTAGATCGCCCATCTGGACCAAATTTATCCAATTGTATGTTTGATTGGGTTTCAAATAGACCATCAATGTTCTGTACCTAATTGTTGATGGCAATCATGCAACCTCTAATGAAGCAATCACTGCTTCACTACTGCCTTTTTGGGAATATGTGTGTCATCAATTGGAACTATGCAGGCCAGTGCTTAACTTGTACAAAGATAAGTGCCATCGCCCTCATCAAGAGATCACTACAGCTTGCACCACCCATAGGCCCTTCCAGTACTGCCAATGGCAGTACCAACACAACTACTAGCCATCAAACTCCTACAAGTGTGACAATTCAGACTTTTCCAGGCCCAAAGCACTAAACAAATGGATTGGCTAGCAGTTATTAGTCATTTTTAATGTACATTGAATTAATAAACAACTGTTGTTATGCTCATATCTAAATTACACAAACAGCTCCACTATGTGGTATACCGTCATAAGTGCTGGTGTTGGCAATTAAGTGCCGGTGCTGAGCAGCCGAAACCATTGGCTAAAATTAAGCACTGATGCAGGCCATAATGAGGGTCAAGAGCCCTACTCTCTTCTCTATGACCATAAAACATGATTCATGCCTTAAAATGAAAGAGATTCACTTCTAGAAAATGTTCACAAACATTCTCGGCACTGCCCTAGAAAGGACACGTGAGCTATCCTCTGTAACCTCTTGACTGTCAACAATGGGACCTAATTCACCATTAAAAATGTAAAAGTAGAGGCAGAGATTTAGGTCTTCCTGTGAACGTACTTTTTTCTTTTCTGTTTATTTGGAATTCACCAACATTCCAGTTGTACATGTTCAAAGGTGCCACATGCAGAGTACTATTGGGCTTGTCATGCGAGAGTTTTGTGAGCTTCTAGACCTGCTCGATCTCCCTATTAGCAGTGATCTCTGCAAATGTAGGTCTATGTTTTAGTAGTAAATGTAGGAAAGACGGGGAGGGACTTGAGCTTGAAAATGGGGGATACTTCCTCATTAATGGAAGGGGTTAAGTGAGAAGTAAGGATGGGTTTAGGAAGAGCTAAGGAAGGATTAGAGTGGGACAAACACACTCACAAAAAACATAAGTCCATTGCTATTCACAAACTACACTTCTAAAGTTACTGCAGCCACAAAACGTCCCCAAACTTAGCAAACGTAATCTAGCTTAGCCTCAGAGTAAGCCCAGTACCAAAAATGGCCACTCAAAGGTACTGCAACACACTCCCATGGAAACTAGTGGAGGCAGGAACTTGAAATAAAACCTCATAGGAATGAATGTTAATTAAATACTAAATACAATTATTTTGACATAAAAAATCTAGCTTGTTTAAAGTTAAATGAATTACATATAATTAATTATAATAGTAATATACAATGTAATAATATATTTTACAAGTTAAATTTAAATTTTACTCTTATAAAATGCAATGTATTTTATTTTAAAAATAAATCACATCTTTAAACATTTTTAAAACATAAAAAGGAATCATTTTACACTTTTGAATATTTTAAAGCATATAAAATAAAAATAATATTTAATAAATAATGTTCATGTTTTATGTGTACTAGATTTTAAATACATATTTGAAATTATTTTACAATATTATTATATATTGATAATATATATTTCTTTAAGTTTAATTACCTTTATTATTTTTCCTAAACTTTACCTTAAGGAGATCACATCCCCGATGGGGGAAACCACTCCTCAGGTGTGAAAATGTACTACTAATAACCTTGCACTCCTAAACTTTTCTCTGCAACCTGGGTTTTGGGGAAGGAAAAATGGAAGTCTATACCAAGGAGTCACTTTCCACTCGAAAAGGGTGAATAGCAAAAAGTTAAAAAGTTACTCTTAGGTGTAAGAGTACTTTTTCATGTGAGTAAATATGCACATGTAAATTTATCTTTGTGAATAGGCCCATGTGAGTACCACAGAAATCTGAAATTTTTCTCCAAACGCAGCAAAGACGGCATCTCATTTTTTTGCCTGTGCAGTTTTTCCAATGATCACTTACTTTGCTTTAGCTGTTTTCTTTCATATGAAAAGTTCAGTTATTGAGACCAGTACATTAGAAAACGCCGCACCCCATCTTCAAAGGCTAAAGTAAAAGCTCGAGTTTACTCATTCACCTGGATGTTTTATCATACGGATGGGCAGCAGCACCAGACCCTGTTCCACTAATGCTACCATGCTCAGTTCCTGTTTCTTTACCAGCATTAAACATCGTGTAGCGTTCAGGCAATCGAATTTGGGATACTGGCAAACATTATAACTCCTGCAGGCAACAAACTCAATGGGAACGGATTTAATCAATTAAAGAGGAGGCACTCTTTATGCTAAAGCCACCTAATTTAATTTGTCGAAAAAGCAGGATAGCCACAGGGAAGGTGAGCAGTAATGTGCGCTGCCAAGCGCAAACTCCTCACTATTATCTGTTAACGCTTAAGGTGATTGAATATATGTGAAAAGAGCAGCATGCACACATATTCGATATTAGTTTTATGCAAGAGGAGCTGGAACCTGAAAATGTCACCGGTTGTAGGTTTGTTTTGTGCTTTTCTTGCGCCACCAAATGAAATAAAGACAAAAGTAAGAAAAGATAGTAGTAGGGAAGTTATAGAAATGCCATATCTGCAAGACCACGATCTAGTTTTAAAATGTTGTTGACACATTTCTGTCTAATAATGTTACCTGTAGCCAAACATGCATCATAAACAACCGTTTACTTTAAAGAGAACATTGGGGCATATTATCAAGGGCAGTATCGCCACTTTGCGGCACTTTTTGCCGATAAAGCGGCAATATTTTTATCGCCCTATTAGCAAGCTGTCGCTAACAGCTGTTAGCGACAGCTTAATGGCGATAGCGGCCATCTTGTTGCCGCTTTGCATGTCAGCAATATTTATCGCTAAGGACATGCAAAGTAGGCGTTCCCAACCAAAAGTCAACAGAAACAGCCGCTAACACAACTACCCCCTATTAGCAATGCCCGCGAAGCGATAAAAAAAGTTGCGCTAACCGCGATTATCGCTGGAATTTAACACCTGATAAAAACTTGACTTAACCATCATGTCAATGGGAGGTGGATTGTAAGGTTAAGTCCTCACCTGCCTATTAGCAAGCTTTCCATTAGCGCAGTGAATTTATCGCTGGATTTCTCGCGCTATTGCTGGGTTTCGCCGCTATCGCTGAATTTTTTATCGCTTTGGAGGTAAGCGTTGATAATAACGCGTTATCTCCGTGATGAAATCCACCGATAGCAGGCGATAAAAAAAACAGCGCTAAGCGCGCTTTGCGATAATTATCGCAAATCCTTGGTAATATGCCCCATTATTTATTAACACACTCTCTCTGATAAGCTGTTCCACTACTTCAAGGAGAGATTGTCTACCAACATGATGCTCCTGTGCTGCCCCACGCTAAAGCGATCACCTTTGTTCCTTTGCCTTTCTGGCATTCTGCCCGCACAAAGTGGTGACCAGGGTACAATCAAGAAGGAGCACCTCCTTGGGATCCTTCGGTCCCTGTCCAAGCTTTATGAGGTATACTAGCCCCACCCCTTCCTGGCTTGAAAGTATTATGTCCCATGTGTCTTTCCATCTACATAGTTCCCTGCCTGCTGGTACTTACCTGCGTGGTAAAGTCCTGCGCGTAAAGACCACAGGTAAATATTCTTTACCTACCTGTGGTCTTACTACAGAATGCATGCTATCTAAGGTCTTTTTGAGGGTCACAATGCATCGCAAAACCATTATGATTGTGCATGGCAAAGAGGTGTATCGGTCCGTTCTCAAGACTCATGTCCATTGGAATATAACTATTGCCTCTTTTGATGACGTGTGGGGCTGCCAAGGCCATGAGTTGTTCAACCTCCTTTGCGCTTCTTATCAAGAATAGTTCTATTTCTGTAAAATGCAGTAACGTAGGGCATCTGGTGCACAGGCTCTGAGGACAGAGATCACAAATGTCATAGTAAAATGTGACTGAGGTCCCACGCTGCCAGAACTGAGGAGCACACATGGGTTGCCCACCTTTGGAAACTCTGCTTCAGCAGCGAGGCAACACCCTGAAAAAAGCGTCTGAGGAGTCATAAATAATAAACCAAACAACCATGCAGTTAAAAACATAAAGAACATAATGGTACAAATCAAAGTAACCTGAAACTATGAAAATGTCACTTAAATAAACGTTTTTTTTCTTTTTTTAAAAAGGTTCTGCATATGTTAAGCTACAAAAGTATTGCTATAATCAACAAAGAAAACCAAATTAGGGCTCTAGTTAGTCCGACCCATGAGTTGCAACATTCAGATATATTGTGGGTTATGGGTCTGTTACATCTGTTAACTACTGTCTCAATACATTTTCTAGAGATGAAATTAGTGTAGCGGTTGGAACGAGGGTGCTACAAAAGTGTCCCAATAAAGTTATTTGCACCAACTGCGTTAATAAAAACACATTTACACATGTATTATTGCAATGCAAAGGTCAAAACCCACTTATTCGCCACAGTAGAGCATAACAGACTTGAGAAAACACTTCCTAAGACCTTTCATTCTGGAATACTTTACAGGCCATCATTATGAACTGCCCCTAGACGGGCCCGGTATCATGAGTTACGGGGTTCATTGGGATTAGGAGAAACTCAGAAACACCACAGGTTGGCACAATTTGCCTCAGGGGCTCGGGCTGCTCAAAATAGCTGAAATCACTGGATAAAAAATATAACCAGGAATGAGTAATAAGCCCAGGACACAGATGTGTTCAATCCAATCCTGCTAGGTATTCCCCATTCGTGAGTGAGCCCTCGGGGTTGAAATTATAATAGATCAGCTATTCCATGCCCAGCAATACCTTTCCAGAGAGCAAAAGTATTTCCAAAGGTTGGGGTTACCAAGCCCTTTAATGGGCCACTCGTAATGAGACGCACTGAACAAAACAATCCAAAAGAAATTAACAAGGCGTAAGTATTGTGGTTCAGTTCAACCGCACAAATGTAACCCCTTGCACTATTGTTATTGTGAAATACTTTATAACCACTGCACCTGAAAAAAGCATGGCTTAAGAAATTCATGAAAATGCACTCTGAATTATATTGACTAGTGTGAGAAGTTGGCCTGGCATATGCTGTCCACTAATTATAGTGGGCACCTTGCACCAGTCCAAATCGACTCTTATGGTAGATAGGTTAAAGACAACCTTATTGAAAGCTATCCTAGTGGTAGCTATGGAGAGCAGCCTTCAGGCTAAGTCTTGAAGGAATGTAAAGCAGCTTGTTTTACCAGTCTATAATCTCTTGAGTGACCAAATGAAAGAGCACCACACCAGGTATATATTCAAAATATATGTATTTATTGCTAAACACACCCTCTAGTCTCTTTATGAGGCTAGAGTTCGAAGTACATAAGTTATAAGATCTTAAATCACAGTAATAGCACAAATACACGTTTGGGCCCTAGGGGCGTACCAAACCATATACCAATAAAGTGGTATGCGAACCACGACTGAACTAGACACTAGGCCTAGAGCCTCTAGAAGTGCTTGGACCACAAGGAACCACCCAAGGTAGTGACACAGGGGACCCACGGGAGACGCGTGCAGTGTAAATACACAACCGCGATACGCCGTTAACTTCTATGGAGAAAGTCGGGATCGGGAAAATAGAGGAAAGGGACACTTAAAAGAGGACTAGGACAAAACCCTTTGAGATCTAGGACTTTGAAGAGTCTCTACCCACGGGAGCACCGGAGTACTCGTGTTACCTCACCCAGTGAAGCCGGGTGCATAGGTGCCTTTCGGGGTCGGGTTTCGTCTGCCGATTCGAATGGCGATCTGCTGCAAAGTGCTGCTGGCGGCCAAGAGAAAAGTGTCCGGGTGGATCCAAGAGTGGATCGGAGTTCTGGTGAACCTGAAAGCAGAGGGGACAGAGTCTGGGTCACTAGCCAGTGACCAGGAAGGCGATGGACAGATGCCCACCGATGTCGAGTGCTTCAGGTGCGTTGACGGTCGTCTTGACTCTTCAGCCACGAGGTCCAGGAGGCGTTGTCGGCGACCAGGAGCAGGATTCGGGCTGGTGCTCGATGTCTGTCGAGTGCTGAGGTGTCGGTGACCGGAATGGACCCAACAAGCCTTGGCAACGGCAAGTCTCGAGTAAGATGTAGATCGTCGATGGTGCAGACCAGCAAGGTCTGTGGAACTCACCCAGCAAGGGTAAGTGAGGGCAGGCCTGGAGCAACCAGGATGCCAAGTAAGGAAAAGATTGGCCTTTGTTAAGGGCTACTAGCCAACGGGCTAGCGACCGCGAAGGAGCCTCGTGACGCCGCACGTGGAGCTGGCTTACAGGACACTCGTGGAGTGGGGGCCAGTGATCTTTGGTGCAGGTGGTGCTGGAGGCTAGGGCTACTCGGAGCCCAAAGCACGACTTCTTGGGAGACCCAGAAGATGGTGCACTTGCAAATGTGCTCAGTGTCCAGGGGTCACGGTCTCAAGTCACCCACGATAGCCACGGGCCTCAGCTTTGCTGGGGACTCAGGGTAGCCTCGGGAAGTCTGAGAATCCACCTCTGGTGATGCGATGACTTCGGCGTCCGACGGGAGCTTCAGTAATGCGAACCGGACAGATGCTTCTTTGGTGCCTGCCAAGCAGGGGAGTCACTCCTTGACCCCAAGGGAGATTCTTCAGTCCTCTAATCTTGTCGTAGAGCGTCGAAGGTCCAGGATTCAGTTTCAGAGTTTCGTCCAGGTATAATCTAAAGTCCTAAGGACTGGGTTCCTACCTTTATTCTAAAAATAGGGGTTGGACTACTCTGTGGCCCCACCTATGGGTGGGTCAGGGCAGAGGGGTGGCTACACCCTTTCTCTTTGTCCAGTTCGCGCCAAAGCAGGGGCTGCAAGCCCCTGATCCGGTTTGAACTGGGGTATGCACAGGGACACCAAATGTGCCCCCAGTGCAGGACTTCAAAGCACCCGAAAGTGCACCCGCCCAGCCCCAATACACATTATCCTGTCTGGGGAGGTGGTCACACCTCCCTGGGACAGGAAAACTATTGTCCAGGCCCCCTGCCGGAGTTTCGTCCAGCAGCAGGAGGCCAGACTCGTGTCTGTGGCAGCAGCATCCATTTTGTGATGCCAGGGCTCTGGAAAGAAGTTACCGGACTCGTCAGAGTTAACATGTCTTTCCCTCTAGAAGGGTGGAATGCTACCCCCGCCGCCAGGATTGGCGGGGGTAGTATTCCAAGATGTTTGACACCAAACACGACATGTTTAGGTGCAGCCATTCCAAAGTTAGCATTTTACCGCGAGGATATAATGCGCTTAAGAGTATATGGTCAGGCTGCACTACAAACAGCATCAGAGATGGTCTCCGAACGCTGCAGAGGGGCCCTGCTCATGCAGGGGCACCCTCTCACATAGGAACCATGCACTCTGCCTTTAGGATTGATAAGGCCTGCCTTAGGAGTGACTTATAGGTTTATATGTGTGTATGTATTTCGTGATATAGGTAACCTAGATCACAGTAAGGGGTGCATGCACCACCTTACCCAGGCTGCAGTAGCAGACCTGTGGTGTCAGTTTGGATGGCCTTCCAGGGGTGGCATAATACATGCTGCAGCCCCTGGCAGGCCTCTGAGGTACCTATGCCCTTGGTACATAGTATACCATATACTAGGGACTTATAAGGGCACTCCAGATCCCAATCAGAGATGTGCCTAAGGCACATGGAAACCATTTTAGAGAGGAAGCAGCTAGGCTGGGGTTCTGATTAGCAGGGCCCCAGCCAGACTAATGTCGAAAAACAGTGAAGCATCAGCAAAAGTGGGGGTACCCATGTGAAGCAGATCCTACTCTCCTACACAACCCCCCAAACGTAGGGACATTAAACTAACCTTGCGCAGTTAAGTCTTCATGTTCTAAGTGGAAATACCTAGAGAGTCCATCTGCATTCGCATGGTTACTCCCAGGCCTATGTTCCACTGTAAAGTCCATCCCCTGTAGGGAAATGGACCACCTAAGCAGTTTGGGGTTTTCACCCTTCATTTGTTTTAGCCATAAGAGGGGCTTATGGTCTGTCTGAACCAGGAAGTGTGTACCAAACAAGTATGGCCTCAACTTCTTCAGAGCCCAGACCACAGCAAAGGCCTCCCTCTCTATGGCTGACCAACGTTTCTCTCTAGGGGTCAGCCTTCTGCTAATAAAAGCTACTGGCTGATCCTGACCTTCTTCATTCAATTGTGACAGTACAGCCCCTACCCCCAATTCAGATGCATCTGTTTGAACAATGAACTTCTTGGAGTAATCAGGACTCTGCAGAATTGGAGCAGTGCACATGGCCTGCTTGAGGTCATCAAATGCCTTTTGACAGCTAACTGTCCACTGAACCTTTTGGGCATTTTCTTAGAAGTTAAGTCATTCAAGGGTGTCACTATTGATCCATACCCCTTGACAAATCTCCTATAGTACCCAGTCAGGCCTAAGAAGGCTCTCACCTGAGTCTGGGTAGTGGGAGCAGTCCAGTCCATGATGGTCTGGATCTTGCTCTGCAAAGGTTGAACCTGGCCTCCACCCACAAGGTGGCCCAGGTACACAACCTGACTCTGCCCTATCTGGCACTTAGTGGCCTTGATAGTCAGGCCTGCCTTTTGCAGGGCCTGTAAAACATTCCTGAGGTGGACCAGGTGATCCTCCCAGGTGGAGCTAAAGACAGCAATATCATCTAGATAAGCTGCACTATAGGCTTCCAGTGCTGTGAGAACTGTGTTCACCAACCTCTGGAAAGTGACAGGTGCATTCTTCAGACCAAAGGGCATTACCACAAATTGATAATGCCCACTAGGGGTTGAGAATGCTGTCTTGGGCTTTGCAGTATCAGCTAGTCTGATCTGCCAGTAGCCAGCTGTTAGGTCAAATGTGCTGAGATATTTGGCTGAGGCCAAAGTATCTATGAGCTCATCTGCCCTGGGTATTGGATGGGCATCAGTCCTAGTGACTGCATTGAGACCCCTGTAGTCTACACAAAACCTCAACTCTCTTTTCCCACCACTGGTGTGAGGTTTCGGTACTAGGACTACTGGACTAGCCCAAGGGCTATCTGATGGCTCAATTACTCCCAATTCCAACATTTTCTGGACTTCAGTCCTGATACAGTCCCTGACATGGTCAGGTTGCCTATAAATCTTGTTTTTATAGGCAGACTGTCCCCAGTGTGCACCAGGTGGTCTGACTGGGTGTCAGTGAAAACATATGTCGAAACTGATTGAGGACTTGCCTGCAATCAGTTTGTTGCTGGGTAGTGAGGCTGCCTGCCAAGGCTACACCATCAACTGACCCATCGTCAGGGTTCTGTGAGAGCAGGTCAGGGAGTGGGTCACTCTCTTCCTCCTGCCCTTCATCAGTAGCCATGAGCAAGCCCATGTCTGCCCTGTCCACATATGGTTTTAACCTGTTGACATGGAGAACCCTGTGGGGACTCCTGGGTGTTCCTAGGTCCACTAAATAAGTGACCTCACCCTTCTGCTCAACAATAGTGTGGGGTCCACTCCATTTATCTTGGAGAGCTGCTGGGGCCACTGGCTCCAACACCCACACCTTCTGTCCTGGCTGGTAAACAGTCAGAACAGCTCTTTGGTCATGCCAGGCCTTTTGAAGTTCCTGGCTAGCCTCAAGGTTTTTGGTTGCCTTTTTCATGTACTCAGCCATCCTGGAGCGGAGACCAAGTACATAGTCCACTATATCTTGCTTTGGGGGCTTGAGAGGTAACTCCCATCCTTCCTTCACCAAGCACAGTGGACCCCTCACAGGGTGGCCAAACAGAAGTTCAAAAGGGCTGTAACCAACCCCTTCTGAGGCACCTCCCTATATGCGAATAAAAGGCAGGGCAAGAGTATGTCCCATCTACGCCTAAGCTTTTCTGGGAGCCCTTTAATCATGCCCTTCAAGGTTTTGTTGAATCTCTCAACTAAACCATTGCATTGTGGGTGATAGGGTGTGGTGAACTTATAAGTCACTCCACACTCCTTCCACATTGCTTTTAAGTACCCAGACATGAAGTTAGCACCCCTGTCTGATACTACCTCCTTAGGAAAGCCCACTCTTGAGAAGATTCCCAGGAGGGCTCTTGCCACCACAGGTGCTGTAGTGGTCCTGAGGGGAATAGCTTCTGGGTACCTGGTGGCATGATCCACTACCACCAGGATAAACCTGTGCCCAGAGGCTGTTTGGGGATCCATGGGACCAACAATGTCAATCCCTACCCTCTCAAAGGGCACCCCCACCACAGGTAGTGGTATCAGGGGGCCTTTGTAGTGCCACCTGCTTTGCCACTGGCTTGGCAGGTTACACAGGAGCGACAAAACTCCTTACTGTCTTCAGACATGTGGGGCCAGTGAAAGTGAGGGACAATTCTGTCCCAAGTCTTGTTCTGGCCCAGGTGTCCTGCTAAGGGAATATCATGGGCTAGGGTCAATAGGAAGCCCCTGAACTTCAAAGGTATTACCAACCTCCTGGTAGCACCAGGCTTGGGGTCTCTACTCTCTGAGTACAGGAGTCCATCATCCCAATACACTGTATGGGGACCACTAGCTTTCCCAGCAGCCTCAGCAGCAGCTTGCTGTCTGAGGGGTTCAAGGGAGGGGCAGCTCTGCTGCTCCTGGCTCAGATCTGCCCTAGAAGGTCCCCCTGTCCCCAAGAACTCAACCTGGTCAGGTTCAAGTTCCTCTGGGACAGTTCCTTCTTCAGGGCTGAGATCATCCCCCTCAAGGGACTGATCTTCCTCCTGAGCCAAGGGGAAGGCACTGCCTTAACCCTACTACTCCTCCTCTTGGAAGGCACTTGGTCCATTCTTCCAGAATCCAAGGCCTGTTCAGTGCTAGACATTTTGGCTTGTGACCTGGTCACAGCAAACACATCTGCAGGGATCCCCAGCATTTCTGCATGGGTCCTGAGCTCCACTTCTGCCCAAGCAGAAGTCTCTAAGTCATTGCCAAGCAAGCATTCGACTGGTAGGTTTGCACTTACCACAACCTTCTTAAGGCCAGTTACCCCTCCCCAGGAGAAGTTAACAACTGCCAGAGTATGGTCTGTTCTGACATTGCTAGCATTGGTCACTTGGTACATCTCACCAAGCATAACTTGCCCAGGTAGCACAAGGTCTTGTGTCACCATTGTGACACTTGCCCCTGTGTCCCTAAATGCCAAAGCCTCACGTCCATTAATTAAAGGCTGTTGTCTGTACTTGCCCAGATTACTGGGACTCACAGTGGAGGTCACATCCATGCCTCCATCACAGACTAACACAGCCTGAGTCAGTTCTCTGACTAAGTCAGAGCCCAACTCAGTTCCCAGGGTGAACCCTACTAAACCCTTTGCTGGAGCACTTCCACCAACTGTACTAGGGGGAACAGGTGCCTTAGGGGCATTGGTGGGTGCTGGACTGGAGTCTTTGGACTTGGTGCAATCACTGGTCCAGTGGGTCTTTTGCTTACAGACCTTGCACCATGGTTTTCTTTGGCCTTTACCTTTGGTAGACTGGGAATCCCCACCAGAAGAAGATTTTTGGGGGCCTGATGAAGACTTTTGATCTTTACCCTTCTCCCCACCCTTGTCAGAGTTCTTAGCATCTTGCTTCTTGGTTTCCCCACCTTGGTTCTGTACCTTCTGCTTCACCCTGGTTCTGACCCATTTGTCTGCCTTCTTTCCCAATTCTTGGGGAGAGGTCAGATCAGAGTCAACCAGGTATTGATGCAACAGCTGATTTTGACAGTTATTAAGAATCTGCTCCCTCATTATCAGATTATACAATCCTGAGAAGTCACACACCTTACTGCCCATCAACCAGCCTTCCAGAGCCTTGGCAGAACAATCCACATAGTCTACCCAGTCTTGAGTCTGTGCTTTTTGGGTGTCTCTGAACTTCAACCTGTACTGTTCAGTGGTTAGGCCAAACCCATCAATAAGAGCACTCTTCAAGACCTTGTAATTGCCAGCATCCTCCTCTCTAACAGTGAGGAGCTTGTCTCCACCTTTGTCAGCAAAGGAGAGCCACAAGATTGCTGCCCACTGCTCCTGAGGGACCTTCTGTACTTTACAGGCCCTCTCTAAAGCAGTGATCCATTTGTGGATATCATCCCCACTCTGGTAGGGAGGGACAATCTTGCTCAGGTTCCTATGGTCATAGGACCTTTCCCTGTCTCTAGGGACATGGCTGCCACCATGGGACTCTAGTCCCAACTTTCTTCTCTCTCTAAGGAGATCTAGGGATTCTCTATCTAAAGCTAATTGCTTTTTTCTGAGTTCCAGCTGAGTTTCCTCATACTGGACTAGCCTCTTTCTTCTCTCATGAGAGGATTCTCTCCTATGAGATGAGACAGAGCTCCCTATAGAGGTGCCAGAGTGGTTAGACTCCTGAGAAGGAGACCTAGACCTTCTGGGCACACTCTTAATCCTTCCTGGGGGACAAAGAGGGCATCATTTTGATCATCCTCATCATCATCCACAGGAGGGATTGGGTTTTCCAGGTCAGGGTCATTGTCACCCTCCTGGTCAGTTTCAGAGGGGGCTGGGGGTACTGGTACCCTAGCGTCCTCCTCTTCTCCTGCCCCACCCTCAGCTCCTACCCCTTCAGTCCCTACAGGCTTACTAAGGTCATAAGCCACCAACAACTCCTTGAGGTGTTGGGTGGTGGGGCTTTGGCCTGTCCTTATTTTTCTCAAGTTACATAAAGCTCTCAATTCCAAGAATGGGAGTGTATCATACTTGGAGGGTGGAAGCTCAATGGCTTCCTGCAAGGATTCTTTGGATCCTGCCCTTAAAGACATTACTAGTGTGGTGTGGTGTATGCACTACCTACTCTAGTGTGGCCTACTAAACTCTCTTGAGTTGTAGAAAGGGTTGTGCTATCCCTTAACACACAACTCTAAGTTCAGTAGAACTTACTGTTATTCTAAGCTTAAATTATATGTACCTTAGGTACCTTTAGTGGTTTTCAGTTGATCAATTCAATTGAGATTATCTGGTAAAACAATAGCAAGCTGGAATCCCACACTCTGCACACCAATGTGAGAAGTTGGCCTGGCATATGCTGTCCACTAATTATAGTGGGCACCTTGCACCAGTCCAAATCGACTCTTATGGTAGATAGGTTAAAGACAACCTTATTGAAAGCTATCCTAGTGGTAGCTATGGAGAGCAGCCTTCAGGCTAAGTCTTGAAGGAATGTAAAGCAGCTTGTTTTACCAGTCTATAATCTCTTGAGTGACCAAATGAAAGAGCACCACACCAGGTATATATTCAAAATATATGTATTTATTGCTAAACACACCCCTCTAGTCTCTTTATGAGGCTAGAGTTCGAAGTACATAAGTTATAAGATCTTAAATCACAGTAATAGCACAAATACACGTTTGGGCCCTAGGGGCGTACCAAACCATATACCAATAAAGTGGTATGCGAACCACGACTGAACTAGACACTAGGCCTAGGGCCTCTAGAAGTGCTTGGACCACAAGGAACCATCCAAGGTAGTGACACAGGGGACCCACGGGAGACGCGTGCAGTGTAAATACACAACCGCGATACGCCGTTAACTTCTATGGAGAAAGTCGGGATCGGGAAAATAGAGGAAAGGGACACTTAAAAGAGGACTAGGACAAAACCCTTTGAGATCTAGGACTTTGAAGAGTCTCTACCCACGGGAGCACCGGAGTACTCGTGTTACCTCACCCAGGTGCATAGGTGCCTTTCGGGGTCGGGTTTCGTCGTCGATTCGAATGGCGATCTGCTGCAAAGTGCTGCTGGCGGCCAAGAGAAAAGTGTCCGGGTGGATCCAAGAGTGGATCGGAGTTCTGGTGAACCTGAAAGCAGAGGGGACAGAGTCTGGGTCACTAGCCAGTGACCAGGAAGGCGATGGACAGATGCCCACCGATGTCGAGTGCTTCAGGTGCGTTGACGGTCGTCTTGACTCTTCAGCCACGAGGTCCGGGAGGCGTTGTCGGTGACCAGGAGCAGGATTCGGGCTGGTGCTTGATGTCTGTCGAGTGCTGAGGTGTCGGCGACCGGAATGGACCCAACAAGCCTTGGCAACGGCAAGTCTCGAGTAAGATGTAGATCGTCGATGGTGCAGACCAGCAAGGTCTGTGGAACTCACCCAGCAAGGGTAAGTGATGGCAGGCCTGGAGCAACTAGGATGCCAAGTAAGGAAAAGATTGGCCTTCGTTAAGGGCTACTAGCCAACGGGCTAGCGACCGCAAAGGAACCTCGTGACGCTGCACGTGGAGCTGGCTTACAGGACACTCGTGGAGTGGGGGCCAGTGATCTTCGATGCAGGTGGTGCTGGAGGCTAGGGCTACTCGGAGCCCAAAGCACGACTTCTTGGGAGACCCAGAAGATGGTGCACTTGCAAATGTGCTCGGTGTCCAGGGGTCACAGTCTCAAGTCACCCACGATAGCCACGGGCCTCAGCTTTGCTGGGGACTCAGGGTAGCCTCGGGGAAGTCTGAAAATCTACCTCTGGTGATGCGATGACTTCGGCGTCCGACGGGAGCTTCAGTAATGCGAACTGGACAGATGCTTCTTTGGTGCCTGCCAAGCAGGGGAGTCACTCCTTGACCCCAAGGGAGATTCTTCAGTCCTCTAATCTTGTCGTAGAGCGTCGAAGGTCCAGGATTCAGTTTCAGAGTTTCGTCCAGGTATAATCTAAAGTCCTAAGGACTGGGTTCCTACCTTTATTCTAAAAATAGGGGTTGGACTACTCTGTGGCCCCACCTATGGGTGGGTCAGGGCAGAGGGGTGGCTACACCCCTTTCCCTTTGTCCAGTTCACGCCAAAGCAGGGGCTGCAAGCCCCTGATCCGGTTTGAACTGGGGTATGCACAGGGACACCAAATGTGCCCCCAGTGCAGGACTTCAAAGCACCCGAAAGTGCTCCCGCCCAGCCCCAATACACATTATCCTGTCTGGGGAGGTGGTCACACCTCCCTGAGACAGGAAACCTATTGTCCAGGCCTCCCCTGCCGGAGTTTCGTCCAGCAGCAGGAGGCCAGACTCGTGTCTGTGGCAGCAGCATCCATTTTGTGATGCCAGGGCTCTGGAAAGAAGTTACCGGACTCGTCAGAGTTAACATGTCTTTCCTCTAGAAGGGTGGAATGCTACCCCCGCCGCCAGGATTGGCGGGGGGTAGTATTCCAAGATGTTTGACACCAAACACGACATGTTTAGGTGCAGCCATTCCAAAGTTAGCATTTTACCGCGAGGATATAATGCGCTTAAGAGTATATGGTCAGGCTGCACTACAAACAGCATCAGAGATGGTCTCCGAACGCTGCAGAGGGGCCCTGCTCATGCAGGGGCACCCTCTCACATAGGAACCATGCACTCTGCCTTTAGGATTGATAAGGCCTGCCTTAGGAGTGACTTATAGGTTTATATGTGTGTATGTATTTCGTGATATAGGTAACCTAGATCACAGTAAGGGGTGCATGCACCACCTTACCCAGGCTGCAGTAGCAGACCTGTGGTGTCAGTTTGGATGGCCTTCCAGGGGTGGCATAATACATGCTGCAGCCCCTGGCAGGCCTCTGAGGTACCTATGCCCTTGGTACATAGTATACCATATACTAGGGACTTATAAGGGCACTCCAGATCCCAATCAGAGATGTGCCTAAGGCACATGGAAACCATTTTAGAGAGGAAGCAGCTAGGCTGGGGTTCTGATTAGCAGGGCCCCAGCCAGACTAATGTCGAAAAACAGTGAAGCATCAGCAAAAAGTGGGGGTACCCATGTGAAGCAGATCCTACTCTCCTACAACTAGTTACCGTTATTGAGTGAGAGGCATCATGAACTACTTGGGGCTTCACCTATCCTGATCATGCCCACTCCCTACACCATATATTTGTAGTAAATATCATATCACACTCAGCGCCTCTGTCTTATATGTATATGTTGTCATTTCTTGTGTGCAGAGAAATTGTAGCTGGATGAAGGGAAAAAGTGACTAAACTGACACTACAGTTAACTTGTATTTGCTGTCGCTTTTTTTGGAAAATTGTAGTACATGGGCCCATTTGGACACAGCTAATTGGTGTTTTCCACAGTGTCCAGGATACGCTATGAAATATAATAATTTGAGGTTTTCATAGGAGTGTATTGGCATATAATGTAGTAGGTAAAAGATAAAAATGCATCCGGGACGCACCCTGAATTTATATTGCGTGCTACATACTTTCTAAAGTCATGGGTGTTTACATATTTCACTACAAAAAAAAGTTTTCCAGTTTCTTCAGGATAGATATATGAGGAATCTTTAGTTACAGAATCCACACCCCAAATTTACTACTCACTTGCAGGCACTCGCAAGTGTCAGATGGCGATTCACAAAACACAGCAGAGCAAACACGCATGTTGGTCAACTTTCTGGGATTAAAATAATTTAGACGGAAAGCTGACATGACTCCTGTGCCACAAACACTTTGGGGCATATATATAAAAATAGTGACTTGCGTGCAGCCTTTGATCCTGTTCCTAGGGCTTTGCTGTGGTCAACATTGGATAAGATGGGCCTCCCTTAGAATGTCTGCATGAAGGGAACCAGGCTAGGGTTCAGTGGGGGAGCCAAGAGCAGCTCACTTTTCCAATAAGCATTCAACAAGGGATTAGACAGGGCTGTGTTCTGGCCCCCGCTTTGTTCTCCCTGTTTATAAATAATATGGGGGCATATTATCAAGGAAATGCGATAATTATCGCATTTCCTGCTTAGCGCGATTTTGCACAACGCCGGCTATCGCTGGCTGCAATCGCCGAGATATCGCGTTATTATCAACGCATATCTCCATGGCGATCAAAAATCCGGCGATAGCGGCGAAGCACGGGTTTATCGCTGGGAATCCAGCGATACACCGGCAGCGTAAGGGGAATCCTTGTTAATAGGGAGATGTGGATTGAGCCGTACAATCCACCTCCCATGTAACATATAGACAAGTCAGGATTTTCTTAGACGTTAATTCCTGGCGATAACCGCGGTTAGCGCGGCCTTTGTAACGCTTACGTATGTCCTGGGCCGTCTTGTAAATACGGCGAAGGACAGTTAGGGATATTTTCCTTTTAGTTTTGGCAGGAACGCCTACTTTGCATCTCATTAGAGATGCAATGCAAGGCGTGTGGAATACTGGCTGCTAACATGCGCTAATGCATGTTAGCGCCGCATTGGTAATAGGGCGATATTATTATCTCCGCTTTTTTGGCTTTTAAAGCCAAAAAAGCGGAGATATGGCCCTTGTTAATATGCCCCATGGTGAATTGCCTGGATCGGGATGGCTGTGATGCACCATGAGTGGGGATAGGAGAAGACCTGCTCTGCTTTTTGTGGATGGCACTTTCCTAATCTCAAAATCTCTCAAAGGCCTCCAACAGTTTTTGGCTGACTTCAATTTTTTCTGCAGCGAATGGGGGTGTTAGAAATGGGGGTCTCTAGTTGGCAGTGGTATGCACCCTGTCCAAGTAGGTACCCTTCCTTCTAGTCAGGATGAGAAAAGTACACACATAAGTTTGCCTGTGCTCACCCTCTGGTAGCTTGGTACAGAGCAGTCAGGCTAAACTACAGAGGCAATGCGTAAAGCATTTGTATATAACCCACAACAACACTGTGAAAACACCACAAATGGAAACCATGACAGTTTACAAGAATAAAGTATCTTTATCTAAACCAAACAAACGACAAAATGATAAAAATCTAACATACAGATATCAAAATAGGAATTTTAAAAGGTAAAAACAGTTCGGTCAATAGAAAATTATGGATGCTTCACAAATTACCTGGGATGCTTCAAAACTCATACATAAAACAGGCTCACGGAAGGTGATGCATCGGTTCCTTACGCACAGGGAAGGTGATGCATTAGTTCCTTGCTCCAGGGTAGGTGAGGCATCATTTCCTTACTACCACGCAGGGGAGGTATGCGTTGGTTCCTTACTGGAGAGGAGGTGATGCTTCGGTTTCTTACTGTGCAGGGAGGTGATGCGTCAGTTTCTTATTGTAGCCCCAGTGTAGATGTACATTTGGTGCACAGGTGCAATGCGTGAAATCCGTATCCACTGGAGGTCGATGCGGCGGTTTCTTCAGCCACAGTTCAACGGTGCTTCGATTCTTTTAGCTCCACTGCAGGGCATGCGTTGGAGTCGGTGTGTTGATCTGGGACTTCAGAGATCGGTGCATGGGACTCGACGTGTGGCAGTTTTTCAGTCCTCTGACAAGCCGCACGGGGACGTGCTTCGGAATTTTTACCTGCACAGTGGTGCAGTGTGGTGCAGTGTCGAATGAAACAGCCGCAAGAAATGCAAAGCATACATTTTCTTGGTTTCTTCAGTTCTTCACAGCTTTCTATAGCAGGAACAGCCTCCAGGAGCCCAGAACTAGAATGACTATTCCCAGTTAGGTCAGAACTCCCAACAGTGGAGTTCAAGAAGGCTGCAGGTGAAGTCTTTGTGTCCCTGAGACTTCAGAACAGGAGACCAGCCCACACAAGCCCTTGGAGATTCTTCACAAGCAGGTTTTACAGCAAAGTCCAGTCGTTGCCCTCTCCTCAGCAGAAGCAGCAACTGCAGGCCAACCCATGAAAGCAACTCACAGCAACGAGGCAGCTCTTCTTTCTTGGCAGAGGTTCCTCTTAATTCCGGAAGTTATTGAAAGTTTTGGGGTTTAAGATCTACTACTTATACCCATTTTTCCCTGTGAAGTGTTTTTTCAGAAAGTCTCTCTTGCTCAGTAAAACCAGTTCTGTCCTCCCTGGTTTAGCTTCACTACTGGAGGTGGAGACAGCATTGTGCAGACCAGACACAGCCTATTCAGGTGCTAGTGAAAACGTCTTCCACCACTCTAAATGCAGAAAGGTCTATTCAGCATGGCTATGAGTCACCCGGTAAAGGCAGGACACACCTCAACCCCCCTTATGACTGTCTAGAGTGACTGCACATCCCCAGCTCCTGTCACTCCAAAACCAGACGGTGAACACACAAACAGGCAGAGGCACACAAGATGGTTAAACAAGAAAATGCCCAGTTTCTAAAAGTGGCATTTTCAAACACACAATTTAAAAAACACTTTTACTAAAAGATGGGTTATTAAATTCTGAGGTCAGAGAGCCTAAACTCCAAATCTCTATTTGTTACCAATTTCAAGTTACACTTGTAAAATGTTAAAAGGCAGCTCCAGTGATAGCCCATGTGAGAGCTAGCCCTTGCCATAGTGAAAAATGAAATGCACAGTATTTCCTTATCAGGACATGTAACACACACCAGTACATGTCCTACCTTTCACATACACTGCACCCTGCCCATGGAGATACCTCAGGGCTACCTTAGGTGTGACTAACATGTAGTAAAAGGGAAGGGTTAGGCCTGGCAAGTGGGTGCACTTAAATGATGCAAGTGGCGCACACCGCCAAGAAATATTTAAAAAATAATGCTACATGATAACAGCGTAGCTAGCTTGACTGGTAAAGTGTGCTACTCAGTATATGTGGGCTGCCCGTCCCACATCTAGATATGCTAAAGTGATCGATCAAGCAAAAAGTTGCCTGAAGACACTGTGTGCACAACTGAAAGAATGCTTTAACAATTATATGACAATTCTTGACCATGCATAACCCAACATTAAACAATGTCATCACAAAGGAACCACATAGTCAAAAGTGTGTATACATGAATATTTTCATTGTTTCACAAAACAAATAGTATCACATATCAGTTGAACATGAAATAATTACAGTTGAATTAAACCATACAGTATGGTTAACTCCTTATGTGGTACAAAATCATACAATATGGCACAATCTTCTTGATTCGAGTTCCATTCAAATGTGTGATGCCCTATCGTCCCTTCTTCAGGGGCCATGCCACACGTAAACAGCATGTAAGATATATTTGTAGGGAAATAGAACAGTATAATCGTTTAAGTCAAAAAACTGCTGCGCTCGACTGTACCGGAACAGGAATGTGATCTTAGTATAACCAGAAAGACTTGAAGAGTGACATGGCAGTTTGAAACTGTGCGTGCAGACACTGCAGTGACAGGCCTGAGACAGATTTGAAAGGCTACTTGTGTGGGTGGCACAATCAGTGCTGTAGGCCTACTAGTAGCATTTGATTTACAGGCCATGGGCACACACAGTGCACTTTACTAGGGGCTTACCAGTAAATCAAATATGCCAATCATGGATAACCAATCATAATCACAATTTACACGAGAGCAAATGCACTTTAGCACTGATCAGCAGTGGTAAAGTGCCCAGAGTCCTAAAGCCAACAAGCACAGGTTCAGAAAAATAGGAGGCAAAAGGCAAAAAGTTTGGGGCTAGACCTGCAAAAAAGGCCAGGTCCAACAGGGGGTTAGAACTAAATAGTTCTAAAACGAAATTCATGGTTTCCATTCAGAAAGAAGCAAGAGGTATAGATGCAGATTGTATGTTGACACAGTCCTAATAGAACAGGTTCCTAACTTCTATTATTTGGGAATTAGAGTAACTCCTACGATGGACTGGTCCATGCAGATCCACAAATCAGAATGTTCATTGATTTTCATTGATTTTCTGTGCATCAAGACTGCTGGTGACTTTCAACAAAACTTTCTCTACGAAAGCTGCACTAGCATTAGAAATATATCATGTAAAAGCTCTAGGAGCCACTCTGTATGGAGCTGAGTTGTGAGGCGATGTTAATTGCAACAATTTATCAATTAGGAAAAATAGATTTATTAAGCTATTGTTTGGCCTACCAAACAGTATGCCCTTGATCCCATTATTTCTTGATTTTGTGCACAAGAAATCTCATAGAAAGTTGCATTTAAGCCCTTGCTCTATTGGCACAGGATATGGTCATCCCCTGATCTTGAAGCCTACAGAGAACGCTTTAAAGATCTATTAGCTCTGACTAGAGCCCAAACCTTACAGTAGTTTATACACGTAGGAATGATGCTTAAAAACTTAGGGTTGGAAGACTTTTGGGCCAACTCGGGAAGTATTATCTCCATTACAAAAATGCAGCATATTGCCAAAAGGTAGGTGTCGATACTATGTGCAACAGTAGAGGTACTCTGACCCTTGATTTTATGAATTTTAAAATGTTTCCAAGTTATGAGGGGACAATTGATGAGATCACACTGCCTCTGGCTTGAAATTTTATTGAGAATTCAGATACCAAGCTCTTCCTACTAGGGCAATCTGTGCGAATTGGGAAAATGAAAAATGTAACAGCATGGAATGCCCAGAGTGTAGGGTTACATCTGAATCTGTAGCTCACTTGTTGTTTTTTGTACTGCATATGGCCCTCAGAGAAGAAAATGGTTATTGCTATTATGCAGGTCATTGGGTATGAGGAAACATTTGGATGCCCTCAGGATCCTCAGGTATGATACCACAAGGTTGATGGTCTTCACTGTACCAAGATATCTCCATGCTATTAGGTTTTGAATGTCTAAGTGTATTCATGCCCATGTTGACATGGATCGTTAGGTTGAGCATAAATGCAAGGTAATGTTACTTGACTTATCTAAGTACTCTTATAACATAACTATGCATAAAGTCCTCCCTTCCTGTTCCAGACCTTTACTTATATGCACTTTTTAAAAGTTACTTTTATACTTCTTAAGTATTACTATGTGGCAGCAATCTTATGCTCCTTTTAAAAATGTTTATTGTTCTTAACTTATTTGCTCTGATGTTTTATGCATACTATGATTTGCTCCTTCCTCTCTTCTAAAAATGTAAGACACTGTGGGAATAAGATATGCTGTTATTACCCTTATTATTGTGTATAGTCCTTGGGCAGCAACTTGGTCGGACTGGAGAGGAATGGGGTAACTACTGTAATATGTATTGATGTATATAAACATAATGTCCAAAACATTTTTTTACTAAATTTGCATTTGTATTGTGCTTTTATGATCTGTTTTAGATCAAAATAAAGCTATCATGATGATATATGAAAATAGTGGCACAGGGCAGCGCACCAATTCTCCTTGCTGCACTGCCCTGCATCACTGGGAAAGGGTAGGAATGTGCTGTATTAAAGCAACATGGCACTTTCCTGTCCTTTCCCCCTGTGCTGGTGCCATTTCAGCAGTCTAGAGTTAGTGCGGGCACCCTTGCACTCCGGTGCCTGTGTTGTAGGTAGGAATGTTTTTGTGCACCTTGCTGCACAAAAACAATCCATAGAGGTGTTTTCCTTTTTCTGTGAGTGCTGCAGAATGCAGAACACACACAAAGAGGAAAAAACAAGGAGAAATAAAGATATTTGTCCTCATTATGTCATGTTTCATATAGATGCCCTAATATAGGCATAGTTTGAGATGCCCTAATATAGGCATAATCTTTCACCTACATTAGTTCTCTATCCTCCACAATAACGCGTGCTGAGGGCTGAACCTTATCTAGACTGTGGTTTGGGTACAGAAGGAGGGTTTTTCCCGAACAATGGCCTCCTATACCATCTTCGATGTGCTCATCCAGTATGATTAAATATTCATAAGAGTTCTAGGAAGCCAGGCAGGGGCTAGGATCCACCTGCATAAACATCTACATAACCGGTTCATCCCATACGTCATCTTCATACCCAACAATGGCTAGCACAAGACACAAGGGACAAAGGGACTCTATACTTTTCTGTATAAATACAGCACCTCTTGCTATCAGTAGTTAGAGGGAACCGAGACTTCCAGGCCGACAACCTGACCAGAGATGCTGAGGCTCCTGCATGCAGTCGCTCCAGCTGACAGTGGTCTAATCATCCCTTGTGGGGTGTCCAACTCAAGACCAGGACGAGATCCCACACTCTCATTATTCAGGTAATGGGGTTTGACTAAATCCTAGGGGGATTCTTGGCTTCTTTCGCACCTACTCACATGCTAGGTACACTTAGGTACATCTAGACAGGCATCGTAGGAGTATGCGCTTTATTTTATAAATGCATTTTATATTCATGTATATGTTCATGACTATTGCAAAATGGTAGAACTGTACTATCCTTTCTTATTCACTGTACTGCTGATCATATATCTCTGCTACTGTTTAACAGTTGTCGCAGCACATATATTTTATACTAGAAGAACAACTGTGCAATACATTCTTATTGTAAACACGCTCAACTGTTTCTTCTGTGTAACTCTGAGACCAAATGAGCAAGCACTAGTGACTGAGCGAAAAGTAGTTCATTGTTTCCACGAGTCTGAGGGGTCAGGGTTGTCGTGTTCTGAGGTTGCCAAAAACTAATCTCTCTGATAAAAAGGAGATTCTAGTGGCACTGTGAGCTAGCTAATGCAAACAGGCTAACATACGGGGTGGGGGTGCTCAGAATCAGTCTGCCACCAGGCCCACAGTGTATGTTATCCAAAAGCGCAGGTCCTGCAGTGGTACTATAGGAACTACACTACACCAGGTTTGGCAAATCTTGGAATGCATCAAAAACCATGGGATTTGCTTGGGAACACCCACCGCAACGCCCATGGAATGCCTCCCTTGTACAGAGTAAGGCAACACAGCGGTTTGAGCTGCGTTGCTTACTCCAGATTTATGAAGTCTTTCAAAGCCAGGCAATGTGACATTGCGTGGCTTCATAAATCTGACATAGAGGCTTGAGTCACGCATGCATGTACCACTTCGCTTGGTGCAAACGTGACGCAAACCTTTCATAAATTTGCCCCTTTGTGACTAGGGTCACCACCCCCTGTTAATGTAAGCAAAGGATTCTGACAAGATGGCAACAGTGCAAACCCCTAGAAACTGATGCAAAGCCAGGCCCATTATCAATAGCTTTTTTTTTTTCCTGGAGTTTTATATAGAGCAAACTCGACCCGAAGGTATCAGGTATCAGAGCAATTTACATGAGCACCAGTTGCGTTACAGACAGACACATTCATTTTGTTAGGCACAGAAAGATTAAGTGATTTGCCTAGAATCACAAGATGTTGAGAGTCGTTACCGAGACTCGAACCTGGTTCCTCAGATTTGAGGTTGACCGTTCCAGCCGTTAGGCCACATCCTCTCCCCTTATGAACTATTCAGCTAACTGCCCTGTTTTTAAGATGACACCTGGTGAAAACAAGGGGCAAGCAGATTATCGCTTGGTATTCCCATGTGTAACATGTTATTTCCTCTAAATTAAAAATTTTATGCAGATTACTCTTAATGTGCTTGCCCTCACTTACAGGAGGCTGTACAACGAGAGCAAATCTCATGATAGACATTGCTGGTTTATCCTTGCAACTTAGCGAACACAGTTGCACTAAGCATGTTTTTTTGCATAATCTCCTCCATTACATCGCTAGTGTGTGGCATTTAGTAAATCTGGTGGTCCACAATTTCTTAACATCTGCACAATGCAAAGAGGGAGATTTTAATTCAGGGTAGTTTTGCAAAATGCTAGTAAATCGGCACTAGAGTGTATGTCAGCTTTGGCCTCAACTGTAAGTTTGTCACTACATTCCGACACTCATTAAAAATACTGTATGCACAGGCATTGGATGATGAGAATGTCAGATTTTGGCGAGAGTTATATTTTTTACCAGATAAATTTCACCGGCTCAAATGGGTGATGAAGGCCCGGTAAATAGGCATGCAGATTTTGGTGTAGTAACTTCAAATTCTTAATTTTAAGACCCGTTTTCAAGCCAAAACTCGTAGGGGATTATTTATAAGCCCCTCGCTCTGCCAGTGCGTCACTTTTTGTGATGCTCCGGTGGCGTGGGAGCCTGCTCCATATTTACCCGGCAGCACTAAGCCACTTTTTTTGGCTTAATTCTGCCTTGTAAATATCGTTCCCATTAACGCAGTTTTCTGCTTTAAAGGGGCGTGCAATGGGTGCTGCTGGGGGCGTTCCCAGCAACATCCATGTCTTTTTGACACTGCCATAGATTTATGAGAAATTGTAACTAAGACAGTGCCAAAAACTTAAGCCTCCCCAGGCGAGGCGTAAGGGAGGCACAACGAGGAGAAATATATTTATTTCTCCTCGTTTTTCCTTTTTCTATGTGTGTTGCATTCTGCAGCACACGTAGAAAGAGGAAAAAGCCTCTTGTGATTGTTTTTGTGCAGGAAGATCTCCCTTCCAGCAAAAAACCCAATAATCCCTGCAAAACAGGCACACTTGCACCATGGTGCAAATGTGACTGCATTGGCGCATGGCAGCCCATTGTGCACCAGCACAGGGGAAAAGGACAGGAATGTACCGTATCTTATAGATATGGTGCATTCCTGCACTTTTCTTTTGCCGTACGGCAGTGCAGTGCAGCAGGAAGACCTGTGGCACTGCCATACGGCAAAGACTCATAAATGAGGCCCGGTAAATATGAAGCAGGCACTTGCGCCACCGGAGAGTCACAAAAAGAGACGCACCGTCAGCGCAAGGGGCTTACAAATAAGCCCTTTAGTTTCCATTATTTATCGAATCCAATAAATATTAACCCATTTGGTGCACATGATGGAATGGTTCCGTCATGAGCACCAGTGCTCGTGTGCTCATGACAGAACCATTCCGTCATGTGCACACTTGCACAAAACCCCTCACTGTAAACAGCAGAGGGATTTCCCTTTTTTGCCTTGGAAGGTGGGGAAGAGATTCTCCAACCTCCCGAGGCATTTTTTGGGTTTTCTTTGTAATGATGATCACATACATGGCGTACTGACGTCATTACACTGAAAACAAATCTGAAACTTAGTTTCAGCTTCACTGTTTCAGTGCTCGTGGGGCTATCGCAGCCCACCAAGCATCAAAACACACGGGAAAGGTATCATTGGAAAGGGGAGAATCTCCCCTTTCTAATGGTTCTCCTTCCTAGTAGATCCCTGCTTGGGGATCGCTGCAGGAGGGCGATCCCCAAGCAGGGATCCTCCTACTAGCACCAGGCAGGGGGGAGCGGCCCCTTGGGCAAGGGCCCTTGCTCTCCCAATTTCAAAATGGGCGCATTCAGTCTTTCTGCCCCCCCCCACCGGGTGGCATATGGGACAGTGGCCCCCAATCTCCCGAGGCATTTTTTGGGTTTTCTTTGTAATGATGATTGCGCACATGGAGCGCTGATGTCATCACACTGAAAACGAATCTGAAACTTAGTTTCAGTTTCACTGTTTCAGTGCTGATGGGGCTATCTCAGCCCACCGAGCGCCGAAACACATGGGAGAGGTATCATTGGAAAGGGGAGAATCTCCCCTTTCCAATGGTTCCCCTCCCTAGTAGATCCCTGCTTTGGGATCACCGCAGGAGGGTGATCCCCAAGCAGGGATCCACCCACTAGCACCAGGGAGGATGGAGCAGCCTCTTGGGCAATTTCAAAATGGGCGCATGCAGTCTTTCTGTCCCCCCTGGACGGCATATGGGACAGTAGCCCCCAATGTGGGATTATTTTTTTGTTATTCAGGGGTTTGGAATGCCAAGAAGGGGCATGCCAATACCACCGCTCTCACCACCAAAAAAAGTCAAAGTATTTCTGCCCCCCCCAGGAGGCAGATGGGGGCAATAGCCCCTGATATGCCCCCCTGGGTGGGCATAAAGCCCAATAGGCACCAGGGATTTGTTTTTTTTATATGTAAGGGTTGGGGCTGCCCAAAATGGGTATGCCAATGCCCCCACCCCCCAAAAAAAAATTGCTACAGTCTTTCTGCCCCCCTGGGAGGCATATGGGGGCAACAGCCCCTTATCTGCTCCATCGGGGGCAGAAAGTCCACTTGGCACCAGGCTTTATTTTTTTCAAAGTTTAGGGGAGGGGGCTGCCCAGAATGTGCATGCCAATGCCTCCACCTCACCAAAAAAAATGCCAAAGTCTTTCTGCCCCCCAGGAAGCAGATGGAGCAGTAGCCCCTGATCTGCCCCCCCCAGGGCGGCAGAAAGCCCACTAAGCACTGACCTTTTTTTGCAATTTGCATAGCTATGGATTTTGGGCCCTAGCGCAGCTGGCACCTAGGGACACCTAGCAAACCTGCACATTTTTTTACACTAGACTCCCAGGGGAATCCAGGATGGGGTGACTTGTGTGCCTCTCACCAGGTTCTGTTACCCAGAATCCCTTGCAAACCTCAAACCTTTCCAATAAAAAACACATTTTCCTCACATTTCTGTGATGGAAAGTTTTAGAACCTGTAGGGAACGACAAACTTCCACCCACCCAGCATTCCTCCAAGTGTCCCGATAAAAAGTGTACCTCACTTGTGTGGTTAGGCCTAGAGCCCGTGACAGGAAAGGGCCCAAAACGTACTGTGGAGACTTCAAAATTATTGATCACAAAAAGACTTGGTTTTGTGAGGGAGTCACCTGCGCTTTTAGTCCCAGGCTCGGTGGGCATCTAGGGAAACCTACCATACCCAGACATTTCTGAAAACTAGACAACCTGATGAGTCCAGGGAGGTGTGTCTGCATGAATCCCCCAACGTTTTCTTACCCAGAATCAACAGCAAACCTCAAATTTAGCTGAAAAAAATCACATTTTCCATACATTTCTGCCTGGAATCTCCTGGTCGGCACAAATGTCCTACCACCCAGCATTTCCCTTGGTCTCCCGATAAAAATGATACCTCACTTGTGTGGGTGTCTAATGCAGAGTCAGCCTAAAAATGCATATAAAAAACATATAGCGCTTAGAGCTCGCTGTGCTATTCCCTCAATCCCTATGTTTTTGGCCCCATCCCAGTCACAGACCCTTGGCCCACCCACACAAGTGAGGTATCATTTTACTCGGGAAACCAAGGGAAATGCTGTGTGGTAGATAATTTGTGCCGGCACGGTAATCCCAGACAGAAATGTGAGGAAAATTTGATTTTTAGCTAAATTTGAGGTTTGCAGGGGATTCTGGATAAGAAAACTTTGGGGGATCCAAGCAGACACACCTCCCTGGACTCATCAGGGTGTCTAGTTTCCAGAAATGTCTGAGATTGGTAGGTTTCCCTAGATGGCCAGCAAACCCGGCACCTAAAACGCAGGTGCCCCCTATCTATCACAAAACGATCTCGCTTTGCAAGGGGCACCTGCGTTTTTGGTCTCGGGCTCGGCGGCCATCTCAATCAATCAATCAATCAATCAATCATGTCATTTGTAAAGCGCACTACTCACCCGTGAGGGTCTCAAGGCGCTGGGGTGGGGAATGCTGCTACTGCTAGAAAAGCCAAGTCTTGAGGAGTTTTCTGAAGGTCAGCAGGTCTTGGGTCTGCCGTAGGTGGATGGGGAGGGTGTTCCAGGTCTTGGCGGCGAGGTGGGAGAATGATCTGCCACCGGAGTTCGCTCTTTGGAAGCGGGGGACAGTGGCGAGGTCGGCGGAGCGGAGCTGGCGGGTGGGGGTGTAGAAGCTGAGTCGTCTGTTGAGGTACGTTGGTCCGGTGTTGTGGAGTGCCTTGTGTGCGTGGGTGAGGAGTTTGAAGGTTATCCTCTTGTTGACCGGGAGCCAGTGCAGGTCTCTCAGGTGGGGTGTGATGTGGCTGTGGCGAGGAATGTTGAGGATCAGGCGTGCAGAGGCGTTCTGGATGCGTTGGAGCCGTCTCAGGAGTTTGGCCGAGGCTCCTGCGTAGAGGGCGTTTCCGTAGTCCAACCTGCTGCTGACGAGGGCCTGGGTGACCGTTCTTCTCGTTTCAGTGGGGATCCACTTGTAGATCCTGCAGAGCATGCGGAGGGTGTTGAAGCAGGCAGAGGAGACGGCGTTGACCTGTTTAGTCATGGAGAGGGTGGAGTCGAGGATGACCCCTAGGTTGCGTGCGTGGTCGGTGGGTGTTGGGGTGGTTCCCAGTGCGGACGGCCACCAGGAGTCGTCCCAGGCCGAAGGGGTGGATCCGAGGATGAGGACCTTTGTCTTGTCCGAGTTCAGCTTCAGTCGGCTGTTCCTCATCCATTCAGCAACGGCCTTCATTCCTTCGTGGAGGTTGGTTTTGGCGGTGTGGGGGTCCTTGGTGAGGGAGAGGATCAGCTAGGTGTCATCGGCATAGGAGATGATGTTGAGGTCGTGCCGACGGGCGACGTGGGCGAGCGGTGCCATGTAGATGTTAAACAGAGTTGGGCTGAGGGAAGAGCCCTGGGGTACGCCGCAGATGATCTCGGTGGCTTCGGAGCGGAAGGGGGGAAGGCAGACGCTCTGTGTTCTGCCGGAGAGGAAGGAGGTGGTCCAGTCCAGGGCCTTCTCTTGGATCCCGGCGTTGTGGAGGCGTGTTCGTAGTGTGTGGTGGCAGACCGTGTCGAAGGCGGCTGACAGGTCCAGGAGGATGAGGGCCGCCGTTTCTCCGTTGTCCAGCAGGGAAACCTACCAATCCCAGACATTTCTAAAAACTAGACACCCGGGGGAGTCCAGGGTGGTGTGGCGTGCGTGGATCCCTTAATATTTTCTTACACAGAATCCCTTTCAAACCTCAAATTTAGCTGACAAAAATCAAATTTTCCTTACATTTCTGTATGGGAAAGTTGTGGAATCACCTGGCTGACCCAAAGTTCCTACCACCCAGCATTCCCACAGCTCTCCCGATAAAAATGGTACCTCACTTGTGTGGGTGGGCCAAGTACCTGCAGCAGGGAAGGGCTCAAAATGTATTGTGGATACATCAAAATTATCTATTGCAAAATGCCCTAGTTTTGCAAGGTTGGCACTTGCGTTTTTGGTCCCGGACTTGACAGCCATCTAGTGAAACCTACCAAACCCAGACATTTCTGAAAACGAGACAACTGTGGGAGTCCAGGGAGGTGTGACTTGCATGGATCCCCCAACATTTTCCTACCCAGAATCCCTTGCAAACCTCAAATGTAGCTAAAAATAAAATCACATTTTTCTCACATTTCTGTCTGGAAAAGTAGTGGGATCACCAGGCTGACACAAATTTCCTACCACCTAGCATTCCCCCAGGTCTCCAGATAAAAATGGTACCTCATTTGTGTGGGTGGGCCAAGTACCGATGGCAGGAAAGTGCCCAAAATGCATTGTGGAGACATCAAAATGATCTATCACAAAACGTTCTGGTTTTGCAAAGAGGCACCTGCGTTTTTGGTCCCAGGCTCAACGGCCATCTAGGAAAACCTACCAAACCCACACTTTTCTACAAACTAGACATCCAGGGGAGTTCAGGGAGGTATGACTTGCATGGATCTTCCAACATCTTCATACCCAAAATCCCCTGCAAACCACAAATGTAGCTAAAAAAATCACATTTTCTCACATTTCTGTCTGGGATCATGGCACCGGCACAAATGTCCTACCACTCAGCGTCACCATGTTGCGTTTTGGGCTGTTTCCTGCCACGGGTACTAGTCCTACCTACCCAGGTGAGGTACCATTTTTATCAGGAGACTTGGGGGAAATACTGGATGGGTGGAATTTTGTGGCCGCACGAAGATTCCAGAATTTTCCATCACAGAAATGTGATGAAAATGTGTTTTTTGACAAAGTTTTAGGTTTGCAAGCAATTCGGGGTTAGAGAACCTGGTGAGAGCCACATAAGTCACCCCATCCTGAATTCCCCTGGATGTCTAGTTTTCAAAAATGTATAGGTTTGCTAGGTTTCCTTAAGTGCCGGCAGACCTAGGGTCCAAAATCCACAGCTAGGCACATTGCGAAAAAGGGTCAGTTTTCACTGGAAAAATGTGATGTGTCCATGTTGCATTTTGGGCCATTTCCTGTCGCGGGTACTAGGCCTACCCACACAGGTGAGGTACCATTTTTATCAGTAGACTTAGAGGAATGCTGGGTGGCTGGAAGTTTGTGGCTCCCTGCAGATTCCAGAACTTCCCATCACAAAACTTTGAGGAAAATTTGTTTTTTGGGACAAAGTTTGAGGTTTGCAAAGGATTCTGGGTAACAGAGTCTAGTGAGAGCCACACAAGTCACCCCATCCTGAATTCCCCTGGAAGTCTAGTTTTCAAAAATGTATAGGTTTGCTAGGTTTCCTTAAGTGCCGGCAGACCTAGGGTCCAAAATCCACAGCTAGGCACATTGCGAAAAAGGGTCAGTTTTCACTGGAAAAATGTGATGTATCCATGTTGCATTTTGGGCCATTTCCTGTCGCGGGTACTAGGCCTACCCGCACAGGTGAGGTACCATTTTTATCAGTAGACTTAGAGGAATGCTGGGTGGCTGGAAGTTTGTGGCTCCCTGCAGATTCCAGAACTTCCCATCACAAAACTTTGAGGCAAATTTATTTTTTGGGACAAAGTTTGAGGTTTGCAAAGGATTCTTTGTAACAGAGCCTAGTGAGAGCCACACAAGTCACCCCATCTTGGATTACCCTGGGTGTCTAGTTTTCCCAAAATGTATTGGTTTGCTAGGTTTCCCTAAGTGCCGGCTGAGCTAAGGTCCAAAATCCGCAGCTAAGCACATAGCAAAAAAAGGTTACATTTTCACCAGAAAAATATGATGTGTCTAAGTTGCGTTTTGGGACGTTTCCTGTCGCGGGCACTATGCCTACCCACACAAGTGAGGTACCATTTTTATTGGGAGACTTTGGGAATGCTGGGTGGGTGGAAGTTTGTGGATCCACGCAGATTCCAGAACTTTCCATCACCGAAATCTAAGGAAAATGTTGTTTTTTTTTACAACGTTTGAGGTTTGCAAGGAATTCTGGTAAGAGAACCTGGTGAGAGCCACACAAGTCACCCCATCCTGGATTCCCTGGGTGTCTAGTTTTCAAAAATGTGCTGGTTTTCTAGGTTTCCCTAGATGTCGGCTGAGCTACGGTCTCATATCCACAGCTAGGCACATTGCAAAAAAGGGGTCAGTTTTCAGTGGAAAAATGTGATGTGTCCTTGTTGAGTTTTGGGACGTATCCTGTCATGGGCACTAGGCCTACCTACACAAGTGAGGTACCATTTTTATTGGGAGAATTTGGTAAATGCTGGGTGGGTGGAAGTTTGTGGATCCACGCAGATTCTAGAACTTTCCATCACAGAAATGTGAGGTAAATGTGTTTTTTGTTTTACAAAGTTTGAGGTTTGCAAGGGATTCAGGGTAACAGAACCTGGTGAGAGCCACAGAAGTCACCCCATCCTGGATTATCCCAGACGACTAGTTTTAAAAAAAGTATAGATTTGCTAGGTTTCTTTAGGTGCCTGCAGAGTTAGGGTCCAAAATCCACAGCTAGGCACATTGCGAAAAAAGGGTCAGTGTTCACGGGAAAAATGTGATATGTCCAAGTTGCGTTTTGAGCTGTTTCCTGCCGCGGGTACTAGGCCTACCCACACAAGTGAGGTAACATTTTTATTGAGAGACTGTAGGAAATGCTGCCTGGGTGGAAGTTTGTGAATCCACACAGATTCCAGAACTTTCCAACAGAGAAATGTGAGGAAAATATGTTTTTTTTTTACAAAGTTTGAGGTTTGCAAGGGATTCTGGGTAACAGAACCTCGTGAGAGCCACACAAGTCACCCCATACTTGATTCCGCTGGATGTCTAGTTTTAAAAAATGTATAGGTTTGCTTAGGTTTCCTTAGGTGCTCACATAGCTAAGGTCCAAAATCCACAGTTAGGCACATTGCGAAAAAAGGGTCTGTTTTCACTAGAAAAATGTGATGTGTCCACGTTGCGTTTTGGCCGTTTCCTGATGCAGGCACTAGACCTACCCACACAAGTGAGGTACCATTTTTAGTGTGAGACTTAGGGGAAGACAGAATGGTAGAACAACTGTTATTACCCATTGACTTTCTTAGCATTTCTGCCTTCCTAATGAAAGACAATGTGTAAAAAATAAATCATTTTGAAAAATGTCCTCTAATTCACATGATTGTATGGGTACCCACAATTTCGGAGTTGTGCAAATAACCACTGCTTCTAAACCCTATAATAATTTGTTCCCATTTCAGAAATATGTAGGTTTCCTTGGTACCTATTTTTCACTCTTTATATTTTACCAAATGAATTGCTTTATACCCAGTACACATTGAAAAACCTTTGCAAGATGCAGCTCAGTTATTGGCTCTGGGTACCTTGGGTTCTTGGTGAACCTACAAGTCCTATATATCCCTGCAACCAGAAGGGTCCAGAGGACGTAATGGTATATTGCTTTAAAAAATCTGCCAGACTTAGAAGAAGTTACAGGTTAAAATGTTGGCACAAATGGCTGTTTTTTCCAACTCAATTTCAATATTTTTTTATTTCAATTGTTAGTTTCTATAAAAAAACCTTGAAGGATATACACAAATGACCCCTTGCTGAACTTAGAATTTTATCTACTTTTCCGAAATGTATAGTTTTTAAGGATCCTTTATTGCTTTTGCACCCATTGCTACCACTAAGTCCCAGTAAAATGCCAATACTGTGTAGAAAATGTTGATTTTCTGACAAAAGTCTGCCTGTTCCTGAAAGCTGGGAAGATGGTGATTTTAGCCCCACAAACCCTTTTTTTATACCTTTCACAGGGAAAAAACTGACGCTTTCGTCTGCAGCACTTTTTTCCCATTTTTCCTAAAAAAAACTAAAATAGCTGTATTTTGGCCAATTTCTTTGTCCCCTCCAGGGTAATCCACCAACCATGGGTACTGTTAGAATGCTCAAGATGTTGGAAGAAAAGGACGCAAATTTGGCGTGGATACCATATGTGGACAAAACGATAGAGGGGCCTACGAGCTAACTACCCCAAATAGCCAAAAAAAGGCTTATCGCGGGGCAGGGGAAGGGGTAGGCCTAGCAGCGAAGGGGTAAAACCACAGCGTATCATTACTTATCGGATGTGACAAATAACAATGTAATCATTAAAAATTCGTAATTGAAACCTATTTGTGCAGGCGGTGGAAAGAACATAATTTTACAAGAAGCAGTAAAAAGCCGCAAGAAAGAAGGGCATTACTTAGACACGTACCTAGAGAGTGCTAATACATTATTAACACATCACGTGCAGCAGGTACATTGATAGAACATATGTAGGACAAAGTCATCTGTAAAACATGTAGATGTTTGGACAAACGAAAACGCCATTAGCCCATATTATCATACATCAAAAGATAGAGTGAGCTTGAACTGGGGAAACACGGACAAGTGCAAATACTTGCTGTGATAAACAAAGGAAACATGCAAGAAATCCCCAGCTGCAAATGTGAAGTGTATAATGAAAATCTAAAGAATGTTTCAGAATTAAACTTGGTGATAATAAGCTGCAAAGCTGGATAGGAAGAATTTTAAGACAATCTGACACCCTAACATAGACATAAGATTAGACGCAGACAGGGACCAGGGTTCAACAAAAACGTATCATAAAAACTGTCACAATGCGCAAGAAGGGGTGCCTTACACTGATAATTATTCTTCTCCGTGCAAACAGTTGGAAGAAAGGATCATATCGGCTCTCATCAATGAGTCAGTTAGCACAAATGAGACCATGCTGAATAAGTGTCCCAAGAAGTGCTGCATTGAATATATACAGAATAGGCAAAAAAGGAATTTCTTCAATTATTTATGTTGTCTCTTCAGAACTAGACTGGAGAGTGGACACAGCCACCTTAAGCCTGCAGTCCACACAAAACACAAAAAGATAGACTGGACAGCTCTAGGGATGGTGCATACAGGCGTAAGGAGGATATATGGTAGCCATGTTTAAGTGAATGTCAGTATGACAACGGAGCAATTAACATTTCATATGATGGCAGGTTAGGCAGATGGAAGCCAAGGGCCCACATATTCAGTGCATCCAAAAAGTCATAAAGATAGGGTCTGCCATTCTGTTGTATCCTTTCATCCCCGGCAGCCAGCTGTTTGCGTAAAGACCAAACTCTGTTCTTTTCTTAATGGGTCCCTTGTAGATCTTAATTACTGTTCTGGGACCATACTTCTTTGATTACTGACGATGAGAAGTAACCATGTGTCTGATCAACCAATGTGAAATGAGAAACAACCTTGAATGTGAGCTTACCTTGTATTGTGCTGCTGTGCTCCCCTATCCTGATTTTTTAGAGCAATCATATCTTGGTAATACGATGTGGTCCAGTGGCTAAAATTTGGAGAATGGAACCCAGCAACCTGATTCTAATTTCAGCTTTAGCACTAGATTGAACATTGTGTTATTTTGGGCAATCCCCTATTGATGTATATAACTGTGCACCATCTACCAACATAAATTTTTTTAAAAAGTTATACAAATTTGACAATATCAGACTACTAGTGGATCAGGGCAAAGCTGCTGCCCTGATTCTACTAGACCTTTCAGCAGCATTTAGAACTGTGTCACATAGTCTATTAATGAAAAACTACAAAGAAAGTGGACTCCACTCTAAAACCTTGCAATGGTTCAGTTCTTTTAAGATATAAAACTCAGACAGTACAGCTGGGCTCTTTTAAATCATGCCCAAAAACAGCCAAATGTGGTATCCCACAGGTTTCATAGTTGAGCCTGACACTTTTTATTGTGTACTTTTCCCCCCTGGCTAGGATTGTGGAGAAATGTGGACTCAACATCTGTTCTGACGCAGATGATAAACAGTTGATGATATCTATAGGAGAAAGACATGAGGACACCAGAGACAAACTGGTTAACTGCCTATCAGAGACTGCAAACTGGATGACTGAGCATTGCCTCAAACTGAATGCCAAGAAGTTAGAGATCCTACTTTTTGAAGGGGCAAATCTGTTCTGGGACTCCTCATGGTGGCCTACCCTATTCGGAGTCACGCCAGAGTCCAAGAAGGTAGTAAAAAATCTAGACGTTCTAGTAGATAGTTCATTATGCATGAAAGAACAAGTCAAGGTCACTTGTGGCTAATGTTTAGCCACTTAAAAATTGCTAAGGAGACTTTTCAACTGGATTCCAGTCAATTGGAGAAACACCTTAGTTCAGGCTCCCGTAACAAGTAGACTGGACTATGCAAATGCATTGTATGTAGGCATGGCAGACTATCTGTTTTCACGACGGCAGGTAACACAGAGCACAGCGGCCAGACTGACTTGCAAAAAGGACAGATGCAGCTCTGCATTTGCCTGTTTGAAGACTCTATATTTTCTGCCAATGCGCCAAAGAGCGAAGTTTAAGTTACTATGTCATGCGCACAAAGCACTATACAAATCTGGCCCAATAATTCAGCAGCACAGAGTAGAATTTTATATGCCTACATGTGATCTGAGGTCTGGCAATATTACATTAACAAAAACAAGGTGAATAAAGAAACTTAGAGCAGTAGGCCATTCATTTTCACATCCGCAAGCTGCACAGTGGAACAAGCTACCATAAGATTTGTGTCTAATTGAAGATCATTTGGGGTTCAGGAAGAAGTAAGAAATATGGTTGTTTAGGACATAATGATGAAGGTGTTTAAGCTATTAAATGCCTCACTAAATGATAGAGAGCGATGCTAGTGCTGGGATATCCCATCGGGATGAATGATGTGCTTTACAAAAACTGTAATAAATAAATAAATACATTTTGTAGGAAATGTAATGAAATCTGACATCACCACTTACTGATGAGTGCATTTTACCACCAAAGGTAAGGGACATTTTATGACAAAAGATAATTTAACACATATCATGACATTTTGTAGTAAGGCTGTCTAAAATACACATGTACCAGTATATTTACATACCAGAGTGTGATACAACAATTATATTTCAATCACAATTTCAAACATTAAATTATTCCACATCAACCTCTAATCTGTCTCCCAGCTCCAACAGACATGCACAAAGAGGGCCTCCGAAACCCTGGGGTCTAGTAGAACGGAGAGTCATAGCTGTATAATTTTAAACCACACTTGATTTTTGCTGGCATATGCTTGGGAGCCGAGTGGGACCTCTTTACCCCTAGCTCCTCCTTCCCTCTATTTGATATTTAAGAATAACTTTAATCCACTTCATTGCAGCGTACTAACTCAGTTATCCCGGTTATTAGGGTTCTTCACAAAACGAAATTACACTTGTGAGTAATTTACACATGCAAGGTGACGCTTTTTAGTAACTTTACTTCTTTCGGTGTTTCACCATTTACAAGTTTAAAGTTTCTCAAAAGTGCTGACTTACATACTTCCACCCCCCTGAAATCGGGGGTGGAGCCAAATCTGCAAGCATAAGTTACTATAGCCAAAAAGGAGTAGTAGTAAGTCCAGCACTACCCAAGGGTCTCTGGAGACCTCCTTATGGCAAAGTATAGGGAGAAGTAAAAATGTTTACTAAACTTGAATAAAGATCGTAAAATATTTTTATGTTAAAAATGAATGTAAATTGTGTATATTTATTTTGAATGTAGAACATAAAAAGCTACTGCACTATTAACTTCACTTTGAATATTGAATTAATTTAAATATATTAAACTGAATAAAATTGTTTTACTGAAGTTTAAATTAAACAAATTCCAAATACATAAAAACATATTTTAGTATTAAGTATAAAAAAATATTAAAAGGGATGTAGGGAATTCATTAAAAATAATCTAATTATATCTTAGTAAAAATAATGTGACATACTTTTTAAAAACAAAAAGTTATTAAAACAGAATATATGTTTTATTTTTAGATAATTTCTTTAACATTCATTTTCATTTATACATTTTTTTCAAAAGTGGAAATAAATTATTTGAATTTCATGTTGTTTCCTAAAGAGTTCCATTTTAAGCCCCCTGCCGCCATTATTTTCTATGGGAGTGTGTTGCAGTATCCGTGGTTAGCCTGTGAGTTGTTGGAATTGCTCGGGGGAACATGGCGGCCGGAAGCTAACGGTCGCGGTGGAAGCTCCTGGACGTGCCATCAATGACCTCTCCTGCGGTCTCCATGAAGTGTTTCTAGTTGATTTGGCTCCCCCCCTCCCATCCCCCATTAGTTTTTATTAATTTTTACTGGCCTTGGTTCGTCCCTCGACGCGAATGGTGCCGGATTCCTGGATACGACCGACGGCGCCGCGGGAACCGGCTGTGTTGCGATCTGCTGGCGTGGTGAGAGAGTGGAGGCGCTGGTGTATTCCCGGCTTGCAGGTCCGGGTCTGCACGGGCAGAGTCAGCACCTGCGGTTACGTCGCATTGAGGAGTAAGGGACAGCGTTCTCTAAACGCGGTGAGACGGCTGAAAGAGGAGAGATGTGCTCCTATGGACGGTGTCTTTGGAAAATATAGAAGTGAAGGTAAGGGGTCCACTCATTGTTTTTTTGGAGCCCCGCCGAGCCCTCCGCTGATATTGAGAACGCTAAGGGGGGAGCTCAGTATACAAGAGAGATCAGCTTTGAATGTGCAGCAGGCTGGGTTTTTTATCGCATGGAGAGTAGGGACGTTTTCTCTCCCAGCAGTGTTTATAAACTCCCAAACGCCTGTAGATATACCCTACGTACCAGGGCTATTAAGCTTGAGTCAGGTACAGATTTGGGTTGTGGTCCATCCCTGACTGTGGAGGCCAGGGACACTCTCAGGGCCCCTGCAAGGAAGGGTAAAGGGAAAGTTAAAACATCGGAAATTACCCTTTCAGGGAGTGGAAAAGAGAGAGGAAAAGTAAAGAAAATACCTATCTCTAAAGTAAAAATCACTCCGTCCCTCAAAACTTACTATAAGGTGTTATCTGCCCCCACAGTAAGGGGGGTTAACAAAGGAAACTCGACCACATCTACTATGCAGTCCTCTGGTAATTCAGATCTAGCAAACAAAAATGAAGGAATGGCGGCCGATTTAGCTCGAATTAGCTGAGTCAATTGAAATAATGGATATGAATAAATCTGTAAATTTAGTGAAATCGACGGAAGCTACCGGTGAGCAATGTTTGGTTATTCATCCATCTGTTAGTACCCTGAATAGATTCGCAATTTTGGACGTTCAGGAGGTTCAAGAGGATGAATTGGGCGCTTTTTCTATGTCCACGTCTGAGAATGCAGAGGCTATACAGGCAACATCCCCAGTGGTAGTTCCCCAAGGCCAAGGCCCGGGTATTGGGCCACTTACAGAAATTCTACTGGCCTTAAAAGAGGATATGGGGAAAAGATTTTCTGTTTCGGAATCTAATCAAGCCAGCAATTCAAGCCTCTTGCGAGGTATTGGCTCAGAAGCTAGAAGAAGTATCTCAGAGAACGGAGGTTCTTGAATCTGAAATACCTAAAATCAAAGAAACATTGCATATATCTACAATAAAACTGGATGAATTAGTTCTTCAAAACAGGGACTTGAGAGATGATGTTGAGCGTCTTGAAAACAATGCGAGGAAAAACAACCTGAGATTGTTAAATGTTCCAGAGGATTTGGAAGGATCAGACATTAAAAGTTTTGTGATATCACTTTTAAATAATACAATATTGAAAGGCTCTTCAGAGTTAAATTTGATTCAGGATATCCAACGGGTGCATCGCGATCCATTTAGGAGGAATACTGCAAAACAGAAACCGAGGAAAATTTTAATAAATTTTCTTACATACACCATAAAAGAAAAAATTCTATCTATGGCTTTGAAGGAGGGTGAGATTAAAAGCAATTCCTCTATCAATCCTTTCACTTTCATCATTAGATCGGACATATCTCATATAACGGCAACAAGACAGTGGGAGCTTGGTAAAAGAATGTCAGTTCTTAATTCATTGGGGGCCAAGTCGCAACTGAAATTCCCTGCATCCCTCCGCATTATGTGGAATAACCAAATGCATATTACACGTAAAATTGAGGAGGTAGACGCCTATCGACAAAATAAAGAGCGGTTGTGGAGTGTAGGGCTGGGGGGGACAGCGATGATAAAAATGAGATTTTGGGAGAGGCTTAACATACATTTCTTGGTTTACGTCCAGGGGTCTGAGACCATAAGGGCTATGTCCAGAGTAAGGGGGGTTCCCCAGGAGGGGTATGGGGGTTCGGGGATACGAGTGCGGGTGGGAGGAGGGGAAGCTGGGGGAGCACGGGTGGGGTTGCAGTGGGAGAAAAACAAAAAAAATTCCTCAACTTAAATAATTTTTCACATTTGAAGCGTCTGTGTAACGTTTTACTAGTAGGAGGTTGTAGCAGCCCCAATGAGTAGGAAATAAAATTTCTTTCATGGAATGTCAACGAATTGAGATGTCCACGTAGACAAAGACTGGTCATGAAATATCTCGAGCTTTCATCGGCACAGATTTGTCTTTTACAAGAGACTCATTTGAGCCATTTGGAATGTCGAGCTATTTTTGCTAAATATCGCTGGGTAGAATATTTTTGCTCTTCTGATCAAGCAGCTCACAACAAAGGGGTGGCTATTTTGATTAAATTAGGAGCCGGTGGGACTATTGGATTAACATCAACAGATCAGACAGGGAGATGGATCATTGCACAGTTAGAGATTAAAGGGGTTGAGATAACAGTGGTGTCATTTTATGGTCCTAATATTGACGACCCGACACATATTTGTAAGATCCAGTCCAAATTGATGGAAGCTACCTCTCCTATAATCATTGGTGGCGATTTTAATGTCCTTTTGACCCAATACGAGACAGATCAAATCAAAGTCACTATGTCGGAACCCCACGTACTCGACGGGCAATGACTAATATGATTCACGATTTGGGACTTGTAGATGTCTGGCGGGCTAAGAAGGGTGATAATCCAGGCTTTACATATGTTAGCAAAAACATGGTCACTCATCAAGAATTGACTATGTTTTGGGTGATAGGGTAAGTTTAGATACATTTTCTGATATATCTATCTTACCTAGTACGGTATCGGATCACGCCCCCCTGTCCTTTATTTTTCTTGGGAAGGGACATAGTCTTAGACCTAGATGGACATTGAAAAGGTCTATGTTGTCTAAGGAGGAAATAGTTAATGCAATTAAATCTTCTACCCTGGATTATTTTTCTATTAATATCGGTTCAACATCTTTAGACTATGTCTGGGACGCCTTTAAAGCCCATATGCGAGGTCAGTTACATAGTCTGATCTGCTCAAAAAATAGGGAGGAGGTGCAAGAATTTAAGGACTTAGAAAAAGAAATAGCCAAGTTAGAAGATAGAAGGCTAAGACTTTCCCAGGATTATCCGGGTAGATTGACTCAAGTCCATAGTGATCTAGATCGTCTCCGTCAGGAATATAGGGGTAAATTAGATCTTAAGGTGAAGGCTCAGTGGGCATCATATAATATGCTAAATTTTGAATACGGTGAAAAAGCGGGTGCTCTCTTAGCCTGGAAGGCAAGAACTGACCGAGCTAAAAATAATATTAACGAATTAATAATAGATGAGAATGGGGTGACCTCCTGTAAGTTGGAGGATATGCAATCTTGCCTCCTCTCTCCGTTTACAAAACTGTATAAAGAGGAGATCTCTCCTAGTTCGGAAAATATCCGAAAGTGGTTAAGGCATAAAGATCTTCCGGTATTAACTGAAGGTAGTCGAGATTCTCTTGATGCCCCAATAAGTGAGAGTGAGATAAGAACGCATATCAAAAAGATTAAGAAGAACAAAGCTGCTGGTATGGATGCTCTCCCTGGCGAGGTATATAAACTTCTTCAGGACGAGCTTGTTCCGAGGCTATGCGAATTGTTTAATTTTATTTATAGCCCGGAAGGTAGGGTCCCTAAATCGTGGATGGAGGCTATAATTGTACTCATTTTAAAGCCAGGGAAGGACCCACGTAAAGCAGACTCGTATAGACCGGTCTCCCTGCTGAATGCAGATTATAAGATCTTTATGAGTATTTTAGCGGGGAGACTGGTCAAAGTAGTACCATATTTGATTAATCTAGACCAGAAGGGTTTCGTTCCGGGAGGTACATTCAGGAGCAGACACTCCAGTTGATTGGAACTATAGATTTGGCAGTGGCTCGGTCGAGACCTTTGGCCGTCGCAGCTTTTGATGCGGCTAAGGCTTTCGACCGAGTCAGTTGGGTCTTTCTCTGGGAAGTTCTGAGAGTAATGGGCTTCGGATTTATGTTTGTCCAGACACTGATTAAATGTTATCAGGGAGCCTCCGCGGCTTTATTGTTAAATGGAGTGTTAACAGCTGGTTTTTCTATTTCTAGGGGAACGAGGCAAGGCTGTCCCATCTCGCCTTTACTGTTTGATCTATATATAGAGCCCTAGCTCAAGCTTTAAGATTGGATGATCAAATTACCCCGTTTAGCTTCCATGGATATAGTAGTAAACTAGCCTTATACGCTGATGACCTGTTATTATACACCAATAACCCAGCAGAGGTACTCCCAAGGGTGGAAACCCTTATGGAGGAATTTGGCTCGTACTCTGGGTATCTTGTAAACCCTCTAAAACAGATGTGATGTGTTGGAACATTAATAATTGGGGAGGAAGATTGAGTAAACAATTTAGGTATTTGGGGATTATTATCGTTAATAATTTAGACGATATCCCTTTGATCAATCTTAAAAGGGTGGCTAAAGAGGTTGATCACCTTTTTACTAGATGGAAAAATCTCCCATTGACAATCTATGGCAGGGTTAATTTGGTTAAAATGGTCATTCTACCAAAGTTAACATACCTTTTTAATGCCATTCCTCTTGAATTCCCTGGTAAAGAGATTGGTAAGATTCAAGGTAAAATAGGGAGTTTCATATGGTCTAATAAGAGTGCAAGACTTTCTTGGAAGAAACTGAGACGTAGGCTTTTGAAAGGGGGTCTCGCTCTTCTGGATATAGCTTGGTACTCTTTAGCGTTTCAATTTAAAACATACGCATGTTGTTGACAACTCCCGAAGAATCTAACTGGGGGAAGATATTGAGAGAAATGGCTATAGTTGAGGGTGGGGTGAAGGGTTCAAGTTCGCTTGAAAGTTTTAAGGGCCGCCCTCCATGTGTGGTACAGGGTTAGACAAAGATGGGGAGTTGGGTATTATTCTGATTTTGCCCCAATATGGGATTCCCCTGGAACGCCAGCCTGCTTGGATGATAGTCTTGCTCTGCCAATTAAAAGGGCTGGTCTCCTGATCTGGTCAGACCTTGTATCCTCGGAAGGAGTACTTCCGTGGGAGATTTTGAGAATCAAAATAGGTAATTCTTTCTAAATTCAAATATATACAACTGGTCTCTTGGTATGCAGCTGAAAAGGAGTCAACCTGTGGTGATTGGGAAACAGAGAGTTTATTTCAAAATCCAAAGTCTAAAAAGAAGGAGGTCGCCCTTTGGTATAGGAAACTTCTCGAGGCAGATATTGCAGAATTTCCCCACAGTTTGCTATTTGGAATCAGTCACCCCTGGACTCTAAGGCGGAAGATTTTTTTGATTTATCATTCCAAACTTTATACAAATTTGTTAGGCCGGCATCATTAAAAAGAATCATTTTTTTGTAGTCAACAGACTATATTATACCCCTGTGAAAATTGCTAGATTTGCTCCCTTAGCTTCTTCTAAATGTCCGAGATGTGACTGTTCTAAAGCAGATGATATACATATATTTTATGAATGTTGTAAACTAAGTGGGTTCTGGAGGGAAGTGGAGCATGCGCTGGGTGCCATTTTCAAAGTCAAGATCAATGTGAACCTTACAATAGTAATTTTTGGTATGGACTTTGAAGTGTTGAATATGTTGCAGCCAATACAAAGAGGGTTGTTATTATATTTAGTTCTTATTGCCCGAAGGAGATATGCAAACTATGGAAAGATCCACTCCCTCCACGTTATGACGATTGGATGAAAGCAGCACTTGCTATGGCACGTTTGGATCAGGGGTGCTTAAATAACGACCTCTCAAACATCTGGCTTCAGTTTGTTGTATGGAGTAGAGAGATGGGGCTGGTTAGATAATCCGGGTCCTATGATTACACCAAGTTTCCTACAAAGAAGCTGGCCTGGTTAGGCCTACGGCCAATGCAGTAGTAGAAGCTTGGGGCGCCTAGGATCCATAAAAGGCTTCTAGTTAAAGTTGCAGACGCTGAATGGTGAGATGAGGATCTAAAAAAAAAAAAAAAAAAAGGAATTGCTCAAGCTCTGATCAGGAGTACATTGACTACTGTCTGGGACCTTCTTGCCAGCAGTAACTTTAGAAGTGCAGTTTGTGAATAGGAATGAGCTTACTCTTTCGTGGATGGGTGCATGTCTCTTCATAATCCCTCCCTAATCCTCTTAACCCCTTCTTACTCCTTCTGTAATCCTTCCCGATTTAGTAGTAAGTATTCCCCATTTTCCAAATACGCCACCCTCTCCCTCTCACATTTACTACTAAATGTATACTCCATTGTTGATGGCAGATTTCTGCAAAAAAAAAAAAGGAGAGGAGAAGGCGCCGAATGCCATTAAACCCTGTCTATTTGCAGTTTTTTGTTGGATGAATACCAACCAACTTAAGTGTAGCACCGAAAAATACTGAGGTTCCAGTTTCAGATATAACTTCAACCTAAACCTGCAAGTACATTGGACAGATGGGATCATCCTGCTCAAATTACAAGTTAATACTGTGAAAAACTTGGATGTAAAGATTGATAAACACATGACTTTTCACAATCAAATCAACACGGTTGTTGGTATGTGTTTTGGTCTCTTGCGCACAGGAAAATAATTCAGCATTTCCTCCCTGTCTCCGTAAGGATAACAGTGGTTCTGGCCTTGGCCATGTCCAGGTTGGACTATGCCAATGTATTATATGCAGGCCTGTCACAGTACTTGGTGAGGAAATTGCAAACGGTCCAAAATACATCTGCTTATCTTGAGCTCAATCTCCCAAGATGGGTGCATGTCTCTCCACCTTTGCGGAACCTGCATCAGCTATCTTTGAGTAAGCGCATTTTATTCGAAACCCTTCTCTTGATGCAGAGAATCACTCTGGCCCGAGCTATCTGTCCTCCAGGATATCCCGCTACAACCTCAAGAGAAACTAGCGCTCTTCATATGGCCACAGTTCCAAGGGTCTGTCTCTCTAAAGCTGGAGGTTGATCCTTCCCCCTCCTGGGTCCTCTGGCCTGGAACAAATTTCCTTTAGAACTGCTTCAAAAAGAAGGCGAGAAGCCCTTTATAAAGAATCTTAAGACCTGGCTTTTCGCTGACTAATCTTCAGCACTTTATTTCTCCTTACACTCCTTACACTCCATATAGCGACGGGACACTCTTTTGAGTAGTCGCATGCTTGAAAAATCCCTTTTCATTTAATATCATCTAATCTAGGTTTGTGAATAGGCTTTTGTAGTATGTTAGCAGTATCTTTGTAGTACTACTAAACATACTTTCAAAATGAGGTTTGTGGATATGCCATAGTGTTTTGCCAGCAGCACAGCCAAAGACGTGAATTTCCTCATGGCTCAAGGATTTGCCTCCTTGTAGCCTAGTAAGGCCACCAGGGACGAGGTAGCCGTATGGAAGTTGATCATAATTGTCCGGAGGAAAATACCTCATAGCAACACATTTGGACAGGTGGTCAAATCTAGGCCACCTGAATGAATCCAACATTCTCTGCACTGGATTTCTTGCATCTGATTGGACCTATATTATTGAAGCAACTGCTATGCTCTAGAGCATGAGTCTCCAAACCTTTGTGTTACAAAAGCTAACTATGTTCAATCAAAGTCATTGCAACCTACTATTATTATTAGTGCTGTAAAAATGACCACATCAGACAAGTGGCCACCATATGCAAGATAAACAGCAATAATCATCTCAATGCATCAGGCAGGCTTGCCAGCAGTAATGTGAAAAGGACTTTGTCTATTTGGAAAACCTCTTAATAGGTAATACATGGCAACCACAACTCAGTGGCCCTTAAACAAAAGTCATAATAATAGCAATAAGTCTCCCCAAATTATTCATCACTGAAAAATCTGCTTTAAATATATTTTGGAAATTCAGCCATTTGTTTCTAACATCAGCTTATGCATTCTGAAAACACACACATATTCATCTTGAATAGACAATGTTGGCAGACATATATTAATTCAACCAAGTAAAAGGTTCCAATTTAGTAGGCTGGGATGCATACAGGAAAGCTACTTACAGGTAGTTGGAGAGCTGCCAAAATCTCACGAGTTGTGCGTTGGAGAAGCCTGCTCTAGGGTATTGTATAACCTTTGAAAGAATAGTGTAAGATTGTGTCTGCAGGTTAAGGGAATATCACACACCTGGGAGTAATAGAACTTCTAACACTTATCTGGAACATACAGACCTAGATCAGACTTCCATCTGTCCTTAGCCACAAATACCCCCGTCTCTGTGATGTGATGATGTCATTGTAAGGAAAGAGACTGTTTTCGCCCATACAGGCCTTTTAGTAAGAGTAGAAAACTCCATGGGTGTTGCAGAAAGTTATCCGAAGCTCTGTAGCAGCCAGTCCTATGCGGTATTATAGAAGTATGGGTATTGGATTGTCTGCTCCACAAAACTTATATTCAGTCAATGAAATAAAACAGCCCTCCAGAATTAGGTCTCCAATAATGCACATGTCTAAAGAATGTATGTCAGCACTGCTATGCTTTAATATTGTCTGCAAGCTAGGGGCAACTTATAGATGCACCAAAGGATTGTAGGAAAACTGCAGCCCAACTATCCATGCTATTTCCCACCAGGTAAAGCAAGTAACACCAACATTATCCACTGCATTTCTATTCCTCATTGTTTTTCTACATAGGGCAGAAGTTAGCGAGAGAGATTCTGCCAATCCGGTCTCTATCACTACATTCTTACAAAGAGTAAGTCAAAAGTAGTAATGATGGTAATATGTTCCGTCTTGGGGTTGAGGACTGGTTATAAAAGAGCGTCTCATGGATTATTAATAAAAGGTTTGAATGCAGCTTGATGGACGTAATCAGGGGTAGAGTTAACTTGTTCTGTATCTCATAAATTGTTCCTCCTAAGTACCTAGGGGCTTATTTACAAGGCCCTTGCGCCACTTTTGCGTCATTTTTAACATGGGAAAAGTGACGCAATAGTGGTGCAAGGGGCTTGTAAATCTGCCCCTTAGGGTGGAAAGACTGGATTTTAAGGAGAGATCCAATCAGTTGGTTTCATAAATTACAGTCGCCTCAAGAATTTTCCCAACTAGGTAAATCATTTGGTCCAAAGATGAAACTGGCGCCTTTCTGTGTGACCAGGTGAAGTTACGGTGGGCATCCTTTTTACCTTGCTCCAACCGTAAAGGTCATCAAATTTGTGTACACACCCCTTCCACATGCACAGAATATCATCAAAGCAGTGACAGTAGTTCTGGCTTTGAATTTGCAGGGGTTAGATTAAGAGTTGATACAGAGATCTTCCAACTAAACTTTTAGTCAGATTGGGCATGAAAGTCACGCTCAATGATGCAGTTTTTTCCTCAAATGAGAAATAGTTATTGGTGAAGGACAGTTGGATGCACTGAAGAGCAAATGTCACCAATATCTTATGGAAACATTAACACTAGACTAGTGTAGATTCAAAAGCATTGACTGTATCTGCCTGTGGGATGCTTTTAGAGAGTTCCTCTATTTTCAGAGTGACAAGATGTCGCAAGTTGTGGTCAATATGAACATCTTCAATGACCTAAAGGATGTCAATGCATCACCAAAGTCTGACTTCCTATTGAGAAAACTCTCTCGGAAAAAAAGTGCCTGAGAACTTAGAACATAAACAAGCAGAGAGCCAATTCCACGACAATCAAGCTACGTGCTGGGCGAGTGGTTAGAGGCTTTTGAATGTTGGGCAGTATGTGAACCTAAGGCACTATAGGATTGGATTCTATTATTTGCCCTGGCATTGTATAGTCATCCGCTGCCTCTAGCCAGGTTAGCTCTATATAAACACCACATACATTTTTTATCCCACAAGCCCAAGACAGCAAAATCATCGGCCCTCATGTTTAATATTTTTCAAGTAGCATTCTCAGCTGCAGATCATTTAAAGTTTAAATGGGCAGCAATGAGCTGGCGCTGTTCTTTCATAGAAAAACATATCAGCGTAGAGGCAATTACTAGATAAAAGAAGCCACTTCCCTTGATTCTTGAAAGTAGAGTACTTGAATGTTTGAGATAATGAAAACATTTTACCCACTTTTGTATTACAGTCAATGTGCAACTCATTTTGTTTGATTAAACTAGTGTAGATGCATGCCTTTGACCTTTCTTTGTAAATATACCACATAGTGCTTGAAAATCGAAACTATCTGCGGCGTTATTTATAGCATTAGATCGATGTCGAATTTCCTGACCTCTTTTAGTTAACAATAAGCTCCAAAGAAATCCTGCAGCTGCAGGCTGAACACGACAAGGGGTTTTGTAGTATGCGAAGAAAAGCAATGTGCTCTCTGTTAATGTCAGTAGTACAATGCCAAGTACAGGGGAATGGAAAAGTTGGCTATTTCCAGGAAACTGATAAAATGGTACAGTATGTATTACAGAACAGATAACCTAAGGCGCTCCTCTTACATCACATACCTCATAACGATTCCCAGACGGCATCTCTGATCTCATCCTTTCAAAAACAACAAAAAACACCTGCTCGCCTGATGTTCCAACTCATCCAAAAAGGTCACCGGTTGCCCCTCGGCATAAGCTTTCAGTGCGGTAGCTATTAGAAACCACCAGTCAGTGTCCAGCCATCTGCTTACCCCTGTATAACCTGCATGCATTCGGTCCTATCATTACATCTGACTCATGTTCGAGTGTTCATCGGTGCTCTCAGCTCTGGGTCATGAAGATATGGATAGTATGATGTGTATAATTGCTATTGCAAGGTACCACATGAACACAGGCTAATGAAGCTTTAGGGCTTTGCAAAAGAACAAATGGTTATTTCTTTCCTTGAGCAGTTGATAACCACTCATAAAGAGGTAGCTGTCTGCAGGGGTCAGCAACCGAAAAGCAGATATAAGTCCTGCCGTTTTTCACAATGCCATAAAATAGCAGTCATACTGACATTGAGATATTGACATTGTGGCCAATGGAAAAGTGAAAACCCCAATCTGTTCATCAGGGCCATATTTATGACTCTATTTGCTTTGCTCTTGCACCAGGAAACATGCCGCAAGAGTGCTGCAAACCAATTTTTAAAGCCACACAAAGCCACTTTGTGTGGCTTTGAATGGCTTCAAAAATCCCTGCATTGCATTACTCTGCGCAAGGGAGGCATTCCATGGGCATTGTGTGGGTGTTCCCACACAACTCCCATGGTTTTTGAAGCATTTGAAGCATTTCCAGATTTATCAAACCTGGTAAGTCTTGGGATGCGCCAAAAATATTTGCCTTATCAGGAGAGGCTTACCGAGGAGAAATATCTCTATTTCTCCTCATTACTTCCTCTCTCTAAGGGCCTAATTGTGTGTTTGGCAGTCCGAGGACAACTTTGACAGTCAGACCGCCTTTCCACCACCACATTCCCCAGGGAACCACAGTTCCTTGGCGGTGGTGCTGCGGTCAGTGACTCAGCAATATGCAGGTGGTGCCACTGGGGCACAACCATGCATATTACGAGTTTCAGGACCGCCAGCGGTGTCATGGAAGTCTTTATTCCATGAAAAGGCTGGTGATCCTGAAACAAAGGGGCCCTACATGGCCCCCTTTTGCCCATGTGCATGGGGAGGCATGCAGGGTGGCACAAAATGTGCCCCCGTGTGCATGCATCCCAGTTCCTGCACGGCATGGACTTCACAGTCCATGCCGTGCAGGAACTGTTTTTGGCGTTCTCATTGCGGTGCCCATTTTCAGAGGCACCGCTGTGTGACCGCCCAAAAAAGCCAGCCACACACAAGGAAACTTATAATCTGACCGGCAGTGCGCACATGGGTTTGGCGGTGCGGGAGTGGGCCGCTGGCGTGGCGGTCCGCTCCCAAACCACCAAGCTCGTAATCAGTCCCTAATTGTTCTGCCTTCTGCAGCAAAGATAGTGGAATATGTCTCAAAGGATTATTTTTGTACAGGAAGGGGCCCCTTACTGCACAAAAACAATCCTGCAGCAACAAAGGGACCCTTGCACCATGGTGCAAGGGTGCGTGCATTGGTGCTAGGCAGACCATTTTGCACCAGCACTGGGGGAAAGGACAGGAATGTGCTGTATGCCTTAAATGGGTGCATTCCTGCCCTTTGCCAGTGATGCACTGCAGTGCAGCAAGATTTGCTGCGCTGCACTGCTCCACTTTGGCATGAATATGACCCTCAATGTTTATGTAAGAAGCCATTCATGCCAAAAACAACCTGTGGTTATTTAAGAGTTTGGATAGGTGCAGCTTACTCCTCAAAGTCTCATTTTCTGTATCAGATTCATTCGACCATTGCAGGGTCAATGGGCTGGTTTATGTACAGTGTATGACTGCAATAAATCAGCTCATATAATTTGTATTCCTAAATATTTACAAGTACAGTAATCCTAACATATCACACCATAAATCACACAAAGCCAATACCAATCAATCAAGAGGACTTTATTTCAATCACTTTAGCTCATAAAAGTGTAACACAGAACATCACACATACATAAAAGTAAAAACAATTATAAATAGCACAATATATACTCTTTGGATAAAAAAAAGCATAATACAAAGAACAACCAATTCTTAAAATTATTATCTGTTAAACACAATAAAATAGCAGCATATGAGAATGAAATAAAACTCCTCCAAAAAATCAAAACATTTACATCTGTTAAACACATTTAAATAGCAGCATGTGAAAAATAAAACTCCTCAACAAAAAGGTCAAGCAAGGAACTGTCAGCAGTACAGCAAAATAGCAGCATAGGAAAGATGGGGTCCACAATAAAAATAAAAATAGAAGCTACTTTGTACATGCTTCAAGCGTCTTATCCACATTGCCATTAGAAACATAGCCAGACAAAACACCACAATCTGGCTTCAGTCGGTTTGCAGTATTCTGAACGCCTCCTGGTGCTTCCTAGTTCTCAAGTTTCTACAAAGGGGAACAATCCACCTTGTACAAAGCTGTTTGTAAAATGGACAAAAACAGTATATGGGTGAGCAATCCAGAACCCCCTCGACAACCCACACAGAGATCATCAGCAGTGACCATTTGTTTTGGATAAAAAAAAGCATAATACAAAGAACAACCAATTCTTAAAATTATTATCTGTTAAACACAATAAAATAGCAGCATATGAGAATGAAATAAAACTCCTCCAAAAAATCAAAAAATTTACATCTGTTAAACACATTTAAATAGCAGCATGTGAAAAATAAAACTCCTCATCAAAAATGTCAAGAAAGGAACTGTCAGCAGTACAGCAAAATAGCAGCATAGGAAAGATGGGGTCCACAATAAAAATAAAAATAGAAGCTACTTTGTACATGCTTCAAGCGTCTTATCCACATTGCCATTAGAAACATAGCCAGACAAAACACCACAATCTGGCTTCAGTCGGTTTGCAGTATTCTGAACGCCTCCTGGTGCTTCCTAGTTCTCAAGTTTCTACAAAGGGGAACAATCCACCTTGTACAAAGCTGTTTGTAAAATGGACAAAAACAGTATATGGATGAGCAATTCAGAATCCCCTCGACAACCCATACAGAGATCATCAGCAGTGACCATTTGTTTTTGCCTCTTCCTAGTAAAGATTTTTACAGGTAAGGATCCCTACCTAAATTGTAGGTATAGCTTCCTTACCAAAGGGGGAACAATAGTATTCTCATACAATGCCCTGGGTTTAAAAATCAATAAAAGCAACAGATAAGGATTCCTGGCATTGCAAAATGTTGCCAACCTCAACACTCTCCCAGAAAATGCCTTTAATATTAGCCTTTGAGATAGAGCACATGTCTCGGTAGAGACCCAATATGTATCCAGGCTAAGCTTCTGGAATAAAGCCTTTACAGTGCAAAACCATGGGATTTTTCTTGCACATCGTGGAGTCATGAAAAATCTAAGGCCCACCCGGTAAGATTCTAATTATGTTGTGGACCAAAGCTGGTGCCAAAAAATAAGAAGTCTTTACTCAGTCTTTTGAGCGCTTTTTTGTGCCAGATCTAAATAAAGAGGAGTCAATAGGGTACTTGCTGGGAGGTTTAATAAAAATCTTTAAAACGTATGCTCCACTTCAGATAGGCTCTGGATTTTTGTACTATCCCATAGCTCCACACCATACAGGACTGACCCTAGAGCCTTGACACTGAGTCTCCAATGCAGGGGCCACCCTTCTGGATATATTTTTTCTGTGGATTTCTGCTATATTAGCAGTGTGTTGGACCAAGGACAACTGTGCCCTTTCCACTTTCAAAGCCCAGTATAGGTTTTTTGTAAGTTTTATACCTAAAAAATCAAATTCGGCCACCACATCTAAGGTGATGACACCCACCAACATCCGTCTCCTACAAAGGGTTACCTTCTTTGAAGAAAAGATTATGCATTTGGTCATGGAGCTGTTAATCTCGAGACACTGCTCAACATAGAACAGCTGAAAAGCATTCAAAAGCTGTTGAAGTCCCTGTGGCGATTTAGAGATTAACAAAGAGTCATCTGCAAAAAGGAGGGCAGGGGCCCTTCACCCTCCTATTCTAGGTGCATCACATCCATCCTTGTTCAAAAACTCAATTACACCATTGATAACTAAAGTAACCAGCGTTGGTGCCAATATGCAATCCTGTCTTACCCCTGATCAATGTGGATGGGATCAGTCAGAGCCCTTCCCTCCCCCATCTCACCTGAGCAAGAATATCAGCATGTAACCTCGCTAGAATACCCAATAAAGAGGGGGCTACACCCATTTTCTCAAGCAGCCTCCGTAGGACAAATGTTAAATTACACCACCATAATTTGCATGATTTCAAGAATTATGTATTATGCTTGTTAAGCACATTCTGAAATTACACTTTTGTGCCACTTCTTCTAATTATGTGCGATTCGTAGTAAAAATATACAGCAAATGCATGGGAAAAACAAAATGCTAGCAGCTGTTGTTCGCAATGCTTTTTATAAATGCATCCTCATACCAAAAATTGATGTAAGTGTACATTTCACAATAAAATATAACATGAAATGATGGATTTGCATTTCCCCTATTTTAATGAATTTTGCTGAAATTTCCCATAATTGAGCAAAAGCAAATTTGTCACACCTCTACTTTTTGTCTAGAGTCACTGACCTTGAGGTTTACTGTCCCACCTGCCTAAAGTTCCACTTCTGTGTGTAGACCTAGACTCTTGACATCTCAACAACTTGTTAAGTGTGTGTGCGTGTGTGTGCATGCGTGGCAAGTGTAGCACATGCAAGGTGTGTGAGTGAGCAAGAGTAATTCAGGCCTGTGGAATTCATTTTGGATAATCGTGGCCTGGCATAGCACAAGATGGAAAATGATAACTCTGGAAGTTTATTACCTGCATTCCTGTAGCTGAAGGGAGGAGACCCAGACACTGAAGTGAGGGAAGGGGAAACAGTGGTGCATGGTGGGGGTACAAGTTATAGTTAGCTCACAGAATTATAACTAGCAACTTCAGTATTTTTTGTTTTTTAAACATTAGTGTTTAACTCATTTCAACACCTAATTATAATGTCACTTTGAATTTACTAGTGATTATGTGGGGTTTTTTGATGCTAGGGAGGATGATATTTTCATATCTGACTATAATGTCTATAGTGATCCAACACCTTCACTGAACATAGCCTTTGGCAGTTCACAACCGGTGGATGGCCATCTGTGGTCAGCTTGCTGCCCCTTATCTTGCTCCGCTCCTACTTGCCATCCACTCTTCATCTGTGCAACCATTGCCCCTACTTCCTGCCTCTGTGGTCAGCTTTCTGCCTCTGCCCACTCCCAATTGCCCTCTGTCCTATGTATGTGTGCTACAGCCCCCTCTGGCCTGCCCTCAGCAGTCACTTGTTCTGTTGTTATTGTTTACTGTTTCGTAAAGCACGCAGCTACTTAGCAGAGTGTCCCAGCGCTAGGCAGTGGGAGACCAACCAGGCAACTGGATTAGCTGTTAAAGAGCCAGGTTTTTAGTTTCCTGTTGAAGATATCCAGGTTGTGTGCTAGGCGAAGGTCTAGCGGGAGTTTATTCCAATAGAGTGGTCCCAGGTAGGAAAAGGATCTCCCACCTATTCTAAGGCGATTGATGCGGGGCACTCTTGCAAGGTATTCTGAGGCAGAGCAAAGGGTGCGTTCTGGAATGTATGCGCTGATCCTCTCACTGAGATATGGCACGCCCGTCTTGTGCAAGGCCTTGTACATTAGGACCATAGCCTTAAAGACCGTCCTCCTTTTTACCGGGAGCCAATGAAGGGCCCTCAGATGAGGGGTCATGTGGGACCTAGGTGGGAGTCTGAGTAGCAGTGTCGCTGATGAGTTCTGCACCACCTGCAGTCTGTTAAGAAGATAGTCTGCGAGACCGAGATACAGAGCGTTCCCATAGTGGAGTCTCAATGTAATTAGGGCCTGCATAACCTTTCGACCAGCAGACTCAGATAGAAGAGGTAGACATTTTTTCAACATGCGAAGCACATTGAAGCAGGACCCAACTAGAGCTTGAATCTGAGATTGGAAGGAGAGGGAGCTGTCAATTTTGATCACTAGGCTCTTGACACAGTTTTGCTGGGAACCAGGATGCAGCACCTCGCTCGGCCAGCATGTTTCCACAAAATTGTGAGGGACATCTCCGAAGGTCACGATCTCCATTTTATCTGGGTTGCACCTTAGATGGTGCAAATCCAGCTAGTGAGACATCATGACATCATCAATGGTCTTACCATGGTCTCGTATGCTGATGATACGCAGTTGGTGGTGGCCCTCTCCAACGACCCTACGCAGGGCGCCGCCAAATTTCGGAATGGCCTAGCGGCGGTCGCGGAGTGGATGACCACCAACTGCCTTCAGCTCAATGCCAACAAGTCCGAGGTGTTGTTGGTGGGGAGAGACAAGGGAATATGGAGTGAGCATTGGTGGCCCAAGACTTTGGGTTGCGCTCCCACCCCCAAGTTGGCAGTAAAAAATCTTGGGGTTTGGCTGGATGCCACTTTTAGCTTTCAGGAGCACACCAAGAAAATAGCAGGTACCTGCTTTGGCCTAACCCGGGGATTGAGGCCCTTGCTGGGGTTCTTTGACCCATCTACCTGCCAGATGATAGTACAGGCGACCATCCTGTCCAGATTGGACTATGCTAATTCGCTCCTGCTAGGGGCAAATAAGGCAGAAATGACTCGTCTGCAGCGTGTTCAGAACGCAGCAGCCCGAGTCCTGCTGAGGCTTCCCAGAACCTGCTCTGCGACGGGGGCGATTCGTCGCCTACATTGGCTGCCTATAACCAAAAGGATCGAATTTAAAACCCTATGTCTGACTTTTAAAATCTTAAAATTTTCTTCCCCTGAGATCCTGTCCAATTTGCTGGTACCTTACGTACCCACGCGCCAGCTACGATCAGCTGGGCAATATCTGGCTACGGTCCCTCGAGTGAAGCATCTCCGAGCTGGAGGACGATCTTTTTGCTGCTTAGCGGCTAAGCTATGGAATTCCCTGCCTACGCAGATTCGCTGTCTGGATAGCCTGCTGTCCTTTCGTAAGGCTGCCAAAACCTACCTGTTTCCTGTGGCTTAGTCCCATGTTTCCTTATTGACACTGCTACCAGTGCCGGGACGCCTCTACGCTGAGGCAGCTGTGTGCTATATAAAAAGAATTAACATAACATAACATAACATAACATCAGCTTCCCATCTAAGTCCTTACCCTTCTCACAAGCAAAAAGAAGCGGCGTGTCATCTGCATAAGAGATGACGTTTGCTCCTAAGCACTCCGCGAGAGCAGCTAAGGGCGTCAGATATACATTGAACAGGGTAGGACTGAGAGCCGAGCCCTGAGGAACACCCACAGACAGGGGTCTGGCTTGTGAGGTGTAGGGCGGCAGCCATACTTCCTGAGTCCATCTGTCCAGAAATTATGATAGCCAGTTTAAGGCCGAATGTCTGATCCCTATCTCATAAAGGCACTCAAGCAACTTAGGATGGGGCACGGTGTCAAAAGCCGCCGTAAAGTCCAGCAGTATAAGCATGGCTTTGCTCCCAGTGTCTAGAGGTCTCCGTTCATGCTCCACCACTTCAAGAAGTGCGGCCTCCGTGCTAAAGTGGGGGCAGAAACCGGATTGGCTGGGGTAGAGTATTTCATTGTCTTCCAGGTAACTTGAGAGTTGATAATTAACTTCCTTCTCCAGGATCTTGGAGAGAGCAGGAAGAAGAGAAACTGCTTGCTTGGGGTCAGCAGCGGGAGCACTTTAGCCTTTTTCCATGCCAGTGGGACCACACCTCTTGCCAGCGAGGTGTTAAATATGTAGTTCACAGTGGCGTTGATGGAAAGTGCCGCCATCTTTAACACTGTGATTGGGCAGGGGTCAAGGGGGGAGCCAGATTTTAAGCTCTTTAGTGCAGAGAGAATGCACTTGTGCTGCCTCAGCCCTTGTTCGCCTTCCCTCCAGGTCCATGGGTGTCAGCTTTTTCCCCTTGGCTCCCCTCTATACTCCATTGTCTGTGTGCATGCTCCTGCCCTCTCCCTTCTGCTTTCTATGGTTAGTTGTGCTGCCACTGGCCCTCCTGCCTACCTTGTGTGATCAGTTCGCTGTCCCTGCCCCTCTCCCCTGCTCTCCATTGTCCATGTGCATACCCCTGCTCCCTCCCTCTTACCCTCCATGATCCATTGTGGTGCCACTGCCCTCATGCATGCACAGTGTGGTCTACTGTGCTGCCACTACCCCTGCTGCCTGCCCTAAATGACCAGCTTGCTGTCCCTGTTGCCTCCCTTCTGCCCTCCCTTGTCCGAATCTGTGCCCTTACCGCACCCCTCCTGCCCTCCATGGAATATTGTATTGTCACTGGTACTCCCTCCTGTCCTCCAATGGTTGCTGGGCTGCCACAGCCTCTCTTTTGTCTGTTCTGCATAGTTGGCTTGCTGCCTTTGCTTCCCCTGCCTTCCATGTGTTGTTTTGCCACTGTCCCTCCCATCTCCCATGTGTGGTCCATTGTGCTGACACTGCAAATCTCACCTGCCCAGTATGGTTAGCTTGCTGCCTCTGCCCTGCACCCTCCTCCTACCCTCTGTTGTCTCAGCCTGTTCCCCCTGCCCTGTCCCTCCAAACAGTGTTCTAATGAACAACTAGGGCATTAACATTCTGTAATTATGACAAGTGTAGCATACCTCAAGTCGGTTGATTACACAGGCTACTGCTCATAGTTTTTTTCCCACTTTGCACTTTATATTTCTTGCAGGCAGGATAACTTTAAAAAAACAGAAACTACCAAAAACTGTTGGCCTTTTATGGGGATTAAGCCAATTGGCACTCTTTTTCTGTGTTTGGATTTGGGTATTCTTTTACTGTTTTAGTATTTTTTAATGTAAGATTTTTAAACATTATTTTTCTCCTACACTTCTAGTAGGACTTGCTTCCCAATCTGTTCCTCACTGATGGAGTCAAGCGGCCATAGTTTCCTTTTGGGGCTCTTCCAACATAAATGCACAATCTTGAAGAGACACGCTCTAGTGATTTAAGTAACAGCAATGGCCAATTAAACTTGTCTATATTAAAGGAGGCCATGCCACGAAGGTGTAGCGAATGTGCACAGCGCGGGAACCTCTCGCACACCAAAGGCAAGCCATCTGTGCCCTTATGCCCGGCTTGCATACAGCCTCAGCCAAGCTGCTGGTTTTGGCAGTCATGTGGCCCGAATAAGCTACTATACAAGGGAAGAACTGCTGTCATTTCAATGGAATATCTGCAATCCTATTTTTAAGTATAATTTGGTAAATTTTGCTATTGTTACCAATATGATTTGCTGCCCATCTTGCAAGTTTATTCTCAATGTCCCCCCCTCATTACAGGCCAAAGTCAACAGTGGAAAAGCCACACAGAAAAGTAATAATATTCGCCCCAATGCTGATTCACCTTCTGCCTGCCTTATTAAAATCCATATGAACTGCAGATCTCTTCCAAAACGTGCCCTTAACATACATAATCTACTTACAGAAGACCGGTGGGATTTCATGTGCCTCACAGAAACATTGTTGAAAGAAACATCAGCACCTTATATCGTGATGGCAATTCACCCCCACAGCGATTCAATTCAACATCTAAACCGAGAGGGCAAAACTGGTGGTGGTATTGCTGTGGTTCATCGCTCCATTTATATCTGTTCTAGAACTAGCCTTGATGGATTAGGGGATTTAGAGAGCTCAGTATTCACTCTCAAAATCACTCTCTAGTTTTCTTCTTCTTGGGCCCTTATTTTTTGCACCGCAGACTATAATAATGATTTTTTACAAAATCTCGTGAACGTGGTTGCCCAGCTTTCCCTTCACTAAACCAATGTTATGCTTCTTGGCAATTTCAACGGATCACATGGATGATCTGAATTGCAAGGCAGTTAATCAGCTCAGAGAATCGCTTGAAAGCAGATTTGGGGAAGTGGCTGTTTGGTCCCATGCATAAGGCAGGCTACACTTTAGACCTTAATTTATCCAGCCTTGCTTATTTACAAATTATTTGGTTGGATAATTTTTTGTTTGAAGCCAATCTGAGACAGGGACCCAACATAGCCATACCTAGACTGTCCAGAGTTTAGAGTAAAATCTCTGAGCCTCTTCTTTCAGATTGCATCCTTTCCACTTTACCTAATATAACTGGCACCATAGACTTAGATGCAGTAAATTTTAATCTCTGAAAACGTTACCTTCTGAGAAGGACTAAACCTATTGCTCCGTGTTTTTTTTACCTATTTGAGGGAAGAAAAAAGCTTCTATGAAATACTCAAGAGAAAGTGGCATACATCTTACAATTCTGATGCAAAAAATAGTTACAAACTAGCTCTACAGACGTTTTGCCAATCGATGCGTAAGGCAAAAGACGAATATTTCTCAGCGCAAATTTCAACCATCTGTAATACCTCATGAGAACTTAAAAACATTGGGGCATATTAACAATGCGGCGATAAAAAATTATCGCCGCTTTTGCGGCCGTCTGCGGCCGAAAAGCGGCGATAATTATATCGCCTTATCAGCAAAGACACGCTATCGCGTGTTTTGCTGATTTTGCTCCCGTTTCAGCACGCCTAACTTCGCATCGCTAATGAGATGCAAAGTAGGCGTGTCTGTGGAAACAACATGGGTAAATATCGCGAAGGCAGCTTCGCGATATTTACAATGCGAGGAAGCGATTATTTTAATCGCGTTAAGTATGTCTTAACGCAGGAATTTAACGTCTGTTAAATTCCTGACTAAGGCATACTTAACATGGAAGGTGGATTCATGTGATACGACCACAGGGTCGTATCATCAAGTATATCGTCGTTTTACATGGAACATCGCTGGAAAACCAGCGATGTTCCATGGAAAAGGGCGCTATCGCTGGAATATACATCGCCATGGCGCTAAGCGTTGTTAATACAACGCTAGCCTGGCGAAATATTCCAGCGATATAAAAAAATGCGGTATACAAGGTCAGCGATAATTATCGCTGCCTGTTGCAAATATGCCCCAAAGATCGGTCTTTTCTCTCCCCTGCTACAATGGAAAACAGTTGCCCCTGTCTGGAAATTATGTAATGACATGTCTGAAATTTTTTATGAGAAAATTGTGACCATTTACTCTAAGTTCACATGTAGCATTCCTTTTTTTAGACCAGACGAGGTCAGCACAAACTTAGGCCTCCAATTATGTGATTTTGATACCATATTGCTTGAGGCTTCTGTGAATGAACTCGCTAAGTGTAAATCTGGGTGTCCTTTAGACCCCTGCCCTTCTTGTGTCTTAAGTTTGGTATCCACAACCATAAATCCAGCTCTTAATCACTTCTTGAATAATACTTTGATAACCACCACAGTGCCTGTGAGCTGGAAAAAAAAGCACACTTGCTCCCTTTGCTAAAGCTGACCCGGCAGTTTTGATCCATTTTAGACAAACTTTGCTCCTGCCTGCATTGCCTAAGATTCTTGAGAAATTTGGTAACCAACGCGCCCCGCTCCTCAAGCCACTACAGGTTCCAGGGGCCCCATCCTCCTGGGTCTATTTTATTTATTAAGGGAAGGGGGTGCCCCGCCCCCCTAACTGAGCAAAAAGTGGCCAAAGAGACATCATGCCTCAGGGCTTTTCTTTTTTCAAGTGGAGGGGGCGTGTCCTCCCTCCCCAAGCCATAGTAGCCCCAGGGATCTCATCACTTGGGGCCCTAGGTGGGTGCCCCAGCCACTCAGGGCTCCCTCAAAACACTATTTTAGGGCCATGGTGGGAGTCTGGAGGGCCTCTAGGCTCTGCTGGCTCCTCTCATGCACCTATCCTGAAAAGAAGATCACAGCTTAGGCTAGTAACACTTTAAAAAAAACATATTACTATTTTTATGTTACATTATTCGTCAATATTTATTTTAAATGTAGAGCAAATTATAAAATGCTACAGCACCATTAGTCTCATTTTGAAATAAATAATTAATTAATGTAAATATATTTAAATAAATAAAAATACTTTTTCAAAGATGTATTTAAAAAAATCCCAGCTAAAGTGAAATGTTTTAAAAATAACAAAAATGTATGTATAGAATTGTTAGAACTGGCTCCCTTGGTGTGGTTACCCCTGATCTTTTTGCCTCTACCTCCTGTATTTTTGACTGTGCGCTGGATTTAGTTTTTGTTGGTTTAGGTAATCTGGGCACTTTGCCACTGCTGATCAGTGCCAAAGTGCAAGTCCTCCCTGTGTAAACTGTGATTATGATTGGTTATCCATGAATGGCATATTTGATTTACTGGTAAGTCCCTAGTAAAGTGCGCTGAGTGTGCCCAGGGCAAGTACCTCACATGCCTCAAATTCCACTAGGCAAAACAGCAGCAGAGGAGGGAAGTGTCATAAAACACAGAGATTCGTGAGTTCCTGAGTCCTTGTGGAGGTGATGCTGATAGGACTGTAGGGGGAAGTGATGCGTGAATTTCCCAGCCGGTTCTGGTCTGCAGGTGTTGTGTTGGAAAAACCTGCGACACAGGTGCGATGCGTGCGAAAATTCGGACGCTACAGGCGCTGCATTGTTTTCCGTAGCTGCAGCCTAGTGATGTGTCGATTCTTTTAGCCGCACAGCGAGGCCTGCATTAGAGTCAGTGTGCAGTGGTTTCTCAGGCCACAGGCATGCGTTGCGTCAATTTCTTGAGAAGGGAGGTATCAAGAGGAAAGAGTTGATCTGTCATGTTTTTAACTTTCAACCTGTTTCTTGTTTGGAGATACCTGATTCCTGGGCTTGTGCCTGGGCACCTGTTGAGGGTGGTAACACTCAGACGTTTGAAATTGGTAGCCTTTTTTCTACACAACATAGACCCTCTACCATTCACACATCTTCGCTCCCTTCTTAGGTACTCTAGTGGCACAGTCAAGAATTTTTCAGGCAAATTATTCGAGGTGTAGGTCTTTGATTCCAGTACAAAAAAAAGAGGGAGGTAGTATTACTATATCTTGTATTGTAGCGCTCAATGTGCAAGATACTAGCTCCCTACAAATATCAGGAAGCATGGCTAGAGGCTTAAGGGTCGTCAGGAGAGGGCAAGTGATACTTCAAAACCACTCACGCGGAGTCCATCTCAGGGAAGGAAAAACCAGTGGTCCGGGCAGACTGTCAACACTGTTGGGAGACATGTTTTGCATGTGTAAAAAACAACAAATTACATTTCACAGTAGGAAAAGAAATTCCACATAATTTGAAGATGTGGTGGCATTTTGGATTCCTGGTAATAACTTCCTTTTTCACCCACTTTGTCGATATTAGTCATTAGTGATACTTTGCTGTTGGAGCAGGGAGCTTGCTTTACAAATCTCTGATTTCTTTTTCAAGACTGTGTATTTCTTTGGAGTTCTGTTAAAGGATATTGGGCACACAGAGAAGTATTCAGAAAGCTGAGTCATTTTGAACATTTAACTTGAACTTTTCTAAAGACTGTAGCATTGTCATATACACTTACGGTTATACTGTAATGGAAACGGAAGGTTTCTTAAGACATATCTCTGTTGCAACTGCTCTGTATTTAGGATAATGAAGAAGGTATTCTTTTTTTTACCAATGCTTAAAACAGTTGCCATGTTAGACACTACACAATATTGGTTAATTGAATTCTGGGATACCTTTGCCGTCAAGTAAAAAGTGACAGGTGCCCCACCCCAGAAGTGATGTTATCAATGACTGAGAGCCCCCCCGGAAATGACATAGGTTTAGGTGAGTCACATGGCTTGTGACATCCCCTGTTAAAAGTTAGTCACATGCCAGAGTCCTTGCCACAATGTCTAGGGCGTGTGTAAAATTGTAGCCCTACCTGTGTGCGCAGTGCTTCTGAGTCTAAGAGGGCATGCCAGGGGATGTTCAGACATGTGTCAGGGCCCAGTGTCAGGTTCACCACAGGGTGGGGTAGTGGAAATACACAACCAGCCCCCAGCCCCACGACTACCTGACCCAAAGGGTTAGTTAAATGCTTGTTCGAAAAAATCTTCATGCAGCCTATGTACAGCCTGGAGAAGTGAGGGTGTATCCCGGCCTTAGAGTAAGGCTTCTAAAAACTGCAAGTCATAGCAACCTTGATGCGGGAAAACTGTGTAAAGGGTAGATAAGTAAGGCAAGCACACCCAAGGGGATTTCATGCAGGTACGTCTTTTCTAGAGGAGTTGCTACCACCACCGCATTATCTTTGCAGTCCTGCTTGTTAATGCATACTTCAAATAATGACCATTCAACCTCAGTTTTTTGTGCTTTCACCGTAGAAAACTGGTGATGCTAGGTGAAACCCAAACCCTCATCACTTATTTCTGTGCCCACCCCTCACCAAAGTGAGGCTTATGCATAATTAGAAAACGCCCCCATCCCATGTATAATTAGCCTCCCCAAGTCCCCTCTACACAAACACACACACCCACCCCACACACACACACACACACACGCGCACACACAGACACACACACACACGTAGTCGCAGAAACAGCCACAAACCATCTATTTTAAATTTGAAGACTTCTGGGACACCATCATCCTAAATGGAGAAAAGCATGGATCAGAATGACAGTGCATAAACTGTTTCAGGTAAATAACTGGGGAGGGGGCATGTTTTATATTTACTATGTATTTGGATAGGTATATAAAGCAGACAGGGTCTATATTTTAGGGTGTCTAATCCTGCACCATATTGCTGAAGGTTCTGTGTGGCAAATTTGGTAGTAACCTTAAGGCTCTTACAGCTCCTAGAAACCATTTTCCAAGTGATCTTTGGTTTTGTAAGGGGGCCAGAGCCTACAAAATATACTAAACAATTTACAAATAAAAAACAATGCTTTCATGTACTCACCCAAATTGCATCCTTATTTATGTGGTGGCTGTCTGCGTAGTCTGTAGGTGTGGCAGTAGCGATGTATATGACATGGTTGTAGTTATTTTTAAAGGGTTAGCAGCCATGCTTCTGTCCCTGTGTGTGATTTCTGTGGTTGTTTATGCTGTGGATCCTGAGTCGTGTCCCCAGCATGTTGATTCCGCCCTCCAGAGCCCGCTGCAACCATTCAGTGCAATGTGGTTTGGGGTGGTTTGGGGTCGCTTGTTGTATGGTCCGCGATGGGGGACCGCCATCCCTCGCATCCTATTTCTTACCCCCCAGAGCCCTCTTAACCTCTGGGGTTTGTGAGTTGTCCTGTTCCACTTCCATAGCATGCTGTAACCAAGCGCTGCTCTGGGGTGGCTGGGGATCGCGTGTTGCCCTATCCTTGGGGAGGTGGACTGATGGCCCCGTCGTCCCATTTCCATCCCCAGAGCATGCTGCAGCCATGCGCTCCTCTGGGGAACTGTGTACCATGTGTTGACCGAGTCGTTGGAGGCCCTCTGGCCCCGTTGTCTCATTTCCATCCCCCAGAGCATTCTGCAGCAATGCACTGCTCTGTGGGTCTGTGCACCACTTGTTGCTGAGTCATCAGGCCCCGCTGGCATGTTGTCCGATTTCTCCCCCAGAGCACGCTGCAGCCATGCGATCCTCTGGGGGGGCTGCGGACCACAGAATTTTGAGTCGTCTAGGCCCGCTGATCCTTGCAGCCGTTTTAACACCCCCTCATAGTCCACTTAACCCTAGTGGGACTCTGGGGGCCTGTGGTAGGTGACTGGCTTTGCCGGTGGACCCCTCATGGGTCAAGATGGTGGGCGCATGGCTTCGGGACGGCTTTCCACATCCTCGGCAAAGGCTGGTCCCACCCAACCCGACGTCGTCGTTGTGGGACACGCTGAAGTCACAGTGGGTGGGACCAACCTTCGCCAAGGACGCGGAAGGCATGCCTTAGCCCACCATGTTGCCAGGTTTGCCCCGCAGCTGTAGGGCATTTCTCACCACTTTCGAGTAGCATCCATATGATCCCAGGGCTCTGCTGACGTGGCCGGGGGTATGTAGATCAAATGCATACTGCATCGTTATTTTCTGCCCATTATTTACCGGGGCAGAAATACATTTTGAAAAATAATGTGTAGCTAGCACAGGAGGTTAATGTTCTTTGATGAGAGGGAATGGAGTTATGTATAGTTGAAGCTTTGACGTATCATAAAATATAACAGTGGGTTAATATGCCTGCCACAAAGGATGTGTACCGTGCAGCCCATAAAGGGTATATAACATAAATAGGTCAGTGGGTTACTGTTTTTCTAAGAGACATCCTTTTCTTACGTGCAATTTAATTAAAATCCTCATTAAAACTCATCAAAGAACAGCATGCACACTGCAAAGTATAGATGTGAGCATAGATTAATGTTGCAAAAAGGCGTCAATTGGGTAGAAAAACATTCTTATTATTAAAGAGAATCCCCCAAATAGGGTGCTGCATTTTAAATTCTAAGTGTTGCCTCCCCAGACTATGCACTATTTAACTAAACTGTCTACCAGTAGGGATGACAGGTTGTTCCTACATCTTGTAGTCCTCTGGATTATGTAACATTTCCTATAGGCTGATTTAAACCCTGATGCTTGTGTGTCTCTATGAAATGTGTGGGTGTGTTGCGAAGTGTTCTACCACCCTGCGATGGTATGTGTGGCATTATATAACTAATGAATTGCATCTGAGAGAAAGTTGTTGTGGAGACTTGAGGGGGCCATGTTAAAAGGTGGTGGTGAGGGAATCCCTGGTGGAGGTTGTCACCACTTCCACTGTGGATGGCTGGAGATGCCATCAAACACTGCCGCACAGGGTGCCACCAGCACTAAAGTAGGCCCTGAGTTGCACTGCCGCCCAAAGCGCTTATAAACGCTTCTACTTCAGAATTAATAGAGGCTGTATTTTTGAAAAATAAAAAATAAAATGCAAAGATAACTCTAGTGGTTAATAGAGCCTTTGCAGAGATATCATAGTACTGTATAGTTTCAGTTTTCATACATCTAAAGTAGCGCAGGTGTTTTTAATGTGTCTGTTGCAAAGAACCTGCACTGCGCATCTCAAAATGTACGTATAATGTAGCTAGTTCAGTGGGTTGCTGCTTCTGGTGAGAGACCATTTGTTACTATTAGTTTATAGGTTGAAATTCTAACATAGAACAGGGTGCCATTAACTGTCACAAAGAGCTGTATGCATACTGTAAGGCCTAGTTATCGTTTTCCCCCATCTTGCATTATCCTAAGATTGTAAAAAAGAGATCATTTTTGTATAAAGCTTTTTTATTTTGTGAGGTTTTATTTGGAGCGGTTGTATTAGGTACATTATCTTGATTCCTGAGTTGATTGTAACCATGGCTGTTTTGCATTACTGACACATAATTATTTGCAAACTGTGAATGTGTTTGTATACGCTGTGCTATGTAGGGCTGGGTGGTGAACTCCGCTCCATTCGTGGAGTTTTCTGCACTTAGTGCTCGTCGGAGCTCGCGAACTGCAGAATACTCCACTCCGGGTAGTGCAGCGGAGTTTTTCCCTGCTCGCGAACGGTAAGTTTGCGAACGCGAGCTGCCGCTTGGGTCGAATTTCGACCCGAGCGGAAGGAAGACCAGCGCGAACGGCAGTTCACAATGCACTTCGCCACTTGCGGAACTTCGCAGAGTTTTTGTCACTTCGTGGAGTTCCGCATAGCAAAACTCCGTGAACTACGCCCAAGCTTGGAGCTATGTTAGACCTCTATTAGCATTTTTGAAGGTAATTGTAACAATTGATAATGCTTTGATTATTCGAGTTATTTTTAAAGCAAACCTGTCAGTTCTACCCCACAGGACCTCTCTGAAATAAGTTTAACTCGAGGAAACAATCGCCTATCAGCAAGGTAAAGATATTTAGACTTCTATAATTCAGAGCCCTTTGCTAACAGCTGTGCCTCCATATCTCAGTTTTTCTAATTGTATTCTTGTGTATGTGCCTTTTGTTATAGGTTATGACGTCAAGGTTCAAGTGGTGGTCGAAGCGCTGCATCAAATCCTAAAGGCTCAGGAAATTGTGATCAGTGTTCAACCTAGTCCTGCTCTTATAGGTAAATAAAAAGGACCCTGATGTAAAGATTGTGTAATCATTATGCCCTGCCAGACCAAAAAACCCATAGGGGGTGTATAGGAGGGGGTCCTCAGAGAGCTGTCCAAGTCTTTGTACTATACTGTAAAAATTTGACATTTATTTATTTTTCTTTATAGTTCCCATGGAGGTGTACCACCACAAAAGATAGAACTGTGAGTAAAAAAGGCGGTCCAAAAAAGGAAGTCTTAACCGTCCCATATGTCTTTTTCTCTCAAGCAGCTTGTTCCTCCAACATATAGTAAGGGGTATAAAATGTGCTGTAGAAGTTAGTCAGGAATGGGGGGCATGCTTGGGGGACTGTAACAGTTGCACCATTTCTTCTATTTATCTATTTAATTTTTATGTTTACATCGCAGCGCTGACACAAACGATCTCTGGAGAAGGCCAGCATAAGGCTAACCGAACGTGGAGACATTAAAGGATATAACCAAGACCCTTCAAAACTGCGAGATGTCAACATTCAGTGAGAGCGGTACTGTGCATCAGGACAAACCAAGCGCTGGCTCTGCAAATACCTGTCCTATAACAGGTACTGACTTTAACCCACACATCGCTTTACAAGTAAAACCTACACCCAGTACATTGATCACTTCTAGAGGAACTCTATATTTGCCTAGGGGTGGAGACCCCAAAGGGTGTCCACTCCTAGCCGTAGACACACATCAGCAGGGACTGTGGAAAACCATTGAAGGGCGTCTTAAGCTATGCGAAAAACCAAAAGTGAATTGCCTTTCCTTAAAGAATAGGAAGAAGAAGCCTCAGACTAACAGTCCGGCCTTTGAGATACAAGTAAAGCCTGCACTCAGTACATTGATCACTCCTGCAGGAACTCCATTTATGCCTAGGGCTGGAGCTGGCGCTGAAACACAACAGCAGGGGGTGTATAAAACCATTGAAGGGGATCTCAAGCTATGCAAAAAAACAAAAGTTAATTACATTTCCTTAAAGAATCTGAGGAAACAACCAGTGTCCCCTGAGGTACAATCAGATCCTTTAGAGCTACCCTTAAAAAATACGGTTACACCACAGGCATGTCCCCATATTCTGCAGGCCTCTAAATATTCACCGTCTGAGGTGTTGAATGTAGATGTTCTCCCCAGAGGCCAGTCGTCAAAACTTTTTATAACTTATCCTCCTAGTCTTTGGGACTCAAGGCTTGAAAATGATCCCCCCATAGCTGACCCTTAATCTGCATGTATAGGGCTTCTAGATGCACTGACAGGGTGTGGTGGAGAGTTCTGCAAAGGCAACTGAAGCCGCGCACAGTAGTATTTCTAGTGTAGACCCCAGGGGCAGTAGTCAGCTATTCAGCAATCATCTGTTCCCAGTCCCGGAGGTTCCTAAATGTCTGCTGCCCGGATCCATTACAACCAGCATTTAAGCTCCCCATACCCTATGTCCCCTGTTATACCAACTGGATTGTACGATCCCACCAGCCCCTGGTCAAGTGTAAATATGTCATCACCCACCTCAACATAACCCGACAGTAGTACAACATGTAGCGGGTGTCAAAATCAGAGTTATGAATCAACGTCTAGCGGGGAATCGCCCTCCGGAGCACCCGGGTGCTCACATTCAGACCCTGTTTTTCTGATCCCCCAAAGTCCTGACCTTAAGAAAGGTGCTAGTGGTGGTAACCAGAAAACTTTACTAGGTGTGCTTAGTGGAAATATAAGCCTCTGCTAATGCCCCAGAATATGATGTTTTGGACCATAAAACTGTATTAGGGACATATATCAAAGACATACAACAGGTTGTCAGAAAGCTAAAATCCAAGATGAACTGTAAGACCTTAAAACTGCGGAAGGCGGGAAACCAGAGCAGATCTTTGAAGGATACCCAGAGGGAGATAATTCAGATGGTGGAAAGATGTAGAGGAGAGTTAGTACAAGCTTGGGAATCAGCTCTGCAGACATAGGGGCTATACCAGCATGACTAGGCCTATGTCACTCCCTAAACAGTGACAGTTCCACATTTATTAATAAAGCTGTCCAGATGTCAAAATAAAAAGAAGGCCCAAGATATACTTACTGAAGCCCTTAGGTTCTTAAGAACAAAAATCAGTTAGATCCCCTCAATCAAGGCCTAAAAGTTCCATACACATTGACAGCGACATCTAAATCCGACCCTATTAGGCCTCAAAACACACATTTAGGAGAGAACCTCCTGAGCTCCAGATGTTTGAGTCAGTCACAGGGTAAATTTGAGAAACTAGACTACCCTGAACACCTTGAAGGTCCAGCTGCTTGGTCTGTAGTCGGGGAATCTGCGAGGACACTGCTTGCAAATACATCAGCAATAGTTCAAATAGGCTGTGGGAGTTTGCCTAAAAACAGGTGGGATTCTAAGAAACAAAAGTGGACTAATAGCACTAAACAGCGCAGGCTTTTAATAAGTAAATTTAAGAAAGCCAGAATATGTGCTACACGGAGGCTTAAAAATACATCTGCTCAGTACCAGAGTCAGCCATCCTAAAATGATTCATCGGAGAGCTCATCCTCCAGCACCAATCCCCAATATGATGGTTCAGAGCTTGTGTGTTTAGAGAGTGTTAGAAGGTGAAGGAAATTACCCGATTCGGGTCACCCGGGTCACACAAGACCACCTCTCAGCCTTCCATACCAAATGAAGAGTCTGTCAGACAGTACAGAATACAAACCAATATCTATTTATTCAGAATACGCTCAGAGCGGAGCCCTGTCTGCCCAGTCTCTAAGGAGCGCAGCAGAGGGACTGACATCAACAAACATAACGCTACATTATGTAAATTTCAGAACCAATGAAGGCACACCCACAATGGAATTTTCCAGAGAGATGCAGCTGGACAGTAAATTACAAAGGAGTAAGTTTCGATTCTGAGGCTGGGCACACATTATCAAACATTCAAGGTCACTCTGCCTGTGCCCGCCACTAGACAAGTGGGAGAAGGCCTACATCTAAGAAGAAAGGTATGCGCTAATAAAAACAGTGCATTCATTAGTGTGGCAGAACTCAGCTCTGAAGAAACATAACCTAGAGAAGGCCGTTTCTCAGAAATAGCAAAAATTAGTTTCAATCACAATACAAAATGGCCCCTATACACAAAATGGCGCTGCGAACGCTAACTTACATAAAACCATGCGAAAACATAATTTTTATTTTAACAAAGGCACAGGTGTGCTGTAGAGAGATTTAAGGCTACAGAACATTATGAAGAATTCAGGTTTGTTAAACTATATCGCATACACTCCTCTGATTAAGGGGATTTAGCTATCTACCAGGCCACACAAACTCTCATTGAGCGGTTGTTACACTATGTGGGTCCTAATGATTTCTTCCAACTACACTTCCAGGTGCAGGGCATTAACACACCATTGATCACCAGATGAACACCCAGCGAAGTGTTTGATGCTGTGGAATTTCTAGAATACCTCTCTAGTCTGTTACAGAGTAAGGCTGAAATAGTCACCTATTGGACCTTCAGAGTCATATCCCTCGTTGTTTGGGGCTGTGAGTGGGGTGTTTCCAGACCATTAAAGAGTATCTTGTACAGTAAAATCATTGGAAAGAAACAACGCTGATTGCTCAAATTTAACAACGAAACGTCCAACACATGTTTGGAAGCTAGCATCCCGGGGTTACTGTTGGATCGCAGCACCCCCGACGCGGTCATTATGTCTACCGTGGCAGAAGCCCATGAGGCACTTGAAGTACCTCACGACAGACTGGTAGGCTTCAGGAAACTAGGTCTGCTTGAAAACTATTTTGCTGTACGGTGAAAGTTCTTTACCATAACGATTCTTGGAAGTATTTCACAACCGGAGATCGTGTGAGAAACAAGACCGTTTATGTTCTCCTCCATGAAAATCACTTTTATGGCATCTTGAACCTGAAGGATTTTCTAGGAACCAAGGATGTGTGTGCTCATTGCGACTACATCTACAACACGCAGTCAAATCACCAGTGTGAAATGCACTTTAAAATGTTTCAAAGGAACAGTTGCATCATGGTCGCCTATCAGAAGGTGAGATGTCGCACCTGCAATCTGTTTTCTTGCTCGCAAAACTGTTTGAGCATGCACAACAGGGTGATACGGTGTATCCTTAAAACAAATTTTGTGGGGTGCGGGCATTACATGGCCGAAGATCACAAATGCAAAGGTGTGAAATGTCCCAGGTGTAAGGCGTCTTTTCAGGTGGGGACAGAACACATGTGGTACATGATTAAAGCGAGGCGGCAGACCAAAACCGAAGACTACATAGTGTTCTATGTATTAGATGGATTAAACTCATACAGGAGGCAAGATCCACTACATACCTCTATCTCCCCCCTTTTTGATTATTGTACTATATATATATAGTGTACACAAGAGACGGGTGTACACCAACCTAACTATATTTACGCTCATCATCTAACTTCTGATGACAACTGGGAGTTTGAAGGCCGCTCTTGCGTGAATGATTTCCTCAGCACTTTTATACAGCCAAAATTCAAAGGGTATACCCTGATGGCTCATAACTCAAAAGATTATGACTCATTCTTTATTTTGCAAAACATGAATCGTGAAAAGATGTCCGTAGAAGTTATCACCCAGGGCTCCAAACTGATGCTATTAACTGCTGGACATTTGCAAAGAAGGTTCATAGATACCCTGAATTTTCTGCCCATGAAATTGAGCAAGTTGCCAAAAGCCTTTGGTTTTCCGAGATGTTAAGGTTATTTCCACCACTTTTTTAACACCTGGGCCAATCAGAATTATGAGGGCCCCATGCCACTGCCCGACAGCTACAGTGTTGAGTATATGATGCTGACAGAGAAAGAGAGTTTTCTTACAATGGTATGTTGAAAACCATGAAAATAAGTTTCATTTGCAATCAGAGTTGAAAGCTTACTGTCAGGCGGTTGTAATGATATTGTGAAAAGCCTGCAATCTCTTCAGAGATGTTGTGGTGGAGATGACTAAATAGGAAAAGGTTTTGAAACCCAACACACCCAAGATGACGAAATCCATAGAGTACATAGACCCTTTTCAAAACATTACGTTGGCTTCCATGTGTATGTCTATCTACAAGCATATGTTTTTAAAACCTGAAAGCATAGCTCTAGTACTGCCTGACCTCTATAATGGTAAACAGAAATGTTATTCAACCCCATCTATCCAATGGCTCATGTAGGTCTCTGACAAGGAAAACATCTTCTTTTAACACGCCTTCTAGGGTGGTAAATACGTTGGGTCATTATTACCTAGATGGGTATGCCGTAATTAATGGTGTGCCAATGGCCTTTAAATACAACGGGTGCTTTTACCACGGTTTTCCATTTTGTTACAAACCCCATGAGTTTAACAGACTGTTGAGTGCCAAGTTTAAACACTTACACCGGCTTACTCTGTTGAAGGCTCAATATGTTGAAAACTGCTGCTTTGTAATGAGATGTCTATGGGAGCATGATTGGATTAAAATGCTAACATCTGATGCGGAACTCAGTCCTTTCATTAAGAGTCATGAGTTAGCTGAAGCTTTGGAGCCCAGCAAAGTCTTATTTGGGGGGCGTATAACCGCTATACAACTGTACAGGACCGTGGATGAGGTTGAGAAAATACATTATTATGTACCAGTTTGTGAACAAGATAAAGTTATACACCTTAGGCCACCACACCATCATATACAGGGACTTTAACCCCTTTACCGCGGCGAACATTCCACGCCGGTGCGGCACTTCAAAGGAGTGGGCGGGACCGCGTCAGCCAACGGACGTGCGCAGCACTACCGAGGTAGTGCTTGCGACGGCCGTTGGCCGACGAACGCAGCGAAGGGGTTAAACACATAAACAAATATTTTGGGCTCATTAAATGCCTAACCTATTCACCCCGGGGGCTTTACTTTCCCATGCTACCGTAAAGAGTTGATGGTAGGCTAATATTTCCACTGTAGCAAACATGGGCTGAAAGTAAAGAGACTAGCAAGTGCACACAGGGATATGGTGTAGCATAGAGGTACAAAAGGCCCTGGAGAAAGGGTACCGACTTGGTAAAATACTAGAAATTTGGCACTTTGAAAGGACTACAACCCAGCTCCATTCTGAGTATATTAACTTATTTCTCAGTGAGAAGCAGGAGGCATCTTGGTATCCAGAATGGTGCACTAATAAGCCCTCTTGGCAAGATTACATCGATGATTACCACGCTCACAAGGGTATAAACTTGAGACCCAATTTAATAGAGGTCAATCCCGCCAGACACCAGTTAGCCAAACTCTGTCTCAATTCCTTATGGGGTAAATTCACCCAGCTTACAAAATTGTCAAACACAACCATCATCATGGATCATAACAAACTGTTGAAGTACCTTTTTGTACCCTTTTACGTTGTGTCCAGCTGTGAGTTTATCAATGATGAGAACACCGCTCGGTGTTGGAAATACACAAAACAGTACCCCACAACGTGTAACAATAGAAAACATCAAAAGAAACAATTGATTGACGGAATGGTTGACAATGCAAGCATTCACCCCCCAGTCACAAGGATCTGGGTTTAATCCATCATTCTTTTGCTCACCACACCACCCCGGTTTGGACCCAGCCATATGCAAATCAGTCTTGACCCTGTTCCTTATGGGAACAGTCCAGCCCGACCTGCCAAACCAGGTCTTCTCTGGACCGGAAACAAGCATCCTGGGACCGGTTTCTGGGCATTACCCTTCATCAGCCAGGCTAGCTTGAATCCAGTGGCGCAGTGAGCACAGGACCCATGTCTGGGCATACCCTTCCCACTTAGGGCGACAAAAGCAAAAGAAGCAATTGATGGACGGAATGGTTGACAATGCAAGCATTCACCCCAGTCACAAGGATCTGGGTTTAATCCATCATTCTTTTGCTCACCACACCACCCCAGTTTGGACCCAGCCATATGCAAATCAGTCTTGACCCTGTTCCTTATGGGAACAGTCCAGCCCGAACTGCCAAGCCAGGTCTTCTCTGGACCGGAAACAAGCATCTTGGGACCGGTTTCTGGGCATTACCCTTCATCAGCCAGGCTAGCTTGAATCCAGTGGCGCAGTGAGCACGGGACCCACGTCTGGGCGTACCCTTCCCACTTAGGGTGACAAATGCAAAAGAAACAATTGATGGACGGAATGGTTGACAATGCAAGCATTCACCCCCCAGTCACAAGGATCTGGGTTTAATCCATCATTCTTTTTCTCACCACACCACCCCAGTTTGGACCCAGCCATACGCAAATCATTCTTGACCCTGTTCCTTATGGGAACAGTCCAGCCCGAACTGCCAAGCCAGGTCTTCTCTGGACCGGAAACAAGCATCCTGGGAACGGTTTCTGGGCATTACCTATTCATCAGCCAGGCTAGCTTGAATCCAGTGGCGCAGTGAGCATGGGACCCACGTCTGGGCAATACCCTTCTCACTTAGGGTGACAAATGCAAAAGAAACAATTGATGGATGGAATGGTTGACAATGCAAGCATTCACCCCCAGTCACAAGGATCTGAGTTTAATCCATCATTCTTTTGCGCACCACACCACCCCAGTTTGGACCCAGCCATGTGCAAATCAGTCTTGACCCTGTTCCTTATGGGAACAGTCCAGCCCGAACTGCCAAGCCAGGTCTTCTCTGGACCGGAAACAAGCATCCTGGGACCGGTTTCTGGGCATTACCCTTCATCAGCCAGGCTAGCTTGAATCCAGTGGCGCAGTGAGCATGAGACCCACATCTGGGCAATACCCTTCCCACTTAGGGCGACAAATGCAAAAGAAACAATTGATGGATGGAATGGTTGACAATGCAAGCATTCACCCCCAGTCACAAGGATCTGGGTTTAATCCATCATTCTTTTGCTCATCACACCACCTCAGTTTGGACCCAGCCATATGCAAATCAGTCTTGACCCTGTTCCTTATGGGAACAGTCCAGCCCGAACTGCCAAGCCAGGTCTTCTCTGGACCGGAAACAAGCATCTGTGACTGGGGGTGAGTGTCCGAAAAGTTTCAGCGCTCCGTCCATCATCTTGTTGTGTTTACAATATAAACATCTTCATAGCATGTTTCACTACCGCTCTCGCTCATTTCGAGCTTTACAATGTGATGGATAAACTTCAGGACAGGTGTCTGTATCACAATACAGACTCAGTTATTTTTGTGAGTAAAGTAGGGGATGAAGACCTTCCAATAGGTGATTATCTAGGTGATTTGACCAACAAACTCAAAAAGGATGAGTACATTGTTGAATTTACTCCGTCAGGTCCCAAAACCTATTCTTACAAAACAACGAACAACAAAGTATATTTGAAAGTCAAAGGCATCACTTTAATTGTTAAGTACTCTCTCAAAATCAATTTTGACAGTCTGAAGGATCTGGTGTACAAATACTCTACATCAAGCAAACGTGAAAATGATAAAACAATCGTTGTAAATCAGCCTAGAATGGTCCGGTCTGAAAAATGGTGGGAAATTACAACCCAACCCTTACATAAAACCTTACGCGCATGCTTGATAAAAGGGTCCTAACAGAGGACTACAAAACCCTGCCATACGGTTATTAATGATACATTAGAGACGAGATTACCCACCACTATTGACACCAGATTGCAACATACATTCTGCTGCATTTTAGCAGGCCCCTCAAATTGCGGTAAAAGTTTTTTTATAAAGAAGCTGTCAGCAAATGTTCCAAGGGTTTTATCCCAAACCCCTAACCATATTGTACGGCTTTATTCTTGCTGGAAAGATCTTTATACTGAAATATCCCCAAGGATTCCACACATCAAATTTATAGAAGGCATACCTAGTAATCTCAACGGCAACGCTTTGTTACCTAAGGACCTTGTAATCATGGTGATTGTAGATGACCTTTTGCACGAAGGTGGGGCGGACTCTGAGATAGAGAAAGCTTTTACTCAATATTCACACCACTGCAATTCAAGCACATGCTACATTGTGCAGAACTTGTTCTAAAAGTCTGTAGAACATCCATGTATCGGCAGGTGTTGCAGACTGTGAAATATCTGCACATGTCACACTTTAAAGTTCTGTTAAAACGCTCTATAACAGCTGCTTTTACCACCGTGTGCATTACAAAATGATGAGCAGAGTGTTGTTTTAATAATTTCTGAAAGGATTTGTTTAAGAATTCTTTTCCAGCAAATTTTTGTAGTTTTTCAGGGGCATGACCTCTGCTAAAGATGCTCTTAAAGACATTGGTGACGCTAATCCCACTTTTATCACTTAGCGCTCCTGCAAAGGCATACTTGTACAATACATCTATGACCGTTAATATATATTGAGCTCCGTTATTATGCTTGGCTAGATCTTGAAGACTGATTATGTCCGCCTGCCATTGATAATCTATTTGCGCATTAACAATAACGGGTCTCCGTTTGAAACTCCGTATTGCTGGTTTGTGGAGTGAATACACCTCTTCCCCAGATAACCATGTCTTCACCCTAGCTCTGTTTATTGGCTTGTTCTCAACTAGAGCCCTTCAGAACAGAGCTTCTGTGGTTCCAAAGCTTTCGACCCCTCTTGCATCATAATAAAGCTTCCTTAACACATCCTCTGACATTTTATCATCCCATGTACTGCATGAAATGAAAGATGCTTGTTTTGTGTAAGGACAATTTATTAAAAATCATGATTGTTAGCAAAACACAAACAGGGCACACTTTATAATTTCATGGTACACGTCTTATCATCCTTGTTGGACATTTTGATGTATTTCACTACATATACATAATATGACACATGCTACACACATTACTAGGAGCAGTACAGCTAATCTGCTTCAACTTCACAAGTTTTGACATTTTTACAGATATGCACTCAATGGCTCTAGACAGGACTTCCCGTTCACCTTTCCTTTAACTTTGTACACTCAGGATACTGACGTCATTCAAATGTTCATACAGTTCTAGGTCGGACAATACAAACCCTTTATTTCTGAAATAATCTTGGGTTAGAAGCTCCAAGGTGCTGCATAAACTGGTCAGTGGCGATAGTCTTAACTCGTGTGTACAGCGTTTGTACACACTCCAGTATTCAGCCGTTGTAAGTAGCCACACGTTGATGCACCACTTAGCTATACAGTCAGGACTGGTGCACTGCATCACTGTGGGTGGCTCACAATGCTTCAGATAACACAGAGTTACAGGGTGTATTTCAGCTATTCTTTCTTTAAGCAACACATATACCAATCTGGCAAACATATGTATCCAGGGTGTATTTCCCGGGCATCTTGCGCCACGACATTCTCATGCTCGACCTAAAAATTAGTAAGTATGTAACATTAAATAACACAATGATGCCCCACTACCTGCGGACTCAGCATTTTTAAAACAGTCTTCGTGGGGCTAAGGAGCATTCTTCTATTTTTAAAATAAATATCACACATACGTCTTTTTATGACTCTTTCTATCATTCTTCTATACAAATTTGGTGCACAACCCTTGCATGCGCCCAAGTTTTGAGTTTGGTTCGCTCGAGTATTGGATCTCTTTGAGCGTACAAACACATTTCTTATGAGGCTCTTTGTTTTGACTTGTGGAACTTTCAGACTGTTTTCGACAACATAAGCAAGAAACTTTACGTCTTTAACCTTTGAAGGCTGCCCCTCTACCACAGTTCCATTTGGTGATGCTTTGAACGGTTCAAAAAAGAAAGAAAGACACACAATTAGTTAGAAATAAAATATCACCGTATATAGGTTAACTGTCTGTAGAGATTTTATACTAACCTCTGCATTTTCGTGGGACTCGGCAGCGGCTCTGAAATCTTGAGGGTCACAAAGGTCCATCAAGCATAACCACTGTGGGAGTTTGCCCACAGCTGCTGCACGACGACAGTCTCCAGAACCGCTTCCTCCAGGAATCCCATATCTTCATAGACAGGAGAGTTAGGAGAAATTATAGATTCTTCACCATCACCATCTTCCATGCCATTATAATTGCTTCCAACATTTACTTCACTATACGAAGCTAAGCTGCAATTGACGAACACCTTAATAGGGGATATCAGTTGAGGCATCTCCTCGAGGCTGAGCGCTTCCATCCGACAACAGAGCCCTTCGTTAAAACCTGTGATGTCATGACCACTGTCATTAGGGACGCTCTGCTGCAACTTCTCATCCAATACCAATGGTGTCAGGCTACAATAATATCTATTCATAATGACAGAATGATCTCTTTCTGCTGGGCGGCTCTTGAATGTTGCATAGACCACTTAGGAACTCCTTATATGTATTCCAAGCACCCCAAAAGACGAATGCCCATCTACATCACAGCATGGTCACCTGAGCTGCAAGGAATCTGATTGGCTGAGTGCTGCCGTATAGCCCCAACCCTTCTGTAGGTCCATGAACATATGACTAACAGGTGACCCAGTGATGTCACAACCAACTTGATCCCACCCTCAGGGCACGTGACACCACGCCTACACCTATGTCAGTTCTGGGGAGGGACAACCAGGGGACAGAAGTCCCAGTCAATCATGACGTCGCTTCAGGGCGTGACAGCTGTCACTTTTCACTTAATGAGCAAAGGTATCCCTGTATTCTACTCTAGCATATTACTTTGCAGTGGCACAGAAGTCCAGTAGAATGTATAATTCATCTTCCAGAGAGAGGTCATAGTGATGAAGCTTGAGGTAATTATCCTACTCACCGACATGTACTGATGAGGATATATTTAAGTTACTCACCTCAAGTATGTCTAGTTTCAGGAACAGCAATTTCTATCTCAAAGTACAGAAAGCTGGTTACACAGAGATACCACTAAGGTATTTTCATTCACTGTTACAGTTAAGTACAGTGCTGTAATGGCTTGTTCCTAAAGATATTTCTCATTGCCCTGAGACACCTACTATGCCTTGCAGACCTCAGTGCCAAGCAGAAGTGATGGGTCTGGGCAGCTGAGTCCATTGTCTGTTTTCTCTCAAGATCCATTCCCCTTTCCCAATTTTCACCACTGGCCCTCACATTCTTGTGGGGTGAGAGATGGAAGAGTTAATCACTTCCATCGGATCATATGTACAAGGTTAGTGATTTCTTACAATATTGTCTGATAAATACCCATGAAGGTAAAATAAAGATTGCCTCAACCCTGCACCCCATTTGGAAGTGGCTCATGAAAATATTTTTTGAGAAGCTTGTCCCAATAACAGCTCCCTCTTAACCTATTTGGTAGAAAATGTAAAACACAATCATGCCTTGCTCCATAAGTCTCACGCTTTATGTAATTATTTCTGAGTCACTAACTCACTGTGAGAATGGTAACAATGGCATGGAGGAGGATAAGACCCTGAAACTGTGCTAATAACCCCAGACGTTAATGGCGGGTCACTATTGTCCAGGAGTTGGGGAAAAGCAAAGCTTTGTTTGGATCCTCCGTGGTACCCAAGAAACATCAACATGCAAGAACATCTCTTGTGGAAGTAAAGTAATAGACCAAAAAACTATTGAGTATATGCTGTTACAAAAAGCCTGCACAGTTGACCAGCAGAGTGTAATGGATGTATCAGTTGGTTTCCAACATGAGCTTGGTTCTTCCATGTATGTATTACCGCTCCCAGTGACAGTAGGGGTTGATAGTAGAAATAGGTACTGATAGGCTCTGTGGTAAGTGACTGCTCGTCCCACCAGCGCTATCACAATTTGTTGCCTCTAGGCCTAATGCGTCGAACCATACAACCATTTGAGAATTCACAAAAGACTTACACCCAAATGCCTTCTGCTGATGTGGCAATGAGTGCACTCAGCTACACATGTTACCAGATAGGCTAGGGAAGAAGGGAAAAGGAGTTTTTTGTCATGTTAATATACCTCACAGGGAAAAGATGAGAAAAATACCCATAACAAATAGAAATCCCTGGGTGGAGACAGATGCAATGTAATGTGCCATGGAAATGGAAAACAGCTAAACACACCTGGAAACATTCCTGCCCTACCTTGGAGGAAATGGCTGCAAATCTATTGGACAGTCTCTTTGTACATCAGAATAGGAATAATAGGTACATCATAGTGAGTAATACTTTATTGACAATAAATTCCATGTAAAAAAGAATCTTCCTTTTTCATTTAGGAAACAGAACCTTGAACAAAAAGATAGAAACCAACCATGCATAGTGCTTTCTGTTTGGACTCTCAGCTATGGGGGCTGGTAGAGATGAAAAATGCAGGGGCAAATACAAGAAAGACATATATTGAGACTTCCATTTAGCCCACTGCTTGGGTGTAGCTGCATGCTGTTTTGCAAATAGGGTTATTAGCCAGGGAGAACACTGGGGAGTTTAACATTACCCAGAGTGCTCTTCAGAAAATGATCACATCAATCAGAGGGAACACTGTTTCCTTCAAACAGTATATTTCACAAGTACACTGAATATGGTAGAAGTGATGATCATCAGAGTAAACCTAATGTATGTATTGAAGCTGCTGCCGGTGTATCTGGACAGCCACACAGTACTGGGATTTTGAGCAAGTTGAGGTTGAGTGGTAGCTAGCCTAAGTTCATGAACTCTCTAGATAATGCTGCTGTTACTAAAAAAAGATGCAATATAAACCATCACTACCCTTTCCATCCTTGAAAGAGAGCTGGACATAATCAAAAATAAGTCTAGGCAACATCCTGACATTGTGCTGAATTTTCAGTCATCCATTAGATACTGCCTTTTGAGCTCCACAATAACTATAGTAGAGCCATTCTGTCTCTTTGGCCAGTCAAAGACCAAGTGTTGTGCTTGTTACTTAGAACTATGGTGGATCTGAAGTCAGTGGCGGCTCCGCCACAATGGCAGAGTAGCGTCACCCCACTGCCTGGGCAGAACCTGCGAAATGAAAAATAAAATGATGTTCTGGCATTGTTTTATTTTTCATTTGCCGCTCTGAGCCAGCTTGTGCAGGGAAGGGCGGGGCAAGGAAGGAAGAGTGCTATGTTTACTCCCTAAGTGCGTGTTAGAAATGGGGGTCTCTAGTTGGCAGAGGTAGGTACCTTTGTCCAAATAGGGGCCCTTGCTTCTAGTCAGGGTAAGGGGGATACACTTCTAAAATAACCCCTGCTCAACCCCTTTGGTAGCTTGTCACGAGCAGACAGGCTTATCTCAGAGGCAGTGTGTAAAGCATTTGTGAACACATACAGTAATTCAGTGAAAACACTACAAATGGACACCACACCAGTTTAGAAAAATAAGTAATCTTTATCTAAACCAAAACAAGACCAAACGACAAAAATCCACAATACAGCTATCAAGATAGCCTTAAAAATAGGTTATTCACTCAAAATAAAGTTTCTAGCAACAAATAACTCCACCTGGAGTTATTACGACGTCGTGACAAATGAAAATGTTAAAGTACGGCACCGACCGCGAGGTGTTCGGTGTCGAGCCCGGAGTCAAGCAGACCCACAAAGAACAGTACCTTGGAATTTATGAAAGCAACAATGGTGCACGGCGTCGGGGAGGTGATGCTTTGTTGGCGCCTGCGGCGTCGGTTCCTTCCAACCCCAGGGGAGGTGAGACTGTGCCTTCCTGCAGTGCAGGGGAGGTGAGACATCTGTTCATTACTGTGTCAGGGAGGTGAAGTCACGATGGCGGTGAGGCGTCGGTTCCTTACGACGGTGCGATGTCAATGGATTCAGGAGTCACCCACGTCGAGGATCGGCTCCACGTTGATGAAGCACCGGCGTCGCTGAAGTTGGGGCTGCGGTGCGAGTCAGGATGTTGTGTCGTGTACGTCATGAGCGGTGTCCTCGGCTCCGGTGCAGGCAGCGACCTCGCTGACGGCTTCGGAGTCGATGCGGCACGGCATCAGCAGGCATCGGGCATACGGTGCAAGTCGGGGTGATGCGTTGTGCTCTTCACGAGCGGTGCCCACAGCTTCGGTGCAGGTTACAGCGTCGCTTGCATGGTGTCGGTGTTGCAAATTCCTTCTGTGGCAGCTGAAACAGCAGTTCCAGATGCAGAGAGACAGAAGGGATAAAGTCTTTGTGTCCCTGAGACTTCAGAACAGGAGGCAAGCTCAGTTTCAAGCCCTTGGAGATCTTTTTCTTCAAAGCAAACAGCAAAGTCCTTTTCTCCTTTCCTTGGCAGCAAGTAGCCACTACAGGCCAACCCCAGACAGCAAATAGCACAGGGGGAGTATTCCTCCTCAGCTCCTCCGGCTGTTCTTCTTGGCAAAGGTTCCTCTTGATTTCCCAGAAGTGATCTAAAGTTCTGGGGTCTGGGCCCCAATATTTATACCACAAAATCCTTTGTTCTCTGAAGGCAGAGAGTGTCTGTACCCAGCCCAAACCAGTTCTGTCTTCACTGGTGCAGCTTCCTGGCAGGAGGTGGAGACAGCATTGTTGAAGGCAGACCAGGCCAATGCAGGGGAAAGGAAATCTCCTCTCCCTACTCTAAATGCAGCCCAGGTCTATTCAGCCCAGCCCTGACTCATCAGACTTCTGGAGCCACTGCCCCTCTCCTGCCCCTGTCATCCAAAAGCCAGACATGCAATACACAAACCTAGCAGAGGCACACTGGATGGTTAGGCAAGAAAATACCTACTTTCTAAAAATGGTATTTTCAAACACAGAATGTAAAAATCATCCTCACTAAAAGATGCATTTTAACATTCTGAGTTAAGGCATACTAAACCCTATTTTTTTTACCTTGTTCCCAGGGCCAGTTATGTTTTTAAGATGTTATAAACAAACTCCCCATTTTGTCCTTTGGGAGCAGGTAGCCTTGCAATAGTGAAAAACAAAATTGGCAGTATTTCACTATCAGGACATGCCACACACATCAGGGCATGTCCTACCTTTCACATACAATGCACCCTGCCCACAGGGGTACCTTGGGCCTACCTTAGGGGTGGCTATTAAGTAGAAAAGGGAAGGTTTGGGAACTGGCAAGTGTGTGCACTTGCCAAGTCGACATGGCAGTCCCAGACTGCCCACAGGCTCTGCAATGGCAGGCCAGAGTCACATTTCACAGGCTGCTTCTGTGGGTGGCACAATCAGTGCTGCAGTCCTCTAGCAGCATCTGATTTACAGGCCCTGGGCCCACATGGTGCACTGTACTAGGGACTGACTAGTAAATCAAATGGCCAATCATGGAAACACCAATCCATAACAGTAATTTACAAAGGGAGCCCTTGCACTTTGGCACTGAACAGCAGTGGCAAAGTGCCCAAAGCATCTAGAGCAGCTAAACGGAGTCCAACATACAGCAAAAACACAGGAGGCAAAGGCAAAAAATGCAGGGGAGACCCACGCCAATGGTGCCAGGTCTAACAGTGCGCATATGTGTTTTGCCGGCTGTCTCAGGCCGACTAAAACACACATGCGCACTTACATTTTTCCTTCCCGGCTGCATTAAACAGCCGGGCTGGAGAAACTCCATAGACTCCCTGGCCTGATTTGAATTAATAGGCAGATGACGCATTGCCAAAGGTAAGTTATTCCAGTCTGCCCCAGATAACTCATTATACAGCTTTAATTACTAGGTATTTTTCAATTTGTCATGACTGAGCGAGTTAATGCAGTAATGAGTAATTTAGTATATTACATATTCAGGAAAAAAAGGCCTCATTGGGAGGGCACTGGAATGCAGAATTAAGTAAACATGATGCTATAGTTTTTTTAGTGAAATAACTACGGAATTGTAAACAGTTTTTTTAAAACTACCACTAAAATGAACACTATATAACTAGTAAAGCTTCTCAAAAGCTAAAAAGTCAATGTATCCAATATTTGTACCGTAATCACCTAGTACTCAATTCAGGGACTTCCTGAATAATCTTCCAGGGTAGGGATGGTGTGAGAAGCTGGCCTGGTATATGATGTTCACTAATGTAAGTGGGCAACCTGCACCAGTCCAGACAACTCTTATGGTGATTTAAGAGGTCTTAGACAACCTTAGAAACCTCTCTAAGTGGTAGCTGTGGAGAGCAGCCTCCAGGCTTAGTCCAGAAGGAGTGTAAAGCAGCTTGTTTTACCAGAATGCAATCTTATAGTATAGATTAAGTGAAAAAGAACCACAGAAGATAATTATAAAAATATGTATTTATTATAATATACTCTCTAACACATTTAGATATCTCCTACCCGGAGATAATCACAATGCACACAATACTTTGCAAAGGAACACAGTAAATAGCACAGAATACACAGTGGACTCCAGGGGGGGAACAAACTATATACTAAGAAAGTGGTATAAGAACCACGACTCGGGTCAAGACAGTGTTGAGAGGACGTAAAAATGCTGGGGACCCAAGGAAACACACAAGGTGAGTAGATAGGGGCCCCACGGAGAGCGTGTGCAGTGTGGGAACACGACCGCGTGCTCCGTACAACTCTACGGGTAAGTTGCGGTTGGATTTTTAAAGATTAAGGACCCTTCCCAGTGGACCCTGAAGAAACCCCTTGGAAGACAGATGGTTAGAGAGCCACCCTACCCGTGGATACCCTAGTACCCACGTTACCTACACCAGGGAAGCCAGGTGCATAGATGTGAAGTGGTGGTGGAAACCGCTGTCGAACCCAATGGAGGACTTCAAGAAAGTGCTGCTGCAGAAGAAGGAGAAAGTGTCTGGTGGAATCCGAAGCTGGATTCTAGATGAGAGGTACCTGCAAGCAGAGGGGACAGAGTCTATGTCACTCAGGAGTGACCAGGAGACTTGGAAGACGAATGCCCTCCGATGTCGGGTGTTGCAGGATGGATGATGATAACATTGACTCTGCAGCTGTGAGGACCAGGCAATGCTGAGGAAGACCAGGAGCCATGGACAAGCTGTCCCACATCAGATGTCGAATGCTGAGGGGTTGGTGTTCAGCGGGAGCACAAACAAGCCTCGGCAAATGCAACCAGTGCAGATGTCAAAGAAGGTGCAATGTCGGGACCAGTAAGGTCCAGGGGACTCACCACAAGCAGAGGAGTCAGGGCAGGCCCCAAGCAATCAGAGGAGCCCAAAAGAAACAAAGGTGACCCTCAATTGGACCTACAGGCCGGAGGCACTGGAGTCGCGAGAGAATCTCAAGCAGCTCACCAAAAGATGCAGGCCACGATGCACACGATGTGGTGTGGATGAAGATTCTGTTCACTGGAGGTGCTCAAGGTTGGAGCTACTTGGAGCCTGAACGCCTTCTTGGAAAGAAGCCAACAAGCCTTTGCAACTGCAAGTTGATGCGGTGCACAGGGGTTCAGTTTTTGCAACCCCCACGAGGGATACTGGCCTCAAACTTGGTGAGAGGGCAGGGCAGGCCTCAGGAGCTGTGGAAAACCATCACCTGTGTTGTAGAACCTTATAAAGTCTGGAGGAGCTCAGGATCAGCAGACCGGTCGACTTAGTTGAGGTGCCTGCGAATGCAGGGGAGTGACTCCTTCACTCTAAGGGAGATTCCTTCAGGTGTCTTTGATGCCCACAGGCCTTTGAAGGTTCCTGTATGGTGCACAGGCACAGACAATGCATCAGACTGGAAAGGACATGAAGTCGAGCCCAAACGAATTCAAGCGAAGTCCAGAGTGCCCAGACGGTAGAAGAAGAAGTGGTGTCTGATCTGAATCTTATCCCACAATGAATCTAGGGACCAACCCACAGGTAAGCCCTTAAGTATCCTAAGCAAAGTGTTGGGATGATTCAGGGGGCCCTCCCAGGGGAGGGTCTGGACAGGGAGGGGGGTTACTCCCATATCCTTTGTCCAGTTTCACACCAGAGTGGGAGCCAATGGCTCCCAGAGCTGGTTTGAACTGGACTATGCATGGGGACTCCAGATGTGCTGCTCATGCAGACTGAATGGCGCTGGCAAGCACACCCACCCTGCCCCAATACACTAAATCCTGTCTGGGAGGTGGTCACACCTCCCTGTGACAGGATGCCTATTGTTCTGCCTTCCCCTGCTCGAGCTTGGCTCAGAAGCAGGAGGGCAGAATTGTGTCTCTGGTCGACAGCAATCATTTTGTGCTGTCCGGGTCAAGAAGGCTAGGGCCGGGAGCACTGAGAGCCTAACGGTGGGCTCTTCCAGTGCTTGGAATCATACCTCCCACACCATTTACAGTATGGGGGTATGATTCCAACATGTTTGATATCAAACATGATAGGACTCATTGCAGCCGTTTTTGAGATGGTCATCGTGTAATTACACGGTGCCCCTCTATATAGTATATGGCTGCTTCACTTACAACCCGGGAAAATGGACTCCATAGGCTGTAGGGGTATCGTGCTCATGCAGGGGCACCCTCACACTTAGAACCAGGCACCCTGCCTTCAGGATTGATAAGGCCTGCTATAGGGGTGACTTATAGGTTTTAAGTGCAGTGACCCCACATATAGGAAACCTATATCTGTAGTAAGTGGTGCTAGCACCAGCTTACACAGGCTGCAATGGCAGGCCTGTAGTTCCATTTTGAATGGTCTCCCATGGGTGGCATAATGCATGCTTCAGCCCATGGGGGACCTCTGGGGTACCTATGCCCTGGGTACCTTAGTACCATATAATAGGGACTGATAAGGGTACCCCAGTATCCAATCTGGGATGTACCTAAGTACTGAACATACCAATTTAAGGGAGAAAGCAGATAGACTGGGGTCCTGATTAGCAGGATCCCAGTCAGACTAGTCAGTAACAGCTTATCACCAGGCAAAAAGTTGGGGTAACCATGCAGAAGGATCATACCTTCCTACAGATGGGATTTTACACAGGGGCACCCATCCAACTTAACTTATTGTTTTAAAGTTCTTTATCCATTGATTAAACCCAGCACACAAAACGTGCAGGACCTTGAATCTTAAATCTCACAGCTTTTTTAAATATTTGAGAGTTTCACGTTTAAAGTTACTCAATGAAGCAAACTGGTGGAAAAAAATCTGACTTTCTTATTGGCCCACTGTAGAAAGATGCACAGGTGACTTGATTGTATGATTCCATTTCTAGTTTGGTGCATCTGCCTTTACCCTAATGGACCTAATACCTTCTTTCTATTCACTCAGAGTGAGTTTCAGGTACATGAAATTAAACCAGTTCAGCAAAAAAGGAGGCACATGGAAAGCACTAAAATAAAAAGAGGCATTGTGCAAGAGTGGCAATTTTTTGACGAGAACAATCCTTCCGCCGAAAGAAAGGGGCACATAGTGCCATTTTGTAAAAAAGTCCTTTAATTTTTAAGTAGCCAAATATAATTCATTTGATATGGGGAAGTTATTTTGCCACACACCCATATCCCTATTTATTATACTGGGTTACAGTTCGCCATAGACTTTTTTTTCAGCAGTAAGATTCTCCTTTGAGACCTTGCTTAAAGCCCTTCTGTCTTGGTTTTATTACCTTTACGCCAAGAATTCAGAGACTTGCTGATCTCAAAGATTCTGGAGAAGTTACTTTGATCTGGTGCTTACAAAAGGGCGATGTACTCAGCATAGAGTAATAATGGATGTGCCCCCATAGATTCAGTCAGGGGCATACTCTAGGGTCTCTTCTTATAAATCTACACAGAGGTACCATAAAGAGTGCAAATAGCAAAGGGGAAAGTGGGCATCCTTGTCTTGTTCCTCATCTGTGGCGTCCATCAAGGCCAGTCCCTAGGACCCATGCTGTTCAACACCTACGTGTCCCCCTTTGCCAACATTGTCAGAGCCCATGGATTAAACATCATATCCTATGCAGACGATACCCACCTCATCTTCTCACTCTCAGAAGACCCCACCTTCAGGAGAGCAAACTTCCACAGGTGTTGGACAAGCATCACCGACTGGATGAGAAACAACTGGCTGAAACTCAACACAGACAAAACCTAAGTGCTGATCTTGGGCAACAACTCCTTGTGGCCCTTGGAACCGGGATCCTCACCCACTCTGACAGACAATGCCCGGAACCATGGTATTAACCTGTACAGCAAACACATAATGAAAACCCAGATCAACCCAGTCTCATCTGCCTGCTTCCTCACTCTTTGCATGCTCCGAAAAATCTTCATATGGCTTCCCTCGACACCAGACCAGTTACTCAAGCCCTAATTACCAACCGCCTGGACTATGGCAAAGCACTCTACACAGGAATCACCACTCACCTCCTGAAGAGACTGCAAACCATACAGAACTCAGTGGCCAGACTCATCTTCTACCTCCCCAATTGGACCCGCACCACCCCTCATCTCAAGAAACTCCACAGGTTCACCACACAGAAAAGATGTCAGTTCAAGATGCTGATCCACACCTGCAAAGTCATGCACAACCAAGGAAAAGCCAACATCAACCCCTGCCTTAATTTCCACCAACCCTCTAAACACCTGTGGTCTGCCTCCCTCTCCCTTGTGCTCACCCCCCGCTTCCGCAGAAGCGACAGTGGAGGATGCTCCTTCTCCTACCTCGTGGCTAAATCCTGAAACAACCTCCCCCTTCATTTCCGGACCTCCATCTCTCTCCTAGAATTCTGGAAGGCACTCAAGACCTGACTGTTCGGCTGAACTCACCTGAAGCAGCTAAACCCTCAGCGCCTGGATACCCTGATGGGCAATTAGTTCCGCTCTATAAATCCTGTTTGATTTGATTGATTGATTCTAGCTGCATTTTGCCAACAGATTGTCCGTCTAGCTCCTTCATTAAGTATACCTAGGCTTTCCTGTTTTCAGTTTCTATTTTTGGTAAATTCTGGTGGGGTTTTTTCAGTGTTTTCAAGTGATTTCAATACCTTAAAAAAACAGCGGTTATCAGTGGTTACATATTTTTGTGCCATTAAAAACTACAGAAACAGTGTTTTTCCGGTGTTTATGGAATGTTTTGCTATTATTATTGCTTGCTTTCTGCACTGATAGCGCATGGTGTATAGAAAGTGTAAGTATAGTGTATATGAGGTCCAAATAGATTTTTACAAATTTTACTTATTGTAGTACACCATACAATACTTCTTCAGTGAGTCTTTGGTCATGTCAAGGTAGGGAATGGAACAAACTACTAAATATAACTAAACAATCCCCAGTATTCACGGACAAAGACGCCTTTGATGGAAGTAAATCAGTGGAGGAAAACTATTCGAAATTTTGTAATCAGATTACCAACGTTCTTGATCAGATCATTCCGATGAAAAAACTAAAAAATAAGCATAAGTCGTTAGCCCCTTGGTATAATGAGAAGTTAAAAAATCTAAGGAAGGGTTGCAAACAAGCAGAAAGAAAAGAGACATTTTTATGAGGAAGATGATAAAACAGCCCTGAAGGTTACACTGGGTAACTATAAAGGAGAAATCGCTAAAGCGAAATTAGTATTAGTATTATGCCAACACCATCTTAGAGGCGTCCAACAAAGCGAGAAGCGTATTTAAAATAGTAAATGACCTTTCTAAGCCCGACTGCATAAAAAACAAGATCATCGCGACCCAAGACCTATGTAATGGTCTAGCGACTTTTTTTGAGGAGAAAATTACTATAATAATCAATGGCCTTGCAGTAGATCAGGTAAACGAGAGTGAAAGTGAAATCAGAGCGACAAAGGTGCAGCCAGTGATTCAGAAGGAGGAAGGGGCAAGTGAGGACAAGTCAGCGACTTTAGATCACTTCGAAACCCCTACAGAGGAAGAATTTCACAGACTCACTCTAAGCACTGCTTCAGGGTTCCCTATGGACCCTCTCCCTCATAGGATATGGAAGGAGCTCAGTGAGGAGCTTTTCCCACAGCTCCGTCAGATATGCTGCCAGTCCTTGAGCAATGGGTAGTCCCTGCATGCTGGAAACAGGCAATTGTGACACCCCTGCTAAAAAAAAGCTACATTCGACCCCCAATGCCCAAATAATTATAGACCCATTTCTCTTCTACCTTGACCTGTGAAAATTCTAGAGCGTCTGGTCAGTAAAACCCTCTCACAATTTCTAGAAACTAATCAAAGGTTGGAAGATGTACAATTTGGCTTTCGCCCAGGTCATGGAACCGAGACTGCATTAGTAACAGTCCTGGACGAACTTAGAATGAGAGCAGACAGAGGTCAGTCAGCTATATTGATCCTACTGGACATGTCTGCCACATTCGATACGGTCAATCATAAGATCCTTCTGAGGCGGCTTATGGAAATTGGGATAGAGGGCATGGCACTGAAATGGTTCCAGTCTTACCTTGTGAATAGACAGCAAGCAGTGGCCTTACCCCCCTTTTTAATCAAAATATGGTACCATTCAGCATGGTGTCCCCCAAGGATCGGCAATCAGCCCGATTCTATTTAATATCTATATGAGCCCGTTGATTCCAATTATCAAATCTTATAAAATCAATTTGGTGAATTATGCAGATGATACGCAACTCATCTTGTCTCTAGAGGGAAATCAGTCCATACCACTCAACAGCTTTCATGAATGTATGCAAAAAACCGCTAGATGGCTTACGGACAATTCCCTGCAGTTAAACGGAGAAAAAACAGAAATCCTGTACTGCATGGCTAAGGAAGTCCCTCTTCCGCTCCCGGCTAACTTCTGGCCCATGCCCACAGATAAGCCCCCAACACCCTCTGAGGCAGTGTGCAATCTGGGGGTGGTTTTTGCAACAAGTTGAGCCTAGAAACCCAAGTAAACAAAACGGTGGGAACGTGCTTTTCCCTTATCAGAGCACTGCGGAAAATACTCCCAATGCTACCAATGACAGCCAGGGCACTCGTGGTGAGAAGTGTCATTCAGAGTCGACTGGACTATTGTAATGCGCTGACATTGGGCACCCCAAATTCCCTGATCATGAAACTTCAAAGAATCCAGACAATAGCCGCAAAGCTAGCTCTAAAGAAACCACGCATATCTTCTGCTTCTCTGTCCCTTAAAGAGCTCCACTGGCTCCCAATACCACAGAGTATACAGTTCAAATCACTCTGTATCGTCTTCAAGGCCCTGCATGGACTTGGGCCGGCGTCACTGCAGAAAAAATTGGTCTGGTATGCCCCGACAAGAAGCCTCCAATCCTCTGCAGCCCACCTGGTTAGCACACCCAGATTTAGAACCACCAGGTTTGGAGGAAGAGCATTTAGCTCTGCAGCCGCTCGTTTATGGAACAAACTCCCGCCTAATCTTAGGCAAATAGAAGATTTCTTACACTTCAGGAAGAAGCTTAAAACTTGGCTCTTCCCAAGGGTGTAATGCAGATCAGTCATCTTCATGGTAATATGTGCAAATAGGGGAGCTAATGTAACCTCAGTGCCAGGATACCCGTGGGGTGACAGTGTGCTTTATAAGACTATATTACATTACATGTGCGCTCGCTCTTTTCTTCCCATGCAAACTTCTGTGAAAAGGCACTCTCAACATTGGCACTTGAGATGGGCAACGCCAAAACAGCCAGTACACAATTTGTTAACTCTGGCCACTGACATAGCTTTCCATGCCAATACTGGTTCACTTGAAGATTGCGATTCTCAGGGCAGGTTCTGCAACATTTGCTCTGATCTGGGCGCTTATGCCCTCAGCGTTATTGAAGCGGTCAAAAATGAAGCAGCACTTTTGAAACTACGGAGGAAATTCCCTTTTACGGAAGGGATCTAGAACAGAGTACCACAGTGAGGTTTCATTGACTTCAAATACCATTGGTGGTGAAGGGACATTTCTATGAATCATTGCAAGCCATTTCTCATACATTGTAAAATAAAAGTTCCTGAATTGCTCTTCACTATTGCTTTGCTTACCAAGTGGCAAGCACTCTAACATAGAACATGTTGCAGTGCCAAAGTCACTAAAGGTGTCGCCCAGCCGACTCTCAAGGAGATGTATCACATCTACACCAATTATGCTGAACACTTGGCAGACAAGGGTGTTTTCAGACTCTAGTGTTTTTATTATGTCCACTACAGCAGTTATGTTTTCCTGTAAAAATCTAAGAATGCAGTAGAGTGTACTTTTTTCACATCACTATCAATATGTGACCAAAGATCCTCACATTTCTTGCCTTTGGCATCATCACTCAGCAAAAATTCTGTAAACGGTTGCCACATGGATAATATAGCATTCATAGCCCCTTGGACTGATAACCATCAGCTAAGGGACACAGTTGGAATGACTCTTTCTTTGATGCCACACAAAGCACAAAATGATAAATATTTGCATTTTAGTTCCTGTGCATAAGAAAACAGTGCCTACCAGAATGGACTAAAAAGTCAATAGCATCCCTCATTAACTCTGAAGATTGTAAAGATGTTTTCAGCATACCACCTAACAAGTGGCAAGGATCTCTTACAGGGAAGCACTTCAGCTCAGGTATCAATTTTGACAGGTCATCACACAGCTTTTTCATATACCTAGCTGAATCACTGCAAATGCAAACAATCTCACTCCAATCTTTGTTGAACTTGGACAGAACCTTTCTTGCAGAGCATTCCAAGTGACACTGCTTTCCATGTTTTCCAAAAGTCTGGTGTCATGTTTTAACCACTCCCCAGATGCTTGGTGATAGCGCTCTTTCCACATATACTTGTCACTATACCTTGCATTGAATGTTGAAAGTCTGAGGTAATGGCAATTCGCCTACTATCAATACTGACTCACTAAAAACTGGGGGCTGATGTATTAAGGGTTTTTACCCATTCTCTGTGGGTAAATGTGATGACACATATTAGGAAAGATTCTAATGAAACCAGCCATTTTACCTATCAGTGAAAGAAACAAACGCAGTCAAAATATGATTTTGATATTTCCTGATTCTCGACAGTTTATAAAATAATTAAACAAGACCTAAAAAATGCTTCTAAACCCTGCATCTTTAGACCAAAGACCACAAAACTGAAAAAAACAAAAGGAAGAAGAAACAATATTTGAGTGGCATCCCTAAACAACAAAACTGAAGCAGAATAATGTTAGCCCAGACTTTCTTACTGCTAGCTTGTATAACAGAGTTACATTGTATTGGCCTCTTCAGGAAGAAAAAAATGACTCTTTCACTCTCTTTTTCCTTTCTTTGAATGGCATTTAGTTTGTGGTTGTGCAGGTGTTTTTCCAGTGTTTATATGTTTTCACTGGTGAGGGCTATTTCTCTTTCAGTGGGGCTTTATCAGTTATTATAGGTTTAAACCTAAAACCGGACAGCCTAAGTATACCCTGAAATTTAGCACACTGGATGGGAAAATTATTTTTTATCATTACCTCTTTAAGGAATTCATAGTTTATCAGGTCATATACTCTTTCTGTGTCTAGAAACCTAATGGTCAGGGGCAGTAATTCAGTCTTTCCATAATATATGTTCTCCTATAGATACTGAAACCAGTTGCCAAAAGTCCACCAGGGATGAATCCATTTGGTTTGGAAGAATCAGACTGTGGGTACAGCTGGCCAATTGTGAATATTTTCATAAACATTTTGGAAATGGTATTTTACAAAGTGGTTTGCCAGTGGGACCTACAATTTTCCAGAGTCTTGTTTTTATAAAGATAATACGTTTTCCTTCTCTAAACGAAAGAGGTGGAGTTCTAGCCTCCATAAATATGTCAAATACTGTTTTCAGTTGGGGTACAAGCAGTTCTGCAAAAGGTTTATAGGTCTCTGCTGGTTGTTTATACATATCAGGAGCCTTGCCTGTGATTTAATCACTCTCAAAATCTCCTCCTGAAAGATCAGCACAATCAGTGAATCCTGCTCTGCAAATGATAAAATAGTTAACTCCACTTTAATCAAGAACTCCGCTGTTTCATTGTTAGAAGCTGTAATGTTCTAGGTATAGAGATTTGATTTCGACAGAACTTAAAAAACCTGGGCTAGCTACTCTGGACCCTCCCCTAGCTGACCAGTCACACTGTTTTTAATGTTTTTAATATGATTTGAAATAACTCTAGTTTTAATTTTCCAACTGAAGAGTGCCCTATTTTGTTGTCTTGCTTGTGTGTTGAAACATTGTTTACCTGTTTAAAAGTTAATGTTTAAAACTTATTTTATTTTGAATGTTACCTCGCTGCTCTAAGATTTAAGATATTATGATCAGCATTTACAAACACCTCTATTTTTGCAAGGGCTAGAATCTTCTTGCTGTCATTCAGCACTTGTTTTTTAATTTGCAATTACCCAGAAGTTTGTTAATCAGCACACCTCAACAAATATGCTTTAAAACAGTCCCAAACTATAGGTATACTAGCAGTCTCCCCATAACACTAAAAATAATCTTTAACAACCAACATTCCCAGGGAGGGGTTCCATGGTTCCATGTAGTCAGATACATTTGTTGAGTGATCCCGCTGTACCCTAGAACTTTACACCAAAAGGCTAATATGAAGCTACCAGAGCTGCACCTTTTCCAGGTAGGCTTGGCAGCTTCTTCCTGTCCTACTCAATGTGAACTGCTATTTCAATTTGAAAAAATCAATAACTGTTAAAAGGCTCAAAAGTAGGGTTCTGAAGATAGAAACCCAGGTTTTGAAGTTGCAGAATGGTACTTCAAACCCAGTTCAAGTCCACAACAAAATATCCATTTACACCTGGTTCTTATGTTTCAAAATGTTCAAGACAGCACTTGACAGCACTTGAGAAAAACTCTCTGTCATTGGGTGTCTCTCTGTCAGTTAGGAATTTCCGAAACCAGCACCAGAAGGCTATTTTTATGTTGAGCATTCGAGACCGCTTGCATACACTTTAGAATATACTTATATATACTTACATGTGTATGTACTTTGTGGGCTCTGGAGATCAGCCCTAGGACTTGTCTGCTTTCGCTTAGTGACTTTATTTCTGTTCAACTGCCTCTATTTAACTGTCTTGATAGAAAACGACCAGTAGAGGTCAGTAAAGTACCAGAATTGCTTTTTGCTTGTTCAACTGTCTCTATTTAACTGTCTTGATAGAAAACGACCAGTAGAGGTCAGTAAAGTACCAGAATTGCTTTCTGCTTGTTCAACTGCCTCTATTTAACTGTCTTGATAGAATACGACCAGTAGAGGTCAGTAAAATACCAGAATTGCTTTCTGCTGAAGGACTTTTTTTTTTTTTTTTTCTGACAACTGCCTCTATTTAACTTTCTTGATAGAAAACGACCAGCAGAGGTCAATAAAATACCAGAATCACTTTAGCATTCTCTAGATTCCAGTCCATAGAAATTGTCTTCCACGAGCACCCGTAGATAATATTCTTTTCAAATCTTGTATTTTCAGTGATATGACCAGCGAAGGCCCTGATTTTATATTAAAAACAGAGCTTTGTACTATACCATTTCCCGCTGAAAGGCAATATTTCCCTCCATGTGTTCCCATACCTGGCATGTCATGCAGTTTTGTTCTTACTTTCCCTCCATGTTAAAGAACAGTAAATGTTTTAGCACCCAGGCTAATGTGCTGCATAACTAAAAATATATAAGGTCCCAAAGGCGAGACCGATTGCATTTCAAATGCTTGTTTATTTTTCTATCCCAGCCTCTGTCGGAAATGGTTAAAAAAAGTAAATGTAAAAGGTAAAAACTGTCAGCAATCGAGAATGACATCTATTTACGTGTCTTATAGAGCGCCCGAATCACCCCCAAAGGGGTATCTCCGCGCTATGGAAGTCTATTGGGTCAGCAAAGTGATACTGAAGAAGAGTTACCAAGTCGACGAGGGAATCCGGAAACGTTCGGTTTTGAGAGACCGACGGAATTGCAAATAGTTAGTGCATTCACGAAGATGAAGAGGAAGTTGATTCCAGTATGAGGGGGCCAAGTGGTAAAAGGCTTTCCCCCCTGAACGTGATTTCTTTAGCGGCTCATCTTAGCGAATAGGACTAAATTCCCAGACTTCAGCCTCTCATTTTATGCAGCATGGTGACACAAACCCTGTTCTAGGGATAGTATTTCAAGTATAATGAATCTTGCTTGCTTGCACCACTTGTCTCTCATCCTTAATTTTTCTTCCTTACATTTCTTTCTCATGCACATTTTACCCTTAGTTCTGTGTTTTCCCCTATTTTCATCATTCCTTCTTCCTTAGCTGTGCATATCAGTCCGTTTATACGACCCTTAGTCATGGCAGTCCGTAATTGTATTAGTTCTGTCACTTTCGTCAGCAGAGCTGGAGACACAGTACAGTCCATAAGCAACTAAATCAAATCAAATCAAGCTTTATTCGATTACAGTTAAATAATCATAAAAGCACTTAAACAATAATAGCTATATATGTTTCATTTCATCCCAAATGTTTCTTCATTAAAATCTCACAATGGTAAAAGAAATATACAATCCAAAGTATCCTTTTATACATAAAAAAATAAAAAAATAACATTATTTCTCAGTATCTCATAAGATAATCTCATAACAATATTGTATTCCTACATTTAAAAACATTTTTTAAAAACTGTAATATGGAAGTAATAATAAATACATTCTCCAACATTTGAAGATTCAATAAAGCTGGCCGACATTGTCTAAGGCCAAGAGACCTTAGGATTGGACAAATCCATCTCTTACGCTGTTCAGAATAAAATTTGCAAAAAAAGAATATGTGCAGAGTTGACTGATGTGCCAAATCGTCACATGGGCAATTACTTAGAGATCTAGACCAATCATTCAACTCGGGGAAACTTATTGCCCTGTGAATAATATTTAATCTAAAACGCACTAGCAGGAATCCGTCATATTCTCCTGTAACAACCCTTAAGTAAGGCTGGATGCCAGTTGACGTCAAAGTTAGGCCGTGCGCCTGGACAGTTGGTTTAGTCGGAGTACAGCTATTTCTGTTTGCTTCAAGCAGACATAAACAGCTAGTTTTAAGATATTTTCTTGTAATAGTACATATAGAGACTGGATCAGAATAATATTCCGGGTAACCAAGATCACGTGTAAATTGTTTAATATAGTTTAACCACTTAATATGCATGGCACCGTCTAACCCACAACAATCCTTTATAATTTGTCAGTTAAGCAATGTTTCCTCTGTAGTCCAGATTCGGTGCCAGAGTAATACTGGCTGCATTTGTAATATGTCTGTCAGGTACGGCAAACCTAATTCTGTGTGGCATATATGTGTAGAAGTAATTGGGGGAACAGTCAGCAAAAACCTGAGAAAGGAATTTTCAGCTATCTGCAAAGATTTAACGTTGGCATGTCCCCATACGCCAGCACCATACGTAGCAATCGAAACGCACTTTGCCTGATATATTTTTAGCAATTCGACTGGTGGTCTTTTACCTAATTTTCCGCTGAAGTTAGAAAGAGCTGCAATTACCTTAATGAATAATAACCTCCTCGCTTTAATGGTCTATGTCCAGGTCCCCTCTTGATCAATTAAAATCCCCAAGTATGAAAAAGTTTTTGTACATTCAATCTTTTTAAAGTCAATATAAAAATCTCTGCACTTGTTACTTCCTGCCCCACATTTCATAATAAAAGTTTTCGCAGTGTTAACAGAGAGTCCCAAATCACTCATAAAATTAGCAAACCTTGAAACTACGCGTTGAAGCCCTAAGGGGGTACGGGCCATGAGGACCGCATTGTCTGCATACATTAATGCAGGGATGGGGCGTTTATCCACTTGTGGTAAGTCCTGGCATTCCTCCTGTAATATCTGCCCCAAATTATTTATATACAAGGTAAAAAAGAAGGGTGCCAGGACACATCCCTGCCTCACTAATTTTTTAATATCAAATAGCTTCGTGCATTCCCCCTGCCCCATAACGGACTCTTGCCTTTGCCTCTGAATATAGTTGCTGTAAAAATAATAAAATGGCTTTGTCCACCCTCAATCTCTCTAAAAGTATCCAGAGCTTCTTATGAATAACGCAGTCAAAGGCCGCTGTTAAGTCAACGAACGCTAGATATAACTTTCCCTTTTTGGCCTTGATGTATTTGCCTAACAACATTGACAGATTAAGTCCCTGTTCTACAGTGCCCATTCCCTTATGGAAGCCATATTGCAGATCACTAATAATAGCATTTTCTTCAGCCCATTCCTGCAGTCTATTTAAAATAATTCGGCCAACAATTTTAACTGTGCAGTCCAGCAAGGAAATTGGCCTATAACATATCGGGTTCTCTCTGTCCCCCTTTTTAAATATCGGGACCAGTGTTGACTCTGCCCAAGTTCATGGAAAATTAGTCGAACAACTTGCATTAATAACTTGAGTTAAAAACGGTCACCATATTGGGATATTAGCTTTAAAGAAATCCACGGGGGATACCGTCAGGACCGGGGGCTTTCCCCCCCTTGCTTAATTCAATAGCTCGATTAACTTCAGACAATTCAAAACATAGGTCTAACCTATTTACCACTGGCCTTAATTCATCTACTGAAATATTATTTTTTGCTGCATTGCCCGCTGGATCGCTGAATAGTTTAACAAAATGGTCTACCCATTAAGTCTCACTAATAGCTTTCTCCAACTTGGCCGAATCTTTATTGGACAGGAAGGGTGCATTAACTGTTTTCCAAAAAGCAGAAGGATCTCTATTTTCTAAAGCTAAGTGTAAGGCCTGCCAAGGCTCATCTTTTAAGGCGGCTTTCCGCTCCTTTATTGCACATCGGTAATCTTTTCTGGCGTTTTTAATTTCGTCTCGATTTTTATTTATGTTATGTAGTGCGAATTTTAATGTTGTGTAGGTCTTAGTACACTTAGAATCGAATCATCCTTTTTTCTCTATGGTTTTCTTATTAGTCTCAACAAAGAGGGCTTTTTTAATATACTTGGAGATTATACCAAAACTATTTAATATAGCAGTATAGGGCGAAGACTCGTCAAGACAGACTTGGATAGCGTCTTTACAATGTCCCGCAACCTTTCTGGTAAATGTAACAGGGTCCACTTTCTCCCATCTGAGTGCATACCCATTTAGCCTGACCAAAGTTATGTTATCCACTATGTGGGTTTGGTTGTCTCTTACATTTACCATGTTGCTCGATACTACCAGGCTTATACTTAAGGGAAAATGATCACTCAAAGAAATTGAGTGAGTACAGAAATCGTGTACTCTAGAGGAGTGTCTATTTGATATTAAAATAAAATCAATAGTTGAAAAGGTGCCTAGTTCATTAAAGGTAGGATTAAGCAAAATTGGTGGAGCGCACAAGTTATTTGCGAATTCCAAATCCGCTGTAAAAATAATTTCATTTAGAGAGTTCCCAAGAGGCATATGAGGAAAATGCGACAGACCAAAGTCTTCGTTTAATAAAATTCCGCAAACACCCTTTGTCCGCATGCGGGCATAGGGCTGAATTAAAATCTCCTCCCCAAAGAGTAAGTACCTCTTTTGATGGGGGGGTCTTGGCGCTTTGTAAACAACAACTTAATTTCTTAAGTACCTCCTCCACCCTATTATAGGGAATATTGTTATAAAAATTAATCAAGGCAATACTAAACGATTTGTCAATCTCTATTGAGAGAAACTGAAAGTAACTACTTTCAGCATTCAACGTAATCCTACTTAAAGTTAAATGATTTGAGATATATGTACATAGACCTCCCTTAGCTCTCCCATGGGTAGAAGGTATTGCTGCTGTATGAGAAGTTGTATACCCATTAATGTGTATCGGCTCAACCACCCATGTTTCTTGAATGCCAAATATATCAAATTTCCCAATAAAATCCATCCACATTTGATTAGTCACTTTAGTTTTTAAACCAGCCATGTTCCAAAACATGGCCCGACAAGCACGCTTTCTCCTATATGTATTAGAGTATTCCATATTTTCGCTCGCATGGGACGATGTTAAGTCAACATGTTGGGATAGGGAAAAGGCGCGGTTGCTTGCTGTCTTTATATCTACAAGTTTTGGTGAATCTTCTGTTGCCATTATAATATTTACTAACTGCACATTGAAGTGACGATTTATAACAGGGCTACTATGTAAGTTCGCTTGGTTTACTTGTTGAGTTATATAAATGTGATTTTGCCCATTTTTCTCCATCGGGACTGGTCTAATGTCATCTAGTTGTAGTCAATCCACTTCATCCAGATAAGGCAAAATATCAAAACGATTATAGGTTGGAATATTATAGGCAGGGTCTTGATTGGCTGAAAAATGCCTACTAGTCAAATTACCAGAGTTAGTTTGGCAATTAGGCTGATAAGAATTAGCTAAAAAATGCCTACTACCCAAACTCTCATAATTATTTATACTATTAGGCTGATAAAAATATCCCAGTGGCACTAGATTAATGTCCTGTTCTGTGATGAAGTTATTGCCTGCTCTCGATAAGAGGGAATGTATGAACTGTGGAGATTTAAAAGTTAGGACCAAGCAGTCTCCGGGAGGGTCTTACGTCCTCTCCCTATCCATCCTATTCGCCTAGCCATTTTAAGCTCGATAAAAAGCTTTTCAGTTAGGCCAGTTCTGTTTCCCAACCACGATAGAGATTTGTTCCGTAGTGTTTCCCATGATTCTACCCCTCCTAACGGGAGCCTAGGAACATTTGCAAGTACCACCGTATATGGCGTTACTGCTGGGGGAAGATCTAATATATTCCTACCCAGTACTTGTCTATTCTGAGAGAAGGGCAGCCTTTTCTGCTCTGAGCCCGTAATTTCTTGGGCGGATCCTCGAAGATTCTTATGCTCCGCCATCTGCATACTAGGTTTTCCATATGGCAATTGGGTATGTGAAGTATGTAAAGTACCCACTAGGGCTGTCATTACAACAGGATAAAGGGATGTATTATTATCTACCCTTGATTCTCCATTACTATCCTTTTTACATAATAATGTGGGTACTATGGGTAGGGTCCGCATATGAGCCTGACTGATGGATACTGTATGTACCGGGTCTATTTGGCAATTTATGGCGTTATTTTCCATAGGTAACTGGGAAAATTTCAAACATTTATTAAGTAGGATTTCCATCCCATCAATACGACTAATTAAATTAGTCATTGTTTCTCTAAAGAAAATGTCCATAATTTCCAATTTAGCAGTTAATTTGGAGTAGTCATTTTGAGTACACCCTTTAACATTTGACGATAACTTTTCTTTGTTACCTTGCTTACTCGCAATTTGAGTTTTGTCTTTCTTTTGTACCTTTTTTGTAGACTTGGAGAGCTTCACCTTTGGCTCTAACTGTATTGTATCAGTTACTCTAGTAATGTCATCGGGGTTTCTTGAGCGTTTAGTTGGCGGTTGTTGTGAATCGCTCTCCTGATCACTCATAGAAATATAATCTGAAACATTCAATATACATCCGTTTGATATTGTTTTACTGTTAGCTGTTTCCATATCAGGAATATTTACAGATTGGACAGCATTCTCAGTGTTTTGATTAGCAAAACTGGCAGGTTTATCCGGATTCAAAGCTTCTTCAACAGATATAATTTGCTGCTCTATTGCCCCCATGACTCCCGTTAAGTAATTCAACAATGTCAAACGTTGTTCACCCCCTACTTTCCGCTGTGATTTAGGCTGCAAAGTTACTGATTTCCTGTTACCCATTCTGCCTAGCAATTCCAGACACTGACTATAATCAGGCCTTTAATCAGGCCAAGTTTATATATGGCTCAGGGGAAAAAAGTATAAGTTATCCAACCTGTAACAAAGTCCGCAAAGTATTTAGTCCAGACTAATTGTTACCTTGAACAAAGACTGTATCCTGTTAAAGCTATTATTTAGAACACACGATTGTTGCTCTTATTTGTTACAGCCCTTTTTTTCTGTGGCGTTTAAAATCCCGATGTCCATCCCAATCTGGGCAGAATTTTCACAACAATGAATAAATAAATGAATAGCTCACCCGTACTGCTATACAAAAGCCTTTACTCCTTCGCGTGACTCCACAGTTCAAACCCAGCCCGGCCTCATCCGGTCTAGGACAGGCTAAGAGGGCCCGTCTTGGCCCGGGCCAAGCCCAGGCACGCCCCGCGCGCGTCCCGTGCTGCGGGACATCCAACGACCTTTTCAGGCGTCTCACGCCCCTCCTCTGTGCCGGGCAGGGATCGGGCCAAAAGTACAAGGTGCTTAGGGTCCAGGCCGAAGTGCCGAATACTCTGCTCTGCTTCCCGCGCTGCGGGACCTCCAACAACCTTTTCAGGCGTCCCACGCCCCTCCTCTGTGCCGGGCAGGGATCAGGCCAAAAGTACAAGGTGCTTAGGGTCCAGGCTGAAGTGCCGAATACTCTGCTCTGCTTCCCGCGCTGCGGGACCTCCAACGACCTTTTCAGGCGTCCCACGCCCCTCCTCTGTGCCGGGCAGGAATCGGGCCAAAAGTGCAAGGCGCTTAGGGTCCAGGCCGAAGTGCCGAATACTCTGCTCTGCTTCCCTTCCATAAACAACTAATTGACATTTTGGTGGTACAAGTCTCACCTGCCCATCAGGCCCAGAGGAAGACTGCGCTTACGCTTCTTCAGTTAGGTGTTCACTATGTTACTGCAAACAGTGCAACGATGCTCTAGAAATGTCCAGTTGCCGATATTCATCAAGTTGTGGCTTCTTTGGTGATTCCCTCTCCTCCTACAAGGACTTCTGCCCTGCAGAAAATCTTCTTATAAAATACTTTATGAAGAGTTTCTGGGAGTATATGATTAATATTGGTCGCCCACATTGTCCTTCCCTCTTTCTCCTTCATTTCGGACCTAGCATGAAAAATGGCAGCTGGTCCCTGCACTCCTCACAGGTTGATTGAAGAAGAAAACAAAGGGGTTATTGTGGTAAGGTAGCCATGTTGTTAGTTTGATACATGCTCATGTTACCCTCCGACCAATCGGAGCGAGTGAAAGGAACAATTGATCCCGGCGTTCCCTAAGAGCGCTGGAGGAATAGAGGGGAGCGTCCCCTTCCCTTTAAGGGCACTTTTGCTGTTCATATAAATTTGTCCAAAATAACCAATATTTACCACACTTTCCTAAGCAAGAACACAAAGAATGGTAACATTTTAGTTTAATCATTACTGCTGTTTTATATTGCTTTAGCAGTGTTGGTCTGTGATACTGGCAGCCAATTATATTTGTCTACCAGTGTAGTGAGTGAAAGGCATTTATGACGGTGTTGGGGGGCATATTAAGGAAAATATCGCAGCCCAGAATGTATTGGCTTCACTGTTTGAGAACTAACAGAATAATACTAGAGAGTCACTACACGAATTTCATGATACTAAATGCAAGGTAAACCTAAGTCTGTGTGGCCTGTTTTTCCATTTTATTAAATGCGTTTTATTTTATTTTTTTAAATAGGTGTGTGGAAAAGAAAGCACATTGACATCACAGAAGCTTAAAATATTATATTTGGGCAAAGGAAAGCGTATTTGAAAGATAATGGTATGTGTGTTACACTAAACTGTGCGTCAAAAGAGCTAATGCCCCTTTAAATTTTTGCCTTTGGAACCAACTTCCAACATATGTTGAACAGCAGTTGATAGAGGGTGGGTGGTTAGAAAGCATCTCATCAATGATAACAGCAACCCTGTTGTGAACCAAACAGCTGTGAGCAGAGCACAGGTGTACTAACCCAACAAAGGCTATTTATGTCATCTCACTGAGCACGGGCCAGGTTTGCTGAGCCACAGCTGACCACATAAAAAAAGAAAGGGAGGGAAAGGCTGTGTGCGAGTCCTTCGCCTGATGTGTACACTGTTGTCATTTGATTACTCTTCTTTCTGCAGAAAGGAACATCATGCAGATGTGTCTTGCAGCCTTAAATGCTTAGCACAAAATGTTACATTGCAGTGACCTTGGATTGAAGTTCTATCAATATGCTTCCCTAAACAAGAAAACATTTTGGACATTTACGAGTTTACGAGCTAAAGTACTTGTCCTTTTCTTTCCTCTTTCTGAACCATGTCCCTACATCATATTACACTTAAGTGACTTCTGGTTCCAAACTGTTTTAAAAGAACATCATTTTGCATAATGGTAAATACACATACGTGGGTGAATTGTTCACAAGAAATGTGATTTTAGTTCCAATTTCACCGTAAATAATGATAGCATGCCTTAGTGTGCATTAACAATATAAGGATAGTTGAAAGGTCTGAGTTATGTTATGATACAATGCTATGGGTTTCAATCAAAATGTTACACAGCAGATTAATAGTAGAGATTTTGTTTTCTCATTACCGTATATCGATTTTGTGATCAAACCCCTGTTGTCTGGAATCAAACTGCTTTATATCTAGAGTATATTTTTAAATCAAATTAAAAGTTATGAGCAATTGTATGTCTACAAAATTAAAGTAACTTTGTGATTTCTATTCTATTTTCTTAAATCATAAAGGGCCAGATGTACGACCCTATTTTGCATGCGCAAACGGGTTCACAACCAGTTTGCGCATGTAAAATCCGATAGGGCCATGTACAATCCCTATTTAGCGAGTCACAATTTTTTTGCGACTCGCTAAATAGGAATTGCGAGTCGCTATTAGGAAGGAGCGTTCCAAGGGCGTCCCTTCCTATTCGCGAGTCTGAGGCCAATGTATGAATGTTTTGCGACCTGCAATTTACTGCCCTCTTCAAGAGGGTGGTAATGCACTCGCAAATGGGAAGGAGTCCCTGGGGGACCCCTTCCCCTTTGCAAATGCAGGGGGAAATATTTTTTAGGGGTAGGCAGTGGTCCCAGGGACCACTACCTGCCCTTAAAAAATGAAACGAAATGTTTCATTTTTATTTATTTTTTAAATGCATCCCGTTTTCCTTTAAAGAAAACGGGCTGCATTTAAAAAAAAAAACACAGCTTTATTTAAAAGCAGTCCCAGACATGGAGGTTTGCTGAGCACAGCAGGCCACCATCCCTGGGAGGGCCAGACATTCCCAATGGGGTAGCAAATTGCGAGTGCAACATGAATATTGATTAAGCATGCAATTTGCGACCCCATTAGGAATCGCAAGCAGTGTCTCAGACACTGTTGTACATGGTAATTTGCGAGTCGCAAATTGCGAGTCGCAATCGAGTGCAATTTGCGAGTCGCTAATTGTCATGGTCGTACATCTGGCCCAAAATGTGATAAAGAAAAGGTGTGGGCCTAGTCTGTTTCTAAATAAATTACTTTGGGAGGTGTATTGCAAAAGGTGTACAATGACACAATATGTGTTTTTTGCTTCCCGTTATACTTTTAGTATTACAGAGGTAGTCACAAATGCTTGTAGTAAAATCCTTTTGTGGTAAATATTACATGGACGTAAAGTTAGCTGCCCCACAATGTTAAGTGGGATTCCCTCATCTGCATAAGGGTGCCCTAGTGCACTCTTTTGTCTGTATGTCTGCACCACATCACTAATGGATGTGCTAAGTGTTGTCACCTAGAAGGTGACACAAAGTTTGAATTGCTTCCTTGTGGCTCTCTTGGGAGGAGCCATGAACAATACCAGCGACCTTGACCAGTGACCTCCAGGGGCGCTGCAGGAACAGACTACACTACCCCCAGCGGCAATCTCTTGAACCCATTTTAAGGAAGGCTACTGCCTCCCATGCAGAGACATTGGCAGTTTGTCAGAAGCCAAGGTGTTAAAGTCGATGCAAAGCCTTTTCTATTTCAGCCCTTAAGGGGGAGCTAAAGGCATTTACAGTCTTAGGTGCAGTGGAAAAATGGAAAACAGCATGACCTGCTCCTCTTTTTTGTGCTGCACTACCTGCAGCACGATCACTCACTCAAAAAGTTAAACAATCTTTTGCAAACAGTGTACTTTCTTGTGGATAAAACGCACAATCGTGGTCTGTAGTATACTAGGAGCAGCAAATGAGAGAGTGCACTGACTTAAAATAGGGCTGCACCTCTTTCCAAGATGTAGCTTCAGGTGCACACACTGGCATCTGCAAGCCTCCATGGCTATGTAATCCGTCACAGGTATTTCTCATTCCTCTCTAAAAGTGACAGTAGTTCGTCCTGAACGCCCCAATGAATGAAGTACGTGAACATTTTATTTAGAGTGTTTTATAAAGCGGGAACATGACCCAGGGGTATCAGAGCGCTGTACATAGGGTTGAATGAAACAAGATGAAAAGTATAGACACAGATACCTCTAGAGTAAAGAGCCACAATGGGCTGTTGCAACAAGTATCACAATTGTAGAACGGTTGGTCCATTATTATTCCGTTAGTCTTCATTGTTCTAGTGACTTCATGGTGGGTATTTGCTGCTGCTCTGAAACTATTCAGGACCACGTACCCAGAGGATCAGAGTGTTTGAGGGTTCTCTTGTAAACGACGTGCCTCTGACCAATCTAGAAGTTGTTGGCATTAAGATGTCCCTTATGCCCTGTCTCTCCGGAGTCTATGCCAGGAATCTATTCATTAGGATCTTTTTTACCTCTTTTTTGAAGAAGTGGATCAATGGATTTGAGCGTACCTTGGGTGGTGAGGCATTCCAGATCCTTGGCGCTGCTCCGGAGAAGGATCGTGTGTAAGTTTTTTGTTTTCGAAATCTAGGAGGTTCCAGCCTGAGAGAGTTAGCGCTTCTTAGGTAGCGGCTGCCACCGGATATTCAAATCTTTTCTGCCAGGTAACTTGGTTCTTTAAAATGTTATGCTTTGTGTGTGAGGCAGGCAATTTTCAGTTGAGCTCTTGCTTCAAGGGGAAGCCAGGTTAGAACCCTGTGGTCAGATTCATTTGGGCGTCTGTGCATATCTTTGCTCCTTAGGGATGAGGTTTGATGTTCTTTCCGTATATGACATTCTCATCTATGTGGGTCTCTTTGCCTCTCCATTCTTCCCTAGTGCTTGTCATTGTCATCTGGCGCTGTGGCCCTGAGGTAGCGACTGGAATGTGAGCGCCTGGAGTTTGACTTGGATCCTTAAACGTTTTTGACCTTATTGTAGAATTGTTGCCGTTCCTCATGAGGTGGTGGTTTGTATGATTGGCTACAGTTGTACTAAGGTCTTGGATGTTTGTGTTGGGGAGTAGGTTTAGTTGGAATGCGCTCGTAGCGATATGGGGAGAGGAACGACTCATTGCCATCGAGTCTGGGTCTTGTTCTGCAGAGTTTTCCATTCTGAGAGGTTGTTGAACAGACTTCATATCTTGTGAAATGTTCTGTGATGAGATGGCTCTTGTGTGTGCTCTTAGTTTGGGGAACCATTGATCAAAGATTTCGAGGTCAGAGTCTGATGCTTGTACCAGCACAATGCCATTCTTGTTGATTGATATTGCCACTTCTGCCTTGAATGTTTGTGAGGGGAAAATAGACAGTTTGAGACTGTGTGGTATTTGTTGGATTTAGATACCTGTAGTACTGTGTGTATCGATTTTCTCCACCTTGCTGTACAGCGTGTGAAGAATATCAGATCTGATTTTATTGCTCCTTTCTTTAGGCAGAAGTATGAGTCAGCGATTAGTGTTTCCGAGTTGGCTTTTAAAAGTCTGTGTTTGAACTGTTTTGCTGAATTCTTAGAGAGATTCGATGGGTAATGTATTTTGAGGGAGTTGGGACCAGATTCTGAGAAGCAACTATCTGGGGCCTTGATTTGTGGTTGTGCCATCTTTGAGTAGAGGTTATTTGGCCCTGTGAGTTTTGTGGTGTTGCGACGCTCTATGTGGTCAGGTAGTGTTCACCGAGTAAAGCCTAATGTGAATTATTGTATGAGCCCTATGTCATAGAGACTGCTCTCAGGGGTGGAGAGTATCCCAGTTTGCTGATCAGGTTCTTCCTTGGGACGTTAGTTGCAGCCCAGTACCCCAAGTGCTCCTGTGTGTTGAGAGTCTAATCCTAAAGGGAAAAATGTACGGTGTCTGCTACTCAACTTATTCGCTGTGGCGTAGTTTACCAACCAGCATTCCACATTTTCAAGCGAATAGAGGCAGGAGAGAGGTATTATTAATTATTAAATTATTTATTTATTTATGTATTTTTACTTAGTAATTATGAACCTCTTTCTGAATTAAAAACACCCCCATTCCTGTTTCAGGATGTCCTTTCCTAGTGGCTATGGAGGTCTTATCTAGTGGACCTTATATTACTTTCAATGATTCCATGAGTGGACATGTAGTCCTATTTTACTTTCAATGATTCCTGAGCCTTGGATTCCAGTCCTCTGTCTGTTTCAGTGTCCAGAATCGGTTTTCACAGTCCTTCCTTTCTTTCCGTTATTAAAACAACATCGAATCTTGTTCACAGACAGTCATGATTAAAAAGCATGTTTCTTTCACGGCCACTTATGACATTTGCTATAAAAATAGACATTTCGAATGTTCTAGTCTGCTTCAGCTCCCTCCCCCAATAGGCTTCACTATACAGCTCTTCTAAATCAGTCTTCAATCAGTATTAAACTTAGCAAAGCAAAATATCAACAAACGTGTTCATACATTGAAAGTCCTTAAGTTAAGGTTGGAAAAAGTCTCCATCACACTTGGGATCTTGTCAAAGACCTTTACACAATAGAAACAATAGAAAAATATGGTTCATATATAGCATTTGGTTTCTGCATACCCATGGTAGTTTTTATTGGGAGATTTGATCATCCTCTTGAACATTTAATAAGATTCCTGGATCCCATATAGGCAGAGATGCTTACATTAACATCATGTGATAATTTTGGATTATAAAAGAAAATACAGAGAACAATCTCCTGTCATATTTCATCTTCTCATGTTTCTGAAGATACTGGCCTGTGACGGTATCGGATTGTTTTGTCGAATCTTTGGACTAATGTATTGCACATGTAGCAGTGAGTAGCGACGTTGGAGGTGCTTGAGAAATTAGTTCAGCCAAAGTTGTAAACCCAAGAATTTAGATCAATACAAGTATGAATACTCCGAATTCCGAATTCTGAAAACACACCTCTACAACAGCTCTAGTTTTCTGAATGGTACTCCTTATTGTAGCTTCTACTGCATTCACTGTCTTACAGTTTATAACGCCAGGATACCCTTTAGGTATCAGCACGGTTGACAAGTTTAAAATCAAATCAAATCAACTCAAATGACAATCCCTGGAAGTTAGATTTTATTCTTTCTACTAATAAATCTTCATGTTCTCTGACCAGATGACTGGAACAAAGGTATGCATCTGTGTCAGCTCTGCCACATAGTGCTGCAGTACTGTTTTTCATGAATCATTGCGCTGGCTTAGGCGGTATGCATAATCAGTTTACAGAAAAGAGGCTTTTCCTAGCAAGCACGCATACATTTGTAAGAGAGTCAAAACACAACATACAAGTGATTATTTGTACGCCTTAATGTTACTGGCTAATTAAACAGTGCAAGCCTGTCTGTAGCTGTCTGCCAAAGCTGTGCAGTCTTCAAGACCTTGTGTCTCGGACTCCCTGATCAGCAGCTGGCATGCATTGCCTACATCTACAAGTACATCTATTCCAGAGTCCTTAATGATCAAACAAGTTTGGTCCCACCCTGCAGCTTTCTGCTAGTTTCTCAGGATATGCTCTTTCACACAAAATGTTTTTGCTAGTAAATTGTACTGCACTCTTTCCAGTCTTATTACACTTATGTCATGATTTATTGAACTGCTCTAAGGTGTCTTCTTTTAAAGTTTCTTTTACCATTCTTTGTCTTCAGCAATATGTCAAGTGCCAACTTAAGATATCATTTTCTCCTCCTTCCATCACCTAATTAGTATTTAGGAATCCGCTCCTATTCCTTAGTCTGATCATTCGGCGACATACTTCTCTGTAACTTTTAGGTCTGTTCAAGCATTCACTGCATTGAAGACCCTATACCGGAGGGTGTGTTGGAGACATTCCCCTGCTGTTTTACAAGCAAAACATACTGAAGCACCATTGACAAATCAGCCATACATTCCATGAGTCTCTCTGAATAAACTGAAATGGAAACCAGGCACAAACTTGGCAATGTCCTAGGGGCAAAAACAGTGAGTTAGAACTCATTACAAAATGTTTCCATATATAAAATATCTTCATAAAGTCAGTTTTCCAGGTTCTTTGATGATGAAACTATTCAAAAGTCCATATCTAGTTCTTCTCTTTCGAGCTTCCTTCCATTGGTCAATGAAATTGCAACTCCTGATGGTATACTAAGCAGCTTCTCTTTTCTTTCTTCGGGTGACGAGTGTGCACACAAACTATTCTGGCTTTGCACTGGATCCTTATACACCTTCTCCTAGCTTCCTTTCCCCAAATGGCTGCTCCTTGCTTTCCTTCACTTTGATATTGTTATGAACCTCCCAATTTAGGAGAGGGAGGCACCCACATAGACCTCATCAGCCCCAGGGCTTAATGCATTGTGCACTCCCTTCAGAGAAAGGGAGAACATACATGTGTCTTCCACTGTTCTCTTTGATGATTTAGGCTCATCCACATTTAGAGTTTTATGAGTATGATAACCACAGAAACTCTTATATGTAGGAGGGGAATTATATATAGATATATGTTCAGAGAGAACAGTGGAAGACACATGCATGTTCTCCCTTTCTCCGAAGGGATTACCTACTGGCGGTTGGCAGTAGGTAGTTATAGTTAGGACCTAGTTTCCCTAGGTAAAGCATTTTATTATTTGCCTATAACTTTGGCGTAGTTTGACCACTCTTCATGACATTTTCCCCAAAAAGTATTAAGGTAGGTTCTGGCTGTCAAGGAAAGTTTGGGGGTCATCTGTGCAGTGGGGGACAAGAATTTGAGGCACGAAATAAGGGTGCATTTGTAATGTTAATATCCATAGGAACCTTTAGCCACAGCTACAGCCCGAACCGCTGAGTGGACTTACACCAGATTTGGCAGGGAGGTAGATGCTGGTTCAAGGAAGTGCCTTTTTCTGGTGTAAATGCGTTCAGTAGTTTTTGGGGAATTTAAGTTGAAATTTATAGTGATAACTCTGGTCATGGATATTTTGCGACGGTTTCGCAAGTAGTTGCGAATGCACGCACCAACGGGAATGTTCTGATTGCCTGGACAGAACCTGAACAGAAAGTTGCGGCCACCATTTTATTGATCGGGAAAGGTTCCCGGGGCTGAAAATTTCTGAAAGAGCTAACATATGGGTCAGAGTAGAGGTACTCTCACCCCATGTTTGAGAAATGGGGGTGTTAGTGACACAAGTTATGTGTTCTTAATTGATTTTTTAATCACGAGCAATAGTCGCGACAACACCGTGACCGCTGGCACGCCCCCGTGTACCATTGAGGGGACGTCATGAGTATCGCGAAGTCATCGTGCATATTGGTGGGAATATAAAAAAATATATCAGTGAATCATTAATATGCAGATATTGAGATTTTGATAAATGTTTTTAAAGAGTTATTTATATAGTGAGTTATCTACTGTGATGGTTAGAATTAATTATATAGTTATAATTTTTTTATGTGGTGGTGACTATTGAATTCCTGCTTTTGCTTTGCATTTTAACGACGTATCCGCGGGATCGTGATTACCGATGTCATTGCGTTCTCTAGAGTCACCCCAAACACAGAAAATAGGTTTTAGAGATGTTTTTATTAGAGACTCACTAGAAAAACTTGACTTTAGAGAATACTGTAAGAACTCCTAGTGTGCAAAATACTGTAAAATGTGTGGACATCTGTGTTTTAGACTTTATGGAAAAGGCGCGATCGCCACGGTTAACGACGTCATTGCCATGTCCCAAATTACTGCGAAAACGGTAAATAGGTCTGAAAGAATGGTTTTTAAAGAAACTTAGTACAAAAAAATGAGTTTAAACAGGCTTTGAAAGAAGTATGTATATGGTAATGTGTAGTGCAATGTTCAGAATGGATTTTTTTACATATTATTTTTGGATGTGTTGGTGGTCATTGAATGTCTGCTTTTGTTTACCATTTTTGCGACATATCCATGGGGATTGCGACGTTGTTGCTTAGATTGCCAAAAACAAAACAAAAAAACCTTTAGAATTTTTTTTCACAATATTTGGTCTATTAGGATGGCTCTGACAAGATCCATTGTGTTGGTTGTGTGTACATGGCTGCTACACATACGACCGGATGCAGAGTTTCAGGTTACTCAGAAACATCCTGTTGCTTTCATCTGTATCAATTCCATCAATGTCAAAATGCAGATTGTTGTTATGATACAGCCCATGCGATGATCTCTGAGGAATGCAACAACAGTTTGTTTCCTGGCTTTGTCAATCAGTGGCCAGAATTGATTTGACCACTTCCATTTCTGTCTTTGGCATATATTAGAGTACACCAAGACAGTGTGATGGAAAAGTGACATCAGTTTTGCAAAGGTTTGTTTCATTAGGATTTCCAGCCCTACCTCAGTCAATGTGCCTAGGTCATTGCCATCACAGTACACAATCATGAGGTGAGGAGTTTGGGAATTTACAATGGATTTAACCAAAGCCAGCAACTGATGTAACTTTAACCCTCTCTGGCCAAACCAAGTAATCTTCACATTTGGCAAACCTAAGTCCCTGTCAATGCCTCTCTTTTTTGCAGCCTCTTTAGCCCATTAGATATAGATGTGGCCCACAATACATACTCTAAGTATTTCGAAGAAGTGAAGAAGCAATAGTATTGAGGAGAAGGCTGGAACTCAATAAGGTCCTTTTCCAAAGGAAAAGCAGTTAAAGTGGAGGTGTTTTAAAAAAAAAAGATATATTTCATTAGATGCTGTCAGCATGAAAGTGAATAAAATTAGGTATTGTGTTGTATGCCTTAGCAAGAAGTCTTAATATTGGCGGTTGTTTAATAAAATAAATGTAATACAGACATGGATATGCTTTTGAATCTTCAGAGTAAAGGACACCTGCTGTATCTTATTTGGAAGTAGCTTGTTCCTTCTAGAATGAGCTGTGAACTTGTGACCTACTGGTTCCTCTGTGTTGCTAGGTACACTGAGCTAAGAGTGTATTGGGGGAAGGGTGTTAAAGAGACAGAATTTTTTTCTAAAGTTGAGGAGTGATGACACAATTTAAGTAATGGCAAGCTTTCTTTTCCAACTCAGGACTGTGTAATAAAGTGTTGTTCAGTATTTAAATTTTAAAAAATGAAGATGGCATAGGTTTGAACTCCTGTTTTTTTCGCGACGTCTCTGCGATTATCTCGAAAATGAGCCGACAGCAATCTCATTTTGAAAGAGAGGGAAAGGGTTAATAGATGCTAACCATTCACAAGTGGAGATGCAGTAGTCTAAAATAAAAGACATGGGGGCATATTAACAATGCAGCGATAAAAAATTATCGCCTCTTTTGCGGCCCTTTTCGGCCGAAAAGCGGCGATAATTATATCGCCTTATCAGCAAAGACACGCTATCGCGTGTTTTGCTGATTTTGCTCCCGTTTCCAGCACGCCTAACTTCGCATCGCTAATGAGATGCAAAGTAGGCGTGTCTGTGGAAACAACATGGGTAAATATCGCGAAGGCAGCTTCGCGATATTTACAATGCGAGGAAGCGATTATTTTAATCGCGTTAAGTATGCTTTAACGCAGGAATTTAACGTCTGTTAAATTCCTGACTAAGGCATACTTAACATGGGGGTGGATTCTGTGGCTAAGACCACAGGCCCTATCATCTAGGATATCGCCGTTTTCCACCATGGAAAACGGCGATATCCACGCTATCTCTGGAATTTTATCGCCTCGGCGATGCGCGTTGTTGATAACGCGCTAACCGGGCGATAAATTGCAGAGATAGCCGGCGATAAATATGCAAGCGCTAAGCGCGCTTTGCGATATTTATCGCCGGGCCTTGTTAATATGCCCCATGATTTCATTTGCTGCCTTTTTCATGATGATAGAGTGGAAAGTTGCAGAGGTTGTCATTTTAGAGTTTCTTTCTATGAGAGTGATGTACCATTCTTGTGCTTAGTTTTTACAAATCTTAACAGTGTCAAAACTATCCATAAAGAGCTAAAACAACAATATAATCAATGAACTCAATTCACTGGTATGTATATAACTTTTTAATTAAATAAAAAATGTACATTAGAAATGAAGATGAATTTGGCAGTTTGATTAAAAAGAGTATCACATTGATTATTAATGTTGAAAATTACCATGAGCAATGCCTTTAACAATTGCAATGTTTTAAATGTCTAAGCATTATGTGCAGAATAGATATTTCTATACTATTTGCATTCAGGGAGTTGTGGTAGTTTTAGTCACATTATTAAACAGGAGTACTGTAATCATGAATAAAACATAATAAAAAGTGCTGTGCCTGTATATAAATTATAAAGTAGTAATACTTGTTAGGTACGCATTGGGAAGTGTTTGTTAATGTGGTTTTTAACTTATATGATCGGTATGCATATGTTTAGATGGTGAGATATGTTTTTCTGGTTGCAGATAGTTATATGTAAATTGAGACTGTTGAGTTTACTTAAAGATGCTGGGAATTATATATTTTTGGAAAGATGGCCTGAAGGTATATATCTTGTTTGAAATCACATATATGTTGAAATTGTGATCTATGTTCTTGAAGGCTCTTGAAAATGTTATGTATATAGTGAAGGTGGCACATTCCTTCCTAAATGCTCTGTTTAAAATTGGGGAGGGGTAATAGTGAAGAATGTCTTTTAAAAGTTTGTGTGCTAGCTTCACTTGGCATGTAAATTTTCTTTGAGAAATTCTGAAGATATTTTTTAAACATAGAAGAAATATTTGCAAAATGATGTGGGTATGCCATTAAGAATAGGTGCCATTAAGAATAGGTTTTGTGCTTTCAAAAGGTGAGAATTGTTGTATTCAGTTTTAGCAACTTATTGATGCATGTGGACGCTGAGTAATGGAGCAATGAAAACTCTTAGAGAACCATGTATGCAATTATATATCAAATGTGATATCTAGACTCATTCAATCACCCAGGCACTACACATGCACTCCAGTATGTTAAAGCATTTGAAAACCATCCACTCAAAACATCTAATTCATGCTCAGAACGAGGGAGAGGAGAGTGAAGAAGGAACATCAGCTTCAGATGATGCGCAACCAGGGACTTCATCAGCTCAACAGATAACATCAGATTTGCCCGCAACTATTCCTGAATTTGCAATAGTTAAACAGTTTTGCCTCAATTGCAAAAAACATTAAGCATAGGGGAGCAGTCATACCCTGATGTAGTTGACATCATGAACACTCACAAGTGTTAGTCTTTTTTACTCGTGATAGTTCCTTTAGTCCTTTTGTCCTTTCTGTTCAGAAGCAGAATGTTTTTGTATTTTATTTGAAGAAATAGAAAGAAAAACTAATAAACACCAAAATTGTTAAAAATACAAAAAAAACAAAAGCAACCTGTTTAACCCGTTTACCGCGGCGCGAATTCCGCCGCGGTGCGGGTAAAATAATGAGTGGGCGTGGTTCGGACGGCCCCCGGCCATCCTCCGCACACGCCCACCGTGACGTCGGACAGCCGGGGGCCGTCCGACGCATGGAACGGGTTAAAAGAAAACGGTTCTTGTTAGAACCACCAATTCTGATTAAAGAAAGAAAACTTAGATGTTATATGTATGTTTGTAACTGTGCAAATGCACCTTGTTATGTCTGAAGGTGTATATATGAGTGAATGGGTGTGTGAGTGTCTGGTTGAGTGAGTGGGGGTGTAAGGGGCTGTATGGGTTAGTGAGTGCATGTGTGAGTGCCTGTATGAGTGAGTGAGTGCGTCTGTGAGTGGTTGTATGGGTGGGTCAGTCAATCAATCAATCAGGGAAATTTAAAGCGTGCTACTTACCCGTGAGGGTCTCAAGGTGCTGGGGGGAGCAGCTCCGGTCTGTAGAAAAGCCTGGTCTTGAGGGTCTTCATGAAGATGTGCAGGGTGGGGGCGCGTCTGATGTTGATCGGCAGATCGTTCCAGGTCTTGGCCGCGATGTAGGAGAAGGTTCTTCCCCCCGTTCTTGCTCCGCGGATGCGCGGCGGATCGGAGGTTCCTCTTGGGTACGTGGAAGGAGATTCTGTCGTTGAGATATTGGGGTCCGGTGTTGTGGAGGCATTTGTAGGCATGGGTGAGTATCTTGAAAGTTACTCTTTTCTCGACGGGGAGCCAGTGGAGGTTACGCAGGTGCTGGGTGATGTGTTCGTGCTGAGGGATGCCGAGGACGAGTCTGGCTGCGGTGTTCTGTATGGTCTGGAGTTTGCGGAGCAGAGACTTGTTGATCCCGGCATAGAGGGCTTTTCCGTAGTCCAGTCTGCTGGTTATGAGTGTGTGGGTGACTGATTTCCTTGATTCGGGGGGATCCATTTGTAGGTCTTTCAGAGAATGCAGAGGGTGTTGAAGCAGGTGGAGGTGACTGCGTTGACCTGTCGGGTAATGGAGAGGGAGGAGTTGAGTACGATGCCAAGGTTTCGTGCATGGTCCGTGGGGGTTGGGGGGCTGCCGAGGGCTTTGGGCCACCAGGTGTTGTCCCATGCAGACGGGGAGGGTCCAAGAACAAGGACCTCTGTCTTCTCCGAGTTGAGCTTCAGGCAGCTGCTGCTCATCCAGGATGCGACGTCCTTCATTCCTTCCTGGAAGTTGAGTCTGGTGATGATTGAGTCCTTGGTGAGGGAGGAGATGAGCTGGGTGTCGTCAGCGTAGGATACTATGCTGAGTCCATGCTGTCTGACGATGGCGGCGAGGTGGGCCATGTAGATGTTGAAGAGCGTGGGGCTGAGCGACGATCCTTGGGGTACTCCTCAGTTGATTTCCATGGGTTCGGAGGGGAAGGGTGGAAGTCTGATTCTTTGGGTTCTGCCGGTGAGGAAGGAGCAGAGCCAGTTGAGGGTGGTTCCCTGTATGCCAGCTTTGCGGAGTCTGGCGGTGAGTGTGCGGTGGGAGTCAGTGTAGAAGGCTGCAGAGAGGTCGAGTAGGATTAGGGCTGCAGTGTATCCTTGGTTGAGGAGGGTGCGGATGTCATCTGTGGAGGCGAGTAGAGCGGTCTCAGTGCTGTGGTTGCTGCAGAATCTGGATTGGGAGGGGTCGAGGATGGAGTTTTTTTCGATTAATTTAGTTAGTTGGATGTTGACGGTCTTCTCTGTGACTTTTGCCGTGAAGGGGAGGAGGTAGATGGGTCGGTAGTTCTTGAGGTCCGTGTGATCTGCTGAGGGCCTCTTGAGTAGGGGTCTGACTTCTGCGCGTTTCCAGTCATCGGGAAAGATGCCGGTTTCTAACACAAAAACTGTCACTCTCATGTGGTAACAGATCCACCAGGAGCTCCAAGAATCTTCTTTTGAAACCGCAAAGATTCGCCAAGAAAAAAACATATAACCGATCCTTCTCAGGAATGGTCCCCAGGATCTGGAATGCCCTACCCCCTGAAACGAGACAGAACCCCTCTACTGCCTTTTTCAAAAAAGAAGTGAAATCGATTCTCATGTCTAAGTTTACGTGAAATATTTTATATCCGGATTTTTAATGACTAACTTGTATTGGACCTCTCGCAACAAGATTTGAACTATATTCTCAGGGATAATATGTTTTTAAAAAGTATATATATAACCTTGTAATATATATGTTTTCTATGGTTAGCTACTTCTGTGTACTAGACTCAATCATATATTTTTCTACTATATTTGTATCTGCTCCTTACATCTTGCTAGTAAAGCGCTCTGATACCCGCAAGGTTCTTGTTCGCGCTTTATAAAACTCTCAAAATAAATAAATAAATAAATTGTGCGTCGTAGTTCCGGAGCGATGGCGGCGGCGGCTCTGTGGAAATTGTGCGGGGGCAGGGGTCAGTGGGGGCTCCTGAATGGATGCCTTTCATGGTCGATGTGGTGTCTTCGGTGGTGACTGGGGTCCAGGAGGAGATGGTGGGCTGGCTGGTGTTGCTGGAGGAGGGAGTGGTTTCAGAATCAGGTGTCTGGTCGTTGAAGTTGTCGTAGAGGCCCTTGTTTTTCTGATGGAAGTAGGAGCCGAGCTTGTTGCAGAGGACCTGGGTGGGGGTGATGTCCGTGGTTTCGCTGGGGGGTTTGGTGAATGCCTGGATGATGCTGAAGAGTTCCTTGGGGTTGCTGGAGTTGGAGAGGATCTTGTTCTAGATGAAGGTCCTTTTGGTGGATCTGATGCGTTGGTTGTATTCTGTCATGGCGTTCTTGTAGGTGGTGCGGTCTTCCGAGGATTTGCTGTTTCTCCAGTTCTTCTCGAGACATCTGCAGGTGGGTCTGGATTTTTGGAGGTCGGCAGTGAACCAGGTGGCCTTCCTGGGGCTCTGTCTGTTGGGGTTATGTAGGGGTGCGAGCTCATCTGCGCAGTTGGAGATCGATCTGTGGAGTTCTTTGGCTGCGAAGTTAGCATCTGTCGAGGTGGCGGGGGCATCATGTTTGAGGATGGAGTTGAGCTGCTCCTCTGTGATTTTGCTCCAGTTTCTTCGTGGAGGGTAGGGTGCAGGTTTGGGCACCGTGGGTTTGTCGACGTGGAAGTGTACGCAGTGGTAGTCCGTCCATGTGGGTTGCGTGGTGTGGCTGAAGTGGATGTTGTTACCTCCTGCAAAGATGGGGGTCGAGGGTGTGTCCTGCCTTGTGGGTGGGGGTGGTGGCGAGTTGTTTCAGTCCGAGGTTGGTGAGGTAGTCCAGGAGGGTGGCGGAGTTGGGGTCGCTGATGTTGTCGAGGTGGAAGTTGAGGTCTCCGATGAGTATGTAGACCATGGAGGTGATGGCGTGGAGTGCGATAAGGTAGGAGATTGTGGTGGTGAACGCAGTTCGAGGTCCGGGAGGTCTGTAGGTGAGGGTGCCTCTTTAGGGTCGTTCTGGGGCTGGTCTGGATCTGGAAATGAAGGTGTTCGGTTGTGGGCGGGCTGTCGCTCGAGCTGGAGGTCGTGAGTCGGAGGGAGCTCTTGGGTGCGATGGCAAGTACTCCTCCTGGGCGGTTGTGGCGCTCCTTCCTCTGGATCTTGTATCTGTCTGGGATGGCGATGTCGGGGGCAGAGGTGGAGTTGGTCCAGGTTTCTGTGAAGAAGGCGACGTCTCGTGAGAGGGTGTTGAGTAGGTCCCAGAGCTCTACGGCGTGTCTGTGCATGTAGTGCACGTTGAGGAGGATGCACCTCAGGGCTTCGGTGGTGTTGGTGTCTGACATGGGGGTGGTGGCCGTGGGGGTGCAGATGGTGGTGAAGGTCTGGCGGCAGTGACAGCAGGAGAACTGGCCATGGGTGGCATTTGGCGTGGACAGCTGGCAGTTGTTGTTCCTTCCGGGGTTGAGTGCGAGGAGGGCAGCTCTGTTGTAGCGGTGGGTGGTCGGAGATCTAGGGTCCCTGGTGCTGGTCGCGGTTGTGTCACGGACGGGCACAGATGGGCTTGCCTTTGGCATGCCTTCGGTGTGCCAGCGGAGCGCCCGCTGCGTGCGGCGGCAATTAAATAGGGAAGGGGGAGGGAAGCGTAGCTGGGAGATGGAAGCAGGAAACCGACAGGGGGGAGGGGCCACAGGGGCAGCAGCGGCAGGAAAAACCGGGCATGGAGGAAACAACAGGACAACAGGAAAGACAAATGAGAGAAAAAGAAGAAACAGGCAAAGAGGCACAAAGCAAAAATGCCCAATCACAAGACACCAGGGCACAGTAATAACAGACAAGGACAGCACAAAAAAATGGGCACAAGCAGAGAGACAGACAGAGGGCCTCGAACACCCACTGGCAGAGGTGATGCGGGGTCAGCGGCGGCGGCACAACATCGGAGCTGCTGGGGGAGAGAGCAGGTCCCTGGCCAGGAGGTCAGGGGTCATGCTCGCACTCCCATGCATCGGCTGCCATTAAATAGGGAAGGGGGAGGGATGTGCAGCTGGGAGGCGGGATCGGGAAACCGGCAGGGGGGAGGGGCCGCGGGGGCAGCAGCGCCGGGAAAAACCGGGCATGGAGGACACAACAGGACAACAGGAAAGACAGATGAGAGAAAAAGAATAAACAGGCAAAGAGGCACAAAGCAAAATAGCACAATCACAAGACACCAGGGCACAGTAATAACAGACAAGGACAGCACAAAAAAATGGGCACAAGCAGAGAGACAGACATAGGGCCTCAAACACCTACTGGCAGAGGTGACGCAGGGTCAGCGTCGGCAGCACAACAGTGGAGCTGCTGGGGGAGAGAGCAGGTACCTGGCCAGGAGGTCAGGGGTCTTGCTCACGCTCCCTCGGAGTGGCTGCCATTAAATAGGGAAGGGGGAGGGAAGTGCAGCCGGGAGCAGGAAACTGGCAGGGGGGAGGGGCCACAGGGGCAGCAGCGGCGGGAAACACCGGGCACGGAGGACAGAACAGGACAACAGGAAAGACAGATGAGAGAAAAAGAAGAAACAGGCAAAGAGGCACAAAGCAAAAAAGCACAATCACAAGACATCAGAGCACAGCAATAACAGACAAGGACAGCACAAAAAAACGGGCACAAGCAGAGAGACTCACAGAGGGCCTCAAACACCTACTGGCAGAGGTGATGCGGGGTCAGTGGCAGCGGCACAACAGCAGAGCTGCTGGGGGAGAGAGCAGGACCCTGGCCAGGAGGTATGGGGTCAGTGGATGTGTGAGTGCTATATGGGTGAGTGAGTGTGTGTCTGAGTGACTCTGAGTCAATGAGTGGTTGTGTGAGTACCTGTATGGATGAGTGAGTGGATGTGTGAGTGGCTATATGGGTATATGAGTGGGTGTGTCACTATCTGTAGGGCTGTATTACTGGGTGTGTGAGTGGCTCTATCGGTGTGTGAGTGGGTGCATGAGTGGATGAATAGACGAGTGAGTGGGTGTATTAATGGCTGTATGAGTGAGTGAAAGGCTGTGTGAGAAGCTGTATGGGTGAGTGAGTAGGTGCATGAGTGGTATATGGGTGAGTGAGTGGGTGTGTGAGTGGCAGTATGGGTGAGTGAGTGAGTGAGGGGATGAGTGGTTGTATGGGTGAGGTAGTTGGTATGTGAGTATATGAATGGGTGAGTGAGTGGGTGTGTGAGTGGCTATATAAGTGTATTAGTGGGTATGTGAGTGTCCATATAGTGAGTACGTAGCTGTGTAAGTAGTTGTATGAGTGAGTGAGTGACTGTGTGAGTGTCTGTATGGGTGAGTAAGAGGGTGCACAAGTGGCTCTATTTGTGAGTAAATGGGTGCATGAAGGAAAGTGGCTCTTTTGACATGGTTAGCCCCCACGTTTTGCCTGGAACATGATGTAATTTCGACTGAAAGTGCACTGGGCCTCTGCTAACCAAGTTCCCAGTGCCAGATCTCTTTCCCAAAACTGTACCCCAATTGGCACAACTTTCACTACTGCCTATAAGTCCCTAGTAAATGGTAACCCTGGTACCTAGGTCATTGGGACTTAAAAGGGTCCACTAGGGCTACAGCAATGGGTCAACCTAGGGACCCCTCACCAAGACCATGCAAACTGCCATTGCAGGCTGCATGTCTTGGTGCAGAGAAAACTGAAGAGTCGACATGGCACACATCCCTGTGACATGCCCCAGACACTGCTAAGGCAGTCTGCACTATACCACATGTGTGGTCATATCTGTCTGAGCAGATATGACCCTACAATATCTGAGTCCATTCTGGTGTGCAGGGAAACCATATAGTGTACATCGGCTCTGGGGTATTGTAAGTGTGCAGGGAAGCCATATAGTGAACATCGAATGGACATCCGAATTTACTGGTTCCCTAGCACCATGATGGCTTCACTGTACCCAGGGATGTTTGGTAACAAACATCTCATCCGATTAAATCCACACTGATGGCAGTGTTGGATTTATTAATAAATGCACACAGAGGGCCCCCTGAAAACCTACCAGGAACTGGTGTGACCTCTCACTAGCCTTAGTCAGTCTGCCACTGCCAGACATGTTTCTGAGCTCATGGGGTGAGCGCCTTCACTCTGAGAGGCTGGGAAAAATGCTGAATCTGGGCAGGGGTGCTACACACCTTCTCCAGGCCGGAATGGCATTCCAAGGTAGGACGCTTCAACGATGAGACCGCCTTTGAAATACAAGCCAGGTGTCTCCAGCTCATGGAGGATGCCAACCCCCCTGTCCTGCTCCTCTTTTGGTGGCAGGACAGGCAGGAAAATTAGTTAGATTTGGAGGTGTGCCCACATTCATTCAGCACCACCCCTCAGTTGAAGCAGATGATGTAGACCCCACCTTTTCAATTTCTCCATCTTGGGATGGAAGGAATTAGTCTATAGGGTGAGGGTTTTGCCCTTCCCCACAGGAAGTGGTCACATAGAGGGTGTAGACACCCTAAAGGTAGGTAGCCCATTGGCTACTACCTGTCACTCCCTTTAACACCCCTAAATTGAGTATGTAGGTGGCACCCCTGGACCTTAAACTTCAGATTTAACAGACCTAAGAAGAAAACGGATAAAGTAGAGCTGCTAAACCCAAGAACCGAGAGCCTGCTGTGGACTTTGGGTGTGAAACCTTGCATGCTGCTGCAAAGACTTAACCATTTGGTGAGCTAACTCGTCCTGCCACTGTGAAGACTCTACAAACCCCAGAAGCCCTGCAGCACTTTGCAAATCACCCAAGAACTCTATTGGAGTAGAGGAGCTACTCCCCTGCAGACTGCAGGCACCGAACCCGCAGTGTCCAGCCTATCGACTTGCAGCTCCCCAGTCCGACCAATGCTGCAGCCACCGACGAAGAGATACTCATGCTCTGGGAGTTCAAGTCTCTCTCCCCACTGAGTGTGAAGACACCAGGACCTACCAGAACTGTGCTGTACTAATTCCCGGGTACCGGACTACCTGCAACCTACACCAAGACGAAGAGTCCAATCCGGACTTCAACTGCGCAGGAAGCAAGCACTCATTAAGGAACATAAGAACCCCTTAGATCCACTTCGTGAGTGGCCCAGCTGTCCAGAAATCATCCCTCCAAGCTGCCTGCCCCTGATCACAAAGACCGCCTTGACGCACAGAGCCCGGCTGACCTATCTACTCTGCATCCAGCCTGCCCAAATTGGGTACCGACAATCCAGCTATGCTTCCATGGTCCTGAGGCCCTTGCGACCTGTAAGTCCTTCTGTGCAGCCTGTTTTTAGGTGCCCCCCCCCCCTTCTTCGTAGCACACAACCTACCAGTGACATCAGCACCCTGCTCCTGGCCAAATCCGGGACGCTGCTGATGATTCTCTGGTGGAACATTGGACCTTGGCTTGCTGCTAGCCTAAAATCTGAAGGTGAACCCATAGAACCAACGGTATGATTTTATACACCTTTATGTCTTTTTCCCCCTAGACTTTCAGTGTGTGTAATTGCGCACAACCGTGAGTTATTTTCCGAACAGTGAAAATTCATCACTAAAAAAAAGTACTTACCTGTGAATGAAGTTCCTGGTCTTAAAAATGATATAAAAAGACGTTTTTTTTTGCAGATTGGTCTCCGATGTATCCTTGAGTGTGTGTCTCATTTATTGCCTTTGTGAGTACAACAAATGCTTAGCACTGCCCCCTGATGAGCCTAACTGCTTACCCACACATTTTGCGGTCACAAATGGGAATTCAGCCTGTTTGCGACCGCAAAATTGGTCTGCCCCATGCACAAATAATATTTTGCGAGTCAGTAACCTATTACCGACTCGCAAAATATGGTTTGCAACTCACTATTAGGAGGTCAGGGGTCATGCTCGCACTCCCATGCATCGGCCGCCATTAAATAGGGAAGGGGGAGGGATGTGCAGCTGGGAGGCGGGATCGGGAAACCGGCAGGGGGAGGGGCCGCGGGGGCAGCAGCTGCAGCAAAAACTGGGCACGGAGGACACAACCGGACAACAGGAAAGACAGATGAGAGAAAAAGAAGAAACAGGCAAAGAGGCACAAAGTAAAAAAGCACAATCACAAGACACCAGGGCACAGTAATAACAGACAAGGACAGCACAAAAAAACGGGCACAAGCAGAGAGACAGACAGAGGGCCTCAAACACCTACTGGCAGAGGTGACGCGGTTTCATCAGCGGCAACACAACAGCGGAGCTGCTGGGAGAGAGAGCAGGTACCTGGCCAGGAGATCAGGGGTCTTGCTCACACTCCCTCGCAGCGGCCACCATTAAATAGGGAAAGGGGGAGGGAAGCGCAGCTGGGAGGTGGGAGTGGGAAACCGGCAGGGGGGAGGGGCCGCGGGGGCAGCAGCGGCGGGAAAAACCGGGCATGGAGGACACAACAGGACAAGAGGAAAGACAGATGAGAGAAAAAGAATAAACAGGCAAAGAGGCACAAAGCAAAATAGCACAATCACAAGACACCAGGGCACAGTAATAACAGACAAGGACAGCACAAAAAAATGGGCACAAGCAGAGAGACAGACATAGGGCCTCGAACACCTACTGGCAGAGGTGACGCGGGGTCAGCGTCGGCAGCACAACAGTGGAGCTGCTGGGGGAGAGAGCAGGTACCTGGCCAGGAGGTCAGGGGTCTTGCTCACGTTCCCTCGGAGTGGCTGCCATTAAATAGGGAAGTGCAGCCGGGAGGCGGGAGCGGGAAACTGGCAGGGGGGAGGGGCCACAGGGGCAGCAGCGGCGGGAAACACCGGGCACGGAGGACAGAACAGGACAACAGTTTTTAGGTGCCCCCCCCCCCCTTCTTCGTAGCACACAACCTACCAGTGACATCAGCACCCTGCTCCTGGCCAAATCCGGGACGCTGCTGACGATTCTCTGGTGGAACATTGGACCTTGGCTTGCTGCTAGCCTAAAATCTGAAGGTGAACCCATAGAACCAACGGTATGATTTTATACACCTTTATGTATTTTTCCCCCTAGACTTTCAGTGTGCGTAATTGCGCACAACCGTGAGTTATTTTCCGAACAGTGAAAATTCATCACTAAAAAAAAGTACTTACCTGTGAATGAAGTTCCTGGTCTTAAAAATGATATAAAAAGACGGGTTTTTTTGCAGATTGGTCTCCGATGTATCCTTGAGTGTGTGTCTCATTTATTGCCTTTGTGAGTACAACAAATGCTTAGCACTACCCCCTGATAAGCCTAACTGCTTACCCACACATTTTGCGGTCACAAATGGGAATTCAGCCTGTTTGTGACCGCAAAATTGGTCTGCCCCATGCACAAATAATATTTTGCGAGTCAGTAACCTATTACCGACTCGCAAAATATGGTTTGCGACTCACTATTAGGAAGGGGCATGCCAAGGGCGTCCCTTCCTAATAGCGAGTCTAACAGCAATGTATGATTGTTTTGCGACCGCATTTGCCTGCCAGCCCTTAAAAAATGAAACTGAAAAGTTTCAGTTTTCTTTTTTAAATGCATTCCGTTTTCCTTTAAGGAAAACGGGCTGCATTAAAAAAAATAAAACTGCTTTATTTGAAAAGCAGTCACATACATGGTGGTCTGCTGACCCCAGCAGGCCACCATCCCTGGGAGTGATAGCAATTCCCAATGGGGTCGCAAATTGCGCTTGCCTCATGAATATTCATGAGGCATGCAATTTGCAACCCCATTGGGAATCGTAAACAGTGTCTGAGACACTGTTGTAAATTCACTTTTGCGAGTTGCAAATTGCGAGTCGCTATTCGATGCAATTTGCGACTCGCAAAAGTGAATTGTCGTATATCTGGCCCATAGAGCATTAGTATTATCTACATTTGCCTCTGTGTAGGAAACTGGGAGCCACTGGACTCTCTGTGTACTTCATTTTAATACACTATATAGAGAGCCAGCTTCCTACATTGGTGGATAAGCAGTGGGGTTTACGACTTTGGGTTTGCTGATACCATTCTGACAATAAGTGACCCCACGAGTAAATCCAAAAATTGTCTTTAGCTAGTTGTATTTTTACAATTGGTCAATTTTTTAAATATTTTAAATTAACGGCCAAGGCCTTGGTTAAGTCCCTAAAACCAGTTTTTAGAATTTAAAAACCTACCTTAGAAAAAAGAAAAGGCCCAACTTTAGTGCAATAATGGATAACCACAGGGGTAGGCTCAGGAGCTCGGCCTGACACCTTTTATGGAGTTGTCATACTCTTCCTAATTAGATTAATGCATGAGTAGAGCCTGAGGGTTTCATTAGTGTACATGTGTGCCTCAGTATTTCAATAACTGGATGGGTTGTAAGTGGGTGTTTAGATGGCTTCATAGGTTCTGCACAAATGTTATAACGATTGCATTGTTTCAGCCTTGTTAATTGCATAAGTCAATAGTTAGTACCTAGGTGATTATATGAATGTATGGGTAGTGCCTGCATAGTTCAATGACTACGTAATTTCTGTCTGCCTGATTGCAAGAGTACATGTGTGGTGTCTGAGTAATTGAATAAATCCATGGATAGTGAATCACTGATTTGATGACTGCCTGTGTTGTGGCAGGGTGATTGCATGAGTGCCTGAATACTGCCTGACTGACTGTGAAAGTACCTTCATTGCTGTTAGATACATAACAGTTGTCATTATATCTCTGAATCATTGGTTATCTCCTTCTGTCAGTATGAAACTACCTGTTTACTGCATATGTGCTTTTCTTCTAAGCTATGTGTGAGTGAAATCTAGGTATCACACTTGATATTTAATTGCATACATGGTTCTCTAGAAATATACATTGCTTTGCTACTGAGCATGCACATGAATCAGTAAGTTTCTAAAACGGAAAATAACATTTTGAAATTTTTCAAAGCACAAAACCTTTTGCGAATGGCATACCTACATCATTTCTCAAATAATTCTTCTGCTTCTAAAACATATATTCGGTATATCTCAAACAAAAGTTACACTTAAAATGAAGCTAGCATAAGATCTCTTGAGGCAGTCTGCACTATTAATCCTTCTCAATTTTAAACAAACTATGTTTAAAGATAAACACTACCCTCATCATATACATGAAATTTTCATCAGCCTTACTGAACATAGATAACCACGTAAACATATATGTGATTTCTTAATAGATGTACACCGTCAAGCCATCTTTTAAAAAATATATACCTCTCTGCATCTTTAAGTAAACTCAAAAGTCCCACCGTATATATAGATATGTGCAACCACAAAAAACATAGCTCACCATCTAAGCACATGCAAAGCAGTCATATAAGTTAAAAATCACATCGACAAACACTTCCCAATACATACCTAACAAGTATTACTTCTTTCTAAATCATATACAGGCGGACAATATGTTTTCATTTTTATTTCTCACTACACTATTCCTGTTTAATAATGTTACTAAAAGTACTACAACTCCCAGAATGCAAACAACAGATGTATCTATTCTGCACATGATGTTTAGACATTTAAAACATTGTTAGTTCCTCATTGCAACTTTCCACAAGACTATACTGTTAAATGTCAATAAAATACACAATGTGATGAAGAGGCACTAATTCATTTTTCTGTTACTTCCCAAAACATTCCTCACTAACCTCTTAAACATATACCCTCTAATAGATAAAGCTCATCTCATATATGTTTTCACATCACTGTGATACTCCTTTTAATCAAACTCCATAGACATCTTCATTTCTAATGTACATTTTAAACTAATTATCAAGTTATATACATACCAGTTAATTGAGTTTGTAGATTATATTGTTGTTTTAGCTCTTTCTGGATAGTTTTGACACTGTTAAGATTTGTACAAACTAAGCACAAGAATGGTACACCACTCTCATACAAAGCAACTCTAAAATGGCAACCTCTTCAACTTTCCACTCTATCATCATGAGAAAGGCAGCAAATGAAATCATTTCTTTAATTTTAGACTACTGCATCCGCACTTGTGAATGGTTAGCATCTGTTAACCCTTTTACTCTCTCAAAACGAGGTTCCTGTCGGCGCGTTTTCGTGATGTATTCACGATGATCGCGGAATAATTGCGAAACAAAGGGGAGTTCAAACCTATATCTAACTTCATTTTTCTGAAATTTAAATACTACACAACAGTTTATTACATAGTCCTGAGTTGAAAATTAAGACTTGCCATTACTTACAATGTGTCATCACTCCTCAACTTTAAAAAAAATGCTCTGTCTCTTTAACACCCGTCTACCCAATAGAGTCTTAGCTCAGTGTACCAAGCAACCCCGTGCAACCAGTAGGTCACAAGTTCACAGCACATTCTGGAAGGATCATGCTGCTTCCAAATAGGATAAAGCAGGTGTGCTTTATGTAGGAGAGTAGGATCTGCTTCTTATAGTTACCCCCACTTTTTGCTGATGTCTCACTGTTTTTGGCCTAGTCTGACTAAGATCCTGCTATTCAGGACCCCAGTCTATCTACTTTCTCCTATAAATTGATTGCATGTACTTTAGGTACACTCCAGATTGGATTCTGGAGTACCCTTATCAGTCCCTAGTATATGGTACACCATGTACCCAGGGCATAGGTACCCCAGAGGCCTCCCAGGGGCTGAAGCATGTATTGTGCCACCCCTGAGAGGCCATTCAAAATGACACCACAGGTCTGCTACTGCAACCTGTGTAAGGAGGTGCATGCACCCCCTACTTAGATATAGGTTACCAATATCTATTCTAAATCACCTGCACATATAAACCTATCAGTCACCCCTATGGCAGGCCTATCAATCCTGAAGGCAGGGTGCTGGGTTTTACGTGAGAGGGTGTCCCTGCATGAGCAGAGCCCCTCTGCAGCCTTCGGAAACTATTCCCCGGGGTTGTCTGTGATGCAGCCAACCATATATACTAAAGTGCATTATAACCTTGCGGTAAATGCTAACTTTAAAACGGCTGCTTAGAAACATGTGGTGTTTGGTGTCAAACACCTTGGAATCATACCTCCACACCAGTAACTGGTGTGGGAGGTATGATTTCTCCCTTGTAGTACCACTACTATGGGGCACCGGTCTACCCGGTACCAGCTTCCTCGACCTAGGCAGCACAAAATGGATGCTGCCAGCCACAGACACGAGTCTGCCCTCCGGCTACTGAGCCAAGCTCGAGCAGAGGAAGGCCTGACAATAGGTTTCCTGTCACAGGGAGTTGTGACCACCTCCCAGACAGGCTTTAGTGTATTGGGGCTGGGTGGGTGCACTCTTAGAGTGCCAGAAAGTCTGCACTGGGGGCACATTTGGTGTCCCGTGCATAGTCCAACTCAAACCGGTTGCAGGAGCCATTGGCTCCTGCTCTGGCGTGAAACTGGACAAAGGACATGGAGTGTAGCCACCCCTCTGTCCTGACCCTCCCCTAGGTGGGTCCCCAGACTTAGTCCAACCCCTTCCTTGGGTATAAAGTAGGAAACCTGACTACAGGACTTTAGATTTTACCTGGACTAAACTCTGCAAGCAGAACCCAAGGGGCATATCAACAAGGGCCTTTTCTCTGCTTTTTTGGCTTTAAAAGCCAAAAAAGCGGAGATAAAACTATCGTCCTATATGCATTATCGCATGTTAGCACCCGTTTTCCCGACGCCTCGCTTTGCATCTCTAATGAGATGCAAAGTGGGCGTCACTGGACAGTACTGCTTGTAAATTATCGCTGATGTGCACATCGCGATATTTACAGGCAGGCCCACGCATTTTAGCAGACGTTAGTTTTTGGCGAAAACCGCGGTTTTCACCAAAAACTAACGTCTGCTAAAATGCTGACTTACCTATTATGCTGATACCTATTATGCTGATACCTATTATGCTGATACGACCACAGGGTCGTATCAGCACGGTTATCGCCGTTTTCCATGGAACATCGCTGGAAAACCAGCGATGTTCCATGGAAAACACCGCTATCGCTGGAATAATTATCGCCATTGCGCTATGCGTTGTTAATACAGCGCTAGCATGGCGATCATTTCCAGCGATAGCCGGCGATAAAAAATCTCACACTAAGCGCGGCAAGCGATAATTATCGCTGCCGCTTGGTAATATGCCCCGAAGTACTTCAACGGTCCACACTTCGCTGGACGACAGAAGAATCTCCCTTGGAGTAAAGGAGTTACTCCCCTGCAGCAGCAGGCACCTAAACACATATGACCGGTTTGCATCTCCCAAGCTCCTGAGGACTCCGAAGATTTCAGCAACACAGGAGGTAGGTTCCCGAGCGCCCCTGAGGTCGATCTGCTCTCTCAGCAATCCTGAGACCAGTATCCCTTGTGGGGACCGTGCAACCTGAACCCCTGTGCACTGTGTACTTTTGCAGCAGCATATGCTTTTTGGCAACCCCTGAGGCTGTGCTTTGGACTATGTGTAGTCCTGACCCCGAGCAGAATTTCCACCAAAGATCTCTGGCCTCCACTCCACGAGTGCTCCGTGGGCTGGTATTTTGTGATTCTGCTTGAGGTCCCTTCGCGATCCCTGGTCTGTTGGCCTGTGGGTCCTAGCGAGGGTCACTTTGATTGTCCTTGGGCTTCCCTGGTTGCCCCAGATGTGCCCTGACTCCCCATAGCTTGGAGAGTCTCCTGGTCCTTGCTGATCCATACTATCACTTGTTTCCTCTGCCCACGTGGGTTGCCTTTGCCAAGGCTTGTTGGTGTTCAATCCGGACACTGACCCCTCAGCACTCGACATCCTTTGTGGGACAGCTCACCTCCGAACTTTGGTTGTCGTCGACATCTCCTGGTCCCCGTGGCTGCAGAGTCAAGCATCTGATCTTCGCACCTGAAGCACCCGACATCGGTGGGCATTCGTCTACCGAGCCCCTGGTCAAGTGAAGTGACCCAGACTCTGTCCCCTCTGCTTTCAGGTTCTTCTTACTCCGAATCCAGGCTTGGATTCCACCGGACACTTTTCATCTTCCCGGCAGCAGTACTTCTTCACATCACGCCATTGAAAACGACGAGGGTTTCCGACACCACTTGATCCCTATGCACCCGGCTCCTCTGGGATAGGTAACACGGGTACCTCGGTACTCACAAGGGTGCTGGCCTTAGAAACTTCTATGTTCCAAAGGGTTTGCTTGAAGTCCTCTCCGAAGTGTCCTTAAACTGTAATTTTCCAACCGCGACTTTCCCATAGAGTTGTACGGAGCTCGCGTCTGTGTTCCCACACTGCACCTGTCCTCCGTGGGCTCCCTGTGTCACTCCTGTGGGTGGTTCCTTGGGGTCCCAGCGATTCTACGTGCTCTAGGCACTGTGTCTATTGAAGTCGTGGTTGTTATACCATTTTCTTAGTATATGGTTCGGTCTCCCCCTGGAGCCCGCTGTGTATTGTGCTATTTACTGTCGTTCTATTGATTTAACATTGTGTACTGTACATTATAATCTCAGGTAGAGATTAGTAGAGAGTGTTTTAGTAATAAATACATATTTTTATATAACACTTGTGTGGTTCTCCTTTCATTTGGTCATTCAGGAGGTGATATTCTGGTAAAACAAGCTGCTTTACATTCCTTCAAGATTAAGCCTGAAGGCTGCTCTCCATAGCTACCACTAGGATAGCTTTCATAAAGGTTATCTTTGACCTAATCATCAATAAGGGTCGTTTGGACTGGTGCAAGGTGCCCACTTTAATTAGTGGATAGCATATACCAGGCCAACTTCTCACATTGGTGTGCAGCGGTTGGGATTCAAGCATGCTATTGTTTTACCAGATAAATCTCATTGAGTGATTAACTGAAAACCTCTAAAAAGTACTAGGTACATATAATCAAGATTAGAATAAGTAAGTTCTACTGAACTTGGAGTTGGGTAAGTCAAGGGTCTAGCATACCCTTTCTCCAACTCAAGAGAGTTTAGGGGCATATTAACAAGGCGGCGTTAATGAATTATCGCCGCTTTAGCGTCCGTTTTCGGACGAAAAGCGGCGATAATTTTATCGCCGAATTAACAGGGACACGCTAGCGCGTGATTCCTGACTTAGCGTCCGTTTTCTGCACGCCTCCCATCGCATCACTAATGAGATGCAAAGGGGGCGTGCCTGTGAAAACAACAGGGGAAATATTGCTAACCCAGGTATCGCCATATTAGCAACGTGGGTTAGCGATATTTTAAATTGCGTTAAGTATGCCTTAACGCAGGAATTTAACGTCTGCTAAATTCCTGACTAAGGCATACCTAACATGGGGGTGGATTGTGTGGCTAAGACCACAGGCCCTATCACCAAGTATATCGCCGTTTTCCATGGGACATCGCTGGAAAACCAGCGATGTTCCATGTAAAACATCGCTATCACTGGAAAATTATCGCCTTTGCGCTAAGCGTTGTTAATACAGCGCCAGCATGGCGATAATTTCCAGCGATAGCCGGCGATAGGATTCCTCACGCTAACAGCGGCCAGCGATAATTATCGCTGCCGCTTGATAATATGCCCCTTAGTCTCTACTAGGGTAGGTAGGTGCACACACCACACCACACTAGTATGTCTTCTGTAGGAGAAGCCAGTGGCTCTCTGCCTACTAGATACAATGGGCTCACCTTTCAGGATCTGAAAGCCATGTGTGCCTCTGGGAAGCTGAAGACAGGGAGAAATGCAAACACCTAACGTCTTATAGAGATGTTACTCCTAGATGACCTCAGAAAGACCCCAGGGTCTGATGAAGTAGAAAGAGTGGGTGGGACAGGAGATGAGGAAAGAGCAGGAAGTGAACACTTCTTTGATCTGGACTCACACCCTGGCCAGGAGGATCAAGATGATTCCAACCTGGAAAATCCAACTCTTTCTTCAGGTGGGGGAGAAGGCCCCGGTGGCCCCCTCTTTACTCTACCAGGAAGAGTACAGGGTCTACCTAGAAGATCCAGGACTCCCTCTGTGGAGTCAAATCATTCAGGTACTTCTGTAGGGACCTCTGTATCTCATAGGAGAGAATCCTCTTATGAAAAGAAGTGCCAATTACTGGAACTTGAGAAACTCAGGATCAGGCTCAACAAAGAGCAATTGGCAATAGACAGGGAATCCCTAGAGCTCCAGAGAGCAACCAGAAGATTGGGACTAGAGTTGCATGGTGGCAGCCACAGTGTCCCTAGAACTAGAGAGTATTCTCATGATCATAGGAACCTGAACAAGATAGTCCCTCCCTATCATAGTGGGGATGACATCCACAAATGGATAACTGCACTACAGAGGGCCTGTAAAGTACAGAGGGTCCCTCAGGAGCAGTGGGCAGCTATCTTGTGGCTCTCCTTTGCTGACAAAGGTAGAGATAAGCTCCTCACTGCTAGAGAAGAGGATGCTGACAATTACTCAGTCTTGAAGAGTGCTCTCATTGATGGGTTTGGCTTGACCACTGAACAGTACAGGATTAAGTTCAGAGACACCCAGAAAGCACAGACTCAGGACTGGGTTGACTTTGTAGATTGTGCTACTAAGGCTCTGGAAGGCTGGTTACTTGGCAGTAAAGTGTGTGATTTTAAAGGATTGTACAATTTAATTATGAGGGAGCAGATCCTTAATAATTGCCAAAATCAGTTGTTGCATCAGGACCTGGTGGACTCTGATCTGACCTCTCCCCAAGAATTGGGAAAGAAGGCAGACAAATGGGTCAGAACCAGGGTGAAGCAGAAAACTCAGAACCAAGGTGGTGACTCTAAGAAGCCAGATTCTAAAACCTCAGATAAGGGTGGGGATAAGCGTAAAGACCAGAAGTCTTCACGAGGGCCCCAAAAACCTGCATCTGGGGGGGAGTCACAATCCAACAAGGCTAAAGGCAAAAAGAAACCTTGGTGTTAAATCTGTAAAGAGAAAACCCATTGGACAAAAGATGCCAATTGTCCAAGGGCCAAGGAATCTACTCCAGCCACCACTGCCCCTAAGGCAACTGTTCCCCCTAGCTCAGTTCCAAGTGGTGGTACACAAAATAAGGGTGTAGTAGGGTTGACCCTGGGATCTGAGATGGATTCTGGCCTAGTCAAAATTCCAACTCAGGCTGTGTTAGTCTGTGATGGAGGCATGGATATTGCCTCCTTATTTGTCAGTCCCAGTAATCTGGGCAAATACAGACAACAGCCTTTGATCAATGGTAAGGAGGCCATGGCATATAGGGACACAGGTGCAAGTGTCACCATGGTGACAAAAGAACTTGTGGGCCCTGACCAGATCATACTTGGTGAGATGTACCAAGTGACCAATGTCAGGACAGACCATTCCTTGGCAGTTGTGAATTTCACCTGGGGAGGGGTAACTGGCCCTAAGAAGGTTGTGGTAAGTGCAGACCTCCCTGTAGAATGCTTATTGGGCAATGCTTTGGAGACTTCAGCATGGGCTGAAGTGGAACTCAGGACACATGCAGAAATGCTGGGCATCCCTGCAGATGTGTTTGCCATGACTAGGTCACAGGCAAAAATGTCTTCCACTGAACAGGCCCTGGATCCTGGAATAATGGACCAGGTGCCTTCCAAGAGGAGGAGCAGTAGGGGTAAGGCAGTGTCTTCCCCCTGCCTCAGAGTGAGGATCAGTCTCTTGAGGGAGATGATCTTAGTCCTGAAGAAGGAACTGTCTCAGAGGATTTTGAACCTGATCAGGTTGAGATCTTGGGGACAGGGGGCCCTTCCAGGGCAGACCTGAGCCAGGAGCAGCTGAACTGCCCCTCTCTTGAACCCCTCAGACAGCAAGCTGCTGCTGAGGCTGTTGGGAGTGCCAGTGGGTCCCATACAATTTACTGGGATGATGGACTCTTATACTCAGATGGTAGAGACCCCAAACCTGGTGCCACCAGGAGGTTGGTTATACCTCTGAAGTTTAGGGGCTTCCTATTGACACTGGCACATGATATCCCATTGGCAGGACACTTAGGCCAAAACAAGACCTGGGACAGACTTGTTCCTCACTTTCATTGGCCTCATATGTCAGAGGACACAAAGGACTTTTGTCGCTCCTGTATCACTTGCCAAGCCAGTGGTAAGGCAGGTGGTACTACAAAGGCCCCCCTGATACCACTACCTGTGGTGGGGGTTCCCTTTGAGAGAGTTGGGATTGACATAGTTGGTCCCATGGATCCTCAGACTGCATCTGGGCACAGATTCATACTAGTGGTGGTGGACCATGCCACAGGTATCCAGAAGCAATTCCACTTAGGACTACCAGAGCTCCTGTTGTGGCTAGGGCCCTCCTGGGAGTCTTTTCCAGAGTGGGTTTTCCTAAGGAGGTAGTATCAGACAGAGATGCAAACTTTATGTCTGGTTACTTGACTGCTATGTGGAAGGAGTGTGGAGTAAATTACAAATTTACCACCCCTATCACCCACAATGCAATGGGTTAGTTGAGAGATTCAACAAAACCCTCAAGGGCATGATTAAAGGTCTCCTGAAAAGCTCAGGCGTAGATGGGACATCCTTTTGCCCTGCCTTCTCTTTGCCTACAGAGAGGTTCCTCAGAAGGGGTTGGTTACAGCCCTTTTGAACTTCTGTTTGGACATCCAGTGAGGGTCCTTTATGTCTAGTGAAGGAGGGATGGGAGTTACCTCTCAAACCCCCTAAACAGGATATTGTGGACTATGTACTTGGACTCCGCTCCTGGATGGCTGAGTACATGAAGAAGGCATCCTTGAGGCTAGCCAGGAATTGCAAAAGGCTTGGCATGACCAAAAGGCTGTTGTGACTGTTTACCAGCCAGGACAGAAAGTATGGGTGTTGGAGCCTGTGGCCCCAGCAGCCCTCCAAGACAAGTGGAGTGGACCTCATACTATCATTGAGCAAAAGGGAGAGGTTTCCTACCTGGTGGACCTTGGAACTCCCAGGAGCCCCCATAGGGTGCTCCATGTGAACAGGCTCAAACCATATGTTGACAGGGCAGACATGGACTTGCTCATGGCTACTGATGAGGGACAGGAGGAAGAGAGTGATCCACTCCCTGACCTGCTCTCACAGAACCCTGATGATGGTTCAGTTGATGGTGTAGCCTTGGCAGGCAGCCTCACTGACCAGCAGCAAACTGATTGTAGGCAAGTCCTGAATCAGTTCAGAGATATGTTCTGCCTGACTCCAAGCCAGACTACCTGGTGCACTCATGAAGTGGACACAGGTGACAGTCTGCCTGTTAAAAATAAGATTTACAGGCAACCTGACCATGTCAGGGACTGTATCAGGACAGAAGTCCAGAAAATGTTGGAACTGGGAGTAATTGAACCCTCAGCCCTTGGGCTAGTCCAGAAGTCCTTGTACCAAAACCTCACACCCAGGGTGGTAAAAGAGAGATGAAGTTCTTTGTGGACTACAGGGGTCTCAATGCAGTCACTAGGACTGATGCCCATCCAATATCCAGGGCAGATGAACTTATAGATACTTTGGCCTCTGCCAAGTTTCTGAGTACTTTTGACCTGACAGCTGGCTACTGGCAAATCAGATTAGCTGAGGATGCAAAACCCAAATTAGCATTCTCAACCCCTAGTGGGCACTACCAATTTGTGGTGATGCCCTTTGGCTTGAAGAATGCACCTGCCACTTTTCAAAGGTTGGTGAACAAAGTCCTTACAGGTCTGGAAGCCTATAGTTCAGCTTATCTAGATGATATTGCTGTCTTTAGCTCCACCTGGGAGGATCACCTGGTCCACCTGAGAAATATTTTGGAGGCCCTGCAAAAAGCAGGCCTCACTATCAAGGCCACCAAGTGCCAGATAGGGCAGAGTAAGGTGGTATACCTAGGCCACCTTGTGGGTGGAGGTCAGGTTCAACCATTGGGGAGCAAAATCCAGACCATCATGGACTGGGTTGCTCCCACTACCCAGACTCAGGTCAGAGCTTTCTTGGGCCTGACTGGGTACTACAGGAGGTTTGTCAAAGGATATGGGTCCATAGTGACCCCCTTTGAATGACGTAACTTCCAAAAGAATGCCTAAGAAGGTTCAGTGGACATACCATACCAAGACATTTATAAAGCGCTCGGCTACCACCAACGGCGGTGTCCCGGCGCTACACAGAGACAAAGGAAGAGGAAGAAAGAGAAGAAGGCAGGCTAAGGGAGATCAAAAAGACAGTTAGCTGTCAAAAGGCATTTGATGACCTGAAGCAGGCCATGTGCACTGCTCCCATTCTGCAAAGTCCTGATTATTCCAAACAATTCATTGTTCAAACTGATGCATCTGAATTGGGGGTAGGGGCTGTGTTATCACAATTTAATGAAGAGGGTCAGGATCAGCCAGTTGCTTTCATAAGCAGAAGGTTGACCCCCAGAGAGAAACGTTGGTCAGCCATTGAGAGGGAAGCCTTTGCTGTGGTTTGGGCTCTGAAGAAGCTGGGGCCATACTTGTTTGGCACTCACTTCATTGTTCAGACAGACCATAAGCCCCTCTTATGGCTAAAACAAATGAAGGGTGAAAACCCCAAATTTTTGAGGTGGTCCATTTCCCTACATGGGATGGACTATACAGTGGAACATAGACCTGGGAGTAACCATGCCAATGCAGATGGACTCTCAAGATACTTCCACTTAGAACATGACGACTCAACTGGTCAAGGTTAGTTTAATGTCCCTACGTTTGGGGGGGGTTGTGTAGGAGAGTAGGATCTGCTTCTTATAGTTACCGCCACTTTTTGCTGATGTCTCACTGTTTTTGGCCTAGTCTGACTGTGATCCTGCTATTCAGGACCCCAGTCTATCTGCTTTCTCCTATAAATTGATTGCATGTACTTTAGGTACACTCCAGATTGGATTCTGGAGTACCCTTATCAGTCCCTAGTATATGGTACACCATGTACCCAGGGCATAGGTACCCCAGAGGCCTCCCAGGGGCTGAAGCATGTATTGTGCCACCCCTGAGAGGCCATTGAAAATGACACCACAGGTCTGCTACTGCAACCTGTGTAAGGAGGTGCATGCACCCCTTACTTAGATATAGATTACCAATATCTATTCTAAATCACTGCACATATTAACCTATCAGTCACCCCTATGGCAGGCCTTATCAATCCTGAAGGCAGGGTGCTGGGTTTTACGTGAGAGGGTGCCCCTGTATGAGCAGAGCCCCTCTGCAGCCTTCGGAATCTATTCCCCGGGGTTGTCTGGGATGCAGCCAACCATATATACTTAAGTGCATTATAACCTCGCGGTAAATGCTAACTTTAAAACGGCTGCTTAGAAACATGTCATGTTTGGTGTCAAACACCTTGGAATCATACCTCCACACCAGTAACTGGTGTGGGAGGTATGATTCCTCCCTTGTAGTACCACTACTATGGGGCACCGGTCTACCCGGTACCAGCTACACCGACCTAGGCAGCACAAAATGGATGCTGCCAGCCACAGACACGAGTCTGCCCTCCTGCTGCTGAGCCAAGCTCGAGCAGAGGAAGCCCTGACAATAGGCTTCCTGTCACAGGGAGGTGTTACCACCTCCCAGACAGGCTTTAGTGTATTGGGGCTGGGTGGGTGCACTCTTAGAGTGCCAGAAAGTCTGCACTGGGGGCACATTTGGTGTCCCCATGCATAGTCCAGCTCAAACTGGTCGCAGGAGCCATTGGCTCCTGCTCTGGCGTGAAACTGGACAAAGGACATGGGTGTAGCCACCCCTCTGTCCTGACCCTCCCCTAGGTGGGTCCCCAGAGTTAGTCCAACCCCTTCCTTGGGTATAAAGTAGGAAGCCTGACTACAGGACTTTAGATTTTACCTGGACTAAACTCTGCAAGCAGAAACCAAGTACTTCGACGGTCTACACTTCGCTGGACGACAGAAGAATCTCCCTTGGAGTAAAGGAGTTACTCCCCTGCAGCAGCAGGCACCTAAACGCATCTGACCAGTTTACATCTCCCAAGCTCCTGAGGACTCCAAAGATTTCTGCAACACAGGAGGTGGGTTCCCAAGCGTCCCTGAGGTCGATCTGCTCTCTCAGCAATCCTGAGACCAGTATCCCTCGTGGGGACCGTGCAACCCGAAACCCTGTGCACCATGTACTTTTGCAGCAGCATATGCTTTTCAGCGACCCCTGAGGCTGTGCTTTGGACTACATATAGTCCTGATCCCGAGCAGCATTTCCACCAAAGATCTCTGGCCTCCACTCCACAAGTGCTCCGTGGGCTGGTACTTTGTGATTCCGCTCGAGGTCCCTTCGCGATCCCTGGTCCGTTGGCCTGTGGGGCCTAGCGAGGGTCACTTTGACTGTCCTTGGGCTTCCCTGGTTACTCCAGACGTGCCCTGACTTCCCATAGCTTGGAGAGTCTCCTGGACCTTGCTGGTCCATACTATAACTTGTTTCCTCTGCCCGCTTCAATTGCATTTGCCAAGGCTTGTTGGTATTCAATCCGGACACTGACCCCTCAGCACTCGATATCCTTCATGGGACAATTCACCTCCGGACTTTGGTTGTTGTCGACGTCTCTTGGTCCCCGTGGCTGCAGAGTCAAGCATCTGATCTTCGCACCTGAAGCACCCGACATCGGTGGGCATTCGTCTATCGAGCCCCAGGTCACGTGAAGTGACCCAGACTCTGGCCCGTCTGCTTTCAGGTTCTTCTTACTCCAAATCCAGGCTTGGGTTCCACCGGACACTTTTCATCTTCCCGGCAGCAGTACTTCTTCGCATCACGCCATTGAAAACGACGAGGGTTTCCGACACCACTTGACCCCTATGCACCCGGCTCCTCTGGGATAGGTAACACAGGTACCTTGGTACTCACAAGGGTGCTGGCCTTATAACCTTCTATGTTCCAAAGGGTTTGCTTGAAGTCCTCTCCGAAGTGTCCTTAAACTGTAATTTTCCAACTGCGACTTTCCCATAGAGTTGTACGGAGCTCGCGTCTGTGTTCCCACACTGCACCCGTCCTCCGTGGGCTCCCTGTGTCACTCCTGTGGGTGGTTCCTTGGGGTTCCAGCGATTCTACGTGCTCTAGGCACTGTGTCTATGGAAGTCGTGGTTGTTATACCACTTTCTTAGTATATGGTTCGGTCTCCCCCTGGAGCCCGCTGTGTATTGTGCTATTTACTGTTGTTCTATTGATTTAACATTGTGTACTGTACATTCTAATCTCGGGTAGAGATTAGTATAGAGTGTTTTAGTAATAAATACATATTTTTATATAACACTTGTGTGGTTCTCCTTCCATTTGGTCATTCAGGAGGTGATATTCTGGTAAAACAAGCTGCTTTACATTCCTTCAAGATTAAGCCTTCAGGCTGCTCTCCATAGCTACCACTAGGATAGCTTTCATAAAGGTTATCTTTGACCTAATCATCAATAAGGGTCGTTTGAACTGGTGCAAGGTGCCCACTTTAATTAGTGGACAGCATATACCAGGCCAACTTCTCACAGTTTACTCCACAGATTCAAAAGCATATCCATCTGTATTTCATTTCTTTTCTTAAACAACAGCCAATAATAAGACTTCTTGCTGAGGCATCCATCACACTACCTAATTATATTCATTTTCATGCTGACAGCATCCAATGAAATATCTCTTTTTTTTTTTTAATCACCTCTATTTTAACTGGTTTTCCTTTGGAAAACCACCTCATTCAGCTCCAGCCTTCTCCTCACTACTATTGCTTGTTCACTTCAAAATGATTAGAGTATGGATTATGGGCCACAGCTATATCTATTGGGTTAAAGAGGCTGCAAAAAAGAGAAGTATTGACAGGGACTTGGGTTTGCCAAATGTGCAGATTACTTGGTTTGGCCAGAGAGGGTTAAAGTATCATCAGTTGCTAGCTTTGGTTAAATCCATTGTGGATACCCAAGCTCCTCTCCTCATGATTGTGCACTGTGGTGGCAATGACCTAGGCACATTGACTGGGGTAGGACTGGAAATCCTAATGAAACAAACCTCTGCTGAACTGATGTTGCTTTTCACTCACACTGTCTTGGTGTACTCTAATATATGCCAAAGACAGAAATGGAAGTGGTCAAATCAATTCTGTCCACAGATTGAAAGATTGAAAACGCAATCTTGTTTCGCACCCTAAATTCTCGGTCCCCACTTCACAGATCACCCCCAAACTTTCCATAACAATCGTACCCACCGTGACACTTTTTGGGGAAAATTTCATGCAGATTGGTCAAACGACGCCAACGTTATAGCCAAGTCAAAAAATGCTACCTTAGCCAGTAGGTATTATATATACATGGATTATTTCAATGGAATGACAAAATGATGAATGGTATACTGCATTATATGTTGTCCATTATTACTTGCATTGTCACTTTAAACTTTGTTGGTATAAATACAGCAAAATGGCGTCAGGTATTTGTTGTGAAAAAGACCACTGAGACGCTCTAAACGCATTACCTCAAGCCACAATATAGCATATTGCAAGCGAGCCCAAGCATGTTGGAGACTGTTTTTGATATTGAATGGGTGTGCTAATATATATATATATATATATATATATATATATATATATATATATATATATATATATATATATCCAATCCAACACTACTCCACATAGAATAGAGCACGCACACGAAGAGTGCAAGGTACTGTTTTTGATATTGAATGGGTGTGCTAATATATATATATATATATATATATATATATATATATATATATATATATATATATCCAATCCAACACTACTCCACATAGAATAGAGCACGCACACGAAGAGTGCAAGGTTTCAAAGGCACTTTTTATTGCATTAGGCCTCCTCCGACCTGGCAACACTGAGAGAACGCGTTTTCGGCTGTCACAGCAGCCTTCTTCAGTCTAATGAGCGCCATTCTTTTAAAAACATTTATAGTCTGCCCAAATGCATAGACACAGAAAACATACTGCTTGCGATTTAAAAAGACACACTCCTGATAAGCAAAAGCCCGCATGTGCATATACAATGAATGCAATTGACAGGAAAAGTGGTCACAAGGGTAACTTCAACATATGATCATGATGGCTTGAATGCTAGTGAACGATGCAATAATATGCACCCATAGCCCGCATAATGCATACTAGGACCCACCCTAATTGCCTGCAATCTGGGCTCGTAACTCAAATGCTTTCAATGTATCTTAAGTAACGATTTTTAAACAGATGTTAAAAGAATCACATGTAAATGACAATTGGCGCATACATTGTTGTCGTAACACACTTAAACAATCAAATATGCTGTGCGATTGTAGTGCAACAGGAAAATAAAAGTATATGTGTATAACTGTCCCTTTGATCCATTGGGAAGCCACACGAAGCACTGCCGGTGGCTCTCATTCAAGGTTATGAAGCGGAGCATGCTGAAATGCCGGGTCGTGAAGAAGCGTCTATCTTATTATGAAAATCGGCACAACAATTGTGATGAAGAGCGCCACTGCAGTTACACACTTAATCAGCAATACTCCACAGGACTACCCGGCCCACAATGCCTCATCTCAGTCACGTGCAGACTGCAAGAATCACCAGCCTGTCAAAAGCGTCAGGATCAAACAATCACGTCCTAGTGGACCCTTGAACCCTCGCCTACCCATCAAGCAGGCAATCGGCATGATTCAATGCTTGACTGGCACGTGCAGATACAAACACGGCTACGCCACCGTGCTCGTAATCCTGGCTCCCAAACGGATTCCTTTAAGTCAAAAGGGTATGAGTAGAAACACTACCACTATTACAGATGTCTGTCCAAATCCATCTAGTACATACACCCACAATCAGTACAATACCACTTAGTGCAGGGTTCGGGGGAGAGCAATGTTCAAAAATCCATTTTGCCAGGCAAACCTCACCAAACCAGCATTGGCTGAGACGGTGCCCAGTCACCAGAGATCCAAAAGTCGAAGTGTGAGGCATTTCGAGCCAGGGGAAAGCTGAAGACCCCGCGCTGAATGCCAGAACACCTCCCCACGTCGAGATCTCTGTCATCCACACTGCTGTCAACTATTCTCCTCGTTCCGGCGGAACCCCTGGGGGCTAATCAGATTGCACTATTGTGCTCCTACTCCTCCAAACTGCGGTCGCTGAGAAGCCCAAAATAACGACTGGTGGTGCGTGTAAAATGCCGACCGCCAGCACTTAAAATGATCCAATCCAACACTACTCCACATAGAATAGAGCACGCACACGAAGAGTGCTAGGTTTCAATATATATATATATGCAAAAATAAAGCAGAAAACTCTGGGTAGTTTTCAAGTTTAGGTGGAAAGCACCTCCAGTATAGAGCACTCTCAACACCAGCGACACTAAATTTGCTCACCTCAAATGTCTGCTTTTCTATCAAAGTCTGTAAGCATAGGATTAGCACAGTGCCATCCACGCCGAGATAGAAAGGGATAAAGTATTTTGCCATTTCTACAGCAAAGTCTTTAAGCATAGGATTAGCACAGTGCTATCCATGCCGAGCTGTAAAATGGCCAAAGCCTTTTACCACTCCAGGCACAGTATTACAGCTTTGGATTGGTAAAATATAATCCAAGCCAACCTGAAATGAATAAAAGCAAACCCTGACATTTGTTTTGCTCTCATTGGAGCTAATCAGAGAGGTATAGCTTTGTCCAGACACAATGGAGCACCCAGTATAAGTCAAAACAAAACCCTTTCAGGCACAGAGTGACACATAAATTATACAAAAAAAGAAGCAGAGAACTCTGGGTAGTTCTCAAGTTTAGGTGGAAAGCAGCTCCAATATAGAGCACTCTCAACACCAGCGACACTCTAAATTTGCTCACCTCAAATGTCTGCTTTTCTATCAAAGTCTTTAAGCATAGGATTGGCACAGTGCCATCCACACCGAGATAGAAAGGGACAAAGTCTTTTGCCATTTCTACAGCAAAGTCTTTAAGCATAGGATTAGCACAGTGCTATCCATGCGAGCTGTAAAATGGCCAAAGCCTTTTACCACTCCAGGCACAGTATTACAGCTTTGGATTGGTAAAATACCACCCAAGCCAACCTGAAACGAATAAAATCAACCCCTGACACGTGTTTCGCTCTCATTAGAGCTCTTCAGAGAGGTGTAGCTTTGTCCAGACACAATAGAGCACCCAATATAAGTCAAAACAAAGCCCTTTCAGGCATAGAGTGAGGCATAAATTATGCAAAAAGAAGCAGAGAACTCTGGGTAGTTCTCAAGTTTAGGTGGAAAGCAGCTCCAGTATAGAGCACTCTCAACACCATATATATTTTAGCACACCCATTCAATATCAAAAACAGTCTCCAACATGCTTGGGCTCGATTGCAATATGCTTTATTGTGGCTAAAGGTAATGCGTTTAGAGCGTCTCAGTGGTCTTTTTCACAACATCTGCCTGACGCCATTTTGCTGTATTTATACCACCAAAGTTTAAAGTGACAGTGCAAGTAATAATTGACAACGTATAATGCAGTATACAATTCATAATTTTGTCATTCTGTTGGAATAATCCATACATATATAATACCTACTGGGTAAGGTAGCATTTTGTGACTTGGCTATAACGTTGGCGTCCTTTGACCAATCTGCATGAAATTTTCCCCAAAGAGTGACACAGTGGGTACTATTATTATGGAAACTTTGGGGGTGATCTGTACAGTGGGGACTGAGAAAAAAAAAGAAAATTATATATATATATATATATATATATATATATATATATATATATATATTATCTACTGGCGGTCGCCAGTAGATAGTTATAGTTACAACCTATTATCCATAGGAAATCCGCGACATTCTATTTGAAATAACTCTCTTGCCGGTTGACGTATCTTCGCGAAATTTTCAAACTTCGTGGGGCGCTCCGGTCCGCTCCTACCCTGAAAGTCTCGGGGTGATACGTCAAGCGGGGGCCGAGAAAAAGGGGGTCCCAAAACGCGTTTTCCCCATGCATTTTCCCATAGGAAACTTTAGACACGGCTACAGCCCGAACTGCTGAACGGAATTACACCAAATTTGGCAAAGAGGTAGTTCTTGGTTCAGAAAGAACCCTTTTGTTAAATGGTGTAAATCCGTTCAGTAGTTGCTGAGAAAATCAAAAAGTAAAAGTACATATATATCTATGGGCACGGAGGATTCGCGCACCCTCCCGATCACGAGCTGCATGTTAATTGGCTGTCAGCTGGCTGTCAACATTCCGATTCAGGAAATGTTGGCAGCCATTTTATCCCTCGGTAGAACCGAGGGACAGAAACAAGTGCGCAAAGCGCACAAAGGGGGAGGGTAGAAACACCCTGACCCCTAGGTTTGCTCAGAGGGTCCCACAAGGACCCCTGGGCAAAAAAAACATTTTTTTTTTTAAATCGGCAGGATGCGCTCAGGGAGCGCGAACCCTGCCGAAAAAAAAAATCGAAGCGCGGTCTCCGCGCTTCGATGGTACTGGCCCCGGGTGGCCCAAGTCCCGGGGGCATGCTGGGGGGGTTAATTTTATGTGTGGGGGCCTCTAAGGGCCCCCAAGCCCAGGGACCACCACCCCCGGGGCTTTATGTACAATGGTGCAGGAGGGCTCTGAGCCCTCCCGCAGCCCGGGGACCACCACCTCCCGGGGCTTCTTTTTTTATTAAAAACCTGTGTGGGGGCTCCAGCCCCCACACGCCCGAGGACCACCACCTCCCCGGGGCACTAAGAAAAATTACAATGGGGGTCCGTTTTGGACCCCAGAGCCCGGGGACCACCACCTCCCGGGGCTGTGCACTGAATGGGAGGGGGGCCGCGCGGCCCCACTCCTGGAGCCCTTGATGGCCCTGGGGACCACCACCCCCAGGGCCGGCTCCTGCAGTGTCCTGGGGTGCCTACCCCCGGGACACTGCTGTTTGCAATGACAGGACGGGAGCCTCGCGGCTCCCGTCCTGTCATTGCAAACTTGCTTTGGATATTGGAAGAGAGAGCAGGAAACCTGCTCTCTCTTCCAATATCCAAAGCCGATGCTTTCCACATGGGGAGCTGCATCTTAGCAGCTCCCCATGTGTAAAAGCAATGCCGGCTCCCGTAGGACACGGGGAGCCGGCGGGACTGTGGGGGGATTGGGGACCCCCACAGTCCCCAACGAGAGGGCCAGCCCCGGGGGATGGGGTCCCCGGGGCAAGTAGTGGCCCGGGAGGGGGGTCCACGCGGCCCCCTCCCCCAAAATTTTTTTTTTTAAACGATCGGGCCCGCAGGCCCCGCCCCTTCCTTCACCACTCTGCAAACGCGCCCCCTGGCGCGTTTGCAGAGAGAGCAATTCCCCTTGAATACTGGGGGTCCCTGGGGGCCAACTAGCCCACCAGGAACCTCCAGTATGCGCCAGGGGCTGCCTTGCAGAGAGGGTGTACAGAGGCCACGCCCCTTTTACACCTCTCTGCAACGCAGCTCTATGGCGCTTTTGGAGGTATATGGTGGGCTAGTTGGACTCCGGGGACCCTCAGGATTCAAGGGGACTTAATCCCCCAACTTAAAACGCGCCACGGGGCGCGTTTGCACAGTGGTGAAGGGAGGGCGGGGCTTGAGGTGACATGTGTGCAAACAGGCCCCGTGGCGCGTTTTAAGATGGGGAATTAAATCCCTTCAATCCTGAGGGTCCCTGGGGGCCAACTAGCCCAACAGGTACATCCAGAAAGCGCCACAGAGCTGCGTTGCAGAGAGGTGTAAAGGGGTGTGGCCTCTCTACACGTCTCTGCAACGCAGCCCCTGGCGCATATTGGAGGTTCCTGGTGGTCTAGTTGGCCCCTAGGGACCCTCAGGATTCAAGGGAACTTAATCCCCCAACTTAAAACGCGCCACGGGGCGCGTTTGCAAAGATGTCACCTCAGGCCCCGCCCCTCCCTTCACCATTGTGCAAATATTCCTCTAAAATCAGCCGAAATAGGAATTCCGATTTACTCACCTGTTATAAGGAGAGACCTCAGTGCTGTATCTTTCAGCCCAGTACTGGTCCTGAAAAGTAATTTTAACCGTACTTACCGGTAACTTGAATTTCCTTCATAGGCTAACATTGACTGGTTTCACTTGGAAATTCTTCTAAGTGTGGAGTTTTGGAACTTTAAAATATTCCTCTAAAATCAGCCGAAATACGAATTCCGATTTACTCACCTGTTATCAGGAGAGACCTCAGTGCTGCATCTTTCAGCCCAGTACTGATCCTCAAAAGTAATTTTAACCGTACTTACCGGTAATTTGAATTTCCTTCATAGGCTAACATTGACTGGTTTCACTTGGAAATTCTTCTAAGTGTGGAGTTTTGGAACTTTAAAATATTCCTCTAAAATCAGCCGAAATACGAATTCCGATTTACTCACCTGTTATCAGGAGAGACCTCAGTGCTGCATCTTTCAGCCCAGTACTGATCCTGAAAAGTAATTTTAACCGTACTTACCGGTAACTTGAATTTCCTTCATAGGCTAACATTGACTGGTTTCACTTGGAAATTCTTCTAAGTGTTGATTTTTGAAACATACAAATATTCCTCTAAAATCAGCCGAAATCCGAATTCTGATTTACTCACCTGTTATCAGGAGAGACCTCAGTGCTGCATCTTTCAGCCCAGTACTGGTCCTGAAAAGTAATTTTAACCGTACTTACCAGTAACTTGAATTTCCTTCCATAGGCTAACATTGACTGGTTTCACTTGGAAATTCTTCTAAGTGTGGAGTTTTGGAACTTTAAAATATTCCTCTAAAATCAGCCGAAATACGAATTCCGATTTACTCACCTGTTATCAGGAGAGACCTCAGTGCTGCATGTTTCAGCCCAGTACTGATCCTCAAAAGTAATTTTAACCGTACTTACCGGTAACTTGAATTTCCTTCATAGGCTAACATTGACTGGTTTTCAGCAAAAAAGTTTCAAAGTGTTGATTTTCACAAACTACAAATATTCCTTAAAAATCGCCTGTATGACTTAAACGCATTCTTTCAACTGTTTACAGGAGATGCACCAGTGCTGGATCCAGGATCCAACACTGAGTAAGAAAAAGTAACGATAACAGTTTTTACCTGCTAAGTGAATTTCCTTCCATAGGATAACATTGGTGATTCTATGAGAAAAAGTTTCAAGTGTCAACTTTTAAAATACAATAATATTCCTTAAAAATCACGACTGTAACCAAAACGCTTTTACTCAACTGTTTACAGGAGATGTACCAGGACTGAATCTAGGATCCAGTCCTGTGGTTACAAAAGTAATCCATAAAGTAACTAATTGCATTTAACTAGAAATTCACATTGAGCTGAATGTTGCATTGTGTTTGAAAATGTGTTGCCCATTGCAACAACTGTAACTACTGTACTTAAAAGTCTATTGCCTATCTGCAAAGTATTTAAACTAAAGTAATTCATTCTGAGAAAGTATTTTTGTAATGTAATGTATAATGTAATTACAATGTAATTTGACAAATAAAATATGTAAAAAAAAATTGTTTCTAAAAATGTAGTAAATCAGTATGAAAAAAATTAATATAACAATTAATACATTTAAAAATTGTCATTTACAAAACCTTTGAAATTCACTGAAAAAACCGTAGGTTTCAGGCACGTTATAGTTAGAAATTAGCATTTAAAAAACCTTTGAAATTCACTGAAAAAACCATAGGTTTCAGACACGTTATAGTTACAAATTAGCATTTAAAAACCTTTGAAATTCACTGAAAAAACCATAGGTTTCAGACACGTTATAGTTACAAATTAGCATTTAAAAAACCTTTGAAATTCACTGAAAAAACCATAGGTTTTAGGGACAGTTATAGTTACTTGGACATTGCACTCGTACAAAACCCGTGAAATTCCCCGTTATAGTTAGTTCAGCTAACTATAACTCGCGCCCCGCAATGCACTGCTGATGACGTCACATATTACATCACTCATGACATGGTCAGTGACATCACTGATGACATCACTGATGACATCTCAAATGACATCACTGATGACATCATCCACGTGATAATCTGATGCACCTCCTCACACCCTAATATAATCTTTGATACACCCACTCTAAATTACAGACTGCCATTCGCAAAACCATAGACACTCCAACACCAATAACTACATACCCACTCACTGATTCTTAGGTCTACACACACACATCCACTCACTCACCCGTACAGTCACTCATACTTACGGTCACTCAGTACAGGACTATCATATGCACTCTTACTCCTATATAGACACTCAAACAACGCCACTCATCCATAGAGATACTCACACACCTAGTCAGTCATGCAAATAATTAAACACACTGCCATTTACTCACCTATACAGTTATACACACACCAGCTCACTTACTCATACAAATAGTAGCACATTGTTACGCTCTTATACAATCACTGATACAAGCACACAATCATCCATACAGCCACTATCACAATCACTCACTCTTGCTTATAGCTATTTATATACTCCAACACACATATATACTGCCTTTCACATATGTAGTTACTCACACATGTACCACTGGGACATACATTCACTCACTAACACACTCTTACACACACTTACCCACCCATACAGTCTATCACAGATGCACTCTTGAAACCATCCACCCAGTGAATCACCCACTCACACATCTATGCACAGAGTTGCACACACCCCTCCCACACAAACACTCAGGCACCCATACAGATACTCAGACAAGCATTCAATAACTCATATAGAAAATCATTTAGCTATTCACAAACACATGCAGCCACTTACACAGCAACAGACAGACGGATACAGACATACACCCAGTTTAGTCACTAACCCATGCATTCAGTAAGATACGTTAAATCACTCACTTATAGAGTCAGTCACGCACCTACTAAATCATCCATACAGACACTTAGACACCCACTCATTCTTCAATACGTCTTTTCCTATATATTTTAAAAATATTTAAACTTTACAGAAACACACAGTCACTGGATGATGTCATCAGTGATGTCATTTGAGATGTCATCAGTGATGTCATCAGTGATGTCACTGACCATGTCATGAGTGATGTAATATGTGACGTCATCAGCAGTGCATTGCGGGCGCGAGTTATAGTTAGCTGAACTAACTATAACGGGGAATTTCACGGGTTTTGTACGAGTGCAATGTCCAAGTAACTATAACTGTCCCTAAAACCTATGGTTTTTCAGTGAATATATATATATATATATTCACTGAAAAACACTATAGGTTTCAGACACGTATATAGTTAGAAATTAACATTTAAAAAACCTTTGAAATTCACTGAAAAACCATAGGTTTCAGGCACGTTATAGTTAGAAATTTGTATTTACAAAACATTAGAAATTCACTGAAAAAACCATAAGGTTTTAGGGACAGTTATAGTTAGTTGGACATTGCACTCGTACAAAACCAATGAAATTCCCCCGTTATAGTTAGTTCAGGTAACTATAACTCGCGCCCCCGCAATGCACTGCTGATGACGTCACATATTACATCACTCATGACATGGTCAGTGACATCACTGATGACATCACTGATGACATCTCAAATGACATCACTGATGACATCACTGATGACATCATCCAGTGACTGTGTGTTTGTGTAAAGTTTAAATATGTTTAATATATATAGGGAAAGGCGTATTGAAGAATGAGTGGGTGTATAAGTGTCTGAATGGATGATTTAGTAGGTGCGTGACTGAGTCTATAAGTGAGTGATTAAACGTATCTTACTGGATGCATGGGTGAGTGACTAAACTGTGTGAATGTCTGTATCCGTCTGTCTGTTGTTGTGTAAGCAGCTGCATGGGTTTCTGACTAGCTAAATGAGTGTCTATATGGGTTATGGATTGGTTCTCTGAGTATCTGTATGGGTGCCTCAGTGTTTGTGTGGGTGGGGTGAGTGTGACTCTGTGCATAGATGTGTGAGTGGGTGATTCACTGGGTGCATGGTTTCAAGAGTGCGTCTGTGATGGACTGTATGGGTGGGTGAGTGTGTGTATGGGTGTGTTAGTGATTGAATGTATATCTCAGTGGTACATGTGTGAGTAACTACATATGTGAAAGGCAGTATATATGTGTGTTGGAGTATATAAATGGCTATAAGTGAGAGTGTGTGATTGTGAGAGTGGCTATATGGATGAGTGTGTGCTTGCATCAGTGATTGCATAGGAGCGTAAGAATGTGCTAGTATTTTTATGAGTAAGTGAGCTGGTGTGTATAACTGTATAGGTGAGTAAATTGGAGTGTGATTAATTATTTGCATGACTGACTAGGTGTGTGAGTACCTCTATGGATGAGTTGCATTGTGTGAGTGTTTATATAGGTGTATGAGTGCATATGATAGTCCTGTACTGAGTGACTGTAAGTATGAGTGACTGTACGGGTGAGTGAGTAGATGTGTGTGTGTAGACCTAAGAATCAGTGAGTGGGTATGTACTTATTGGTATTGGAGTGTGTATGGTTTTGAGAATGGCAGTCTGTAATTTAGAGTGGGTGTTTCAAAACTTATATTAGGGTGTGAGAAGATGCATTAAATTCTCACATGGATGATGTAATCAGTGATGTCATCAGTGATGTCATTTGAGATGTCATGAGTGATGTCATCAGTGATGTCACTGACCATGTCATGAGTGATGTAATATGTGACGTCATCAGCAGTGCATTGCGGGGCGCGAGTTATAGTTACCTGAACTAACTATAACGGGGAATTTCACGGGTTTTGTACGAGTGCAATGTCCAACTAACTATAACTGTCCCTAAAACCTTATGGTTTTTTCAGTGAATTTCTAAGGTTTTTTAAATGCAAATTTCTAACTATAACGTGCCTGAAACCTATGGTTTTTTCAGTGAATTTCAAAGGTTTTTTAAATGCTAATTTCTAACTATAACGTGTCTGAAACCTATGGTTTTTTCAGTGAATTTCAAAGGTTTTTTAAATGCTAATTCCTAACTATAACATGTCTGAAACCTACGGTTTTTTCAGTGAATTTCAAAGGTTTTGTAAATGACAATTTTTAAATGTATTAATTGTTATATTTATTTTTTTATACTGATTTACTACATTTTTAGAAACATTTTTTTTTACATATTTTATTTTTAAATTACATTGTAATTACATTATACATTACAAAAAATACTTTCTCAGAATGAATTACTTTAGTTTAAATACTTTGCACATAGGCAATAGACTTTTAAGTACAGTAGTTACAGTTGTTGCAATGGGCAACACATTTTCAAACACAATGCAACATTCAGCTCAATGTGAATTTCTAGTTAAATGCAATTAGTTACTTTATGGATTACTTTTCTAACCACAGGACTGGATCCTAGATTCAGTCCTGGGACATCTCCTGTAAACAGTTGAGTAAAAGCGTTTTGGTTACAGTAGTGATTTTTAAGGAATATTATTGTATTTTAAAAGTTGACACTTAGAAACTTTTTCTCATAGAATCACCAATGTTATCCTATGGAAGGAAATTCACTTAGCAGGTAAAAACTGTTATCGTTACTTTTTCTTACTCAGTGTTGGATCCTGGATCCAGCACTGGTGCATCTCCTGTAAACAGTTGAAAGAATGCGTTTAAGTCATACAGGCGATTTTTAAGGAATATTTGTAGTTTGTGAAAATCGACACTTTGAAACTTTTCAGCTGAAAACCAGACAATGGATTCCTATGGAAGAAAATATAAGTTACTGGTAAGTACGGTTAAAATTACTTTTCAGGGTCAGTGCTGGGCTAAAAGATGCAGCACTGAGGTCTCTCCTGATAACAGGTGAGTAAATCGGAATTCGTATTTCGGCTGATTTTAGAGGAATATTTTAAAGTTCCAAAACTCCACACTTAGAAGAATTTCCAAGTGAAACCAGTCAATGTTAGCCTATGGAAGGAAATTCAAGTTACTGGTAAGTACGGTTAAAATTACTTTTGAGGATCAGTACTGGGCTGAAAGATGCAGCACTGAGGTCTCTCCTGATAACAGGTGAGTAAATCGGAATTCGTATTTCGGCTGATTTTAGAGGAATATTTTAAAGTTCCAAAACTCCACACTTAGAAGAATTTCCAAGTGAAACCAGTCAATGTTAGCCTATGGAAGGAAATTCAAGTTACTGGTAAGTACGGTTAAAATTACTTTTCAGGACCAGTACTGGGCTGAAAGATACAGCACTGAGGTCTCTCCTGATAACAGGTGAGTAAATCGGAATTCGTATTTCGGTTGATTTTAGAGGAATATTTGTATGTTTCAAAAATCAACACTTAGAAACTTTTTCAGCAAAAAGCAGGCAATGATATCCTATGGAAGGAAATTCAAGTTACTGGTAAGTACGGTTAAAATTACTTTTCAGGATTAGTACTGGGCTGAAAGATGCAGCACTGAGGTCTCTCCTGATAACAGGTGAGTAAATCCGAGTTCGTAGTTCGGCAGATTTTAGAGGAATATTTGCACAATGGTGAAGGTAGGGGGCGGGGCCTGAGGTGACATCTGTGCAAACGCGCCCCGTGGCGCGTTTTAAGTTGGGGGATTAAGTCCCCTTGAATCATGAGGGTCCCTAGGGGCCAACTAGCCCACCAGGAACCTCCAGTATGCGCCAGGGGCTGCGTTGCAGAGACGTGTAGAGAGGCCACACCCTTTTACACCTCTCTGCAACGCAGCTCTGTGGCGCTTTCTGGATGTACCTGTTGGGCTAGTTGGCCCCAGGACCCTCAAGATTGAAGGGGATTTAATTCCCATCTAAAACGCGCCACGGGGCCTGTTTGCACACATGTCACCTGAAGCCCCGCCCCTCCCTTCACCACTGTGCAAACGCGCCCGTGGCGCGTTTTAAGTTGGGGGATTAAGTCCCCTTGAATCCTGAGGGTTCCTGGGGGCCAACTAGCCCACCATGTACCTCCAAAGCGCCACAGTGCTGCGTTGCAGAGAGGTGTATAAGGGGCGTGGCCTCTGTACACCTCTCTGCAACGCAGCCCCCTGGCGCATACTGGAGGTTCCTGGTGGGCTAGTTGGCCCCCAGGGACCCCAGTATTCAAGGGGAATTACTTCCCCATCTGCAAACGCGCCAGGGCGCGTTTGCAGAGTGGTGAAGGAAGGGGCGGGGCCTGCGGGCCGATCGTTTTTTTTTTTTCCTGAAGGGGGCTGTGTGGCCCCTTCCTTTTCTTATTTTTGGACCCTGGGGACCCCATCCCCCAGGGCCTTACCCCCTTTTTATTTTTTTATTTTATTTTTTTAATTATTTCTGGGGAGGGGGCCGCGTGGCCCTCTCCCGAGCCCTACTTGCCCCGGGGACCCCATCCCCCGGGCCTGGCCTCTGGTTGGGGACTGTGGGGGTCCCCAAACCCCCACAGTCCCGCCGGCTTCCCGTGTCCTACGGGAGCCGGCATTGCTTTACACATGGGGAGCAGCTAACATGCTGCTCCCCGTGTGGAAAAGCAATTGTCTTTGGATATTGGGAGCGAGAGCAGGTTTCCTGCTCTCTCTTCCAATATCCAAAGCAGTTTGCAATGACAGGACGGGAGCCGCGAGGCTCCCGTCCTGTCATTACAAGCAGCAGTGTCCCGGGGGTAGGCACCCGGGACACTGCAGGAGCCGGCCCTGGGGGTGGCGGTCCCCAGGGCCACCACAGGCTCCAGGAGGGGGCCGCGCAGCCCCCTCCCCACATCAGCAAAGCCCCGGGGAGGTGGTGGTCCCCGGGGCTTCGAGGGTCCAAAACGGACCCCCATTTTAATTTGTTAGTGCCCCGGGAGGTGGCGGTCCCGGGGCATGTGGGGGCTCGAGCCCCCCACACAGGAAAAACTAAAAAAAAAGAAGCCCCGGGAGGTGGTGGTCCCCGGGGCTGCGGGAGGGCTCAGAGCCCTCCCGCACCATTTAAAAAGAAAGCCCTGGGGGTGGCGGTCCCCGGGGCTTGGGGGCCCTTTGAGGCCCCCATACATAAATTAACCCCCCACCATGCCCCCGGGACTTGGGCCACCCGGGGGCAAATACAATCGAGCGCGGAGACCGCCCTTCGATTTTTTTCCGGCAGGATTCGCGCTCCCTGAGCGCATCCTGCCCGATTTTTTTTAAATGCTTTTTCTGCCCAGGGGGTCCTTGTGGGACCCCTGAGCAGACCTAGGGGTCAGGGTGTTTCTACCCTGCCCCCTTTGTGCGTTTTGCGCACTTTTTTACTGCTTTCTTGTTCCTCGGTTCTACCGAGGAACAAGATGGCTGCCAACACTTCCTGGTTTGGAGTGTTGACAGCCAATTAGCAGACAGCTCGTGATCGGGAGGGTGCGCGAATCCAACGCGGCCATAGATATATATGTGCTTTTACTTTTGATTTTCTCAGCAACTACTGAACGGATTTACACCATTTAACAAAAAGGGTTCTTTCTGAACCAAGAACTACCTCTTTGCCAAATTTGGTGTAATTCCGTTCAGCAGTTCGGGCTGTAGCCGTGTCTAAAGTTTCCTATGGGAAATTGATTTTTGACTCTTATTTTTTAATTTCTCCGCAACTACTGAACGGATTTACACCATTTAACAAAAGGGTTCTTTCTGAACTAAGAACTACCTCTTTGCCAAATTTGGTGTAATTCCGTTCAGCAGTTCGGGCTGTAGCCGTGTCTAAAGTTTCCTATAGGAAAATGAATGGGGAAAACACGTTTTGGGACCCCCTTTTTCTCGGCCCCGCTTGACGAATCACCCTGAGACTTTCAGGGTAGGAGCGGACCGGAGCGGGCCATAAAGTTTGAAAATTTCGCGAAGATTCGTCAACCAACGCAAGAGTTATTTCAAATAGAATGTCGCGGATTTCCTATGGAAAATAGGTCCTAACTATAACTATCTACTGGCGACCGCCAGTAGATAATATATATATATATATATATATATCGCCTCGCCCCCTGGAAACAGTACACACTCTCAATTGTTGATATTTTGCAATAAAAAGTTATTTCTTGTGCTAAGTCAGCTAATAATCCTTATATATTAGAATGATGGTTATTATTACAGTGGCAAAATTAAAACCCAACGCATTTTACATCAATACATCCCTACTTTCTTAATAGAGAAGTCTAACCACTACCTAACACCTATATTTATCCTGTCAAACTAATGTTTTTTTAGTATTTTCTCTATTTTATTCCATGTTACTATTCCTGCATACCTCAGAAAGCTGTCAGGCCTGCAGTCAGATAGTGGTGCTCCAATATATCCATTCTAGCAATCAGGTGTTGAGACTGCCCTTCCGAAACTCCCAGGTCTCTTTATACCTTTCCTTCCAATGATTCTCTAGTGAGAGAGAGGGAAGGAGAGCTCCTTTTTATCCTCTTGTATCTGCACTTCAGAACATGAGCAATGCTCCTGTTGGAGACACACTCAAAAGGCAAGCAACTGTAACCAACTCTGCTTTCCTCTTCTTTCCAAATTTGTTCGGCACAAGGCCAGATAGCCTTGCAGTGTTCTGGACTGGTCAATAAAAGATTCCTTTCTGCTGTGCTTTGGTTATTTTGTTAGTGAAACTAATCTCAACTAAGCCTGGGCGTAGTTCGCAGAGTTTTGCTACGCGGAACTTCGCGAAGTTACAAAAAACTCCGGGAAGTTCCGCAAGTAGCGGAGTGTTGTGCGGACTGCTGTTTGCGCTGGTCTTTCTGCAGCTCGGGTAGAAATTCTACCCGAGCTGCAGCTCGCGAACTTACTGGAGAAAAAACTCCGCTGCAGTACACGAAGCGGGGTTTCTTGCACTCCGCGAGTTCCGCGGAGTGCAGAAAACACCGCAAACTCCGCGAACGGAGCGGAGTTCGTCGCCCAGGCCTAATCTCAACCTGCAGTTAAAATATCTAAAATCTCACTTTTAGATAACATTATTTTTAGAATATTATTTCTCTAGACCCTAACCTTACACATGCACAATTTAAAGAGTTAGTGCCCTTCATGTTGGCATAGACTTAGACTTAGTTTGTTTGTCACATGTAAGCATTACCAGGTAAGTCCTTCCAAACACAATAGTTTCACCTACGCTCAAGGTACTTTTGAATTTTCAGCAAATCTACCTAATTTTTCTTGAAGCTACGTTGCTGGAAAGGATAATTACCACCAGCTTTCCAATTTCTTGGGATGTACCTCAGTTCTTGATGCTGCTAATTTTGTTTATGTCCATCTCATGGCACAGGAACAATATGTGTTGTATCCTTCAATGACCTGTTAATTGCTTGGTAGGAGGTGGTGTTGCTGCCCTGAGCTTCTTAGTCCTTTCTGCCACTTTTGACATCATTGACCATTCAAGATTTCTCAATAGGCTCAACAAGATGGGGATTGTATCTATAGCACTCCACTGGCTCCAGTCATTTCTGTCTCTCAGGTAGTAGAAAGTATCTTCCAGTATAGGTCCCCTCATTATGCCTGCAGCTGAGTTTCTGAGCGATCTTACATCGCCCTACTTTATTTAATGCTTATATAGTCTAGTTAACTGCTGTGATTAGATTTTATCATTTCACTTTTACATCTCCTGATGACACCCAACATCTCATCAGACTAGTTAGCAATACAGCTTAAGTGATCTCAACCTTACACAGTGGTATACTAACAGCAGCATTCTGGATGTCTGAAAAATATTTTAAAATTGAATTTGAATAAGATGGAGATCCTAAGTATGGGTAGCTGACCCTCAATTTGATCCTTAACTTTGTGGCCACTATTATTAGCCATGAATGAAATGAAAATAAGTATATAAAGCGTAGCCAGTTACCCAAAGGGCATCCTGGAAGTAGAGTGTAGGCCTTTCTGAAGGATGAATGATCCCACAATATTCTTGCTAGAAAAACCAAGTTTTTTTTTTCTCAAAGGAGTGTGAATATGAGTTTCTTTCAATTGAAAAGGAAGGGAGCGTCATAATTTGGACAACAGATATACAAATAATCTAGCTCCTTGTCTATAAAGGCTGATTAGGGGGAGAGTCAAAAGCAGCTGCGAGGATGATCATAACACCCTCCAGGATCCATCAGACATCTTGATTTTGACCTAATTACTCATCTATTACTTGTCTTTAACCCACAAGATTAAAGGTATCCTGAGAGTGAGGTCAGGTTGGCGGCATAGAGGGACCTCTAGCCAGCCAGGGATACAGAGAACCTGTGATGCTGGGGGCTTCGCAGGACAATTGCATCTGCTTTCATTTGCAATCTTACACCATGGAGCAAAGTACAACAGTGGGGGATTGGTCTGGGCTCCAGGGAGGACAGAGAGCGAGGAGCCAGAATCGATGAGATCAGACAGTGAGAGGAGCCAGCACTGGCACAGCAGGGCACTGAGCCTAGCGTGTGGCTAGCTGGGCACCATATCGCAATGGTGCCTCAGCCTGCGCACCTCCCTGGGGGCATAAGAATGCTTAGTGAGCAGAGCAGTTCCCAGAGGTGCAGTAACACCTGTCAGAGTCTTCATTAGAGGAGTGCATTTGAGGTTTTGAAAGGCACTAAGAAGTGGTTAGATCCCCTTGGGTTAGTGGACGTTTGGAGAAGGATTCACTCAACAAAGAGGGATTATACATTCTATTCAGTAGTCAATTTTACACACACACCATTTGATTACTTCCTTAGTTCCTCCCACATTTTGGACTGTGTGACTGAAGCTACAATAGGGGTTAGATCTGTGTTGAATCATGCACCAATATCTCTTCTGCATAAGCTACCATGCTCTGGGTCGAAGAAAGCTAGACGGAGGTTACAAGATTCTGTGCTATGTAACATAAGTAATGTGGACCAACTCTCTGAAGTTCTTGAATTTTTTATCAAAGAAAATAACAGTGAAAGGGTTGGGATCTATTTATTTTGATACCTGAAAAGCTGTTCACAAGAGGTTTATTCATCACCCTGGCTGCCAGAAATATTGAGAAAAGACGGGATAAGAGAACTGATATTGAAAGACTGGTCTTGGTATCAATGGTAAGAGATGCAAATTCGAACATGTGTGAAAAACATTTGACATCAATTAGAGGGGGCCCGCATTCAACTAATATTGCTGGATACAGATACGCTGAATACACATTCCTACTGGTAAAGCAATCATATTATGTGGGGGCTGGAAAGCAGGCAGGGAAACTCCATGCAGATAAATTGAGAGTCAAGATCCAGTAGGAAAATGTTTCCGCTATTATTAAAAATGCAGGGAGTGTTACCTATAATGAGACCTAAATCAGCCTAGCGTTCCTAGAGTATTCTGAAACTCTCTATACAGATGAGCCAGGTGATATAGAACTCCCAGGTAAATTATATCAAAGACAACACAATTACTGACTTAACACTGGTCCAGGCAGAAGAATTAGATAAACCCATAGAGATAGCTGAAGTCATCTCAGGGATTGCCAAATTAAAACTTCAAAAATCACCTGACCCTGGTGGATTTACATGCCTTTTCTATAAAAACCTGTTGACACACAGTTGCCCCTCTGCTCACATCTTTATTATTCTTTTGGCTCAAACTCCCCAATAACTAACTCAACGAGGAAAGTCTCTATAGATATTATCCCAAAACCAGTCTAGGTCATGAGGTTTTGCACCTCATACCGACCAATCTCCTTGTTGAACATTGATGTTAAGATTTTTACAGAGATATCAGTGGCCTGATTATGACCTTGTGCGTACGTTCTCATTGGCCTAGACCAAACTAAATCTATTCTGATCAGAGAAAGTTTGGATTATATCAAACATACTTTGCATTTAATTGATAAAGTGCATATGGCGCATAACTACACTCTGTTTTTTATCTGTTCACCCTGAAAAAGTATTCAACAGAGTTCATTGGCCATTCCTTAGAAGATGCTTGGATTTTACAGGTTTGGGCCTAAATACACAATACGGATAACCAACAATTATGCTGACCCAGTTACTAGGGTCCTTTTCAAAGGTGAAGCCCCTGACCTGCACCCACTCAAGAGAAGCACTCAACAAGCCTACCCTATGTGCCCCCTCCTATTTGCCTTGTACATGCAACATGATACCCTAAAGTCTTTTATTGGCACATCAACTCACTACTGCTATCCAAAAGAATAAAAAAGTGGTATTTAACTGTTTACAAAAGATAAAGTGATTGGAGATGGTACAAAGTGATAGTGGGATAGCCTTGCAGAATGTAGCAGCTGTATGAATGAAATGGCAGCCACACACAAGAGAATTGTCTTGCAGGGACATAATGACATCTCTGAATCTGAAAGAAACACTATTTCCACATGAGGCAGATAGAGAAATGCCACTTACACTCAAATTAATTGTAATTAAGAATTTACTTCAATGGGAGAGGTGGATTTTAAGTTACAATTTTGAAAAGGCTACTTTTAGAAAGTTGGCATTGTTTGTTCCAACCTCCTGGGCTTCCTGCCAGTATCCTGAGGCACATGACAGTGAATGACCCTGCTGCTAGGGTTTGTGTATTGGTTCCAGACAGTGAGACAAATGGCACTTAGGATGGGCCATCCTGACAGGATGACTGGGGAAGAGCTGTACCCCACCTTACTTACACTTCAAAGGACTTAGCCTACAGCACACACAAAGAAACATGACACAAGGCCTGCACTTGCCTTTGTCACTCTAGGCAGTTTGGAGCCAGGGCCAGGAAAGGGGAAGAGCTGACTAGAATAAGTTTTAGGGGTAGGTCAGGGAATTCCCCGAAACAAAGGCTGGCACAAGTTATACAAATGAGACCTTCAGATCCACTCATCAGAACACTCCTGGACTTTTGGAAGATTCAGAAGAAGGACTGCCCTGGTGATTGAGGGACTGCTGTAAAATCTAAAGAGTAAGATTATACCTGCTTGCCTTGATCTACGGCTACACTGAGTGGCTCCAAGAGTCAGTTGGCTGACCTCCTGTGTTAGCTACAGGGAGGCAACAAACTTCCAGACGCCTCCGTGCAACTGCCCAGGTGACCAGCACTAACTGGACCTGCCTGGACCTGCCTAAGCCCTGCTGCTGGCCTCTGCTTGAGTGAGTCCAGATCACCAAGAAGGGCCCTCCAGGAAACTACAGAAAACAATCAACATAGACTAAAAATACATGTGACATTAATTAATAAAATAATATATTCTTATCTAAATCTCCTATAATATTACCTCAGTAGTGGTCAGTCATGAATTGAACAAATGCCTAAATGCTAACAATGTATGCTTATTTTTCCTCTTTTCCTTTTCTTCCTGTGTTCTCGTTTACATCATGTACCACCTGTATACAGCCTTGAAACTCTCAGGGCAGACACATGGTGACTGAAATGTGTTGGTTGATTCACCTCAACTCTAATGTTTAGAGTCAGAATATGTTTGCTGAAAAACATTATATCTATTATGTTATGTTATGTTGATATGTATAGAGTACTAATCACCCGAGAGGGTAACCAGGTGCTTGGACAATGTGTATAGGTGCGTGGTGTTCAAGGTGCTTATATGAAAAGCCAGGTCTTCAACTTCTTCCAAAACTCAATAAGTGAGGAGGTGGCTCTGATGTGTTGAGGAAGGTCATTCCATGTCTAGTAATGAAACATCCATTTTATTTAATGAAAGTGGAGTTAGGAGTTTATTCCTTGAAACTAGAGAGGAGTGCCTTATTATTCCTCTTTTCCAAAATGTAACTATATGATCTGTAGAGCCGTGACTACTCCTACTAGCTCTGGTAGTTGTAACCTAGTGCCGACTTCAGACTTTCTCATAACTATTCAACCTATTACGTCCAACCTACACTAAACTCTTCAGAATCAAATAACTATCTTGTTGATTTTATAGAGCCCTAAGGCTCTGAGTTTGGAACAGAAATAGTTGTTTCCTCAAGAAAATGGTTGAAGGGTTTGCATGAAAGCTCAGTTGTATTTCATTCAACATTTTCGTCACAGCCATCTTAAATGGTCTGTCCTTTTTTAATGTTAGTTTGAAACTAAGGACCTTCAAGAGTTTCTGCTGATTTCAAATACATCGAGCATTATCGGGCACTCAAGTTTTCTATAAAGATGGGTGGCTTAGTATGATGCAACTCAAAAGCCCAAAAGGCAAGCACTTGAGAAGTGATTTTGAGTGAACATGAGCAGCACCTTTCTCGTATGAAATCTGATCCAAACATGTCACACAAGAATAGTCTCTCAATGTTGTCCTTGCTCTTTATTAAAAGCTACAGGCAATGAAAGCCAGGTCAAAACTCAAATGGTTGATTGCACTTAATCCCTATTGATAGTATACATGTTACACAAGCCTGTAGTCACACCAGTCAGCATACGGTGCCTCACAAGTTGGATATTGTGCAACTCTACATAAATCTACAGGAATATGAACTTGCAGCCATCATAGTAAGTACAGAACATGACATGTAAATGAATATATTCCAAATTATGTTTCCTATATTTCTGGTTATGTCATCTTGATATTGAGCTAATTATTGTTATCACATCCTGCTGAAATTTAGATAAGGGTGACAAATATGATATTCAAAACACAAATCAGGAGTGGATGCATGGAGCAGGGCAAGACATCAATTAAAACAAGCCTGATCAGTTTTACACCTTTAGCGAAAATAGAGGATTAGTATCTATTGCACAGTGAGTTGCTCTGTGGCAGACAGGATGTCGTTTCATTATTCTTTGATTTGTGTTTTGACACATGGCAGGCTGGAGATGGGAGTTGGCTCAACATGAGGTTAGGCTAGCCCAATGGATCTGGCAGAGGGTACTCCCACTATGCTCTCAAATTATATAAGTAATATTAGGTAGTAACGTTTATCTTTTTCACCATTCTCATAATGCTGGTTACAGTGCTTTGTTTCTTCTGCCTAATAATTGCAGCTCACTCTTTCTATTCAAGAATAAAATTGTTTCAATAAATGTTTGAAAAGCCATATTTGTATTTTTTTTGTGTTTACCTTGGGCATCCAAAAGCAATAACAAAAGGGAAGATCTGTTTCCATTATTTCCTTGGAGAATATGAGTGGTCATGTTCGAGGCTGCTGATTCCTTCTTTTACCTTGGTAAGATTAGGGGTTCAGATGGAGCACCGTGAGCTATCTAGGAATTGGGCCAACATTTCCTGATGATATTTGTGAACTAAGTTCCCATATTCTGAAGTTTATGTTGTCCAGATACACAGTCCTACTCAATTTGTAGGAACCGTATAACATGGAGCCACCAATATTCTAGGTCAGGTACTTATTTAATTTGTCTCCTGAGTTGTTCTTGCGTGTGCCCAAGGTCTCCTGTTGACCTTATATGGAGTTGTGTGTGGTGTTTGTGATTAATCCTCCTCAGCTTAATAGGAAATCCCTATTTTTGTCTGAGGGTTGTTCAAGCTTGAACCTTAAAATGGTTACCCCACTATAGTGTTTTCCTTTCTTTGAATTGCATTTATTAAAATTGGCGCTAGCAACTATTATTCCTGTTAATTGCATACATGCTGTTACAGCATTATTGCTATAACAAGGGCTCCCTGTTGGAGGGGGAAATGCCACCTTCGTTATTAAGGCCCACGAAGCATAGAACACAGAATTATTTTCCTCTTCTGCTCTTGGGTTCACTTTCCTGCAGTCAATGCAACTTCACAGACATTTCAATCATACACTACAGCTGCATTACCAGGTCAATATCAAACTTATGAAGATTTAAAAATACCATGAACATATCAGGAACATAAGAATTGGTTCGAAGGTGCCCTCCCACATCCACTAAACAATATAAGACTGGGTCCCCACAACAATGAGGGGGTCCCCTGCCCAGTCATAGCCGGCTACATACCATACCCAAACTTAGCACCATTAAATGTTGCAGACCTCCATTCTCTTTATACATCTCTAGTTAGGATACATAGATGTTAAATGCAGTCTGTTATGCATACAATAATAACAGCTACTCCAGTGAGAGCTGTTCAAGACACAGTTAGTTGTGCCTGAAATTAGTCCAGATCGTATTAACACAATTATGGGAAGTTCCCACTAGACGGGAGGAAATTCTGTTCTGGATCGCACCAAAAATAAACCAACTTGAAGCATTGTTTTCCCATACGGGACCCCAAGACAAACATAAAATTCTCACAATGTGCCTACCACCTGGTATGGTTCCCCCAACAGAGGATTGTGACACTTGGGCACAGTTTTTGCTGCTATATATACCCTAACACATAGTACACCATCCATTGCTGTGTTGCCAGAGGTGCTAAAGCGGATTCAAAATGAATGCAGGGCTGCCCTGTATTTGGGGATGAAATTAATTGCCAGCTATGCCACAGTTGCCTCAATTATTTGAAATAATATTACAGGGGAGGCAACACCACTGGCAGTACGCCAATGCCTCATGCAGGTTCCCATTGAGGACCATGACCATAAATTACCAAAATCTTTTGCTGAAACCTATACATCTATAGGCCAAGATAAATTGCGAGCCAGACCTAATAAGCCGCAGCTTAAAGGCAATTCTGAAAAATATAATATCAAGCAGGTACCTGAGTCTTCTAAAAAATATGGGGAAAGACAGAAAAATAAAGATAAAACAAAAACCTGGGGTGGATCTCTGCAACCGGAGTTCAGTTATAATTTACGTAACAGTGATCCACTTAAACAGCCTGAATGGTATCAGTATACTGATACACGCCCTTCTTGTTCCTTTCAGGACTCACCTGACAAATGCTTGGAGAGAGGGGGAAAACTGGAATTCAGGCATGAAGAGTGTGTGAAACCAAGATAGGACTCACAACGCTCATCTGAAACTTCCACAACAAAAACACCAACTCAAGAAGAAGAAAGTGGCAGGTATTTCCACCAAGTATGCCACACATTGAGAACAAGACATGGGCATTGACGTTGCTAGACAGCGCAGCAGAGGTAATGATAGTTCATCAGAATCTTCAGGAGTTTCTGCTTTCGAGATCAACTAACACATTTTTTCAGGGTGAAACACCAGCTCAGAGGGTTGGCCCTCCCGACAGACTGTATGATTTAGACATCCAAATTGAGGTTGACATACGACGCACTATTAAAGTAATATTCTGGAAAATTTTAACAGCCACCTATGACATTCTCCTGGCTGAATTAGATTGGCAGCCAGAGTTTGTTTGAAAAGTCTCACAAGGGGAAGATGTAATAATGCCATCCTTCTCTGTTCTTGTTCCTGAATTTGTCAAACAAGCTCATGCCGCAGAATGGGCCCTTGCACAAGTCCACACATTATACCACAATCATGTAGGCTGGAATAAGGACTTGCCTTATCATGTTATACCAATAAGGTCCAGCTTGCAAGTGCGACCACAATATCCGATAAAACATGAAGCAAAATGTCCGGTTTGGAAAATTCTCTTACAATTAGTATATCAAGGAGTAATTGAACCTTGTATTTCAGCAATGAACAATTCATTATTTCTAGTAGCCAATCCGGATCATTCCTATCGCTTAGTCTTCGACTACAGACATTTAAACAGTCACGCAAGCACCTTTGCAATTGAAAATTCACATAGCGAAGCTTTAATGAACAACATAGTTCGAAAGAAATGTGAAACCACTTTGGACATTTCCAACAACTTTTTATGCCAAAATATACCACCTGAAAGCAGAGACTTAATGCCTTTTTCTGCTTTAGGAATCCAGCGTAAATTCTGCCAACTTCCCCAGGGGTACATGAACAGCCCAAGTCTGTTTGCTGCCAGCTTAGCATCAATTTTAAAAGACATTGATCAGGAAGCATTGTTCTACATTGATGACTTATACCTCGTGGACAATGACTCAAACATACACTAGGCCAGAGTAGATCGCATAGTTTTGGGATTTGCTGAACATGGCTACAAATTCAATTTTCCAAAAACAAAAATTGCTTTTCTCAGTGTCCTATTCTTGGGATACAAATTATCCAATGAAGGCAAAAGACTTGTGCACCACAATTCTTTGAGAAACGTGCTCTCTTCCAACCGCCAAACACCATAAAATAGCTACAATCCTTGTTAGGCTTTCTCAGCTATGGTTTAAACATATGTACCAGAATACACACAATGGGTTAAACCGTTGAATTGGTCTGTCCTGATTTCTGTAGGACACATTGGACATCTGAACACACACAGATTCTCAGAACACTGCAAACTGACATGCTTGAATCCAGGCACCTACACATTTGTGTCAACACAACTAACTTGGTAACCCGCATGTTTGTGGGATTCACTCGCTATACATATGTCTCCTTTAACAAGGGTGATACTGTACTGATTGCTTATAATTCTCATTTATACTCCAGTGCTGAAATGCGGTTTGCATCAACAGAAAACATACTGACTGCAGTTCAGACAGCTGTTATAAAGGAAGGACCGTTAGCTCAGGGGGAACACATAATTGTGGTTACGCCCGTTCCAGCCTTGGAGGCTGTCAACAAGGCAGTGTTCCTAACACAAAAGGCTTATATTCAAAATGGATACACTGGGTCACCTGCTCAACAGCTACTGTTGTTGACTATGTCTTTGGCCCTACCTTGCAAATGGAAGAATTGTTCTTGAGTATGAACAAGAATACCCTGCGCGCAGTAAAGTTTTGTCTCTTGATCAATATGATTACATAATATGTACTGATGGTTCAGCTCAGCCCACGATTGGCACCAAGCAACAATATTCAGCTGCATGTGCAGTACTATGTGGTGTCATGAAAACTGGAGAATTCCATCAACAACAAAAAACTTTACACAATCTTTTGGGGATTGTATTGATCAGCTGGCTGAACTGAAAGCTTTAATTCTGGCACTAGAGAATACTGATTCTGAATTCCCTTCACTGATGGTGTGTAATTCACATTACTGTGTCCAGTCTTTCAATGAAAACTTACATTATTGGGTCTTGAATGGATTCAGAGATTCTAAAGGAAATGCTAACAAGCATAAATTGCTTTGGAATAAAAGTGGTACATCTTAAAGGTTTCTTTCCACAGGCTCATGTAATTCAAACATTGAGTCATCAGCGTGTTAGAATACACGTTGCAGGGAATTCACTCCCTGATAAAGCCTCCAAAGAAGCAGTTCAGACTGCTGTTGTAGCTGCAATTATTCGCTCAAACACAAGGGTGGATGATGAAATCATAGTTGCTGTCAATGCTTCACACAATGGCATTCCATTACCTAAAAAATATCCAGCAAAATACTCCTATCTATTTAGTGCCCAAAACATACTTTTTGCTCGCATTTCTGGGGTGGGTGATCGAGTGATACCCAACCAAGACTGCAGGCTAGAATTAATTATAGCTGCTCATGAGCAGGCCTGGGCATAACATTCTGCTCAGTTTGTGGAGTTTTCAGAATTCAGAAGCTCCGCGCTATACGGAAAATGCAGACTACCCTATAAATTCCAATTTGTGCTTCGTGGCGTGTTCTCCAATGGGTCATTCAAGTTGTTTTTCAGTGTGAGGAGCCTTTTTTTATTTTACTTTATTTTTTTAACAAGGACTAAGTGCCCCAGAGACTCCAACTTCCTGTTCCTGTCCAGCAGGCTCCTCCCAGTGTTTTGTCCATCTCCTGATCACTCTCTATGTCTGCTGCATATATACCATTAGATTTAAGGACTTTGTTTTTGTGATATCACAAGTAAGTTCAAAATCTGTTGTCTATGGGTGTTGTTTGTTTGATAGAAGGCATGCACTAGGGTATATTTGTACTTTTGTTTAATTTTTAAAATGTAGTGGATGGCCTGCAGTTTCAGGAGGGGCCTAACTATTTTTTTGCATTTAAATATTCTTCTTTTGTAAAGGAAAAATGTTGCACAGCTCAGTACATTTTCTCCATGTTTTTTTAATAAATGTGCAATATTTATTTATTTCACTATGTGACCTAGTCTGCCAATGGGCCACCCAGCCAGTAAGCCCAGAACTAGTCATGGGTGCATGAAACAACTGTTTCTGTCTTGTCTGTTGAATTGCAACATCATTTAGGCCTGGGATGGCATTGGATTACACTTTAAAAAATGTTTTTTGGGGGTATTTAACTTTTTTTCTGCAAAACGTGTATAGGAGGGGTAATATATATTGATGCCTTTGGAGGATGTCGTTTTTGTAAAATTTTACAGCTCAGTTAATTTTCGTTTTTGGCATTGCTGAATTAATGCTGCTTTCTCCAGTGTTACCATGCCTCCTTTATCTAGCTAGTGTGTAAGTGTGTTTGCCATAGGTCATCATTTGTCTTTGTTCCCCATGCCATGTGGCCAGGGGCCATTCTGTATAGTCAGTGTCCATAGGCTTGCATGTGTTGTTTGTTTTCCTTGCTTGTCTTTTGACAATGTGGATGGTGACCATTTTGTGTAGCCAGCCATTGTGCTTTTTCCATAGGCCTGCATGTGATCTTTGTTGTGGCCATGCCGCCTTGCTTGTTGTTGTTTGACCATGTGGCCGTCAGCCATTTTGTGTAGCCAGCTGGTGTGTTTTGCAATAGGCCTGTGTTAGACCTGGCGTTTCCAGCGGGTTTATCCCCAGACTTTTTGCTTTTCGGCATCTTGTTTTTGACCCTGTTTTTGTTGGTTTTAGGACTCTAGGCACCTTACCACTGCTGATCAGTGGTAAAATGCATATGCTCTCCGTGTAAATTGTTATGGTGAATTGATGTTTCCATGATTGGCTTATTTGATTGACTGCTAAGTCCCTAGTCCAGTGCACTGTGTGTGCCCAGGGCCTGTAAGTCAAATGCTGCTAGTGGGCCTGCAGCACTGATTGTGCCACCCACACAAGCAGTCACATCTCAATTTCAATTTGAGTACATACACCTACGAATAATATTGCGCGGCGTGGAGTCCCTGATAAGCTTCCTTGCAGATCGGCGCTTAGCAGGCGCAACATGGCGCAGCTCTCTGTTTTCGACACAGTGCTGCTCCATTAAATATTATTCGTAGGTGTATGTACTCAACGCCACGCCCTAAGGACACATTGCAACATATACTTTTCAACAGCAAAAACGATTCTTTCTTTTAATTGCTCCTGACTTATTGGAAGTGAAATTGAGATGTCGGGATAGCTGTATTTAAGGGCCAGGTACACCTGAACATGAAATTGTCGTACTGCCTTGAAAAAGTCTTGTGATTAAGACGAAACACGTGTCGGCTGATGGTTGCTGGATTAAACAAACATTAAATCAACAGTGGAAATAATGAAAACAAATTGGACTATTATCCTTATTTTCGTCATGAGAAGAGAGAACTTTAATTTTGGATCTCTGTGTTGAATTGGGCATATTGCTAACAACTATACTCACATTGCTATTTACATTGATGACTGAATAGTCTTGTGCTTAACTCAAGAGAGTGCTGTAAAAAGGTTCTAGTATGTTTATAGAGCTATTATCGGCCAATTGGTTTGCTAAAAGAATGGATATAGCTAAGGGGACATTATATTATTTTGTTTGTTTGTGTCTGACTGACTTATGTAGCCCCACTGTTTTAGGGACATGTATGGACGGATTGAAATTGGACCAGTGTGCAGTGAAGAAACCTCCACCCATTCCCCTAAAGGATATAGGGGAGACAATGCCTGCCTTCCTCCTTTGCCTATTCTGCTCCAGAACATTTGATTCACAAAGACTGCCCCAATGTATGTTGTGTGCATTAAAGAGGATCGACAATTGTGTACCACTGTGCTTGGATTTGAACAGGCAAATATATTGCACCAATGAAGGATATATGAGTGATTATGAGTGATGATTCATATGGTAGCAGACAGGGAGGGAGGGTGTTCAACTATAATTTGTAAGCTTGATTGTGATGGTTTGCAATGTTTATGGCCTGATGGGTGAACATTTTTCCTGAAGGTGATTAGCCCTTCCCCTTTCAGACTTAGCGAGATTTGCTTTCCGGGTCTACTCCATTTTTTTCTGGTTCACAAATTAATATTCAAAGACCAGACCAATTTGTTTAGTTAACAAACACAAATCTCCAAAAAAAATTACTCAGTGCTTCTCATCTTGTTCATCAACAGCAGTGTACTACAGGTTGATCTCTCTCATTTGAGTCGGGAGTCGGAACGGAGTTGGACAGATTCGTTACTCAGAGTCAGGAGGACAATGGAAATACTCAGGGCGGGACTACCTCAACAACAGCCAGAAGAATGAAGTTATCAACTTCAGGGAAACCAACATAATGATGGCTCTAAATGGTCTACTCAGCTCTGTGGACTGGTGAGAGATGCATTAATTTTGGAAATTCAAATGCTGCTGATTGTGTGTGCTGGCTCAAATTTGAAACTCTTCTATTATGTGGTCAGGTGGGGAGTCTGTTGTTGTAAGTAACTGGAGACAAACATATGATGTTGCATTATCACATTATGCATGTGCTTGGCTAAATGTTATGATGACAGTTGTGAGATTGATCAGCCCGGTACATGCAGCAATTTGTCTGTGATTGGTTGTAATTTGCTCTCACTTCTCAGTTCATTGATCGCACATGAGTCATAAAATGAATGATTGCAGCAGACTATGCTCTCGCTCTGCCTCTCTGAGTCTTCTTGGTACACTCCTGTTCTGTCCTTCTCCTTGACTCTAAAATATTGTTTCTGTTTTACAATCCACAGGCCTTCTCTTCTTGTGGACATAAGGTGAAAGCTCCATAACACACCTGCTTTCCTTACTGCTTCAGCCAGGCACCCAAGATTGACGGACAACTCAAGAAGAATACAGATGCACTGCCCAATTTGGCAATACAGTATCATTTTTCTTTTAAGAATCATTTGTTAGGGTCTGTGACGGGTCTCATGAAGGGCATTGAATGGTTTTCCGGGAGGGTCTAGAGCTGTATTCTAGCGGGTAACGTGCGGAAGTGCTTACAATGTAATTGTACACAGCGTTCTACAATGCCTAGTATTTGTCATGTCTTTTACGTGCCTTGTACTTATATATTGCGATTTGCTTGTATCTGAAGCTTGTTTTTGTCTTAATAAAAAGAATTAAAAAAAAAAAAAAAGAATAATTTGTTAGAACTGTGTGGGTTAACTTCACTCTTTCTTATTTTTCAAACCTACATGGCAGAACATTTAGATATATCATAATAACTTGGGTCTCTGGGGTGAAGAACTGTTTCTGATTGCAATGCATTTAACTGAACGGTGTCATACTTATTCCTTAATTTCCTTGCACAGCAGACTGAGGATGATGTGATGCTCATCACTCCAATGAATATTGTGTTGTTGTGTTAGTGTTTGTCTTTGTCACACCTTTTCCCAGACCCCATGACCCATCCATTAATTAAACCCTAACCCTCTTCCCACTGGATGGGTGATTAAGTGGCAAAATTTACACAATAAATAGATCACACACTTGGTGGGGCAGATGTGGTGAAAGCGACACCAACTCACTGCGGGATCTTCTATTTCCTGTGCAATAGCCCACATTGGCCCCATTTTACCCACCCACACATAAAAGCGATCCATATTTTAGATATAGAAGAAGCTAATTCATCAACATAATCATTCAGGCCCTGTGTTTTGTTGCATAAGTGCTTAACCTTGTCCACTGACTCTGACTCAACTCCTCCTGACTTCAAGATTTTGTAAGTTTAGTTTTAAATACTGGCTCCCCATTGCTCAGAAGAAGTTACTATTGCTAGTTTTTGTTATCATATCAGGTCTTCTTCGTTCTGTCATGGTGGTAGTCTGATCTCAGTCTTTCTAAAGTTATGATATAATAATATAACCCATTAACCCTGTGTTTTCTTTCAATCTAGTTGCCTGTGATGGATAATACTTTGATTAATCCTGCAGTTGGAGTTCACCTAGGTGAGAGAGGGACTGTGCTTGTGATTCCTTGCCTGCTAGCGCGCTAGCCTGCTACTACCACTACCACCATGGCACCTTGGGAAACTGTGCATTAAGAATATAGAGAGGTAGCACCCCTTGCTTCATCTATTTAGGTAAGACAGCTATTAAGCATTGCTTCAGGCAATATAGACAGTGGCAATCCCCCTCTAGTGGTCAATATAGTTACAGGGGGTAGTAGGACAAGGGTACCGTATAACTAACTGGTATACACTTTTTACAACATATTTAAAAGGCAGCAGTGCAAAGTAAAACACCAAAAATCATTTGAGGCAGAAAGTAAAATATTAATTTATTATTACCCTTTTTGAACAATAAAGCCCACCCTTCCACCCACAACAGTTCCACCCCTCTCCCCAAACAAATATTCCGGTCCCCAAATAATGTCAAATTAAAAAGTCAAAGAAACACTCCCAGTTCCAACTCCCATCATTCCCACCCTCTCCACCTACAACAAGTCCCTCCCACCAAAACTAATATTAAAAAAGAGGCTAAAGAAGAGGACAGTGACTACATGAGTGTCAGAAGCTTTTTGAGGTGCCTCTCAATGTGTGCATTCAAGATGTGCTAGCCTCACCAGGACACAGTGCTGGAAAATGTAGTATGAGCGTGAGGGGGGACAGCAGTGGTGGTGTGACGGAGGGTCTCCAGCCTCTGCTGCCACAGCTGGGCTGCTATCTCCTGCCTACTAGGTCATCAACTAGCATGAGTAGCTTTATCAAGAAAGAAAAAGGCAAATTGTAAACAATGCTTTGTGCAAAGCACTTGTTTAAAATTATACAGCAGCACAGTAGCAATACATTGCTGGTCCTTAGGGCCATTCGAATTTGATGTGATTAGAGTCACAGCCATTTTTTACCCACACATGCCTTACATAAAAAACGCTGAAACTGGCTGAAAGGAATTAAGGCAGAATAACAGCACATGTGATTATTTTTTTTTTCTTTTAAAGGATTTCCTAGCAACAAATAAACAGTCCCTTTGTGTGAAAAATTAAACATAAACGACCTCTCATTATTGAGCAAGGCATTATGCAATAGGGAATATAAGTATTCTTGTGCTAAATTAATGGAGGCATACTAGCTAGTGCGCCGGTAGTCGGTACTTTGCTACTCTGCAGTCTGCAGCTGGGACAGCTGTATTGGATAATTATGTTCTTCTAATGGCTTTGCTCTTCTGCAAAATGCCTTTCAATTTTACCCTGACTCCCCAGTTTGCCATAAGTAGACGGAGGGAAAAATTATGCACTGCAGTACAAGGAAAGGATTAAGAAACTGGATATATAGATTGTATTTGGCACATTCTTCACAGATCATCCTGTCCGCAAAACTCAAGGCACTTAGTCCCACCTTACTCCCTGGCTTCGCCCTGCACCACAATTTGTAATTATTTCCCAAAAATACATTTGCTTGGCAGTAAGGGAAGGAAACTTAACTTACTCTACTGCAGGGTAAGTTAGAGGGATTAGGTCGGGTAAGCAGACATTTTACTGCAGAATAGTGGGGTGTCACTGATCATCAACATTTGCCTAAGCTTTGGCTTAATCAATCACTGTAGTTGACAAATGCTGAAAGGGAAAAATTTGAAAAGGCGTAAATCTGATATGGAAGTCATGAAATATATAAATACCTTAGCCAAAAAAATGTGGCGCGTGACAAGAATGGATTTGTCAATTTTTTAGTCAGGTTGGGACAGAAGTTAGGAAAAAATAAAGGAGTGAAGTACTAGGAAGTAACTGAGTGGACACTGGGAGGGAAGGGAAACACAATTTGTTTTCGCTTTGCCATGCATTGAAAACTTTGTAAATGCCACATTAACTGAAGTAGACGCACATTGCACATCCAACACTGCAGTGCTGAATTGAACCATGTAGCAGTTTGATCATGAGTGGCACTGGCAAAATGCCATGGGAAGGGAGGTGATGTGTGGGGTGTATATCTGCCTCACTTAACAAATACAGTGAGTCAAGGGTGTAGACAGAAATACGACTCCCCCACTTTGAACCACAGCTTTTATGAAACCATTCCAAACAAGCAATGTAGGTGTGCACACCCCTCTCCAGAAGAACTTCTTGTTTCTTCATTCAAGCAATTATCCATTCATCATTTCATTGTTCTAGTATTCTTCGACCTTTGATACCCACCATTTAAACTTTACGTTCTTGCGTCCAGTCTTTCACCATTGAAATCCATCCATCCATATATATCCATCCATCCATTCATTCACCTATCCTTGGCTCTCAACCATCCTTTCATCAATATATCTATTTACATACCACACATGCTTTCACCCATTCACACTTTCACCCATCCTGCTTTAACCCACCCGAGAGGAATTCCTTTCACCTATCAACCCTTTCACCCACCGAGGCAGGCATCCTTTCACCCGCACACCCTTTCACCCATCCTTCAACCACCCATGCATCCTTTTACCCGCCTATGCATCCTTTCATCTTCACTCACCCACGGATCCTTTCACTCATATAACATTTCACCCATCCTTTCTCCTTCCATCCTTTTTCCCCCTTTTCCATCAACCCATTGGTTTTAGGATTCATTATGAGCTTTAGTCTTCTGAATTGCAGATAGACGAGGCCATTAACTCAACCCCCGCTGTAGCTGCTAAAGTGGGGGGTTCATGACGTCCATGCCAATAAGCAAGTAATGTGACTTACCACTGCCCATCCCTGCCGCTGCTGCAACGCCCCCATCGACAGCTGCATGTCTGCTTCGCAGGTGCTGCCGCTGGCCCCGGTGGGCTGTGCGGCTAGAAAAAACATTACACATTTTAGATACCAGATACGCCTCCCCTTATTATTTATTTTTTAACAAAAATCAACCGCAATACATCACTACAGTTTGGTTGCAGTATCTTCTATCAAAAATATCATGTTAGGCATTTTGTTGGTTGAAAATGTTTGAAAAGCCAGGTAGTCAAAGCAACCAAAAGCATTTTGTAATGGAGGTGCAGAGCTATGACAACTCTGAATCATTGGTGCGCAAGGGGAGGAATAATTGGTCAATGAAGGACAGATGGTCTTGGTTGCCAAATGCAATAGGACAGTCTTCATACTAGTCTCCAGCCATGCTGCACTGTTATAGCAAATAGTGGCATACTACTGTATAAATGAATGATAACACATACACAACATGGGGGGGGTCAACCCATGGCTACTCTCTAGTTTTACTGTTTGAGCATGAGCAAGAAAAAGAAAGCCTTCTCAACAAACATGTGTAGAATAAGAGTAGCTTACTTGGGCGTTCAATCTTCACCGTAGAGTCCCTGTCATAAAATCAGTTCTCTTAGTCTTACAGTGCCAGTCCACAAGACCTATAAGGGGAGAGGGAAAGCTTACTGGCAAAGCAGAAGAAAGGAAGCTACAGACAGACTAGTACAGACAGGAGTAAGTCAACTACAGAAACGTAAAATATCAAAAATCACTAGGATAAGGCAAGAATTTAACAAACATTAGATAGAACGAAGATGGTGCATTCAAATGTATTCTATTGGCTGCAGATTCATGCTCTAGATGTCTATGGGTGTGGCCACAATGATCGGCTGAGGCTCAAACTGTTATTTAAGATTTGCAAGTCTTTATCTGGACATATGCAGTAGCAGCATTTCACTCAGACCAGGGACCAGGGTTTGCCTCTAAGGCTTACTGGGATACCATGGTAACCCTGGGTGTTCCTGTGCATTATTCCTCCGCCTATCATCCTGAGGGAAATTTGATAGTGCAAAAGAAGAACCATGACTTAAAGCAGTCCTTTACAGCTAGAGTATTAGGTTCAGGTCGTAGTTGGATCCATCACTTGTATGGAGTCCAGAGAGCTTTATATATTCTGCCTAGACAATGCTTGGATAGCCGGACTCCCTATGAAGTCCTCTTTGGGGTCCAGAAGTACGGTCCAGGTCTTGACAACCCTGGCACAGTCGTGGCTTATACGCCTTTTGACATCAATTAATTGTTTTGCTGTTTTACAGGAACTACAAGATTTCCAAGATGAGGGCTTAAATGAAATTTCCAAACATTCTGCCACTGATGAAGTGAAGGAGCAACCAGCAACTTTTGGCTGGATTCCTAAAGTTGGGGATCTAGTTCAAGAGAAGATAAGTGAGAGAAATAATTTGTCCCATCAGACCGAGCACCAGTGCCAGTCCTTGGCATTCAAGGTACCAGAACTGTGATTTTGCCACCACTTGCTGGTTGTAGAAACAAACTGCTTGTTTCCATAGATTTGATCAAGCTTCATCATGTGGCCAGTCCTCTATAGTAGGCTAAGTGGGCTCCTGGGTAGTTGCCTGCCTCCTCTTGCTGTCATACAGGAAATCCCTCTACAAGCAATAAATAATACAAATACTGATTCTCCCTGGCTGGGGACGTTAGATGCTGAAATTTGAATACTTCCTGTTACTACTGCTTATACGGGATGCACTTCAGATGTGAATTTACAGTTTTCTACTGCTACTCCTAACAAACACATCTCTTTATTACCAACCACCTTTGGAGGTGTCTACCAGTTCTCCTTTGCGACATGAGGTCCCTGTTTTTCCACAGACTGACTCTTTGCCAATATTAATGATTTTTCTTCAGATTCCTCGCATACTTCACTGCATGGAGTCCGTGCATTTCTTCTTAGGCTGAAACAGACTCATCTGATTCCTCCATGGTCCGATATCTCGATTTCTATCTCACTGCTTTGTTATTCATTTGGAATGGATGTGCTACAGTATTTTCCTTGCTTCTGAATGCAGCTGAGGTATTGAAGCCTCATTCTTCTTCACATAAAGTTCAAAGAGGCCTGCCCTTGTGAACATTTCTGAATTTCCTGTCTCGAATGGAATTGTTCTGGATAAAGTCCCATTTGATATGTTTGGTCCTACAGAAACTTTACAGATTCCTTATGTGTTTAAGTTTGCTATGGATGAAAAAAATACTCTTGCATCAACTTCTGATGAATAGGATGTAGATACTGTCAAGAGCAAGCTTTATGAACTAGAGTCTTATACAGTATTTGAAACTGAAGATGTGTATTTAAATTCTGCTAATGATGTTTTGTTACCATCATTATGCTGACCACTATTTACACACAGCTAGTACTCCACGTACTCTTTTCAATTACACACCATGGGAACATTGCCCAACACCACCAGTCAGTAGTTCAAAAAGGTATTTGAAAAAGTTAGCATAATTTTCTAGCCACAACCCTATAGACTCAGCTTCTTATTATTATAAGCTTACCCCTTCCCAAGATAAGAAAAATATGCTGACCCAAACAAAATCTATTTGTTCAGATTCATGTATTTCCCAGTTGGCCATGCAAGGTTACGAATATTGAAAAAAAGAACAGTGATTTGAAATCATTTTGAGGAACATTACACTGGCAAGGACATGGCATTGATGCTTTATTTAAAGCTCACCTGATCATTAGACAAATGATCTTTTTTAACAAAACAGTGCAATAAACTACCTGCCCGGGTTTGGTGAAAATTAAAGAAATGAACACACCTAGCATTCCCTCTACTGGACACTTTTGATAATTGGCAACACTTTGGAAAGGTTACAGAAGAACAGGTCAATAATATGATAAAGAATGGTACATATAATTCTTCAATTTCAGGTTCAGAGGGGTGGTTAGTGTCGCCAGTCAGCACTAATTGTTCTAACACACATTTTTTAAACTCCTCAATGGCTTTCAAAGCCAGCAGACCAGACCCCCCATACATGCAGTCACAACTTTCAGGGGTGGTTACCACCTATAGCGTGAGAAAGGTATGCCACCAATAGTTACAGCATTCCACCTTATCTGCAGTTAAGGAACAGTTATTGCTCCTTTCCGATGACATGGATTTGCAAGATTTCTTGTTGGGCCCTAGGTCACCACGTTCTAAACCGCTCATATATGCCACTGACAATGAACTTTGGAACATTTCTCAGCAAGAAGCTGCTGAACGCTTAACGAAAATTGACAGGGTTAATTTGGAAAAAGCATTAGCTGTTGTGGATAATGGCATTCCTGCACTGTGGACTCAAATGTATTCTTTGAATAATATTGTATCATCTGCATTCAATATAATACAGAATGACAAGTCTCTCCTCCAGCTTTGGCAAAGTAAGCTGAGATCGATTATGCAATTGAGTTGGACATGGTAGGTTTTAAAAACAAAATGTGCGCCATGGAAATATCTGAATGCAACAGAATTATTTTTGCCTTACAATTTAACACGAATATAAAGACTGATGACAAAAAAAGATGCAACCTAAACAATGCTGAACATAGAGCATTTAGAAAAATTGCATTTTACAGTAGCCGAGACACCATCTGCTGTATGGTTGATCCATGGGTTTATTTCATTACCAATATCAACATTTCAGTTTACTTGTTGTCTGAAACACTTTCAAGTAGGCAGATGTGAAGCTTTAGGGGAGAATTCTTTCACAAAACCTGGTTTTTACCCTTTGATTGCAGATTTTTGAGTGGGGAAGCTGAAGTCTTCATTAGCTGAAGAAAATGAGAAACTTCATTCGCCCATTCATTAGTTTGTAAAGAGGTGACACTTACGGGGTAAACATCCTTTACACCGACTGCGTTACAACGCATGTCCTTACCCCGCATTTTTTACTCCACATCAACTTTTACAACACAGGGCTTTACACCACAAGCCATTACAAAGCATCCCCCATTACAACGCCCCAGTGGAGTTAGAATAGTAAATTGCGTTGTAATGGACAATGCGCTGTAATGACTTGCGGTGTAAAGCCCTGCGTTGTAAAAGTTGTTGCGGAGTAAAAATGCGGTGTAATGGCACTCGTTGTAAATGCATGTGGAGTAAAGTGTCATATTCCACTTCATGGGGTTTGCAATGCTTCCATGGCCAATTTGATGTGTTACCTGAAGGGTGCCCCAGTCTCCTTGATTCGGACAGTGTTCTGATTACTTTCAAATGGAAATTATTTGATCCCGAATTTTGTTACTCCACAATGGATGGTCCACCTCGAAGCCAAATGGTGATGGACTTGCCACACATCCTGCTGTGTTGTGAGTGTATGATACAGTACTTTAGATTGTCTATACTTTAGGAATTGAATGACAACTGGTCTTTAGACCTATCTGGTTACACTGTGTGCAGCCTGTGTTCTGCTGTCTCCGCTGCCCTTTCAAGTGTGCACTGGACCCATATCTGGCAATGCAATTGGTTTGGCCTATGGATATGTATCTGCAAGTGCGTCCATTGAGGGCTCACTTTCATTGCTATCCTATGAGACTGCCATTGCTGCAGGATTCTAACTATGAGCTATTATCTCCAGCAAGAATGGATGCTAAGGCTCATGAAATCATGGGATCTGGCTCTTCTACTGCGGTTACACTAGTCGCTGCCAAACCATCAGCTTCTGCTAATTGCGCTGGATATGACCATGTTTGTTCCGTGAAATTTGCTCTTAAGGCTACTGTGGATATGTTGTCTGTGGATGTGGGTTCCTTCTTAGATCCCATTGACTCTGTGAGCATGGGAAACATTTCGGGAGCCTCCTATATTTTTTTGGGCCCCTTGTTTTTTATCACAAATTGACTTTTATTAAGTTTTATTAATTGTACTCTTTTAATTGGCATGTATTTTTTATGGTTTTTATCTGCTTTGGAGGTTAAAAGAGTCACAAAAAAAAATCCAAAAATGTTGGTGTGAAAAGCTGCAAAGGTGCAAGCTTGAAACACTAGAAACCAGTAAGCAAGGAAGTGTGGGCAACGTGCTTCATAACAGTTTCTGGCTCAGTAGGAAGCACGAAGCAAAGGGACACAAACGTCCCTACACAATATTCTACTCATTAACAGCACGTACACTACATCATTCTGTGCAAAATGGGTCAAAACCTCCCTGTACCATATTCCACTCATGAACAGCATGTACACCACATCATTCTGTGGCATCCTGATCCCCCAAAATTTGTTTTATATAAACAGCCTCTGCATTACATTCAGCAGAGGAGCACTTCAGCTGTGATAGTCCTGAAACGCAGTGCATTGTGATTGAGATGCAGCCCTTCTGACTCTGACTTTTATTCTGCAAAGGACAATATCCTGCTCTACATCAGATCGACTACTTGACCCAACATACTCAGGTATGGGGGGGTAAGGCTTTCCCAATCAATCTGGCAGAGGGTGCTCCCACTATGCTCTCGAGTATAGGTAGTATTGGCTAGGAGTATAATCACATAGTAACGTTATAATGGGCGAACTGTTTACCTTTTTCACCATCCTACTAATGCTGGTTACAATGCTTTGTTTCTTCTGCCTAATATTTACAGTTCACTTTTCTATACAAGAATACGATTGTTTCAATAACTGTTTGAAAAGTCATATTTGTATCTTTCTTGTGTTTACCTTGGGAAAGCAAAAGTAACATCAAAAGGGTAATTCTAATTCCATGATTTCCTTGGGGAATATGAGTGGTCATGTTCGAGGTTGTTGATACCATCTGGTACCCTGGTAAGGTTAGGGGTTCAGATGGGGCACTGTCAGCTAGCTAGTAATTTGGCCAACATTTCCTGTTGATATGTGTGAACGGAGTTCCTATATTCTGAAGTTTATGTTGTCCAGATACACAGTCCTGCTTAATTCGTAGGAACTATGTGGAACTAGTTTGGACCTTTTTTCAGGGCAGATTTAGATTTTCAGTCTGGCAAGCAGAACTTTGTAGTATATCGGGATTACTGGCCCATGATGTAGAGAGTTGAGCATTTGCTTTCTGTGTGAGTTCACCACAAGCTTGCTTTTATAATCGGAATTCAGCACTGGTAAGGCAGGTTATGCTGGTTTATGAAATATACTTTTTCTTAATAGCGCATTTTATTACACTATTTATTGTGGATTATTTCCAAGCTTAATACACTTTGCCCATACGAAATGTGATCTGTTGTTGCTCTTCTTAAAAGATATATTGTTCTTTCCCCTCGTTCAATGTTAAATTACATAGTCAGCAAATATAAATTTGATATTCCCAAAATCTCCCATGCGATTTATCTGATCATCAACATTGCTGAAAACTCATAACAGAGTAGTGATAATACAATTTAGGGGCATATCTACAAGGCCCGCGATAAAATTATCGCCGCTTTAGCGTCCGTTTTCGGGCAAAAAGCGGCGATAATTTTATCGCCCTATCAGCAAAGACACGCTAGCTCGTGTGTTCTATGCCTCTGCGCCCGTTTCCTCAACGCCCAGCTCTGCAACGTTAATGATATGCAAAGTGGGCGTAACTGACAGAAATAACGCGGAAAATGTCGCTAACCGACATTACTCCAATTATCTATCTGCACGCTAACCAGTGTAGCGACGATAAAAGTAGCGCTAACCGCGCTTATCGCAGGTGTCATTACGCCTGCTCTGACTCTTACTAAGCCATTATAGCCTATGGGTGGTGGATTATAAGGTTGAGACCACCCTGCCTTATCTACAAGGATTTGCCTATCACTGTGCGATTATCGCTGGATTTCCAGCGATATTCGCACATTTTGCCTCTATCGCTGGATATTATATCACATTGGAGATAGGTGTTGATGATAACGCGCTATCTCTGCGCTATTATCCAGCGATAGCCGGTGATAATTATACTCACGCTAAGTGCGCTGAGCGATAATTATCGCGGGGCCTTGTAGATATGCCCCCAAATGTGTTATTTTCATTACTTAAGAATTTATCGCCAATAATAACGCTTTCTTAGAACACAGAACAATTGTACATATATTTCTTCATGAACAGCACTTCAAAATCAACAATTTCACATGTAACCTGACTGTGTTACAGCTGCATGAATCATAAAAGCTACCCAAGTTGGAAAATATATGTGTTCACCTTGCTCGCAGAAAAAAAACAACAACAAAAACATTTTGCTTGGTTAAAATGTGTTTTACTGCGAACATCGTCAGTGATAATTATTCGACAAATTGCCCACAGAAAAACATCAATGGCAGGAAAAGAAAACCTTCTCATTTAAAATGTAATGCAAGGAGATACCAAGCAGGGCCGGTAAGATTGCTTCTATCTCAGCAATGAGCTTGTATCTGCCAATGGAAAAATGCCAAGCTCCGCTTCTTCATCTTTTTTCACACAGGGCGTCATTTCGCAACCTATTTACCCTCCGCAGAACGTCCTACATACGTGAAAATGGAACACCAAGGTGTCGCTTAGGAAAAACAGGCTCATTTGAGCAGCTGTGGACAGTCTGTTATTTATTAGAGCTTCCAACAAAGACATAAAGGAAACGGCCTCTACTGAATGCAGCTCAACCCTACCACAGCTGTTGCACAAATGTATTTCTTGAAGTGGTAGAGGGTGGGAGGAAAGAGTCGCCATATAATTCTAGACAAAGAGGTAAAGATGCTTGCCTTTTTTCTTAGCAACTTGAAAAACAAGAGGTGGCATTCAAAATGTGGCTCAAGAATCTCAAAGTCAGATTTCAGAAATCTGAAGAAATACAATTAGTTTAAAAAAACGTTCTGGCACCATAGAGAAAATATTTATAATGAAAAATATTGTTCATAAAATAGTATGATAGAGATTTTCTTAAGTTTTGAATTTAGACAAAAACTGAATCATGAATATTTTCTGAATCTCTAACAAGTTTGAAGCAGGGTTGGTGGGACAATGAAATGTAGCGCATACATCTGGGATATTCCGAAAACTCCATTGTAATACATGCAAAGACAGCTCTTTCCTATTCGTTTTTAAAATGTATTCTGCCTTGAAAAGTGGAAAACTATGATATTATGTCACTTATGTTAAAAGGAATCAATAAAGCAAATATTGCAGTAGTCCCATATTAAAGACTGTTTTTAATCTTAAAGCAGAGGAAGATGAATGGTAGGAATAGTAGGTATTTAATGTTGTCTTCGTGCTTAAAAAATGGTGAACAGTTATTTCCCGAGCTCTGCTACTTGGAGCCCACCAGCACAGTAGAGCTCTTCTCCAGACAGTGGTAGTGTGCTCAGCCACCGCAGAAGAGCTGTGATGCATTGTCTGTGTCAAAAAAAAAAAAGAAACACTTCCAGCGTAATACCTAGTCAAACAGTCAAAACAAGACACAGAAATACATTTATAAAGAGCACAAACTAAGACGTGTTTTTTAGTAATTGTTTTTACCTTTATGTTATCACCAAAACAATGTAGAGTAACACAAGAAATTCAACTTGAGCGTAACAAAAAAAAAACAATGAATATTTGATAACATAACACAATACTATTTTTTTTAAATTTGTTTCAGCTCCACAAAATTCTCCTGGTTTTATGGAATAACAGGAGTACGGCTTCTGTGCGGCAGATTCTAAGTCACTCTGACCAAATCACAGCCTCAACATTGTTCAATCATCAGCTGCCCAGGGTTTTATGGGAAGCAAGCAAGCACCAACTAATGACTACATTTGGATGTCGTTTTCGCAGTCTTGGTCTCAGCATCCACCTCTTGCAAGTCTTACCTAACTCTTGCTGTAGGTTTACAGTGTACAACAGCCATACCGATTAATTGTATGTTTCACCCTTGGGGAAGAGCTGGGAAACATTGGCTTGTTGCTTGTCCTTATCCATGCCTATTAACCACCTTATGAGCTCTGAATGTCTCAATTAATTTACATATACATTTGGCAGTTACCAACTACGATACGTCAAACTGAAATTTGGTAATAATATTTTATTGTGAATATCACCAGAGACAAGTACTCAGATCAGACTTAAGAGAGAGGATGTGCTTTGCAGAGACTCAAAGATGGTTGTGTGTCCCTCTCGCTAGAGTTAGGGAAACATTGTTCAAGTTGTTCTCTTCCTTGATAGATAGAAAAATGTATTGTGTACCCCTGTGGAAAGGATTATGCAAATACTTTTCAAATGGCTCACAACAAGTCAGTCCTTTGTAGTGCATTCTTTTACAGTGTCAGTCAGTCTAGACTTGGCACCTCTCAAGTTGCAAACCCACATACAGCCACTTTGTTCTTGAAGTGAGGGTTACATGATGGCACCAATTCAAGAATTCAATGGTGATAGCTGTGCGCAAATAAGAACACAAATTGAAGAGCAGTTCTCATACTAGTGCTGCTACCCCTGGCTCAAGAACTAGCTCAGGCTCCCTCTCCATCCCAGAGAGGATTTATGCCCGAAATACACAAAAAGGAGTGGGGGCGTGCAGTCTGAAGGGCTCAGTGTGTCTTCTCCTCTAAAGCAGAAACAAGTGCCGGACCACTGTTCACTAACTATCCCTAAGATAAAAATTGTGACAATGTTCCCTTCAAAGTCTCCCATGTATAAACTCCTTTCAGGGATTTGCCATGAAAGGCTTGTATGCATAAAATTGTAACATTGTTTGTTGGGCTGATTAATAACTAAGAAAATATGACCCAATGAGCTGTTACAGCCATAAAGTCAACTGTTCTGACCACTGAGCCACATGTTTATGATCAAGAGAGCTTTACTGGCCTCAGATATGTCGAGTGTGTTTCACTCTGTGATAAATAGCTGATACCATTTCTCTATTATATCCTTACAGGACAAGTAGGTATAAGTAAGGAATTCACAGTGGGGGTCTGCAATTTCTATTGGGTTCCTAAAAATAAGAGGTCCCTAATCAGAAATCTGTGCACTTGAATTTGTCAATTTACAACTCTTAAGTCCACACACTATCTGATTTTGTCATTTGACCACCTGACCACAAAATACTGGAGACATTCATTCCGATGACTCTGTGCATTCCATTATCCCTGCCTCCTCCAATCTTGACAATTCTTTCTCCATTTCACTCCTCACAACAAACAGAACATTCCTTACATTGTAATTTACTGGAGCTGCCTTTTCCTTCAGAATAATCTTGTGTTTTAATCCTTCCAACATGCCAATCTTTCCAGAAAATACCTCACTGAATTCCTTGCATGTTATCTCACCCCAGCTGTCCCTTTCATTCATCACTAACACATGGTCTTCACTGTTAGGGTTTAGGGTGATATCTAAACTTCTTTGGTCTCTCCAACCTAGTACGCATGGTCCATACTCTGCCACATACACCCTACCTTGTACCCTTCAGCCTTTAAACTTAAAAAAGAACATCTCTAAAACACACCATAGGTATTGCTCCTCCTGTTAAGCTGTCTGGTTTTATATCAGATTTCCTTAACTCCTCACCTATCTCCCTTTCAAACTTTTCCTTTCACATGTCCAAGTTAATGATGGTGAAAGGTGACCCTAAATCTACCAGAATCACTGGTATGCCTGCCACTTTCACTTCACGTCTGGGTTTGTTTCTACCACTGTTATCAATATCCAAGACTACATCTTTCACCCGTAAAATACAATCCTCTTCCCCTGACTAATCTACCCTCTGATGCAGACTCTCTTTGGGACTCAGACACACACTGTACTCTTTCTCTCCTATCCCTTTTCCTACAGGAACGAGCATAGTGTCCTATCAATCCACATATCAAGCACTTCCGATCTCTCGCCCTGCACTTTTTACTGTTCGCCAAATGCTCATGACTTCCACATCTGTAATAACACAATCCACCTTGACTCACACCCTTACCATAGTGTTCTGTAGGCAAGACAACATTCTTTTGATCCTTCTTCTTTGTACCTTTTCCACTTTCCAATGTCTTTTTAAAGGTTTCACTGCTTTTCTTCCCACTCATAACACCCACTTCTGTGCCTTCTTTTTATTTTTTGCGTTTTATATAGCGCGAACTAGACCCGAGACTTTGGGTATCAGAGCACTCTACATGAGCACCGGTTTCATCGGTTTCTTTACAGATGGACACATTCATTAGGTCGAGCCTCGAGTAGCGCGCAAGCGCTGCTAGGCGAAGACTTTAAGTAAGGGGGTTTCAGAAGCAGTCCAAACGCTCGTGCGTCGTGGCTGGCCTTTTTCGGATGGTTACGCGCGGCGCAGACATGTGTTTCCCATTATCGTGCCCAGACGCGGGCGCGATAATTGGAAACACATGCCGGCAAAAGGCCATGACGCACGAGCGTCTGGTCAGCTGAGCAGGCTGCAGCGCTCGCTCGCCCCCGCTCCTCCGTTTCGATTCCGTGCTTGTTTACTTTTCTCTTGGCTGACAGAGTTCAGGCTCAGAAGCTCGCTCGCCCGCCCTCGTGTTGCTAGGGCAGATGGCGGTTGGCTCGAGCTGCGCCACGGGTGGGGTGAAGGTTCGCGCTGTTATCTTATCGAACGTCCAGAGCGGTTGCACGAGGCAGGGGGAGGCGAGTGCACGGTGTGCACGTGGTAGAAACGCGAGCGATCCACGGCCGCCACGTTAGCGTCTCGCGCCCTCCACCCAATCCGCAGCCATGGCTGGTGCCGCCCTCGCGCTCTGGAGGCTCTCCCTGAGGTGCGGCGCTCGCGGGGCCACTGCCCCCCCCCCACGGCAGCGGCCGCAGCTTCTCCTCGGTGGCCCCGGCCCTTCCCGTCGCAGGAGGGCAAGAAGTTCATGTGGGCGCGGTACAACTAGATGAAGCGGCTGGTGCAAGGTGAGCGCTCCCGTGGGGCACTCTTGAGGGTGGAAGAGGGTCTGCGCGGGTGGGAGAGGCGAGGGGCCTCTTTGTGGGGGGGGCTCAGCCAGCAGACGCTGGTCCATGCTGTGAAAGGAGGGTCAGGTACTTTGCCCCCTCCGTTGGAAGTGCGGCTTCAGATGCAGTGGTTGGGGCGGGGTGAGCCTTTGACATGCTGCGGTGGGAAGGTTCGCAGCAGGTGCTCCCTGGGGGGCTGTGCGTTGGCGAGGGTCACTTCTGTGTCCCTGCACACAGAGAAGGGACAGGGGCATGCAAGGTGTGTGCCCGGGGCAAGGGACCTTCTGTACCAGCTGAAGGGGGCATAGAAGACTGCTGCGGGTGAGGAGGCGGCCCTGACATGGTTCCTGGGGGTGGGGGCACACGGGCCTCCGGTTGGCACTGAACTTACCTGTATGTCCCTGGATCCCACGTGCTGGCTGTGCATCTGTTGACCCAACGCAGGGCTGCACTCTGCATCCACACATAACCTGCTCCACCCTCCTGGGACCTGGAGGTGGCCCTCACTCACGCCCACTCATTCTCCAGCATCCCCCTGTAACAGATCACCCCATGGTGCGCGCAGGAAGCCTTCACTCATACCCTTCCATGACCCTCACTGACTCCCTGTATGAGGGTGCCCTCCCACAAATGCTTGTTGTGATAGAATTTGGCGTTCTGTATTCTCTTAAAACATTGAAAGTAGCATCTACACCAGTGGTTTCTTATTATTAGTAGCCCACTGAACATACAATAAGCCCTTTTAGTAGCGAGGTGTGCGATGATGGCAAATGTGGGTGTGAGACAAACTTTAAATTGTCGTAATTTCCTCCCATTTTATAGTCGGCACTGAGCATTCCCATACCATGTGTTACAAGCATTGACACAGCCAATAGGTCTTGTCTTGTTGAGTTATTGGCTTTGGCAAAGCCGTTACATTATGCTGCTCAGCATCAGCTAGAAAAAGAAAAAAAGAAACAATGTATGAGACAGTCGCTATTTTTTTCCTTTGAGTTTTATGTCAGTCCACTGTTTATACTGCGAGGGAAACTGTACAATCTTATGACGTATAAAGTTGTACAAATGTTTGCACAATAATATTGTTTCATCTGTGAAGACATTTCTCAAACTGAATGAGCCCAATAGCACCCAGCTGACTTAACGGAAATATTATATTCAGTGTGTCCTGATCGGTTTCAATTTTTTTGTATGGTCTTGTTCCCATAGTCATTCAAGCTATCTGTGTGTCTCGTGGTGGGAGTGAACATGTCCTTTTCCATCTTTCAACCTGGCTGCAGTTTGAGCCTTAAGATCTTGCATTAGCTCTAACTGCCCCCGTGCTAGACCTGCTGGCAACAAAAGGAGAGGGTTCTGGCAGTTACTAAAGATGCTCCTATTTCACTCACAGACTAAAGGTCTAAAGGCACTCACAATCATTAGCTCTGTTGAGACTAGATTTACCAATGACTAATCATTAAGGCCAGACTCGAAATGCAGCACAACCTGAGAGTAGTGTGTGGGTCAAAGAGTTTCACTAGATCTCATTAGAGTCTGCGGCTCTGTAATTTACCCCCTTCCACAATAACATTTTTCTAGAGTCATGGTAACAAAACAAAACGGACCAGCAATAATGCTTGTCTGAGGCCAGTCTGTAGCCAGCCAGGGGAACAAGGAGCAGGCAGCGACTTAAGATTTCCTGTTCACTTCAGTGATGCCCTTGTTCTTCATATCCTTCAAAAGACGTAATGATGGATAGAGCTTTGCTTTCGATTTTTGTCGTAGTCCCGGCAAACCAAGCCAATAGGTCTCACCTTTGGGACCTTATAAGTGTTTAGCCATACCACAATTAATGTTGTTGCAGTAAGGATATTAACTGCATAACTAAATACTTCTAAGGTCCCAAAGGCGCGACCTATTGGCTATGCCAATGCTTGTTTTTGTTAGGCACGGGGAGATTAAGTGATTTGCCCAGAATCACAGGATGTTAAGTGTCGTTGCCGAGATTCGAACCTGGTTCCCCAGCTTAGTGGTCAACCGCTCTAGCTGTAAGGCTACATCCTCTCCCCACTCATCCTCTCTTCTTTACTTTCTTCTAAAGCAACCTTTGCACATCTCTAAGAAATTTCTGCTTTCCTCTTCTTCTTCAAAAAGCGTTACTTGGTTAAAAATTAACCATAAGAGCAAACGCAAATATATATAAAGAAAAAATACAATTACATATCACGAATAATGCAGGGTCCCAAAATACAATCAGAATAGAATAAGCACATAGATCAAATCATCATTTGTTCATATACTGATTCCCTGTTTAACACAAATGTAAAATGCAGTTATAATTTGATAAAATCTGATCACTTAAAAATATAAAAAAGGAACAAAAGGAACAATCAAAGACAAGACATTTTATACTTGCCTACCCTCTTTCTAGCTTTCATTACAGCAGCAAGATAATTATACACCATAAAACAGACTTGATCAGTTAGCAGCAATTGCAAATAACACATAGCTGATTTATACTGTTTAACATTAAGAGACTTTAAAAGAGGAATTAAAAATAGAGATCTCTCATTTCAATATAGACCACAGAAAAACAACATATGAAGTTATGATTGGAAGGTAATCGAATAACACAGGCAAGGTGCCAGGTTCTTCTTCTGATACTCATTTGAGGGTAAGCCACCAAAACCTGGGCCAGGCCAAGCCTAAACCTGCTTTCCTCACTATTGCCAACACTTTCTTTAAGGTTCCATCCCCAGTAGCCCAAAACCTTTCTTGGATACTCTTATTGTTAGTATGCATAATAACTTGGTCCCTAAATAATTCCTCTTGAAGTCACCCAAATCTGCAAGAAATTGCCATTTTTTAAAGTTCCGAAACGTATTGGATCAATGGATTCACTCTGTTCCTGTTTATGGTGGTAAAACTTATACCTATCTATTGCCATACATACGGTAGGCATATAATATCTATCTAAATCATCTAGCGCCTTAGCATACACATCAGTTTCTTCCTCACTTCTTAATTTTTTCTCCATTTAGTTATACTGCCTTATGAGTTCAGGCCCCAAGGAATGTAACAAAATGCCCTTTTTAGTTTCCACTGTTAATGTTTCATTGTTTATAGTATCCATATAATTACAAAAGTAATCCTTTTATTCCTGCCAATTCATGGGTGGTTCACGTTTGTGCTGCACACATGACTCTTACACTGTACACCCCTTGTAACTAAAATCTGTACTCTTTGCCACTAACGCAATGTCTTGTTGTTTTTCCCTTAAGTTATTTTTTTTACTAATGCTCTTCCTTCACTTTTTCACTAACACATCTTATAATGACATATAACTATGTAAAAAACAGTAAGATTCATTCTGCTTTAAAAGTAGTTTTTTTCTATATGCTTAGTCAATTACTATGGTGTGCCCATCACTGCTGCACTGCTGTTCAGTTTTAAATTTGAGGAAACCTGGTGTGCGTATCACCGATGGTGAATGCGCACTGAAAGCTTTTTTTTTTACTCCCATGAGTGGGTATCACCGTACCCTAGCAGTATAAAAGCTGAAGCCTTAACACAGTGGCACCTCTTGACGTTGCTGCCTTTTACCATCTACTTCTTTCCTCACACTCACCCTTGCAGCATAGCACGCAAGTGCTGAATGCTGCTGCCAGTGCATTCAGATGCTGGTCTGCCCAACTTTAAATGGCCACACAGGCTGTACTGCGTGTGACGTCATCTCCGCTCACAGCATTCCTCAGTTACCTGCTCCTGCTCGAGACACCACACGCAGCTGAATTCTCTTGCTCCAGCCACTGCATGCGTCCTCCTCCCTCTCTTCAAACTGCAGCACAGCTTCTCACGAGCCATTCTTTGCTTGCACATGAGCATCGACGTTGAATTACTATTGATCTGCCTCCTGCCATTTTTAGGTCGAGCATTCAAGACCTCTTATATATACTTTAGTATATACCTATATGTGTATGTACTTTGTGGGCTCTGGAGATCAGCCCTAGGACTTGTCTGCTTCCACTTAGGGACTTTTTTTTCTGTTCAACTGCCTCTATTTAACTGTCTTGATAGAAAACGACCAGCAGAGGTCAGTAAAATACCAGAATTGCTTTCTGCTGAGGGACTTTCTTTTTTCTATTTTCTGGTAACTGCCTCTATTTAACTTTCTTGATAGAAAACGACCAGCAGAGGTCAGTAAAATACCAAAATCACTTTAGCATTCTCTAGATTCCTGTCTCTAGAAATTGTCTTCCACGAGCACCCGTAGAAAATAATATTTTTTTCAAATCTTGTATTTTCAGTGATATGACCACCGAAGGCCCTGATTTTATATTAAAAACAGAGCTTTGGACTATACCATTTTTCGCTGAAAGGCAATATTTCTCTCCAAGTGTTCCCATACCTGGCGTGTCACGCAGTTTGGTGCTTACTTTCCCTCCATGTTAAAGAACAGTAGATGTTTCAGCACCCAGGCTAATGTGCTGCATAGCTAAATACATATAAGGTCCCAAAGGCGAGAACGATTGCATCGCAAATGCTTGTTTAAATGGTAATGTTTTTACCTCCACTGTCAGTGTTTGGCAAATGTTGGACTCACTCGTAGTACTCAGTTTCTGCTCGCTCACTGTACGTAAACCCTCCAACACACATTTCTTCACCTTTATTCAGGTTTGCTTTGTACACCAGTTCTTGCGGAGGTGAGGCCATCGCCAACTTTGTAGTGAAAAGATACACCATCACAAAGTGTATAACTATCCTTCATTCTCAACTTTACAGTAAAGGCAGGACAGCAAAGAAACAGCACCTTCCTTGTGCAAGCCTCCCCTTCTACTGCCACCCTCCAGAACCCTCAACCTTCACATCCTAACTTACCTCATAATGATGTCCTGCACACTCTAAAACTAGAGAGCAGCAACACCACAGGTACTGCCTCATGATCCGTTGTTTATTGTATATTCATTTTATTGTTTTTTCCTAACTCCTCACTCCAGCAGGTGGAGATCGGGGGTGTGCAAGATCGTAGACTGGCTCTAGCAGTTCTGAGGAATGCGATGAAAAGATTAAAAGTTTTCAACCTGGCGGCGAGTGTGTGTGCGTTCCCAGACTTGCTCTAGCAGTCTCTGCAGGTGCGGAGTGTTGTCAAACTGCCCACATTATGCATCCTCATGTAATATTTACAAGGAGCTGAGAGTCGGGTATAATTATTAAGACTTTTAGCACATTTATCCCTTGTGAGCCCATTCCAAGATGGTGCGCGATTATGAAATCTTGCGCTAGCCACTGTGAGGATCTGATTTGCTTAGAAACTGGCCAACAAGCAGGAAGTCGGTCCGTTGCAGTATTTGGCAATCTGGAAGAAGCGCAGTTCTGACCATTGTGGCGGAGATTAGTGAGAAAACTACAAAGCAATCCTCAGAGGCTCCCTCACAGCCATCCTCACAGGAAATGATTGCGATGGCAGTGGAGGCAGCATTCAGAGCCAGAGAAGGTCCTTCTGCCCCTGCAATTCCCAGGATGCAGTAGCCTGAAGGTCCTGTGGGGAATGTGTTGGATATGGAGGAAGAGAACAACAAATGGCGTTTTGTTCAGGGAGCTGAACTTTCAGAGGTGCTACAGCATTTGAGCACCAATTTGAACTTCCATGGTGTTGATCTGGCAGCTGACAAAAGAGACTTTTTAGCGCAATATTTATAACCGGATAAAGTTCCTTTACAATCAGCAATTAAAAGAGTGTTACAACGTGAGTGGAGAGATGTTGATAAGCCTTGTTTTCCGCAATTCCTTTTCAAAAGGTCCTATTGAGAAATTTTCAGAGGAATTTCCTGATTCTGTCAAAGTGGATAGCCTTATGGCAGATAAGTCTACTCAGGGTAATGTGATTTTGTAGGATGCCTCTCTACCAAATGCAGTGGATAAAAAGTGGATGTGGCAATCAAAAGGTCATAAGTGGCATCTAATTTTGTGGTGAGGGCCAACAAGTATTTAATTTAGACTGTACAGCCGCTGCTCAAGGATTTTCAGTCTCTAGCTGATCTCATGGAGGAGGGTTAAGACTGCTCGGCCCTTCTGGCTCTGATGGAGCAGCAGGTTTGTTTCCTATTGGATGTGTCTTTTGACAATTTATGTTCTTCAGCGGTGGCATCAGGAGCAGTAGCCTTGGCCCGCCGGCATATATGAATGCGGACATGGAAGGCGGATGCATCTTAAAAGTCAGTGTTGATGAAACGTCCCTGTGATGGCTCCAAGTTGTTTGGACAGAAATTGAATGACATGCTAAAAAAACACGGAAAATAAGAAGTTGGTTGCTCCAGTAAAGACATTTGCCAGAGGTAGAGGCTTTGCATATAAAAGGGCATTCACTTTCTCTTCAGCCAAGTAGAGCTTCCCAGCCCTTTCGAGTTAGGGGTCACGGCCGGAAGGCGCCTAACTCTGATAAATCTTGATTCCAGCTCCCAGTACCTCAGGGTCAATGCCACCAAAGGCATGACTATGGTCCTGATGTTCGAGTAGGGGGACGTTTGAAGTATTTCAAACCAACATGGGCTTACACAGTCTCTGATGCATGTGCGATAAAGGTAGTCTCTGAAGGTTATCATTTGGACTTCGTGGAGATTCCTTTGGATTTCTTTCAAGGTGACCCCACTACCCAGAGACCACATCAGGAGGCAGTCACTACAGGATGGACACAGGAATCTGCTTTTCAAAAAAGCAATTGTCCCGGTTCCTCTGCAAGAAAAGTGTCGAGGGCACTACTCAATTCTATTCCTGATACAGAAGCCCTCAAGAGACTTTCATCCAGTTTTGGACATAAAGGCCCAAACAAGTTCTTGGTTCATCAAACCTTCAAAATGACATTTCAAAGCATGTTCCCTTTACTGAGGCAAGGGGAGTTTCTCTTTTCTCTGTATATGTTGGATGCCTACCTGCATGTGCCAATCTTCCACAAACACCAGAGGGTTCTACTTTTTGCAATTGGAGACCAGCATTACCAGTTTCAAGTCCTGCCCTTCAGGTTGACTTCAGCGCCAAGAGTTTTTACAAAGCTTTTGGCTCCTTTGGTGGGTATTTTGCATGCTAAAGGTATCTATTTATACCCCTATCTGGATGATTGGCTAATTAGTTCTTCTCTTTCTAAGGTGAGAGATGACATCACGGAAATGTGTCACGTCCTGAGGAGTCATGGCTTCCTGTGAAATCTCACCAAGTCAAATCTTCACCCAGTACAGAGACTTCAGTTCATCAGGGCTTTGTTTTGCATGGACATCGGGGTAGTGTTTCTTTCCCCAGCAGGTCAACCAGGCTGGTGGAACATCTTTCAGATCTTCTACAAAGGACTCAGGTGTCAGCCCACTTGTGGTTACAGAGTCAGGGGGGAAGGAAGCAACTCTGGCTCTGGTACCTTGCAACCATTTACATCTGTATCCCTTTTTCCACCATGTATTGAGCCACTGGAACCCCTCTCCCAAGATTTTTAGGCCTTCGTCCCGATCTCTCCTCAAATCAAGGAAGAATTGCAATTCCGGGGAACTTAGAAAAGGGGTTCAAGTTAAGACAGCCCATCCCTCTGGTTGTGAGAACAGACACCAGGAAGAAGGGTTGGGGTGCAGTTCTTGGGGAAGCCAAAGCTCATGGACAGTGGTCTTTGCAAGAAGCCCAGAATCCTTCCAATTGGAGTGAGTTGGCTGCAGTAAGAGCCACCCTTCTGTTTCCTTCCGTTGATAAAGGGTCAGGTGGTCTGCATCCAGATGGACAGTCCGGTTGTGAGAGCATATATCAATAAGCAGGGGGGATGATTTCATCTCTTTATCTTCTTGCCAAGGAGATATGCTCTTGGGCAGAGCTCATTCTTCTCTCTCCAGGCAGTTTAACTGCCGGGGAGGGAGAATGGGCCTGTTGATCAGTTGAGGACATTTCCATCATCGGTCTTCCTATGTCTTTTTCTCCTGATCGTTCAAGAGGTAATATGCAGGTTTGGCCATCCGTGGTTGGATCCCTTTGGCACATGGTAGCATTCTCTTCTGCCACAATTTTGCTCTCTAGTTCCAACCAGGGGTGCATGGGCAATGGATGCATTATCAGTGAGATGGTCTTGGGACCTTTTATATTGCTTGCCGCCTTTCCCATTAATACCCAGGGAATTACAGAAAATTTGGGAGGATCAAGTCTGGGTCATCCTGGTAGGAGAGGAGACCTTGGTTTCCTCTATTACAGGAAAAGGCAGTCACTCCTCCATGGACCTTGCCCTTTAAGCCATCCCCATTAAGCAAGCCAAGTCTGTTGCACAGATCTCTCAGTCACTTAAATCTGGGGGTTTGACTGCTGAAAGGTTGAGGTTATTAGCCCAGGGTTGCTCCTCAGAAGTAGCGAATCCATTCGGGAGTCCTGTCATCCTTCCACTAGAAGGTCATACAATAGAAATTGGGGGAACTGGTATTACTCCAAGCAGTTGTAGCCCAATGTTTGTTACCAGGTCAAGATCTTGGATTTTCTAAGGGATGGATTTGTACTGGATTGGCAGTCTCCACCATTAGGGCTCAGTGGCAGCAATCCAGGCTTTCAGTGAAGCGATATTGACATTAGTTTCATTAGTTTCCAAGCTATTAAGGGGTTTCTCTCTCTAACGTACTGCTGTCAGGTCTCTGGTTCCTCCTTGGGACTTGCTATTGGTCCTTCAAGTGTTGGCAGAGACTGCCTTTGAACCTCTGGACTCTGTGGAGCTTAACTATTTGATGCAGAAAGTAGTGTTTTTGGTGGCAATTTGTTCAGGGTGGAGAATAGGTGAAAATGGTGCTTTACTGTTCGTCTCCCTTTAATCCAATTCTTCCTGGTCTAAGTGGTGTTGCGCTTTTTTTTTTGCCTAAGTTTCCTTCAGCCTTTTACTGCCCTCAAGATATAGTCCTTTCAGTTTTCTACTCAGATCTTTCCTCAGCTGAGGAGGTTTGCTTAGACATGTTGGACATGCACAGTGCTTTGTCTATTTATTTACAGAAGACATTATATTTTCGGAAGTCAGATACCCTGTTTACTACTTTTGAGTTTTGGGATTGGAAATAGAGGGTCACATCCTTCTACGCCTGCTTTTTCAACGGTGGATTAAATCTACCATTTTGTTGGCCTATGATCTATCCAAAAGATCTGTTCCAACCCAGGTTATGGGTAGGTTTACCCGGGGAATGGCAGCATCTTGGGCATTATTTAAAGGGGCATCATTGATAGAAATTTGCTGTGCAGACACATGGACCTCCACTCATGCTTCTTTCACATTATGGAGTACAGTTAGGGGAGTGTTTTTATACTTCATTTGGTGACCATGTGTTATCTCCAGTATCCTAATGGTTTTTTTGTTTATTGATTATTGAAATTATCACACTGTCTTTCTTATTAAATCTATCTGCATTGTTATGGCAGAGTGGTGCTGTTGTATTGACACATATAATAAATCTGTGTTACTTGGATATTTCTCACAGGTAAGAACTGGATCGGTGAAGATGGGCACGGAGGTAATACAACGGTTACTTACCATTGCATTACTTCATTACTCCGAGTCTTCCCCGATACAGGGTTCCCACCCTCCGACTTTAAGGGGATTCAATATAGTGCTTTTGGAATTATGTTTTTCTGCTAGGTAATAACAGAAAGTGTGGAGTGACTACTTCCCCTTTGTAGTGGCACCTGGGTAATGGTGTCATTGTTGGGGAAGAATTTTATAGTTGGCTAGGGAACAATGTCGGCGAGGAGGAGATGTGATCTCACAGGTAAAGACTGTAACGGGGAAGACTTAGACTCGGAGTAATAAAGATTACTGGTAAGTAACCGGTGCATCCACTCTCCACCTGACTTGTAAGTCTTTGAACATGAGGCTGCTTGCGCAAGCTTTGCTCTGCTTAGTTGCAGCTTCCCTTCACTCCACACCACTGTGGGCTCTACCCTCCAAGAGAGCCAGGGGGATGGGTAATGTTGGGGAGCTGGGGGGGTAACTGGACAGCAAAGCACCTCAGTGTGAACGTGAAGGTGGTGAAAAGGCTGCTAAGAATAGAGTGCAGCTTGAGGCTCACCCAGAAGCCTTAACCTCAGTTTTGCCTTTGCATTTGGTGCTTGGTTCCTGTTGAGGGTAAAGGATTGACTCCTGCCTCATTGCTTGGCTAAAGAAGAGCAACTGATGTGAGAGGAAAAGGGAACAAAGGAGACAAAGAGGATATGAGGGGAAGCCCTTGTGTCTGGCTACGAGCCCAAACTAGCCTTGCTGCTCTAGTGGGAAGTTATATTAGTAGTTTCAGCTGCTAAGCCTGGTGAGCTCCTGTCTCTTACTTCATTCTTCAACTGTTTTACCAACATGGGAGAGTGTAGCTAACAGTATTTGATGTGTGGAAAGGAAACCAAGACAAGAAGAAACGGCAAACATGCAAGGCAATAAGCGTAAAAGGATCAAGTAGTTTAAGTGAAGTGAATTGAATGGAATCCTACTATAGGAGATAGTGAAAAGAGAATTTGTGTATTCTTGGCTAGTGAATAGTGAAATTAGCAAATGTTGGTATTAGCAATCACAAAATCACTAAAGGTTGTTTTATTTGACATCAAACATGTGCTGAGTCTCAAAGACCAAAATGTAAACTGAAATATGTTAGTTTGATATGCTATAGTCTCCATTTACTACTTTAAACAGTCACCAAAGTTGTAAATTTATCAACAACTCGATAGGCTAGAATGATCAATGGGTATCATCACAGTTGATACTACTGATCGATGGATGCTCAAAGTGCCTAAAAGTTCTTAAAACATGCCAGTGAGCAGAATAATTTTTCTGTGCTCTTCTGTGTCCTTCACAACAAAACAAATAATCAACATTTTACAAATAAGCATATGAAAACAGCGCTTCCAAGGGTGGGCACTAGCTTTTATGAACAATCAGCAAAACACTGGGATGAACAACAAGATGACAAGCTCAACAGAATAAGACAGAGCCAACGACTCAGCAATATGGGTCCAAGATTGCAGCTGCATTAAATGTATTGATCTTGAAATTGTGTAGGCAAACTTCTATCCTGGATAGGCAGTCAAATGTCCTGGGCAAAATGTGTCTGTTGACAATAAAATGAATAGGCTAGATTTCTTCATAAATTGGGCTCAGGAAGAAGTAAGTCAGATGTGAGAAATTGGATCTTTGACTGACTGGGGTGTGAGCCCTGTTCAAGCAGCAATCACAATCCTAGTCAGGAAAAGCCACAAGCTAACCCTAAATTAACGTGTGCTCAACCCTCTGATAGCTTGGCACAGAGCATTCAGGCATAACGTAAAGGCAATGTGTAAAATATTTGTGCACCACTTCAAACAGTAATAAAGTGAAAACACCATGCAAAAAGGATCCCACACCAAGTTAGAAAATTAGAGCTTTCTTTAATGAATAAAACAAGACCAACACAACAAAAATCCAATTAGTAGAACCGGAGAAATTCAATTGTAACATCTTTTGTAAAATTAATGCCAAAAAGCACGCAGCACCAACTGTGGATATCAGGTCATGCCAAACTAGGACAAAGTCACAAGTTAAGGCCGACCTTGATGGGGCGCAAACTGGTTACAGGGACCCAGTTAGGTCTGCTGTACCTTAAATCCTGGCTTGTGGAGCTTTGCGAGTATCCGTGTTGCAGATGTGTTAGGCAGCCAAAGCAATGCATTGGTTCTGAGATGCGTCAAGGATGCGGTGCGAGGGCCTGCATTATCGTCGAGGGTCCCGTCAACGGGGCTTGTGATGCAAAGTGCGTCGTCAAGGATGGGGTTCACATACGGGCGATGCTTCAGTTTCGAAGAGTTGTGAGGCTGCAGTGCGGAGTCTGGTGTCATCGCTGAGGCTGCTGTCATTGAGAGATGTGAGGGCCAGCACTGAGGATGGGTCACACAGTTGGGGGTGACACCGTGGTTCAGAAGAACTGCGATACGATGCGGGTCTTTGCGATGGGTCCAATATAGCAGAGATTCATCGGTTCTGCTCGGGTTTGCGCTGCGCAGATGAGGAGATGCGTTGCTTCCGCTGGGTCCATAGAGGCCAGGAGTGCACCTCAAGCCCACTTTCAATGGTCCAGAACTGGGGTGGCACCACTTGGCAGGGTAAACTCACAGATGGCAGAATCCAGGTGCAGATGCAAGGCTGCGGGAAGCCTGTTCTGTCCCTGAGGCTTCCGATAAGGAGGCCAGCCAACTAATTCTTGGAGTCAATCTGGGTTCTAGTTCAAGTGATGCAGGTCTAGTCTTTCTAACCCAGGCAAGAGGGCAGCAGTTCCTTCAGAGCAGCAGTCTAGCAGACTGCAGCACTTGTAGCAGCACAACAGTTATTGTGGCTGCCCTTGTAGCAGCACAGCAGTCCTTCTTCCTGGCAGAGTAACCCTAGGTCCAGATTGTGTACTAAACTGGTGGTGTCCAGTATTTATACACAGTTGTACCTTTGAAGTTGGGGAGAAGCTTCTAGAGGCTTGCCTTTGAAGTACACAGGTGTCCTGCCTTCTTGGACCTGGCTTCAGACTTATTGCAGGATGTATGCAGCTCTTCGTGTAGAGACAGTTCACAACCTATTCAAGTGAAAGTGGGCCTGAGCCCATCTCCTTACTTCCATTCTGCCAGTGATGGACCATCCAGTCACACCAAAGCTCCCCATTATGTGTAGCTAGACAGCCTTCTTATGTTCGTACCTTTTCTTTTCTGGAGTGACCTTTAAGAAAAGGTTCGAACATAAGATGGCTCTCTACCTATGGACACAGTCATTCTCTAGTAATCAAAAGAAATATAACTGTGTGTTACATATTTAAACTATCTTGACCTGAGGAAGGCCTTCATTAAAAAGAGGCCCCATTGAGAAGCTCGAAACATATCGGTGTATAGATGTGGGTTGAGGGTGATTAGTACTACATGGGTAGAAAAATGATTTAAAGAAACAATAACTGCCACACTTTCAGAAGGGACTTAAGTTAAGCTGCTTCCCCGCTCAACCCCTATGGTGCCTATGAACTTTGGTGTTTTTCCGATAAACGTTGGTACAAGAACTAATATATGTTGGACACTTTTTCATGTTTTCAATGTTTTTCTGTGTGAAATATGTGATTGAAGTAGTGGAAAATTTTACATATATTTGTATATGTTTTTGGAACACCTTTGTTTCTTTTCTTATTTTTCTTTTTGTTGGATGTAAGTCATTATATAATTTATGTACTCTTAACTATGTCTAGAAATTGTATGTTGCAGAGGACAAAGAAGGAATATAAAGTGAATTGAATCAGCCGAAATGCAATCCTAGCGTTTGTATGACTCTAATATTGTTTCCAAATTTAATGGAGATAAATCTCAGTAAGTCTTCTAGGACACAGCGGGGGGAATAAGTAATGTGAATTTATATTGAATAATTTGTCCTAGTTACCTGGCATAAGTACGAGGTATACTGCGAATGGGATTCGAATCTTTGGTTGGGGGAATCTTTAATGTACTCATTATATGCAGGATCCCTGCCCCATATCACTGAACTGAATTAACCCAGCTTTGAAATTCAACTACTAAAAGTGGCATTTTCTGAATTGCAATTTAATATCCGACTTCACTATAAGCTAGAAATTTAAATGGCGATTCCAGAGACACCAAACTTGAAGAGGTTACCTGTTCCCATTTGGAAATTACACTTACAAAATGTTGGCAGTTGCTGACTGCTGCCTTAAAGACATTTCCTAGTGCAACCAATGGGAACCAGCTCAACGCGACGCTGGGGCTGTGTTGAAACCTGGTTCTGGAGCGGACACAGAGGACCTGGGAGAGAACATACGAGTCTGGATCCTGGCCCCACCTGTTACCTGCACTCGGTCAGATGATTTGAAGCGTATGGAGTGGGACCCGATGAGGACTTCACTCAAACACACAGTAAATGTCTGTGGTGGCTGGGCTGCTTATGGGAAGCCCCCCATGTACCAGATGTAAATTTGCCTGGATGAGACTCCTCTGATGCTCCTCCTGATCAAGGCGTCCCTTCTGTCCTCTCAGCCTGTGACATAGTTGAAAGGGAATGATCGCTGCCTGAAGCAAGCGTACGGTCCTGAAGATGTGGCCCTCACGCCCTTGCCTTCCCTCCTCTTTTTTCATGTTTGACTCCCAAGGCTTGTGACCCCTCTTGATTCAGAAAGGGTGCAGTTGGGAGATGAAGAGGTGATACACACTAGCTGAGATGCCCACATGAGTTATGGCCCACCTGTGTGGAGTCATGGAAGTTAACTAGAGACATAGCTGCTTAGACTCTGCTGTTGGTGCCAGTGTCTGAAGAGGCCCACGACCAGGAGTATGGGCCCAGGCCTGCTGGAGTGACTCAACAGACATTAAAGTTAACTAAATAAACCACACCCTTCCCACCTTGTAGGGGGCACTGATATCTTCTGTAGCTTTCAGGCATGGATCTCTGCTCCTTGACCGCTGGATCTGGGACTCTCCAGAAGAAATCTCAAGGCCAGCAAAATCAGCAAGAGGCAGCTGCTCCTTAGCTGAGAGAAATGATGCTGGAATCGTCTCTGGCTCAGTGACAAGGTGTGACTGACCTCTAGGCGTTGACAACTGGAGGACTCACAGGTGGTCCCTAGCTGCAAATGCTGCCCTCATGCAGATCAAGTAGCGCTGTGCAAGTGGACTGGGGCCCACTGGATGCTTATATCATCCTACATTCTCCTAGGGGCTTTGTAGCCTAGATCGGCCTAGTCTTCTCCCCAGTGGCTTCTGGTTCAGCGCCATGCCCCATACATCCACACCAAAAGTTATACGCTCATCAATGATTTTTATTTTTGTTGCAGTTTTATATAGCGCGAACTCGACCCAAAGGTATCAGAGCGCCTTAAATGAGCACCAGTTGCATTACAGACGGACACAATTATATATTTTTTTGCCACGGGGAGATTAAGTGATTTTGCCAAGGCTCAAACCTGGTTCCTCAGCTTCAAAGTCGGCCGCTCTACCCATTAAGCCACCAAGAAATCCTGTAGGCACCAGATCCAAAGCCGACAACACGAGGCATGATAAATTTCATTCCCAAGTGCAAACCAAAATTGATAAGTTCACAGCATTGACGTCAGACCGCAAAGAGCAGCTGAAGAAGGCAGCTGACCTGTCCATCTCCCAGACACTTGGACACAGTATCATCCTGCAAGCTATACAGGCCCCTAGGTTCATTTTAGAAGCCAAAATCAGAAAGGTGGATGTTGAGGTCATCCTTCTTTGATAAGAACTGTGCAATGTGGCTGGCAGGACCTTTGAAGCAGAGGCACATACCTTGGAACTTGAAGACACCATATGGGGCTAAATTCAATGGTCTCCCACCTATTGATAATATCCAAAATATTTGAAGACCAACTATAAAATGTAAAACGTTGGTTGAGGAGAAGTAATCTCTGCTATGACGGTTTCCAAGAGAGGGCCAAGGGTACAGCCTTAGAGAAGTTTCTGGAGATATAGATCTCATCCTGATGGATCAATACCAGCTCTCACTATGCTTTAACATTAAAACAACATACTAATCTCTGGGGCAGTGACCCCCTCCCCCGGGGCCCCTCCACGCCCTATGATTGTCAAGCTCATGAACTGTAGAGATAGGGACATGATCAAAAGGGGTTTTTACAGACTATACGCACCAAGTCCAACAAAAGTAGCAGTCCTATGATAGCATTAAGCAAAAACTCAAAGCCATGAAACTTTAATATGTGCTTAATAACAGGTGAAGCTATCTATATATTTAAATACTTTTTTTCAAACTCCCGAAGCAGCGTGGGGCTGAGTGATGGAGCATAAAACTTTAAAGTGTAATCAGGTCTGACGAAGGGCTCATCTGGCCCCCAGACAAGAAGTGAGGAGAAGAACGTGGCACCCTCCAAGCAAAGAAAGTCAAGCAGATATTGCAGAGCAGCCTTGAGACCATTGTGACCAATCAGGAGTAGATCGAAACTTGAAGCTTGATCCAATATGGTGTTCCCCATTGCTCGCAGTTGCTACATTGGAGAATTGACAAGAGACGAAGACCGCTTGATGCCTGACTGCTCTGCACTTATCATTTTAATATGTCAGCAAAAACTGTATCCTATGTATAGTCATTTTGCAGGGGTGATAACGGGAGAGTATCTACAACATCTACACATTAGTTTGTTGGTTATAATTTAGGGAAGGGCGACAGATGCTTCTCGAGTGGATGCTTGAGAAGGTGAGAGTTGGAGGGATGTACTTGATCACAAATCCTTGTTTTTTACTTTTGTTGGTGCTTTAAGTTTATGCACAGTGCTTATTTCTTCATTAGCAATATCTTCCCTGGGACATCATACACCTATCATACATACTTCACATGCGGTTCACAGACACATACTTGCTAGGATTAGAAGTGATGTCATATTCATGCATGGACTTACTGTCTAAGATATCCCAACATGAAGTCTACCTTCACAATAATGACATGAAATTTTAATGGCCTAAATGATCGCGTGAACTGGGGCAGTCCTTCATTATGCGAGATACTACGCACCAGTGGTTCAGATGCTGAAGGAGACCCACCTCCTGGGAACCAGGTGTCCGTTTCATGCACAAAATGGATATGGTAGAGTGGACCATGTGTAATATATTATGGGTCCACATGGTTTGCGATCCTGTTGCACTGAACGTTCTCTCTCGCTATCTCCTGGGTTAGCCTGGATCCCTTTGAGAGATATGTGATAATGATTGCCATTTCTTACTCAGTACTTACATTCCCTCCCACTACTTAGCAAATCCACCCTTGAGACATTTAGGGTACTTATAATTGGACTGCCAATCGGTATCTCTATTATAGGAGGTGATTTTAAGGGTATTTTCGCACCCGCCAGAGAGAAGGTGGATTGGCGGAATGGGTAGATGGGTTGGGGCTGTATAATTCCTGGCAGGTATGGAACCCACAAACCCATGCAAACTCTCACTTGTCTGCAGCCCACAAGACGATGTCCAGAATTGATTTGCTGCTGCTTCCAGCCCCTGACCTTCTCCATGCAACATCTACATACATCTTACCCCAAAGCATATAGGACCACACTAAGGTCACACTGAGATTCTTAGTCCTTGGGGGCAGTGTCGACCAGTCTGGTGTCTCAATGCCTGGTGCCTAGTAGATATACACTGTACATAATTCTTGACACAAGAACTGAAGAACTTTCTAGACCTTAACAAAGGTACAGTGTGCTCACCTGGCACATTATGGGCAGCTGGAAAGGCTACAGTGCATGGGGTCGTAAGGTCCTACCTGAGAGGCAAGGAGAGGGAGAAACAGAGATAGCTATTCACACTGGAAACCAACATCTTAGCTTTGGAGTGGAAATATCAGGGCCAACATGCGGAACAAATATTGCGGCATTTAGAAATTTATAGAGTCTCACTTAGAAGCCCTGCTCTTAATGAGGCATGACAGTGCTGGATGGCCTCAGCCAGATGAGTATATGGATGGGGAGACAAGTCTGGGATGTTGTTATACTGTTTAGCCAAAAGAAATGTGGCATCTTGCATAATTTCCTACCTCACTGGTGGCACTGGAAGATGGATTTCTACAGTGTTGGATGTCACGCCTATCTTCGTGGATTATTACCACTTCATTTATGTGGTGCAGGAGTGGTCAATCTGCAGACTGATTGAAGATCTCCCCCTGCTGCTGTTAAGGCCCTTTGACAGAATGGAACTTGAACAACCTCTTACACTGACAGAGATAGAAGAGACTAAAGAACATGAATTATAGTAAGACACCTAGACCTGATGGCTATCCCATTGACTACTATTACAGATTTTAATCACTCTTACTGCCACCCCTCCTGCATATGTTCTTTGAGGTAGTTTGTTTCCCATCAGACTTGGACCTGGCTACCATTACAGTGATTCATAATTCAGGGTCCCCACCAGTGCAATGCGCCTATTATCGCCCAATTTCCTTTATAAATGCTAAAATCTAACTTTGCACCAAAGTCCTGATGAACAGGCTCATTCCTATGCTAACACATTTGGTTCATCTGGACCACTGCAGCTTTATCCCACACCGTAGTACTTGAGATTACATATGCGGAATACATTTGCTCTAATACACCAACATCATCTAAAAGACCCTTGTGCCCATATGCTTATAGACTTCCGTGTGCCATTCAATTCTTTAGACTGGACCTTCCTTGAGGGTGTATTATTAAAGATGGGATTGGATGTCAGTTCATGTCAAATGTCTGAGTCTTGTACACACATCTGCAGGCCCAGGTCCTGTTGAATGGTGCTCTTTTTCCCCATTTCCAATTTGCAGAAGCAGGGCTGCCCTTTGTCGCCCCTTCTTTTTGCCCTAGCCATAGAACTCTGGTGTCATGGGCTAGACGTGATGCTCAGATTTGAGGATTTGATTTGGGGAGTGGCGATAGAGGATAGGATCCCCCTCTACGCAAATGACATCCAACTGTTATGTCTTGACCCTCTCTCACAGGACTGTGCTTAATTCAATTGCTGGGCCTCGAGAGGGTGGCTTCTGCCCTACAAGTTAATTGGCCCAGAAGGGGGACTGTGAACTAGTGGTCACATCTGCTGATTTGCGGACTCAGCTTCCAGTATCTATGAATACATATTGTCCTGGATGCCAAACCATACTTGGAGCTTTCAGTTCGGACCACTAATGGTCAAAACAAGGAATGACCTTCATAGGCGGTTCAAACTCCCATTCAACATGTTGGGTCGAATCTCTCTGTTCAAAATGATGGTCCTGCCTAGGTTTCTATATTCATTCTAGAATTTTCCATTGCTCATTCCCCAGACCTGTTTCTGGAAGACTGGAGTGATGCCTCTATGGCTCCATGGGTGCTAGGTATTTCATCACGACTCCGGCTCATACAGCTGAACTACCTACACATTACTTATTTTACACCCAAAGGACTATTACAGGCAAAGAAGTTCTCTGCCTCCACATTCATTCAATACCCAGAGGAGGTAGAAGATTGCTTACACATGGTGTGGAAGAATCTCATCATAGCAATATATTGCAAAATGTCTTTACCACTCTATCAAAAATGTTGGGATGGCAGGTGGACTCTGCCGGGGATAAAGGAGGATTTAAGATTGTTATCAAGGAGAGTGCTTCTTGGTTGGGATCAGAGCCTTGATTGCCAAGAGAGACATTGCTAAATACTGAAGACAGGCGACTCCTTCTGCTCCGGTGGAGTGGTGAGTGGCAAAGGACTGGTGTCGAAAGCAAGAGGGGCCTGTATACTCAAAATACTTACTAGTTGCACCAGTGGGATCAAGTTATATGTCATAAATGGGCTGCAGTGTGTATTTATATAACTCACATATATGACAAAAATGTATGGTTTCCAATAGCACATTGTGCTCTGGCTGCGCTGTAGTTTAAATGTAATCTAGTGATATATGGAAAGGAAGAGTGTGTTTGCCAAGTAGAAAACCCTATTTTGATATATTAACAATTCACCACTAAAGTCTGATTTGTAACCCACAGGGTTGGATGCTAAATGAATAAAAAGGTGACACACTCCCTATAACGATTCAGGAATAATATGCCCTCAGAGTGAATAGATACTCAAGGCTGTTTTCACCACTTATGCTAAGCTAGATTTTTTCATGAAAAGCCTAAATGTTACTAAAATCGTTATTTGACATTGACGCTTGGTGAAATGCAAGAAAAATTATTAAAAGAATATTTCCACTAGTTTAAAAATCTAATTTAATGGTTAAAATAGATTTTTAATAAATTTAGTTGAATGGTAATATAATAAAACCTTGTGTTGCCTGAGTAAAGAACCAATTTATCACTCAGCCCCACTCCAGAAACTCAATACACGTTCCTGGTTGGGAGTTAACAATCCTGATTTCTGAGGACAGTGGCTTTGCCTCTAGGCCAAGGCAGGCAGGGGTCTTGTCACAAACTGCCCACTTAGTAGGGATTAGAAATCTGGGATGGGTGCAGGAAGAGTTTGGGGAACAAAGCATAGTCTTCGCTCTTCCTTTTTTGACTTGGAGATGCCAAATGGTGCTGGCGAAATAAGCTCCAATTCATTCCTTGGGCGTTGCTAGACTCTCAGACTTCACCCCATGCAGGATGCAGGAGAGAGAAATAGTTTGTAACCCTGACAGAGAGGAAGACAATTCATCTAAACAAGGAAGTGGCTACGGTCAGAGTTCCTCAAGAAGGAATTAGCCATTTTGGATTTAGGGCCCCTGGAAATTTTTACAGCAAAGCAAAGAGGGAATGCTGCAAAAGGGCAAGAAAGTAGATAGGACTGGGTACAGAAATATTTTCCAGCCACTGGCAAGTTCACAGGATAAAAATGGTACCTCTCCACCACCTCTGCAGAAACCTTCTGGACTTGGAAAGACAACATCTGAAGAAAAAAGACCCTGCAGGAAGAAAGGACTGATGGACTCCTGACTCTTGGTGGCACCCAGTGACTATTTATTTATTTATAGTGTTTTATAAAGCGTGAACCATAACGGTATCACAACGCTGTACAAAGAGAGAGCTGATGGGGGTTGCAGTACGGTACGAACACCTGTTACTTATGATACCCTGTACTGTCATGTAGTTCCCACTAATCCGTAGGACCTGCGCATTTCTTGGACAACATAAACTTTGGGCGAGGTGCCTAGACTGATTCCGGGCACCCCCATAGGATATGTTGGCCTAGAGACCAGCAAGCTCACTGTGCTACCATAAGCCCCACTATCCTTACCAGGGTGTGAATAGTTTCTGCCAACCACTGAACATGACAACTCCGACCCCTCAGTGATCGTGGAAAAAGATCAGAACCTTTCGCTCAGTCACTCATGCTTACGCGTGCTCAGAGACATACACAGAATACACAGCAGGACGGTTTCAATATATTTATTGAACCAACGTTATTCTTGTATAGAATACATGTGCTGCGACAATCAGTAGACAGAAGCAGATTAAAGTGATTACAAGCACCAAAAGCGTAAGTAGTAGATATGGTTCTACCATGGTGCTAAAACAGTCTATATATGTATGCATATAAACAGGGCAATAATCTGGTGTACTCCTACTATGCAAAACCCTACTCTAAGGGGCATATTCTCAAGAACGTGTGATAACCATCGCAAAAGTGACTTAACGCAACCCTCAACATCGCAGTCCATCGCGGGACATTTATGCCGTGTTAACCAAGTATTCACAACACGGTGGTACCATGTGATAGTCTCCAGATAACGCGTCAACTGACCGCGTTAAAATCAACGCCACGCCACAAAAATGCGAAACACCAATGCCAAAAAAGCTGCGATGAGTCCGAACGCGATACAAAAAGCAGCGAAAACCAGCGGCAGGCCTGTAAATCCCACGCGTCTGGCGGGAAAATGCACCATAGAAGCAACAAAAACAACACACCAGAAACAATCCAAAGTGCGTAGCAACATGGATGCACCCTGACCCAGCGCAGAGGCCAACGCGAACCCCACAAGCCCCACAGACCACCAGCAAGGACCATCTGGGTCGAGGAAGGCCAAGGAGAAGAGGGAGAGGAAGACGGGGTGCAGTCCGTAGGAAAACAAGACCAGCGTCACGGATGTGACAGAACACTACCAGCAACTGACCCACATTCAGACCACCTTGAATGAAGCCGGAGTGCCGAGGAGGCCAATGGAGAAGGCCAAGAGGCACTGGCATGACGTGAAAACCTAAACCAGGCCCAAAGCCGCTGCCAACAGGAAGGCAGCTACGGCGACAGGAGGTGGGAGTCCTGCGCCACAGGAGGAGCTGGAGGAAATGGAGGCCAGCCATCAGTGTGGAGATGGTGCAAGGAGGTGGGAGTACGGACACAGCTCGAGAGGACCTGACACAACAATAACAGGGTAAGTAACGAACAGGTCCTGGGGGGACGAGGGGAGATGGGCACAATGGCACACATGCACAACGACGTCTAGCACACTGCACACCCACAATAACCCAGGGTCATGTCCCCCATCCCCGTGGCACACTGCAGCACACACACATGGCAAACACAGCACATCCCATGACAATGTGGCACAAAGTGCAATACCGACACTGCAGAACAGGGGACACAACTGGGTCCGCCCATGCGCATAAACAGGCCAATCACATTTGACAGAGCAGGGAACTGTGAGATGCATATGTACGGGTACAACCTCACAACAGTCATGTAGTCCAAATGTCCACTATCCCCCCTCAAATTGCCAGCGCCGCCCAAACAGCCACAATGTACATTGTCACACAGTCTGCATGTCTACAAGAACAATGCACCAACATAAATGCCAACACAATGTCAACATGCATCTCCCCTTCACATTGCAGAGGGACAAACAACACCTCCAGCAGGTCAGACCAGACAACCACTCAGTGATGCAGGACACGACCAACACACCTTCGACACCTACGCCCTATAACAGCCCATGGACATCCCACGCAACCCACCACCAGGACCAGGGCAGACAAGCTACTTTGAGGAGAACCCAGCCCCTGCAACAGACCACACAGCATGAAGCACACGCAAGCAAGGCTGGCCCACAACACTTCACCGACCCACACATGGCACCCCAATGCCAGGTGTCAGAACGCCAAAAGGAGGTGGCCGAACAGGTGCAGGTGTGGTCCGAACCCATGGAAGGCAAACTAGATCACATACGTGGGTGTCAATCACCCTTCAGGGACCACCTACACCCCACAAAGGAGACCCACAGTGCCATAGAGACACACGCAGATATCATGTTGAACTGGCTACTGGCACATGTGTCCGGCCCCGTTATTGGCAGGGCCACATGTACAGTGACGCCTGTGCTGGATGTGTGAGGGGTGAGCATAAGCCAGCCCGCACAGAGTGCTCGGTGCTGGCAACAACTTGAACAGTGGACACCAGTGCAATGGAAACAGAAAACACATGCATAACAGAGTCAACTGCTGAGCAACATGGAGGGAGCAGGAGAAAGTACAGAGGTCACCCAACATACAAACAGAAGTGTCCGTGAGTTGCAGTGCACTGAGGTTGGGGCACTAGAGCTGTGCGCGCCCATGTGATGAAAATAACTTGGATTGTGTCCATTCGGGATATTCCTGATGCAGATGCAGTGGGGTGTGTTAGACCTGCAGCAACTTCCTCATCAACGTCCCAGGTCTCCCACACTGCCTGAGGTGACATTGCTGCGCAACATCTCCACATCACAAAACTCAATCAGTAACGGTCCATTGGTTGCGGTGCACTGAGTGAGTGGCACCTGGAGTGCTGAATAGGGGATCAGGCAGATGATGGCATCCACGACAGGTCTGAGCAACTCTGTCAGTCTGCCAGTACCACTGTCTCGACTCTGGCAGATGGTGGTTGGAGTTGGCCCTGGCGATGGTGGTGTGTGCCTCCTGCGGTGATGCGACGTCCGGGCCGATCAGGACTCGATTTGATGTGTGAGCCCTGGTGGTCCGCAGTTGAGGCCAGAGGCAGCGGACAGCGCAGGGCCACATGCACATGGCGTCGATGACACCAAGACCACCGTCACAGAGGTCATCCAATATTCATTCAGACAGGGTCCCGGACTTGAGCTGCACAGAGTTAGTGGCCCCGGGTGCACAGTGGCAGGCACAGGCACACCGCCATGGGACGGTGACTTGCGGTCCAATGAGGTAGGGCCACGCAGACTGAGTGGGTCCTCGTCGATGTCGGAGGTGGATGTCGCGGAGTGTTTCGGGGGACAGTGGAAGGTGTTCTTCCAGGGCATGATGCAGGGGGCAGAAGCAATCCGGAAGCAGCAAATGGAGGAGTGGAAAGCGACTGCCTCGTTGCCACCACCAATTCGGTATCATCTGCATGAGGATGAAAACTACCCCCTAGTCCATAGACTCAAACGCCACCAATGTAGGACCAGAGAGTGTCCATGAATGTCGGGGAACAGACTTAGTGGCACCGGGGCTGAGAGGGGATGCAGTCTGCGATGATGCCGGTACACTGATATGAACTCCGGCATTGACGATTCTAGACTCTGTGACCTACTGGACCGCAGTGTAGGCCAGAGGCAGCGGTCAGCAGTGGGCCACGTGTCGTAGGCTCGCGATGCACAGAGTTAGTGACATCAGGGCAGTTGTCGGTAGTGTTCGATCACCTCCGTAATGATGATCCTTTTCTCCTCCCAACTGCAACGCGTCAACCTCGTATGCCTCCCCTTGTGTGCAATGATTCCTACTCTGCCTTTGAATAATCGATGTTCAGTTCCAATTCTGTGACCTACTCGAGCGCAGCGTAGGCCGAGAGCAGTAGTCCGCGTGGGCCCACAGAATCTTGTGGCTGTGATGTAACACTAAGACCTGTTGGCACCACATCGAAGGGTGTATAGTGACATACACTCAGCCATGATTTATGTGCTCTGCCATGGTGTAATCAAGACTCAGTTGCAAATGTGTGACCTACTTGTCCGCTGTGCATGCCGGTGGAGTACGTCAACGTGAAAGGAATACTGCAGGCCTGTGTTGCGGAGGCCGTGATGGTCTGAGGAGGCTGCCAAGGTCGCAGGCTTGGAGATTGCACCGGCACGTGGTGGGCCCTCATCGACACACGCCGGTGTCGGAAGGTGGGCATTGAGGCCTGGGTGCGCAGGGGCGGGCAGGACTGATTCGGGGACCAGCGTCCCGGGGTGCAGCAGGCGCACAGGATCGCTGGCAACACCGCTCACGGCGTCGGCCTCGTGCGGGGTGAGGGGCGCCGCCCTGGCAGAGACGTTGGGCATTCCGGAAGAGGACCATGCCCAGGGTTATGTGCATTTTATTCACACCCCTACGCTGGCTTGGCGTATGCTGGGCCAGCCCACTCCTCTCACGCTTACGGGGGGGACGTCACAAGCTACATTTCCGCGACTTCCCCACTGGCTGGGGTGACATGGTTGCGTCCACTGTCCACTACACTCCAAACACCAGTGGTGTGTGTCGATATGGATATGTGTGTGGTCTGCATACTGCAGTCTGGCCAGCAAATCCACGCCACACTTGGCATTGTGTACATTCTCATTCATCGGTCCCTTGCCTCCTTCGCACATGCCTGGTCCCCACCTCTTCCGACATTCTGCTATTGTGTGTCCGAGGTGCCATGCCGTAGATGGCTCATGTACATGGCTGGCCCAGGTTCCCACAGTGAGTTGTGCTGTCGTGTCTGGTGGATGTGCATGTTGTATGTGAGCTTGTGACGTGTGCATTTCCTGTGTTGTGTGTTGCATGATTGTGGAGTTGAGGTGTGTGGTGTGTGCATTTGGTATTGGACAACGAGCAGTGCATTTCTGTGGGTGCCATCCTGGTGGCGCAGGTTGATGATGGACTGTCGGGAGGTGCAGATATCATGCACACTGCCTGGGTGGTTGGCGACGTCGTTGGCGGAGATTCCACGGTGGTCCACTATTGCCTGCACATTGGTGGGATCCGTGCACTTTCTGTTGCGCTTATTGTGTGCAGTGTCGCAAGGGGCCACTAGTAGGACATGTGTGCAGTCACTTGCCCCTTGACACGTGCGGAAAGCCAGCTGTGGCGTACAAGCCTTGCTTGGTCTCCAGCTTTTCCTGCGCAGTGTGTGTGAGGTATGGATGTTGGGGTACCAAGCTGATGGTGTCATCCATGACCGTTGTGGGGAACTTGGATTGGCCAGGCTGTGTGACTCCTCCGTCTCAGGCGGAGGTTGGTTGGAGGGTACCAGAGGCCAACACATGCAGCACGGCCAGCAGCTTTGTCTGCGGTGGGATGTTGGTTGTCCGCTGTGTTGGTACCGTCAGCCTGTGGGCTATGGTGGTCAGGATGCGGAGGAGTGTTGTCCCTTTGGGCATATAGTGGGCAATGACATTCTCTGGTGTTGGGTCTGTGGGGTTGGTCCATTTTTGGAGGGTCGCTGTCTTTGTCTGCGCTGCCTCATTGTTGGTCCGGGGGGGCGGTGGGTGTCTGGGGGGTGGGGGTGGTGGTGGCGGTGGGTGTTGTTGCCCTCTCGGGGCTCCGGGATGCATGGTGAGTAGCTCCATGGCATCTGTTGCCCTTCAGGTGTGGCTCTGGGCTGGGCTCCATTTTGTGGTGCAGGCTGTGCTCCGACTTTGCACCAGGTCAGGGCAGGTGTTAGTTTCCTGCTGCTAACACGCCTTATCGCCTGTTTTGTGGTTTTATCGCTGATCGGGCTGGTCGTTGAGAATGTTGAGGTGTGGTGTTGTCGTGGGTTTTTGCTCGGGAACGCCTACTCTGCATCTCATTAGCGATAGTTGCAGGGGTCATCTGTGGCGATGTGTTTTGAGGATGGTTTCGCAGATAAACTGGTGTTATAGGCTGTTAGCACCAGCTTGTGAATGTTGCAATACATTTATCTCGACTTTGGCTGCGATAAAGTGCTGTTAACTCGGCGATAGCTCCTTGAGAATATTCCCCTAAGTGTAGCTGGAGTGTGTGTGGGTGTAAAGCCAAGAATTCCCCCAAGGGACGATCCAACCCCATTACCTGGCAGCAGAGAATGTAGGAGCCCTTCTTGATCCCAAACTGGACACCCCCTCACTGAGATGTTAGACCACTGTGTGGTGAAGTCTCACAATGCAGGGACCCTCAGTTTCAGCTGAAGTGCCCCCTCTACTAATCTTTTGGGATGCTCTTTATTTAAAATAGAAATAAGCCTTGCGATGCGTGAAATAGAATAGTGATGTTATGGATATGTAGATAGCCCTGTCATCCCGTGCATGAAGATAGAACGACTTTTGAACATAGTGCGTAGAAGGGCCTTGTACAGGATGTTCGGGGTATCATGATAATGTTGTGTGAAGCTAGATGTGTAAACAAAGTAGTTTCAGAGAAACTAATCCAACATTGTCGTGCACACAAATATGTGCAAAAGGTCATGGCAGAAATGTTATTGTGAAAAATAGGATAATGTAAGGAATGAGCCACTTCGCTACATGGGCCTAACCCGGGCACTTAACACCCACTCCTCATACCATGGGGCGATATAAAAAGCTATCTAAGCTAGCAGGCCATAATGAATCAAAATTAAAAAAGGTTTAAAACTCCTCTAAAAGAAAGCTTCCCTTTAAAATATTCATATAAAAGCCTTAAAATCATTATACTATTTGATGTCCTAAGCACTCAGAAAGCCATAGTGCCTAGAACAATAGAGGAAAAAGCTGTTTTGGGAAGTAGAACATTTTTAATGAGAATTCCCGCCACAAGTAGCAGGACAAGCGGGAGCCCTACAAAAATACTTCCTAACACGGAGTGTATGAAAGATGGAATAACTCCAAAAATCGTCTGAAAGGTGCTAACCAGTCCAGAGCTGATACATTTAAAAAAGTGCACTATTCCCTTCGTATCAGACATATTAAAGATACGGTGAACCAGCTCCCCAAAATGCAGCGAGAAGTTAGTGTGGAGTAATGTCTGTATCTCAGACGAGGACCTTGCAACCTGGAGATCAAACGTCTCTCTGGCTGAAGTTAAGGCCACATCCTTTTGAAAAAGCATGGCTTTCAGTTTGCTCCGAGAATAATAGCATATATTGGAAATATTTATTGAAGGTCATAGCGTTGCCTCTCTAACTGTGCGGTCAGGTGGAAACAGTACTTGTGTGCAACAAGTGACTATTGAATTAACCGTTACTAGATTAGCGATGCCCGGTTCCATTCCACAGCAACCTTGATCATTCAGCATCAAATAGCTCCCACTCGAAAGCAGCTTGAAGACCTAATGAATCATGGCAGCCGGGGAACCCTTCAGATAACAAGACAAGTTTGCAACTGAAGCATTGGCTGCCCATGAAGAGAAATGTCCTTGCAAACTAAGGACCCGTTTAAAGCATCCTCATAGTCAGAACCACTAAGAAAAACGTCTGTGTCCCCATTCCTGCATCTAAACCTGAATGGCAATTCCCAATACTCATGCACATAGCCTTCCCCTAGTGCTTCGAATCTGCCTACCTGTTGGTATTGTAGACTATGTTGGAATTAGAAAGTCATGACCGGTAGGGTGATTTAACCATGGATTATCCAGTCTGTGGGTGGTGTCTCAGCCACGGTGAAAGGTGATTGGTCTAATTTTTCAATGTATAACATGGTATATTTCGCATCTCTGCATGCCATTACCGTCTTTCGGTTAGATCATATGCAGAAAACAGATGTGTACTATTGATGTAACGTTATGGCATGTGGCCAGAACTTAGTGTTTGCAAAGTCCATTTTTGGATTACAATGGACCATAGTTGTGACTCCATGTTGTAAGATAGACATATCTTGCTGTATTATGTCAACTGCAGACAATACTATGTTGCCTAGTGAATACATTCTGGATGATAATGTGGTCATACAATTGTCAACCACAGCCAAAGCCTTTTCTAGATTGACCCTGTTGATTTTGAGCAATCTGTCAGCAGCTTCCTGTTGAGAAATGTTCCATAGCTCATTGTATATTCCATACAAGAAGCAATTTTGACGTGGGTTTGGGGACCTAATAGAAAATCCCTGAGATCCATGTCATCAGAAAGAAGGGACAAGTGTTGCTTCACCTGAGAGAGTGTTGAGGTTTTTAGCCAATGAATGCACAACTTCCCAACAGTATATGATGTCACCACCCGAGTGTTCTGTTCGCACATATCACTGATAAGACCTATTGATCCTAAACCCTTCATTGATGCCCAGGAATCTAGATTGACAACCATTGGTGTCCACAGGCCAAACCAACCATCCCTTCCAATTTGGGTCTGATGAATTAAAAGAGCCTTTACGTATCATGGTATCTGGTGTATCCTCACTAAAGTGTGTTAGATGCTGCCAGTTCTCAAAGCGCGAGAATGCGGGAATATGCGGTGTGTTCAAATCCTTCAATTTTGCTATTCCTAGACAAGAAGTTTGTTGCACTGTTTTATTCAGGAAAATTAGTTGATGTGTTACCAGGTATGCTGTAATAAGGCCTCAGTTCCCTGAACCTGCCAATCTTTTTCCCCGGACAAAGTTTGTGCCCATTTTGTCTATCCAAAAGTCGAAATCCTGTATAGACAGTTGGGAAATAAAGGAAGCAGATTATATCGCCTTGGTGTTAGTTAGCATATTTTTCATTGCAGGTGTAGGTGCAAGCCTATAATAGTACGAGGCAGGGTCTGATGTATCGAAACCCGAAAAATAAGCAAACGTTTGTGCAAAAGTTTTTGAAAGACCTTTTTGTGGTGTTGGGCAGTGTTCACATTGAGTATAATTATAAACAGCATGTGAGATACTGGCTTTGTGTAAGAAATGGTGACCATAATGTTGAGAACAGAACATGTCGCCAAATTATACGTACCATCATGCAATTCATCATTAGAAAATGCAGCTGATTGCTCTAGATTTGCAAGCAAATTGTGCAGTTTTAATGTCCCAATCATCAGAGAAAGTGATGATATCATTTAAAAAAATTTAAACAAATATGGAATTTGTAAAAGTTTAGTAGGACCATACACATCATACAATACCCTGTCCCATATTATTTCTTCCGGACCTGGAACTGCTGTAATGTTCACCAGGAACAGGTCCCTAGGTTCACGGTGTGATGTGGTTTCAGAACCAAGCTCACAAGTTCTACTGCAGAGCGTCCTGGGAGATAGTTTCCATTCAGAAGTAAGAAAAAGACAGTTACCAAACCAAGCCTGTCCTATGTCTCATTGTCATTTTCCCTATGTTAGCATGAGCACATTGCAGACTGTCCCATGCTTTGCCCATGTTACTATACAAAAGTATTTTGCTTTGTGCCACACTGTACTTTGTCACAGAATCTGCTGCTGTTTTCGCATTCTGTTTTTCCTGGGATTTCATCTGCGCATCACAGTTAATGTCAAAGAACAATGCCCCTTGTTATTTTGTTCTGGTCAGGCTTTAGCACCTAGACAAAACACACAAATGCAGCTGTTGTTTGGGAACAAATACTTTTGTCATATAGCTATGCACAGAATAGGTAACAGCACACTTAGAGAGGGATCTTTCCAGGGAAGAGATCGTGACAGCACCTGAGATGTAGAACTTTCATCAGTGCATGTTAAGGCACGGGGTCTGCTGCCAACACCCAGAGATCTTCTGATATATAATCATTTTGCTCCTGTAGAATGGGAGCAGGGTTAGGCTACCCTGTCTTATATAATGACAGCTCCTTTTATGATTTACGGACAACTTACTATGCTAACCGCATTTGTGTTAGCCATTGTCTTACTTATTGTGGCACGTATACTGCATGCTAGAGCACTATAGTTAAAAATAAACATTTTAAACCTTTCTCGTGTCTCTGTCAGATCTTATCATGGACTGATACGAGTGTGCGAGCGAAAGGGTGTGTCCTGTAACAGCGATTCCTGAGAGGGTCGGAGGTGTTGTGTTCTGGGGTGTCTAATCACTTGTTTCTCTGAGAGTGGGTAGGAGGGCAAGTGAGACACTATACCTAGTCGGTCCCGGGCACATGGGTTCTAAGGTAGTAGGATGACTCAGTCCTTGCCTACTAAGGTTCTATGGTCCCAAGCATAGTTCAGTGACTCTGTTTAATCGCTGCACATGGCGTTGCCAATGTTTGGTCTGGCTCTTATTTATAAACGGGCGCCGTGAGTAGCGCTTGTGCTTGTCCACAATACTCCCTCACCCTTTCCCAGAGAAGTCCGTGGTGGGAGGGCTTTGCCTCCTCAGTATGTAGGGACTACTTTTTGCTGTAGATTTTTCAAGCTTGAATTTTAAAAGGTTTTTGCCCGTTTTAGTGCTACCGTTTGAATCCCTTTGTTCTGATTAAGGGCACAAATGATCGCGATTCAGGCTCATTGCCTTGCGGCAGTTACTCAACCTTTGTTGCAGCATGGAGTCCCCAATGCAGGGTCTCTTGTTGTTTTTGTAGTCAAAGCGGACCCTGCATACTGTTTTGAAGTGTTTTACTCCTGTGTTACGTTTCCCGCTGTGAATGCGAATGATAATGCTTTTCATCAATACACTGATGCCGCTGTTCTGGCAGCTTGTCGCCCTTATGCAGTTGTTGAAGTTCCTCTTAGGGCCTGGGAGCACCAGATTTGGTTTAATGGTGCCCTACCCCATCCTATTGAAACTGTTTGAATAGGCCCCTTGAGTACTGATGGGGCCTCTTGGCCTGTTTTGTCCTGTTTTACTCAGTACTCTAATTATTTCAACTCCAACTTGGAGAAAGTACATTTATTGTATGCTCATGCTGTTCTCCTCTATAAACGCCTGAACCAATTTGTTGCACGTGCTTTTCTGGCAGCTGCACCTGGGGGTGCACCTCTTATGCAAGCTGCGCATGGTGGGGTCTTGTTATTAGCCCCGTTATTATTAATTCGGTCATGGGCAAACATCCTCAGAATAGTGAGGACTTTCCGTTTCGGATTGCTCCGAAAATTGATCAGCTTGATGTGGGTTTTCCTCTTATGGGTCCTGTAGAGAAACATAGGACCCTTACGATGTGCTTGCCTAGTGGTCTGATTTCCCCCTTGGCCGCATGCAACACCTGGGGGATGGTGTTTGCCTCAGTATATATGCTTTGATATGGCACCACCTCGATGAGTGTTCTTCCGATCGTTCTCAAACAGGTACAGAACGAACATGGGGCAGGTCCTGCCCTAGATTTGGGAAGTTATTCTTTCTAATGTTAAAGGTGAAGCAGCGTCCTTGATGGTAAGTCAATGCCTTTCAGCTGTGGCTGACATTGACCATGAATGTGAGTTGGTGATTATTATTGCCGATGTTTATACATCCTTGGGACCCAGTAACTTGGGGGTCAGACCATCTACTCAGTCTCAGGGTAAGCCCCCTTCTGAAAAGGAGGGTTGTCCTGTCTTTCCTAAAAAGACATGGGACAAATCTAAGCAGCAGCAGAAGCCTGGGTCTGGTAGTAGGTCACCGCCGCCGGACGTTTCTAAACGCAGATATGATTTACATGATCGCTCTAAAATTAAGACTCCTGAGAGGTTTCAGGTTCCTGATCCTCCTTCTCCTCATTCCTTTCAGGATTCATCTGATCAACAGTATGACAGAGGAGGGTGGCAGGATCACAGACAAGGCAAGTCTGCGCAACCCAAGTCGGACCTGCAGCATTCTTTTGACGTGAAAGTTAAGAGAGAGGAATCACCTCCACATAGAGCCCCATTCCAGAAGAAGAAAGTTGCAGCTTTAACAGCGAATTATGCCCCAGAAGGTGAGAACCCTCCTCCTGGACAGAAGTTGGGAGGTGACTCCCCTGGACGGCATGGCGGAAGTCACCGTTATGCACCAGGCACTCTGCCAGTTTCTGGTGGGGAAAGCAACTGACACCTTTGGAACTGTTGAAACCGCAGACACACGCGTAGCTCCACCTGATAGACTTTACCGTATAGACATTCAAATTGAAGGTGACATTAGACAAACCATTAATGCTATTTTTTAGGACAACTTGACTTCTTCTTATGATATTTTGCTGGCGGAGGTCGACTAGCCTCCCCTGATTTTTCTCGCATGTCCTCAATGCAAGGATGTGACTATACCTCTCTTTTTGCAATTCGTTCCTGATGACACTAAGCAGGCTTAAGCTTCTGAATAGGCTCTTGTTTTGGCCTCTGCCTTATGCCACAACTATGCCGGTTGGGATAAGGATTCTCGTTTACACGTTGTTCTCATACATTCTGCCCCTCAGCCACAGCCTCAATATCCAATCAAACGTGACACTAAGGTATCCGTAAAATAGATTCTTACTCAATTACAATATCAGGGTTTAATTGAACCCTGTATCTCTGCAATGAATAAGCCTCTCTTTCCGGTTTTGAAACCTGATGGTTCTTATCGCACAGTTTTAGATTATAGACAATTCAATAGTCATACACTTACTTTTGCAGTGAAAAATACGCATAGTAGAGCTTTAATTAATAATATTGTGCGTAAAAAGTTCAAAACTACGCTAGATATTTCTAATGGATTTTTCAGTCATAACCTGGCTCCAGAGAGCCAGGACTTGTCCGCGTTCAGCGCCCTCGGTTCCCAGAGGCGATATGCGAGACTACCCATGGGCTATAAGACTAGCCCCGGGGTCTTTGCGGCACGTATTGACTCCCTTTTGCGTGATATTGATCCTGACATTTTCTCTTATGTCAATTACATATACCTGACGGATGATTAATTAAATCCCCATCTCGCGAGAGTGAATCACATCATCACACGATTCGCTGCTCTTGGCTACAAGTTCAATTTTGCAAAGTCGCATATTGCGTTCCTGGCTGTTCTTTTTCTTGATTATGAATTGATGAATTAGGGTAAGGGGTTGGCACCCCATTTTTTGGTGAAGTGTGCACAATTGCTATCTCCTTTTACCCGTAAAAAATTGCAGTCTCTGCTTGGCTTACTAAATTTCAGCAGGACTTATATTCCTGAATATGCCCAGCGTTTCAAACCTCTTTATGCTTTGATACACCCATCCTGCTGGCTTTCAGAACACACTGCTATGTTGCGTGCTTTACAATATGATTTACTTACTACGCAATGCTTACAGACTAGGTTGAATACTACCAATTGCTTATAAATCGCACCTGTATACTGCGTTTCTCTTCTACTGAAATAATTTTGTCTTCTGTGCAGAAGGCTATTCTTAAGGAACTGGATTCAAGCGAGCCTGGCTGATGAGGGGTGTTACCCCAAAACCGGTCCCAAGGTGCTTGTTTCCGGTCCAGGGAAGACTTGGCTTGGCAGTTTGGGCTTAACTGTTCCCATGAGGAACAGGATCAAGACTGATTTGCATATGGCTGGGTCTGAACTGGGGTGGCGAAGTGAGCTAAAGAACAATGATGAATTCAACCCAGATCTGTGACTAGGGGTGAGTGTCTGAAAAGTTTCAGCGTCCGTCCTTCGTCTCTTTTTGTTTGGTTTGTTTGCCCTAAGTTGGCAGCGTATGTCCAGACGTGGGTCCCTTGCTCACTTTGCCACTGGATTCATGCTAGCCTGGCTGATGAGAGGTATTACCCCGAAACCGGTCCCAGGATGCTTGTTTCTGGTCCAGGGAAGACCTGGCTTGGCAGTTCGGGCTGGACTGTTCCCATGAGGAACAGGGTCAAGACTGATTTGCATAGACTGGGCCTGAATTGGGGTGGCGAAGTGAGCTAAAGAACGATGATGGATTCAACCCAGATCTGTGACTGGGGTGAGTGTCTGAAAAGTTTCAGTACTCCATTCATCATCTCCGTTTGTTTCTTTGTTCACCCTAACTTGGCAGGGTATGCCCAGACATGTGTCCCTTGCTCACTTTGCTGCTGGATTCAAGCTAGCCTGGCTAATGAGTGGTGTTACCCTGAAATCGGTCCCAGGATGCTTATCTCCGGTCCAGGGAAGACCTGGCTTGGTAGTTCGAGCTGGACTGTCCCCATGAGGAACAGGGTCAAGACTGATTTGCATATGGCTAGGTCTGAACAGGGGTAGCGAAGTGAGCTAAAGAACGATGATGGATTCAACCCAGATCTGTGACTGGGGGTGAGTGTCTGAAAAGTTTCAGAGCTCCGTCCATCATCTCCTTTTGTTTGATTTGTTCACCCTAAGTTGGCAGGGTATGCCCAGACGTGGCTCACCTGCTCACTTTGCCACTGGATTCAAGCTAGCCTGGCTGATGAGGGGTGTTACCCTAAAACTGGTCCCAGGATGATTGTTTCTGGTCCAGGGAAGACTTGACTTGGAAGTTGGGGCTGGACTGTTCCCATGAGGAACAGGGTTAAGACTGATTTGCATATAGCTGGGTCTGAACTGGGGTGGTGAAGTGAGCTAAAAAACAATGTTAGATTCAACCCAGATCCGTGACTGGGGGTGAGTGCCTGAAAAGTTTCAGCGCTCCACCCATCGTCTCCTTTTGTTTGCTTTATTCTAAAGGAACGCCCTCTTGCTCCAGGTAAATGCATTTTTGTCGTTTCGCCTATGCCGGCCTTAGAGGCAGTCACGAAAGCTAGTGTTCCTAATTCTAGAGCTCTGCATCCTCATTGTATTCAATGGGCTACGTCTTTAACATCCGTTGATGTCAGCTTTGTTTTTTACCCTTCCTTGCAGACGCAAGAATTTCTTCAGTTTGAACAAATTCACCCTCTGCCTTCTTCGGTTCTTCATCTTGATCAGTCCAAATGTATTCAATGGCTGATGAAGCAGCCAAATCTGCAGTAGCCACAGTTAAAGTACCTGCAGATACACATTCTATGACTAAAAGTGATGGTGACATTTTGGCGGCCATAGCCGCAACTCGGGATGGTACTCCCTTTCCTGAGGGGTTTCTTTCATGATATACTTATCAGTTAACTCCTAACAAAGTTCCTTTTGTGTCCATTCCTGGGGTTGGTGATCCTCTGATTCCCAACCTTGACCGCAGGCAATCTTTTATAGTGGCCGCTAATGAAAGTGTTGCTTCAGCACAAGCAGGAGTGACCGCTATTGTTTCTCTCTTACAGCAACGCTATTGGTGGCACAGTTTATACAAGCAGACTTGCCTATATGTCCATTGTCGTGACATTTGCCAAAAGATTAAGAGTTCTACTGTGTTGCGACCACCTCAGACACACCTTTTTATTTCCAATCAGCCGTTTGGCTGTATTTATATTGATCATTGCGGTCCTCTTATATCTGATAATGCTTTCAAGTATATTTTGGTTGCAGTAGATTCTTGCACTAGGTTCCTCTGGGTCTGCACTGTTATAAAAGATTTGCATGTCTTTGGCAGAACTTATGCATGTGGCACTTTCCATTCAGATCAGGAAGGCGTACCATGATCTGATTGTGTCCCTGTGAGTGCGGGTACATTTCTCGTCTCCATATAGACCCGAGGGCAATTCTGTTATGGAGCGGATGAACCGTGACTTAAAGCAATCTTTAACAGTAAGGGTGTTATATACAGGACGTGGCTGGGTAACTCATCTTTATGGGGTTCAAGAAGATCTTTGAGTGGGCGGACCCCGTACGAAATGTTCTTTGCCACCAAGATGTTTCGTCCAGACAATGATGGTCTAGACGTTGTGGAGGCTGCCGCAACCTTTGATGTAGATAACCACTGTGCTGTCTTGCAGGATCTACAAAAGTATTGTGATGCTCTGGCTTAAACCCATTTGTCTTCGACTCAGCCATCGGATGCAACTGCTCTGATTCCTGTTTCTGTCTGGCTTCCTAAAGTTGGAGATCTGGTTCGTAAAAAGGTGGTGATCAAGAAATAATTTGGTCCCTCCTACCGTGCTCCTGTTCCAGTGCTTGGTCTTCAGGGTGCCTGAACTGTCATTTTACCTCTACTCCCAGGATGCAAAGACAATCACTTTGTTTCCATTGAACATGTCAAGTTACACCATTTGGCCAATCCTCAAAGGTATGCCTAGAGGTGTCCCCACAGGGGATGTTCCTTTACAGCCTGCGAGCTCCGTTACTTTGGATTCTCCTCCGGCTGCAGGAGGGGGATGTTGAGTCTTCAATTGACCTGGTACTGGTTTTACCTTCGTCACACTCCACATGGAAATTGTTTATTCTGATGCACCCCTCGAGGCCCCTTTGGGAGTGCAAGTCTCTGGTCTACATCCAGAATCCCAGCCTCCGTTATTCTAGCTGAGTTCTTCAGGTTATTATATCAATCAAGATAACTTTTCTTCAGACAGTTCTTCATTGTCTTTTGTTGTGACCCCACCACCAGCGTGGATTTGTTTTTTTAATCTGCTGGTTAAAATGCACTTGTCTGGTCCTACCTTGGATATATGCCTGGATCGTTTTTTCCATGGTATTTTTGTTCATGTGGATTGGATTCTGCTGCAGAATTTGTCAACGGGGTGTTGGCCCCACATTCCTCCTCGCATAAAATGAAAAGAGACCAGTCCCTTGATAACATTTCAGCAGTCCCAGTCACTGATCGAATTGTATGGGATAAAGTACCATTCGATGTATTCGGACCTACAGAGACCATGCAGATACCATATGTATTCCGTGTTTCCATAGGTGATGTGGTAGTGCCTGGGTTCCAATCGGATGATTGGGATGTCAATGCTGTAAATTCTATGTTTTCCGAATTGCAATATTATACTGTTTTTGATACTGAGGATTTATATTTAAATTCTGCTAATTATGCCGATTTGTTCTGTTATCAACATTATGGGCACCATTTTTTGCATAGAGCTAATGGACAACGTCCTCAATATAATTATACTCAATGGGAACATTGCCCAACTCCATCTTAGGGTAGTTCCAATACACAAAAGATGAAGTACACCTGTTTCACCGGTTATGACCTTTCAGACCCGGCATCATACTATTTTAAATTGGTTCCCACTCTTTCGAAAAAATATATACTTTCTCAGACCAAGTTGATATATGCACCCCTTTTTATTGAGAACCTAGCCCTGAAAGGATATGATTACTGGAAGGACAATATTGACTTGAAATCAGTATGGAGCACTAAGTCCTGGCAAGTCCAAGGTACAGAATCTCTATTCTGTGCATTTCTGATACCTACACAAATTATCTTTCTTAATGACGCGGTCCAACAGACTACTTGTCTGGGGTTGGCTAAAATTAAAGAATTAAATGCTCCCACTATTCCATCCTTGGCCCTTTTTGATAATTGGCAATCTTATACAAATTATACTGAAGACCAACTGAATAGTATGCTACAAAACAGTACGTGTAATTCTTCTATGATAGCTCTGACATTGTGGTCATTATGGCCTTTGAACACAAATGTTTGTCATTCTCATTTCGTGAACAATACTTCTGGGTTCAAATTAAATAGACCTGATTCACTTTATCCACAAACACCGCATTCCAACACTGTTACTATTTAATCCTTAGGTAAATTATGTCAACAATGGTTAGAACATTCCACATTGTCTGCCTTGAAACAACATCTTTCCCTTCTATCCGAAGACATAAACCTATCTGGTTTCCTTTTGGGTACAAAATCCCCTTGTTCGAAATGATTTGTTTATGGTGCTTATAATGAACTTTGGAAATTGTCACAACTGGAAGCTGCTGTATGTTTACGCCAAATTGATCAAGATAATTTAGATAAAGTGCTTGCTGTTGTCAACAACAGTATTAATACAATATCGTCTCATATTTATACTTTAGATAATATTGTGTCATCTGTAATTGATATTGTACAAGCTGAAGTGTCTACCTTGTATCATGGTCAGAATCAACTTAGATCAGTTATGCAATTTGGCTGGACACTGCAAACACTTAATAATGGACGCGTTCTTTGGCATTACCTAAATTGTAGCGCATTGTTCTTACCATTTAATTTAACACGTAAACAGCAATCAATGGCTATGAAAGACGCTAGTTACACCATGCTACATATAGAGGAACTTGAACAACTTCCCTTCACTGTAGTGGAAACTCATTCTGTGGTATGGTTAATACACAGGGTTATCTCATTGCCCATCTCGACGTTTCATCTTACCGCCTGCATGAAACACTTCCCAGTAGGTAGATATGAACCCCAAGGGAGCAGCTACATACATGAGTTATGGTCCCTGCCCTTTACATATTGTTGTCAACGAGCTGAGGGAGAAGTTTTTTTTACAGGGGAAGGGTGCAACTCCACTGCCGGTCATTCCCTTGTGTGTCAACAAGTAACAATTCACAGCACCTGTAATGTTTCTGCCCCTAATCTGGCTTGTTATTTGAAAGGAACTCATGCTCCCGCAATTATTCTCACTCTCAAACTGCTTTCGAATGGCAGTTATCTCGTCCTTAATAATCAGGACTGTTGCGGTCTGCAGGTGTGAATCCCGTATGTGGTGTCTGTTTCCCAGTTAGTTACTTGTTGCAACAGTATCCTGCTTCCCCCTCCACATGGGAGTGTAGATAGTTTGTTATGGCCTGCCATTCCAACTTTGAAAACAGAGCATTATTGTTTCAAAAAGAAGTGGCTCTCACATCGGCACATGAGAACTTCGAATTGCAGGTTGCGGTAACGTCTAGGGGAATACAGTCATTGTTAAAAACACATCTCCCTCTACATTTCAGTGAATTGATACATCAAATATTTAATGCATCTGATACCACGGGCCTGGCACACTTTTTTAAACTTGTAGGCTCCGGCCTCGTGACATCTTTTCAAAATATTTTTGAAGTAATCCCAGCTTTTATACATTCTATTTTTTCCAGGGTGCTCGGTGGGTTCCCGCTGATGCTCATCTTAATTTGCGACATCATCATGCTGTTCCTGCTATTCCACAATTGCTACTCCGTTTGTGTTCCTACCCAGACAGTCACTTGTGTGCAACCTGTGTTCCATTGTATCCGGTGCCCCTTTCAATGGGCCCTGGACATCTGCCTGGCTACACCATCTCAAGCTGCCCTGGATTTCAAACTGTAGATGGGTCCCTTAGTGGCCCATAACCAGGACTGTTCCTCTGGTATGCGGCTTGTGTACAACCCCGCATTGTGACCAGTGGCCGGAGGTGATCCCTGTGCAACTGCACAGTGTCTTTTGGATCTCAGTTTGATCAAAATTAACACAGGATGTCCTTTGATGGTCTTGTCGACAACTGGATACGAAGAGCATGTTTGTTCCTTTGACCTGCTCAACTGGATGGCTGTCATTTCTAACTTGGTAGGTTCGGCCTTATTACTGGAATCATTGTCTTTTCACTTGGTATCCTACTTTCTGGATCCCAGCGATATGCTGAAAATGGATACATTTTTCACTAAAAACCTTTATTTCCAATTTGGCCATAGTCTCTATAGGAGACACTGACTACAAACTATTTTGAATGCTTTGGTTCTGCTTATCACCTGATTTCTGTTGTCATTTTGGTGCTACCATGCTGGCCAAGGGGAGGGTGTCATATGACCTGTGAAGGCCCATTGTCGTTTTCCCTATGTTAACATGAGCAGGTTCCAGACAGTCCTCTGCCTTGCGCATGTTACTATACAAACGTATTTTGCTTTGTGCCACACTGTACTTTCACACAGAACCTGCTGCTGTTTTCACATTCTGTTCTTTCCTGGGATTTAGTCTGCACACCGTAGACAAGGTCAAACAACAATGCCCCCTGTTATTTTGTTCTGGTCAGGCCTTAGCACCTAGACAAAACACACAAATGCAGCTGTTGTTTGGGAACACATACTTTTGTTATATAGCTGTGCACAGAATAGGTAACAGCACACTTGGAGAGGGATCTTTCCAGGGAAGAGATTGTGACAGCACCTGAGATGTAGAACTTTCATCTGTGCATGCTAAGGTACGGGATCTGCTGCCAATTCCCAGAGCTTTTCTGATATACAATCATTTTGCTCGTGTAGAAGGGGAGGGGGGTTAGGCTACCCTGTCTTATATAATGACAGCTCCTTTTATGATTTATGGACTACTTACTATGCTGACCGTATTTGTGTTAGGCATTTTCTTACTTACTGCGGCATGCATACTGCACACTAGAGCACGGTAGTTGAAAATAAACTTTTAAAATTTTCTCTTGTCTCTGTCAGATCTTATTGTGGACTAGTAGAGTATGAGAGCGAAAGGGTGTGTCCTGTAACCACGATTCCTGAGAGGGTCTAAAGTGCTGTGTTCGGGGCGTGGCTAACCAACATGGCCGATCGGACGTGATCCCGATCGGCTCCGTCCCAGGCCCTGCCGAATGTGAGGCATGAAGGCATTGCACCGGCTTGGCAAACACTGCTTCTGGATGCCGTAGCAGCGCAGACCGACGCGACCCGGAATACGGGGTTTGGGAGGCTTGGTGAGAGCCCAGGCGAGTCCAGAGGAGCAACAAACGGTGCAGCAGCGCCGAAAGCAAATGGCGGAGGTCCGGGCTCAAAAGGCCGACGCGCAGAGCTGAAGGAAACCCGCAGTGCACAGCAGAGGATACCCCCGGGTGAGCCCTGCCGGCGGCGCCCGCAGGGGAGCGCGGACGCACCGCTTGACCCCGCGATCACTTCCGGAGATAGGCGAGATCGCCTTGGGCCTGACACGGAGCTCCTTGAGATGGCGGACAGCCGCAATGAGCAGCGCGCAGGCGGCCGCCCTCGGGGGTTCGGAGGAGAGGGCTCACCGCGAGCATGACGGCGATGACCTGCCCCAATTAATAGAGTCACGCTAAACGGGGCTGGAGACGACGGGACCGATTCACCAGAGGTGGTCACCCCCTTGGGGTGCTGAAGTGGTCCCAGGGGTCCCTATGGCAGAGCTGTGACCCCCTCCCTCAGGATGAACCCACAGCACAGGTAGATACAGGAGGGGGCCTTTGATCCGCACAGAGGCTATCTGGTTGAGGAGCGCCTGACCCTAACATGGCTGCCAGGAGGCCCTGTCTTGCAGTTTTATGCTCACTGCGAGAGATCTGGAGGCGAGGGTAGGAAGCGACTAGAGGCTGCTACAGAGGCGAATGAGTGACAACCTCTCATAAACCTGCGGACTAAGGGGAAGTCGTGAACAGAGAAGTGGTCGAGGAGGTACCTGAGCGTGACCACCGGAGCAGCGCAGATTCCAAATACGCGAGAGGCGGCCGACGGCTGGCCGGGCGGGGGGCCCCTATGCCACCCAAGCGGAACCTCAACAATAGGGTCTCCAACTACTTCACGGCGGCTGGTAAGGGGTCTACTGAGGGAGGAATGACCATGGCACTGACTCGAGAAGACCTCTTGTCTTCCCTGCGAGACTTCAAACAAGAGCTCCGCACAGAGCTGCGGGCGGACATTAAGGCGGACATGGAAGCCTCCTTTGAAACCTTCCGCGTGGAGGTTCGCGAGAAACTAGTGTCGGTCCAGGCAGATGTAGACTCCGTGGGATCACGTACACTCGATCTGGAAGCGCAGCAACAGGAGACAGCGGGCAAGGTTAAAGCTCTGGAGGAAAACACGACCGACCTACAAAGGCAACTACGCGACTCACAACTCAAATGCGAAGACTTGGAAAATCGCTCACGCCGGGAAAACATAAGAGTCCGAGGCCTGGAGGAAGACTGCGAGGGGCCAGACTTGGAGGCGTTCATGGTGGGTCTTTTTTCCTCTACTCTTGGAGAAGATGGCCCGGAGGTCCGACTGGAGAGAGTGCATAGAGTGGGTCCGCGCCTACCTGGGGAGAATCGTCGCCCACGAGATGTTCTGGCGAAGTTCAGTTCATTTAAAATAAAAGAACTTGTCCTGCAAAAAGCGAGGGCCTCCGATTCAATTACCTTCCAAAACTCCTTGTGCACCCTATATCAAGATGTGGCCCAGGCCACTCTCGTACGCCGTCAGCAGTTCCGACCAGTCACCGAACATCTGCGAGAGAAAAACGTCAGGTATCGGTGGACATATCCCTTTGGGATAGCCTTCCTATGGCAAAGCAAACAGCACCACTGCGTGGAGCTAGAGGAGGCGGCGACCTTGCTGGGCTTGGAACTCTCCAAAGCCGCTTCGGACCAGGAGGGGGACAGCCGTCCGGACAGGCGACATGGAGGACAATGGCGCAGAATGGGCAGGAAAAGTACCAAGACTCCAGTCTGAGGGCATAGCTTTAAGGGAGACGTGAGATTTCCAACCACTGGTACGGAGGGAGGGACGACGGTCTCCACCCGCCTCCCTCTTGCGCTCCGGAGTGGGTCGGATGAGAGTCCTGGAGACTTGGATGGAGCGGAAGACTTGCATCTTCCACGTTTTGCTGTGGATTGGTTGCTCCGACGTCTCGAACGAGGTTACTCCCGGTGCCCGCCACGGCTGACACGTGAGCTGACTGTCAGTGAGAGCTCAGGCTGGGGGGACTTCCAAAACCCGGAGGGGGAGACCTCAGGGGGTTGGGCTGTGCAAGACGGAACTGATTAGGCAAAATAAGCAGGGACGGGGATGAGGCTACTCACTGACCAGTATAAAGGTCTCTGCTAACAGCTTCTAGGTATGGGGGGAGCAGTTCCTCATGCAATGAAAGCCTTCTTTCCTTTTTCTTTTTCCTTCTGCTAAGGCAGGGCTGGGAGACGGGAAATAGTAATGTTCCTAGAGTGTTTCTTAGTTATGGACTTCCCCTCTAGGAGGGGGATTCCACACACTCATTCCATATGTTTGTTGTGGTTTTTTATTTTTTTAGTTCGATGTCATGGTGCTATTATTTTCATGGGTTTCGGGAGGGAGGAGGGGGTAGGAGATCCAGAGGGGTGAGTAGAAGGGGCCCCCACCACTACGGCAACATCCTTTCTTAGGTACTCATGGCAGTTAGGGTGGTATCTTGGAATGCACGGGGGTTGAATTCCCCAATAAACGCCAGCGATTCTGGAAGTACATGCTTGACCATAATGCTCACATAATAGCTCTTCAGGAAACGCATCTTAAAAAACCGGATGCTCAGAGACTGCGTCACAAGGCTTATCCCCACATATTTAGATCCTCACATTCCGCTAAACAGAATGGGGTGGCACTGATGTTTCATGCAGGGGTTCCATTCCAAGCTCAGGACACTAAAACGGACAGAAACGGGAGGTTCCTCATGGTCAGGGGGATCTTAGGGGTCGCCCATGCACATTTGCGGTGCTCTATGCACCTAATACGGGACAGCAGGATTTCATCCTCTCCTTCCTTATGACTCTGGAAACTTTTGCCCGGGGGATATAGTGCTTTTAGGGGACTTCAATCTAGTCCGTGACTTGGACAGAGACACATCACATTCACATAGGGCTTCAGGGGGCGTTTGGCAAGGCACTGCGCTCACAACTGCAGCGCTTGGGATTGGTGGATGTATGGAGGGATGCCAATCCCACAGTGAGAGACTACTCGTTCTTCTCGCATTCCCACAGAACGTACTCCCGTATCGATTACATTTTTCTGAGCCAAGCCCTATTACCGTCTGTTTTACAATCTCAGCTCCACCCAATCTGCTTATCGGACCATGCCCCCGTAGAACTGACGATTACTTGGCCAAACCCGCGCCCTAAACATGCCCGATGGTACTTTCCACACTTCCTCTGCAGGGATCCTCTCCTTAGAGACGACCTTCGGAAGACTATAAAAGGGTATCTCGAGACAAATGCTCCTGAGGACACTTCTTACTCCACTACGTGGGATGCCCTTAAGGCTGTAATCCGGGGCAAATGCATTGAACTAGCCACTACGCTACGTTCCCAGCAAGGTGCGGAACGTCTCCAACTAGAAAATGACCTTAAGTCCGCGGAACAGACACATCAGTCCCAACCTTCAGTTCAGACCCTTAGGAAGGTCACAGCCCTTAAAGGGAAACTACAGGCCATTTACACTAACAGAGCTGAACAATCTATTCTACGACTCCAATCCAAGGGCTACGAGAGTGGGAATAAAGTTGGTACTTTATTGGCGCGCCAACTAAGGGCTAAACAGGAGCGGGAATACATCAAGCACATAGTGGATGAAAAAGGCATCTCCCACAGAGAGGAAGAGGGCAAAGCTAGAGCCTTTGAGGATTTCTATAGAGCACTTTATACTTCGGAGTCCTCTGGGTCGAGCGACCCCTCGGACTACTTGGACTCACTGGACCTCCCTCGGGTAGGGGCGAACACCAATGACGAACTATCACAACCCATCTCAGCAGTAGAAGTGCAGAAGGCGATTGACTCCCTTAAACTCCAGAAAGCTCCCGGCCCAGATGGATTCTCAGCCCACTTCTATCGTACATACGCACCGGAGCTGGTCCCCTTCTTGACTACACTATTTAATGTCATCGCTTCCTCAAATAAGGTCACTCCCTCGATGGGAGAAGCAATAGTGGCGGTAATCCCCAAACCTGGCAAGGACCCAGCCCAGTGCTCTTCCTATCGCCCGATCGCTCTTCTAAACCTGGATGCCAAACTCTATTCCAAAATCCTAGCCACACGGCTCGAGAATATCCTACCCGCTCTCATAGATCCGGACCAATCCGGGTTCATTAAGGGGAGACAAACACACGATAATCTGAGGCGTATCATTCATATTATTGAAAAGGCCCGCAAGAAGAACATTCCCACAGCGCTTCTCTCGCTAGACGCAGAGAAAGCCTTTGATCGCGTGGAATGGTCCTTTTTATTTAAGGTGCTCCAACGATTTGGCTTTAGCGAAGCCTTTATTGGAATGATTCGCGCTAACTATCACTCTCCAAGCTCCCGGGTCCTGGTGAACGGGGTGGCGTCCTCCCCTTTACCCTAACACGAGGGACGAGACAGGGCTGTCCCTTATCCCCCATTCTCTTTGCTTTGAGTATCGAACCGCTGGCGCACAGGATCAGGGGCAACGAGGCGATTAGGGGTATGAGTTTTGGCACAGATGCTCATAAGATCTCGCTGTTCGCAGACGACGTGCTCCTCCCGGTGACGGAGCCCCAAGTATCTCTCCCGGCCATTCAATCGGAACTGGCGGCGTTTAGAAAGGTGGCGGGTTTTAAGGTCAACCTGACAAAATCCTTTCTCTTGAATCTGACAATACCCACAGAGGAATGGAGGGTGATCGAAGGGATGACGCCTTTCCAGTGCACCGCTTCGGAAATTACCTACCTGGGTGTTAAGCTTACCCCACGAGTGCAGGACTTGTATCAGGCCAACTTCTCTCCTCTCATGCGTCAATTAAAGATCGATTTGGGCAACTGGAGTGCGGCTTACATCACATGGCTGGGCAGGATTAATGCCGTAAAGATGAATGTGCTCCCTCGATTACTTTATCTTTTCCAAGGGCTTCCTATTCCAGTGGAGAGAGGACTATTTAGAGAACTGCGAAGCATGCTGACTAAATTCATTTGGCAGGGAAAGAGGGCCAGACTTCCATATAAACTACTCATTAGACCACGCAAGGAAGGGGGCCTGGCGCTACCGGACTTTCAATCTTATTATAGAGCAGCTCAGATACGAGTACTCACGGAGTGGTCATTGAGGGTCTCGGAGAAGCATTGGCTACACATAGATAGACAGATAACAGGGCGCACTATCTGGGACCTCCTCTGGAAACCAAAGTGTGACAGACCACCCAATGCGTATATTAGCACCCCCACCTCCACCACACTCAAGGTCTGGGACACTCTCACCTCTAAGCTTCAGCTTACGACTTTTCCATCCCCCTACACGCCTATACACTTTAATGCTGCGTTTCCCCCTGCCTTGCAGGAAGGGCACTTTGAGGCCTGGAGGGAGGGGGGATGCCTCACGATATCGCATTTGTTTGACAAGGGAGAACTCCTCACTTTCCAGAAATGCAAGACACAGTTTGCAATATCTGACAAAGAAGAATACCACTACCTACAGCTGAAACACTGGGTGCAGCAGCCCCTGGTGCGGCAGGCCGCTACCAGGGAGTTGCTTCCTCTCGAAAGGTTTGCGGGGTCGGGGTCCTCTTCCAGGGGCTGCATCTCCTTTTTATATGCTCTTATTCAAGAATCGAGCACCAAGGAGACGCCGCGCTTTAAGCACTTTTGGAATAATCTGTTGGAGGCCCCTTTAGAAGACAAGCAATGGGAACGTTTGAGCAGGGACATAGGAAAATTCAATCGTTCCATGTATCTGAGGGAGGCGCATTACAAAATAATGTACGATTGGTATTTGTACCCTCAGAAGCTGAAAACGATTTTCCCGGAAACCTCCGACAGGTGCTGGAGGGGTTGTGGGCTCTTGGGGGATTTCAGACATATTTGGTGGGACTGCCCGGTAATCAAACCTTTCTGGAAGGAGATCCTGTCCCAAATAAAACTTATCTTAGGCTACCCCATTCCCAACTATATGGAACAGGTGTTGCTGGGGGTGCGGGATCCACTCCTGAAGAGACAGACACAGAGTGACCAATCGGTGATGTGGCTGTGCTTGGGGGCCGCCAAAATGTCAGTAGCCGCGGCATGGAAGAAACAGGAGGCCCCATCTCTAACCCAATGGCATGCACGATTGTGGCGGGCTTTGGCACTGGAGCGAATGACTGATATCATTGAGGACACTAGGAGAGGCTTCGAATATATTTGGTCACCATTGGTCAGATACCTATCAGAGGGGCTCCCTTTGACAGCTTGCAATCCAAGGCTAAGGGCCCTCCACTTGTTCTTAATCTAAGCCCCCACGGTCGTAGGGAGGGGCTGGTACGGCAAGGCCCATCGGAGGGAGGACCTCGATGACCCAAACCTCATACCTCTTTTTCTGCGCTTTTTATTTGCACCATGACATCTTAGTTAGATTTATTCCCTTTCTTTTTAGGGATAATTAAGTTTCCTTTACTATGTTATTTTCTTGGGAGGGTAGTGGGTTATTAGCTCACATTATTGGAAAGCAACATGTCTAGTTGAAACTGTGTTATATATTCGAAACTCAGCCGCTTGAAAGTGGGGGTAAAATGTAGTTCTTAGGAACTTGTTGTATTCCTGGGCGGATGTTATTATTGAGAAAGGTTGCATATATACTGTTTTTGCTGCACTCTCTGAGAAAAAATTTCAATAAAAATATTTTGAAATAAAGTGCTGTGTTCTAGGGTGTCTAATTATTTGTTCCTCTAGGAGTGAGTAGGAGGGCAAGTGCGACACTATAGCTAGTCAGTCCCGGGCACATGGGTACTAAGGTGGTAGGATGACTCAGTCCCTACCTACTAAGGTTTTATGGACCCAAGCCTAGTTCTGTGACTCCGCGGAAATCCTGCAACAATCCAAAGGGCCAGGAAAAGTAATCCAATTGTAATCCTGAGATGTGTCCATGGAGCAAAAAAGTATTTCTTTTTCAGCCAAAGATAGAGGGCATACACTCGTAGTTTGAAAGGGAGAGGCGGTGGCAGCAGCTCAGATTCACTGGAATGCGATGAGAAGTCGTCATAATGCACGAAGTAGCCAGATGCTGTCTGGTCTATTTTTGGGATCTCAGCAGGTTTTGTAGAACTGGGAGATGACTCAATCTGTGGCATATTCACATAGACATTGTCAATTTTTCGATTTGAGATTTCTGTACTCGTTGATGGTACAGTTGTAGTAGTTTCAGCAGGAAGAAGTAGTACTTCATTGTTGTTTACAGCTTCTCTTATGAGAGGGCAGTCTTCAGTAGTTAATAAAGTTTCCATCTGAACTCCCTGAATGGTAGCGAGAGGAAAACGGTGGCTACCCAAGAGCCCACGGGGCCTACTGTTGAGAATCGGCCACATAGTGTGGTTCGATTAGGTCAATGGAGACAAACCTTTTTTCTCTGTGACCGGTAAGGGGCGGAAGAAGTACAGTTCTAGTACCTTTGACAGCTAGGACAGGTACAGGCGCTCTGTAAGATGGTCAAAACATGAATATCCTCTTTGGTGGACTCAAACACTTCACTCTCATCCACACCACTGTAATCACACCATATCACCAAAACATAAATTCAAAGTTAAAAAAAAGGGGATAATCACATAAACTCAGAGTGGTCCCAATATTATTTCAACAATTTATTATAATTATTATTGAAAAAAGCACAGAACAAACAATTTCATTTCTAAAAAACATTTGTTGTATACACATTAAAACGAGAATAAAAAACACCAAGCATATCATCGGATAAATCACATAGAGAAAGCAAACATTAAAATGTGATTAAACAAACAACAAAGCGGGAGAACACATTAGACAGTAAACTCATATCATTACATAAAACACCAGTCTGTAAGAAATCATTTATAGTAGTCGGAATATTTCATATATTGGTTTTCCTTCGACTCACAAATGTCCCAAAGATCTAGTGTGCAAAATTATTATTTTTTTTAAAAGGCATTGACGCGTTTCGGTGGGTACTAGCGTATGCCAACCACCTTCTTCAGGAAACACAATATCTCCCAGCTACAATTTGTTATCTATACAGAGCACACATTACTCTTAAAACCCACTATAATACATTTATATCCTGGTGATACAATACTCAAATCATGCAAAACATTCCCACATTCCTTCATTCAAACCAAATACAAAAACACCCAAATGGGAAACTCCATAGGTGTAGTAGTAAGAATACCTTCAAATTCCTATGTATGACGACTCCTGGCCAATCTCAAAGGAGTCTAGAGAATCCAAAGTTGGAGGTAAACAGTTGTACCTTCCCAACACTTCACAGGGATCTAAAAATAAGGCCACATCCTCCATTAGAAAAGGTCCTTAATGCCCATATAGTACCATATAGTCCTATATATACCAAACCAAAGAACATAGTGGGGGTTACCTGTGTTCCATTTATAACAAACCTCTATTGCGGAGATAATGTGCAAAAGGAATCAGCACCTGCAAATGTCAAAAAAGAGATCCTCAGGCTTGCTAATTACAGATAGGTGTCTCTTTTGTGTAATTATGTGTAAATATCTAGTGTTGTTTTGTATTTCTTCCGCACAATGTTATTAATTAGTGCAGCATGATGTGCATTCTGTACTGCAAATGTGCATGTGGAAGTGTTCAAATGTCTGTAGTATAAGACTAAACGGTATAAATTGTCTGGTTTCATTACGGGAAACAAGGGATTACTCATGGGCGAGGTGCAATTTTCTATTACACCCTGGTATTCAGGTTGTTCTAGGATTTCCCTAACTTGTTTTTTAGCTTCATTTTTTATTGGGTACTGTCTCTGGGGTTAAGGAACTGATTTTAATGGGATTTTGTGATGAGAGGACTCATCATCCCATCCAACATGATTTCGATAAAGTGCAGGAGCTAGCGTTAACGCCCACTCCTTGGCATATATATGTTTTACAGATTCTGGAACGAGGTCCGAGAAAGAAGTTAAAATGACTGTTTCTCCCAGTGGGCACTCCATTTTGAACTCAGATGGCCAATCTTTTTCAACCAAGAGAATGTCGTAACTATTTGTCAGGCTCTCCCAAAAGAGAGCCTTGATGTTTCTGGGTATGTCCCCCTCCATTTGGAGCGTTATTTCGTATAAATGATTTTGGACACTTACCCTCGTATCAGGTGTTTCCACCGTGATATGCTTATTCAGCGCTACAACCACCATCCATCAGGTTCTAGTGAGCTATTCTGACTGATGCCGCACTGTCCAGCATCGTCACTGCCCATTCCCCATTCAGAAGCAGAGTACTCAGTAGTCTGGGCATGTTTTACTTTAATCCCTGCTACTTTCTTCTTATTGAATTGAGGTTTTCGAGTCTTTGGTTTGTCCTCTTTAAGGATGTAGTCTGAAGTGCTGTGTGTTTCCCTTTTTGGCTTCACGCTCTCTTCTGATCTGCGCTCTGACCGTCCACCTCTCTCTGAATGTGTTTTGGAGTAATCCTGAAAGGAACGAGAGGAACGTGTATCAGTATCCTGATACCTGTCAGGCTTTCTAATATTATCACGGTTTCTCAGATTGTATTTTTTGTCAGTGGTCTCCTGCTAAGGAGAGCCACCCTGTGATTGTGTTTTGTTTTGTTTATTGTCCCATTTCTTCTTAGAAGAATCGGGTGCTTGCTTAGAGTCATCGTTCTCAGAATTTTCCTTAACCTGTGGTTTCCCAGGTCTGGCTCCCAAATTATCTCTGCCTATCATAGCGTAGGTTTATTCGAGAATTTTAGGGAATTCCTGCTCCTGCTGTGCAGATGTGAATTCCCTCAGGTGTTGGTGTATAGCCAAAGCTGCTGCTTCCCGTTTTATGTTATTTAGCATAATGGTCAATATTGCTGCAAAATTGCCCATCAGTTTCATCCCCAGGTCCAGGGAAGGTCCTGCCCCGTACTCATTCTGTACTTGTTTCAGTAGTTCAGGTTCAACTGCCATGAGTTCTGGTGTAAACGGCAGCAAAGACTGTACCCCAAGTGGCACAATCATCCACTGGGGGAGCCATCCCCATTGGCAAGCAAATTGTTAACATCCTGTGTTTGTCTTGTGGTACCATATGGGGAAAAACCGCTTCAAGCTGACTTGTTTTCTGTGCTATCCAGAACGGAATTTGCTCCCGCCTGGTGGGAACCTTTCCCATAACATCATTCAGCGTTTGAGGGCTGATACCCGTAGCAGCCAATTGGGGTTGTGCAGCTTGAGCTGCCCGCGCAGGATTAACTGTGAGTATTCGCATAATGTACTGCATGAGGTTTCTGTAAATGTTTACTAGATCTTTGTATAGTGTTGTTATTTCTGCTGCATCTAAATCATCAAGAGTGGGATGTGGTTTACAAGCAGCTAGGACCGGTCAAGTCGCTCCTTCTTTACTGAGTGGACTGAGTCTCACATTTTCTGCGTTATAGGGGAGGGCGTCTTTAAACCAATTTATGTGTTCTTGGTAAGTTAACAGAATTTCTATATCCACATATGGAAAGTATTCCTCTGGTGTGCCATCTTCAGTGTATGTGTGAAACAATTGTGTGCGTGCATCCGCAGGCGGGAATTTAACCCGAGAATAGAATACCTCTGTTCTGAATGCTTTGTGTGCCTCGACCACGAAGGTGACGTCTCCACCCGTTGCCGGGAGGCCAAATTGTAGTAATTTCGTAGTAACTGCATGTCTGCAATTTTCTGTAATATTTAGTCTAATTTCTTGATCTTCACCATTGTCTCCGTGTTCAGACATTGTGTGAAGAAAGAGAGAATTTAATTAAATTAATTTTATGGAGATAGGGTTAACACAATGTGGGAGAATTTTTAGCCTATAAGCTTGAATAACCTACAGCCAATACATAGGGTTTACCTACTCAGCTGAGGCGGATTTTCATTCCTATCACATACGTCTCCAATTTGCAGGTGAGTAGGGCTCTCTGAGAAAAGCACAACTGAGCTACTCAGATAGATTGTTAAATAAAAACCCAACCAACGTTGGTGGCGCTATGTCATGTAGTTCCCACTAATCAGTAGGACCTGTGTGTTTGTTGGACAACATAAACTTTGAGCGAGGTGCCTAGACTGATTCTGGACACCCCCGCAGGATATGTTGGCCTACAGACCTGCTAGCTCACAGTGCCACCATAAGCCCCCATACCCTTACCAGGGAGTGAATAGTTTCTGGCAACCACTGGGCATGACAACCCTGACCCCTCAGGGATCATGGAAACAGATCAGAACCTTTCGCTCAGTCATTCGTGCTTACGCTTGCTCAGAAAAATATACAGAATACACAGTGGGACGCTTTCAATATATTTCTTGAACCAAAGTTATTCTTGTATAGAATACATGTGCTGGGATAATCAGTAGACAGAAGCAGATTAAAGTGATTACAAGCACCAAAAGCGTAAATAGTAGATATAGTTCTACCATGGTGCTAAAACAGTGTATATATTCAGGCATATAAACAGGGCAATAATCTGGTGTACTCCTTCTATGCAAAACCCTACTCTAAGTGTATCTAGAGTGTGTGTGGGTGTAAAGCCAAGAATCCCCCTAAGGGACGATCCAACTCCATTACCTGGCGGGAGAGAATGTAGGAGCTCGTCTTGGTCACAAACTGGACACCCCCTCACGGAGATGTCAAACTGCTGCGTGGTGAGGTCTCAGCATGCAGGGACCCTCGGTGTCGGCTAAAGTGCCTCCTCTACTAATCTTTTGAAATGCTCTTTATTTATAATAGAAAGCAGCCTTGCAATGTGCGTTATAGATTAGTTATGTTATGGATATATAGATAGCCCTGCCGCCCCGTGGATGAAGATAGAATGACTTTTGTACAGGATAATCAGGGCATCATGATAATGTTGTGTGAAGCTAGATGTGTAAACAAAGTAGTTTCAGAGAAACTAATTCAACATTGTTGTGCATGCAAATATGTGTAAAAGGTCATGGCAGAAATGTTATTGTGAAAAATAGGACAATGTAATAAATGAGTCGCTACATGGGCCTAACCCGGGCACAAAACAGCTCATAGAGTCCGAAGAGCAAGGTACAAAACAATAGGATACAATATACAGTAGGGTGAATGACTAGTAGTAAGGCTTTAACTTCCTTCTTGAAAAGCCTGAGTGAGGTAATTGTTCTAGTAGAGGGTGGTAGTGAGTTCCATATACTTGGGGCAGATCTGGTGAAAGTGCGGCCATGAGTTATACTTTTTTTTATCTGGCTGGTTCTAGTATGCAGGATTTCACACTTCTAGAGGCCCTTCTGCCTCCTGATGGTTTCACCCTATTCGCTAAGTATTTAGGACCAGAATTGTGTAGAGCTTTTGTGTGTTATGCATGCAGCCTTCAGCTGTATCCTAGCTTCGACTGGAAGCCAGTTGAGGGCTCTGAGTAATAGGGAATTTTGATCATAACAACGTGTGTCTGTTAATAGTCTTTCTGCTGCATTCAATGTCACTTTCTTTGTGGATAGGCTGGCTTTAGGTAGGCCTATGAGTATCGCATTCACATTGTCTAGCCTTGAGAGAACTAGAAATTGAACCGCTGTTTTGAGGTCTCCTAGTGGTATGGAAGGATTTTGCTTTCTTTGAAGGTGCAGATATAGGTTAGCACCTCTGGTTGTAGCTTGTATATGAGCTTGAATGTTTATATTTGAGTCTAGCTTGATGTCTTAAGATTTTACTAAGTCGTAGATAGTTGGGGGGCAGTTTAGCGATTTGAGGTTATGAAACCATAGCTGGGGTTGTTGCGATCCGATGGGTGGGGAGAAAAGAATGAATTCAGTTTTCAACTGATTTAGTTTTAGATAGTTGTGTGCAAGCCAGTCCTGTGTTTTCTCTCAGGTTATTATTAGGTCTTTGGATATCCTCTTGAGAGGAGAGTTTGATGTAGAGTTTTTTGATTGTTTAAGGATTTCTGTGAGTGGTTTAATGTATAGACTGAAGAGTGTTGGTGAAATTGTAGATCCTTCCGGAATGCCACAGTCGATGTCAGCTACATCAGATAGTGTGTTGCCAATTTCAACTCTTTGTTGTCGGTTCTGCAAAAAGGAGGTGAACCAGTTAAAGATGGCTCCTGAAAGGCCCATTCTGAGTTCAAGTGTTTCTCTGAGGTGTTTGTGGCTGACCGTGTTGAACACCGCTGATAAATCCAGAAGTATTAGGCGAGAGGATTAGTTTTGGTCCAGTGATGTTTGTATATCATCTAGGATGTTTAGAATGGCAACCTCAGTGTTGTGTTCAGGCCTGAAACCTGATTGGTGTTTGTCTAATAGGTGCAAATTCTTTATGTGTTCACAAATTCTCAAGTTAATAACTCACTGTTTTATACTGGACTTACATCTAGTGACTTGCTGATATTCCCACTTGTCCTCCTTAAGTATTTTCTCCATTTGCAAAATAAAGTTAAGCTTATAGATCTCAGAAGATCCCTTCACAATGTGCACAATCAAGGGAGATGTCTATTTCTTAACATTCTCCATTGCATGTCTAAACACCAGTCATCAACCTCTAATGGGAGAGTGCCAGTGGCAAATAGTTGAAAAGTGGGGATTGGTTTTTGTTCTACATATTTACTACCCACAACATCAAAACTAAGTAAGTGGTATACTACAAGCAAGCCAGGAAAAGCATTACATTCTTAATCTGGTGCACTCAAAATTCAGTTTTGTCATATTACAATAATAGCTTGGACAAGATAGTGGAGAGGCATTCTGAATGAAGTTGACAGAGGAAGTATTATTATTCTGTCTATATAACTTCATATGGTAATCATTTGACCCTCCAAACTTCCCTACTAAATCATGGCACAGAGTCTTCAGAATTTTACATTTGTTGCAGTTGCTTTATGAAAACAAATAAGGCTATTTTAGAATCTGATGGTTTGGTACTGGAATATCGTTGTTCAGACTCTCATTTGACAAAAATGTTATGCCTAAGCCTGGGCGTAATATTCCGCTCTGATCACGGAGATTTTTGGCAACTCCGCATTCCACCTAGAACGCGGAGTTACCGAAAACTCTGCGCTCTGCACCATGCGCTCTGCACCAGAGCGGAGTTTTTTTGTGTTTGGGCACTCAAAAAGCGTTTTCGCGCACGCGGGAGCGAATTACCGGGATGCCTGCGATCGCTGACATGATTTCCCATCCGTTGGCGAGCGCCACGAGATTTGGTAGCCAACCGCACGGTCCCGCGAGAGTGTGCGATCGCGAACACGTAATTCGGGCACGCCATCAGACTTCCGGCGGAAGTTTGTGAAGATCGCGATCCCAAACACGCAGAATTTGCAATCTGGAGAAGAATCTCTCTCGAGCACCATCAAAACCTTCTCAAAATGATGATTTGGATTAAAAAAAATCCTCAGATTGACATTTGGCTGTACTTTTTTGTGCAAAGAGTCCTTTTTCTTTTTTTACTTTTTTTTTTAAGAGGAAGGAAGTGCCCCAGTGTCTCCAACTTCCTGTTCCTGTCCAGAAGGCTCCTCCCAGTGCTTTGTCCATCTCCTGTTCACTTTTCCTTTGGATTTGGAGCTGGAAGGACCACTTTTTTTGTCTGCTGCATCATATATCATTGGATTTGAGGACTTTTGGATTTGAGATTTCACAAGTAAATTGGAAAATTGGTGTTGTTTGTTTGATTGGGGCATTGCACCTACATTTTTATGTACTTTTCATAGTTTTTTTTAATGTATACTGGTGGGTGGCCTGTAGTTTCAGTAGGGGCCTAGTTCTTTCTTTGTATGTAATTTTTCTTCTAGTTTTCTTTTATAAAGGAAACATGTTGCAAAGTTCACTACATTTTCTCCAACTTTTGAAATCAATTTGCAATATTTATTTAATTCACTAGCCCAGTAGTCTGCCAATAGGCCTTTCAGGCAGTAGGCCCAGAGCTACTCATGGGTGCATGAAACAGCTGTTTGTGGTGTCTGTTGAATTTAAGCATCATTTAGGGCATGGATGGCATTGGATTGAAATGCAAAATGTGTTTTTTTGGGGGTTTTCACTTTTTTTCATGTGTGTTAAATAAATGCCTTTGTTTGATGTGTGTGGTTGTTGTGTAACTTGCAAACCTTTTTTAGCCCTGTGGATTTTCGTTTTTGGCATTGTTGTATTAAAGCTGTGTTGTTTAGCATGCCTCCTTTGTCTGGCCAGTGTGTGAGTGTGTTTGTTTGTAATAGTGGGCTAGCATTTGCCTTGGCTGAGCCTCTCCGTGTTGCCAGAGGCCATTTTGTAAAGTCTGTGTCCATAATAGGCCTGCTTGAGTTCATTGTTTTCCAGGCCTCCTGCTTGTTGTTGTTGTTGTGAGTGACCATGTGGCTGGTGGCCATTTTGTGGTGGTGGTAGTGCTTTTGCCATAGACCTGCATGTCTTCTTCCCTTTGTTCCTCTTGGCTTATTGCTTCTTGTTGCGGCCTGCCTGGCCATGTGGCTGGTGGCCATTTTGTGAAGGTAGCCAGTGTGCACTGCTTTTGCCATAGGCCTGCATTGTCTGTCTTCCCTTTCTTTTTGTTGTGGCTTGCCTGGCCATGTGGCTGATGGCCATTTTATGAAGGCAACCAGTGTGCTTTTGCCATAGGACTGCATTGTCTGTCTTCACTTTCTTGTTGTTGTAGCCTGCCTGGCCATGTGGCTGGCGGCCATTTTGTTAAGGCAGTCAGTGTGCTTTTGCCATGGGCCTGCATTGTCTGTCTTCCCTTTCTTGTTGTTGTGGCCTGGCAATGTGGCTGGTGGCCATTTTGTGAAGGGGCAGCCAGTGTGCTTCTGCATTAGGCCTGCAAGCCTTCTTTGTGGTGGACATGCCTTCTTGCTGGTTGTTGTTTTGCAAAATTTGCATGCAATTTTTCCTTCTTTTATGTTTTATGATTATCCAGCAAAAAATTAGCACAGTTTACTACATTTTCTAATAAATGTGCAATATTATTGATTTGATTTGATTCACTATGTGGCCTAGTCTGCCAATGGGATTTCCAACCAATAGGCCCAGGCCAGAGCTACTCATGGGTGCATAAAACAACTGTTCCTGTGGTGTCTGTTGAATTTAAATATCATTTAGGGCATGAATGGCACTGGATTGAAATGCAAAATGTGTTTTTGGGGGGTTTTTCACTTTTTTTCATGTGTGTTAAATAAATGCCTTTGTTGGATCAACAAGTCGCTGCTCCACAAACTCCAGACCATACAACACACCGCAGCCAGACTCGTCCTCGGCATCCCCCGACACGAACACATCACCCAGCACCTGCGCAACCTCCACTGGCTCCCCGTCGAGAAGAGAATCACTTTCAAGATACTAACCCACGCCTTCAAATGCCTCCACAACACCGGACCCCAATACCTCAATGAAAGAATCTCCTTCCACGTACCCAAGAGAAACCTCCGATCCGCCGACCTCGCCCTCGCCGAAACCCCACGAATCCGCAAAGCCAGAACAGGTGGAAGGGCCTTCTCCTACATCGCGGCCAAGACCTGGAATGAACTCCCGATCGACATCAGACGCGCCCCCTCCCTGAACATCTTCAGGAAGACACTCAAGACCTGGCTTTTCGACTAATGGAGTTACTTACCCCCCCCAGCGACTTGAGACCCTCACGGGTGTTTGATTGATTGATTGATTGGATGTGTGTGGTTTTGTGTAACTTGCATTGCAAACATTTTTTTAGCCCTGTGGATTTTTGTTTTTGGCATTGTTGCCAAGCTGTGTTGTTTAGCATGCCTCCTTTGTCTGGCCAGTGTGGGAGTGTGTTTGTTTGTAATGTTGTTGTGAGTGACCATGAGGCTGGTGGCCATTTTGTGTTGGTGGTAGTGCTTTTTCCATAGACCTGCATGTCTTCTTTTCTTTGTTCCTCTTGTCTTATTGCTTCTTGTTGTGGCCTGCCCGGCCATGTGGCTGGCGGCCATTTTGTGAAGGCAGCCAGTGGGCTTTTGCCATAGGCCTGCATTGTCTGTCTTCCCTCTCTTGTTATTGTGGCCTGGCTATGTGGCTGGCGGTCATTTTGTGAAGGCAGTCAGTGTGCTTCTGCATTACGCCTGCATGTCTTTCTCTTTCCTTTCTTCCTCTTGGCTTATTCTATTCTATCCATTGTCATCTGCTGCTCCCTGAATGCTGAATCCCAGGTGATACACAATGCCAAACAGGGTCCATTACATTTGTATTTTTGTTGTTGTTCTTCTTCTTTCCTATCCTTTCTCCGTGCACTGTACAGTACACTAGTACACCAACCATGAAAACCCTTGTTTTTGTCAGTCTCACAAATGTCTACACTGTATTGTTATGTTTTTTTAAATAACTGAGGTAATACATTTAATAATAATATTAATAAGTGTGCCCACACACAAAGTTATATATTATATTTGTTTGTTTGTACTAGTAGTAATTGAACCACAACAATGAATACCACGTTTCCCTGATGTTCTTCTTGCTTCTTTGCTTTTAGCTGCACAAAAGAGGAGGAGGCATCATCAGCCATTGTACTGCCAGACAGAAGTCCTGATGCGCACAACGTCACGGGACGTGTGACCACAGACATCTCTTCAAATTGTGCCACTGTGTGCTGCTGACATCTGAAGAAGATGGCCCCAAAGAAAGGTACCAGGTCCTCCAGTACCAAGAAAGTTGCCAGTGAGAATAAGGAACTGCCACTTACCAAGACTGGTGTGCCGCCCAATATGTTTTTTAGGAAAACAAAAATTGCGCCTGCAGCAGCGGTGTCCGGGGAGCAAGCTGGGAGCAGCACCCCCGCATAAGTGGACCCACCCCACCAACCTAGGCCCAAGCCCATGTCTGTCACAGAGGCAGCCAGTCTAATCACGACAACACCGACGAGCAGTGATGTTGAAATTGACTTATCGTTATTGCAAAGTAGTACCCAATCAATGCAGGGAACTGAGATAAGTGGGCAACAACATCTGCAACTGCCCCCAATAGTAGTTGTTCCTCCCGAAGTAGGGGCAGTTCAGGAGATAGAGCTTCCTGCAGAGGAAGAAGAGCAAGCCACTCTTTCAGAAGATCCATTGTCTTCCAGATCCCCAGCCAGGAAATGGAGGGTTAGTCCATCAACTTCTTCTGCAAGCCCCCCTTCTGATGATCTAGATGCACTTGGATCCCACCACCTCAGTCTGAGAGTGAGACACGCCACGAGACAAGGCTAGGAAAAAGGAAGGTTCCAGAAAGCCCTAGAGTTATGGAGGTACATGTAGAAGAGGAGGATGATGACGAGCTAGTCATCATCATGGACATTAGTCCCGCCCCAGTGGAGACCGACATTACCCCATACCAAATTACTGTGAGGGATGTGGCACGGACACCACCAACACAGATCATACCACCAACACCACCTCTAGCGTCCATATTTCGCCAGCAGCCACGTACATCCACCACAAGTACCACCTCAGTAGAAGTAGGTACTGCAGAGAGTCAAACTTCATGCCCACCTACCAGTTCATCCGGCATTGCAAGTGGCAGCAGGGCCAGAAAGTTGACCTCCTAAGTTTGGGATTTCTTTTCGGTTAGCACAAAGGAGGTGAATATTGCTATATGCTCCATTTGTGGACAAGGTGTTAGCCGGGGTAAACTTGGTACAAACTATGGTACCGGAGGCCAAACAACCCTTCTGAAACAACACCACTTGATCCAGTGGGAGGCGCACCTTAGCGGCCAAAAAACTACACCCATTGCTGTTGGTGGGGATGAAGAAGTAGAATATACGATAGCGGTGGAAGGTGAACAAGAGGGAGACATTTACTCTGGTACACAAAGTAGCCCTGTCCCCAGCAGTGCAGTGGTACCGCCCACATCCTCATCAGCAACATCGCCGTGGCACAGGAGTAAGAGTCAGGCTGAGACACCAAGTGGTCCCAGGCAAGAGAGTACCGCAATGAAAAAACATGTGTTGAGTCTAACAACATCTGGCGTCAAAAAGTCACCTGCATCAGTGGCACCAGAAAAGAAAAAAATCCAGCCTACCATTCTCAGCATGTTTAGGTCGGAGGGGCACTACGAACGCAACCACCCAATGGCACATTTGTACAATGCGAAGCTGGCTAAAATGTTAGCGCTGGACCTCCTCCCTTTTTCTTTTATGGAAGGGGTGGGTTTTCTTGAATTTGTGACAGCCATCTGCCCAAAATGGAAGGTTCCCAGCCGGTCCTATTTCGCCAGAGTTGCTGTTCCAGCACTACATCACGACGTGCTGGAATTGCTTGGACAAGCTATGCAGCAGAGTGCTGTTCACACTATCTACCTGACAACAGACATGTGGACCAGTTGCCAAGCCACTGATTACATGTGCATCACTGCACTCTGGATCTCTTTTGTGGGGGTTAGAGAAAAGATATCTGCAGCAGGTGTTGTTGACACTGCTGAGATTTTTAATGCCACTCGGAAACATGCAACTGTAGCTATGTTCGCCATGGAGAAATCTCATACTGCTGCAAAAATTTTGGAAGACTTTGACAGCAAGGTTTTTGAATGGCTGCGCCCAAGAGGGCTTAACATTGGTTTTGTTGCCACAGACAATGGCAGTAATATAGTTAAGGCCATGTTCGATGGTGGCTATTTCAGGGTCCTGTGTTTGGTGGACTGCATTAACATCATTGTTCAAGACTTTCTGAAAAAAGCAGACCGAGTCAGCAACTTACTGACCACCTGCAGAAGAATCTGCACACATTTCAGCCATTCCTTTAAAACCAGGAAGCAGCTGAGGATCATTCAAGGTGAACATAGAATGCCAGTTAAAGCACTCAACCAGGAGGTGCCAACATGTTGGAACTCAACTTATTACATGCTTGAATGTCTGTTTGAGCAGTACAGACCAATCGATGAATATGTCATGCAAAGAGGGGATGCTAGTGTGAAAGGCATGATCATTGAGATGGACCAATGGGGCCTAGTTAAATGCCTGACAGAGATGCTACTTCCTTTCGAGCTCTTCACACGTAAAGTCAGCAAGGGGGACTGTACTATGGGCCAAGCTATCCCATTGTTGCACATGCTATAGGAACAGCTGAAGGGGGTGTCTGCAATGTACGCAGGTGTGGAGGAAAAAAAGAAGCATATGAGTTGGTGGAGAGCTTAACCCTTCACTTATCTGAAAAGGGTGCAAAGAGGCATTGTGTCATCCAACCATTACATTTGTGCCACAATTCTGGATCCTCGGTACAAACAAGTACTGAGCACATTGATTCCTTTTTTAGAAGGGGATGTTGCCAAGTACAAAACTTGGATAGCTGCGGAAGCCAGTCGCTTAGAAAAAAAATGGCTGGGAATTAGCAGCCTTCTACTCCAAGCCACAACAAGTACTGTAGGGCAGCCGGCGTCAAGTTCAACTTCAGAGCCTCAGGGCAGTGCGGTTGGCTCATAGCAGTCAAAACCACCAACAACACCAAGAACAACATCAACAACAACAAGAACAGGAGCATCAGCCCCACCAAAATAGGCACAGGAATGGTTCCTACAGCAAAGGCTTGTTAGGTCCAGTGCTGTGGCAAAGGCAAAAGAGGCCGAGCAAAGGGGAGCATCCCTGAGCATTGAGCGGATGGTCCAGGCCTATCTGGATGACCCAACAGAGGTCTTCATTGATCAAAACCCATTGCTGTATTGGTATGGGAAAAGGCACCAATGGCCAGTGCTCAGCAGGCTGGCGATAAATTATCTGGGTTGCCCTATTACAAGTGTCTCTTCTGAGCGTGTTTTCAGTGCTGTTGGTGCCGTTCTGACAGTGAGAAGGACCAGTCTCTCGCCCCAAAACGTGGAGAGGTTAACCATGATCAAAATGAATCAGCACTTTATACCACCGGATTACACCATACCTGAAGTGGCACATCAGGTAGATGATGGCGGCGACTTAGGTCATGGAAGTAGTGTGTTAGATGACCTACTTCTAGGTGAACCACCAGAGTTTGAGGATGAGCTCTACTTCCCTGACAACAACTAGGCTTTCGACTTGTTACTTTCTTTCTTGCTTATTTACTTTTATTATTTGTGTGTGTCTCTGTCTTTCTGGTTCGAATCACAACAAATCCATCACCACCGTCTCACTCTTTTATTGCCAGATTGGAGTTGCAACTGTGTGCAGTCAGTGAAGAAGTAAGTCCACTCCTCCAAGTCCTGCTCCAGTCCACTCCTGACTTGCCCTAAATCCATTTCCCTCAAGCCAGACATTGGATGGAGAATAGTACAAGAAATGTGTGCCTGCCTCGTCGAGTCCCTCCAAAGAACCTGACTATAGCTATCCTCCTTTCCGAGCCAAGACGGACTGCCCCGTAAGAACAGGTAAATGATGGCATGCATTGGACGCTGACTCTGAGTGACTGGTGTTTGTTTTGTTGTTGTGCATGATGTCTACTAGTATTTAATCTACACACAAAAAAGTGACTCAAGTCAATGTTTTCCTTCTTGTTGTTTAATAACAAAATTGTACTACTGCAGGCCGATCCATTGCATTTTTGATTCTGGACTCATTCGGTACACTACAGAGTTGGACACCATGATGACCATACCATACTCGCAGTCAGTAGGTAGGATCCGAGATGATTGATGGAATAACTCAGGGCATTTCATGAAGTGGCCTGAAAGGTAAACAAGTCAACAACAACCACACCAGATCTACATGTCTTTGCAGTGGTGGAGGCGAGTGTAGTGGTATGACTGACAGCGGTGCATTGATTTAGGTACTTAATTTGGAAAATGCTATATTGCTGTGTTTGTGTGCTCAGTGCTGTCTGGCTCAAAATCTAAGCTAAGTGGAGGTTGGGTGGGCGCCGCAGGCCTGCTCTGTCCTGTTGTTGTTGTAGGTTAATGTTGGAAACAGAGTAGAAATGATTTAGCCATGCCACCTCTGAAAGTGTTCTTGTTGCACTCCTCCTTAATTTATGCATTTTTACTTTTCTCCTTGATTTTTCAATATCCCTTTTGTTTTTCCATCTACACTTACAGGCCAGCCTTTACCCTGTGCTATACTGGGAAAAGCAACTCACACTTACCTTACCAATCCGCATCCGCCAGTCAGGAAGTGGCACCCAAGATTTACGGACGGAGCGTCCATGGAAGGAAGGAACAAGAGGAATGCCGAGATGCACTCTCAATTTGACCATAACATAGTTATAATATCATATTTTAGTTTTCAATTGATTCATTTTTTCTCTTCAATCATTACTACTGTGTGTGTTGTTGTTTATTATGTTTGCTTATATATTTGACCCCTACAGCTATTTTTTTTATTTTCTTTGCTAGCTTTAAAAGGAAGCCCGGTACAACAGAACATAAAATGTCTCTCTGGGGGCAGACAGGCAAGGCAATTGCATAATAATAATAATAATTAATAATATACTGCTGCCCTGTACTACTAGTCTAGTACCACTCATCATCATCAAGTCATCATAATGCATGCATTTCCTTTTTCTCCCTTAACAGATGTATGATGGTCGTCTGCCAAGAATGTGTGTTGTCCATGTGTAGTGTTTGTCTTTGTCAAACCTTTCCCTCAAATACCCCTTCCCAACCATTCATCAAACCCTAACCCTCTTCCCCCGGGCTGTGTGATTTATAATATTGAGGTGTGACTAAATTAAACTTACACCAATAATTGATCACACACTTGCTGGGGCGGATGTGGTGAAAGCAACACCAACTCAAGGCAGGGCGAGGATCTTCTTCTGCTCTAAGTATATATATATATATATATATAAATTCACTGAAAAAACCATAGGTTTTAGGGACAGTTATAGTTAGTTGGACATTTCACTCGTACAAAACCATAGAAATTCCCCAGTTATAGTTAGTTCAGCTAACTATAACTCGCGCCCAGCAATGCACTGCTGATGACGTCACATATTACATCACTCATGACATGGTCAGTGACATCACTGATGACATCACTGATGACATCTCAAATGACATCACTGATGACATCATCCAGTGACTGTGTGTTTCTGTAAAGTTTAAATATGTTTAATATATATAGGGAAAGGCGTATTGAAGAATGAGTGGGTGTATAAGTGTCTGAATGGATGATTTAGTACGTGAGTGACTGACTCTACAAGTGAGTGATTAAATGTATCTTACTGAATGCATGGGTTAGTGACTAAACTGTGTGAATGTCTGTATCCGTCTGTCTGTTGGTTTGTAAGCGGCTGCATGGCTTTCTGAATAGCTACATGAGTGTCTACATGGGTTATTGATTGATTGTCTGAGTATCTGTATGGGTGCCTGAGTGTTTGTGTGGGTGGGGTGTGTGTGACTCTGTGCATAGATGTGTGAGTTGGTGATTCACTGGGTGCATGGTTTCAAGAGTGCATCTGTGATGGACTGTATGGGTGGGTGAGTGTGTGTATGGGTGTGTTAGTGATTGAATGTATATCTCAGTGGTACATGTGTGAGTAACTACATATGTGAAAGGCAGTATATATGTGTGTTGGAGTATATAAATGGCTATAAGTGAGAGTGTGTGATTGTGAGAGTGGCTGTATGGATGAGTGTGTACTTGTATCAGTGATTGTATAAGAGTGTAAGAATGTGCTAGTATTTGTATGAGTAAGTGAGCTGGTGTGTGTATAACTGTATAGGTGAGTAAATGGGTGTGTGATTAAGTTTTTTGCATGACTGATTAGGTGTGTGAGTACCTCTATGGATGAGTGGCGGTGTGTGAGTGTTTATATAGGTGTATGAGTGCATATGATAGTCCTGTACTGAGTGACTAAGTATGAGTGACTGTACAGGTGAGTGAGTGGATGTGTGTGTAGACCTAAGAATCAGTGAGTGGGTATGTAGTTTTTGGTGTTGGAGTGTCTATGGTTTTGAGAATGACAGTCTGTAATTTAGAGTGGGTGTATCAAAAGTTATATTAGGGTGTGAGAAGATGCATGAAATTATCACATGGATGATGTCATCAGTGATGTCATCAGTGATGTCACTGACCATGTCATGAGTGATGTAATATGTGACGTCATCAGCAGTGCATTGCGGGCGCGAGTTATAGTTAGCTGAACTAACTATAACGGGGAATTTCTATGGTTTTGTACGAGTGAAATGTCCAACTAACTATAACTGTCCCTAAAACCTATGGTTTTTTCAGTGAATTTCAAAGGTTTTTTAAATGCTAATTTCTAACTATAACGTGTCTGAAACCTATGGTTTTTTCAGTGAATTTCAAAGGTTTTTTAAATGCTAATTTCTAACTATAACGTGCCTGAAACCTATGATTTTTTAAGTGAATTTCAAAGGTTTTTTTAAATGCTAGTTTCTAACTATGCCTACAGAGGTAGGACATGTGAAGAAAGAAGAAAAAATGCACAGAAAGAAGCAAAAGATGTGTAGAAAGAACCAACAGAGGAGCAGAAAGAGGCCTTGTTGCAAAATCATCCTGTGCCCACAACTTTTTCAGACGGGTACTGGTGGTAACTGACTCTGTCTAACCAGAGCCAGTGCTATGCTAAAAGACACTTAGAATACAGTGAAAACACCTACATACACTAGGGAACACTATGCGTTGGGGTACCCCTGTGATTAGCATGACCTCCTCTGCAAGTCCCTAGTACATAATAGGGCAGGGGGATTAAAACTACCTCTTAAAACACGCTACAGGGCGCGTTTGCACAGTGGTGAAGGGAGGGGGCCTGAGGTGACATGTGTGCAAACGCACCTCGTGGCGCGTTTTAAGTTGCGGGATTAAGTCCCCTTGAATTCTGAGGGTCCCTGGGGCCCAACTAGCCCCCCAGGTACCTACAGTTAGGACCACAGAGCTGAGTTGCAGAGAGGCGTTCCGAGGCCACGCACCTTTTTCACCTCTCTGCAACGCAACTCTGTTGTGCTTACTGAAGGTACCTGGTGGGCTAGTTGGCCCCCAGGGTCCCTCAGGATTCAAAGGGAATTAATTCCCCAACTTAAAACGCACCACAGGGCGTGTTTGCGCACATGTCACCTGAGGCCCCGCCCCTCCCTTCACCACTGTGCAAACGCGCCCCGTGGTGCGTTTTAAGTTGGGGGATTAGGTCACCTTGAATCCTGAGGGTCCCTGGGGCCCAACTAGCCCACTAGGTACTTCCAGTAAGCACCACAGGCCTGCGTTGCAACGCCTGTAACAAATTGTGCAGTTGTGTTTAGGTAGTGAAGAGGGTCGTGCTGGGGGTAGTGTTTTAGGGTTTAGGGTAGTGCAGTGGTGTTTGTGTAGTGTAGGGGGTCATGCTGGGGGTAGATTTAGGGTTTAGGGTAGTGCAGTGGTGTTTGGGTAGTGTAGGGAGTCGTGCTGGGGGAGTGTTTTAGGGTTTAGGGTAGTGCAGTGGTGTTTGGGTAGTGTAGGGGGTCGTGCTGGGGGTAGTGTTTTAGGGTTTAGGGTAGTGCAGTGGTGTTTCGGTAGTGTAGGGGGTCGTGCTGGGGGTAGTGATTTAGGGTAGTGCAGTGGTGTTTGGGTAGTGTAGGGGGTACTGCTGGGGGTAGTGTTTTAGGGTTTAGGTTAGTGCAGTGGTGTTTGGGTAGAGTAGGGGTACTGCTGGGGTAGTGTTTTAGGGTTTAGGGTAGTGCAGTGGTGTTTGTGTAGTGTAGGGGGTAGTGTTTTAGGGTTTAGGGTAGTGCAGTGGTGTTTGTATAGTGTAGGAGGTCGTGTTTTAGGGTTTAGGGTAGTGCAGTGGTCTTTGGGTAGTGTAGGGAGTCATGCGGGGGTAGTGTTTTAGGGTTTAGTGTAGTGTAGGGGTCATGCGGGGGTAGTGTTTTAGGGATTAGGGTAGTGCATTGGTGTTTGGGTAGTGTAGGGGGTCATGCGGGGGGTAGTGTTTTAGGGTTTAGGGCAGTGCAGTGGTGTTTGGGTAGTGTAGGGGGTCGTGCTGGGGGAGTGTTTTAGGGTTTAGGGCAGTGCAGTGGTGTTCGGGTAGTGTAGGGGGTCGTGCTGAGGGGAGTGTTTTAGGGTTTAGGGCAGTGCAGTGGTGTTCGGGTAGTGTAGGGGGTCGTGCTGGGGGAGTGTTTGAGGGTTTAGGGCAGTGCAGTCGTGTTCGGGTAGTGTAGGGGGTTGTGCTGGGGGTAGTATTTTAGGGTTTAGGGTAGTGCAGTGGTGTTCGGGTAGTGTAGGGGGTCGTGCTGGGGGTAGTGTTCTAGGGTTTAGGGCAGTACAGTGGTGTTTGGGCAGTGTAGGGGGTAATGCTGGGGGTGGTGTTTTAGGGTTTAGGGCAGTGCAGTGGTGTTCGGGCAGTGTAGGGGGTCGTCCTGGGGGTGGTGTTTCAGGGTTTAGGACAGTGCAGTGGTGTTCGGGCAGTGTAGGGGGTGGTGTTTCAGGGTTTAGGGCAGTGCAGTGGTGTTCGGGCAGTGTAGGGGGTCGTGCAGGGGGTGGTGTTTCAGGGTTTAGGGCAGTGGTGTTCGGGCAGTGTAGGGGGTCGTGCTGGGGGTGGTGTTTCAGGGTTTGGGGCAGTGCAGTGGTGTTCGAGCAGTAAAGGGGGTCATGCTGGGGGTGTTGTTTCAGGGTTTAGGGCAGTGCAGTGGTGTTCGGGCAGTGTAGGGGCGGTGCAGGGGGTGGTGTTTCAGGGTTTAGGGCAGTGCAGTGGTGTTCGGGCAGTGTAGGGGGTGCTGCAGGGGGAGGTGTTTCAGGGTTTAGGGCAGTGCAGTGGTGTTCGGGCAGTGTAGGGGGTCATGCAGGGGGTGGTGTTTCAGGGTTTAGGGCAGTGCAGTGGTGTTCGGGCAGTGTAGGGGGTCGTGCTGGGGCTGGTGTTTCAGGGTTTAGGGCAGTACAGTGGTGTTCGGGCAGTGTAGGGGGTCGTGCTGGGGCTGGTGTTTCAGGGTTTAGGGCAGTGCAGTGGTGTTCGGGCAGTGTAGGGGGTTGTGCTGTGGCTGGTGTTTCAGGGTTTAGGGCAGTGCAGTGGTGTTCGGGCAGTGTAGGTGGTCGTGCTGGGGCTGGTGTTTCAGGGTTTAGGGCAGTGCAGTGGTGTTCGGGCAGTGTAGGGGGTCATGCTGGGGCTGGTGTTTCAGGGTTTAGGGCAGTGCAGTGGTGTTCGGGCAGTGTAGGGGGTCTTGCTGGGGCTGGTGTTTCAGAGTCTAGGGCAGTGCAGTGGTGTTCGGGCAGTGTAGGGGGTCTTGCTGGGGCTGGTGTTTCAGGGTTTAGGGCAGTGCAGTGTTGTTCGGGCAGTGTAGGGGGTCCTGCTGGGGGTGGTGTGTGAGAAGTTGGCCTGGTATATGCTGTCCACTAATTATAGTGGGCACCTTGCACCAGTCCAAACAACCCCTTATTGGAGATAGGTTAAAGACAACCTTATTGAAAGCTATCCTAGTGGTAGCTATGGAGAGCAGCCTTCAGGCTAAGTCTTGAAGGAATGTAAAGCAGCTTGTTTTACCAGTCTATAATCTCTTGAGTGATCAAATGAAAGAGCACCACACCAGGTATATATTCAAAATATATGTATTTATTGCTAAACACACCCCTCTAGTCTCTTTATGAGGCTAGAGTTCGAAGTACATAAGTTAGAAGATATTTAAACACAGTAATAGCACAAATACACGTTTGGGCCCTAGGGGCGTACCAAACCATATACCAATAAAGTGGTATAAGAACCACGACTGAACTAGACACTAGGCCTAAAGCCTCTAGAAGTGCTTGGACCCCAAGGAACCACCCAAGGTAGTGACACAGGGGACCCACGGGAGACGCGTGCAGTGTAAATACACAACCGCGATACGCCGTTGACTTCTATGGAGAAAGTCGTGATCGGGAAATTAGAGAAAAGGGACACTTAAAAGAGGACTTGGACCAAACCCTTTGAGATCTAGGACTTTGAAGAGTCTCTACCCACGGGAGCACCGGAGTACTCGTGTTACCTCACCCAGGGAAGCCGGGTGCATAGGTGCCTTTCGGGGTCGGGTTTCGTCGTCGATTCAAATGGCGATCTGCTGCAAAGTGCTGCTGGCGACCAAGAGAAAAGTGTCCGGGTGGATCCAAGAGTGGATTGGAGTTCTGAAGAACCTGAAAGCAGAGGGGACAGAGTCTGGGTCACTAGCCAGTGACCAGGAAGGCGATGGACAGATGCCCACCGATGTCGAGTGCTTCAGGTGCATTGACGGTTGTCTTGACTCTTCAGCCACGAGGTCCAGGAGGCGTTGTTGGTGACCAGGAGCAGGATTCCGGCTGGTACACAATGTCTGTCGAGTGCTGAGGTGTCGGCGACCGGATTGGACCCAACAAGCCTTGGCAACGGCAAGTCTCGGTGAAGATGTTGATCGTCGATGGTGCAGACCAGCAAGGTCTGGGGAACTCACCCAGCGAGGGTAAGTGAGGGCAGACCTAGAACAACCAGGATGCCAAGTTAGAAAAGGATTGGCCTTCGTTAAGGGCTACTAGCCAACGGGCTAGCAACTGCAAAGGAGCCTCGTGACGCCGCACGTGGATCTGGCTTACAGGACACTCGTGGAGTGGGGGCCAGTGATCTTTGGTGCAGTTGGTACTGGAGGCTAGGGCTACTCGGAGCCCAAAGCACAACTTCTTGGGAGACCCAGAAGAGGATGCACTTGCAAATGTGCTCGTTGTCCAGGGGTCACGGTCTCAAGTCACCCACGATAGCCACGGGCCTCAGCTTTGCTGGGGACTCAGGGTAGCCTCGGGAAGTCTGATAATCCACCTCTGGTGATGCGATGACTTCGGCGTCCGACGGGAGCTTCAGAAATGCGAACCGGACAGATGCTTCTTTGGTGCCTGCCAAGCAGGGGAGTCACTCCTTGACCCCAAGGGAGATTCTTCTGTCCTCTAATCGTGAGTAGAGCGTCGAAGGTCCAGGATTCAGTTTCAGAGTTTCGTCCAGGGATAATCTAAAGTCCTAAGGACTGGGTTCCTATCTTTATACTAAAGATAGGGGTTGGACTACTCTGTGGCCCCACCTATGGGTGGGTCAGGGCAGAGGGGTAGCTACACCCCTTTCCCTTTGTCCAGTTCGCGCCAAAGCAGGGGCTGCAAGCCCCTGATCCGGTTTGAACTGGGGTATGCACAGGGACACCAAATGTGCCCCCAGTGCAGGACTTCAAAGCACCCGAAAGTGCTCCCGCCCAGCCCCAATACACATTATCCTGTCTGGGGAGGTGGTCACACCTCCCTGGGACAGGAAACCTATTGTCCAGGCCTCCCCTGCCGGAGTTTCGTCCAGCAGCAGGAGGCCAGACTCGTGTCTGTGGCAGCAGCATCCATTTTGTGATGCCAGGGCTCTGGAAAGAAGTTACCGGACTAGTCAGAGTTAACATGTCTTTCCCTCTAGAAGGGTGGAATGCTACCCCCGCCGCCAGGATTGGCGGGGGGTAGTATTCCAAGATGTTTGACACCAAACACGACATGTTTAGGTGCAGCCATTCCAAAGTTAGCATTTTACCGCGAGGATATAATGCGCTTAAGAGTATATGGTCAGGCTGCACTACAAACAGCATCAGAGATGGTCTCCGAACGCTGCAGAGGGGCCCTGCTCATGCAGGGGCACCCTCTCACATAGGAACCATGCACTCTGCCTTTAGGATTGATAAGGCCTGCCTTAGGAGTGACTTATAGGTTTATATGTGTGTATGTATTTAGTGATATAGGTAACCTATATCACAGTAAGGGGTGCATGCACCACCTTACCCAGGCTGCAGTAGCAGACCTGTGGTGTCAGTTTGGATGGCCTTCCAGGGGTGGCATAATACATGCTGCAGCCCCTGGCAGGCCTCTGAGGTACCTAGGCCCTTGGTACATAGTATACCATATACTAGGGACTTATAAGGGCACTCCAGATCCCAATCAGTGATGTGCCTAAGGCACATGGAAACCATTTTAGAGAGGAATCAGCTAGGCTGGGGTTCTGATTAGCAGGGCCCCAGCCAGACTAATGTCGAAAAACAGTGAAGCATCAGCAAAAAGTGGGGGTACCCATGTGAAGCAGATCCTACTCTCCTACATGGTGTTTCAGGGTTTAGGGCAGTGCAGTGGTGTTTGGGTCGTGCAGGGGGTCATGCTGGGGGGAGTGTTTTAGGGTTTAGGGCAGAGCAATGGTGTTCAGGCAGTGTAGGGGGTTTTGCTGGAGGTGGTGTTTCAGGGTTTAGGGCAGTGCAGTGGTGTTCGTGCAGTGTAGGGGGTGGTGTTTCAGGGTTTAGGGCAGTGGTGTTCAGGCAGTGTAGGGGGTCTTGCTGGGGTTGATGTTTCAGGGTTTAGGGCAGTGCAGTGGTGTTCGGGCAGTGTAGGGGGTCGTGCTGGGGGTGGTGTTTCAGGGTTTAGGGCAGTGCAGTGGTGTTCCGGCAGTGTAGGAGGTCATGCAGGGGGTGGTGTTTCAGGGTTTAGGGCAGTGCAGTGGTGTTCGGGCAGTGTAGGGGGTCGTGCTGGGGGTGGTGTTTCAGGGTTTAGGGCAGTGCAGTGGTGTTCGGGCAGTGTAGGGTGTCGTGCTGAGGGGTGGTGTTTCAGGGTTTAGGGCAGTGCAGTGGCGTTCGGGCAGTGTAGGGGGTTGTGCAGGGGGTGGTGTTTCAGGGTTTAGGGCAGTGCAGTGGTGTTTGGGCAGTGTAGGGGGTCGTGCAGCGGGTGGTGTTTCAGGGTTTAGGGCAGTGCAGTGGTGTTCGGCCAGTGTAGGTGGTCTTGCTGGGGGTGGTGTTTCAGGCTTTAGTGCAGTGGTGTTCGGGCAGTGTAGGGGGTCTTGCTGGGGGTGGTGTTTCAGGGTTTAGGGCAGTGCAGTGGTGTTCGGGCAGTGTAGGGGGTCTTGCTGGGGCTGGTGTTTCAGGGTTTAGGGCAGTGCAGTGGTTTTCAGGCAGTGTAGGCGGTCGTGCTGGGGCTGGTGTTTCAGGGTTTAGGGCAGTGCAGTGGTGTTCGGGCAGTGTAGGAGGTCGTGCTGGGGGTAGTGTTTCATGGTTTAGGGCAGTGCAGTGGTGTTCGGGCAGTGTAGGGGGTCGTGCTGGGGGTGGTGTTTCAGGGTTTAGGGCAGTGCAGTGGTGTTCGGGCAGTGTAGGGGGTCATGCTGGGGGTGGTGTTTCAGGGTTTAGGGCAGTGCAGTGGTGTACGGGCAGTGTAGGGGGTCTTGCTGGGGGTGGTGTTTCAGGGTTTAGGGCAGTGGTGTTCGGGCAGTGTAGGGGGTCTTGCTGGGGGTAGTGTTTCGGGGTTTAGGGCAGTGCAGTGGTGTTCGTGCAGTGTAGGGGGTCGTGCTGGGGGTGGTGTTTCAGGGTTTAGGGCAGTGCAGTAGTGTTCGGGCAGTGTAGGGGATCGTGCAGGGGGTGGTGTTTCAGGGTTTAGGGCAGTGCAGTGGTGTTCGGGCAGTGTAGGGGGTCGTGCTGGGGGTGGTGTTTCAGGGTTTAGGGCAGTGCAGTGGTGTTCGGGCAGTGTAGGGGGTCATGCAGGGGGTGGTGTTTCAGGGTTTAGGGCAGTGCAGTGGTGTTCGGGCAGTGTAGGGGTCGTGCTGGGGATGGTGGTTCAGGGTTTAGGGCAGTGCAGTGGTGTTCGGGCAGTGTAGGGGGTCTTGCTGGGGGTGGTGTTTCAGGGTTTAGGGCAGTGGTGTTCGGGCAGTGTAGGGGGTCTTGCTGGGGGTGGTGTTTCAGGGTTTAGGGCAGTGCAGTGGTGTTCGGGCAGTGTAGGGGGTCTTGCTGGGGGTAGTGTTTCAGGGTTTAGGGCAGTGCAGTGGTGTTCGTGCAGTGTAGGGGGTCGTGCTGGGGATGGTGTTTCAGGGTTTAGGGCAGTGCAGTAGTGTTCGGGCAGTGTAGGGGGTCGTGCAGGGGGTGGTGTTTCAGGGTTTAGGGCAGTGCAGTGGTGTTCGGGCAGTGTAGGGGGTCGTGCTGGGGGTGGTGTTTCAGGGTTTAGGGCAGGGCAGTGGTGTTCGGGCAGTGTAGGGGGTCGTGCTGGGGGTGGTGTTTCAGGGTTTAGGGCAGTGGTGTTCGGGCAGTGTAGGGGTCTTGCTGGGGGTGATGTTTCAGGGTTTAGGGCAGTGCAGTGGTGTTCGGGCAGTGTAGGAGGTCTTGCTGGGGGTAGTGTTTCAGGGTTTAGGGCAGTGCAGTGGTGTTCGGGCAGTGTAGGGGTCATGCTGGGGGTGGTGTTTCAGGGTTTAGGGCAGTGCAGTGGTGTTCGGGCAGTGTAGGGGGTCATGCTAGGGTATGTGTTTCAGGGTTTAGGGCAGTGCAGTGGTGTTCGGGCAGTGTAGGCGGTCGTGCTGGGGGTAGTGTTTTAGGGTTTAAGGTAGTGCAGTGGTGTTTGTGTAGTGTAGGGGGTCGTGCTGGGGCAGTGTTTTAGGGTTTAGGGTAGTGCAGTGGTGCTTGTGTAGTGTAGGGGGTCGTGCTGGGGGTAGTGTTTTAGGGTTTAGGGTAGTGCAGTGGTGTTTGTGTAGTGTAGGGGGTCATGTTTTAGGGTAGTGCAGTGGTGTTTGGGTAGTGTAGGGGGTCGTGCTGGGGGTAGTGTTTTAGGTTAGTGCAGTGGTGTTGGGGTAGTGTTTTAGGGTTTAGGGTAGTGCAGTGGTGTTTGTGTAGTGTAGGGGGTCATGCTGGGGGTAGTGTTTTAGGGTTTAGGATAGTGCAGTGGTGCTTGTGTAGTGTAGGGGGTCGTGCTGGGGTAGTGTTTTAGGGTTTAGGGTAGTGCAGTGGTGTTTTTGTAGTGTAGGGGGTCATGTTTTAAGATGCAACGCTCCAATACCTGACCAGTCTGCACTACATAAAACTGCAAAAAACTAAAAATAAAAAGTGTTTTGCACACTTTTGTCATTGGGCTATATGTGGGCTACATCTGGGTAATATTTGTGCTACATTTGGGCTCTTTTTCCACTGGTGGCCATCTTGGAAGACTTCTTTGTTATGAAGTTACCTAATTTCCTCATTTACTGCAGTCTCCTCAGTAGGAAATGCTTTCAGTTTTTTACTTTGATTCCATCAAGAAGGCATTCAGATGTGTCACACATTTGCCATCAATTCAGAATGTTATTAATCTAGTTGTTCATTAGATCACTGTAGTAAAGCTACTGCTCACCAAGGAGTTAACTGGAAGTCTACTGCTGGTATTGAAAGTGATTGTTTCAGTCTGCATGTCAGAATTTTCTAATGAAATAGAAGAGGATTTGAGATCTCACTTAAAACATGCACTACATTTTCTTTTTGCAGCACTAACCATAATTTCTATGGCATAATGAACCCCCTCATTTTGTTCCTTTTTAAATTAAATGTTTTAAGTGTTACCAGTTTATTCCAATCAAGATGGCTTCAGGTGTGCCATACTTTTGTCATAAGTAAGGCTGTTAGCACACTAGTTGTTCTTTAGAACACTCTGGGAAGCTGCAGTGTGAGAAGTTGGCCTGGCATATGCTGTCCACTAATTATAGTGGGCACCTTGCACCAGTCCAAATCGACTCTTATGGTAGGTAGGTTAAAGACAACCTTATTGAAAGCTATCCTAGTGGTAGCTGTGGAGAGCAGCCTTCAGGCTAAGTCTTGAAGGAATGTAAAGCAGCTTGTTTTACCAGTCTATAATCTCTTGAGTGACCAAATGAAAGAGCACCACACCAGGTATATATTCAAAATATATGTATTTATTACTAAACACACCCCTCTAGTCTCTTTATGAGGCTAGAGTTCGAAGTACATAGGTTATAAGATCTTAAATCACAGTAATAGCACAAATACATGTTTGGGCCCTAGGGACGTACCAAACCATATACCAATAAAGTGGTATGAGAACCACGACTGAACTAGACACTAGGCCTAGAGCCTCTAGAAGTGCTTGGACCACAAGGAACCACCCAAGGTAGTGACACAGGGGACCCACGGGAGACGCGTGCAGTGTAAATACACAACCGCGATACGCCGTTAACTTCTATGGAGAAAGTCGGGATCGGGAAAATAGAGGAAAGGGACACTTAAAAGAGGACTAGGACAAAACCCTTTGAGATCTAGGACTTTGAAGAGTCTCTACCCACGGGAGCACCGGAGTACTCGTGTTACCTCACCCAGGAAGCCGGGTGCATAGGTGCCTTTCGGGGTCGGGTTTCGTCGTCGTTTCTTATGGCGATCTGCTGCAAAGTGCTGCTGGCGACCAGGAGAAAAGTGTCCGGGTGGATCCAAGAGTGGATCGGAGTTCTGAAGAACCTGAAAGCAGAGGGGACAGAGTCTGGGTCACTAGCCAGTGACCAGGAGGGCGATGGACAGATGCCCACCGATGTCGAGTGCTTCAAGTTTGTTGACGGTCGTCTTGACTCTTCAGCCACGAGGTCCGGGAGGCGTTGTCGGCAACCAGGAGCAGGATTCGGGCTGTTGCTCGATGTCTGTCGAGTGCAGAGGTGTCGGCGACCAGATTGGACCTAACAGGCCTTGGCAACGGCAAGTCTCGAGTAAGATGTAGATCGTCAATGATGCAGACCAGCAAGGTCTGGGGAACTCACCCAGCAAGGGTAAGTGAGGGCAGGCCTGGAGCAACCAGACTGCCAAGTAAAGAAAAGATTGGCCTTCGGTAAGGGCTACTAGCCAACGGGCTAGCGACCGCGAAGGAGCCTTGTGACGCCGCACGTGGAGCTGGCTTACAGGACACTCGTGGAGTGGGGGCCAGTGATCTTCGGTGCAGGTGGTGCTGGAAGCTAGGGCTACTCGGAGCCCAAAGCACGACTTCTTGGGAGACCCAGAAGATGGTGCACTTGCAAGTGTGCTCGGTGTCCAGGGGTCACGGTCTCAAGTCACCCACGATAGCCACGGGCCTCAGCTTTGCTGGGGACTCAGGGTAGCCTCGGGGAAGTCTGAGAATCCACCTCTGGTGATGCGATGACTTCGGCGTCCGACGGGAGCTTCAGTAATGCGAACCGGACAGATGCTTCTTTGGTGCCTGCCAAGCAGGGAGTCACTCCTTGACCCCAAGGGAGATTCTTCAGTCCTCTAATCATGAGTAGAGCGTCGAAGGTCCAGGATTCTGTTTCAGAGTTTCGTCCAGGTATAATCTAAAGTCCTAAGGACTGGGTTCCTACCTTTATTCCAAAAATAGGGGATGGACTACTCTGTGGCCCCACCTATGGGTGGGTCAGGGCAGAGGGGTGGCTACACCCCTTTCCCTTTGTCCAGTTCGCGCCAAAGCAGGGGCTGCAAGCCCCTGATCCGGTTTGAACTGGGGTATGCACAGGGACACCAAATGTGCCCCCAGTGCAGGACTTCAAAGCACCCGAAAGTGCTCCCGCCCAGCCCCAATACACATTGTCCTGTCTGGGGAGGTGGTCACACCTCCCTGGGACAGGAAACCTATTGTCCAGGCCTCCCCTGCCGGAGTTTCGTCCAGCAGCAGGAGGCCAGACTCGTGTCTGTGGCAGCAGCATCCATTTTGTGATGCCAGGGCTCTGGAAAGAAGTTACCGGACTCGTCAGAGTTAACATGCCTTTCCCTCTAGAAGGGTGGAATGCTACCCCCGCCGCCAGGATTGGCGGGGGGGTAGTATTCCAAGATGTTTGACACCAAACACGACATGTTTAGGTGCAGCCATTCCATAGTTAGCATTTTACCGCGAGGATATAATGCGTTTAAGAGTATATGGTCAGGCTGCACTACAAACAGCATCAGAGATGGTCTCCGAACGCTGCAGAGGGGCCCTGCTCATGCAGGGGCACCCTCTCACATAGGAACCATGCACTCTGCCTTTAGGATTGATAAGGCCTGCCTTAGGAGTGACTTATAGGTTTATATGTGTGTATGCTTTTAGTGATATAGGTAACCTATATCACAGTAAGGAGTGCATGCACCACCTTACCCAGGCTGCAGTAGCAGACCTGTGGTGTCAGTTTGGATGGCCTTCCAGGGGTGGCATAATACATGCTGCAGCCCCTGGCAGGCCTCTGAGGTACCTATGCCCTTGGTACATAGTATACCATATACTAGGGACTTATAAGGGCACTCCAGATCCCAATCAGAGATGTGCCTAAGGCACATGGAATCCATTTTACAGAGAAAGCAGATAGACTGGGGCCCTGAATAGCAGGATCCCAGTCCAACTAAGTCATAAACCAGCAAAACACCATAAAAAAAGTGGGGGCAACCATATAGTCAGATTCCACCTTCCTACATAACCCCCCCAAACGAAAGGAGATAAGGCTAACCTTGGCCAGTTGAGCCTATATTGACTAAGTGGCCATATAAGGAAGCACCTGCACTAGCATGGTTGCTCCCTATGTTATGGTCCACTAAGCAATCCCTCACCCTAAGGGTATGAGAGGGTCTCCACCATGGGGAATCACTACCTCTGGTGTGCTTAGGTAAAGTACAAGGCTGGTGAGGTGTCTGAGTAGGGAAGTGAGGCCCTAGGAATGTTGGCCTCAGTTTCCTCAGATCACTGGTCACCATGTATGCCTGTCTTTCCGTGACTGAGTTGCACTTTGCTCTAAGGGTCAACCTTTGGCTGCCTACAGCTGGGGGTTGGGTCCCTTTGGATGGAACACTGGAGGGACATGGCAGGTTTGGAACCTTCTGGTCCCAGGTTTTCCCTTGCCTACCAGAGTCCTTCTGGGGGAGGTCCCTACATAAAGGTATGGGGGATCCCTCAGTGTGTAGAGGAATTTTCACCTGGCTAGGGCTACTAGACTGGCTGCCCCTAATCTGCTGATGGGGGGCTTCCTCTGGACAGGGGGCCCGGGGGGGTCCACTGTCCTCCCTGACCTCTGCAGCCCTGGGCTGACTGAGGCAGGGTAGAGAGGGGCAGGTTACCTGCTCCAGACTGGGTACCACCGTGGAAGGGTCCTCTGCCATCAGGGGTGTGGCCAGGCCAGGCCTGACTACCTCTGTGGTAGTTCCTTCACTAGGGGTAGGGTCAGTTCCCTGAGGAGGCTGACCCTTACCTACTGTCTGGGGGAAGAAGACTTTTCTTCAACCCTTTTGCTCTCTTTTGGGGGAGAGTGGGCCATTCTTTCAGGCTCCATCTCTCCAAAGTCTTGGGCTGGGGCTGTGGCCATCACAGCCCCACTAACTCTTGCAGGGACGCCCAACATCCTAAGATGGGTTTGGTGTTCAACTTCAGCCCAGGCTGAAATTTCCAAATCATTGCCCATCAGGCAATCTACAGGTAGGGTTGGGGACACTGCCACTCTTTTTGGGCCTGTGACCCCCTCCCAGCTGAGATTGACTATGGCCATGGGGTGATCTGTTCTGACACCATCAATGTTGGTCACCTGGTATTTAAACTCAGGTAAAAGCTGGTGAGGGGGGACTAGTTTCCCTGCCACCATGGTGACACTAGCCCCTGTGTCCCTAAATGCCACAGCTTTCTGACCATTAATCATTGGCTCCAGTCTGTACCTGCCCAATGCTATGGGACCCATGGTAAAGGTGGCAAATCCTATACCACCATCAGAGTCAGAGGAGTCTGTTGAGGGGTCCCTGTCTAAACTAGGGCCCACCTCTGTTCCTCTTGCAAAAGCACCCAACTTTTTGGGTGCACTACTCCCAACTGGAGGATTACTACTGGTAGTACCAGGAGGGGTGGTAGTAGTTGTGGGAGGAACATTTTCTTTATTGCCAATCCTGGGGCAACTGGGATCAGTTTTCCAGTGCCCAGGCTTTTTACAGACATGGCAATATGGTTTCTTTTCAGGAGAGGAAGGAGTTTGGGACCCACCCCCAGAAGAGGAATTTTGGGGCCCTGTAGGGGACTTATCCTTAGATTTATCCCCACCTTTCTCTTGGGACTTAGTAGAATCTTTCTTCTGGTCACCACCCTGATTTCTAGTTTTTACTCTGGTTCTGACCCATTTGTCTGCCTTCTTTCCCAATTCTTGGGGAGAGGTCAGATCAGAGTCCACCAGATACTGGTGCAAAAGCTGGTTTTGACAATTATTAAGGATCTGCTCCCTCATAATCAAATTGTACAATCCTAAAAAGTCATGCACTTTGTTGCCATGTATCCAACCTTCCAGAGCCTTTGTAGCACAATCTACAAAATCAACCCAGTCTTGAGTCTGAGCTTTTTGGGTGTCTCTGAACTTCAACCTATACTGTTCAGTGGTTAGGCCAAACCCATCTATCAGAGCACTCTTCAAGACTGTGTAATTGTCAGCATCCTCTTCTCTTACAGTGAGGAGCTTGTCTCTACCTTTGTCTGCAAAGGAGAGCCACAAGATTGCTGCCCACTGCCTCTGGGGGACCTTCTGAACTTTACAGGCCCTCTCCAGTGCAGTTATCCATTTGTGGATGTCATCCCCACTCTGGTAGGGAGGGACAATCTTGTTTAGGTTTCTATGGTCATAAGACCTGTCCCTATCTCTAGGGATATTGCTGCCACCATGGGACTCTAGTCCCAACTTTCTTCTCTCTCTAAGGAGATCTAGGGATTCTCTATCTAAAGCCAATTGCTTCTTCCTGATCTCTAGTTGAGTTTCCTCATACTGGACCAGTCTCTTTCTTCTCTCATGAGAGGATTCCCTCCTGTGAGAAGAAACAGAGCTCCCTATTGAGGTGCCAGAGTGGTTAGACTCCTGAGAAGGAGACCTAGACTTTCTGAGCACACTCATAATCCTTCCTGGGGGACAAAGGTGTGGTTCTCTAGATCCTCATCTTCATCTTCCCCAGAAGGGATTGGGTTCTCCAGGTCAGGGTCATTGTCACCCTCCTGGTCAGTTTCAGAGGGGGCTGGGGGTAGTGGTACCCCTGGCCCCTTCCTCATCTGCTGGCCCACCCTCTGCTCCTACCCCTTCAGTCTCTGAAGACTTACTAAGATCATAAGTCACCAACAACTCCTGGAGGTGTTGGGTGGTGGGACTTTGGCCTGTCCTTAATTTCCTCACGTTACACAAAGCTCTCAGTTCCAAGAATGGGAGTGTGCATTACTTGGAGGGGGGAAGCTCAATGGCTTCCTGCAGGGTATCTTTGGATCCTGCTTTTAAAGACATTACTAGTGTGGTGTGGTGTATGCACTACCTACTCTAGTGTGGCCTACTAAACTCTCTTGAGTTGTAGAAAGGGTTGTGCTATCCCTTAACACACAACTCTAAGTTCAGTAGAACTTACTGATATTCTAAGCTTAAATTATATGTACCTTAGGTACCTTTAGTGGTTTTCAGTTGATCAATTCAATTGAGATTATCTGGTAAAACAATAGCAAGCTGGAATCCCACACGCTGCACACCAATGTGAGAAGTTGGCCTGGCATATGCTGTCCACTAATTATAGTGGGCACCTTGCACCAGTCCAAATCGACTCTTATGGTAGGTAGGTTAAAGACAACCTTATTGAAAGCTATCCTAGTGGTAGCTGTGGAGAGCAGCCTTCAGGCTAAGTCTTGAAGGAATGTAAAGCAGCTTGTTTTACCAGTCTATAATCTCTTGAGTGACCAAATGAAAGAGCACCACACCAGGTATATATTCAAAATATATGTATTTATTACTAAACACACCCCTCTAGTCTCTTTATGAGGCTAGAGTTCGAAATACATAGGTTATAAGATCTTAAATCACAGTAATAGCACAAATACACGTTTGGGCCCTAGGGACGTACCAAACCATATACCAATAAAGTGGTATGCGAACCACGACTGAACTAGACACTAGGCCTAGAGCCTCTAGAAGTGCTTGGACCACAAGGAACCACCCAAGGTAGTGACACAGGGGACCCACGGGAGACAGCGTGCAGTGTAAATACACAACCGCGATACGCCGTTAACTTCTATGGAGAAAGTCGGGATCGGGAAAATAGAGGAAAGGGACACTTAAAAGAGGACTAGGACAAAACCCTTTGAGATCTAGGACTTTGAAGAGTCTCTACCCACGGGAGCACCGGAGTACTCGTGTTACCTCACCCAGGGAAGCCGGGTGCATAGGTGCCTTTCGGGGTCGGGTTTCGTCGTCGTTTCTTATGGCGATCTGCTGCAAAGTGCTGCTGGCGACCAGGAGAAAAGTGTCCGGGTGGATCCAAGAGTGGATCGGAGTTCTGAAGAACCTGAAAGCAGAGGGGACAGAGTCTGGGTCACTAGCCAGTGATCAGGAGGGCGATGGACAGATGCCCACCGATGTCGAGTGCTTCAAGTTCGTTGACGGTCGTCTTGACTCTTCAGCCACGAGGTCCGGGAGGCGTTGTCGGCAACCAGGAGCAGGATTCGGGCTGTTGCTCGATGTCTGTCGAGTGCAGAGGTGTCGGCGACCAGATTGGACCCAACAGGCCTTGGCAACGGCAAGTCTCGAGTAAGATGTAGATCGTCGATGATGCAGACCAGCAAGGTCTGGGGAACTCACCCAGCAAGGGTAAGTGAGGGCAGGCCTGGAGCAACCAGACTGCCAAGTAAAGAAAAGATTGGCCTTCGGTAAGGGCTACTAGCCAACGGGCTAGCGACCGCGAAGGAGCCTCGTGACGCCGCACGTGGAGCTGGCTTACAGGACACTCGTGGAGTGGGGGCCAGTGATCTTCGGTGCAGGTGGTGCTGGAGGCTAGGGCTACTCGGAGCCCAAAGCACGACTTCTTGGGAGACCCAGAAGATGGTGCACTTGCAAGTGTGCTCGGTGTCCAGGGGTCACGGTCTCAAGTCACCCACGATAGCCACGGGCCTCAGCTTTGCTGGGGACTCAGGGTAGCCTCGGGGAAGTCTGAGAATCCACCTCTGGTGATGCGATGACTTCGGCGTCCGACGGGAGCTTCAGTAATGCGAACCGGACAGATGCTTCTTTGGTGCCTGCCAAGCAGGGGAGTCACTCCTTGACCCCAAGGGAGATTCTTCAGTCCTCTAATCGTGAGTAGAGCGTCGAAGGTCCAGGATTCTGTTTCAGAGTTTCGTCCAGGTATAATCTAAAGTCCTAAGGACTGGGTTCCTACCTTTATTCCAAAAATAGGGGATGGACTACTCTGTGGCCCCACCTATGGGTGGGTCAGGGCAGAGGGGTGGCTACACCCCTTTCCGTTTGTCCAGTTCGCGCCAAAGCAGGGGCTGCAAGCCCCTGAGTCCGGTTTGAACTGGGGTATGCACAGGGACACCAAATGTGCCCCCAGTGCAGGACTTCAAAGCACCCGAAAGTGCTCCCGCCCAGCCCCAATACACATTGTCCTGTCTGGGGAGGTGGTCACACCTCCCTGGGACAGGAAACCTATTGTCCAGGCCTCCCCTGCCGGAGTTTCGTCCAGCAGCAGGAGGCCAGACTCGTGTCTGTGGCAGCAGCATCCATTTTGTGATGCCAGGGCTCTGGAAAGAAGTTACCGGACTCGTCAGAGTTAACATGCCTTTCCCTCTAGAAGGGTGGAATGCTACCCCGCCGCCAGCATTGGCGGGGGGTAGTATTCCAAGATGTTTGACACCAAACACGACATGTTTAGGTGCAGCCATTCCATAGTTAGCATTTTACCGCGAGGATATAATGCGTTTAAGAGTATATGGTCAGGCTGCACTACAAACAGCATCAGAGATGGTCTCCGAATGCTGCAGAGGGGCCCTGCTCATGCAGGGGCACCCTCTCACATAGGAACCATGCACTCTGCCTTTAGGATTGATAAGGCCTGCCTTAGGAGTGACTTATAGGTTTATATGTGTGTATGCTTTTAGTGATATAGGTAACCTATATCACAGTAAAGGGTGCATGCACCACCTTACCCAGGCTGCAGTAGCAGACCTGTGGTGTCAGTTTGGATGGCCTTCCAGGGGTGGCATAATACATGCTGCAGCCCCTGGCAGGCCTCTGAGGTACCTATGCCCTTGGTACATAGTATACCATATACTAGGGACTTATAAGGGCACTCCAGATCCCAATCAGAGATGTGCCTAAGGCACATGGAATCCATTTTACAGAGAAAGCAGATAGACTGGGGCCCTGAATAGCAGGATCCCAGTCCAACTAAGTCATAAACCAGCAAAACACCATAAAAAAAGTGGGGGCAACCATATAGTCAGATTCCACCTTCCTACATGCAGTAGAACACAAAGGCATCAACTGACAGGCTGCTCCTGTTGAAATATAACAGGAAGATATTTGAGATCTCACTTAAAACATGTCCTAATTTTTCTTTCTACAGCACTAACCATAATTTCTATGGCAAAATGAACCCCCTCATTTTGTTCCTTTTTAAATTAAATGTTTTAAGTGTTACCAGTTTATTCCAATCAAGATGGCTTCAGGTGTGCCATACTTTTGTCATAAGTAAGACTGTTAGCACTCTAGTTGTTCTTTAGAACACTCTGGGAAGCTGCAGTAGAACACAAAGGCATCAACTGACAGGCTGCTCCTGTTGAAATATAACAGGAAGATATTTGAGATCACACTTGAAACATGTCCTAATTTTTCTTTCTACAGCACTAACCATAATTTCTATGACAAAATGAACCCCATCATTTTGTTCCTTTTTAAATTAAATGTTTTAAGTGTTACCAGTTTATTCCAATCAAGATGGCTTCAGGTGTGCCATACTTTTGTCATAAGTAAGACTGTTAGCGCTCTAGTTGTTCTTTAGAACACTCTGGGAAGCTGCAGTAGAACACAAAGGCATCAACTGACAGGCTGCTCCTGTTGAAATATAACAGGAAGATATTTGAGATCACACTTGAAACATGTCCTAATTTTTCTTTCCAGAGCACTAACCATAATTTCTATGACAAGATGAACCCCATCATTTTGTTCCTTTTTAAATTAAATGTTTTAAGTGTTACCAGTTTATTCCAATCAAGATGGCTTCAGGTGTGCCATACTTTTGTCATAAGTAAGGCTGTTAGCACTCTAGTTGTTCTTTAGAACACTCTGGGAAGCTGCAGTAGAACACAAAGGAATCAACTGACAGTCTCTGCCCTTGTTGGATGTACATGTTTTACTGAGAATGTCAGACTTCATTCTCACATGACTGAGAAAGATAATGTGAATTTACAGAAAATATGCTTTCATTTTAGCTTCTGGGGCACCTTCCAAAACTGTATGGGACAAGCATGTGAAAATAGTTTTCTCTCAAACATGATTCATGATATCCCAGCAGAAGGTTTTTCACAGGGTAAAATCACCTTAGAACACACCACAATTCCTGAAATTAGTATGGTACCATCAACAAATGAATTGTAATGTAACTAAAGTCTGTTATCACCCTTTATAGTTCTCCTTTTGGTAACCCTCAAAATCTTCGATTCACTACAATGCATTTCAATGGGGTACTATCATTTATATTGGTCCCAAGATGGCTGCCAGCAATTCCAGGATGAAGTGCTGACATCCAATCAGATCTCACGATGACATGTGTGGTTAGGCTCCGCCCAGATATATATGTGTTTTTACTTTTGATTTTCTCAGCAACTACTGAACGGATTTACACCATTTAACAAAAAGGGTTCTTTTTGAACCAAGAACTACCTCTTTGCCAAATTTGGTGTAATTCCGTTCAGCAGTTCGGGCTGTGGCCTTGCATAAAGTTTCCTATGGGAAATTGATTTTTTGACTCTTATTTTTTAATTTCTCCGCAACTACTGAACGGATTTACACCATTTAACAAAAGGGTTCTTTCTGAACCAAGAACTACCTCTTTGCCAAATTTGGTGTAATTCCGTTCAGCAGTTCGGGCTGTAACCGTGTCTAAAGTTTCCTATGGGAAAATGAATGGGGAAAACACGTTTTGGGACCCCCTTTTTCTCGGCCCCCGCTTGACGAATCACCCTGAGACTTTCAGGGTAGGAGCGGACCGGAGCGGGCCATAAAGTTTGAAAATTTCGCGAAGATTCGTCAACCGACGCAAGAGTTATTTCAAATAGAATGTCGCGGATTTCCTATGGAAAATAGGTCCTAACTATAACTATCTACTGGCGACCGCCAGTAGATAATATATATATATATATGTGATCAAGGCCGCTCGTACGGCCGAAATGCGTAATGGCAACATGGTGATGGTTGGAAGAAAATAAAAGCAACTTGCACTATATTGGGTCTGCTCTTGCCGTTTGTTCTTGGAGTACTGGAGTACTGGGCTTGTTTGCAGCTATATATATATATATATATATATATATATATATATAGGCCACACTGGCAACATATAGATCAGATTGCCCACCCATGCTCAGTATTCGCTATTCAATTTTATTTCTAAGGAACATAATTAACCCATCATAATTATTAATTACCGGTATCGATTTATCATCCTTCCAGCACTAAAGGTTACGCTTGTCTACTTCATAGGTCGAGTCAACTTCAGTTTTTAACTTGAACTAGGCTATCCCTGCCACCATTATGTTTTATTTTACTTTAGCATTGCTCATCATTCATCATCATGGTTTCTTATTTGGCAGTCTTCTTCTTGTGTGCTGTACTTCTACTACTCGTTCCCCAGTCTCCCTCAGGTGACTGACTGTCTCATTTTCTTTTTTTTCAAATGCAACTGTCTACTACTGCTACCACCACCCACCATGGCACCTTAGGAAACCAAACCATCACCATGCAGCCATCGCTTCGCCTAAACATCAAACACAGGTAAGAGAAGAAGGGTGGGGGAGGCAATAATGTATATACTATGGAAATTAATTAATTCACACACCACCATCCTTCCGAGTACATACTACAAAGAGGTTTTAGTTGCAGAATGCATAGACTAGAAGGAGAGACTGACAGTAGTAGGACAAGTGAGGGTATTGCATCTATTTGTTGGTGTGTTACACTATTGGCAGATTTCAAAACCTGGCTGCGGCCCGGCAGCAAAAGGAGGAAACAAACAAGGCAACATAAAAGAGTAACCCCCGCCAGAACATATTTACATCATATGTATTGTAAAACTATAAATAATTTATTACCCTAACAAATATAAACTAGAAAAAGAAACCCACAACACCTGACCCACCCCTCTCCCTAACCCCCACCAATGTCCAGTAAATTAAATAAATGTCCATGATTGTCCACGTCAAGAAGTTCAAGAAAACCCCAAGTTTCTTCAACTCCCAACATCACACCCAGCAAAAAAAAGATTAAAAAAGGGGCAAGGGTCGAAGACTGAGGTCTAGCGGCGGGTGTGCCGGCTAGTGCGCTCCAGGACCTCCTCCAGCCTGGCCTCTAGGTGCGCCATCCAGAGGAGCATGCAGCGCCGAAAGTTCCTGCAGGAATAACAGGGGTGGACAGCAGTGGATGATGAATTTGATGATGATGGGCGGTGGGTGGCTGCCAGAACATGGCGCCGTACCACCAGAGGCACATGGGGGGCCTGGCTGGGGCCCGGGGCATTGGAAGAAGATGCAGCCTCCTCCGCCAGGACAACCAGCCGGTGATATGCTTGCCGGATGGCCTCCAGCTTCCGTTGCCGGACCCTGGCTGCTAACTCCTGCCTGTTGTGTTGGGAAGGAGTAGCTATATCAAGAAAGAAAAAAGACAATTGTAACCAATACTCTTAGCAAAACAGTAACACAAAGTTACACACAAAAAAATTATAGTGGCACAGTAGCACTAGCAGTTGTGGTATCCTCTTCACTTCCTCTGCCCCTAAGATTTGGATGTGATGATTAGACTTTCAGGCACTAGGCACTATGGAGTAGACAAGTATTCTTCTTCTCTCTCTTGTTTAGCACAATTAATCTTGTAGGCATGCCAGCTCAGTCAGCTTGTGCCCTAAACAGACCCACTCGTGTCGCAGACTCACGTTACTTTACTATTGTCTGCAGGTGGGGCAGCTGTACTACACAATTATCTATTTTTCCATTACGGCCATACTCTGTTAAATCAATGACAAATGCTCAATTTCACTTTCACCCTGACTACTGCAATAAGGCACATGACATGCTTATGAATGATGATATGCAGCACGACATCACGTCACACACTCACATGATGATGATGATGACATACTGATTTGTAAGTAGTTACCATGCAGCCGATAGGCCACCCATGGCTGACATGGTCAAAATGACATGGGTAGGGACTGGAGCGGAAGTGGGGCTCGGAGTCGGAGGGAGGCGATTGATGATGGGTGGGTAGGGTACATAATAGTCATGCATAATATATATGTTGTGCTTGCAAACTACTGTGAGTCAAGGGAGTATTCCATTCCGAAATACAACCTCAAACCTTTGAATCAGATTCAAAAACCTTGCAAAAAACACTCCTTGCTCTTCCCAGGGCTTTTTCATTTATCATTGCATTGCTCTTCTAGCATTATTTTATGCTTCACCCTTGGCTTTGGTACTCTGGCACAGTTTAATTTTCTTTTACATTCTCTTCATCCAGTCTGACTCTTCTCACCTACTATGATAATATGATACCATCCAGGCATCCATCCACCCAAACATGGCTATCATAAACCTTTCACCGACAACATGTTAGTAGTAGTAGGTAATGGAGCAAAAACAAGAATTTAGAAACAGATAGATTGAAGAGGATTTTGGAAAAATTAAAATTAGGAACTGGAAATAATAGAGCGGTAAAAGTTAGGGAAATATTAATATAACAACACCAGGAGGACTTACTGGGGCGGGCAGCAGAGCCATCTGCACCTGAGACTGCTTCCTGCTGCTCCTGGGTGGCCCCTCCGGCTCCTGCACCCGCCTCAGCACTGCCAGCAGACCCAGTCTTCTTCTTGCCCCTGGATGCTGATCATGCAAGACATAATTAAAGAGACAAAAAATGATTTGTGTTAAATAAATAAATATAATCGCTCTAAAAATATTTTTAGACAGGAAACGGCAATTGCAGTAACATTGACCGATCCTAAATCAGATCGACTAGTAGTAGACTAATATCGCAGTCGCGAACCATCCTATCTTTATTTTTCCACAGTTCAATTCCGATTCCTGAATCCTAAACATACCTAGCCTGCCTATTCCAGACTTTGGAATGAATTGCAAAAAAATTATATTTGCTTCTAAGTTCCGATCTCATTCCCAATCATCTCTCAGTCTCAACTCCAACCCCCTTTGACGGGCCAATTATTAAGTCTGCATTTGTTCTTCTTCATGCATAGATGGACACATGCATATTGCATTTGCATACACCAAATTGGTTAGTTGCTATTCACTCACTATACTGAACTACAAAAGGTTCTACTAGGACTGAAGTCATATGAGAGGACGCATCATACAGGCCGCTAAATTACATAATACTAGCTAACTAACTACTACCACTATCTTAGTGACAGGACAGGACAGCCTGACAGGACAAAAGAAAGGACTGGAGTCTTTCCTATCTGCATTACCTAACTTAAATTCTCTAATCTCTCTTACATAACCAGCCCAAGGGAGCGCAAAGTTGCATACAAGTACGATTAATTAGTAGCGCCGAGCACCTGTCTGGAAGTAACAATTACATAATATAAGATTTTTAAACATAAGTTACCTGCATGCAGCACCAGCATGTTAGCTATTTGCGAAAAAAATAATATTAGCAATAACACAGAACAGAAGAACACAATAGTAATATAATTAGCTACTCACCAAGCCCCGGGACCTCAACACCTAGCAGGTCCAGCAGGTCCTGCTCCCAGTCCAGGATGTCAGACCACTGGTGCGTCAATTGGTTATGGGTGCGCCGGACCCCAGAGCAGCAAAACACTGCCCGGCACACCCTCTCCCACCGCCGGTGATGCTCCCAGAGCCCGGACCCAGGCCTGCCGCCTGCTGCCAGGATTAAGGAGAGGTGGCGCTGGACAAAAAAAACCAGTGCGGCCACCTCCACCTCAGAGAATAAGGCCTGTAGCTTCACCCCTTCTGGGTGCCCCCTTCCGCAAGGAAGGCGGTCGCGGCACTCGCTGTCCTTTACCTCTTCCCCAGGCCCTTAGTCTTTTTAAGACTCTTCACCATGGTTCTGGTTCTGGCGGGGGCGGAAAAGAAAATGTAGGAAGTAAGAAAGTATGTAAAAAAATTAAAACAGCAAGTAATAGAAAAAGAGTGAAAAATGCACTAAAAAACACACAAAAAGTAGAAAAAAAACACAAAATATACAATCAGGAATAAAGAGGGATAGATAATAAATAAAAAAGATCAGAAAAAAGTTTCTAGAGACAAAGGATTGAAAAGATATAGGGAGGATAGAAAAACAGGCCCAGACCCATAGCAAAAAGTGAAAAACAAGATGGCCACGCCCATTGGCGACCACGTGGTGAAGTTTGCGCGATATTTCCCCCGAGAACACAATAAGCGTCCCCGAACACGCAATACGCATTCCCGAACATAAAAAAACGCATTGCGAACGGGCGGAACAAGCAACTCCGCGTGCTCGCGGAACCCTGCGTAGCTCGCAGAGTTTTTCTGCGACTTCGCGGAGTTCCGCTTAGCGGTGGTACGCGAACTCCGCCCAGGGTTAATTATGCCCTAAATAATATTTGCAAAAATATGTTAACAGTGGAGTTAATAATTGAAAATCTACAATCAATGGGACAATATTTTTGTAAATTTTGTAAAAGATATTTAGGACGCAATGTTTGTCAGACAATATCTCTGACTACATTACTCTAACATACACAACTCTTTAAATGCCAGGCATTACAATGATGTTCCGCAGCACCATGTGCAGCAGGGGTTCAGCCAAGCATAGCAGTAGTGTATCAAATTCTTTTTAAAACACTTTATTTTTAGGATTCAAAAAATGCATTATTGAATTATTGAATTCTGAGACTCCAGGAAGGCCTGTAGTAGCCATGGAGGGACTATAATTTTACCCTATGATAATAATTTCACTTTCCTGGTCCCAAAGTGACCTCTCTCATATTGGCCTATCAGGCAGGATATTTTTTTGTTTTTTTATTCTCCTCAACACTGAACTTAGTGCACCATGTGTGGTAATAACGGCTGCAACATAAATTTGTCTTTGGCAGCCAGCCAATCAGAGAGGGCGGACTCTCAAATCTGCAGCTGGATTTGTAGATAGAAGAAATGAAGTCAGAAGATTTAGTAAACATATATAGCTTGATCATACCCAATGGGTTCACTTTTCAAAGCTTTTGCTGTGACATAAGCTTGTAGTACTGAATTCCAACAGTAAGCCATTGGTAAGCCAGGAATACTTCTAACTTAGGGGCTCATTATGATGCCGGATGGAAAAGCCCTCCGACCGCCATGGTGCTGCAAAAAATACCCACACATGGCCCGCGGCAGTCCAGTTGGTCAAATTACGATGCAACATACGCAAAATCAGTCCGCGGCGGACGGATGCCACAAAACCCCGTCCACCACGGTCGGAAAAGCAGCAAATCCGACCGCGGCGGATGGGGAAAGCCGAACAACGGCCCGAAAAGACCGCTCCCGCTGCGGCATGACCGCACGGCCAATAACGATCCGACCACGGAGCTGGCGGACCGAGCACTGCCATCCGACCGCCTCGCACGCACACAGGCAAAATGAATGGTGGGCGGAACCAACTCCACAATAACGCCAAAGTGTGCCTGTACTCCCTGCCGCCCTCATTCACAACACACACGCCACAATGACACACCCCAACCTGTTCCTGGTAGGGAAAGCCATGCGCAGCATGGAAGAGACATCTGGAGGCCATCACCCATGTGGACACACCCACATACCACAGATGGAAATCAACCCCTACCTGGGCTAGAAGCCCTTGCACACCACAAGCCGAGATAGAGAGACAGGACACCATTGACTCACACTCCACAGCATCACACCCACCCATCTCCAAACAACACCACTCACACCCACACACCTCACACACTACACATATCTCCACCATTACCTTGCACCCTGCACCCATCACCCATGTGTACCATGCCCCCCAAGACCATGCCCAACAATACCAACTCACAGTTGAACGTGATGCCAGACGAGACAATCAGGGCAGAACCACATTTGTCTGGGCACCTGCTCCAACACACACCACTTGTGCGCAAGAATCAGATGTGGGCAAGGATCCACAGCCAAGTCAATGCCGTAGGGACCACCCTACGCACTGTGCGTGATATCAGGAAGCAGTGGTGCGATCCCAAGGGCCGGGACAAGCATCCGGCCCAGAGGAACTTCGTGGAGGCCCAGAGTACTGGTGGTGTCCCTCCCATTCCACCACCAACCATCACCGAATGGGAGGAGAAGGTGCCTGCCACAATGCATCCAGAGAGTCCTACAGGAATCGGGGGGACTGGAGGCTGCTAAGTACCAACAAAATGATCACATCACACCACAATATACCGTTGTGCACAACAAGTGAGTCCCAATCGCCCGCCCACATCAAACTCATGTGGAATGCACGAATGGATCACAAAGACAGCATCTCCTCAATCAGCACAACCTCACAGGTAGGTGGCAGCTCATGCACCATGGCCTTCCTCCCGAACAGCATGGCTCACCCTCACCACCCCACAGCCATGTGGCAGCTAACACCGTCAACTGTGCCCACCAACAGGTAGCTAGCCATCTCACTGGGGAGGGGGATGTCGAGCCCTGACCGCAACACCACAACTCCCACATGGCTCTCTGTCACCCCTCACAAACAGCATGGAAACAAATGACCCCCACATGGATGTTGTTGCTCATGAGTCCCCAAAGGAGTGATTTCCCGACACAAAATGAATCCACAAAGGACTGCACTTACCCACAACGCTCATCTGGCATGACGTCATGCCATAACTACTCCACCAGTAAGAAGTGAGGAGTATGACCATGCGCACATCGATGTGCCAGCTGGCTATGCATCCCAGCAGGACGAAGGGACCGCCGGTGGCAGGTACAAAACAGAGCACGAAAGAAACCCGTACCGAGGCCCACTCAGAAAAAGGGACGGTGCACAGCACCGGTGATAACCGGCCCGCTAAAAGCCCCGTCTGCACACCAACACGATGTGCGACTGATGACATCCTGACAGGAATGCCTAGTAAAACCAAGGCAAAAGTCATGTCACCTCAATTCAAATGTGGCAAACATGAACAGCCAAGTTGTGCTGTGTGCAGAACATGCTGACAAAAGTGACCGTACTCCAAAAGGTGACTCGACAGCAACAGAAGGCGAGCGTGCCATGGATGAGCCCAGCCAGCCCCCTGCCCGGAAGGTGAAGCCTCGGATGCAGAGTCCCTGGTCCGTTCAGGTGATGAGGAGCTACATGGCCCCTCCTGCATGTAGAGGCCAGGCATTACACATATGGTAACAGTTGCACAACGTCTCCTACCTGTGCCAATGTTCTGATAACTCCCCCATAAGTGATTGTGGATTGCCAATCGTGGCCTCACATTCCCACAGCGAAAGCATACTTCAATGAGTGTGCAGGCACAATGGGCCTCTGATTGGCCAACTAGTCGCTCCCACACCAGCCCAAAGACCTTCGGATACTAGGTGTCCTGTCCGACCCGCGCGATTCAGCCAGTGCTGAGCACGGCTCCCCCACTATTTCCACGGTGAACTGACACACAGAGTATTGATAGCGTCTGATACTGAAGGCCGTTGCACACTTTTTATCAGACTTGTGGGCTCTGGCCTTCTCCCTCCCTTCCATGTTTTTCCGGAAGTACCACCGGGTGTCAGTCCCCCAATTTGCACACTGCATCTCGCCCTTCCTGACCATTACTTTGGCTGTACAGCTGCGCGCTGGGTCTGAGATTGCTCTCACACCATGTCTGACCGTCCAGTGGGCCAGGCTGAGCCCAGTCTGTTGCAACTGTACCGTGACCGCATGCAGCTCCTCTTTGGATGTGTCCCACTGGCTGTGCTGGGCATCAGTTATAGGCTAATATTCCGCCATGCCTACTTCACCTGCGTGCAACCCGTCTTTTCCTGCAGAAGTTGTCTGTTTCAGTGGGCCATGGATGTCTGCCTTTCAAACACATCCCTTGCTGACCTGGATCATGATCTATTGGTGACTCCTTTGTTGGTCCACGTGCAAGACTGCTTCGGTGAGACACGTTTATGGGATGCCTTACAGTGTGTCAGTCAGGCTGACAGCTGCACCTGTGCGTGTGCGCAATGGCTCCTGTGCAATGCCTACATCGAACCTCTCCCAGGTTGCGATGGGATGCACCTTTCAACCTCGTGGTGCGAGGAGCACATCTGTTCCTTCATACTGCTGGATTGGATGGCGGTCCTCTTCGCTGAAGATGAACTGGATCGTCTCTTTGAACTGATTGCCTTCGATGCTGCCTGTGCCTTCTTGGACTCGTAACTACTGAACAGCAACAGGAACTGTTGGTGACTAATGCAATCATCGTTTCCCTTTCTTCACTCCTACTGACAAGAATTGGCAACCAGCTCTCTGACTTTGGCCCTGTCTGCATTGGCTTGGACCGTGCTGTGCTCTTCGGTCTATTTAGCTTGGTACAACAGACCGGAGCAAGTGGAGGCTGTCATCTGACCGTCATGGACATTGTCGTCTGGCATGAGCCCGGCTTCCATTGTGCAGCTGTAGCGCACGAATAATACATGGCGTAGTTGTCTTGCAAGTACCTAGGGCTCAAGTCGGGGGTACACGCAGGTACACGGCGTCCCCCCTCTTTTCACGCCAAGAAGTTGTTCCCTACAGAAATATGCTGAACTTGTCCCTGTGTACTTTCCAGACACCGGGACACGTCCAGCAGCACCTGCACGTTGACTGCTTTCCATTCCCAGCAGCACCATGCAGGCAGCGAGGGAGCATTGTTTAACCTCCAGCTGGGCCGAAGTTAAGGGGCCATCCGGCCTCCTTTTGTCTGTATATGCTGACTGGGGGCCGCCTTCAACCTTACATCTGAATGTAGATGCCACAGAGGGAAACATAGGCACACAGCTTGTTGTCCCTTCACAGGTACCTAAGAGAGGCATGTTTTTGCCTTTGTTCTGTCCCTGTATATCAATGCAGACACTGTGAGACTGTCATATGGGTTAGTCTGTCCCAGTATTTGCACAAATAATTTCAGTCGCACTATTTTAGTTCTTTCATGGCGCTACGTCGTGACGTTGTGAGGTCATTTGCATTTTGTCTTACTTGATCATTCCACCCACTTCTTTTTTTTTAGGACTCGTGCCCTGCAAGTGCCTAAGTATCTGTCTGTCACATGAGAAGTGTCCGCATAGCTTGTTCTCTGCGTGGTCCGGGAGTACTGTCTGAACATTCTGTCTGTGGTCGGAGAACATTGACCCTTGTCATTCTGTTCTGGTCTGGCCCTAGCACCCCGAATCAACAAAGTCCCACAGCTGCTAGAGAACACGGGTGCCATCTAGATGTCATGGGAGGGCGGGCTAGATGCCCCACACTTGGAGAGGGATCCATCCAGTGATGAGAGCGACACAGCAAATGTGAGGTAAATTTCACCATATATAAGCTGAGTAATGGGGTCTGCTGACAAAGCCCATAGACCAGGGACATCCCATATGAATCCTTCCTCCAAGGGGTGGGGGGATGTGCTCGTGGGTCTACGTCCAGAGGGATTATTGATGCAACATCTTGCTTCATGTTAAATGTATATGTCACTGTGGTTACTGGTTAGGTACTCATGCATTCTCAACCTGTTGTGGCACGTATGTTGCATGCTTTGACACTGTAGTAAAAACTACACATTTGTAACCGTCTCCTGTCTTCAACTTATCTACTTGTGTACAGGCGCTTGAATACCTCTGAGTGAGTAGGAGAGCTAGTGAGGCAGTATGGCAATGGTGTCCTGTGCGTAGGGGTGCTTCGGGGTGCTCGGTCCCTGCATGCCCAAGTTCTCAAATCCTGCGCATAGTCCAGTATGTGTACAACATCTCAGCAACAATTCTCAAAGTCTGTGAGACAACAGCAAGGCACACAGACAACAACAGGCATAGTCGCTCATTGTTAACTTACACTCAACGTAAGTAGTTGACGATGAGCTGTTGGCGCTGGTCAAGGCCTTCTTCCTCACCACTGTCATCGTCACTGGGCATGTGTGGGTTGGGAGCGGGGGGATGGTGCTGTTCTGCCAGATGTAGCAGTCATGTGCCGACCCCGGATACTTTGCACACATGTGTGAGTTGCTCTGCTCCGCCTGTCATACCACTTGCACTTTGATGGAGTGGCAGTGTTTGCGGTTCCTATAGATGTGTTCACTTGCCTGTGGTGGAACGAGGCCAATGTGGGTACCATCAATGGCTCCCATCAACATTTGGGATGCCTCCCAGGCAGACCTGGCTCCCGGAATTTTGATTTGGGTGGGCCAACGAGGAATTCGGGTGGGCCACTGCGGGCCCGATTTGTCACTTATATCTCTCGCCAGGCCTGCTTCAGGGCCCTCCTTTATCTCTCCTCAGTTTTACAAGGGCCAGTGAAATGCATTCTTTCCTTCCAAATTCTCTTTCTAGATGTTATCACTCTCAATAAGTGTGTTTTTTTCCATAAAAGGTCCTTCTGATGGGAGGAGGAGGTTTCCTGAGGTGGGAGTATCAGGCAATTGACACTTCTCAGGCCCTCACTCATGCCCTCCTCCTCGGATTCCCTCACTGCCACCCTCATCCAGCGCCCCTCATCTCTCCATAGCCTCTCTCTCATGTGCATTTCATTTGTTGTATGGCGCTACTGACATCAGTGTAGGGTGTAACAGTACTTCACATCACGCACACATTGTACAGAGACAATCAACCATGCAAGTATGTAAGTGTATCAGTCTACATGGAATGTCACGAAGGACATTGAGGATTACAAGGTGTGGGAATCACATGTCATCCACACTGGTGGGCAGGATTTTTTAGGGCGTTTGGTCTGGAGAAGCACTAACTCAGGATTTAATGCACACCCCAGTGGTGTGGGGTTGGCTTTGCAGATGAAGGCGTATATCTGCCCCAACAAACCCTTTATGGCAACATTCGGATGATGAAAGACTGGGGAAGTTATGACTATGTTTCAACCCAGAAATAAAGCTAAGTTCTAACTATTAATTCAGGTTATCATGCAGCTCTTCGATGACAGTTCCTAGGTCCCTGTCCTATGATTGGATTGTCACTTCGGAACTGCAAGTTACACAAATATCGCTGTGATAAAGGTAGTAACCCACTGAGCTGTACACATCAAATGCAGTTTATCAGCATTTCAAAACTACCAACAGACAAAGGATTGGCAGGATCATGATTCACCAGTTATCTGGACATTTGTATCGTTGGCTTACATCCGTGGCAGAGCCTTGATTGAGCTACAAAATGTTTAAATGAAGTATACAGGAAGTATGTGTCTTGCTGGGCCTTCACAGATGATTTTGTGAAGCACAAATAGCCAGACATTCTCTCACCTGCTCGGTTCCTACTCACTGCCCGATCTGATGAGCAGCTGCAGTGGCCAGGTAAGGTGGATCCGGAGAAATAAAATTTTCTTGTTCCTGTGGATTTGGAAAGGAGATTTCCACACAGCAGTTTGGTTAAGGTTACCCGGTGCAGAAGAGAGGATTTTTCCCCTTCGCCATGCCCATATTTCAGCAGTATGAGTGGGCGGGGACACAGCCCACCTTTCTGAATGGAGATGTGTGATTGGGGGTGCCTGTGGGAGAGGGCTCAGGCCCACATCCGCAACTCCCAGAACAGGGAGATAATCAACGTTTGGAGGAATGTTTCGCCTGAATGTGGCCATTTACTCCTGGCCTTCGTGCCGTCACTGCCAGGGCCACAGATCATGTTTGGGTGGGCCTGGCCCTCCCGGTAGCGCCGGGCGTGCTCCCAGGTCATGGAACTCCTCCTTCACATCTGCCTTTCCATCCCTCCTCGTGAAGTGGACATGTCTGGCCTTGTAAGGCTTCAATGCTGACAGGACGTCACGCACCACCATGCTGATCTTGGGTTGTGACATCCCACCGGCGCTGGCCACAGTGTACTGGTAAGACCCAGTAGTGGAGACATGCAGTGCAGCCATGACCTTCACTGTAGCAGACAATGCAGCCGGATGTATTCTTTTGGGCTTCACATGGGGGTCCGACTGGGCACATAGTTTCCGTAGTGTGCGGCGATCTAAACGGTATTTCCGGATGATTTCGATGTCCTCCATCATCGCCAGGTCGGGGCCAGGTCGAAGGATGGGTGGTCTCCTCCTATGTATGTCAGGGTACACGTGCATGAGCTGAGTTCTAGATGAGATGTGGTGAACAGCTTACCCAGAGACTCACACAACCACAACATGGGGAGGACTCATGATCACGTGAATTGCACATGTGACCTGCATTTAGACAATGTTTTTCTTCGCTCACTTGCCTTACTGACACTACAACATCCAATGAAGTAGATGTGTATGGCATATAGTACACTGCTACATCAAGGATGAGCTGCCATGTGGTTAGATGGCACAGCACTTGTGTTTGCCAGTATCAGTGCTGAGTTGCATGTAGCTGCTGTCACTGCACAGCCGCAAACTTTAGTCCCCCTATTCACAACAACATTGCTGTATGAGGGCAATGAGTGTCATCTGGACAACTCGACATGGATGTACGGCACGGTGGACAGACACATGTGGACATTATGGGCTCAGTCCTGTGTGTGTGGGATTTGCTTCACAGACATTGCAATGTTCACCTGAATGAGGCACAAATGCACATGGATTGTATATCCATGCCCACATGGCTGACAATGGCCGATGATGTCGGTCAGAGCTATGTTTGTTTGTTCCACATATGCACTCCTATGATGTGTGTGTGAACATTTACAGGCAATGGCAGCTAGGCACACTGCACGCCACACCAGTAGGTGTGTTGGGTATGCTAGGGATTACACGTACGTCTGATTAGCAGACAATGGACGACTCTGATTGTCTGCCTATGCCACTGACCCTTCGCAATTCGACCCCTGGCCAACAGACGCCAGTCCGATGTCAAGGGATATTCAGGCGTGGTTCACAGTTTGGATGTTTCCTTACACAACATTGGTACCGTGCGGGAGACCTTTGTCGTTTTAGACTCCTTCCCTCATTTGAGTCCATGCTGGCCACGGGGCATGTCTATGTATGTAATTTCACTCTCCTTTCCTTGGACATTCCATGTGTGTGCGGACTTGGCTCACGGGTTACACTCTCTCAGCCCTTCACAATGTGGTGACTAGCTGGTTGCTGTTCTAGTTGTTCTGATGTGCCAGCCACTCCCATAGGGCTGACTTACCCCCCACCCCACAGCCATCCAGCACAAGCGTCACTGGACCTGTGACCCTGCGAACAAACGGCTCAGGACGCACGTGCCCTGGGCCAGGTCTCCGATTCATGTGCGGGGTCTGTGTGGTTACTCGATATGCAATGGGGCCTCGTGCCCCACAACATTGCCAATGGGGTGCACCAGTCACTTTAGGCAAATGAGTTGTGATGTGTGATGTAATAGTCAGGGCGCCAATGCAAATGCAGTATGTGTTCGCATACGCGGTAGCTGGCATCCGCAGCGATGACACGCATTGGCCCCACTTGAATGTTGCAGGGTTGCGGTCGCAGCTTCCAGGCCGCCACGGTGTGGCACACACAATGCGGATGGGCCATCAGCCAATGGGTGCCTTCGGCATACATGTTTAGATGTTGCGGTGTGCGTGCTCTGCAACTGCGGGGTTCGGCATTGGCCCCAAATGCCTTTAGGGGCACCGAGGGTCACTCGTGAGGTATGGGTGGGCCTCACACTTTGCATTTCACAGGTTGCCACATTCGTTGTGGTGCCGCCACGCTTGCTGGGAGTTGTAGTTGTTCAGGGGTTGCATGCGTGGAGATGTCTGGTATGTACCTGTGCTGTGGAGCGCGGCGGCGACTTGTGTGCCGGAGGTGCAGCAGGTGGTGCAGCGGGAAGGCCTGTTGCGCAGGATCCATGGCGGGTCTGGGGGTTTGGATGGGTACGTATCGGCTCTTCCTCTCCGATGTGTTATTTCCGCCATCCGCAACGTGGTGGTTTTTACGCTGCGGTGGGAAGGGCTGTCTGCAACATCGCGATTTGCTTAGCGGACGGAACGTGTTTCCGCACGCCAGACCTGCCCTGTTGGCTCCATCCGCCACCCTTGCGTACGCAATAAACGTGCAGAGCCTGACAGGCTGCGGCGGTTGGGAAATAGCCTCTGTGGGTCCATTGTGATTTGTTGGTCGCATTGACATCACCTGGTGCACATGACTTGGCAGTTTTCCGCCACAGCCACCAGCACGGATGGCCTTCTGTCCGGCATCGTAATGGGCCCGTTAGTCCTGGAATACAGGAATAAGCCAAATGTACCACAAGGGTAAGTCACATCTACTCACAGCAAAATCTTTGTGAATTGGGTCCAATGAATCTTTTTATGCAATGACAGTCTAAGCTGCAAATAATATGTTTTTAAATGCAGCAAACTGATATTGCACTCCTTTTTGCTACCTACAGACCAGAAATAATAGCATACTGATTTTTCCTCACTCTTTACCCCATCTTGAACATGAAGCAAATAGAAAAAATAATATTCTTTCATTATATAGTATAGAAAAAAAGAGTGCGAAATCTGCTTTTGACATGTTTTCCCTGGCCCTAATGTTAATGTAGAACAAATATTGTTTTCTCTAGTATTTGATATACTAACAGCATATTTTGATGCAAATCGTGTTTCCCATTTTTTTGCAACAGCTAAAGGTTTTATAGTATGAACTATACTTTAATGTTCTATGTCATTACCGGTTCACTGACAGAATATCGACACCTAAAATATCCCCATACCACAATATCGAGTTTAAAATATCGATGTCAAAAATATCAACATCCTATATTTATAATGGTAAGTACAAACATGTCGAAAAAAATATTGATGTAAAAAATATAGTTGTACAAAATATCGATTTTTAAATATATATATAAAATAAAATAATAAATATTAAATATGTTAAATAATAAAATTAATATTAAAAAATTAAGTAGATTTAATATACATTTTAACAAATATAACAAATGAACTTAATTTTAAAAAGTTAAAAACATACATAATGATTAATATATATATTTACTGTCAAACAATTAATAAACTATTAATTTAAATTTATTTTACCATTTTAAAATTATATAAAAATTAACAAAAAAAAATATATATATATATATATATGTATATATATATATATATATATATATATTATCTACTGGCGGTCGCCAGTAGATAGTTATAGTTAGGACCTATTTTCCATAGGAAATCTGCAACATTCTATTTGAAATAACTCTTGCGTCGGTTGACGAATCTTCGCGAAATTTTCAAACTTTATGGCCCGCTCCGGTCCGCTCCTACCCTGAAAGTTTCGGGGTGATTCGTCAAGCAGGGGCCGAGAAAAAGGGGGTCCCAAAACGTGTTTTCCCCATTCATTTTCCCATAGGAAACTTTAGCCACGGCTACAGCCCGAACTGCTGAACAGAATTACACAAAATTTGGCAAAGAGGTAGTTCTTGGTTCAGAAAGAACCCTTTTTGTTAAATGGTGTAAATCCGTTCAGTAGTTGCGGAGAAATTAAAAAAATAAGAGTCAAAAAATCAATTTCCCATAGGAAAATGTATGCAAGGCTACAGCCCGAACTGCTGAACGGAATTACACCAAATTTGGCAAAGAGGTAGTTCTTGGTTCAGAAAGAACCCTTTTTGTTAAATGGTGTAAATCCGTTCAGTAGTTGCTGAGAAAATCAAAAGAAAAAACACATATATATCTGGGCGGAGCCTAACCACACATGTCATCGTGAGATCTGATTGGCTGTCAGCACTTCATCCTGGAATTGCTGGCAGCCATCTTGGGACCAATATAAATGATAGTACCCCATTGAAATGCATTGTAGTGAATCGAAGATTTTGAGGGTTACCAAAAGGAGAACTATAAAGGGTGATAACAGACTTTAGTTACATTAGAATTCATTTGTTGATGGTACCATACTAATTTCAGGAATTGTGGTGTGTTCTAAGGTGATTTTACCCTGTGAAAAACCTTCTGCTGGGATATCATGAATCATGTTTGAGAGAAAACTATTTTCACATGCTTGTCCCATACAGTTTTGGAAGGTGCTCCAGAAGCTAAAATGAGAGCATATTTTCTGTAAATTCACATTATCTTTCTCAGTCATGTGAGAATGAAGTCTGACATTCTCAGTAAAACATGTACATCCAACAATGGCAGAGACTGTCAGTTGATTCCTTTGTGTTCTACTGCAGCTTCCCAGAGTGTTCTAAAGAACAACTAGAGTGCTAACAGCCTTACTTATGACAAAAGTATGGCACACCTGAAGCCATCTTGATTGGAATAAACTGGTAACACTTAAAACATTTAATTTAAAAAGGAACAAAATGATGGGGTTCATTTTGCCATAGAAATTATGGTTAGTGCTGTAGAAAGAAAAATTAGGACATGTTTCAAGTGTGATCTCAAATATCTTCCTGTTATATTTCAACAGGAGCAGCCTGTCAGTTGATGACTTTGTGTTCTACTGCAGCTTCCCAGAGTGTTCTAAAGAACAACTAGAGCGCTAACAGTCTTACTTATGACAAAAGTATGGCACACCTGAAGCCATCTTGATTGGAATAAACTGGTAACACTTAAAACATTTAATTTAAAAAGGAACAAAATGAGGGGTTCATTTTGCCATAGAAATTATGGTTAGTGCTGTAGAAAGAAAAATTAGGACATGTTTTAAGTGAGATCTCAAATATCTTCCTGTTATATTTCAACAGGAGCAGCCTGTCAGTTGATGCCTTTGTGTTCTACTGCAGCTTCCCAGAGTGTTCTAAAGAACAACTAGAGTGCTAACAGCCTTACTTATGACAAAAGTATGGCACACCTGAAGCCATCTTGATTGGAATAAACTGGTAACACTTAAAACATTTAATTTAAAAAGGAACAAAATGAGGGGGTTCATTTTGCCATAGAAATTATGGTTAGTGCTGCAAAAAGAAAATTTAGGGCATGTTTTAAGTGAGATCTCAAATCCTCTTCTATTTCATTAGAAAATTCTGACATGCAGACTGAAACAATCACTTTCAATACCAGCAGTAGACTTCCAGTTAACTCCTTGGTGAGCAGTAGCTTTACTACAGTGATCTAATGAACAACTAGAGTGCTAACATTCTGAATTTATGGCAAATGTGTGACACATCTGAATGCCTTCTTGATGGAATCAAAGTAAAAAACTGAAAGCATTTCCTACTGTGGAGACTGTAGTACATGAGGAAATTAGGAAACTTCATAACAAATAAGTCTCCCAAGATGGCCACCAGAGAAAAAAGAGCCCAAATGTAGCACAAATATCACCCAGAGGTAGCCCACGTATAGCCCAATGACAGAAGTGTGCAAAACACTTTTTATTTTTGTTTTTTGCAGTTTTATATAGTGCAGACTGGTCATGTATTGGAGTGCTTTACATGAGCATTGGTTACATCACACAAGGACAAATTCATGTTGGTTGACCCCTACACTACCCAAACACCACTGCACTACCCTAAACCCTAAAACACTACCCCAGCACGACCCCTTCCCTACCCAAACACAACTGCACTACCCTAAACTCAAAAACACTACCCCCAGCACGACCCCTACACTACCCAAACACCACTGCACTACCCTATACCCTAAATCTACCCCTACACTACACAAATACCACTGCACTACCCTAAACCCTAAAACACTAGAACACAGCACGACCCCCTACAGTACACAAACACCACTGCACTACCCTAAACCCTAAAACACTACCCCTACACTACACAAACACCATTGCACTACCTAAACCCTAAAACACTACCCCCAGCATGACCCCCTACACTACACAAACACCACTGCACTACCCTAAACCCTAAAACACTACCCCAGCACGACCCCTACACTACCCAAACACCACTGCACTACCCTAAACCCTAAAACACTACCCCCAGCACGACTCCCTACACTACACAAACACCACTGGACTACCCTAAACCCTAAAACACTACCCCCAGCACAACTCCCTACACTACCTAAACACCACTGCACTACACTAAACCCTAAATCTACCCCCAGCATGACCTCCCACACTACACAAACACCACTGCACTACCCTAAACCCTAAAACACTACCCCCAGCACGACCCCTACACTACCCAAACACCACTGCACTACCCTAAACCCTAAAACACTAACCCCAGCATGACCCCCTACACTACCCAAATACCACTGCACCACCCTATACCCTAAAACACGACCCCGTACACTACACAAACACAACTGCACTACCCTAAACCCTAAAACACTACCCACAGCATGACCCCTACACTACACAAATACCACTGCACTACCCTAAACCCTAAAACACTACCCCCTACACTACACAAACACCACTGCCCTACCCTAAACCCTAAAACACAACCCCCAGCATGACCCCCTACACTACACAAACACCACTGCACTACACTAAACCCCCTACACTATACAAACACCACTGCATTACTCTAAACCCTAAAACACTTCCCCAGCACGACCCCCTCACAACACAAACAGCACTGCACTACCCTAAACCCTAAATCGACCCCCAGCACGACCCCCTACACTACCCAAACACCACTGCCATACCCTAAACCCTAAAACACTACCCCCAGCATGAACCCCTACACTACCCAAACACCACTGCACTACCCTAAACCTTAAAACACTACCCCCAGCACTACCCCCTACACTACACAAACACCACTGCACTACCCTAAACCCTAAAACACTACCTCAGCACTACCCCCTACACTACCCAAACACCACTGCACTAACATAAACCCTAAAACACTACCCCCAGCACAACCCCCTACACTACACATACACCACTGCACTACCCTAAACCCTAAAACACTACCCCCAGCACGACTCCCTACACTACCCAAACACCACTGCACTACCCTAAACCCTAAATCTACCCCCAGCACGACCCCTACACTACCCAAACACCACTGCACTACCCTAAACCATAAAACACTACCCCCAGCATGACCCCTACACTACACAAACACCACTGCACTACCCTAAACCCTAAAACACTACCACCAGCATGAACCCCTGTACTACTCAAACACCACTGCACTACCCTAAACCCTAAAACACTAACCCAGCACGACCCCCTACACTACCCAAACACCACTGCACTACCCTAAACCCTAAAACACTACCCCCAGCACGACCCCCTACACCACCCAAACACCACTGCACTACCCTAAACCCTAGAAAAGAAACCCCCACCCCATGCCCAATCCCCCTTACCTCTCACTCCTCGTGGTTCCTCTCTCCTCGTGGTTCCTGCTTCACGTCGTCTCTGAGGGCGGTGCACGTCGTTGTGAGGAAACGGAACAGCCTCTGTTTCCTTACAACGACATGGATCGATCTACATGTTTTTAGAACGCATGGTCATTTACCATACATACCTTTACAACAAAATTCGTTGTAAAGGCATGCGTGGTAAATGACCATGCGTTCTAAAAATGCGTAGTAATGACTTCGTGATGTACAACGCATGCGTGGTAATGCATGCATTGTAATGGTATCGCAAAGTAAAAAGTCGTTGTAACTGCTGTTTACCGATCGAAGCTGGGCCCCTGTTCTTCAGTGAGACGTTTATTTGATTAATTAGGAGGAAGGAATGTGTTTTTTTTACCGAAAAGTGCATTCCCGGCTGTTGTATTGTGAAAGTGTCCGCGTGGCCTGGTTTCACTTCCGGTGAGAGAGTGGAAGAGTCTGTTTGGATCTAAAGGAGTTCTGTTGTTGGACGGGGCTGGCGCGACATGTCATCAGAAAACATAGCTAATGGAAAGCGTCCTCCCTGAAGTGTGGAGCAGTCCCATGAGAGGTCGAGTGTGCATCCCACCGCAGTATGACCGTACCGCGTGACCCATGTGCCACCTCCAGGGTACGGGAGGCAGAAGCGGCATCGCAGGTCCTCTTGAAGACCGTTGTAGCACTAATTCTACATTTTGGTACTAGGGCATTTTAACTTCGTTGTTCCTGCCAGATACAAAGAGAAGATCCTGTGTTATTCAGTGCCCTCGTTACCTTTTTTGTGGGTTGTGGTGCTTGTCACTTTGCTGCCCCGCCAGTGCACACGACTGGGCACCCCACCTCGTGTGCCATCTGCAGGGCCTCTGCCCTCGGATCACTGGTTTCGGTTTCTGGAGTGGCAACATAAACAGTTGCTCCCAAATGACTAGCCTGAACACTTAGGTGAATATCCCCTGCACCAGCATTCCACGGAAATTCTTTCCTAGCTCTCCCACGTCAATGAGGACATCATAATAGCACGGCTCCACTCGCGACACCATATGACGTCATCAGAGCCATAAGAGAATCTCGTCGGCGTGCTGACGTCAGTTCCACCCATTTTTTCCGTGCCACCGAGGCAAACAGGGGACCGAGACATTTTCACATGTATACATAGTATAATAAATATATATATATTCACTGAAAAAACCATAGGTTTCAGGCACGTTATAGTTAGAAATTAGCATTTAAAAAACCTTAGAAATTCACTGAAAAAACCATAGGTTTCAGGCACGTTATAGTTAGAAATTAGCATTTAAAAAAAAACCTTAGAAATTCACTGAAAAAACCATAGGTTTCAGGGGCGTTATAGTTAGTTGGACATTTCACTCGTACAAAACCATAGAAATTCCCCGTTATAGTTAGTTCAGCTAACTATAACTTCGCGCGCCCGCAATGCACTGCTGATGACGTCACATATTACATCACTCATGACATGGTCAGTGACATCACTCATGACATCACTGATGACATCTCAAATGACATCACTGATGACATCATCCAGTGAATGTGTGTTTTTCTGAAAATTAAATATGTTTTATATATGTATATCTCAAGGTCGATGGAAGAATAAATGGGTATATAAGTGTCTAAATGGATGATTTTGTTTTGTAAAATTGATTGTATAACTGACTAAGTGTATCTTAGTGAATACATGGGTTAGTGAGTAATGTTTAAATATGAAAATATCTGTATCAGTCTCTCACTTTGTGTATAAGTGGCTGCATGGGTTGGTGAGTAGCTACATGAGTGTCTATATGGGTTATTAGTTGGTTTTTGAGTATCAGTATGAGTGTCTGTATGGTTCGGTGGGGGTATTACTTAGTGCATAGATGCATGAATGAGTGACTCACTGTTTGTATGTGTTGAAGACAGCATGTGTGCAGGACTGTATAGGTGGATGAGTATGTGTATGGGTGTGTTAGTGAGTGAATGACTGTCTCAATAGTGTCTTTATGAGTAACTACATATGTTTTAAACTAGTATATGTGAGTATTGGTGTATATAAGTGAGTATATGTGAGAGTGAGAGATTGGAAGAGTTCCTGTACAAATAAGTAGGTGTTTCTATAAGTGATTGTTTAAGAGAGTAAGTATGTGTAAGTTTCTGTAGAAGTAAGTGTGGTAGTGTGTGTATAACTGTATATGCAAGTAAATGGATGTTTGATACTTTGTTTGCATGTGTGACTATGTGTGTGAGTAACTCTATGGATGAGTGGCGGTGTGTAACAGGATGTATAGGTGTATGAGTACATATGATGAGTGAGTACATGTATGAGTGACTGTATAGGGACTGTTAGTGAATGAGTGGATGTGTGTGTAGATCTTGGAATTACTGAATAGGTGTGTTGTAACTGGTATTGGTATGTCCATTGTTTTGAAAATGTTAGTTTGTATTTTTGAGTGTGTGTATCAAAGGTTATATTAGGGTGAGAGGAGGTCTGCCACTCTATCACAAGGATGATGTCATCAGTGATGTCATCAGTGATGTCATTTGAGATGTCATCAGTGATGTCATGAGTGATGTCACTGACCATGTCATGAGTGATGTAATATGTGACGTCATCAGCAGTGCATTGCGGGCGCGCTGAGTTATAGTTAGCTGAACTAACTATAACGGGGGAATTTCTATGGTTTTGTACGAGTGAAATGTCCAACTAACTATAACGCCCCTGAAACCTATGGTTTTTTCAGGGAATATATATATATATATATATATATATATATATATATATACCAATAACATAAGATTTAATTAAAAAAACATTGTATTATAAATTAAAACATTAAACTATTTAAAAATCTTTAAACTTAAATTTCCCACTCCAGTCAGTGCAACAGTAGGGAAAGTGTTGGATAGCAAAGGGGTCAAAATTACTATTCCCACTCCAGTGAGTGAAACAGTAGGGAAAATGTTGGATAGCGGAGGGGTAAAAATTACTATTCCCACTCCGGTGAGTGCAACAGTAGGGAAAGTGTTGGATAGCGGAGGGGTAAAAATTCCTATTCCCACTCCAGTGAGTGCAACAGTAGGGAAAGTGTTTACTATTCCCACTCCAGTGAGTGCAACAGTAGGGAAAGTGTTTACTATTCTCACTCCAGTGAGTGCAACAGTCGGGAAAGTGTTGGATAGCGGAGGGGTAAAAATAACTATTCCCACTCCAGTGAGTGCAACAGTAGGGAAAGTGTTTACTATTCCCACTCCAGTGAGTGCAACAGTAGAGAAAGTGTTGGATAGCTGAGGGGTAAAAATTAATATTCCCACTCCAGTCAGTGCAACAGTAGGGAAATTTTTGGATTGCGGAGGGGTAAAAATGACTATTCCTACTCCAATAATTGTAACAGTAGGGAAAGTGTTGGATAGCGGAGAGGAAAAATTACTAGTCCCACTCCAGTGAGTGCAACAGTAGGGAAAGTGTTAGATAGCGGAGGGGTAAAAATTACTATTCCCACTCCAGTGAGTGTAACAGTAGGGAAAGTGTTGGATAGGGGAGGGGTAAAAATTACTAATCCTACTCCAGTGAGTGCAACAGTAGGGAAAGTGTTGGATAGCGAAGGGGTAAAAATTATTATTCCCACTCCAGACAGTACAACAGTAGGGAATTTGTTGGATTGCGAAGGGGTAAAAATTACTATTCCCACTACAATAATTGTAACAGTAGGGTAAGTGTTGGATAGTGGGGGGGGGTAAAAATTACTAGTCCCACTCCAGTGAGTGCAACAGTAGGGAAAGTGTTGGATAGCGGAGGGGTAAAAATTACTATTCCGACTCCAGTGAGTGTAACAGTTGGGAAAGTGTTGGATAGCCGAGGGGTAAAAATTTCTATTCCCACTCCAATGAGTTCAACAGTAGGGAAAGTGTTGGATGGCGGAGGGGTAACAAATAATATTCTCACTACAGTCAGTTCAAAATTAAAAACAAACATAATGTTAACAAAAATATTTAAAAAACAAAATAAATTAAAAAATATATAAATATGTTAAAAATTAAAATATAAATATATTTTATATTAAAAAAATTAAAAAACATATAATGTTAAATACATGACAAATAGCTACAAATATTATATTAAAATAAAAAAAACATTTTAAAACAAATAAATATTTTTTATTAAAAATTATTTAGAAACAAAAACATTAATTATTACATAAATTTAGTTTTTTTATTTCCTACCCTATAACACCACACAATTGACAAAGCACATCTAAAAAAAATTTAAATGTACTTCCATAATTAACATAATGAATTACCATTTAAAGAAATATTATTAATTAAAAAACAAATTAAAACTCATAAAAACTAATTAACTTCCCACACTTTATCCCATAATCCCCACAATACACAGCTAAAATTAAACTGTTAAAAAATTAATTACAAAATTAAAACTTATTTCAATTAAAAAACGAATTTTAAAGTAAGTAAAATTAATTTACTCCCCTCCCTTTACTTCTATAAAAGTAAAACCCACACACAAAAAAAACAAATACCCTAATTAAATATCAATAATTAATTAATAATAATGATCAACTAATTATTAATTGATTAAACATAAATTACTTCCCACCCTTTACCCCTATAAACCCTACAACCCACACCGAAAAAATTAGTTACGCAATTTCCATATTTAGTAATCAATTAATTGATTAACAACTAATTCATAATTAATTACAAATACATTACTTCCCACCCTTCACCCCTATAAACCCCACAACCCGCACCTAAAATTAATTACACAATTTCCATAAATTAATTTACAATCAATTAATTAATATAAATTAACAACTAATTATTAATTAATCAAAAATTACTTCCCACAATTAACACTATAAAATCTCAATTAAATTAATAATATTAATTAAAAAATATTCATGAATCCAAAATAGAATTGCTGCTCATTCTATATTTTCTCATTAATCTCCTCATTCTGCTGGAATAAAGCCACTTTGACTCTGAAAATGTACTCCTGTTTTTGTCTTTTCTGGTAGAGTAGAGCAAAACCCCTCATCCCCCACGCCATAGTGTACAGAGCAGCCATTGTGAAAAAAATTGAGTTTCCTCTCCTTTTATAGTTTGCACCTGATTACCACAAGCTTCCATCTGATATTAATTTGCGAATGCTAAAATCCATTTTTGCGAATATCCGCAATTTGTGATCCGTTAGCAAGTTCCAAAATAAGTAATGGCAATGGTGAATCATTTATAGGTAATTGCTATTTCCAGTCGCAAAAATAGTGAGTCTGTAAGATTCGATTCGGAACACTATTTTTGTTAAAGGAACTGAAATACACTGTGATACATTCCAAATTTACATTTTTGCTGTTAATAGCCTATTTGTGACCGATTACTGATTCGCAAACACTTTGTACATCTGGCCCTTAGTGCTTTCCCATGAGGTCCTGGGAGCCTTAGAGGTGCACTCCTGGGATTGTGCGCCAGAAGAAAGTTTGAAAACTTTTTAAAACTTTTGCTCAAGGAGCTTCAGCAGGACTTGCCTGATAAAAAGTATCATACCGGCAGTTCCACAGTTTCAGATTGAATTTCAACTTTGTCCCACTCAAAGTTTCAAAAAAATAACTAAGTCCCATTCTGTGCTTAGAAACTTAGAAACTTTTCAGCAGGAAATCTCCAGAGAGTAAGAAAGACCAACCTGCTTCAGATATCTGGCTTTCGCTTCCATCATAGTGGCTACAATTTCAGTGGGGTCCCACCTAGGGAGGATTTTTCTTCTCAAAAAAGGACAGAGTCCTTTTTTGAATTGAGACTTTTCATTGAGACCTCTCCATTTGGTGTTTCCGACCAGGGCTCCATCGTGGTTGGTCTCAAATCGTGCCTAGGTCCCAGTCTACCACTTCCATACTGTATCATTGGCACTTAGTGTTGTTTGGTGATATTTCTACTTAAAACTTTCTAAATTCATATCTCTGTTCCCCTTGTTGGACATTTGTTGGTTTGATGTCATTTTGTTTAATAAATTTTACTCTAGTTCTTTAATTCAGTTTGGGATTTTTATTGCTTGGTGTTTTGTCTTTATTACTTTTTGGTACTGCATAAATACTTTATACATATCCTATGTTAAGCCTATCTGCTCTGTGCCATAGCTACCAGGGAGCAGAGTTCAGCTTAACTTGGTGACTTTCAAGGTTCACCCTGACCCTTACAAGAAGTGTTATTATTCCTTGAGGTGAGCAGTCAGCCACCCCAAATAATAATCAGCTTTCTTACATTAGCCAAATTAGAATCTGCAAGCAATTAAAATTGAGAGAAACAGGAGATGAAGGGGAAAACGGGAAAAGGAGAAGGAAATGAAGCCATATGCAAGCACCAGAAGGGAAGCAGCAGAAGTGTTGTCAGCGAAAATTCATTTCGTGGGTTGGAACTGCTTAGGGGCATTGAGGAGGGCATTCAATGTGCTATTGCCTGTGTCAGAAACACTTGCTGTGAATCGCAAATGGGTGCAATTTATCATACCAAATAAATTCTGATCCCTCTGGTGTCTGAATATATCAGGTGCAACCAATATTGCACCCTTTTGGAGGTCAGCCCTAATCAGGGCCTAACAGTCAGTAGCAGCCGCAGGCAGGGGATATCGGTGTTTGCAATAAAAAATAAAACAAACAAAGCTTACCTTCAGCTTGATATCTGCCGCCTCACTGCTTCATCAGCTCCGATGCTCACAGAGGCTCCCAGAGGCCCCGGCGCCAATCCAGCCGCTATCTCCATGCTGGTATTACCCAGCATGAGAGAAGCGTCGGGATTGGGAGGAGCAGACTGGTTCCACGCTCCACCGGGAACTAGGAGCCTGTGCTCCTGAGCCTCCCGATATCTCCAAGCAATAGCCGGAGATATCAAAGTACACATGTCGGTTTGACCAGCCCTGGATGGCCGGCCAAAGTGACATGTGGACTGGCAGTGTCCTGAGCCCACCACTCCTCCTTCTGGCCCCGCCCTCAAGACTTGGCTGCGGCTCGGCTCTAGAGTAAAATAAAATGATAATAAAGCAGTTTTATAACTGCTTTTTTATCATTTTATTTAACATACGTCTGCTGGTTCCTAAAGTGGGGCGAAGCTCCTCCGCCGTAACGGAGGAGCCGCCCCAGTTAACCAGTGGTATGCACTTTCATGCAAGGTATAAGTCTTGCTAACCTATGCTATATGAACAAAGCAAATTGGAAATTCCTTGATGAATCTTTGAAAAATCATGAATTCAGTCCAAACACATTGACTTAAAATATATGTTTTTCTTTCAGATGACATATGATAAAGAGAGACAATTTTGAAAAATATAGGGGCAAATGTACAAGCCCCTATCGCCATGGGAACGTCACGTTTTGTGACGTTCCCGTGGCGATAGGGGCCTTGCCTTATGTACAAGGCAGGGTTAAGCCACTTAACGTGGCTTAACGCTGCCTTGTACATAAGGCACCCTTTCACGCTATGTTTAGCGTGAAAGGGGCATGCAGTGGGTGTTGCGGTGGGCGTTCCACCGTAACACCCATTGTATTTGACGCTGCCGCCTATGTACAAGGGTGACGTACATAGGAGGCAGCGCCAAAATTAAGACCAGGAAAATCCTGGTCTTAAGGTGGCGAAAAGAGGAGAAATGCAATATTTCTCCTCATTTTTGCTTTTTCCATGTGTGCTGCCTTGTGCAGCACACATGGAAAAAGCAAAATGCCATTGTTTGTTTATGTACAGGAGGGTGTCCCTTCCTGTACATAAACAAACCGTTTTAAAATGCCATTTTGTAACTTTCATGTGTGCTGCATGAAGCAGCACACATGAAAGTTACAAAATGGCATTTTATAATTGTTTATGTGTAGGAAGGGACGCCTTCCTACACATAACCAATCCTCCCCTGCACACAGACACCCTTGCACTCTGGTGCAAGGGTGCCTGCGTTGGCGCTAAGTGGTTAAACTTAGCGCCATCGCAGGGGGAAACGCAGGGCTGCACCACATTCTTATAAATATGGTGCAGCCTTGCGGTTCCGAAGTGGCGGAGCGTGTCGTTAAGCCCAGGAGGCTAACGCCTCTCTCCGCCACTTCATTGTACATATGCCCCATTGTTTTTCGCTGAAACATTGACCATATCGCTATTTACTACTTGGATGTCTTGGCGCATTATAAAGTGGGGTATGAGGGACACAGGCCTTAACTGAGATAGACTAATATACACTTCATTATTTGTAATATGAGTGCCCCAGGGTGTATGGGGTAACGTCAAAAAAAGCCAAACAAAACTGAGCAATCTTTAATCATGCCTATGAAAGAGTGCCAACATCATTTCTGGGCACAGAATCATCTGTCTTTTGCGGCTCATCTAAAGGTTTTAAGGCATTTCACTTTTCTGCTATAATAAAGGAAGCTATTCATTTCTGTTAACCGCAGCGAATCACTATTATAAAAGGAGTATCATTTAATTTGGCTACCCATACAAGGATCGTAACTAAGGCCGTGATGCACCACCAAACAGCATAAAAAAGCACTTGGCCTCAAATAAGATTTTCCTTTTTTGATATCAACAAAAGGCATTCAAGTGTAGCTAACATAAAATGGAAACATTCTTTTACATTTAGCTGTCATTTTTTTCAGATTCTGGAGCCACTGAGTCTGGAACAAAATATCTCGGTTCAGAATAATATATGTATTGCCTACTCGGTTTCCAGAAATTGTAGTCTTTAGAACGCTCTTGAAAGTCAATATCTAAAGTAAATATCTGTCGTGTTTAGGTTGTAGGGGTACCCTAGCAACGTTTCTAGGGGCAGGCAGATTCCGAGAGTAAAAATGCCCACAAGACTATATTCTTCGTTCTCTTTTTCTGAAGAACATTAACGCCATGTAAAACTCTGGGCGGCAAACATTTGGGTTGAATCAAATGTGTATGTTTCCACTTAAAAAGTAACAGAGAAGAATGTGTAATAGAATATAGCATTATGTACAGGAAATTGTATTAACATGGCCCAGCCATTTAGTGCAACAGATTTCATGGCCTTCATTTTAGAGGTATTTTCGGGATAGCTTTTGTTTTAGCCAATAGATTGCTCGTGTTCCTTGCTAATGCCGTACTTTGCACACACACATAAAATGACGAGCAAGAAACAAGATGTAAAATATTATCAGACAGATTTTAAAAAACGTACCAAAAAATTCGCTAGATTATTCAGCTTTGTTTCAACGATAAAGCAAGTAAAACTAAATATACATGTAGAACACAGTATTTGATCGCGATTTTTGTATTCAGTAAAAAAACAGAACGTTATTAATTACAGTTTCTTAATTTATATTTTACTGTGTTCCAATGATACTGTCTGTAACTAACTTTGAAAAGTAAACTAGTAAGAAGGGTTCCCCACAATGGTTGCTTCTCTGATCCTCAAGAATAGAGCCCAGTCTGAACTCGGGGTAGAAGGGAGGGAGCTTTGTCTCAGGCTAAATGTCAGGATGCTTGGCTTTTGGCTAGTGCAATCTCTTCTCTAGGACCGGTGGCTACTCTTGCAGTATGGCTTGTTTGTGGGAGAGTCTTAATTAACGGTAGAGGCACTGGTTTCCCTTCGGTGGTGTCTGATCTCAGTATGGGGAAGTTTAGTCTCAGAATAGAAATGTCTCAGGTGGGACAATATGGCCTTCGTTTGAGAACTCTGTTGTCAAATTACATTTTTGTCCTCTTTTAGAACTCTTGCTCTACCAGTGTGGCCAGCAATAGTGCCTAAAGTACTTTGTTTAGGATGTGGAATCCTATGCTTGTTGTGCAAGGTGTGGGTCATTGTATCTAGCTGGGGAATCAATGTTGGCTGGTTTCATGTAGTAAGTATCGGTTGTGGAGTCAAATCTTTTGGATGGTGTGATCTAAGGGTTTGAGAGGAAAATATCTCAAGATCATTTTAATATTTTTGTGGGATAGCTTTCTCTGAGATCCAAATCCCTATACCACAAATTCAGAAAGGATTAGAAAATTGTCTTATTCGAGGAGATGCTCAAACCTTTCTCAGAATAACATGCAATGCATAGGTCAAATTAGGCAATATGATAAATGTTTCAGCTAATCCAATCACATTTCCAACATATTGCTCTGAAATGACTGCAAAATCTTATGTTATTGATGTTAATATAGCGTGCTAATCACCTGTGAAGGTATCCAGGCGCTCTCTAGCAGGTGTGAGAAGTCAGCCCTAGAGAGCTTACTCGAAAAGCCCGGTCTTCAGCTTTTTGCGACAGTCAAGAAGAGAGGAGGAGGCTCTGATACACTGTGGGAGGAAGTTCCAGACTATAGGGGTGAGGTACGAGGAGGTGCAACCCCCTGCTCTGCTTTTTTGTGTATGTGGGTGGGGGTTGCTAGTGAGAGACCGGCAGAACGGACTTGTCTGGAAGAATGGTGGAAGTGAAAGCAGCAGTTTAGATAGACAGGGAGAGGGTTAAGGGGTCCAGATGTAGGGCAAAGTTGCTGTATATGGTTGAGATCTTGCTAAAAAAGAAGTTGGAGAGGTCATTACAAACATCTTGTGATGGGTTGATGTTGCCAGTGGCGGATGTGGGTTTTGGTGAAGTCTTTCATGATTGTGAAGATTTCTTTGCAGATATTCAAGGTGGCATTTATCAGTTCAACTAGGGCCTTCCTCTTGGTTTCTCGGGTTAACTGATGGTAACTTCTCTGGGTGGCTTTGAAAGCATCTGTTTCTACTCACCCTTTGCTGGTTCTCCATTTCTGTTCTAGTTGTTTGCAGTATAGCTTGGTCATTTTGAAGTCTTCTTGGTACGAGCAGGCTTGTGTTCTGCTTTTTGCTGTATTGCTTCATTTCATGGGGGCCAGAGCATTGGCACATTTGGTGATCCACTTGTTGAAGTTCACAATGTTGCGTGCTAGGAGACCCGTGGGTTCCATTGTGCTATCATGGAGGACGGTTCTCCAACCCACCCCTGTTAGGTTGTTCCAGTGTTGGCATGCTGGGCCTGATGTGGGGGTTATTCTGGGTTGATTGATGTTGATTGTGAAGCTAACTATGGCGTGGTCTGTCCAGGTTATGGGACTTTGTGCTTTGATCATAATGTAGTTGAAAGAAGTGAAGATGGGGTCTAGGATGTGTCCGGTGGCATAGGTGAGCTCTGTGAAGCGTTGGATTTGTCCCAGATTTCTGACATTGTCAGGAAGGGCTCCTGAGTTGGTGGGGTCAGTCAGGTCTTCAAGATCGAAATTGAGGTCTCCCAAGAGGCCAAAAGCGCTTGAGTCAAGGACTAGGGGGCGATGAAGTATGTGATGTTGCTTGCAAAGTTGGCTTGGGACCTGGAGAGCAGTAGACTATGGTTCCTACCCGGGTGAAATTTGCTGTGATTTGTAATTTAAAGTTGAGATGTTGTATGTAGTTTGTTCCTGCTTCAGCAGAGGTGACGCAGATGAAGGTGTCTTTGTAGATGATGGAGATTTCTCCTCTAAGCTTGTTCAGGAGGTCTTGCCTGGTGATCTTGTATCCAGTGGGATGGTGGTAACGATGTCTGACGTTGAAGCTTTGGTGAGCCGTATTTCCGTGAGGAGGAGTAGGTCCAGCAGGTCCTAGATCTCCATGTCATGCTTGCTGAGCGAGTGGGTGTTGAAGACCATTCATAGTATTTCTATGTGAGGGGTGCAAGGACATTTGTTTGTAGGTGTTTGAGTGTATATGGAGATGGGTGATGGTGTGTTCTAGGTTGGAGTTCCTGTAGCTGTGGTGCAGGTGAAGTGGCAGCTGGAGCAGGTGAAAGCTCCTTCCGTACAGTGTTGTGTGGTGCGCCACTAGAGGGTGGCAGGACATCCGGGGTCCAAGGCGTGAAGGAGATTGGTGGGGTAGTGGTGATTCATGGGAGGAGAAGGGCCTAAGCACAGATGGGTGCAAATGGGCTTGCCTTTGGTGCACCAGAGTGCACCCACCGCACGTCTGCACTGTGGCTGCCATTAAATAGATCCTGAAAGGGGGCAGGATCACAGGGGGCGATGGGCGGGGCTGAGGAGGAGCACAACAGTGGTGAAGGAGAGAGGCACGAGGAGTAGGTAAGGAGTGGGGGTGCAGAGAGGGCTGAAAAGGGGTGCAGAGAAGATGGAGATAAAGGCCAGAAAGGAGAGTGAGCATTGGCATAATGGGCAAGAAAAGGAAAAAGGAAGCAAGAAAAAAAGCACAAAAAGTGGCAGAAGGGGGAGAGAAAAGGCACAATGAGTGAGAGAAAAGGTACAAAGAGCAATTAAAAAGGCACAAAAAGTCCCAGTAAAAGTGAGAGAACAGGCTCAAAGAGTGTGAGAAAAAGCAAAAAAGTGAGTTAAAGCCATAGTAAAAGTGAGACAAAAGGAACAAAGAGTGAGAGAAAAGGCACAAAAAGCAAACAAAAAGGTATAAAAAGTCGCAGAAGAGTGAGGTAATAGGTAAAAAGAATGAAAAAAGGCACAGAGAGTGAGAGAAAAGAATCAAAAACTTGCAGAGAGAGTGAGGGAAAGTGCAAAGAGAGAAAAGCTCAAAGAGTGAGATAAGTGGCACGGATGTGACAGAGAGTGAGAATGAAAAGAGAGAGAGAGAGGGAATAAGAGAGAAAGAGAACAGGAGAGAGGCAGGGCGGGTACCTGGAGGTGCTGTAGTTGGGTATGCAAGGGCCTTGACTGTTCAGAGGACTGGTCCCAGGTAAGTCAGCAGGAGCTAGGCCTATGCACCTGCTTAATAGATGGTCCACGCTGCAGTCGCCATTAGGTTGGTCTTGAGGGATAGAGGAACACAGGGGGCGGTGGACGGGGCTGAGGAGGATCATAACAGCAGTGAAGGAAAGATGTGCATGGAAAAGGTAAGGAGTGGGGGAGGTGGGAGGAGGGACAGAGAGGGAAGGAAAGGGGTGCAAAGAAGGTGGAGAAATGGCAAAGGTCAGAAAGGAGCATAAGAAATGACATCATGGCTTAATGTTATGTGGGTGTGCAAAAAGGGTGGAGTGTTGTCACAATGGCTACTCTGTGTTCTTAGAGTTGGGATCTTGTCTTAAGCGGGATAGTGGACCTCAAGGTTCCTCTCAGGGTTGGCAGAGCAGTATTCCAGTGGAGGAGACTGTTGTTGTAGCAAGCAGTCTAGGTACTGAGATTGTAGTGTGGTGTCATGGTGGTCACTTGGGCCTCAGTGTGAAGCACTCTGGTTTCACAACCTGGATGAGAATGTAAGGTGGGGAGTGTGGTCTCAGATAATGGAACTTTAACCTCAGAATAATGTGTTTGGTCTCAAAGAAAGAAAACTTGTTTCTGGGAGATTTCTTCTAATACATAGATAACTAAACATCAGTATGGGAGAGTCTATTTCGGGGAGTGGATCTGGAGGCTCTGTTTACCACTTTGTGTGACTCATGCACCTGGGGCTGGACTGGGAACACAAAGGAGCATTGGCAAATTTTGTCAGACCAGCCCCCATATGGTACACAGCGAATGAGCGCAGCAAGTGTGCCTGACCACTAAAAGGGTGCTTGCAGGGTTTCTTCCCCCAAAACAATTTGGGGAAAATGGCTATAAATGGTGCATTCCGTAACACATTTTTCATTATACATTCAATTGTATTAGTTTTCAAAGCATAGTAAATGATGACCTTACAGTGCACCAGGATACAGCAACCTTTACGGAGACTCTTCTATTATTTACTCACTATCACCCTCTAACAGTGCCTCTCATCTCTCCATAGCTTCTCTCGCACATGTATTTCATTTGTTTTATAGCGCTTCTCATACCAGAGTAGGGTGTCAGAGCATTTTACATCACACACACACACATACAGAGGCAATGAATCATACGTGTGTAAATCTGTGTATAGAAAATGTTACATAAGGCAAAGGGGACAACAAGGTGTAGGATTCACATGTCATCACATCATACTGGTCAGCATTCTTTAACAGTGCTTGGTCTCGGGAAGCACAAACTCAGGATTCAGAATGTAACAAAGTGGTTAGAGTTGACTTTACTAATAAGATTTTATTTCTACCCAATTAAACCCTTTTTTAGCAAAAGTAGGATAATGAAAGACTGGGAAAAAACATAACTTTCTCACCTAGATTACAACTGTAATTAATGAAATGCACACTAACAAAAGGATCTCTGCGACAAAAGTGGTAAACCACTGAGCTATGAACATAAAGTACTGTTCTGCATAGTACACATTCTTTGCAGCAGGCATATTAATCCTAACACAACTCTGATCTCTCTCCAGCAGGTACATTAATCACCAGAGCTATCTTGGCACTTTTATTGTTGCCAGAAAACTGTTGGATATACAAGGAACTCTGCAGAGCTTTTACAACTGCTGCACTGCTACAAAAGCGGCCCCAAATAACAAAGGTGGCCCTCCACCCTTCTAGAGTCCTGGGAAACACTCGATGCCCGGGACGCCCAGTCTGGCCTTGCATGCACCTGAAGCAGTAATCCAAATCTGCTCGCGCTACAAAGACTTTCAGATCAGGAAAGGCTGGAGGTCATCACAAACTGCTAGCGCTGTCTTGACTGAAGCAATATATGTGCAGCAGCGTGTTGGCAGTAACCTAGGATCTCCAACAGACCACAATCTCTCAACTGTTTCCAGAGAAACGGTGGTCGTCTTGAATTATTGGTTATAAGTTTCTTTGCAGCTCATGGAATCTTTTACAGGAAAATCCTGCCAAAACGTTGCAGCAACCAAGAGCTTGTTACATGGATTTCGGATTTTCGTCACAAAGGCCCGTTGTTTGTTAAAAGATTGTATGTACAATTGAATCACAAAAAAATATCCTAAAGTCATGTTGTTGATGAAACTGAACTTTAAAATATTCTAATAAATATCTATCTGAACTGCTGATATTATCTGATTTAAGACTGAGATGATACTCTTTTGAATGATTACAAATAAGTACTCTGACGTCATGTTGTTGATGAAACTGAATGATTAACTATTCGTTGAACATTTATTTGAACAGTTAACAGTGGGGTTATAATATACTGAAGTACCCTGTGAAAAAACAGAAAAGACTTCTAAAATGGAACCTTGCATATGCATTTGCAAATGTCACCTATAACATATCAGAGTTCTAGTAAGCATGTATCATTGCTAAGATTAGGGAATAACAGGATATTAACAGCATTGGCTGTCTTTCCAGTTTTACAGTAATCAAGTAGAAACTATGGCCCAGATTTACTAAATTATCACGCAGTGCAGCAGCCGCAAATGCTGCACTGTGTGAGAAGGAGAGAGCAGGAGAGCGCCATATTTACAGAAATGTAGCACTTTCCTCCCCTCCACCTGCTACCGGTGCAGAAATGTGCTGCCGTGCCCCATGCACACACCTCTGCACAATAGTGCAAGGGTGTCTGCGTGAGTCTAGCATTGGTTTTGTACAAAATACTATGCTTAGACTAACTTTAAAATGTTTCCCACCCTGCATGTGTGCTATACAGTGCAGCACACATGCAATGTCTGAGAAGAAAGGAGAAATTAAAGCATTTCTCTGTGACAGCACCTGGTTGATGTGTGTGCTATTTTGTGATGCAAAACCATGTCTACATTTTTTTTAGTAAATTGGGTTTTGCATCAGAAACTTTGGGTGGCTGCTTGAGAACGCTCATGTACCATCCATGGAACACTCCCTTGGCGCTAAGTAATGCAAAACAGCACAATGCACTGCTTTGCGCTACCTTCAAGTGGTTTTTCAGCGCACAACAAGTTTTGCTCTCGTAAGTAAACTAGTAAAAAAAAAATCGAATCAATTTTGCGAAGCAAACACGGTGCCAAATCTTAGTAAATATACCCCTATAACTCTGCTCACACAAGAGAGTGTGTGGTGACAATTCTTAAGGTAGTTATTAAGAGAATAAGGGGAAATAGTAGCACACATATATATTCGAGGATCTCATGTTTGTATGTTTAGGTGTCACAAGTTACCATCGCATATCGAAGTACAGAGAGTTGGATCCATTCACTGCATTCCACAGACCTGACTGACCAGCCAAGTGATGAGGTAGAAATGGTTGAGTTTTGTGTCTGTTTTCTGTGTTATCCTTTACCCCTCTACAACTGGCCCATGTATTTCTGTATTTGTGGTAATTGGTGACAATGGTAAGAGATGGAAAAGAGCATCTCGCCTGTTAGATCTTGTGCACAAGTTAAGTGTAACCTGAAAGTATAGTCTCAAGCAGTGGGGTGTAGGTGGGTAAAGTCTGACGAAAAAGGTTTAAGATCACTCTATGTGAAGCTTTGTCTCAGGGACGGAGGAGTTTCGAGATAGAGATGCCAGATTGAGGATAAACCATCTGGTTTTATGATGGGAGATTCTGGTCCCTTTAGATGTAAGGTGAAGTTATCCTTTGTATGGGTGTGATGGGTACAGATGAAGTCCTGAATGTGCCCAAATAGATGTGCACAAGCCTATACTGATAGTTTTTCCCTATCATCCTTAATTACTTCCCCTGCATGGGGGAAATGCAGCGTCATTATATTCTTAAGGTTCTGTTTCTGTCTGTTCTATTTTCCTCATCCTATAATCCTGGTACAGTACAGTACAAGATTTTACATAATACAATAACAACCAGCAGTAAAGATAATTAATCTTTTGTCACATATTTAATATTGACAAAAAAAATTCTTCCAAAAATGGTGAAGCATGTTTTAACAGTATTATTCCAAGAATGTCACAACTTCATGAGATTGACTGGAAATGTAAAGTATTCAGATTCATATTCGACTAATTGGAACCACTTCTTCAGATAACAATTCCCCTGAAGCAAGGTTGAATTTTCTTATTGGAATGGAACATCTAATTCATGATTACTTGCATTTTCCTCTGGTATTTTGTAGGGCTATTTTTGAGCAACTTGCGACACATTTCCCCCCAAAAATGATTTATGGATTAAATTTAAAGCCTCAAAGCTATCCAGAAAAAAATGACTCTAATAGTGGCCGTAACATAAGGTATTTTAGAAAAATATATCAGTTGCTAGGTTTCCGGCAAAGTATAATTTTCTTATGGGAGTGGTGCTACATTAAAGTAACCGTGAGCACCTGTACTATAGTCAGCACCTCAAGAAGTCACTGCCAAAGACTGGATGTGAAGGCTGTCGATCATAAGCACTTCTAGCCTGCCCAAAAGAGGTAAGTCATTCAAAAAGCACAGTGCCACCCTGTACAGAGTAATATACTTGAAGATCCCAGCTATGAGGAGACATCCACGAAGGGTATAACACCTCCTTTGGCAATCTTGTGTTTCATGACAGCAGTAGATAGCATTGGCGAGGACAGCAAGGCACAAAACTCCTCCTGAATATCAGGAGGCAGAAAAGAGCAATGAAGAAATAAGTGATCCAGGGAAAGATGATCCACAATCACGTCCAGTTGCTTTGGAATAAAATGATAACAAGAGTGTAGAAAACACCAAGCAGAAAATGACAGACCACGGAATGATAAGTCACAAAGGAAAACTACAACCGGTCAAGGAAAAAATCAGGGATGAAAATGAATAGCAAGGGGGTGTTGAGTGTGACAAAAAACATAAGGTAATGAGATGGGTTGTGACGCATCATGCCTCTCCAATCGCAACATTTATATGCTTGAAAGAGGAACTGATCTCACTGGAAGAAACTTTGACACATGGGATATTCTAACAACTCCCAAAGGACTGGAAAAGGCAAAGGCAATATATAAGGCCCAGCTCCACTTTTATTTGGGAACTCATTGCATCCACTCTACTTCAAAGAAGAAGCCCAGATAGGGCATTCTCTGCACAATGTAGTGTTCTTGAACACTGCTTTTGCCGTCTACGCTCCACCTCACAAGAAAGCTCTCTGGGTGCATGCGAGGATGGAAGGCAGTGGTGCAGCAGCTCCGGGGTTAAGGGAGCCCTGTGTAAGAGATGGCACAGTGTGCTACGACTTGCTGACAAGCAATGCATAGGCGACTTCTTCCTCTATCCTGGGTAAGCTCTTCATACAGTAAATTGGTACAAATGTGACAGTCATAAGAGGGGAAACAAGTGACCGATGTACTAGGAGACAGGTCACAAAAAGTAGCCACAAAATGTGAACTGCTTTTTGAAATCTATTCTTGATTTTGAGATGTAACCTATGTAATAAAAGGGCACACTGAAAAACCTCCAGTCGCAGGGAGAACGGCTTGCTCCCTGAATTTTAATTACTCACGTTACTATTTGTGCCCCTCTTGTGAATGGCTACAAAAATGGCGATGGTGGCCTGCAAGGAGCAGTAGACCCCGCGTTTACATTTCCAAGCTGGCAAAAACTATTTTTTTAAGGCACACTGTGTTCCTTAAAGCAACTGGCGCTGCTTTAAAAAAGGTTTTCTTTTTGAAAAAAGATCCGGAGGAGCACTACCCCCTGGAAACAAATCATTGATTCATCTCATTTTGAGTCGCAAATAGGAGGGAACACCACTTTCTCCCCCTCCTAATTTAATTTTGGATTGGCTACAAAACTCATGTACTGAGTCACAAAGGCTTTAAAGACTTTTCTGACTCGCACAATGGAGTTATGACACTACGGGGCATATTCTCAAGGAGCTATCGCCGAGTTATCGGCACTTTAACGCATCCAAAGTCGCGCTAAATTTATCGCCCCATTCACAAGCTGGTGCTAACAGCCCATAACACCAGTTTTCCTGTGAAAGCTGTCGCAAAAAACATCGCCACAGATGACCTCGGCAACTAACGCTAATGAGATGCAGAGAAGGCGTTCCCGAGCAAAAACCCGCAACAACACCACAACGCAACATTCTCAACGACCAGCCACATCGGCAATAGGAACACAAAACAGGAGATATGGCGCGTTACCAGCAGGAAATTAACACCTGCTCTGACCTGGTGCAAAGTCGGACGTCAACCTGCACAAGAAAAGGGAGCCCAGCCCACAGCCACACCTGAAGAACAACAGATGCCATGAAGCTACTCACCATGCACCCAAGAGCCCCGAGAGGGCAACAACACCCACCGCCACCACCCCCAGGACCGCCACCCCCCCAACGGACCCCCCCGCCCCTCCACCGGACCACCACAGAGGCAGCGCAGACAAAGACAGCGGACCTTCAGGAAACGCACCAGCCCCACAGACCTAACACCAGACAATGCCAATGCCCACTACAGGCCCAAAAGGACAACCATCCTCCGCATCCTGAACATCATTGCCCACAGGCTGACGGTACCAACACAGCGGACAACCCCCTCCGCAGACAAAGATGCTGGCTGTGCTGCACCTGTTGGCCTCTGGCATCCTCCCAAACAACAACTGCCAGAGTCGGAGGAGTCTCACAGCCAGCCCCATCCAAGTTCCTCACACCTGTCCTGGATGCCCTCACCAGCTAGGGACCCCAGCACCCATATGTCCCCCACAATGCGCAGGAACAGCTGGAGACCAAGCAAGGACTATACGCCATAGCTGGATCCCCGCACGTGTCAGGGGCAATCGACTGCCCACTTGTCCCACTTGTGCCCCCTGCCAACACCGCACACAATACCCCAACAGAAAGCACACGCATCCCATCAACGTGCAGGCAATAGTGGACCACAGGGGACTCCTGACCAATGTCATGGCCAACTACCCAGGCAGTGTGCATGATCCCTTCATCTTCCGACAGTCCAACATCAACCAACGCTTCCAGGATGGCACCCATGGGAATGCACTGCCCGTTGGCAAGTACCAAATGAACACACCACACACCTCAACACCACAATCATGCAACTCACAACTCTGGCACTGCACACGTCACAAAATCACATACAACATGCCAAACAACATGCCCCCCCACCAGACACGACAGCACAACTTACTGTGGCAACCTTGGTCAGCCATGTACATGAGCCATCGACGGCATGGCACCTCAGCCACACAATACCGGAATGTGGGGAGAGGTGGGAACCAGGCATGTGCGAAGGAGGCAAGTGACCCATGAATGAGTATGTACACAATGCAAAGTGTGGCGGTGATGTGCTGGACAGACTGCAGTATGCAGACCACAGACACAGCCATGTCTACATGCACTGCTGGTGTTTGCAGTGTAGTGGACAGTGGACGCAACCATGTCACCCCAGCCAGTAGGGAAGATTGCGGAAATGTAGCTTGTGACGTCCCCCCCTGTAAGCGTGTGCAGAGTGGGCAGGCCCGGGGTACACCAGGCCAGCGCAGGGGTGTGAATAAAAAGCACGTAGCACTGGGCATGGTTCCCTTCCGGAATGCCCAACGCGTCTGCCAGGGCGGTGCCTCCCACCCCGCCACGAGGCCGTCGCCGTCGCCGTGAGCGGTGTGGCCTGCAATCCTGTGCGCCTGCTGCACCCCGGGCCGCTGGTCCCCGGACCCGTCATGCCCGCCCCTGGGCAGCCAGGCCTCACTGCTCACCTGCCGACACCGGCGTGTGTCAAAGAGGGCCCACCACGTGCCGGCGCAAGCTCCAAGCTTGAGGCCCGCGACCTTCGCAACCTCCTCAGACCATCACGGCCTCCACGACACAGGCCTGCTTTATTCCTTTTTCGTTGACGTACTCCACCGCTGCCCCGGGCCTACACTACGCTCAAGTAGGTCACACATTTGAAACTGAGTCTTGATTATGCTATGGCAGAGTACACACTTTATGGCAGCGTTTATATCACTATACTCCCTTCGATGTGCTGACACCAATTCTGTGCATAGCATCCCAACCACACGTGTCTGTGGGCCCCTGATGACTACGCCTTCGGACTACACTGCGGACGAGTAGGTCACACATGTTGAACTGATCCGTGATTTCTGCATGGCGGAGTACATATCATTGTACGCAGGGAGACGAGTAAGAGGAAGACGCGGTTCAGTCCGGAGGAGAAAAGGACCATCGTTACGGAGGTGTCCGAACACTGCCGACAACTGCCCTGGTGTCACCAACCCTGTGCATCGCGGGCCAACAACACGTGGCTGTGGGCCCCTGCTGACCGCTGCTGACCGCTGCCTCGTGCCTACTCTGCGGTCAAGTAGGTCACACATTTGGAACTGAGTCTTGATTACACAATGGCCGAGTACACACTTCATGGCTGAGTTTATATCACTATACTCCCTTCGATGTGGTGACACAAAGTATGTGCATTTTAACAAGAAAGGGAGTTGGGCCTTAAACCACACCCACACTTGGCCTCATCAATAGTTGCAAACAACAAATTGTCTGGGTGTGTGCTTTCAAAAGAACAACATTTGTACAAAAACCACCTTAACTGCTCAAGTGGTTTCGTGTATTTATTACACTTTTCTGGATTAATCACTTTTAAGCGTAAACATTCATTCTTTTAGATCATAACCACGAAAAACAACGAATTTGAGAAAATGCGAAAGAATACATACAACATGAATAGCAAATGGAGTTCGGTCCTAATCAATTTTTTCTGGAGTCTAATAAGTTTTTCAGACTCATTTTGTGTTTTAGCAGTTGTACTCAGGTTAATAGTTGGGAACAGGGACGGTGCTGAGATGAGTTTTTGAATATGGTCTTCAGAAAAAGAGAGGGTGTCCCTCTCGGACATGACCACTGTTTAGAGTAAGCCTGATGTGGCGAACTCGTGAACCTAAATCAGTACCCTTTATGATCAATATTTTGTGGAAAACCCACACGGACTGGTGTCCGCTCAAAACTATTTTAACAAGAAAGGGAGTTGGGCCCTAAACCACACCCACACTGGGCCTCATCAATAGTTGCAAACAACAAATTGTCTGGGTGTGTGCTTTCAAAAGAACAACATTTTTACAAAACCACCTTAACTGCTCAAGTGGTTTCGTGTATTTATTACACTTTTCTGGATTAATCACTTTTAAGCGTAAACATTCATTCTTTTAGATCACAACCAAGAAAAACAACGAATTTGAGAAAATGCGAAAGAATACTTACAACATGAATAGCAAATGGAGTTCGGTCCTAATCAATTTTTTCTGGAGTCTAATAAGTTTTTCAGACTCATTTTGTGTTTTAGCAGTTGTACTCAGGTTAATAGTTGGGAACAGGGACGGTGCTGAGATGAGTTTTTGAATATGGTCTTCAGAAAAAGAGAGGGTTTAGGGCCCAACTCCCTTTCTTGTTAAAATAGTTTTGAGCAGACACCAGTCCGTGTGGGTTTTCCACAAAATATTGATCATAAAGGGTACTGATTTAGGTTCACGAGTTCGCCACATCAGGCTTACTCTAAACAGTGGTCATGTCCGAGAGGGACACCCTCTCTTTTCTGAAGACCATATTCAAAAACTCATCTCAGCACCGTCCCTGTTCCCAACTATTAACCTGAGTACAACTGCTAAAACACAACCACACGTGTCTGTGGGCCCTTGATGACTATGCCTTCGGACTACACTGCGGTCCTGCAGGCCCCACACAAATCCATGCCAGTCCATACCAGGCAGGACACGGCATCGTCGCTGGCCTAACACCCGCTCAGCTCTGTCGCTACTGCCTCAGTCAACCACGAGTCATCCCCACATGCCATTTCAACGCCGTGTGTCAGTGTTCCAGGAGGAGCTTGCTGAACAGCGGTTGGCCCGCGCTGGCCGCTGCCTCCGGACTACACATCGGTCGAGTAAATAAATAAATCCAGTATTTGTAAAGCGCGAACAGCTACCCGAAGGCATCCCGGCGCTGGGGGCCGTCGGGAAGATTAAGCAAGCTATTGCCCAGAGTCACATGGTGCTGGGCTGACCTGCCGCCGGTGATCGAACCGTGAGCCCCAGATTCCAGCGTCAGTCACCCTGGCCGCAGCGCCACACCTCTTCCCTGACGGCACACATTGGGAACTCAGTCATGATTAATTTATGGCAGACCTGATATCATTGTACTGGCCTCGTCGCAGACTGCATCCCCTTTCAGCTCCGGGGCTACTAAGTCTGTTCCCCGACAACCATGGACACTTTCTTCTTGAGATTTGTTGGCGACTGAGTCCATGGACGGGGGGTTGTCTTCATCATCATGTCGGTGATACTGACTATGTGGCCAAAACGAGGCTGTAGCATTCCACTCCGTCATTTGCCACTTCCGGCCGGCTCCTGCCCTCTGCATCATGCCCTGGAGGACACCTTCCACTGTCCCCCGCAAACCTCTGCTACATTCACCTTCGACATCGACGAGGACCCGCTCACCTCGTGTGGCCCTATCTCACTGCACCGCAAGTCACCATCCCGTGGCGGTGTGCCTGTGCCGGCCGCAGTGCATCCGGGGCCACCATGATGCTTCACAGTTGTTTCTGTTGTGCTGGTGTTTTATGTTTCTGCTTCAATTGTGATCACTGTTCAAGTTGTTGCCAGTACCAACGACTCCATGAGGGCTGGCTTACAGTCACCCCACACACATCCAGCACATGCGTCACTGTACATGTGACCATGCCAATAAAGGTGTCGAGCGCACGTGCCTGTGGCCAGTTCAACGAACTATCTGTGTGTGTCCGTGTGCTCATGATGAATGCATTTGTGCCCGGGCACTACAACATTACATTGTGCCGTGTACAGAGGACGCAGCCATGTCACCGCAGGCAGCGGGTGGGACATTGCACATGTAGCTTTGTCGTCCCCCACTCAATACGTAAAAGGAGTGAACTGGGCCGGCGTACGCCAGTCCGGCGTGGGGGTGTGGATGATCATCCCGTGGCCCTGGGTGTGGTTCAGTACTGGAAATGTGCAAAGGCATGTGTCTCTGTCACAGTGTGGGTCTCCGTTGGGGAGTGTTGGTGGGCCCTGATGGGACTTAGACACCCACGTATGTGATCTGGTTCGGCTTCCATGAGGTAGTACCCCACCCGCACATGTTCGGCCACCCCCTTCTGGCAGTCTGACACCTGGCCTTGGAATGCAATGTGTGCTTGGGTGGGCTGCTGGGAGCCAGCCGGGGTGGTGGGTGCATCCAGCTGTGTTGTCTGTGCAGGGGGTGGGGTATCCTAGATGCAGCGGTGCTGCCCTGCTCCTGGAGGTCGATTGCCTAAGATGTCCATGGACTGTTGTGGAGCGTAGGTGTCGGAAGTGTGGTGGTCCTCTTCAGCATCACTGTAGAGTTGTCTGGTCTGCTCTGCTGGAGGTGTTGTTTGTCCCTCTGCAATGTGAAGGGGAGATGCTTGTTGACATTGTGTTGGCATGTATGTTGCCGCATTGTTCAAGTTTACATTCAGACCTCATGACAATGTACATTGTGACTGTTTGGGAGGGGCGGACTATTTGATGCGGGACAGTGGACATTTGGACTACATGACGTAGGTGAGGTTGTACACGTACATTTGCATCTCACAGTTTCCTGCTATGTCAGATGTGATTGGCCATTTTCTACGCACAGGCGGACCCAGTTGTGTCCTCTGTTCTGCAGTGTAGGTGTTGGGCTGTGTACCACATTGTCGTCCATGTGGGTGTGCTGTAATTGCTATGTGTGTGTGCTGCTTTGTGTGGGAGTCGCACCTGCAGCTGTGATTTTGCTGCCCCTTATCCCTTGGAGGCGGTGTGCCTTTGGCTTTTGTGCTTTTGAGGTGCTGTGATGTTGGCGACTTGGGTCATTTGTGCTCTTGGACGGTTTTTGTACTCTTGTGCATTGTTTGTCTGCAGATGTGTTGTTGACGTCAGTGGTTTTTTGTGCAGGTGGATGTGTCAGAGTGTGACCTGCTCCTTTCCAGATGTGGTCCACACTCAGCCACCTCAGTCTCATGGCGTGCACAGTGTCATGGTGATTGTACTCCAGCCATGCTGCTGGTCATGTGGTGTCACCTGCATTGTCAGTGTGGCTCTCACATACGCATCTTTGCTGTGTTTCGCACGGGTGCATTTGTGTGTTGTGTAATTGGTGATGTGTGGGGTGGGACCCCTTTGGGCACATGGTGAATGGGGGCCTACTTGATGTTTGTATGTGTGCTGCAGTGTGCCACGGGGATCAGGGACATGACCCAGGGTTATTGTGGGTGTGCGGTGTGCTACACGTTGTTGTGCATGTGTGCCATTGTGCCCGTCCCCACAGTCCCTGTTTGTTACTCACCCTGTTGCTGTTGTGTCAGGTCATGTCGAGCAGTGTCCGGACTCCAGACTCCTTGCACCGTCTCCACACTGATGACTGTGGGCGCCATTTGCTCCAGCTCCTCCTGTGGCGCAGGACTCCCACCTCCATTCGCCGTTGCTGCCTTCCTGTTGGCAGGGGGTTTCTGCTTGGTTTGGCTTTTCACATCCTGCCAGTGCATCTTGGCCTCCTCGGCACTCCGACTGCATTAACGATGGGATGCCATTTTTCCGTCTGTATTGCCAATGACACGGTGTTGGTGATGGACAGTTGTTGTTGGTGCTCTGTCACCTCCGTGACGACGATCGGGTTTTCCTGCGGACTGTACCCCGTCTTCCTCTTCCTCTTCTCCTTGGCCTTCCCCGACCATGAGGTTCATTGCTGGTGGTCTGTGGGGCTTGTGGGGTTCGCGTTGACCTGGGCACTCGTTCCGGGTGCATCCATGTTGCTGCGCAGTTTGATTTGTTTATGGTGTGTTTTTCTTGTTCAGCTTTTATGGTGCATTTTCCCGCCAGACGCGTGGGGATTGCAGGCCAGACGCTGGTTGTTGCTGGTTTTTTTTTCGTGGTTGGCCTCATCGCAACTTTATTTGCGTTGGTGTTTCGCATTTTTTCGGCGTCGCGTTGTTTTTAACGCGGTCATTTGACGCGTTATCGTGGGACTATCGCATGGTGACGCCAGGTTGAGAATGCTACGTTAACACGGCGTTGTTTTCCCGCGATGGACTGCGATGTGAGAAGTTGCGTTAAGCTAAACTTCTGGTGGTTATCACACGTTCTTGTAAATATGCCCCTACGAGTAGCGATTCCATTTTCGCGAACCTTGTGATTTTGAAAATCACAGGGTTTGAGAACTCACAAGTGTTTGGAACATCAGGCACATGGCTACAATTGGCGTGGAAGTGGGGGTGCGTCTAAGGGTAAGGTATCACCCAAATGGCAAACTGTCAGATCTGGTCTGATAGTTGAAATTTCACATTTTCCAGAATAGTATGAGTACAGTACTTTCTGGGCTACTTTACTTTGAGGAGATCCAAAAAGAACAAAATATATATCAGAAATTGCACTCAATATAATTACTGGACTGCTAGGAACACTGGCATGGGCTAGTAAGACAAAAGACTGAATGGAATGAAGTTGTATGGCACATAACTACATGGGCCATAATCCAAAGCAAGACAAGAACAAAGAAAGGGCTATTAAAGACATGAACTGCACTTGCAAAATGCTGGTTTGATGGTGTGCAAACCCGATTTGTCGCTTTTGAATTTTCCATTAGGGCTTACCGGGGAAAAATGGCGGCTGTAAGACAGGGGTAGATAATCCTTTGCAGAGAGGCTTTTATTGAACAGGAATTCACATTATTCTGTAAAAAGTTGAAATGTGAACTGCTTTAAGAGCAGCTATGCTAAATTGCTTTGAAGAGCACCAAAACGTGTGCAATGTTCATTAGGATTTGCACTCATGAGAGAGACCCTAATGCTCTGACATGAGCTATTGAGCCAAAAGACATGATATAATGAAGTTGTGAAAAATTAACCATATGACACATAAACACATGGTTCATATTCCCAAAGAAAGTCTAGAAAGAGACAGGGGAATTTGAACCATGAACTGCGCCTGTAATTTGCTTATTTTAAAGGTGTGTATGGACCATTCTGCAGCGTTTGTTTTTTTCATAAGCAAATTCAGAGGGCCACAGGGAAGCATGGGTTACTGAGCCCAACCGTGGGGTAGAGGCTTTTTACTTCTGAAATCATCATGCCCAACCTACTATGGGTCCTGAGCAACTGGCCCAAGTACCCCTTAAGCATTTGACTCACAGTGGTAGCGCGGGTGGAACAGTTCAAGGATTCTTGGTGGGGGAGGTAGGTACAGGGATGGAGGGGGTTGAACAGAGGCTCACAACTCAAATAATATTGTCCAGTCAAATACTTGCTTTATAAAAAAGGACCATTTATATACAACCTCTAAGTAAAATGAAACATTCATAAACAATCCACAGAGTCCCTTGAGGTCAGAACTCTAGTGTTTCATAGGCTGGTCCCTGAGTCCCACTCCCCTCAAGCTATCAGTAGTGATTATTCCCCATTCACTATAGACAACATCTAGGTACTCCTAATAAAAATACTAAAAGCTACCAGACTCTCTCTACCTTTGTGACCCAGCTGAGCTAACACTGCTCCAACTCCTCTATCAGAGGCATCCGTTTGTACAACAACAACTGCTGTAACCCTCGTGCTCTCTCCCCTTCATGCTTCCCCCGATCTCTGTACTCTCATCCATTCATTACTTTCACCCCACCGAGACCCAATCACAGACTCTACTTTCATTCTTCAGCTACACGTCTTTGTAAATATTTTCCGTACCTGCCGCAAGTGTTTAAAACCATCAGTCCTCATCTCCTTTCCAAGCAGTAATCATTCGTCCCACTCTCCCTCCCACTGTTAACCGGTTGCTTGGCTCTTCCCACCACGCAAACTGCATTCAAAAAATGCAGTTTGCGTGGCGGGAAGAGCCAAGCAGCGGGCCAATTGGGAGGCACTAGAGAGGTTGAAACCGGTTAAAAGTGGGAGGGAGAGCGGGACGAATGATTACTGCTTGGAAAGAGAGCACGAGGGTTACAGCAGTTGTTGTTGGTTGATACGTCGTGAAGTAAAAAAGTAAATTGAGAAGGGGACGAAGAGACAGGTTGAAAGAGGGTTAATGAGGTTGTATTTAATATATTTACCTGTAGCGAGCAGAAATAGATCAGCTTTAACTATATCTAGGGAGGACGGGGGAAGGATTTAACCAGAATAGTGGCACGCAATGTAAATGGTGGGTGATTAGTGGGATTGTTGACACAGGGGCTTAACACGGGGAACGTTGAGCATGCTGAAAAGTAAAATAATATGTTTTGGTAAACTGCAATCGAACCTGTTTTAACTCATTATGTCAAACGTTAAAATCACGATCTGAAAGGATAATTGGTTATTGTTTTATTAACAGTGACCCCTGACGAAGGGCACCTGTAGCCCGAAATGCATTGGGATTATTGAATAAACACTGCCTTTTATGAACTCTGCATTATTCGTGTTCTTACAATGAGGTCCGGATGGGCACTGTTTGAGCATTAGAAACTTGGAAAATGGCACAGAAATCGGCGTGTGGATTATAACATAAGATAGAAAATGCAAAAGATGAGTGAAAGCGTTGGAATAAGTGGATTACAGTGATTATTTTGGAGGAAAAGGATGATAGCCGAACAAAGGCGCATTAGAGCAGTGCGATTGGTTGGGGCGAGATGACGCCCCACTTCACATAGTGACCTCCTGTTAAGCCACAGGGCCTCAAAAACTAAAAGAAGCCTACTTTGTCCAACATTTGCCCTGAAACCTGCAGTGACTTCTGGGAGAGTGAGTCCTAACCTCCAAGTGGTGTCCATAAGGTCCTGAACACTTGGCTGGTGTTAGAGTGTGCTCCTCTGAACCTTAAATCTGCAAAACTTGACACTTATGCATTTTTTCAAAACGTTCCCTCCAGAGAACCAGTAGTGACCAGGATAGAAGCCGAAGCCATAGCTGTTGAAGTCGAAATGCTGGTCGGACCCAACTTACAGGTTTCCCATGCTGAAAGCATTTCAACTTCCAGAAATGTTTCTAAGTCTGAACGAAGAGAGGCCCCACCAAGGTCAGCGTCAATCAGTATCTGAGAGCACCCTGGGCACAAATTCCAGACTTTGCCTTCTAGGAGCTTTCCCGCCATTGACAAACCCTTGGAGAACCCGCGTTTCACTAGGCTACCATCATCGAGCTTTTCTTCGGATCCAGTCTGCAACCCAACCCACCGACAACCCATCGATGAAGACGTTTTTTCTGAAAATCTTCTAAGCCAGAAGGTAAACCTTCCACCAGGACAAACTTGGTCCCTGTATCAGACCGACAGTAGCTCGCACTTGGCCTCACTTTTAACTTTGACCCAGCCTAGCACAATCAGATAACTGCAATTGACGCTTTGCACTTTTAGGCGCTACTTTGACTTAAAACATCCGAAACTCATATCGCCGGCTTCCTATATCCGACATTTGTCATTTTGGTGTCTATTGTTCATTACATTTTGCTCTATTTTTATAAATTGGAGTGGGAGATATTATTGTGTTGTGCTTCTACTTTTAAACCTTTCTGCTCTGTGATACAGCTACTATGGGATGAGCTCAGGTTTAAATTATTGAGGCCTAACCGGACATGGTATGGAATTGTGACATTATTACTGGATGAGGACTCACAGCCTGTCCAACAAATAATCCACTTTCTCACAGAAACCAAAAAATCCAATACTAGTGTTATACCAACATCTTCACACATTTTGTTATTTCACATCTGCAATATGGAATTATCCTCAGAGGTAAAAGCTGTTTTGCATTCTTCATCATCACTGGACTCAAAATCCAAATCAAGTGGAAGAGGGAGCATATAGTCTGCATGCAAATTTGTTCTGCCTCGTAAAATACTATCCCAAGTGATTGCCAGTGGTTATACTTACTGCAAGTAATCCTCTCATCACCTTTTGTGCATTTGTAGTGGCATTACTGGCAATTAAATAATTCTTTTTCTTCAGTCCACACTGTGACCACACACTAGCTTTTGAAAGTGGATGCAGAAATTAACAGTAGCCTAGTACAACAATAAATATTACAGAAAGTCAAACTACAATAAGTAATGTGATGTAAAATTTATCTTTCCTCCATTCACTGTAGAGATTGCTCAAATTACTCCAGATTAGCACCAAAATACTGCCAAAGGGTAAAATGTTCAAGATGGCTGCAACACATTATCCACTTTAGTTTGGTGTTGCTTTTAATCTCTACTAGTTACAAGAAATAGCCTCTATAAGCACACCATTCCATGCACAATAGTGTACCAGCTTCTTAAGGGTGGAGTAGTGTCTTCTTACCCTAAATTTGAACACTGCAACAGATGCCTCAGTCTCCTCAGAACTTCCTTGAACACACAATCTCCTGCAAGGCCAGTCGACATGAAAATTGCTCACATGCCACTTCTTTACGGAGTCTGACACTGCCAGGTGAAGTCTGCAGAAACCTAGTCTGCTCCTGCTCCTAGCCACTATGAAGGAAGCACAGTTTAAAAGGTGGGCAGAAATGAGATATATTCCATAAACCAGAAGCAGATTATATGTGATCTTCACCTGCAACAGCCACAGTTTCCAACCGCCCACAATAGAATGTTTACTTAAGAACGCCCCCAACATTATGATAATGCCACAGAAAGTTCTGATTTAAGACAGGTCACTGCCACAGTTTTGGCATAACCGGTATCTTAAATAGTTCGAGATCTCGAGCAGTAGTATTTTACCACTTTAGACAAGGGGAAATATTGTTTGATACAAGAACTTTAATGGAATTTGATGCTTTTCACCGGAAAAGTAGGAGCATTTGTTGACATTTCTAAAGTAAACCACAGAACATAAATCAGTAACATACAACAATGCAACATAACAACATGAAATTACACAATATAAAAAAACAAAATAGTCAAAACACTACACAACAACCACAGCACAACACAATGCAATAATCCAGTACACAAACACATCAACATAATTTACCGAACAGATCTCTACCTCAAAACACAACACAACAAATATGCACAAACATTCTTGCCACACCTTATCATCTTGTAACAATTCTTAGCGTCAAATCCTGCATTACTTATCACCAAGGACATGTAATAGTGTCATTCAAGCTTTCTGTGTTTTTGTGCTTTCATACAGGATGATTTATTCCTGAATAATAGATATAAAAACATTTGCATTTGTTTTGGAACCAGCTTCTATAAGAACTTATTTCCAAGGTGTGTTATCTCCGATTTTAGCACAAGCATTTGCTACTAGGTTTGAACTAGCAGTACCTGTCTATAATAATAAATATTAACACATAATAGGTCTCTCCTTTAGATTGCAGGTGCTAATCTATTACCTTCACCAATGTCTGTTTACATTGTTGAATAGATTAGAAACAAAAATGGTGCCCGCATATCACACAACTCATGCATGTGCAAGCTTTTTGACCACTTCTTCCTGAGTCGTGGAAGGATATAGGTTAGCGGGCCATCAAGAGTCAGTTCAATGGAGGATTTGGTCAGTGGAAAATTTTCTGTTAGTGTTTCAACAAACATTGTCAAAACAATATTGTGAGAAACAGCATATCTTAAAAATCTAAAATAAAGTCGGTCAGATTCTAAAAGTTAACATAATCATTGTGTTAGTATTTTTTTAATTGTTATTAAAAATATTATTGTGTGTTATATCGTTGTAATCTATGTTGTTTTTTTAAGTGCATTTTGTGCATTTGTTATGTTGTGTAGTTCCTACTAATCCGTAGGATCTGCACATTGTTTGGACAACATAAACTAAGGGCTTGGTGTCAAGACTGATTCCGGACACCCCGCAGGATATGTTGGCCTATAGACCAACTAGCTCACAGTACCACTGTAAGCCCCCCTAACCTACCAGGGAGCGAACAGTTTCTGGAAACCACTGAACATGACAACCTTGAACACTCAGGAATCATGGAAACAGTACAGAACCTTTCGCTCAGTCACTTGTGCTCACTTGTTCTCAGAGAACTATACAGACAATACACAGTGGGGGCCCGATTCACAAAAGTAATCTGAGACAAAATACTAACTTTACAACTTTCGGTATTCACAAAAGGCATTTAGGAGTAGTAAAGTTAGGATTCCTAACTTTATTACTCCTAAACTGAGACAAAATCCTAACTTTACGACTTTCGGTATTCACAAAAGGCATATAGGAGTAGTAAAGTTAGGATTCCTAACTTTACTACTCCTAAACTGAGACAAAATCCTAACTTTACGACTTTCGGTATTCACAAAAGGCATTTAGGAGTAGTAAAGTTAGGACTCCTAACTTTACTACTCCTAAATACCTTTTGTGAATACCGAAAGTCGTAAATTTAGGATTTTGTCTCAGATTACTTTTGTGAATCGGGCCTTGGGACGTTTTCAATAATATTTATTGAACCAACGTTATTCTTGCCTAAAATACATGTGCTGCAATGATTAGGAGACAGAAGCAAATAAAGGAGATTACAAGCACCAAAAGAGTGAACAGTAGATACATTTCTACCATGGTGCTGAAGCAATGAATATGTGCAGGCATATATGCAATATGGTATCTAACGTACTCCTATGAAGCCGACCCTACCCTGAGTGTACCTAGAGAGTGTATGGGTGTAGAGCCAAGAATTCCCCCAAGGGACGCTCCAACCCCTTTTCCTGATAGGAGAGAGTGAAGGACCCTATTTTGGTTTCGAGTTAGACACCCCTCACAGAATGTCAGACCAGTGTGTGGTGATTTCTCAGCATGCAGGGACCTTCGGTGTCAGCAGAAGTGCCTCCTCTACTAAACTATCGGGATGCCTATTAGTTGTAATAAAAAACAGCCTTCGCGATGTTCGCAGTAGATTAGTGATGTTATGGATATGTGAATAGCGCTGTCGCCTCGTGGATGAAGATAGGACGACTTTAGTACCTAGTGCATAGAGAGGCCGAGTACATGATGTTCAAGGCATCATGATAATGTTGTGCGAAGCTGGATGCGTAAACAAAGTAGTTTCAGGCTACTTTGAGTTGGTTGAAGCGAATGAAATGAGTTAGATACTTACCTTATTCTCCATCTTGAACCCCATTGTCCAGGTCCTCCCTTTGCTGCTACAACATGACCACAATGCTAACCAATTCCGTTGTCGCCTGGATCCAAGGTAAGCTTCTTTTACACTTGCCTTACTTGAATAGTGTGTTGACAGTTGCTTTAGTCTCATGTATTTTTACATTGCTCTTACATGCATATTTTTATGTGTAATGCATTAGTGTACATTTCGCAAATTATCAAGGTAAAATGAACACACCTGTATTGACCCTTAAAAAAAGTATGTTGTGGTGGTTTTCTTTTTTTCTGTACTTTTTAAGATTGTATTTTTTGTCATCATTTTACCAACAAGGACCTCAGCTTTTAAAATAGTAAGTGATCTCCTATTTTAGTTATTTATGATATTGGGTAGCACATGTTAATTCTCCAGATCTTATGTTTGTTTATTGTCTATATATGTGAATTGTGATGGTGTTAGCATAATAATACAGGTGGTAACAAATAATTTGTCTATTTAAAATTAGGTTATCTTGCATTGTCTTTTTATCTATTTTTAGATATTTATTATATTAAATTTTATCTGAATTTTTGTCTTTTTAAATATTTTTTTATTCAGGTTGGTATTTAAATTTGGTTTAATCATACTTAGATATAAATGTTAATAAAGTATGTGTGTTTATGTTTTAAGGAGGCTAAATGTTGTTGTTTAGTGTTTTTATTTTTAACTATGGTTCTTGTCATTGAGACTTAGGGGCACATGCATCAAAGCTTTTTGCGAGCGCAAACGGTGCGATTCGCAAAAATCGGCCGTTTGCGCCCGCAAAAACGCCTTTTGCGATGCATCAAGGTGTTGGGCACTCGCAAGTTAAGGAATCGCAATTCATTGCGATTTCTTAACTTGCGATTGCATTTAAGGAATTGCAATTTGCGATTCCTTAAATGCAATGCATGTACCCCTTAGAAATAGCGAATTCGCTATTTGGGGCTGCAAAATACCGTGAAATGAAACACAACGGTATTTTGCAAAAACTCTGAAAAATGCACTAAAGTGCATTTTTCAAAGTTTCATGTTACACACACACATGCCCTTGGGGCATGTGTGTGCGCAACATGGTTGCACAGTACAATTTCAGGGGTGCAACAGGGTGTCCTTTTGACACCCTTGCACCCTTGGAATTGCATGCGCAATTTGCGAGTACCAATTGGTACTCGCAAATTGCTCATGCAATTTCCCATTCATTCCTCTGGGCCTGTAGGCCCAGAGGAATGAATGGGAAGCCATTCCTTAATTGCGACTCGCAATTTGCGAGTTGCAATTAAGGAATGTGTAGGAATCGCTATTTTTATAGCGATTCCTACATGCATAGGGTTTTGAGAGTCCTTAAATGCGATTCCTTAAAAATCGCAATTAAGGACTCCGAGCTTGATGCATGTGCCTGTAAGGGCCTGATTACAAGTTTGGTGGTGTGGCAGCGGGCCCCCATGTCAGCGCCTCGCTGCCAAACCACCAAATCTGCAATTAGACCGCACACAGGATTACAAGTTTAATACTTGCACGCGAGCCTGCAGCGGTAGTCTCACGGTGGTACATTTCAAAGGCTCATATCTGAGCCTTAGAAAGGCACTGTGATGGCACTGTGATGGCAGCGCCACAGCATGTTCTGCATGGTTTGTCGTGCAGGAACTGGGGGTGCATGCATACAAGGGGGCACAACATATGCCTCCCTGCATGCATCCACTGGCGCTGAGGCAACAGGGGGCTCGGTAGGTGCTCCCTTAGTTTCCTCACCGCCACACTTTTCATGGTGGGCTCACTGCCATGAATTTTGTGGCGGTGAGGAAACTGATGCTTGGTGGTGCCAAAGAAGCACCACCAGCATATTGTGGGCTACAGATCACTGCAAGAATGCCAGGGATCACGGATCCCTGGCAGTAGTAGCGGTCTTATGGTGGTACGACCACCCAACTCGTAATATGGCAGTCGGACTGCCGGTACGGCAGTAGCCACACCTCCACCGTGAGTTTGGTTGTCCATCAGATGGCCAACCTTGTAATCGGCCCCTCGATATGGTAGGCCAGGTTTGTTAGTAAAGAATCTTACTTTGAATGATAGGAGTTGATGCATTGTTCAATTTGTTTGGAGATTTTTGGTTTGAGTTCAGTTAAAGATTCTTCTATTCTTAGCTCCTGGTAGCTTTGTTCGTTTTACAAATTGGTAGTCTATAGGGACGCTTCTTTTAAGTGTTTCTGGGAAGGTATTTTGCCAGACTTCCACTTTGTTTTTCGACTTTTCTTCTTTTGACATGATTCTGTCATAAACTTTCCACCATGGAATGTGACTCTTGGGTTGGCGTCTGTGACCAACCCAAGAATCCTTGAAATAATCTATTAATGCCACTAGTTTGATATTATGTTGTTGGTAACAGGGGAATTCAATTAGCATATCACAGTGTTTAGTGTTTAGTTACGTCTGTTACATGGACATATACTAAAGCTATTAGCTTTTTTATTATGTGCGCAAATTCAAGGTTAGTGGCATATTCTATAATCTATATTCTATGCTCAAGGTGGGTTTTTGTAGGTGCCTCTATATGCCCTTGTTAAAGTGGAAGTAGTGTTCCTAAATTGCAGTTTGTGGGTAGATTTTAAGTATGGTAGAAGGCATTGCCTGTTCAAGATCTATAATTAATTTTTAAGGGTTATAGTTTTTACTTTTTTTGTTTTATATGTGTTTGCATTGCAATGTAAGTGGAACTGTGTCAGGTAACACTGCATATACTAATAGGATTTTTAAAATTGTGAGTAAAGCGCTAACAAGTCGATTGCTGCCGATGCTCCAGACGGTGGTCCCCCTCGATCATTGCGGGTTCATCCCTCATAGGGCCAGCTCCTATAATACATGTAGATGGCGCCACTTTATGGGCATTGCTGAAGGGTCCATGGAGCTCCCAGTGGCGGTCTTCTTGAACGTTGTCAAAGCTTTCAACACTCTCAGGTGGTTGTATTTGCTGCTTGTCCTGGAGGCCCTGGGGATATGATCTGAGTTCCTGGGTTAGGTTAAGTTACTTTACACGACACCACGGACCAGGGTGACAATGGGACACCAAATATCTCAATAATTAGACATTGGCATGGGTACACAACAGGGTTTCTATCTCTCCCCCATAATCTTTGCACTGGCCATGGAGCCCCTGAAGGCCCTGCTATGAGCAAGAGGCCCATACTGGGGCGTGGCGGTCAGGCCACATTGGCACACAGTTTCGATATACGCAGGCGATGGCCTGGTGTAACTACGTAACATTGAGTGAGAGCTGTGGCCTTTTTTGATCTTCTAGACCTCTTTGGCGATATAGCAGGCCTTCGAGTAGACTGGGGGAAGTCCTGTATATTTCCCCCAAGGAAGGGGAAGCATGCTGACTTGGAGGAACAGGAACCTGTCTGTCTACCCTGGCAGTTCAAGGCGTTTCAATATCCTGGAGTTAATATATATCACACCAACAGGGATCTCCTTGATGGGAATCAGCAGAACCCTATGTCACTATGACTGTTCTTGGGCTTTTGGATGCACCTACCCCTATCACCTATGGGCTGAGCGTCCATAGCTAAAATAATAATACTCCTGCGGCTCCTGTACTTTCTTACTTCTTTGCAGCAGTGCCTGTGTTCCCCACCAGAGCATTCTTCGGGGATTTGCGAAGATTAATTTCTGACTTAATATGGGGCAGAGCGTGTAAGCGGGTATATATCTGGATATTCCATCAGCCGTTAATGGAAGGTGGCCTGGGAATGCCAGACATTGAGCTTTACTTCGCAGCAGCACAGCTACAATGGCACATGCGCTGGCTGATTGGAGATGTGATGGGTGAAAGTAGATTGATCAGGGAGGAACTGGGTAATTTGGGATTCTTGGATTGGCTACTATTGCCTGTTGGCCCACCCAGAGGGATGAGCAGACTGGCACGCATCATGAAACACTGTTGGATCAGGTATATTCACCTACGACATGGAGTGCTGCCTTATGCCCCCCAACTACTGCTCTGGAGCATGCCTGGGATGAAGGCTTTACTAGGGGCACATGACCCAATACCTTGGCAGGAGGGGGAGGTGTCCTGCATGGGAGTCTTGTAGAGCGATGGGAACCAGCGCTCCTTTCAGGATTTGCAGGATGGCTATGGCCTGGGAGCTGGCCAATTTCTGGCCCCAACCCTACAGCACTGGTTGCAGTGAATTTTACCACACAGCCTAGGTCGTAAGGCTATCACAGTACTAAATGCAGCTTTACAGGCTGTGGATGCAGATCTTGCATTGCTTGGCAAACCCTGTTGGGACACGTGCCTAGGGATGGTTCTGACAACCAAGCAGTGGAGGATGGCGTTCAAACAGGTGAAGAGTGTATCCTGTAATGCATGTTTGAAGTTCACCCAGTTCAATTATCTGCATCCCACTTATCTCATGCCACACTGATTACATATGATGTTTCCGAGGGTGATCCCAGTGTGCCCCTGATGTGGTCACCATGACGCGGCCTTCTTTCATATGGTGTGTGAATGCCCATCTTATATGGAAACCAGTGATGGATCATATCTCTGCCTGAACCCCTGCTCTGCTTGCTGGGTATTACCAAGCACACAAAACACACTAAGGGCCTGATTATGAGTTTGGTGGTACCGTGGACCATCGTAACCCACAATAACGGTTTGAGCACGGTGAGCTCTGCGGTCCGACTGCCATATTACAAGTTGGGAGGATTAGCTTTCTGAAGTCCGCAGCCGAACCGCTTACATCACCAGCCAACTATGACCGCAGCGGCCGTGGAGCAGGCCAATAAGGCTGCGGGAGATTCGGACCGCCACTGAAACCGCCCGCCCAATAACTACAACTACCATGAGGCCTTGTCACTCCAACTCTAACCAAGATGCTGCCCTCCGTTTGCCCTTCTCACTTGTCTCCCATGTCACTACTGAAGTTCACCACTCATGCAGGTTACCAGGACTCAAATGTTGCTAAAGTGACATAGATATGACTACAATTACCATGAGTCCTTCTCACTCCAACTATACCCAGATGCTAAAGTGAATGTGACACACTCACATTGCACACATCCCAGGTTCTGTTGTGATGTCAAAGAAACATCTTTATGGATGTGTCAGCAATTCACACATGCCTTATCTGCTACAACTCTGTATTAGACCCTCACACATCACCCACATGAAAAGCCAATGTCAGTCACTGAGATCACATAGAATCAGTGGGAGAAACATTTCAAGGGCACAATGGAAACACTCTCTGCAAGATAGATAGGCCTCTATCAGGGGAACCCTCAAAGGGTGTGGCCCTGGGGTGCACTACATTTTGCACATGCCTGACAAACTCCATGTGCACTGGACCAGGGAACTTAAGTTTATCAGGGACAACCAATAGCATATCAAAGTGACATGCATGCATAGGGAATGGGTAAGTGCAACTTAGGAAAGCAAACACACCACTAACAGCATGTGGCACACATCTAGATAAAGTACCTGTAAGCTGCGCACTGCAAAATGGACACATGTCCATGCAGAACTATACAAAGGGATGCCAAGTTGACACCCTCCATGTGTAGATACACAAATATCTAACTACAACACAGCAAACACATATCCAACCTTATCATAGGGAGACGTGCAACCTAAATGATGTGGACAGTGGCCAGGCAAAGCTGAAATAAGTACCACATAACATGTCACCCAATGCAATGTCTGCCCCATTTGTATGTCACCCCCATAGATATACATCCAACCTTTACCCTGTCTAACGCCAGCACTGGCTGCAAGGGCACATCACGCTAACCACATCAACTGAATCAGCAATCATGGATCAAACAATCACATCTGTACTTACACATCACAAATGAAATGGCAGGACCAATGTCTACCAAAAGAAGGTACGTTTTAATCAAACTTGAACAACCCATCAAGGGAAAGAAAGGCCAATGGCGAGTCCATAGTATCTAAATGTGCCACAGCACAAGGATGTGAGACGTAACTTGCCCTTACTGATACTGCCAGTGAACCTCCTCACCAAGGGGCCTCCATTGGGCATAGCAGGCACCTCAAAGATGGTACTTGGGAAGGGGAGGCAGAGGTTTAGGGAGGGGATGTTTACCCTTGAGAGGGGGCTTCTTGGGTTTGGGGCTTTTTGGGGTGGGTTTAGGAGGGTTTATTTCTTCCTTTTTTTCTCTTTAGGGCTGGGTTTAGGGGAGGATGTTTTTCATGGGTGGAGCGGGAAGTGGAAGGGATGCGTTTGGGTTTGCAAGAGATTCTTGGGACTGGGGAGCAGATTTCAGAGGGTGAAGGGCAAACAAGTGAGATTCACAGGGAAAATGGGTGGGGTATGTATTTGGGACGGAGTTCGGATTGGGAGGAAGAGGGAGTGGAAGTGGGTGGTGGGTCTGCTGTTTACACCATGTGTTGTGATGGTGGCTGTTGCGTGGCTGATGGTGAGCTTATGCATTTTTTTGGGGGTAGTGTTGTGTATGTGCTACGTGTTGTGGAGGGGTCTGTGGCTGTTGATATGATGTATGTGTGTGTTGGTGTGGTGTCTGCAGGTATGGGTGTGTCTGTGGCAGGATATGTGGTTGTTGATGTGATGTATGCGGATATGTTTGTGTCTGTGGAGGGGGCAGTGAGTGTTACTGTGGTGCCTGGGAATATGCGGGGTGGTGGGGGTGTTGAGGGGCGTTAGTGTCTGTTGTGTGCATGCATGTTTGAGTGTCTTGGATGACTTGTGTTTGTGTGTGGTGCTTGGGCCTCTTGAAGTGTGTGCATGCTAGGTGTGTGTGTGCTTGGGATAGGTTTGGGAAGTGGGAATGATGGGAAAGGGGCAAGAGGGGGTGGAAGGTTGGGATGGGTAGAGGACTGCCATAAGGCAGGAGGGCAGAGCCTGAAAAGATCTCTGTAGGCCAGATGTAGCTCTGTGAATGCCTTCCAGGAAGGCAACAATCTGGGTCATTTGGGTGCTTAATCTCTGGATGGCATTCAGCACTGCAGTCTGACCCACAGAGATACTCCTCAGGAGGTCATTAGCCTCCTCACTCAGGGCAGTGGGGCTAACAAGGGCAGGGCCTGAGGTGTCTGCAGCGAAGGAGAGCACTCGCCAGTTAGGGGAGCAGGAACAACCAACTTCTGGGGGGACAACAGGGAGGGTGGAGATGGAACTGGGGGTGGCGGACAAGGATGAAGGTGGAACTAATCCTGTGGGGTCTGCCACCACATTGGAATGTCCACTGGAGGATGAATCTGATGATGATAAGAAGTTGATGGGGCACTCCACACACCCACTTGGCCACTGGGTCCCTCTGTGTCTGACGTCTCACCACCGGAACTGACATTGGCCCATTCTCCTCCACTTGCCCTGGATGTATCTGAAATGACATGAAACATGGGTCTATTGCAACTGCATTTCCACACCTTATCATCACAAATACACAGAAAACATTGAAGAAGTCCACATATCATACCACCTTCATGGTTCACTCCATAGGCTTCTACTTGAGCATGAGCACATGCAGGAATGCTCCATGACCTGCAAACAGGTAGGTCCACTCATGTCAGAACCCAAGACTGGCCCAAATGCATAGATGGAATTCTCTACACTCCATCCTTATGTCCGTACTAGGATAGATGATCACCTTACATACTTTGGCACTTGGAGTATACCATTGTAAAGAGATGCAACCAAATAGGATGCATTCAATTTTGAGATTAACAAAATGCTCACACAAGGCCCAGAGTGCAAAAGATCTACTTAATAATACCAGACTGTAAATCAGTACCTTTTAACAAATTGATTAAACAGCAAATCAGGATGTGACATGTTCACATTGTAGATCGGAAATGTTGTCTACATTACATATAGAAAGATTTGGAAAATATGTCATTTTAATGTTACAACGTTGCAGAGCATATGGAAGAAAATTGGAAACAAAAATAACAGATTTTAAAGGAAGTCAAATATCTATTTCAGGAAGAACTTATATAACAGGGGCTGTTATTTTCCATGATGGACCTACTATAACACCTGTACTTGTTTGAACTTGAACACCTGGGCACTATACTGTTTATTTAAAGTGTAACAAATGATGGACACATTGCAATGATGCCCACCTGGAATTCAAAGCAAGATTGCCTTTTTAATTAGCAAATTCTTATATGTTATTTCTCCAGCCAAAGTTTTGAGTACAGCATTCAGCCTATTAGGGAAGATGTCAACAGAAATTAGAAAGCACTGCAATCTATTAGTATTTATAATTAGTGTTCTGATTATCATTTGGCCTAATTGATATTACATTTTGAAAAATTGTGTTTAAAAGTAAATAGTTTATATATTTGTTATCACTATTGTACCAGAAGGAAACAATTTTTTTAAATGTATTTGTGATAAAGAATAGAGGTAATGTAGCTGAAATAAAGGATAAAGAGAGTGTAGATAGGAAGAACACATAGTTACACATATTGATAATGATGTACTATGTTGATTTGGGTTTTATTTTTGTACAATCAATTCAATTGTTTTTTTCCCCGCTATTCAAGGATGATGCTACATTTTAATCATTCTGTATTGTGATGTTATGTACAATCTGAGAACAGCAAAAAAGGGAAAATGAGAATGTTATGTAATTGTAAATTAATGTTGTGTTCTCAAAGATATAATGTTATAATTTCAGTAAAATATTATCATTAAATAACAGTTTTTCTTTTTCTTCTTTATAGTAGGTATTGTTGAAGATTGAAAACAATTTCAATGCTGTTCAGGATAATAGTAGAGAAAAATAGGTTTACAGAATTATTTATTTAAATTTCTGAAAAATATATAATAGAATATTGATGATAAACTGAATAAATGTTTAAAATGTGTTTGTATGGTATTTGTTTCTAATATAAATAATCTACAAGTTTTAGACTATTGTACGTCTCAGCATGTTTCTGAAGGTATCAATGTGTGTGTTTGTGATTTTTTCTATGACATGATACATAAAAAGAAGCATACACATATCACAACACATCTGTTTCACAACATATGTTCTCAAAATTTGCGTACAAGAAAGTATATGTATTACTTTCTCTTCCTTATACAGATCAGGTGGGTATTAAAAGTGCTTTTTCTTATATTTGAAAAGTTGAAAGTTTTGAAGTTTTATGTATCTTCTCATTTGAACAAGTATTTTAAGATATATTATAGCGCTAATAGGCCTAAAGTTTAAATGATAGAATCTACTGTATATGGCACAACCCATGCACTCATACATTCATCCACACACTACCAGTACTCTTATGAATCACATAGCGACTACCTCTGCACTCATTGATTTACTCATGCAGTACCTATGAACTCATCCATTCACTCAAGCACTATCCATGCACTCACGCATTCACGGAAGGAGTACCTTTGCACTCATTTCAACAGTCATACACTAATCATTGCACTTTTCTATTTGTTGATGCATTATCCATACACGTATCGATTCACTCAGCTACTACTCATGCACTCATACAATCACCCAAGCACTACTCATGCACTCATCCAATCACCCAGACACTACTCATGCACTCATCTAATCACCCAGGCACTACCCATGCACTCATTCAATCCCTCAGGCACTATCCTTGCAGTCCTCTATTCACTCAAGCACTATCCTTGCATTCAACTATTCACTCAGGCACTATGCATCCACTCATCCACTCACCCAGATAACACTCATGCACTCATTCAATCACCCACACTACCCATGCACTGTTCCAATCACCCAGGCACTACCCATGCATTCCTCTATTCACCAAACCACTATCTATGCACTCATGGAATTACCCAGGGATTACCCATGCACTCATGCAACCAAACAGGCACTTTGCATGCACTCATCCAATTACCCAGGCACTACCCATACACTCATTCATTCACCCAGGTACTATCCATGCACTCATGAAATCATCCAAACACCGCTCTTGCTCTCACCCATTCATCCAGGCACTACCCTTGTACTTATCGATTCACTCAGGCACTGCCCATGCAGTCATCTAATCATCAAGGCACTACCCATGAATTCATCCAATCACTCAGACACTACCCATGCACTCATCCAATAAGCCAGGCACTACCCATGCACTCCTCCAATCACTCAGGCTCTACTCTTGCACTCAACTATTCAGTCAGACACTATACATTGATGCATCCATTCTCTCAGGTACTACTCTTGCATTCATACAATGACGCATGCACTACCCTTGCAGTCATCCATTCACTCAGGCACTACCCATGCACTCATCCAATCACCTAGGCACTACTCTTGCACTCATGCATTCAGTCAGGCAGTACCCCTGCACTCAACCATTCACTCAGGCAGTATCCATACATTCATCCACACAAACATTTATGCAAGCAATCAGTTTCACTACATACATTTCTATTTTTTACTAGTATAGGTGGTTCCGTAAGAACCTTTTTTTAAACTATTTTGAGGAGTTTTTTTGTATTTTCTAACAATTTTTAACTTTTTGGGTGTTTTTGACATTTTTAAAGAGGAAGAAAAACTTCTGTAGTCCAACTACAGTGTTTCTAAAGAACAAAGAAACACAAGGTTCCAAAACCAACAAAAGAATTAACACTTGTGTATTTTCAGAAGGTTGATATCAGCATCAATAGATAGTTCTCCAACACAGAGAGTAGTTAGGCACTTCCTGCAGTGTATTCCAGCATCTGCCAACTCAGGGAAGATCTGGGGTTGAGGTGTGGTGAGAACAGGTCCAGCAGATGTTGATGGCTGATTTGGGTCACCTTGTGCAGCTTGCTCTCTCTTCTCCTGAGCCATCACTTCTCTCGCAAGATGAGTCGGGTGCATCGTCTCAAGGTGTTTTTTCATCGACGATGTGCCACAAGAATATTTCTTCTATGATCCTCTAGAGAGAACTTTCTGGCATATGGAGCAGGTGACCTTCCTGGCACTGACCTTTTTTTCACCCTCACGGATGGTGAAAAAGGCCCAAACAATGCTCTCCTTTCGCTTCTTGGTGGGCTCTTCAGTTTCTTCAACATCCTCCAGCTGCTCTTCCTCTGGATGTGAAGATGCCATTATGAAAAATTTGTAGGTCAAAACACCAAAAAAATAAAACTTTGAGTAGAGCCTACAAAAAAGATGTCCACAGATGCAGACACACCCAAAACAAGAAGAAAGGAACAGGTGTTGGATCCTCCTTCTAAGAGAATGAAAACCTTTTTAACGAATTAAAAGCTTTCTTTCTATGTCACATGGAGTTGTGTATGAATCGCGCACCGATCCCGTATACGTGGCGCACTCGTAAAATGTGCTACATTTAATTAAAAATTATAAATTGCTATTTGTAAATTGTGTTTTAAACTATTTTAGTGGAAATTCTTTAAGCAAAACAGATATTTAGACTTTGCACAATGATATTTCATACTTTTTAAAATTACGCCGGTGTCGCGATCCAGGAAATACGTGCCAGCAGTGTTCGTGACTCCTACGCGACGGGTGCGCAATGGTGTTGTATATATAAAAATGTGTTATAAATGTCTTAAAAATATTTTACAACTACACTTATACAAATTATTTATATTCAGTAATAAACCACTTTGTTAAAAAAAAAAAAAATTTCAGTCTAAATTCGTATTTTACACTTACATTCGTATAATGGATTCGCGCACCGAACGCGTAGATCCGTGACTGGTGCGCAATACCGTCTCACCCATAAAAATCTGTTTAAAACATTTCAAAACAAATTTATAACTTCTGTAATACTAAATATTTACACTCAGTAATAAACCTCTTCCTGAAAAATATATATTATTTCATTCTAAATATGTATTTTATACTTACATTCGTATAACGGATTTGCGCACCAAGCGCGTAGGTTCGCGATCGGTGCACGACCCGTTTTTGAAAACAAAAAAATATATATATAAATAAGATATCAATCATAATGACACAACAATACATGTTTTATACTATTAAAAGTAATCATACAAAACTTAATTTAGCAAAAAACAGTAAATAAAATTACCCCAAAATATTAAATACAAATTTTCTTTTTCTATCCATAATTCTTTCATATAATATCGTACTCTACAAAATTATAAACAATATAGCAATATAGCAATTTACTAAGAATTGTAATCATTCAAATAAATAACACTATAAATCTTTTTATCAGCTATGCTATATATATTTTAAAGAAGTGATTATAATTTTATTTAACGTTTAGAAATACATAGAAAATCTTACAAAAACCCGCAAAAAATTGTTACAAACATCTTTTAATAAATAAAACTGTTTGAAAAACCTTAGAGATTCACTGAAAAAACCTAAGGTTTCAGGGACATTATAGTTAGGAATTAGCATTTAAAAATCCATAGAAATTAACAAAAAAAACAAAGGTTACAGGGACGTTATAGTTAGTCTGACATTTCACTCGCACAAAACCAGAGAAATTTAGCCGCTATAGTTAGCTGAGCTAACTATAACTCGCGCCCCCTCAATGCACTGCTGATGATGTCACATATTACATCACTCATGACATGGTCAGTAATATCACTGATGACATCACTGATGACATCATCCGCTTAATATCTGATGCACCTCCTCACACCCTAATATAACCTTTCATACACCCACTCTAAAATACTGACTACCATTCTTGAAACCATAGACACACCAATACCAGTTAGTACATACCCACTCACTGATTCATAGGTCTACACAGATCCACTCACTCACCGATACAGTCACTCATACACGCAGTCACTCATGAATACAGCCTCTGATATATGCCCTCATACACCCATACAGACACTCACATACTGCCACTCACCCATAGAGTTACTCATACACCTAGTCAGTCACCCAAAGTATCAATAACATTGCCATTTACTCACCTATACAGTTATATACACACCACCTCACTTATTCATACAGATACTAACACATACTTACCCTCTTATACAATCACTGACACAAGCACACACTCATCCATACAGGTACTCTCACAATCACTCACTCTCACATATAGTCAGTTATATACTCCAACACTCACATATACTGCCTTTCACATATATAGTTACTCACACATATACCACTGAGACATCCATTCACTCACCAACACAGCCATACGCATACTCACTCACCCATACAGCCCCTCACAGATGCACTCATGAACCCATACACCCAATGAATCACCCAGTCACACATCCATGCAGGGAGTTACACCCCCCCACCCACCCACACAGATACTCAGGCACCCATACAGGTACTCAGACAACCAATCATTAACCCATATAGACACTCATGTAGCTACTCACCAACCCATGCAGCCACTTACATACCAACTGAAAGACTGATACAGACATTTACATAGATTAGTCATTCACCCATGCATTCACTAAGACACGTTTAATCACTCACTTATACAGTCAGTCACGCACCCACTAAATCATCCATTCAGACACACACACACACTCATTCTTCAATACACCTTTGCGTATCTATATATAACAGTCTTAAACTTTTAAAAATCTCTGGATGATGTCATCAGTGATGTCATCAGTGATGTCATTTGAGATGTCATCAGTGATGTCATCAGTGATGTCACTGACCATGTCATGAGTGATGTAATATGTGACGTCATCAGCAGTACATTGCGGGGGCACGAGTTATAGTTAGCTCAACTAACTATAACGCCCAATTTCTCTGGTTTTGTATGAGTGAAATGTCCAACTAACTATAACGCCCCTGAAACCTGTGTTTTTTTCAGTGAATATATATATATATATATATATAACATTCTTAAACTTTTTAGAAACACTCAGTCACTGGATGAAGTCATCAGTGATATCATCTGTGATGTCATCAGTGATGTCACTGACCATGTTGAGTGATGTATATGTGATGTCATCAGCAGTGCATTGCAGGGGCGCGAGTTATAGTTATCTCAGCTAACTATAACGGCTGAATGTCTCTGGTTTTTTTGCATGTGAAATTTCAGAATAAGTATAACGTCCCTGTAACTTTAGTTTTTGTATGTGAATATATATATATATATATATCAACAATGAAGGTTGCCCCACTGAAGATGCCACACACGAAGGGGTAAATACACAAATACCACCGGCAGCAGCAGTGTCAGCCCTCCCCCTCGCTTACTTCCTGTAAATTGCCAAACGCGTTTCGAGCACAGCGTGCTCTTGATCACTGGCTTCACAAACAGAGACAGCAGGCGTTACTTGGAACAGCTGATTTATTTGATACATAAGTCCCGCCCCAGTGGGCGTAAGTAAAATTGGCCTTATGGTTTTCGTAGTCCATTTAATATGCTGCCATAATACTTGTAGTCCCTTTATCAAAACCCTGGTGGGTGCCGCTTGCTCCGTATCAATAATTTCTGCCACAGTAAGGTACTGGAAAAAGTCAAACCCCAGTGGGTACAAGTGATACAGGAGCCACTGCACTGCGTGCCAATATATACCAGCAGCCAAGGTCCCCTTCGTTCTTTGCCAAGCTCGCGATTCCGAGATTTGTAGAGCTGCCAATTCCGCCGGTGGGGCATCTTCGCGACTGGACTGGCCGCATAACATCAACAAAGAAGGTTGCCCCACTGAAGATGCCACACACAAAGGGGTAAATACACAATTACCACCGGCAGCAGCAGTGTCAGCACTCACCCTCGCTTACTTTCTGTAAATTGCCAAACGCATTTCGAGCACGGCGTGCTTTTGATCACTGGCTTCACAAACGGAGACAGCAGGCGTTACTTGGAACAGCTTATTTATTTGATACATAAGTCCCGCACCAGTGGACGTAAGTAAAATTGGCCTTATGGTTTTCGTAGTCCATTTAATATGCTGCCATAGTACTTTTAGTCCCTTTATCAAAACCCTGGTGGGTGGCGCTTGCTCCGTATCAATAATTTCTGCCACAGTAAAGTATTGGAAAAAGTCAAACCCCACTGGGTACAAGTGATGCAGGAGCCACTGCACTGCGTGCCAATATATACCGGCAGCCAAGGTCCCCTTCGTTCTTTGCCAAGCTCGCGATTCCGAGCATTGTAGAGCCGCCAATTCCGGCGGCGGGGCATCTTCGTGGCTGGACTGGCCGCATAACATCAACAAAGAAGGTTGCCCCACTGAAGATGCCACACACAAAGGGGTAAATACACAATTACCACCGGCAGCAGCAGTGTCAGCACTCCCCCTCGCTTACTTCCTGTAAATTGCCAAACGCGTTTCGAGCACGGCGTGCTCTTGATCACTTGCTTCACAAACGGAGACAGCAGGCGTTACTTGGAACAGCTGATTTATTTGCCTGTTTGATTTTGTGGACTATTTATTAATAAATTCACTGCTCTCTCCACCAACATTGCGTTGTAAATCGCAATTTCTTTGGGAGTGTCTGAGGTCCGTGCCTGGTGGTTCTGTCCGATCGAGTGGCAGACAGGAGTTTTGGTGTAAAATATATATATATATATATATATATATATATATATATATATGTATATATATATATATATATATATATATATGTATGTATGTATGTGCATACATACATACATACATACATTTGATTTGAATGAGGATTTTTTCAATTCAATGCTTTTTACAAACTCTTTTTAAATTAGCTTGTACTTTTAATATGAATTTATCACACCTATACAGTTTTTTTTATTTTCTAAAAAAAAGTATTTCGTTAGCTATTTATTGTGGTGCTTAATTGTTGCCCTTTGTCCTAGTATGACTGTATAAATGTATATTTATATATATATATATTTTTTCTATGTCCATTAGGTTTTTGTCAGGCAACCAATCGTGTTACTTGTTACTATGCACTGTACACTTTAAATTTGGTATTGTTACTCCAATGGCGTTATGTGAACAAGGCCTCTGGTAGGCTGAAACGCGTCATGGCAGGCGTGCTGAGATTTCAATAAAATACTCACTTGCACTTTCAACTGGGTCGGTTATCGTCTGTTCCTGTTGTTTCCAGGAGATTGGGGATTGCAGGAACCTCTGTGGCGAAAACTTCGGCATATATATATATATATATATATATATATATATATATATATATATATATATATATAATTAACAAAGTTATCCCCAAGCGAGGCTGCACTTAAGAAAACTAAGCGGACCCTGCACATTTTAGCAGTCTCCTTTATTTCAAAACAACCGGACATAAAAGCGCTTAATCAAATTGACAGCCCTACGCGTTTCAAAGCTCTTGCTTCTTGTTCACGGGCACAATGCGATGTCCAATAGGCAGAAAAACAAGAATGAAATGAGTCACAACTTTTGTACCTTTAGTAGGTTACGCCCTCTGGTGTGGCTTTTTATGATAACAGCTTTCTGGGACTCGTAGTTTTCATGCTGGTTCAATTATAATCCTCCGGTGGATTCCGCCGATTAAAACATCCTTTTGGCAAACTAAGGCGAGTAGTTAGTCTTTTCCAATAGTTTTTCCCAATACACTTGGTAAAATGATAAATGTATTGTACTTTATACTTATGTAAATATGTACCATGCTTCTGAAATGATAGGATGCCCTCTTAGAAAGTGGGCCACAGAAAAATATGTGAGTAATGCATTGTAATCATGTTACAGGGTGTATGATCTAACAACATCAGTTCGAATCTCTCAGGTACCATACCATCAAAATGTGGGACTTAAGCATGAAGATTATGCCACTTGGCTCTTTAATGACAACAAAGTGCAAGCAAATGCTATTCTTTTTATGTTAAATATACCATTACAAAATGGCCGCTGTGATAACTCAGTACACCGTTAGTTATGTCCGTGTTGTCCTTTTTTCATGTTAATACACAAACATGTAAATGTGTGGTTGGAATTCAGACCAGTGTGTGAGCAAGGAGACGAGGGTCTCCGAAACGCGTAAACTGGTGCAATAAAATCGTTGCTGGAGAAACTTTCCCCTGAGTGAGCGCCTACTTGGTATAGAATTTCATATATATATATATAAATTATCTACTGGCGGTCGCCAGTAGATAGTTATAGTTACAACCTATTATCCATAGGAAATCCGCGACATTCTATTTGAAATAACTCTCTTGCCGGTTGACGTATCTTCGCAAAATTTTCAAACTTTGTGGCCCGCTCCGGTCCGCTCCTACCCTGAAAGTCTCGGGGGATTTGTCAAGCGGGGGCCGAGAAAAAGGGGGGTCCCAAAACGCGTTTTCCCCATGCAATTTTCCATAGGAAACTTTAGACACGGCTACAGCCCGAACTGCTGAACGGAATTACACCAAATTTGGCAAAGAGGTAGTTCTTGGTTCAGAAAGAACCCTTTTAGTTAAATGGTGTAAATCTGTTCAGTAGTTGCTGAGAAAATCAAAAGTAAAAAGATAGTGATATCTATGGCCGAGTAGGGTCCGCGTACCCTCCCGATCACGAGCTGCATGTTAATTGGCTGTCAGCTGGCTGTCAACATTCCGATTCAGGAAATGTCGGCAGCCATTTTGTCCCTCGGTAGAACCGAGGGACAGAAACAAGTGCGCAAAGCGCACAAAGGGGGCAGGGTAGAAACACCCTGACCCCCTAGGTTTGCTCAGGGGGTCCCACAAGGACCCCCTGGGCAAAAAAAAAAAAAATGTTTTTTTTAAAAAATCAGCAGGATGCGCTCAGGGTGCGCGAATCCTGCCGAAAAACAAAAAAAATGGAAGCGCGGTCTCCCGCGCTTCGATTGTATTTTGCCCCTGGGTGGCCCAAGTCCCGGGGGCATGGTGGGCGGGGATAATTTAATGTGTGGGGGGCCTCAAAGGGCCCCCCAAGCCCCGGGGACCGCCACCCCCCGGGGCTTTTTTTTTTAAATGGTGCGGGAGGGCTCTGAGCCCTCCCGCAGCCCCGGGGACCACCACCTCCCCGGGGCTTTTTTTTAATAAATTGAAAAACCTGTGTGGGGGGGGCTCCAGCCACCCCCACACGCCCCGGGGACCGCCACCTCCCCGGAGCACTAAACATTTAAATATGGGGGTCCGTTACGGACCCCAGAGCCCGGGGACCACCACCTCCCGGGGCTGTGAACTGAATGGGAGGGGGCCGCGCGGCCCCCTCCTGGAGCCCTTGATGGCCCTGGGGACCACCACCCCCCAGGGCCGGCTCCTGCAGTGTCCCGGGGTGCCTACCCCGGGACACTGCTGTTTGCAATGACAGGACGGGAGCCTCGCGGCTCCCGTCCTGTCATTGCAAACTGCTTTGGATATTGGAAGAGAGGCAGGAAACCTGCTCTCTCTTCCAATATCCAAAGCTGATTGCTTTTCCACACGGGGAGCTGCATCTTAGCAGCTCCCCATGTGTAAAAGCAATGCCGGCTCCCGTAGGACACGGGGAGCCGGCGGGACTGTGGGGGGCTTGGGGACCCCCCCACAGTCCCCAACGAGAGGCCAGGCCCCGGGGGATGGGGTCCCCGGGGCAAGTAGTGGCCCGGGAGGGGGGCCACGCGGCCCCCCTCCCCAAAGTTTAAAAAAAAAAAAAAATTAAAAAAAAAGGGTATGGCCGGCCCCGGGGGATGGGGTCCCCGGGGCCTTAAATGGCCAGAGGAGGGGGGCCACGCAGCCCCCCTCCAAAGAATAAAACAAAAATCGAGGCCATGCCCCGGGGGATGGGGTCCCCGGGGCCAATACAGGCCAATAAAAATTTAAAAAAAGGGGTAAGGCCCTGGGGGATGGGGTCCCCAGGGCCCAAAAACAGGAAAAAGGAAGGGGGGCCACACAGCCCCCCTTCAGGGGACGAAAAAAAACAAAAACAAAAAAAAACGATCGGGCCCGCAGGCCCCGCCCCTTCCTTCACCACTCTGCAAACGCGCCCCTGGCGCGTTTGCAGAGGGGAACGATCCCCTTGAATACTGGGGGTCCCTGGGGCCAACGAGCCCACCAGGAACCTCCAGTATGCGCCAGGGGGCTGCCTTGCAGAGAGGTGTACAGAGGCCACGCCCTTTTTACACCTCTCTGCAACGCAGCTCTGTGGCGCTTTTGGAGGTATATGGTGGGCTAGTTGGACTCCGGGGACCCTCAGGATTCAAGGGGACTTAATCCCCCAACTTAAAACGCGCCACGGGGCGCGTTTGCACAGTGGTGAAGGGAGGGCGGGGCTTCAGGTGACATGTGTGCAAACAGGCCCCGTGGCGCGTTTTAAGATGGGGAATTAAATCCCCTTCAATCCTGAGGGTCCCTGGGGCCAACTAGCCCAACAGGTACATCCAGAAAGCGCCACAGAGCTGCGTTGCAGAGAGGTGTAAAAGGGGTGTGGCCTCTCTAAACGTCTCTGCAACGCAGCCCCTGGCGCATATTGGAGGTTCCTGGTGGGCTAGTTGGCCCCTAGGGGCCCTCAGGATTCAAGGGGACTTAATCCCCCAACTTAAAACGCGCCACGGGGCGCGTTTGCACAGATGTCACCTCAGGCCCCGCCCCCTCCCTTCACCATTGTGCAAATATTCTTCTAAAATCATCCGAAATACGAATTCCGATTTACTCACCTGTTATAAGGAGAGACCTCAGTGCTGCATCTTTCAGCCCAGTACTGGTCCTGAAAAGTAATTTTAACCGTACTTACCAGTAACTTGAATTTCCTTCCATAGGATATCATTGCCTGCTTTTTGCTGAAAAAGTTTCTAAGTGTTGATTTTTGAAACATACAAATATTCCTCTAAAATCAGCCGAAATACGAATTCCTATTTACTCACCTGTTATAAGGAGAGACCTCAGTGCTGTATCTTTCAGCCCAGTACTGGTCCTGAAAAGTAATTTTAACCGTACTTACCAGTAACTTGAATTTCCTTCCATAGGCTAACATTGACTGGTTTCACTTGGAAATTCTTCTAAGTGTGGAGTTTTGGAACTTTAAAATATTCCTCTAAAATCAGCCGAAATACGAATTCCGATTTACTCACCTGTTATCAGGAGAGACCTCAGTGCTGCATCTTTCAGCCCAGTACTGATCCTCAAAAGTAATTTTAACCGTACTTACCAGTAACTTGAATTTCCTTCCATAGGATATCATTGCCTGCTTTTTGCTGAAAAAGTTTCTAAGTGTTGATTTTTGAAACATACAAATATTCCTCTAAAATCAGCCGAAATCCGAATTCTGATTTACTCACCTGTTATCAGGAGAGACCTCAGTGCTGCATCTTTCAGCCCAGTACTGGTCCTGAAAAGTAATTTTAACCGTACTTACCGGTAACTTGAATTTCCTTCATAGGCTAACATTGACTGGTTTCACTTGGAAATTCTTCTAAGTGTGGAGTTTTGGAACTTTATAATATTCCTCTAAAATCAACGAAAGTACGAATTCCAATTTACTCACCTGTTATCAGGAGAGAACCCAGTGCTGCATCTTTTAGCCCAGCACTGACCCTGAAAAGTAATTTTAACCGTACTTACCAGTAACTTATATTTTCTTCCATAGGAATCCATTGTCTGGTTTTCAGCAGAAAAGTTTCAAAGTGTCGATTTTCACAAACTACAAATATTCCTAAAAAATCGCCTGTATGACTTAAACGCATTCTTTCAACTGTTTACAGGAGATGCACCAGTGCTGGATCCAGGATCCAACACTGAGTAAGAAAAAGTAACGATAACAGTTTTTACCTTCTAAGTGAATTTCCTTCTATAGGATAACATTGGTGATTCTATGAGAAAAAGTTTCTAAGTGTCAACTTTTAAAGTACAATAATATTCCTTAAAAATCACGACTGTAACCAAAACGCTTTTACTCAACTGTTTACAGGAGATGTCCCAGGACTGAATCTAGGATCCAGTCCTGTGGTTAGAAAAGTAATCCATAAAGTAACTAATTGCATTTAACTAGAAATTCACATTGAGCTGAATGTTGCATTGTGTTTGAAAATGTGTTGCCCATTGCAACAACTGTAACTACTGTACTTAAAAGTCTATTGCCTATGTGCAAAGTATTTAAACTAAAGTAATTCATTCTGAGAAAGTATTTTTTGTAATGTAATGTATAATGTAATTACAATGTAATTTAAAAAATAAAATATGTAAAAAAAATTGTTTCTAAAAATGTAGTAAATCAGTATGAAAAAAATTTATATAACAATTAATACATTTAAAAATTGTCATTTACAAAACCTTTGAAATTCACTGAAAAAACCGTAGGTTTCAGACATGTTATAGTTACAAATTAGCATTTAAAAAACCTTTGAAATTCACTGAAAAAATCATAGGTTTCAGGGACGTTATAGTTACAAATTAGCATTTAAAAAACCTTTGAAATTCACTGAAAAAACCATAGGTTTTAGGGACAGTTATAGTTAGTTGGACATTGCACTCGTACAAAACCCGTGAAATTCCCCCGTTATAGTTAGTCCAGCTAACTATAACTCGCGCCCCGCAATGCACTGCTGATGACGTCACATATTACATCACTCATGACATGGTCAGTGACATCACTGATGACATCACTGATGACATCTCAAATGACATCACTGATGACATCACTGATGACATCATCCATGTGATAATTTCATGCATCTTCTCACACCCTAATATAACCTTTGATACACCCACTCTAAATTACAGACTGCCATTCTCAAAACCATAGACACTTCAACACCAATAACTACATACCCACTCACTGATTCTTAGGTCTACGCACACATCCACTCACTCACCCGTACAGTCACTCATACTTACGGTCACTCAGTACAGGACTATCATATGCACTCATACTCCTATATAGACACTCAAACACCGCCACTCATCCATAGAGGTACTCACACACCTAGTCAGTCATGCAAATAATTAAACACACTACCATTTACTCACCTATACAGTTATACACACACCAGCTCACTTACTCATACAAATACTAGCACATTCTTACGCTCTTATACAATCACTGATACAAGCACACACTCATCCATACAGCCACTATCACAATCACTCACTCTCGCTTATAGCTATTTATATACTCCAACACACATATATACTGCCTTTCACATATGTAGTTACTCACACATGTACCACTGGGACATACATTCACTCACTAACACACTCTTACACACACTTACCCACACATACAGTCTATCACAGATGCACTCTTGAAACCATCCACCCAGTGAATCACCCACTCACACATCTATGCACAGAGTTGCACACACCCCTCCCACACAAACACTCAGGCACCCATACAGATACTCAGACAAGCATTCAATAACTCATATAGACACTCATGTAGCTATTCACAAACACATGCAGCCACTTACACAGCAACAGACAGACGGATACAGACATTCACCCAGTTTAGTCACTAACCCATGCATTCAGTAAGATACGTTAAATCACTCACTTATACAGTCAGTCACGCACCTACTAAATCATCCATACAGACACTTACACACCCACTCATTCTTCAATACGTCTTTTCCTATATATATTAAAAATATTTAAACTTTACAGAAACACACAGTCACTGGATGATGTCATCAGTGATGTCATCAGTGATGTCATCAGTGATGTCATCAGTGATGTCATCAGTGATGTCACTGACCATGTCATGAGTGATGTAATATGTGACGTCATCAGCAGTGCATTGCGGGGGCGCGAGTTATAGTTAGCTGGACTAACTATAACGGGGGAATTTCACGGGTTTTGTACGAGTGCAATGTCCAACTAACTATAACTGTCCCTAAAACCTATGGTTTTTTCAGTGAATATATATATATATATATATATATATATTTATATATGCTGTATACAGTTGCTTCTACTGCCCTTCTCTCTCCGCGGCAGTTGGAGCGTCGTGTCGGCAAAGCCCACCGAACATTCCATGAAATTCTATACCCCAGTTTGTCATAGACGTACATAATTATGACATTGCACCCTTGAATTTTAGGGTTCCTTCTCACATTCCTTGGGCACCATGCTGCACTCATAAGGCGGGTGAGTGTGTTTTTGTTCTTTTTCCATTTATAGGAGGAATAAGATTCCCTTGGAGGGTTTGATTCTAATTACTCTTCCTCATGTGCACCACTGTGTTCTCTCTCACCCTTACTATAGGTTCAGACATTGGGCGTTACCCATGACATTGTGAAGTGGGTAATATGGGCTTCGGTTCTAAATAATTATACATCTTAATTGTTGAGACGTTATGAATAATGTGCCCTTTACTCTTTAGGGTTGCCCCTCTCCCATCTGGCTCCCTGTCCTGAGGAAGACCTGCGTGGCTGAGGTAGAAATTTCCCTCTCCTGCCCCCAAGTTGGGTCGAAACGTCGACACCTATACCCCCACCCCAATTTGGAAACCTGGACCTTCGTCCCCTGTGCCCCTTCGTCAAAGGAGATTTATCCCTCTAACCTTTGGAAATGATATGTATAAATAGAATACATGTAGTACTGTACCAGGCCAGGTTCCTGATGACTGGTTATTAATTACCAGACCTACGTTGAATTATGTAAATATTTGCCCTTTACTCTTTTGGGAACTTCTCCCTGTTCCAAATCTCTTTACACTTGAGCACCAAACTCTTTCACGTTCCCTCTGGAGCAGCCCTCTCTTCCCTTTTTCTTTGACTCTTCTGGATCATGTGATGGTTTTTTACTGTGCTGTTTATATATATATGAAAAATAAAATATATGCCCATATTTTTGAAAAAACTGCTCTGAGACGACTGTGTTGGTGCACTTTTTTGTTGATGTATTGATTACTTGTTCTTGTGAGCTGACTCAAGAGTGGCTCCTATCTGAGAGTAGCAGTAACTTTTTTCAATTACTCTGTTGATTACTAAGTATTGGTTCAGGACCATTGTTTCCTTTGCTATACATATAAATCAATACTCGCATGGTACCAATTTAATTGACTTATCTTTCAAGTGCTCTTGAATCACGATGACGTAATCCCGAAGAAAAGGGTAGGCGACCTCTGTCAGCATCACCTCCCAGGAGTAGGCCCCTTCCTTTCCTCCTACGTGAAAATAGATCAAATATAAAATAAGACATATGATTAAAATCCATAATCTAACATTAAGCGCAAAAGAAACAATACGTGCCCAATATTAGTACATATTGGGTAGGCTAACACTTCTTAACTTAGGTACCCATTAGGATGGAAAATCTAATTTTCATGTAAGTGTATTCCTAGTTCCTCATCTAAGTTCAGGCCCCCAGGAGTTCTCGATTGGAGTTCTATAATATGCCAGGATTCTCTCTGTCTTAGGTGTAGGACTCTATTCCCACCTCTCGAGCTCTTTTGTACCTGTTCTATTGCATAATATTTCAGCTGCGAACTATTGGACAAATGGTACTTTTCAAAATGTCTGGCCACTGGGTAGTGGCTGTCTTTGTTAGTTATCGCCCTTAGGTGTTCCAACACTCTCTTTTTTGCTGCAAAGATGGTACTCCCTACATGCTTGAGTTGGCATGGACATTCTAAGACTTATATCCCATGTGTCGTGCTGCAAGTCAGAAATTGCGAGATAGTTTTCGTTATATATGGTGTTTTGTATGTTTTTGTCATATAACTGAACTTACACGCTTTACAGTGACCGCAGGGATAAAATCCCTGCAGATGTTGTTGTGGTCCTGTGAGTCTATTGCTAACATCGTTCTTCACTAAGAGGTCCCTCAGACTCCTCCCTTTCCGGTATGTTACCATCGGGCGGTTAGCTACCTTGTGCCCCATAATCAGATCACACTTCAAAATGTTCCAGTTTTTTGTCAAGATATGCTTGATTTTCATAGACTCTAGATTATATGTCAAAATCACCCTAGGTGTATCATTCTCTCTGTCCTGATCTTGAATATTCGGACTATTAGTCAGGGTTTGTTCTCTTGTTACTAGCTTCGCTTTAATGCTAGCTCGTTTCAGGACCCAATTAGGGTAGCCTCTTTCCTTGAATCTCTCCATCATATCTTTGCTTTCAGTCTGATAGGCCTCTTCAGAGCTACAGTTTCTTCTTGCTCTCAGCAGCTCCCCATAAGTGATACTCCATTTCAGAGTATCAGGGTTGCTGCTGAGAGCATGAAGCAAACTGTTGCCTGCGGTCTCTTTCCTAAAGAGTTTTGTAGTAAGGATCCTATCTTTCACCTCTACTAAAACATCTAGAGAGTTTCAAGGAAAGAGGCTACCCTAATTGGGTCCTGAAACGAGCTAGCAATAAAGCGAAGCTAGTAACAAGAGAACAAACCCTGACTAATAGTCCGAATATTCAAGATCAGGACAGAGAGAATGATACACCTAGGGTGATTTTGACATATAATCTAGAGTCTACAAAAATCAAGCATATCTTGACAAAAAACTGGAACATTTTGAAGTGTGATCCGATTGTGGGGCACAAGGTAGCTAACCGCCCGATGGTAACATACCGGAAAGGGAGGAGTCTGAGGGACCTCTTAGTGAAGAACGATGTTAGCAATAGACTCACAGGACCACAACAACATCTGCAGGGATTTTATCCCTGCGGTCACTGTAAAGCGTGTAAGTTCAGTTATATGACAAAAACATACAAAACACGATATAAAACTAAAACTATCTCGCAATTTCTGACTTGCAGCACGACACATGGGATATATGTCTTAGAATGTCCATGCCAACTCAAGTATGTAGGGAGTACCATCTTTGCAGCAAAAAGAGAGTGTTGGAACACCTAAGGGCGATAACTAACAAAGACAGCCACTACCCAGTGGCCAGACATTTTGAAAAGTACCATTTGTCCAATAGTTCGCAGCTGAAATATTATGCAATAGAACAGGTACAAAAGAGCTCGAGAGGTGGGAATAGAGTCCTACACCTAAGACAGAGAGAATCCTGGCACATTATAGAACTCCAATCGAGAACTCCTGGGGGCCTGAACTTAGATGAGGAACTAGGAATACACTTACATGAAAATTAGATTTTCCACCCTAATGGGTACCTAAGATAAGAAGTGTTAGCCTACCCAATATGTACTAATATTGGGCAAGTATTGTTTCTTTTGTGCTTAATGTTAGTGTTATGTTTCATATAGGTACTCTGATATAGGCCCAGGGAACATCATACCTTTTCACCTACATCACCTCCCCTACATTACACACTAACAAGCCTTTTAAGGATTGAACGCCTTTTATGGACTGAACCTTTTACCTAGTTCTAGGCCTGGGTGCAGAAGGAGGGTTTTTCCCGAACAATAGTGTTCTATGACTACATCTTTAGACTGACACTGCATGAATGAATATTCATGAGGCTACTTGGAAACCAGGCAGGGGCTATACACCACCTTCCTAATATCTACGCACAAGGTTCATCCCATACGTCATCCTCATACCCAACAATGGCTAACACAAGAACAAGGGACAAAGGGACTCTATATACTTTTCTGTATAAATACAGCACCTCTTGCTCTCAGTACTTAGAGGGAACCGAGACTTTCAGGCCGACACACTGACCAGAGACGCTGAGGCTCCTGCATGCAGACGCTCCAGCTGACAGTGGTCTGAACATCCCTTGCGGGGTGTCCAACTCGGGACCAAGAAGGGCTCCTACATTCTCACACTTCAGGTAATGGGGTTCGACTAAATCCTAGAGGGATTCTTGGCTTCACACCTACTCACATGCTAGGTACACTTAGGTACATCTAGATAGGCATCGTAGGAGTACGCACTTTCTTTTATCAATGCATTTTATATTCATGTATATATTCATGCTTATTGCAAGATGGTAGAGCTGTACTATCCATTTATATTCATTGTACTGCTAATCATATATCTCTGCTACTGTCTAATGGTTGTTGCAGCTCAAATATTTTACCTGAGAATAACAACTGTTCAATAAACCCTTATTGAAATGCCCAGGCTGTTTATTCTGTGTATCTCTGAGACAAGATAAGTGAGCACAAGTGACTGAGCGAAAAGTAGTACATTGTTTCCATGATCTTGAGGGATCAGGGTTGTCATGTTCTGAGGTTGCCAGAAACTAATCTCTCCCTGATAAGAGGATACACTAGTGGCACTGTGAGCTAGCTTATGCAAACAGGCTAACATTTCTCGGTGGGGGTGCTCAGAGTCAGTCTGCCACCAAACCCACAGTTTATGTTATCCGAACGCGCAGGTCCTGTATGGGCAATATAGGAACTACACGACATGGCGCCGCCATCGTTGGTTAGATAAATATTTAACAGTAGAATCTGAGTAGTTCAGTCGTGCTATTTCTCAGAGACCCCTACTCACAAACACCAGAGACGTCTGGAGTGGGTGGGCACAAACTCCGCCACAGCTGAGTAGGCAAAATATCCTATTTATTGGCTGCTGGTTAATCAAGCTTGAAGGGCATTTTGGTTCCTAAAATTGTGCATAAAACCTTATCATAGTTTCCTTGGAAAAGTAGTTTGTGTTCTAGACACAATGACTACCCCGGTCTTAGACCCACTACAGCAAGCACTGCCCCTCTCAGACGAAGAGGTGGATGGAGTACTCATTGCTCCTAAATTCAGACGTACTATCACCCTGAGACTACTAGAATATGGTTTAACACCTAGGGGTGGATTAGTAGCTTTCGTGATTGAGGCACACAAATCTAACAAAACAGAGGTATTCTATTCGTGGGTTACATTCCCAGAAGCAGATGCTAGAACACACACATTTCACTCTTACACAGAGGGAGATGCACCAGCGGAATACGGTCCTTGCGAGGACATAGAGGTTCCACTCACGTACCAGGAACACCTATACTGGTTTAAAGGCGCCCTACCCCATATAAGACACAGAGTAAGATCAGGCCTGCTTGGAGGAGATGGGGCAACATGGCCACTATTAGCGGCCTACACACCACATCCTGACATTGAAACAATGCCACAACCAGACTCACTCATACAACACAAAGATTTAATTAGAATCTACAGAAACCTGACGCAATACATCATGAGGACTTTCACAGTCCAACCAACAACAGTTGCAACAAATGGAACTCAATCTCGGGGTACATCAACTAAAATAACTCCACAAACATTACATGCAGTAATGGGCAAAATGCCCACGAAACGTGAACAAATACCATTCTGGGTAGCTCAGAAAATAACTCAGCTCGAGGCAGTATTTCCAAATACTACCATGTTTGAAAAACACAGAATGCTAACAATCTGCTTGCCCATGGGGATAACACCACAGTTAGAGGATTGTACCTCTTGGGGTACAGTCTTTGCTGCCATATATACCAGAACTCATGGTATTCCTTCATTAGCGGTAGTACCAGATGTATTAAGACAAATACAAAATGAGTACAGAGCAGAGCCTGCCCTGAACTTAGGGATGAAGTTATTAAATAACTATGACCAGGTATCAGCCATAATACTAGCTAATATTAAAGGGGAAGCAGCTTCAGTGGCAATCCGCCAACGCCTAAGGGAGTTCAGTCCGTTAGACCAATCACACAAACTACCCAAAATAATCGAAACTGCATATGCAGAATTAGGCAGAGACAGTTTGGGTGGGAAAGCCTTAAAACCACAACTGATGGGCAGTCCTGAAAAGGACACTTCCAAGCAGACACCTGCTTCTTCTAAAAAGAAGTGGGATAATAAAAAACAACAAAACTTTTCAGAAAAGAGATCTCAATCCCGAGGTAGATCTCCTCCACAGGAGCCCTCTGAAAAGAGGTATAATCTCAGGAATAGGGATAATATTAGGAAACCTGACAGGTATCAGGATACTGATACACGTTCCTCTCGTTCCTTTCAGGGCTCGACGAAAACGTACGAGAGAGAAGGACAGTCAGAACACAAAGAAGAGCGTACAAAGTCCAGAGACAAGCAGCACGCTCAAGATTATACTTCCAAAAAAGAAGACAAGCCAAAATCAAAACCTCAATTTAAGAAAAAGAAAGTTGCAGGCATAAAGATCAGACATGCCCAGAATTCTGAGGACGCAGCTTCTGAACGGGGAATGGGCTCTGACGATGCTAGACAGTGCGGCAGAGGTAACAATAGCTTGACAGAACCTGAAGGAATTTCTGGTGACAGCGGACTTGAATGATTACATCACGGTGGAAACACCAGACACCAGGGTGAGCGACCCACATAAGTTACACGAGATAACACTCCAAATGGAGGGGGACAAGCCCAGGAAAGTTAAGGGTCTCTTTTGGGAAAATCTCTCATCTGGATATGACATCCTATTAGCAGAACAAGATTGGCCGCCAGCATTCGTTATGGGGTGCCCACTTTCCATGGTCATTCATTCATGCATAAGCACGGGAGTGGGCAGTAGCCCTAACTCCAGCATTGTATAAAAATCATGCAGGGTGGGCTGAGGAGTCAACCCACCACGTGATCCCGTTAAAAGTTTCACCAAATGCTCAAAGGCAATATCCAATAAAGCAAGAAGCTAAAAAACAAGTCAGGGAGATCTTAGATCAACTTGAATACCAAGGGGTGATTGAAACATGCACCTCACCAATGAACAACCCTTTGTTTCCAGTATCGAAACCGGACAACTCATAGTTTTAGATTACAGACATTTAAACACATGCACAAAGACATAATGCCGCATTTTGAATACATTGTGCGAAAAAAGTACAAAACTACACTAGATATCTCAAATGGATTCTTCTGCCAAAATATAGCGCCTGAAAGCAGGTATTTGACCGCATTCTCAGTGTTGGGGTCTCAACGACAATTTTGTCGCCTGCCCCAGGGGTAAAAGAACAGCTCGGGGGTATTCTCAGCAAGAGTAACTGAGTTACTCCAAAATTTTGATGAAGAAGCATTGTCCTATGTGGATGATATTTATCTGACGGACGATGACTTAAAAAGGCACTTGACCAGGGTGAGCACCATTATTATGGGATTCGCCTCTGAGGGCTACAAATTTAATTTTAAGAAATCTAAAATAGCCCACCTCAATGTCCTATTTTTAGGATATGAGCTTTCAAGTGAAGGGAAAAGCCTGGCAGCTAACTTTTTAGAAAAGTGTGCGCTGCTCCAACCTCCAAAAACATTGAAAAACTTGCAATCAATACTGGGATTCCAAAATTTCGGCAGAACATACATTTTGGATTACGCAGAAAGAGTAAAACCTTTCTACGACTTAATAAAACGTGACTTTTCAGTTAAACATTGGACACAGGAACATTCAAATATCCTACGTTCATTACAAGCAGACTTGATTGCTTCCAAACACTTACAGACACGCGTAAACGTACGCAACTTAGTGATCCGTGTAATAGCGGGTCAATGCGGGTACACTTACTTAACCTTCAATGAAGGAGAAATGGTACCAATCGCATACAAATCACACCTGTACACAAACGCAGAAATGCGTTTCACTTCAACAGAAAAGATCCTGACAGCAGTTCAGACCGCTGTAGCAAGAGAAAGAGCAGTGGCTCAGGGAAAGTGCATAATTGTCCTAACCCCAGTACCAGCTTTAGAAGCTGTTACAAAGGCAAGCATTCCAAATGCAAAAAGCCTTACATCTGAGATGGATACAATGGGCTAATTCTCTTACTGCAACGGACGTTGAATACAGATTTGATCCAAGTCTAAAAACACAGGCATTCCTGCAATACGAACAAGAATATCCTCTACCAAATGAGATTTTGCCTCTGGATCAGTATGAATATATTATCTACACTGACGGATCTGCTCAACCGGCCATAGGGAGTAAGCAACAATACAGCTCAGCATGTGCTATCGTTAAAGGTCGCATGCGGGATGGAAGGTTCCATCCGAGTTGCACAAAAACGCAATCTCTAGGAGACTGCACGCCTCAGTTGGCAGAGTTAAAAGCACTGTAAATACGGATCACGAATTCCCCACATTAATTGTGTGTGATTCCTTTTAAGGTGTACAGTCGTACAATGAGTACTTACAACATTGGGAACTAAACGGGTTTAAAGATGCAAAAGGTGGCACAATTAAGCATAAAATGCTATGGGAACAGGTAGTGGAGTTAAAAAACGAACTACCAAGGGCTCACGTGATACACACACTGAGTCATCAGCGTGATGGCGTTCACGTTGAAGTGAATTCATTGGCTGATGAAGCCGCAAAGGGGGCTGTGCGAACGGCTTCCATAGCTGCAATCACTCGTTCAAAAACGAGAATAGACGGCGAGATAATGGTGGCTGTCATTGCTTCACGCAAGGGCAGCTCAGCAGTACCGAAAAGATTTCCACTCAAGTACTCCTACAAATTAGATGCACAAAACATTCCATATGCTCAGATTCCTGGAGTGGGGGATAGAGTAATACCAAATATGGATCGTAGGCAGGGTTTGATTGTTGCAGCTCACAAGGGTTTGGGTTCTGCACATACAGGCGTTACAGCGACCATTTCACTACTGAAACAGCGCTATTGGTGGCCAGGTATAGCAAAACAAACTAAAGATTACATCTTGAAATGTGACATCTGCCAGCAGATTAAGGGCTCCACCATAAAACGCCCGGTGCAGACACCACTACTGATATCTGACAAACCTCTCGCATGTGTGTATCTGGATCACTGCGGTCCTTTACAATCTGATGGGACTTACAAGTATATCTTGGTGACAGTGGATTATTGTTCCAGATTCCTATAGATTTGGCCTCAGCGCTCGGCTGACGCCCAAACTGTTATAAAAGATTTGCGAGTCTTTATAGGGATATACGCAGTTGGCACGTTACATTCTGACCGTGGCCCGGCGTTTAGCTCTCGGGCTTACAAAGAGGCCATGGAAAGTATGGGCGTAGCATTGCGGTACTCCTCTCTGAACCATCCTGAGTGAAATTCGGTCGTGCAAAGGAAAAACCGGGACTTAAAGCAATCTTTAACAGCTAGGGTATTAGGCAAGGGCGGTAGTTGGGTCAACCACTTATATGGGGTTCAGAGAGCACTCAACAATCAGCCAAGAAGTTCTCTAGGGGGTGTCACTCCATATGAGGTCCTATTTGGAACGAGAATGTTGGTAACTGATCTTGATTGTGAAGGCACAGTGGGGGATGAGAAATCATTTGATATCCATGATCGTTTGGCTGTTTTACAGGATCTAAATGAAGCCCGGACACAACAAAGCAACGTCAACACCAAACAAACCGCCACTGGGGAAGTCAAGGCAGTCACGGCAAGATCTGTCTGGATCCCTAAAGTCGGGGATCTGGTCAGAGAGAAAATAGCGGACAAGAAAGAATTCGGGCCATCCTATAGAAAGCCTGTATCGGTCCTAGCAGTACAAGGAACAAGAACTGTACTTCTGCCGCCTCTTGCCGGGAAAAAGGAGAAAAGATTTGTCTCAATTGACTTAATCAAACCACACTATGTGGCCGATACTGAACAGTAGGCCTCGTGGACTCCACAGTAGCAGACGCCCTCCTCTCACTACAATACAAGAAGTTCAAACATAAAGACTCATCACGTTTGAAAAGCCTCCTGTACGGAATGAAGGACTAAGCAACAATGCTATGGAACTCGTTCCCCTTGAACCGGAAGTTAATCTATAAAATGAAACTCAGAACAAAACTCAAGTTGCAATCAGACCAAATACAGACGTCTACGTCAACATGCCTCGACGAGAGCAAAATGCGATTTCAACAAATCCCGATGCAATTCCTACAATTGATCGAACTGCTTCTGGCTACTTCATGAACTTTGACACGTTTTCTTTAGATCCAAGTGAACCGGAAACGACGCCAGCCCAAAAATCACGCAAACAGCAAGCTAAAGAGTTTCTGAACTTTCTCAAAAAGACTTACCTGGTATCACCTTGGTTAGAACTCTGGGTAATTACTGGGATTCTATTTTTTCTTTTCTGGCTAGGCTTAGTAATAATTTTTAGCATGCTTATTAATGGACGATATCTTCAGCAGAGCTCTACAGCCCCGAAAGTTAATTTGATTTTAAAACCACATCAATCGTCTCATCGTGAACAGAGGGACTTGTTATCAGTGAACATCACAGCGGTTCCTATACCGGATGGTATAGTTTGGGACAAGGTTGATTTCGAAATATTTGGACCGACTGAACTTTTAAAAATTACTCATTTATTTAAAATTTCATTAAGTGATATCATTACCTCCAGTACATTTTCTGATGATTGGGATTCTGAAACTGTTAATAACATGTTGTCTGATTTAGAAAAAACTTCTGCATTTCCAAACACTGAAATATTAGAAAGTAATTCAGACTATGACACTTTGTACTGTTACCAGCATTATGGTCATCATTTCCTGCACAAATCTATTTCACCTAGAAATGTTTTTGAGTACCAACAGTGGGAACATTGTCCTACACCACCAAAAAGTAGTTTGCACACATTTGCACAGAAATGTTCATACTTTTCAGGCTTTAACACCACTGACCCGACCTCATATTGTTATAAGGTTACACCCACATCAGCACTGAAAATTATGTTGACAAACACCAAACAGATTTACTCTGCTTCCTTTGTTGCCCAACGGTCTGAACAGGGTTTTGACCTATGGAAGGACACAATAGACTTAAAATCAGTCTGGGGTTCTAGGAACTGCCAAGTCCAGGGAACAAAAGCGCTATTTAGAGCATGCCTCATTCCACAGCAGATGATATTTCTAAATGAAACTGTGCAACAGACATCCTGTCTTGGATTAGCCAAGATCAAGGACCTAAACACACCTCGATCTCCAACACCATCACAGATGGGAGGGTGGCAAAATTCGACTTCACAGGAAGGGGCAACAGTAAATGACATTTTACAGTACAATAGATCAGACCCTAATTGGGGAAAATGGGTGGTTTGGCCTTTAGACACAAACATATGTCATAAACGATTCTTGGGTATCACCGAAGGGTTTAATATCCATAGGCCGGACCCGCGTTATGTACAAAGAGAACACCCAGGGGTAGTGACATCCTACAGTGTTGGGAAGTTGTGCCTTGATTGGCTAGAAACCTCAACACTAACAAAAGTGAAACAACACTTAGCCTTACTCTCACAAGACATGGATCTTAGGGATTTTTCACAAGGTCCCAAGAAACAACGCCAGAAACGTTTCATATATGCCGGTATTTATGCTGCCTATAATGAAAACTGGAAAATATCCCAACAAGAGGCCGCAGAGAGAATACGGGAAATAGACCGTATTAATTTAGAAAAATCGTTGGCTGTGGTAGACAATGGGCTAACAACTTTGTCCTCTAGAATATATTCTTTGGGCAACATTGTATCTTCTGCGATAAATATCCTAGAACAAGATTTGGCCATTCTACAACACGGGCAATCTCAATTACGTTCTATCATGTCATTGAGCTGGACGCTACAATCTTTGCGTGCAGGCTTTGTGCCTAGGCGTTTTATAAACAGTTCGTCTCTGTTTTCTGAATATAATCTAACAGATAAACAGGTTGAAATGGCACAAAGGGGAGCTAAATATACAATGCTGCGTATTGAAAAACTGGACCGACTACCATTTACAGTAGTGGAAGCTCCGTCTACTGAATGGCTAATCCATGGCCACATAACTCTACCAGTCACTACTTTTCAGTTTCAATATTGCCTTGAACAAAGGCAGGTGGGCAAATATGAAAAAATGGGTAAGGAATACATTAAGGAATCCTGGGATTTGCCATTTAGATTTCGATGCCGGAGTGCGGATCGAGAAGTGTTTCTAAATGGTACAAACTGCGAGAGCGCTTTGAGCGGTTCTCTCATGTGCCGGGACATTTCATTGCACGGAGCGTGTAATGGGTCAGTAGCAAACTTGTCCTGCCACATGAAAGGGACTCCAGCTGCCGTGATTAAACCGGTGTTTGAGCTGCTCTCGAGTGGGAGTTACTTGATGCTGAACGATCAAGGTTGATGTTGTATGCTTCTGGGCATTGCCTATCTGGTCACTGTGAGCTCCAGGGTTACTTGCTGTATGCAAGTATTGTTTCCCCCAACAAGTACAGTCAGGGAGGCGCCGTTATGGCCTTCGTTGAATGTTTCTCTTATACAGTTTGATACTTTGAGCCGACTGAAAGCCATGCTTTTACAGCAAACCGTGCCCTTAACCTCCGCTCGAGAGACCTTTGATCTTCAAATCGCAAGGACCTCGACTGAGATACAGGCACTTATACGTACAAACTGCCCCATTCATTTCGCAGAAATGGTGGGTCGTATCTTTAATATGTCTGATACGAGTGGTATTGTACACTTATTTAAGACCATAGGGCAGGTCTTCTTAGCACCTTTCAGACAATCCTCTGAATTATCCCGAACTTTATACACTCCGTATTTGGCAGCATTTTTGGAGGTCTTCCTCTGATACTGCTAGCAATAGCGGGAATCCTGATTGTCATTTACCTGCTACGCAATGGACGGCCCAATTACCAACGAGATGGCAAAGGCGCTCCTGGAGCGGAAATACCATGAACGCATGGTACAACATCTGGGCACACCTCGCCTAAGGGAACTAAGCGCGTCTTGGTTCCTATCGTTTAGACCAGTCTGGATGGACTGCATCTTACCTGTTCTTCGATGCCTGTTTTGCGGTGAAGAATGCGTGTTGGACCTCTGTCTGACACTTGCCACGGACACGCCTGCGGACTTGAATACCAGGCTGGAACCCCTGAGGGCCCATGCTCGGCAATGTCCCCAGCGTATTCCCATCTTGATGGCCGCATTCCTCGAGAATCCGCAGGTGCCTTTCACAACTGGGGTGAGCTTTAGCTCCACCACTAGCACCGAGGTATCGACTACAGCACCGGCTGCCTCTACACCAGCTATTGGCAGTACTGAGTATCATCTGCGCTCCATTGATGTACTCTGCGAGGTGTTACAAGGACCGTCCCCTGCAGCAGCAAGCAGCGATGATGTTGCGTCTCCCAGCCAGGACATTTAATCTGTAATTGGCTCATCGTGTGCTGGGAAAGAATTCGGATTGTCATTTTCTCAAAACCAAACTAAAATTGGAACACTTCCTAAAATTGACACTTTCACTAGAAAAGCATGGCCTTCTAAGAACGCTGGTAGTAGTTCTACCTATATAATCGAACATATATAGGACTGTGACTTACGGAACAATTTTAAAAAGTAATATTTCAGAGAACATTTTTTTCCCCTTTTTAACAGTTTTTTAACAATTTTTATGTTTTTTAAACATATTTTAAATGGCTCATTGGTAATTTTATGCGCTGACACCTAGTAAAATGAGTATCTCACTTGCATATTATTATTGTTGACTATTCGGAAGAGGAGTGGGTGTTATGTTTCATATAGGTACTCTAATATAGGCCCAGGGAACATCATACCTTTTCACCTACATCACCTCCCCTACATTACACACTAACGAGCCTATTAAGGATTGAACGCCTTTTATGGAATGAACCTTTTACCTAGTTCTAGGCCTGGGTGCAGAAGGAGGGTTTTTCCCGAACAATGACTTCATCTATGACTTCATCTTTAGACTGACACTGCATGAATGAATATTCATGAGGCTTCTTGGAAACCAGGCAGGGGCTATACACCACCTTCCTAATATCTACGCACAAGGTTCATCCCATACGTCATCCTCATACCCAACAATGGCTAACACAAGAACAAGGGACAAAGGGACTCTATATACTTTTCTGTATAAATACAGCACCTCTTGCTATCAGTACTTAGAGGGAACCAAGACTTCCAGGCCGACACACTGACCAGAGACGCTGAGGCTCCTGCATGCAGACGCTCCAGCTGACAGTGGTCTGAACATCCCTTGCGGGGTGTCCAACTCGAGACCAAGAAGGGCTCCTACATTCTCATACTTCAGGTAATGGGGTTTGACTAAATCCTAGAGGGATTCTTGGCTTCACACCTACTTACATGCTAGGTACACTTAGGTACATCTAGATAGGCATCGTAGGAGTACGCACTTTCTTTTATCAATGCATTTTATATTCATGTATTTATTCATGCTTATTGCAAGATGGTAGAACTGTACTATCCATTTATATTCATTGTACTGCTAATCATATATCTCTGCTACTGTCTAAGGGTTGTTGCAGCTCATATATTTTACCTGAGAATAACAACTGTTCAATAAACCCTTATTGAAACGCCCAGGCTGTTTATTCTGTGTATCTCTGAGACAAGATAAGTGAGCACAAGTGACTGAGCGAAAAGTAGTACATTGTTTCCACGATCTTGAGGGATCAGGGTTGTCATGTTCTGAGGTTGCCAGAAACAAATCTCTCCCCGATAAGAGGAGACACTAGTGGCACTGTGAGCTAGCTTATGCAAACAGGCTAACATTTCTCGATGGGGGTGCTCAGAGTCAGTCTGCCACCAAACCCACAGTTTATGTTATCCGAACGCGCAGGTCCTCTATGGGCCATATAGGAACTACACGATGGATTTTAATCATATGACTGATTTTATATTTGATCTATTTTCACGTAGGAGGAAAGGAAGGGGCCTACTCCTAGGAGGAGATGCTGACAGAGGTCGCCTACCCTTTTCTTCGGGATTACGTCATCGTGATTCAAGAGCACTTGATAGATAAGTCCATTAAATTGGTACCATGCGAGTATTGATTTATATGTACACATATTGTTAAAATTGTTAAAAATTAGGGATAGGGTTGTCACAGGGTGAACATCATCGATAAAGCTAATATCTATCAACCACAACAAGAGAACACACGTCTATAGCACCGGCAGTATAAAACTGTTTTTTCGTGTCCCTTGAATAGAGACAGATCATCCACTCCTGATTTTGCCACAGGGCGTACAGATAATGAGTTTTGAGTATATGCATTTGCATAGTTTTATACTACATCACGACGGTACATTTGAGCCACTAAGGCGAGTAGTCAGTCTTTTCCAATAGTTTTTCCCAATACACTTGGTAAAACGATAAATGTATTGTACTTTATACTTATGTAAATATGTACCATGCTTCTGAAATGATAGGATGCCCTCTTAGAAAGTGGGCCACAGAAAAATATGTGAGTAATGCATTGTAATCATGTTACAGGGTGTATGAGCTAACAACGTCAGTTCGAATCTCTCAGGTACCATACCATCAAAATGTGGGACTTAAGCATGAAGATTATGCCACTTGGCTCTTTAATGACAGCAAAGTGCAAGCAAATGCTATTCTTTTTATTTTAAATATACCATTACAAAATGGCCGCTGTGATAACTCAGTTCACCTTGAGTTATGTTCGTGTTGTCCTTTTTTCATGTTAATACACAAACATGTAAATGTGTGGTTGGAATTCAGACCAGTGTGTGAGCAAGGAGACGAGGGTCTCCGAAACGCGTAAACTGGTGCAATAAAATCGTTGCTGGAGAAACTTTCCCCATAGTGAGCGCCTACTTGGTATAGAATTTCATATATATATATATAAATATATATATATATCTATATATATATATTTATATATGCTGTATATATATATATTTTTTTTTTCCCCCAAACATATCAAAAATCCAAAAAGACGTTGTTAAAATAATAAGTTGGATATTCACAACCATTTTGCAAGACCATTTTCACCTTGAAACATATGTAAAAGTACTCCAAGAAAAGGCTGCAGTAAGGGGATTTCCATCCAAGGAATTGAGGGGACTGCCCCAATATTTCATGGAAGCGTAGTGGAGCGATTTCACCATAGTAAAAATATTATGTTTTTTAAATAAAATGTATTTATTTTTAATTGATCAAAGGTGGCACCCCTGTGTTTTCAGATTATTTTCACTGCAGGATAAGTACAGAAGAGGATGAGTACTCGTAGAACTATGCAACTCTCCCATAGAAAGCATCAGCTGTCAGTTAGTAAAATTACTAGTTCGGCATTTGACTTTCAAGCCATAATTTAGAAATTCTTGTAAATCTGAACAAGGCCGCTAATGGTTGTACATGGCCAAACTGGGAATTACTAGTTTTGTGGGAAATCCAACACTATCGGGTTTTCCAGGTATATATTTCACGAGTGAGAAGCATGTAGATATATTTCTGAAAACATTCTGGGAATTATAAAAAATGTGCTGAATTCAGTGAGCAAACACAGATTTCTTGGGTCATCCCCCAATCCGAGGCCTAGGATTTATAATGGTGTGTAATATCACAATGCCTACTGACCAAGCCTCGCAGTAAATCAGTTTTCACGTCATACTCACAATGAGTCCCTAAATGTTTTTGTATGTGAGTCTGTTTACATAGTGCATGCTTACCAGTGAAGTGACTTCAAGGCATGATCTAAATCCTGCTCTTAGATGATGCATAGATCCTTAACTTTCTCTACAACTTTCTTTAGATTTATTTATTTATAGGTTTTATATAGCACTAGCTAGACCAGAGGTATCAGAGCGCTTTACATATAATGCGAGATCATTTGAATGAAGGACATGCATAAATCTAGACAAAGAAAATCGTAAGGCCGTAAACGTAGTTACAATATACCGATATAAGAACAGCATGAGTTAATGGAGTACATGACATAGTAGACAGCTGAAACAATAAAACGACCATCAAGTCAGATTGGGTGTGAGCATTGACAACATAGCTGAATCTGAGTGCGTGCTAAAGTATATGTTGAGCAGTAGGTATTTAAGGTCCCATTTGAAGCAGGAGTTCTCTAGGGAGTGAGTTCCAGATCCTGGGTGCATTTCCAAAAAATGAGCGTGTCTGATTTAGACTTTTACTGTGTGAAGATAATTCGACTTACCAATCTACTGCATGAGTGAAGTATGTATTTATGGGTCCATACATGAATATACAAGTTTTTGTGTGCATGTACGTCATGCATATGTGCTGGCCTGAAGAGGTTGATGCAGGTGTGTTTGTGTGTGTGTGCAGCCCTCTCTATATGCATTTTTAAACCTGGCTCTAGACAATTTTGGCTGTCTGCCAGAGGTCACACCATGAGGACACAATACAACAAGGTTACCCCATGTTCACTGGCTGCTGACAGTACAAGTGGTGCAGAGATTTAAACGTTTTGAGTTATTGTTAAGAGGAGTAAAGCAGGCAGGATCCATTATCTATAACCCAACCCTGCTTTAAAAAGTGGCTGCCTCATCTATCTACAGTGCCTGCTAGTATAAAGGCGTTGCGTCAAATAATGTGATGGAAGGAATGCTTGAAATAATATAAGCCCCTGGTCATTGTTTGGGGTCGCATTCCAGACCATCATTTTTCCCATTTTGCAACTCCAGACAGAGTCCAACCATAACCAAATTTAGCCTGTTCTTTTTCCAATAAGAACGGTTCAGTCTGTCCTGCCAGGCCAGATCCCTACTAGAAAGGAGCGCAAGCAACCTCATACCGGTTTTGACCTACTCAGGTCAGTGAAGTATAGCTCCTTAAGTCCTTTGGGTACAATGAGCACGGGACCTAAATCTGTGCCCGCCCTTCACACTTAGGACCTCAACTGCAAAAAAGAAAGTGATGGAAGGAATTTTTTTATTATTCTGAGCCACTAGAGATTACTTAGGGCCGCATTCCAGTCCATTGTTCTTCTCCGATGCACTTGAGACCCAGACAAGTCATAGGCAAACCAGCCTTGGTCCGGCTAAAACAGGAACAGTTCAGCCGATGTGAAAATTGGGCCAGTTTAAGCACTTCTTAAATGGACCGCACTATATATTTGGCTCGATAGCATTTCTTAGCAGGCCAGTAGTACTTTGTAGAAAGTACTTCAGGCATAATCCATAAGCTTAATTTTGATTTAAGTAAAACCGTGATATTGGTCCATTTACTCCTCATTCCTCTTCCATGTATTAGTTTTTATTTACAAAAAGTGTATATAAGTGCCCTTTGACAGACGAGAGACCATGATACCTTTTGGGAAGGCTCTTATGGCACAAATGTTCTTTTGAGATCCTTCCTCCCCTTTCTGTCACTTGTAGCATCTACTATTGGTAAATGCACAGCTTCCTGTAAATTGTAGACTTATCGTTTTATGTACCTATTTTTGTACTAGCATTAGTCCATCGGCCACAGTTAGGTCACTGTGGGAGTTCTAGTTTTTAAAAGCACACCTGCCACGGGTGTCTATATGCTTCAGTATTTTCGTTTTTTGTTCATGGGGTATTTTATTGTTTCATGTTTTACACCACCTCGAAAGTTAGTTAATAGTTGTCATACTCATAGATGCCAAATTACCACATGTTGTGTGATGCCTTTAGACCGCGTTGTGTTTTTTTAGCTGTTTGCATTTTTGTCACTGGGAATTTAAACCCCATAAATATAATGCTAAAAATTAAGCTACAACTTCCATAATGGAAAGCACGACTAGCTAAAAAGCAAGTCAGGAGTGCCCGAAGGTGCTATACATGAAATGAGTCTGCGTGGCACTTATGATCGACTAACTATTTTGTAATTCCTCATTTTGCACAAGGACTGTTCCATTAGTAATAATCTTTGATTCTGAGCCTAAATAGTTTTTTAGCCTATTTGTCATATTCTCATTATGTGTGCTCCTTTTCTGACTCTAAGATTGGAGGAAAGTTGGTTTGCCATCTGGAAGCGATGCTTCATTGTTTGGCAAGTTTTAATGTCTGACTGTGTGCATGAGTGAGTGGGTTAATGCAAGAGCGAGTTAAAGGATGAATCAGTGAGTAAGCAGCAGCAGTGGGAGGGTGAAGCAGCCTGCTGCCCCCGGTGGGATCGTGGCCACCCCTGCATTCACTCATCATCTTATCCATTAATCTATCTATGATCTCTCATTCATTACTAATTCATCCACCCATTCAAAAACCCATCCTTGCATTCATTCGCCCAGTAACTCTCCCTTTCATTCATTATGTACTCATTCATTGATGCATTCTCGCGTTCTGCCACACACCAATCCACACAAGCATACATGCAAAATTGCCTTACAACTGATAAACGCTTTCATTCGAATAGCCAGACCTACTGAGTTTGCCAATGCCTCCTTTTATAATACTCAGTGGCATCTGCTACCCTTCCCATTTTTATATCTATTTCTAAACTAATATTTTAATTGCTGTACCATGAACTACTGCAGCACGCCAGTGATTTTAGATTGCTTTAGATTCCTTATTCGGAGCATAGCTTTGATCTATAATGTGCAAATCCATTTTGATGAACGCGTATAGACGTTTAATTACATGTCAGATAGATAAAATGTAAAGTTAATTTCTAAATATAAGACTAGTTTGCAACATTGATCCGTGCTGTGTGTAAACTCATCGGGCTGGAGAGAGACGATGCTTTGTTAAAAATCCTATGTCCTAATCAATGGTCGTTTTTGGCATTAAATCCTATGCGAGCTGTGGGCAGCTGGAGCTATGTGAGAATCTTCTTTTGTCAGAGATGAATCAATCATCTCGAAGGATGTCAGCATCTGCCCAAGCCATTCTATATTAGAATAAATGGCAGATGGTACTGTTATTATATTTAATCAGTTCCACCAAATGCAGTTTCATCTCTTTTAAAACTCAACCATCTGCAGTGTGTAGGTGGAGCGATCTAGCAAAATGCCCACTATATAACTAACCTTTGCTTCCTATATTAAAGGTGTCACATTTTTCATTATTTCTAGCGCTGCTAAAAAAATGATGTATTTACAACTGAAACAGAGTGTCCTTTGTACTAAGGCACGAATCAGGTGCGCTGATATTTCAGCCATATCAATGGAGTAGTGAATACAGTGCACATTGCAGATTTGCAGAAGGCAAGATATTATACTAGATTCTAAACATTCTGAAAAGTAAACGTATAATATTTCTGGCATGTGCCCGGTTGTCTTTTGATTTAGTGGACAATTCAGTGAGTTAGAGAGACTGAGGCTAATTTTCTGTAGAAAAAAGAAAACAGTTAAAACATTTCTTGACCCAAAAACCCAGCGCCTAAACAGGAACAGGGGACCTATATAAGTTCACAAGAGGAAACAGGACCCAGTGCAAGGTGCAGGGCCGGCTTTACGTATAATGCCACACATGGAAGAAGGGAAGGAACAAGAAAAGTTAAAAATATTTCTCCTTGCTACGCTTCTGTCGGTAATAGCAAGGCGCAAACCCTGTTTACAAGACTTTGTAAATCTGGTTTTACATCAAAATACATGGGGGCATATTAACAACGGCCAGCGATAATTATCGCTGGCCGTGCTTAGCGATAATATTCCTATCGCAGGCTATCTCTGGAATTTATCGCCCTGGTAGCGCGTTATTAACAACGCGTTTCACCAGGGCGATAAAAATTCCAGAGATAGCGAGGTTATCGCCGTTTTGCAGGGAACATCGCTGGTTTTCCAGCGATGTTCCCTGCAAAACGGCGATAACCTTGCTGATACGACCCTGTGGTCGTATCAGCAGAATCCACCCCTATGTTAGGGATGGCTAAGTCAGGATTTTAGCAGACGTTAGATTTTGGCAAAAACGGCCGTTTTTGCCAAAATCTAACCTCTGCTAAAATCATGTGGGCTGCCTTGTAAATATCGCGATGTGAACATCAGCGATATTTGCAACGTAGTCCATCCGGGGTACGCCCAGTAACGCCCACTTTGCATCTCATTGGAGATGCAAAGGGAGGCGTTGGGAAAAAAGGTGCTAACATGCGATTATGCATGTTAGCACCCTCTTGTTGATAGGGCGATAGTTTTATCTCCGTTTTTCTGGCTTTTAAAGCCAGAAAAACGGAGATAAAGCCCTTGCTGATATGCCCCATGGGTGGGTGCTCCACCGATGTAACGCCTACCTGACGAGGAGTAGCCCAAGACACTGTTTTCCGTTAATTCGTATTTACTAAAGCACGCAAAGGCATGCAAAAGGGAGTTGTGTACCTTTGTAAATGCCCACAATTATTTAGCAACTCGGCTGTGCCACAAAAGTGACACGAAATGATAGTAAATCTGGGCCTGAATGTGTGTTATTTTGCTCATTTGATAAATACCACACCTGTTAAAAAGTACATGCAGAAAACATCAATGGGTGCTTATTTTTAGGCATTACGAGTTCCTAGAGTGATTAAATTATTCCCTGGAGAACAGAAGCAACCAGAGCAACACTCAAAATGATTTTAGAACACACAAATGTACTCCTCCCTGTATGGGAGTGTGTAGCATAAATTTTTGTATGGATAAAGCACATTGAAACAAGACAAACAGAATCCACTGCCATCCTGTGACATCACTCAGTCATTAGAAACAGAAATCTGAAAGACGTTTTCATCATGGATCCAGGCAGGGAAAGGAAGTACAAGTTTATGGGTGCTGTGCTGGATGTCCTGGCCATGATGGTGGTAGGACACCATTAACATCTAATGTGCCATCCCATGCTGAAGATGCCCCCAAAAACAAACAAAATCATGCCTGTGGAGGAGAAAATGGGCAAAATCAAGACTGAATCAACAAATACGCACAATGTTGATAACATTAAAGACAAGTTCCAGACCTTGAAATTCTAGGTGAAAAAGTTGGCCAAAAATCACCTTAATTGTGATGAGTGACCTATGTAATTGGCAGGCCTGGGCGTATTTTTAATTACGGCGCAGTAGTTGAACATATTTCGGTAATTCTGAGTTACTGTTTGATGCCTAATTTCTGCTAATGACGCAATTCAACCAGCTTACATAATTAAGAGTGAAAGGGCCGGGCCCATAAGTTCTAGGCTGTTATAGAGTCACACTCTGATGATTCTTTTTCGCAGCATGAAAGTGTAAAGGGGAGAAAAGTCATTAGGAAAACAATCAATTAGCCAATAATTCCTTTGGATACATAATAACCTACAGACAACTACTTAAGGTTAGTTAATTTATTACAAAGCCAAAAATAACTGAACATAGAGACACCTAAACACAAGTGTATAGAAATACAGAGGGATCAGCATAAAGCCAAATCTGCGCATCCAGTTTAGACGGTGCAGCATAACATGCACAATTAATTCAAGAAGTAGAATACAGAAAATTAGGAAGCATCAGTCCAAATGTCCCTGCATCGAGTATTGGTAGGTGAAAATTATTAAATCTATCCCTACTCTAACACTAAGGTGACATCCCTAAATAAGCATTTTTGGGAGGAAAGATAAAAGGTGTCAGCACGTGAAGTCTTCCTAAGAAGTTTCCCCATGATCTATGGGTCAAGTAGCCTAAAGCCACGAAAGACAGAGCTCTTTCTAAGATGCTCTGTCTCTGAAGGCAAGATAGAAGTGGTGCACTATCCCTAATTCCAACATACAATTATTCTCAGTTGGTACTCCCATGGTGCACCTTGGATCATGATATCCACCTTTGGTACAGTCCTGAAGGAAGTTTTCCACAAGGTTGACAGGGTACCTTCCCTACATACAATTTGTCCTTGGTTCCCAAGCCTTCTCTTGTGCGAAGCACAATGACCTTCCTTTATCGACTCAAGCCACACAATTGTAACTTCTTCTCTCCTTACCTGACAAGTAAAACAAAGACATTATTCTACCTAAGTGACCACTTCTTTACCTGCAACACAAAACGTGAGAAAGAACAAATTCCACAGCACACATGAAATTCAAACTGTTAATTCTAAAGCAAGAGTTTTCAGGGACTTGCTTTCCAGGCCTATGAATTTCAGCTAACATAACAACATATAAGCTTTACGAATTCACATAGCACTAATGCAATTCCAACTAATGCATTTACCTATGTGTGGAATAACGTAATTAGTGAACACATCTAAAAAGTGAATATGTGTCAGTTGTACAACACAAGTTCTTCATCTAAATGCTTTCCTGCTAGTTAAATTTATTTTCTAAATTGATTCTCCACACTACTTGTCAATGGCCTAATATACACCACATATTCATGTTAATGCATTTAAAAATGCTAACACTGCACAGTAATACAAGTGATTATATGCGGGTGCGCTCTAGAAGTGAATATGATGCACCCCTACAATTGAAATTAAAATTCTGCTTCATCAATAGCAATTTGGGAGAAAGAATCCTACCCCACAAGCAAATTTAGTGAGCGTGAGTTGCCGGTCACACTGCTCTTTATGTTCTGTTGCATTTAGTACTATTTTCTTAGCAGAAAAATGCATCCTCACGTCCATTTTGGATGCAAGAGTGCATATGCGCTATGAATCTAGCGCTAAATGCTGAGAGTAAGTTGGGGCAAAATCCCACCCCAAGTGCACATTTTGTGAGTGCATGTGGCTGCTCTCTGTTCATGTTCTCTTGCATTTAACAGTATTTCTTAGAGCAAATGCATCCTAGTGTCCATTTTGGACATGAGGGGCATTTTTACACTAAAAAACAGTGCTAAATGCAGAATTATTCTTCTCACTTAATTCTGCATAATCCCTCTGAATTTTTAAATAATTCTGGATGATTATGGTATATGACATTAAACGAACTACTCCCACTCCTAGTAATTTGTTACACATATTCACATTGATCGGCATATGTGAAGTCATAGGGGCTAATAACACTCCAATGTACTGCTGACACATATTATGATTGGACTACAAACCAATTATAATGCATTCTACTTGTGATGATGAAGGGTTGGTTTGTCTGCCCAGTACCTGATGTGTTTCTACAGTATGGCTAATGTTGCTTCTCTTCAGGATCATGACGTTGTTTTGTTCTGAGAATATAACACAGCAGTTCAGCATACACAAATCCACATCACACAGAATTTGGACATAAATAGTGTGCTTCTTCTTGCCGCCACCAGGTTTCTATGAGTGCAGTCAATTAGCCCTAGAATGTCAGGAAATCCTGTCGTAGCTCTGATGTTCTCTTTGTTGGCATTAGCTTTGGGTGTTCCAGGGGTAACTGTTTATGCTGCTCACACATTCTCTGCAAAGCATCCATCACTTACCAAAGTATTGTTCTAATGGTTGAATGAGAAATGCCAAGCACTAATCCTACTGTCTGCTGTATGTTGCCTGTTGCAAAGAATTCTAGTGCTGCTAGAATGCATTTTCACGAAAGGGAGATGGCGGTGATCCCTATGTTGGGCATCAGGGTATCCGTAATGATGAAATTATGTTTTGTATGGTGCCCATATCGAGGCTGCATTTCATTTGGATCTTTAATAGACTCATGTTTATGGGATCCTGTCGTCCTTTATCAATCCTGGCTCTGATCCTGTGTTGCTACTCCCTTTCAAGTAATTGTTTCCATACTTATGCTGCATAGTTTGCTGTAGCAGAACGTCGATCTGGCATAGCATGATATAGTGGCCTGGCAGGACTGCATCCATTGTGGTGAACTGCAGAATGGAAGACTGAGCTGCTGCAATCATCCTGTGAGAGCTTCACCTGTCCATGATTGTTTACGTAAGTCTTGTCCTTTATGCAGGTATGTGTGAGATTGTTTTCAGCTCAAATAGTGCATGTACCTTATTCTTTTGCATTATTGTGTTAGTCTTGTTTTTTTCTGTTTTGCAGCTTTTCTATCATTCTTTACACTTTCAGGAATGTTTAAAGCCTGCTCTTGAGTGGAACTATTTTAAGGTGGTATTTTCCACTGTTTTTTAATAACCCCTTATACTTGAGAGATCTTTACAACATGCGTTATTTTTCGTATGTGGTAAATATTAAATGGAGTACAAGTACATGCATTCAATAGCGCATGTGGACCACAGATATGAGGTATTTAGCACATGTGCTAAATATCATGACCAGACGATTCATTAAAGTTATGAGCTATTTACCATTGCCTGTGGTAAATACCAGTACGCCTTATTCACAATCAGGGCCCCAGTGTATGGGGGGAGGTAGAAATGCCTCTTCATCCCTCTAGACTAGACTGTGAGAAGTGGGGCACCCTAGGGAAACATAGAGGTTGGGGGTCATTGGAGACTCGCCACTGATGCCTTATAGGATAGCATCTCTGCAGTTATTTTACCTCTTGGTATGTATGGTCATTCTTTGGTGACTTAGTGATAATTTTGTCCAGCTGTTGTAGGTCATGGGTAACTCACTCCCAAGAAGTGATTTTGTTGCAGAACTTCAATGATCCAGGTCTTCTGCAGACATTTCTTCCAGCTAGGTGCCTTCTCCTGCCATTACTGGACAGCTTACCTTCTATCCTTGTCACGTCACAGGAAAATAGATTTATCTAGAGTGCAGGGCATGTGCCCTGCCTTTAAAGAGGACTGACACCCACAAAAGTCTACCCTAGCAAATACCTTCACAGCCCTAGTTTGCAGATGCTTTTAATAGTGCAGGTAAAGTATAAAATAGTTCAACAAAGAAGGTACATAGTTATACATCTTTAGGAGAATGGTGGGAAGCCAAAGGCAAAGAAAATTGTTATTCAGATTTGAAACCAATCAAGATGACACACAACTTACTTCTTAGTCCTGCTCCTTTCCAGACTTTATGAGACAGGCAGATATATGTCTCACTGGTCAGAAGTAACCAATGTCGTTTATAGAGACACACCAAACTGTGGGAGTCACTGTGTAATAGCCTGTAAAACACAGGGTAGGGACTAGGATGAGCTTCAGTGGAGCAAAGGGATCGTGTTGTACAGGAAGGCACTGTGATTGTTAGGCCAACTTTGCGGAAATCTCCATTTAAAGGGAGGAGGGCCTAAGAAAAGCGAAGGGCTGAATGCCACATCTGCCATTGGCAATTCAAAACTGATCACAAACACGTGAAGCACACACCTGCACACACTACATACCAAAGGATAGGCAAGGGCCACAGCAATGGGAGACTAGATAGATCTTACAGGAAAAGATCATTAGGCAGCCTTCCCACTAGTGGTGCATGCAAAAAGTAAAGTCCCTTTGAACTATAATCTGTTGCCAATTCTCACATTCACTTTATAGACTAGAATATTGGCACATTAGCCTTTCTCAACCACGGTAGGAGATAACTTTAGGTTCTCTCGTTTTATTTATAGCTGTGCTTTACTGTCAAATCTTTTTTTATGAAATGTGAAGAATTCCAAATGGACTCGTAAATTGTCAGTTCCAATTAAATCAGTACAGGCCATGCATTGGATATCTGTCACAACACAACGCCCACTAAATCATTTTAACTAAAACATATCTCAGCTAATTGCTCAGTGGTCCATCACAGTGTAACACAGACTATTGAGTTACAGCTGGCAAAGCAAACCTTCGCCAAACAGTGCTCTGGAGCAAAAGTACATGTGGACCACAGCACCAACGAGGAGCATAACCACGAGCACCACCACCAAACTATAACCCACTAAACTAAGATGGAAAGGGGAATTTTAGAGAGCGCTACAATAGCATCAATTATCTCTGAAAATGAATTGAAATAACGCAAAACTCACGAATTGGTTTCTAGTGTTCCAGATTCTTTTTCTCATTTTTTAATACAAATTTTGATTGAATGGATACAACTACATGCACTATTTCAGAACCTATCTGCTAGTTTCAATCCTGGTGGGACAGACACAACTTTTCATTCTTCAGAGGTGGATAAAGCGAATAATATTGCAGTGGGTTACAGTAACACATGGTTCCCTGCCACGTTTGATTCCCTCTCCAACAATGGTATTTCCAATGGAAGAGTACAGAAATAAGACTGTTCTATGGGGAGGTGTTGTGTGGTGCCCCCACAGCCTTTTCGGTGGGCTCTAACTGTGTGATCTTCCATGGGCTGAGCTGTTTCCCATTGACCTCTTACCCAAACCCCTATCAGTCCGTCTTGTTTCCTCACTTACACAGCGTGCAGAGTGCAAACCAGCAACATATGTGTCTCGTTTTGAGTGGTCTGTTACCTGTCTCCAAAGGAAATGTAAATAGAAATTTAGGACATCATTGGAGGAGGCAGTGTCTGAGCTGAATACATGGGGCTCACCTCATGCAAATAAAGTGCAGCGAGTGGGCACAGGAAGCCAGTAATGTTATCTACGGGTATCTTTCCCCACCTCTTTTGAAAATGTCCTTCTCCTGCCCACCTCTGCTTATAATACAGGAAAGAGTTGACTCTGTAATAGACATCAAAGACACCACACCAGGTTCCGACCAATGATAATGACCACGAGACTTGATTACCGTTAAGGATCGATACGAATGATATGCATCTCTTCAACCTATCACGTCCAGGCACAAATACGTTTGGAGCCCACTGAAAACGTACCTGGCACGGCCTGACTCGGGCAGTTCTACTACCCAGATTGTAATACTTGCAGCCGAGTGAACCGTGCCGGGGGTCGTATGGTTAATCTCCAATAGGATGGGGCAGTTGTGTGTCCACCAATTCTATTTGTGTGCTGTGTACCACTCGCTGCTTAGGGGGATATTGGATCTTTCTTCATACACATACTCTTGTGTATTATATAACTTGCATGTACTGATGTAACTGCTTGGGCATCGTTTATACTTTGCAATGTCATATTACATTTAATAAATGCCAAAAAAGAGATCACACCATGCCTATTTCATTTACATTTGATTAAAATCAACCTTGCAGTTCTGGGTCTTAAGGCCAGTGGCAATCTCTCCACCCAACTGCTTCCTTGGGAAAGGTGCTTTCGACTCTTCATCCAGTTTTTGCAGCATTGCACAATTTCTGCTCCTCTGGGCTTCAAGTATTCAGGCCCATCAATTACTCTTTCTAACCCCAGGCATCAGTGTTTTCTCCCACTTGGTTCCAAGATCAACTCACCCATCCTCCAACCCAATATAAAGGCAGTCCCGTCCAACAAGGCTGCCAGATTATTGAAGCACCCAGTATTAACTCATTGGAGGACAGGACAAGATAAAAAGGGCAGGGAAGGAGAAAATTTAGATTAGCTCTAGAAGACATTAAAAGACAGATAGGGAAAAAGAAAGAACCAGAAAATGCAAAATAGGAATGATAGATCGGAATGCAGGAGACATTCCGAAGTTGCAAAGCAGAAAGTAGATATGTCACGTGCAAGAATTAGTAAGACTGTCGACTGATGTAAGAAATCAAAAGGGGTTTTGATGAAGGGTGACTTCTGACTGTGCTAGAAACTAAGGGGCAGATTTACAAGCCCCTTGCGCCACTTTTGCGTCACTTTTCCCATGTTAAAAGTGACGCAAAAGTGGCGCAAGGGGCTTGTAAATCTTCCCCTAAGATTGATTTTGAAACTGGGGTCTGAGAGCAATGGGAGTCAGTGCTCAATGTGCAATCGATAGATTTGATGCATGAAAGCGAAGGACTGTGTAAATGAAGGAGGCAGTGGTGGCTTGTGAACTTTGAAAGTGGTGAGGCACAGAGTATACCCCTTATTCAGTATCAACGTAGTGTGTAGTGAACGTAGTGTGTAGTGAACCAGCATACCCAGCCTACCCTTCCGCTCATATCCACCTTGGGGAATCAGGGAAACCTTTTTAAAAAATGGGCAAACGGTCAATTTTCTAGCACATGTTTTAGTGTGACAACACAATTTCTAGTTTTCTCTAAGAAACTGGGGGGGATATTCACAAGAACGTGCGCTAAACATCTCAAAAAAATGTTAACGCAACTTTACACATTGCAGTCTATCGTGGGAAAATAACCCCGTGTTAACCTGGAATTCACAACACGGCGGTACCATGCGATAGTCTTCCGAAAAGGCGGCCAATGTCACCGATACAACCACCGCGACAGAGATAAAAACACAAACCCCAACACCAAAAAACGTGCGATGAGCCCATTCGCGATGAGGAAATCAGCGATAAGCAGCGCCAGGCCTGCCATACACACATGTCAGGCGGGAAAATCACTACAAAAGTAGAAAAAACACACAAACACAAAATGACCAACACTGAAGCACCATGGAGGCAGCCGGAGCAGGCGCAGAGGACGAGCGGAACCCCACAAGCACCCTGGACGACCAGCCTGGGACCTCGGGGACAGGGAAGGACAAGAAGAAGAGGAAGACGAAGTTCAGTCCGCAGGAGAATAGGATCCTGGTCACGGAGGGGATAGAACACCATCAACAACTGTTCGTCGCCTCCAATGTGTCATTGGGCACCAAAAATGGATTATGGCGGTCCATCGTCGACAAGGTGAATGCCGTCGGAGAGCACAAGAGGTCAATGGACGAGGTCAAGAGGCGATGGATTGACATCAAGCGCAAAACCAAGGAGAAACTCGCAGGCAACCAGAAGGCAGCAATGCAGACTGGAGGTGGGAGCCCAGCGCCACAGCTGGAGCTGGATGACATGGAGGAGCTGGTGTCGACAGTCATCAGTGTGGAGACCGTGGCAGGAGTCGGGGCACCGGACACTGCTCGACATGACACAACACAACAGCAACAGGTTGAGTAACCACCAGGTACTGGGGGGACGGGGGGAGATGGCCACAATGGCACACATGCACACTCAAGCAGAGCACAGTGCACACCCACAATGACTCTGGATTATGGCCCTGATCTACACACTGTCACAATGTACATTGCCATGCTGTCTGAATGTGAACATGTACCATGCGGCTACATACATGTGGACACATTGTAACACAGCATCTCCCCTTCACATTGCAGGGGCACCGTCAACACCTCCTGCAGAGCAGTCCCAGCCACTCTTCACTGATGACGAGGAGGACACCACCAGCATCGACACCCAAGCCCTCCAAGACATCATTGAACTCATCCGCCAATCACCTCCAGGACCAGGGCAGCCCAGCTGCATCAAGGAGACCCCACCCACTCCACAAACCACCCAGCAGGAGGCACCCACAACCCGGCTGTCTCCCAAGACCCCCCCGAACAACACATGGCCTTCCAACGCCGTGTGTTGGAGGTCCAGAGGGAGATGGCTGAGCAGGTGCGGGTGGGGTTCGACCTCATGGCTACCAAACTTGACGCCATCCATGGGTGTCTGAGTCCCTTCAGGGACCACCTCCAGTCCCTAACGGACACCCACATGCTACTCCATGGTCTCCAACGAGCCCTGGCTGACATCGCTGGAGTCATGACTCGGAGACAAGAACACCTGTCCGCTCAGAGTGGCTCCAGCAATCTCAGCAGTGAGATGGCACACATGCGGAGGCTCATGGAGGACATGGTGCGGATGGAGGCGGAAAGGATGGCAGCCACCGCTGCACATCAGCGAAATGTAGCTGGGATCTACCATGCCCTGCATGTCCTCATCATGGCATTGCTGCCACAAGGCGTGGCGCAGATGAATGCTGCTGCCCCTACACCATCCACATCTCCGCCCCCTGTGTGTCAGTGCCTCACAGTGCGGCAGGCATTTCCACTCCGGCACCTGATGTGTCACTGCCACACAGTGCGGCCGACAATCCACCTCCGGCCCCTGATGTGTCAGTGGCACACAGTACCGCAGCCGGAACTGCACCACCCACAGGTGGGGCAGAGCACACATCCGAGGACGAGGATGTGGATGGGCTTGAGTTCAGAAGGAGGCACTAGCATTCATGTCCACCACCTGGCCTGTTGCTGCTTGGTGCCGCACATGGCCCCATGACCTTCCACTGACCCCCGATACACTCTGCTGCACTCACCTTGGACCGCGACATGGACTGCCATATCCTGTTTGGTGACCAATGACACGGCGACCACACTGCGGACTGTACCCTTCCTCTTCCGCTGTACTTGTCATTCCCCGATGGACTCTGGCTGGCCCTCCACGGGCCCATATTGTGAAGTGGGGTTGGCATTGCCCTCTACTGCTCCAGCTGCAAAACTCCACTGGATGTGCATTAAACATTCAGAAACTCACTGCTGTGCCATGTCTTACATCATTCATGTATGAATGTGTGGATGAATGTAGGGTCAGTGATTCCCCCTAACGTCAATGATGCTCATCTAGTGGGATTCCAGTCACAGTGTGCTACATTGCCGATTGCGTTCCGGGTGCCGTAGACACTACAACAGGGACACATGCATTAGTCACTTCCTTGTCCGGATATGGACTGAACCACGCCCAGAGGCCCTGAGTCATTATTATTATTATTAATTTTATAAGGCGCACAGCTACCTGGAGGTTTCCCGGCGCCAACAGACAGAACGCGCGAGAAAAGGAGGACATCTACTGGTTAAATAGCCAAGTTTTTAGGCCTTTGCGAAAGTTGCTGTAGCTGGTTTCGTGCTGGAGAGGCGTGGGGAGCGAATTCCATAGTAGCGGGGCCAGGTAAGCAAAAGATCAGCCACCCAAATGCGTCCGTTTGATCCTGGGGACTAGAAATTTGGCCTGAGAAGAGGATCGAAGAAGGCGTGTAGGAAGATAAGGATGGGCTAAGGCACTCAAATACTGAGGCGCTGTGCCCGATTTGATCTTATGCATATAGCATAGGGCCTTGAATTTGGTACGATTCTCTATCTTAAGCCAATGAAGGTCACGGAGAGAACCTGAGATGGAGGCCTTTTTAGGTACATGGCAGAGCAGTCTGGCCGCGGAGTTCTGCACTACCTGCAGTTTTTGAACCACCTCCTTATTGGCTCCTAAGTACAGGACGTTGCCATAGTCCAGCCTGGACGTAATCAAGGCCTGGATCACTGTTCTTTGTGTGGGACTAGGCAACATCCAGAGTATTTTTCTGAGCCATTTCAGGATCGTGAAGCAGGTTGAGGCGACCTTGACTGCTTGCCGCCTCAAAGATAACTGGTCATCTATAACTACGCCTACATTGCGAGCTGATTGCACCGGTTGAGGCAGATCGCCCTTTTGAGGAGGCCAGTGACGGGGGCCCCAGAGATCTTTGTTTTTCCCAAGAATGAGAACTTCAGTTTTTCCACCGTTTAGTTTCAACCGATTGGTGTGCATCCAGCTATCTATCTTTTGTAGCCCAACCTGGAGAGATGATACCATAGATGCCTCATTGGTGGGCAAAGAGAAGATAAGCTGGGTATTGTCAGCATACGAGAAGATAGACAGCCCAGCTTCTTCCGCTATTGTGGCTAGAGGGCTAACATAGATATTAAACGATAATGGGCTGAGGATCGAACCCTGCGGTACTCCGTAAGGAGAAGCGTGGGACTTAGAGCTAGTAGACGGGGAAAAAACCTGAAAAGTCCGGCCGGTCAAAATATCCTTAAGCCATTTGAATGCTGAACCAACAATGCCCAAAGATTGTAGAGCTTCTAGTAGGGCAGTGTGTGACACAGTGTCAAAAGCGGCACTCAAATCAAGCAGTATGAGTGCCACTGTTTCACCCATGTCAAGATGATGGCGCAGAGTTTCAGTAACTCCCAGGAGCGTGGTTTCTGTAGAAAACCCCGCTCTAAAACCCGATTGTGATGCATGTAAGATGTTGTGGGAGTCTACAAACTGCGTTAGTTGTTGGTTGACGTGCTTTTCTAGGACTTTAGAAAAGGCAGGAAGTAACGAAATTGGGCGAAAGTTGGAGGGTTCAGCCGGATCAGCATTGGGTTTTTTCAAAAGGGGGAGAACCATGGCGTGTTTCCATGCAGATGGTAAGATTGCTTCCTTCAGTGACGCATTAAGCAACTCCATGATGAGTTTGAGAGAAGGTGGTTCCAGTTTTTGAAGAATGGAGATGGGAAGAGGATCGTTTGGTGAGCCAGATTTAAGGCTATTTAAGATGCGGCTGAAGGAAGGGATGTCCAGAGGCATCCAGTTTTTTAGCGTGTTAGTTGGCACGGTGCTATGGGTCCCCAGTAGAGTAGCGCAGCCTGACATGGAGGGAGCGCTCTTTGCATGCTGCTCCACATTAGTTGTAACTGCATTTAGTTCTGTGTAGATTTTCTCTACTTTCCCAATAAAGAACTTTGCCAAGTCCTCGCATTGAACTTCATTGAGCACGGGTGGTGCCAGTTGGCAGGTTGCACCTGAAAGCTCCTTTACTATTTTGAACAAAACTTTGGGATTATTCAGTGTCGATGTAATAGTGTTGTTAACATATTCAGCTCGAGCAGCGCTACACAGGGAATGGTAATCCCTTTTGGCAAGTTTGTAAATATGTCTGGATTCCAGCGCATAGTCATTGTTGCAAGCCCTGTGCTGGTCTGGCATACGCCATGCCAGACCACTCCGCATATGCTCCGAGGGGGGGCCACATAGCTACAAGTCGCAGGTTTACACGCTAGTGGTCTTCAAGTCGCTGGTGTAGTTGTCAGCATGTCACGGCCACTCCCTGAGGGCAGGTTTGCAGACACACCACACCCATCCAGCACAGGCATCACAGGCCATGTGACCCCGCCAATATAAGGGACCGACAACGTCACATTCCCCACTGCCGGTGGTGACTGGATGACGGACGTTCCACGATTCTCAATCATAAAGGGCCCATGAGTTGTTGCGCACAGGGTTAGTGGCACCCGAAGCCTTGCTGCCGTCACAGGCATACCACCACGTGGCGCTGACTGGGGTTGCACAAGGTTAGTGGCACCCGAAGCCTTGCGGCCGTCACGGGCCTATCACCACGTGGCGCTGACTGGGGTTGCACAGGGTTAGTGGCACCGAAATTTCTGAGTGGGTGTGCGGCCTGCGATGATGACGTGTGCACTGATGTGGTCCCTGCCATTGATGCCTCAGGACTCAGCATCATGTGTGGGACCTGCTGGGCCGCGGTGCGGGTCCGCATGATGTGGAGCATGCCATGGTGGCGGGACCTGGGCCTGGAGCTTGCACGGGCACGTGGTGTGCCCACTGGTGGACACACTGTTGGCGGCAGGTGAGCAGAGGGGCCTGGGTGCGCAAGTGCGGACAGCCAGCACTGGCCGGTGGGAGGGGGTAGGGTGCGGCTGCATGTGTGCGCAGGACGGACAGGCGTTGTTGCTGTGTGCAGTGAGATGGACTCTGCCATGATTGACTCTGGCCTCGATTACAGATTGCAGACCTGGTGGCTTGCAGTGCATACCGGCACATGGTTGGAGACACACCAGTGGCAGCAGGTGAGAAGTGGTGCCTGGGTGCGCGGGGGCGGCAGTGTCCCTCCTTCTCTCTCTCTTTCTCTCTCTCTCTCTCTCTCTCCCTTCCTTTCCTTCTCCCTCTCTCTCTCCCTTCCTTTCCTTCTCTCTCTTTCTCTCTCTGCCTTTCTTTCCTTCTCTGTTTCTCTGTGTCTCGCTCCTTTGATGAGCGCTTGACACACGTTCTGATTTTGTGCTTTATTTTCCAGGCTGTGACATCAAGATTGTCCCGGACGGACCCGACAGGAGTCTTCCGCATTGGTGTTTTGTGTTGTATTCAATAAAGTTTTTGGTTGTTACTTCAATGATGAGTGACTGTTTCTCGTTCTTCTGCCCACACATGTGTTTCTTGTTGTCATTGTGCGACATCATGTGCTTTTTGTGGCTCTTGTGTCGTGCAAGGTATGTGTTTGTCCCGGCGGGGGGAGGCCTGGGAGTGGTGGCGGTGGGTGTTGTGGCCCTCATGGGTCTCCGAGCTGCATGATCATTGTCTCCATGGCATCTGTGGGTCTTCAGATGTGGCTCTGGGCTGGGCTCCCTTTCGTACTGCAGGTAGTCGTCCTGCTTAACACCAGCAGTAGGCAGGTGTTAAATCCCTGCTGCTACCGTGGCTTATCGCCTGTTTTTGGTTCGCATCGCAGATCTGGCAGTTTGTTGTGAAAGTGGTGTAGTGGTGTTTTCGTGTGTTTTTGCACGGGAACGCCTACTCCGCATCTCATTAGGGTTAGTTGGTGGTGTCACCCGTGGAGGTAAATTTTGCGGCAGTTATCGCGGGAATACTTGCGTTGTCTGCAGTTTGCAACCGCTTGTGAATGGGGCGTTAAATTTATCTCCACTTTTGTTGCGTTAAGGTGGCGATAACTCGGAGATAAGTCCTTGTGAATATCTCCCTAAGAGTGAAACAGAGCGTAGGCACTGAGATAACACCAGGGAGAAGCGTGGTAGAGGGCAAAGGGAGAAAGGACAGCCAAGGAGAGAAATTGTAGTGAGAAGGGGAGAAACATGGCAATGTTTCCAAGTAATCAATTTACTCTACATTATAATGCAGAATCTGCCAACCCCACTGATTCTTCTCCAACACCATATTTGTTTATTGTTTGTTGCTTTACTAGTTATTTGACAATCTTTCGAAGCAATGCCTGTTATCTATATTTCCTAAAAAATCATTTGTGAAAAAATTGGGTGGTAACAACATCCGAAACATCAGCTGCATGTTTAACTTGGTCGAGAAATTAAGCATAAGTGGACAAACCTATGAACTGTTTTCGAATGGCAGTATTGAACTAATATGGTAAATGTCTGCTTTTTTCCACGCTTGTCTTTTTCATCATGAAATAAATATGCACCACCACCTTTGAAAATACATCCCTGGCTTTCCCCGTGTTAGACCTGCCATTTTGTGCCGTGTTTTTCCCCTGTCTTTTTTGCTTATGCGCTCCTGTTTTTGACTGTGTGTTGCATTTCGTTTTTGCTGGTTTTAGAACTCGGGGCACTTTACCACTGCTGATCAGTGTTAAAGTGCAAGTGCTCCCTATGTAAATTGTGATTGGTTATCCATGATTGTCATATTTGATTTACTGGTAAGACCCTAGTAAAGTGCACTGTGTGTGCCCAGGGGCTGTAATTCAAATGCTGGTAGTGGGCCTTCAACACTGGTTGCCCCACCTGCATGAGTAGCCCTGTAAACATGTCTCAGACCTGCCACTGCAGTGTTTGTGACTGCTATGTCGACCTGGCCAGTGCAACAACTTGCCAGGCCCAAACCTTCCCTTTTTTCTACATGTAAGGCACCCCTAAAGTAGGCCAAATGCAGCCTAGGGGCAGTGTGCAGTGTATGTGAAAGGTAGGACATGTGCTGGTGTGTTTCAAATGTCCTGAAAGTGAAATACTGCCAATTTCATTTTTTCACTATTGCAAGGACTATCTCTCCCATAGGTTATCATTGGAGCTACCTTGTAACCTCTTACAAGTGTATCTTTCAATTGGAAAGAGATAGAGATTTGGAGTTTGTGGTCCCTGAACTCAGAATTTTAAAATACACATTTTAGTGCAGCTGGTTTTTAAATTGCATGTTTGAAAAGGCCACTTTTAGAAAGTGGGCACTGTCTTGCTTTACCAGTCTGTGCCTCTGCCTACCTGTGGAATCCATGTCTGGTTTAGACTGACAGTTGGGCTGTTTGTGCATTCACTCTAGACAGCCACACAAAGGGAGCTAGGAGTGCCCTGCATATCCTGATCACCAGGCCGATGGGTTTTCCTGAGCTAGAGTGGTCGGAGGAGTTGTTACTGACACCCGAATAGAGCTATGCCTGTCCTTACACAAAACTGTCTCCACTCCCCTGTAGTGTGTCTGGAGCCAGGTCAGGGAAAGGCATGGCCCTGTGAATTACAAAGACTTTCCTTTGAAGTTTGGCTACTTCAAAGGCAGAAACTGGTATAAGTATTGGAGCTGTGATCCTACATTTGTAGAACACTTCTTGACTAAGAGGAGATTCTGCCAGTAAGAAGAGCTGGAGTTGCTGTAAGAGGGGAACTCAATCAATCAATCAGGGGTTTGTTAAAGCGCGACTACTAACCCGTAAGGGTCTCAAGGCGCTAGGGGCGGGGTGCAGGTTCCATTCCATCAAGGAGGGGGTCTGTCGAAGAGCCAGGTTTTGAGGTTTCTTGCGAAGATGGGGAGCGATGTTGTCTGTCTGAGGTGGAGCGGAAGGACGTTCCATGCTTTGGCCGCGAGGAAAGGAGAAGGAACTGCCACTCTGCTTGTTGCTGTGTTATGCTGGTCTACTGCTTGCTGTTTCTTTCTTGGGCAGTGAAAGGACTAGACTTTGCTTTCTGTATCCTGGTTGCCATGGTTCTCCAAGGGCTTGTGTGTGCTTGCCTCCTGTTAAGAAGTCTCAGGACCATCAAAGACTTCACCTGCAGCCCCTCAACTCCTCTACTGGGAGTACTGACCTGCCAAGTGGTGCCAATTCCAAATCTGGGCCCTTAGAGGTGGTTTCACTGCAGCAAAGCTTGAAAATCCATACAACGCCCTTCAGCGCCTGTTTTTTCTGTCACAGTCTTGCTGTGCAGTTGAAAAGCCAACACATCGCCATGGTGCGACCGAAGAATTGAAGCAGCACCTGCCGTGCAGCTGAAAAGATCACTGCAGCTCAAGTCCTGAGCACTATGTCTCCGGCGTCCAAGACACCCTCTCTGACTCTGACGCAGGCCCTGCTCTGTGGCTGAAGGAATCGACAAATGACCTCCACTGTCAGTAAGGATTCACGCATCACCTCAATAGTTTTCTATGGACTGAACTATTTGAACCTTTTGAAAAAGTGATATCTTTGCTTGTGTATGTTGGATTTTTGTCATTTTGGTCTTGTTTTATACAGATAAAGATTGGTTGTTTTTCTAAACTGGTGTGATGTCCATCTGTAGTGTTTTCACTGTGTTACTGTGTGCTAATGTAGAAATACTTTACACATTGCCACTGAGATAAGCTTGACTGCTTGTGCAAGCTACCCAGGGGGTGAGCAGGGGTTATCTTGGGTGTGTAACTCCCTTACCCTGACTAGAATAAGGGTCCCTACTTGGGCTTGGTGCAAGCCACTGCCTACTAGAGACCCCATTTCTAAAACCCTGGATGTAAGCGAAACAGGGAAGAAAGTGGACATTTTAGCTGTCAGGCCAAGCGTGCCAAAAGGGATTGGCTCAATGCAAATTATTTTACCTTTTAAGTATTCTGCTGGGAGATTTGATTTTCTAGAAAGCGTGAAAATAAATTCCGATACCTGCAGCAGCCTCCTGGTTCTTCTCTGTCAGACCAACCCTGTGTTCATACTATGGCACTGCATCTGCCGAATTAGAACTGTAAACAGCCCTACTGAAGGCGGGCCTCCCGATCAGTACTGGCATTAAGGACACAAAGGGCCGAGGCAAAAGAATCATGTTATGGAGGCATGTGATGATGGAGGCAAGGGAGGGTCTGCTGAAGAGGATTGACATGACGCCCAGCCTTGGGCTGGGCTATGCATGGAAACGCCCAGAGGCAGCTTTATATCAGCTTGAAGGCACTGATGGCACCCACAGGTTTACGTACTTTGTCTCGCGGGCTGTTCAAAGGCAAGGCCTCTGTCATGCCGTCATTCTGTAAGTGCCATTGTGCACATGCTTTTGTGCTGCCCCACACTGCCTGACTGCCTGACCTGCTCCATGAGAGAGAGAGAGAGAGAGAGAGAGAGGGCAGGCACTGATAATAAATGTTTTAAAACTACAAATGTAATCTACATGACAGATTGGGATTGCAAATATTTTCTTCATGGCTTAAATTAGAGGGGACAGACATTTCCAGAGGGGGAAAAACACACAAAGGTGAAAGGCAGAGGAAGATAAAGTGTGGAAAATTGTCACAAAGGGAGGAAGCAGGAACCTGCAAGAGGTGAATTTAAGTCTATGCACCATCGGTATTCGGGGCGCTGACATTTAATTGCACAGGCTACAGACTTCTGATCAGAGCTTTGCAAATTGATTCTTCTATGAATTAAGTACTGCATATTTATGAGAATGAGCCTGGACCAATTCAGTATGAAAGTTGAAAACTCTAGAGAGCAAGGGCTTCGAGATCATTTAGAAAAGAGCAACAAAAAGTGGAACAGGGAGAATCTTTACTAATAATCAAAGTGAAAAGGAGTGCTTGATAGAAATCAGGAGAGGGAGGACCAAAGAACAAATGGCACTCTTTGGACTTGCTTGGGGTGTGAAAGACTCAAAGATGACAATACATTGTTTCTGACCAAGATGAAGTGTAAGCGAGGAGATACATATGAAAGGCAACAGTAAAGAGAGTGTGTGATCATGAGAGTCAAAGTGGCAGAGGAGTACTAAAGAAAAGTGAACCAAGAAAGGACTGCTGAATGAGAGGCAAATGAAGTACTGCGAATGTGTCATGATAAGCTGGCCATCTTATAAAGGGTGAAGAAAAGGACACTGGTTGTGTGAGAAAGAAAAAGGTGTTGGATGTTGTATAAGAAGTGAGAGGCTGTGTGCCGTTAACAGTGGTGGAGAAAGTAAATGAGAAATGCTAGAGAGGGACATACATATAACAACTCATCCATTTCAACCTTGCATTTAGGCATTTGAACAATTGACTAACAGAATACCTCCAAAAAGACCGCTAGAGCCCTCCTGCTGTCCACCTGCTAGTTAATTTAGTGATTGTAATCAAACCTTCACCATAAGCTCTCAAGGATTTCTTATATTTAGCTGAGATAATGAGAGCCCAACAATAAAATATGCTTATCAAAATGGGTATCCCCTAAATCCGTCATACACCAGATCTTCTAATCTTTCTGCACAAACCCTGATAAGGGTAATGACGCAATGGTCCACTAACCTGGTTGAGAACTGTCTGGCGTTTCAAACCTGTAAAATCATCAAGAAAGATAATGCACATAAAGAAAAGTGAAACACAAATCCTGACATTCTGCTGGACAATTGAGAGGAGAGGAAATATAAATTGACATTCCTGTGACCCAGTCTAGGGATAATTATTGACCACCACTTTTTACTATTAAATGGGTTAGTTAAAATTGAGCTATTTTTCTGCACCATGAATAGGTCTGCTAGGTGACAACCTCTATGTTACACCTTACAACTGTAGATATTGCTAAAAACATAGAAACTTGCCATTGGAGAAAGGGAAAAGAGATACACACTCTCCTCCCAATTTTTTTTTATTACAACACAATAATGACCCAAGGTAATCCCAAACATCTGCACATCTTCAAATGGAAACTCGAACTTCTACAACATACAACTAAACTAAAGGGCAACAATGAAGCAATCAGCACCCATCTACAAGAGTGAGTCACACTACTCCCATTAAACCACAGGCATTTAATCAGTGTGGGTATTATGTTGTCCACACCATCATGATGAGCAAAGAAAACCCTTGTGGACCCTCAAATCTAAATTTATCAGAAGAAACATCTTGGGGCTTCATCCAAGTCCAAACCCTGAATGGTGTCAGTGATATGTTTGCAATAACCTCAGCACCTCTGTGAAATTCATACCAACCAACAGCGATAGCTCTGCTAAAAGAAATAATAGTCGCATTTCCAATCTTGAGAGTTCATGGACAAGGGCAAAATGGAAAATAAATGAAACCAAAACCTTTGATAATAAGCAAACCTCCACATTGAAGTAACTTGAACAGCCCTGACACAAATTCAATCTGCATTCTCGTAGCAAAGTAGGGAGATGGGAAAACTTACTTTGGATGGCAGAAGTGAACTAATAACAGCTCAAAATGAGCTGAGGTAAAAACCTTACACCTATGCATCCACTGCTCTGCTATGATCCTGACACTAGCTGTCCTATAGTAAAATAATATACAAACCTCCCACATAAAGTACATTTTGATCAGGCCAATCAATAACCAAACCAAAGAAACCAGTCCAAATATGAATTCTAATATATAGTATTCCATAACTAGATGCTGAAGTACTTATCAATAATCTTTAAGATAAGTAACTGGAAAGGCCAGAAACCCAACCTTCATAGTCATTTCTGGTGAACATGATATTCCTGTTTAAGGATTTACCTGTAATTCACATCCTGTTCAGCAAAGACAACTATCAACTGCACTGTAATTTCCAGCGAGCTCCTCCCAACGGTGTTAAAAATATTCTAATAGCACACACAGCAGAAAATGGGAAATAATTGCTCTGCTACACATGAACATGATGCTTTGTACTACTGCAAATGTACATCTTTCCAATAAAGCCTTCTGGCTACCATAGATAAGAGAAGACCCATGTCTTCGGCTACTTGATTAATACACAGTTTTGAAGAGAGTTCTTTAACCAGATCCCACATCTCCAAAGCCTGGCTCAGAAATTAATTAGATTCAAAGGGGGCTTATTTGCAAACCCCTTGCGCCGCCGATACGTCACTTTTTGTGACTTACCTACAGCTCAGTGTGCTGTCCTATATTTACAAGGATACGTAAAGCCACCCTGCGTAGCTTTTCGTGTCCTTGAAAATACGGCCCCTTTTTACGTAGCACTTTGCTTGAAAGGAGCGTTCCATGGGTGTTGCTGTGTGTGTTCCCACACAACATCCATGGAACCTGACACATTCCCAGAGTTACAAGAAATCATAAACCTGGGAATGCGTCAGAATGCTACGGCTCTCCAGGGGAGGCATAGGGAGGCGCAACAAGGAGAAATGTTTTCATTTTTCCTCGTCTTTCCTCTTTCTATGCATGTGCATTATGCAGCACACATCAAAAGAGGAAAACACCTCTCATGATTGTTTTTGTGCCGGAAGGTGTCCCTTCCTGCACAAAAACAATCCCCCCATAACGCAGGCACCCTTGCACCATAGTGCAAGGGTGTCTGCGTCGGTGCATGGCAGCCAATTGTGCGCCAGCACAGGGGGGAGCACAGGGATCCGTCATATCGTACCACGCCATTCCACTTTCTCTTGAATAAGGCCCAAAGAACGCAGATCAATCTTGGCGCAAAATTACACCTACTTAAAGAATTCAATATAGGAGCTGACAAGCATAGAGCTCCGGGGCACAGAATGCGTAGCAAAAGTTGAGATTATAATATTTTGCAAGCTTATGCAACTCTCACTCGCAACGGTCTTCTTACACAAAGTTGAAGCAATTAACTTGGAAGGTGAGCCTTCTAACATGCTCTGGCTGCTCAGTAGTTTATGTCAAATTAATTAAAGTCAATCAAAGCATCATTAAATAAAATACGGCAATCTGGGCATGATTTACAAACTGCATTTTGTAGTACATAAAGTAGCACTACAGTAGCACTACTCATGTACTGCAAAATGCTATTCACTAACCTGCGTGTGCGAGCTCTGACTCCGCCATTCGTATCTTTTATGTGAGAGATCTCCACAATGTGCGCAGCGATCTCTGCATATTTGGGTATACGTTTTGGTAGCAAATGTGGGAGTGGCTGGAAAATCAGGAACACTTACTCCTAAATAGGTAGGGCTTAGGGAGCAGTACAGATAAGTGGCATGCAAATACAAACGTCAACCCAAAAAAGGACAAGCCCATTAAGTCTAGAAATTGTAGTAAGTCTAGCTTCACACATGGCCACTCCCATTAAAAATAATGGAAGCAGTCACTTAAAATAACACCCCATATGCAATAAGAATAAAATAAAAATACAAATAAGATTAAGGATAAGAACAAGAATGAGAATTAGAATAAATAAACATGATTCTTTCGACTCTTAAATTGAATATATATAAAATTGTGTTTAGTGTCAAAAACTTAGATTAAATTTAAAAAATATATAAATGTTTTGAATTATTAATTAACTTATTTGAAAAACAATTAAAGTAATCTAACTTTTAATAAAATCATTTAAATTAATACATCACGTATGTATCAATCACATTTAATGAATATAAATTAAATGTTATAATGCTAGTGTCAATTTAAAAAAATCTATTTATAAAAACAATTAGCATAATTAAATATTTAGTTATTTAACAAACATTTAATTTGATGAGTTAGTGTGCTGTAAAGTTTTATTTTGTTAGTTCCAGGTTTGTAATAATTATTTTACATTTGTTTACATTTTTATTTTACTTAAAAATATATATATATATTTTTTACAAATTAATAAGCTTTATTTTTCCCTATGCTTTCCCATAGAGAGATATCATTCCTGGTAGCAGAGATCTTGGCCTATGTGAGAAAAGTTGCTAGTAACAACCTTACACTTGTAAATTCTGTCTTAGATGTCTCCAACCCCTTGAACTGTGTGTGGGGGGCATATAAGTGCACTTACTGATAAATCTTCAATCAGAATTGGTGAATAGCGAAAAAAATGGAATCTTGCACCAAAGTACAAGAGTACATTTATAAGTGAGTACACATACAAATGTAAATGTATCTTTGTTAAAAGGGCCATCAGCGTGTACGCTTATTGAAGACAAATGAAGATTGCCTGCAATGTCCTTTCAAAATGTATTTATTTTGTTCTTACCAAGAACAACAGAGAATAACTATAAAATAATTATAGAACTGGCGGTCTCAGTGACAACAATGCTAGAACACCGAATATAATAATATTTTTTTCAGGCATCAAAGCTAAAACCGAAAGTCAATGCCTTTAAAAATGATTCAATGATTACTGCCACTCCTGAAAATTATGATCCAAAGCCTCAAATGGTTTGATGTAAGAACCAATATGAAGACAAAATTAAATGCAAAATCCATGCTGCCACCTGGTAATTAAAATAGCTAAGAAATTCATTGTGATGGAATTGAGACCCCGGTAGTCCATACAGAACCTAAATTCTGGAGTGGTGCCTGGTGGGGCAGCCTTGGGTACCAGCACCACGGAGCTGGACCAGAGACTGTTGGAGGGCTCAATCACCTCTAACGCACGCATCTTGGAGAAATCCTCCTTGATACTGGCCCTCACCTTGTCTGACAACCTGTAAGTCTTATTTTTAACCTGTGGACTGTCTCAAGTGTCTATGTCATGGATGCACAGGTGTGTTAGTCCAAGGGTGAGGGAGAACAGAGAAGGAAATTGTCCCAGTAACTGTTGACAGTCACTCTGCTGTTCTGGGGCCAGAGTAGGTGAGAGGTTGACATCCTCCACTGACCCATCATGTTCCTGGGCAGATAGGAGGTCAGGGAGAGGCTCGCTCTTCTCTTCAACTCCCTCATCTGTCACCACAGATGGTTTATGTGGAGCACCCTTAAGGTGTTTCTAGGGGTCTTGAGGTCCACCCAGTAGGTGGACTCCCCCTTCAGCTCCTTTACCTCATATGGGCCTAACAATCCTGGAGAACTCTGGTTTCCAGTGGTTTCATTACCCACACCTTCTGGCCAGGTTGAAACTTTACCAGAGTGTCCTTCTTGTAATACCAAGGTTTCATAACTTCTTGACTGGCCTCAAGATTGCTTTTTGCCTTCTTCCAGAAGTGGTGCATCTTGTTGCAGGGGGCCAGCATGCAGCTGATCACATCCTGAGGGGATTTCCTGGGAGTTTGCTCCCATCCCCCTCTCAGAAGGCTAGCAGGCCCCTAACAGGGTGGCCATAGATGTGTTTGAAGGGGCTGAACCCAACCCTTTTCTGTGGTACCTCCCTATAGGCAAAGTGAAGGCATAGAAGGAGGATGTCCCACTTACACCTCATGGGCTCAGGTAGGCCCGTTATCATGCTCTATCATGGCCTTGTTGTATCTTTCCAGAAGACTGTTGGTTTGGTGTGATAGGGTGTGGGGAACTTATAGGTTACTCCACACTCATCACACATGGACTTCATGTATGCTGACATGAAGTTAGTGGCTCTGTCAGACACTACCGCTATGGGGAACTCACATTGTTATAAATCTTCATCAGGGCCTGGCCCCTGCAGGTACAATCACCGACCTCAGAAAGATGGCCTCTGGGTAGCGAGTGGCATGGTCCACCAATACCAGGATGAACCTGTTGCCTAAAGCTGTCTTGGGGTTCAAATGTCCAACAATGTTGATGCTCACCTTCTCAAAGGGAGTACCAACAATCGGTAGTGGGGTCAGGAGAGTCTTGAGGGTTCTCCCTGACTTCCCACTGGCATGACAGATGGGACAGAAACTACAGAATGCATCAGAGGAGTCTTCATCCGGGGCCAATAGAAATGTACAACAAGCTGGTGATGGTTTTATCTTGCCCCAGATGACCTGCCAAGGGTTTGTCATGAGCCAAACCCAGTTGGAAGGTCCTGTAATACTCGGGGACCACCAGCACTCAGGCTGCCCATAAATCCAGGAGACTTAGGCTCACTATAGAGGAGGTAATTCTTCCAATAGATCAGATGATCTCTAGAGGTGTCACCTGCTATCTGGGCCTCGGCTTGCCACCTCAAGCCCTCTATAGTGGGGTACTCTTTCTGTGCCTTGCAGAATTCCTCCCTGGTGGGCCTACACTCAACTTGCCTACCAGGAAGCTCAGGCAGGTCACCCAGGGCATCAATATCCTTCCCGGTTGTCTCGAGGTATCCTCCTCAGGTGCCCCCTCAACCTCGACCATGTGAACTTCATGGGTTGGTTTCCCACACCCATTGCCCCTCCCCTTCTTGGCAGCTGTCTGGGACACTGGTCCAGGCTCTAAATGCCCTTGACTCCGTACTCAGGCAGTCATGTCCTTTGTGGTCATACAGACCCATTTAGGCAATCCCAACATATCCAAGTCTGACCAGAGCTCTAGCTCCCTCCAGATAATATGCTCCAGGTCGCTGCCCAATAGACAATCTACAGGCATGGCAGGGCTCACAGGTACTTTTAGAGAACCTTAGACCCCCCCACTCAAAAGGAACCAGAGCCACCTGTAGGTGCGCTCACAATTGTTGAAGACTGTAACTTGGTGGAATGTGTTAGAGATGACATGCTCTGAGGACACCAGCTGACACCTTACAATAGTCATGAAGGCTCATGTGTCCCTCAGAGCCTCCACCTATTGCCCATTGATGGTGCCCCTCTGCCTGTATTTAGAAGTATTGGCAGGCATTTGTGCTTTTGGCACCATCTCCTCATCCCCCAGTGAAACTAGGGTAACTGCTGTCTGCTCCCCAAAGCTAACTGGGACTACCTCCTCCCCGAGCGCTACACTCACCAACCCAGGTGTCTGCCTACCAATGGGGGCTGTGTCTTCTTGGGGCATTGAGAGTCGCCCTTGGAGTATCGATTCTTGTAGCACTCTCTGCATTGGGGTACAATCCTCCCTATCTGCTTATCAAAACCCCTTCTATTTAGGCTCAGGCTGGGACTGGTTACCACTACCCAATGAAAATTATTTTGGGGGGCCTTCTGAGAGCTCCTTAATTTTAATTTTTTTTCCCCCTTCTTTGTTCTGGTGGGACCCCCGACCACCCTTGTGGGATTCTCCCCCAGATACCTTTTTAGACACTCCAGTGCTAGCCCAGTGATCCGCCTCCTTAGCAAGCTTCCTGAGGTCAGTCAGCTTGCTCACAACTAAGTTCTGGGGCAGCTCTGGAAAACAAATACTGAGCATGTGCTCTCTCAGAATTAGATTGTAAAACCAACTATAGACATTAACTTTGCTGCACCTCACCCAACCATTCAGTGCCTTGCTGGAGTAGTCTTCAAAATCCACCCAGGACTGGTTGGGGAGCTTCTGGATATCCCTGAACCTTTGGAGGTCAGCCCAAATTTAGCTATCAAGATAACTTTCATGGGGGAGTACCTGGTTTGGTCCCAACCTCTAAAGTGAGAATTGTGTCCTGCCCCACTGTCAGCATGTGTTTCCACAAACCACCCCCTCCCCCCAATCTACAGCTCTTCTGGGATCTTGTGAAACCTCAGGGTTACCTCGTAGGCTGGAAACCATTTATCAATGCCATCTGCCCCCACAAACTGGGCACCAAATCATTGGGGATGCAGACTTTTTTATCTCCTTTAGACACTGCAGGTATGCTGCCACCATCACTGCTGGACTCTGCCTGCCTTGCCTTGAGATCCTGCTCTTTCTTTTTAAGAGCCAGTTACAAATATTTCTCCTCCCAGGCCCTAATACCCTTCTTTTGTTCTGCCTTCATGGCCAGTTTCTTCTCTTCTATCCTGAGTCTGGTCAGCTCCAGCTGGAACTCTCTCTCCTTCCTCCTCTCCAGCAGCTCCTCATGGGAAAGACAGTGGGAGGATGAACTGCTACCTGTCCTGCATGGAGCTCCAAATCAGGGGTCAAGCCATCCCCTTTAGAGGGTGTTAGCTCTCAGGACGGAGATCTAAATCCTCTTCTTGCCTTTCCATCTCCTTCAGTTGCTGTAGAAAGTGAGTGGTGAACTTCCACCCAGGCCCTCAGCGCCTTTTGCAATTCCACCTTCCGGGTGGTGCTCTTGGCTGGAAGTCCTCTCTCTTTAGAGAACTACTTCTGCTGGGCCACAGTGTAGAACTCCATGTTTGCCATCTCAAACTCCGTGTTTGTAGAGGTGGATTCAGGCACAACAGACAGAGAGAATATTCAAAATAATAAAAATGACTAACTAGGGAGAATTTAACTCTAATTGGTCTTAGATTATTTATGTGAGGTGGTAGTGTAACACAAAATTACTGTTTGGCACTGCACGAACACAAGTCCAATACTCACCACTCAGCACCAGTGTAAGAAATTGAGTTACTGGTTAAGGGAAGTGAAACCCTTTTCAAGCAGCAACCACAATTCTTCTCAGGGTGAGGTCACAAGAAAACCCTAAATCAACCTGTGCGCAACCATTAGGTAGCTTAGCACGGAGAAGTCAGGCTTAACTCAGAGGCAAGATGTAAAGTATTTGTGCAATACTTCAAACAGTACCACAGTGAACACACCACAAAGAGATGCTGTTGAAAAATGGCCCTCTATGAAGGATCACCCCAAACATTTTGCCTTCCTCCTCCTGTTTTCTGACCTTGTTTTGTTGGCTTTAGGATTCTGATCACTTTATCACTGCCAACCAGTGCTGAAGTGCATGTGCACTCTCCTTTAAACATATCAAAATTGGTGTATACACAATGGGCAAATGTAATTTCCTTGCAAGTCTTTGTAAAGTGGTATACCACATATCCAGAGTCTGGAAATTAAATTTAAATTAAATGTTACTAGTGGGCCTGTAGCACTGATTGCGCCACCCAGTCAAGTAGCCCTTTAAACATGTCTCAGGCCTTCCACTGCAGAGCCTGTATGTGCAGTTTCACTGGCACTTCAACTTGTCATTTAAAACCCTTTGCCAAGCCTTAAACTCCCCTTTTATCACACATTAGTCTCCCCTAAGGCAGGCCCTAGGTAGCCCATAAGGCAGGGTGCTGTGTAGGTAAAAGGTAGGACATGTACTTTTATGTTTTGCATGTCCTGGTAGTGAAAAACCCCCACATTCATGTTTTACTACTGTGAGGCCTACTCCTCTTGTAGGTTAACATTGTGAATTCCTTCATATGCTTTTAAACAGTTATTCCTGATTAGAAAGGAGTAGCTGGGTCACATTTTAAATCTGTGGAATGGTAATGATGAATCCTCTTTACTAGTAAAGTTGGATTTAACATTACTATTTTAGAAATGTCACTTTTACAAAGCGATAAACAGGAAATGGCCCCCGCTGGCTATCAATCTTTGTTCTTTGAACTTACACAAAACAGCATGTTAATCCTGTGGGCAAATCTGGATTAATAGAAATTTTATATCTTTCAATACACAAATTAGTATTACACAAAATACCTCATGGTACATACATTGTTTCCAAATGAAGAGTAAACAAAAAAACATGTATGAATCACTTTGACAACAGACATCCACCCAGAATCACAAAATCACATTAAGACAGAAATTAAGGGAAAACAGAGATAATCAACTTTCGTCCAGAGCTAAAAAACAGGGAAATTCTCCAGAGCCACACCATTTGGGTGATATCGGGGTCAGCTCCAGTAATAGTTCATGGAAATCCCAGAGATCTGCAATGAGGAGTGGAGGTTATTAATTAAGATCTAACTTCCCTAATGCCGATGTACATTGCTTTCAAAAATGCGTTTGTTGAGTGTCTCTTTGTTCAAATAAGAAAAGGCCTTTTCAACTTTCTCACGTCCACAATCGCCGACGTGTTTCAACATCAACGCGCAGGATCAAATTTAAAGGAGTTCATCATCAGGGCAATCCTTATTGTTATCATTTGGACATTCTAGGGGGAAAGATGTAGTGAAACTACATATGTATATATACAACAATTTATCTCATTAGTAAAGTGTAGTTAGTAGTTATACCCACAAAAACAATATGAAAGCATACTTGTGAACACAGCATTCTACTTAAAATCAAAAAGTGAACTCATTACTATGCAATTAGAACCTGCACCATTAGTAACATGGAGGGCATAAAAAACGTCAACAACATCTGCTAATGAAACGATATACTAGGGCAGATCTGCATTGTTGTAATCATCCTTGCCAAAAATGTTACAGGAGGGTGTATGGCCACATGTGTTATGCAAGGTGTATCAGTTGCAATGGTGCAGAGAACTTGTGACTCTGTCATGAATCTTAAAAGGGTTGTGTACTTGCTCCTGATATTGTGCAGTGGTGTTTCCGGTGGCCACCTTAATCGTGTTACTAAAGATGGCGGTAACAAATGGCTTAATGAGGAGGCTCCATATTGATTGGAATAAGGGTGTGCCTTAAAGGAAAAAGAAACCACATTGCTAACCAAGCTGACCAACTGCGGTTGAAAAAACTTGGGGAGGTTAGCCGACAGTACCTGTACACAAAGTATTTTCTCCAGCGTTAGTCGTAATCCATATCAGGTTTGGCTGGCTTTTCTATCAACATGGTATTGACTCGCTCTCAGGGGACGCGTTGTGCTGCTCCCGCGTCGGGATTAGCACTGTGTGTGAGCCGGCATTCATTGTTAAGCTGAGGCACCGTGGTGGACGTGCCGTGGATTACGTAAAGTGATGTAAAAATGGCATGATGGGGAATGTAGTTTACTTTTTCAGGGAGGCATTCAGGAGCGCTGGATCTGTGCAAATCAAATACCGCTTTAGAGTATGGCCCAATTGAAAATTATGCTGTAGACAAGATGCACATCCCAGATGAATTTATTGAAAATTGATCCAATGGAGAAAGTATCGTGAATAATAAAGGGAAAAATTAGAGTGCCCGGGTATCCATGGATAAAATATCTACTGTGCAGAAGAGTTGAATCTAGTGTAGGTTGATGTTATTCCTTACATATTATTGATTTCCAACATTTCATTCAATCCTATCACCACAGTTCTTAGCTTCATAATCATAAATGCTTCTTGTCTCAGTAGGGACCTGTCATCTCCTGATCATACCTTCCGGAGTACTGTCCATTTCAGATCTTCAATGGTGTGTTTTAGATCCATGAAATGTTGGACCAGCGGGGCAGACAAGTTTCAGCATCTAATTCTTGATTTGTGTTGCCTGATCCTGTTCCACACTTCCTGACTTGTCTGGCCGATATATGCTTTTTAACATGGACATAAAATGCTGTAAATTACATTTCAGGATTGACAATTATTGAACTCATTGTGTTTGATTACTATACCATTGTATTTGAATTCGCTCGCTTCAATCGTGGATTCACATGCCAAGCAATTTTTACATCTTCTGTGGCCAGTAATGGATGGTAACCCTAGTAGGTTTCGTAGAATATATGAAGGTGTTTTCCTTTCCGTGTTTGAATGAACCAATCTGTCTATCAGGTTCCTATTGTTTCCTAATCGCTTTTTTCACTTCTGATGTATTGGTGTTAAACGTGGTGACACATATGAGGTGATCGCAAGTACTTTTTTCAACAGGTTCCAGTAGTGCTTCTTTAGGCATATACCAGGCCCTTTTCATGGCACTTTTGAGTAGCTTGTAGAGGTAATTTTGAGCTTTGAGTACTAAAATCAGTTGACATGCGTTGGCAAAGTAATTCTCTTTTTGGAACAGTTTCTTTGGTTTTATAAGACTTAGCTATACAGTATTATCCCAAAGGTTTCTCTGGTGGTGGCTTGAATACTGGAGAAAGGTATTTCTGTCTGTAGATTTAGTATATAATGTGGTAGAAATGTCACCCTCTTCGTGCTTTAAGTCAGATTCAGAACATTTATTTCCTCCCTACTCCAATGATCGCCATTATCGACGAGAGATGTAAGGAACTGAACCGGGGATGCGTCGCGTAGTGGCGGTTCTGAAGGTGATGCGGGCTGCCAGGACGATGCGAGTCTTTGCAACTGGTCCAATACATGCAGCAGCAGAAACACGCTGGTTCTGTTTGTGGTTGTGATGTGCTGCAGAAGAGATGCATCCATTCTGCTGGATCTACAGATGCTGGCAAATCCATTAAGCCAACTTCCAAGGGTTTAGGACTTGAGTGGAACCACGTGGCAGGGTAGACTCACAGATGGCGAAGTCCAGGTGCAGATGCCAGGTTGTTGGAAGCCTGTTATGTCCCTGCGGCTTCAGATCAGGAGGCCAGCCATCTAGCCCTTGGAGTCACTCTGGGTTCTGGGTTCAAGAGATGCAGGTCCAGTCTTTCTCAACCAGGCAAGAGAGCAGCAGGCAGCAGGTCAGTACAACAAAGGAGTGCAGTCCAGCAGAGTGGCAGTCCTTCAGCAGCACAGCAGTCCTTCTTCCAGCCAGAGTATCCACAGGTCTAGAAGTGTACTTAAGAGTTGGTGTCTGAGGGCCAGTACCTATACCCAGTTGTGCCATTGAAGTAGGGGAGAAGCTTCTAGATGTTTTCCTCTGAGGTTCCCAGGCATCCTGCCCTCCCTGTCCTGGCTCCAGACTAACTACAGGGGGTATGCAACTCTTTATGTGGAGGCCGGACACAGCCTATTCAGGTATAAGTGTGGCTGTGCCCAGCTCCTCCCACCCAACCTGCCAGTGATGGCCCATCCAGGCACACTTAAGCTCCCTGTTGTGTGTCGCTTTCTAGGAGGAGTACACAAAGCTCACTGGTCATCTACACCCGTCATGTGACGAGAGACAGGCAATGAATGGCTAAGGGAAGAAAATGACATCTTTCTAAAAGTGGCATTTTCAGAATTGCAATTTAAAATGTGACTTCACCATAAAGTTAGGATTTTAAATAGCGATTTCAGAGACACCAAATATGATAGCACTAACCCTCCCAATTTGGGAATTACACTTATAAAATGGAATAAGGCAACTCCAATGTTATCCTATGGGAGAGATAGTCTTTGCAGTAGTGAAAAATGAGTTTAACAGTTTTTCACTACCAGGACACGTAAAAGTTTTATAGTGTGCATCCTACTTTTCCAATACATTGCACATTGCTCTCTGGGCTCTCCAGGGCCTACCATGGGGTGGCTTATAGGTTTTAATAATGAAGGCTTGGTCTGGCAAAAGGTATCTTTTGCCAGGTCAAAATGGCAGTTTAAAACTGTACACACATCTCTGCAATGGCAGCCTGTGGCATCTTTAAAAGGCTACGTAAGCGGGTAGCACAATCAGTGATGCAGTCCCACTAGTAGCATTTAATTTACAGGCCCTGGGCATAGGGAGTGCCACTTTACTAAGGATGTATAAGTAAATTAAATGGTATAAGCCAATGTTACCATGTTTAGAGGCGAGAGCACAAGCACTTTAGCACTGGTTAGCATTGATAAATTGTGCAGAGTCCTAATGCCAGTAAAATCTAGATCAGAAAAAATGGAGGAGAAAGGCAAATAGTTTGGGGAAAGACCACCCTAAGGCTGACAGATCTAACAGATGCATTATATAACTTTTGATATTTATTTTGGCAGGAAGTAACCCACCTTCTTAAGGTAACCAAATTCTGAACTTCTCCAATAATTTTAGGTTCATTAACAGGTACAGTTTTTGATAACAATAATACATTTTATTTTTTTGAATGTTATTGCTATTGATTTTTGGTAAATTACTTTATACTAGTAATATTTTTTTTAACTTTACTTCTTGTCATAGTAGTATGGTATTTGTGCAAACCATAGACTTGATCCAGCACATGTCTTCCTGTTCAACACCATATTAAAAAAGATAACAATATTTTTGGTTGCCATTAACAAACATTCTTTCGTAACCATTCTATTATTTTACAGGAAGAAGTTCTCAAATCCCTTTTAAACCCTAATTTATTTATATTATTTTCTTTTTAGTTCATTCCTCCTACATTTTCTAGCCTTTATACCTTTATTATCTTAATTTGTTCTCATAGTAAAGGACTGACCAATAATTGTTCTTCAGATTTTTCCCTTCTCTTTCATTCTCTTTACTTATTTTCTTTTTTCGATCCTTTGCTCTTTCATAATTCTTTTTTTATCTTTTAGCGGCATCATACTTAATCACTCTATGTATTAGGCAATAAATAGAGTGTTTTTTACACTTTCATGTTTACATTCTTCTCACAATAGTATTCCATAGTTACATATCATACATTTTACTTAATGAGTATATGGTGTTAGTCTATGATTGGTGTAGTCAATAACAGTACCTCAAAATAAGCGATACACTTCTATGTACCACCTATTTTGAGGTACTTTCACTGATAGTTGTTATTAAATTGATGCTATTTCTATCACTCTATGTTCTTATAAATTAAATACAAATTGTCAAACATAAAATGTGGAATAATAGAGAAGTTGCTGCCATGTGCCCTCTGCTTAGATACCATAGCTCACCACATGAAAGGCTGACCATTTTAATATGGCCGCCCTACTGAATTATGCATCTTCTGAATCATGCATCTATTATTTCCACTTTAAATACATTCTTCTTTACATCTTTCAAGCACATATCTACTCATTCACTAGTTCACTAAGCATTAATATATTTGAGATAAACAACAGCATTGTCACTTAAAGAGAATGCCAAAGACAGGAGCAAATAGTAATCATTGACTTGTCCATTGCATCCACTGGCCAATCTGACATTGATCTAGCTCCAAAATAGCCAACTCATTGTCTTGGTGATTAGTGCTAGGATGCACATGTAGCAATTGAAACAATGAAGATAGACACAATGGATGTGTGTAAGGATTTTGTAATTTCTCGAGTTCTAGATACATTTATGCTTATGATCAGCATACTTTTATAAGCACTTCTATGAATACAATTTACACTCTTCCAACCACACTTGCAAACTCTGGCCTGCAATGATTCGAACAAAGCAAAGCACTGTGAAACCACACTAGATACAGAAGATCTCTATGACATATAAGATAACCAAACATGCATAACATGACATGAAATGACATGATATACCATGATACTACATAATATTCTATAATGCTGTACATTCTACAGATATTGCAAATCACCAAAGAGTTCTGGACAATGTAGAGGATCAAGGCAGTATGGAAGAGGGTTTTTCATTCCCCATAATACTTGTTCACATCATCACCCTTACCACATAATGCTTAAATCCTTGGTGCATTGCTCTACCATATGAAAGAGACAATATGTTTGCACACTTGAAGAATAAATGCAGAAGTGCAGTACATTTGCAATAATTTGTTGCTAAAAGATATTAGAATCAATTTAATGTAAGTTGCACTTAAAATGCAGTTGGTCAGAATGGGGAAACAGTCGGAACACCGTGGTCTAAACCACTTGTGTTGCGACTCCGCAAGCTAAACCACGCTTGCCTTAACCACGCATATACCCTGACCATGTATATGCATGGTTACGGCAATGCGCTGTCTAGCTGCTGGCTGCTGCGAACAAATGCAGGAAGACCTCACCGAAAGCGGTGAGGTAAGTGGGGCTGGGTGTAGTTCTGGGCTGGGGGTGGGTTTGGGGTTGTTTTTGTGGTGGTTCAGTAGGCTGGGGGGTTTGGGTAGTTTTATGGGCTGGGGTGGGTCAGGGTTGTTTTGTTGGCTGGGGGTGGGTCTGGTTTGTTTTGTGGGCTGGGGGGGGGGCGGGGGTTGTTTTGTGGGCTGGGGTAGGTTGGGGTAGTTTTGTGGGTAGGGGGTTGTGGATAGTTTTCTGGGGGGGGTCGGGGTAGTTTTCTGGGCTTGGGGTGGGTCGGGGCTGTTTTGTGGGGTGGGTCGGGGTTGTTTTGTTGGCTGAGGGGTGGGTCAGGGGTTGTTTTGTGGGCTGGGGTTGGTCGGGGTAGTTTTGTGGGCTAGGGGTGGGTTGGGGTAATTTCCTGCGCTGGGGGTGGATCAGGGGTAGTTTTCAGGGCTGGGGGTTGGTGGTAGTTTTCAGGGCTGGGGGTTGGAGGTAGTTTTCTGGGCTGGGGGTTCAGGGCTAGTTTTCAGGGCTGAGGGTCAGGGGTAGTTTTCAGGGCTGGGGGTGGGAGGTCGTTTTCAGAGCTGGGGGGTTTGTGGCTAATTTTCAGTGCTGGGGGGTGGGGGTAGTTTTCAGGGCTGGGGGTCAGGTGTAGTTTTCAGGGCTGGGGGGATTAGGGTAGTTTTTAGTATTATGTGTTAGGGTATTTGGCCTCAGGGCACGGGGAGGGGAATGGTTAGTCGGGGTAGTTTTTAGGGCTTAGGGTAGGGCAGGGTCGTTTTTAGGGCTGGGTCAGGGCTGGGCTGGGTCAGGCTAAGGGACAGGGTTAAGGGACAGGGTTTTAGGCCTCAGGGGGAGGGGAATGGGTAGTCAGGTTAGTTTTTAGGGCTTAGGGGAGGGCGGGGTAGTTTTTAGGGCTGGGGGTCAGGGTAGTTTTTTAAAATAGAGGTTTGCCTAAGGGCAGTGAAAGGGGTTGGGGTAGTTGCAGGGACAGTGCAAGGGGGTGGGAGCGGGTTGAAGTAGTGTTTAAGGGTTAGGGACATCGTGGGGTTGGAAGGGGTAGGGGTATTTGGACCTCAGGGCGTGGAGGGGGCAGGGGGGAGTTTGTATCTTAGGGCAGGGGATGGGGGCCACTACCTTAGCCACGCATACCAATTTACCATTCATGCCTTTATCATGAAATTACATGGGGAAGGCATGCGTGGTAAAGGAATGCATGGTTAAGACGCATTCGTTGTTTAGGTTGCATGGTAGAGGCATGCGTGGTTTACCCACTCGTGGTTCCATCACACAACCCTCAGAATGTGTAAAAACATGCAGAGAGAGTCTATTTTTTCTGTCTTTCCTGTAATTATCTACAGTGTGCAAAAAGTAAACATATTGCTCTAAAAATCTCCTTTCTGCTCTATGTCCTACCTTTTACTGGGGCTGCCGATCATGGAAATATGCATTATAGCATCACAACTCAGCTGTAGTAACTTATTACAAATGAGCAACTACACCATTTTGTTATGCAATACTGAAAATAATGACAGGTTTTCATACTGGGATTGCGGGCTCTCATCATTTTATAACATTACATGAGATAGTCTATTTGTGTTCATAATACTACTCATGAATGCAATAACTGTTCATTTAAAGCAATTATTTAATTTGATGCACTGTAGAGGTATGTTTGCTGAGAAAGACGTTTGTGGACAAAGTTACAATTGACCACTGTTAGAACTATCATCCTTAGGGTGGTCTTCCCCCAAAGTTTTTGCCTGCTTACCTCCTCTTTTTGCTGTATCTTTTTGCTGACCTTAGGACTCTGAGCACTTTACCACTTCTGACCAGTGCGAAAGTGCATGTGCTTCTCCCCTAAACATGGCGACATTAGGGTATACCCAATTGACATATGTAGTTTACTCGTAAGTCCCTCATAAAGTGGTATACGATATACCCAGGGCCTGTAACCTAAATGCTACTAGTGGGCCTAAAGCACTGATTGTGCCACCCACACAAGTAGCCTTTCAAACCTGTCCCAGACATGCCATTGCAGGGTCTGTGTCTCCTCGCCAAGCCTTAAACCCCTGTTTAATTACACATAAGTCACCTCTAAGGTAGGTCCTAGGTAGCTCTAAGGGCAGGGGGCTGTGCAAGTAAAAGGTAGGGCATGTACTATTAAGTTTTACATGTCTTGGTAGTGGCTAACAGCTCAATTCGTTTTTTCACTACTGTGAGTCTACTCCTCTCATAGGCTAGCATTGGAAATTCCTTAATACACTTTTAAGCTGTAATTCTTGATTAGAAAGTAGTAGCTGCATCATGTTTCATATCTTTGAAATGATAAATCATCTTTACTGGTAAAGTTGGATTTAGCATTACTAGTTTAGAAATGCCACTTTTAGAATGTAGAGAATGCACTCCTTCCCTTGTAAACTCGTTCTTCCCAAAAAAAATTGTCGTTTGTTGGTTAAAATCTAACGGACCGAGCTGATTATTTGAGATAATGGGGAAGGTGGATGAGGAGGTTAAGCCGCCGGCTGCGGTTTCATCAAGGTATTTTATAACTATCCCGCATGATGGAGCACCGAAACGTGGGGTGTTTACGTAGTCACAATGGGTGGCAATTTATCGGTTTAAAAGTGGGTTCAGTACATAGAAAATCGGGAATGACACTTTAGTTTGATTTGTTTTTTAGGAAGTTCAGCGAGGGAGGGCACGCATGGTTGGAAAGGGGAGGGAGGGGATTACTTGCTGTTTGATCAGTTGGGCTAGATATTTAGGGAATCACGGCATGCTGAAATGAGTGGGAGGTAGCAGGTTTGAGCACATAGTGAGCGTATTATGATTGTTTTTTATGATCGTGATTTAACAGCGAAGGTTAGCAGGGTACAACTGGCTGAATTGTCTTTTGTTTCTTGTAGAAACCCCTGACGAAGAGCCCATGAGGCTCGAAATGCATTGGGAATATAACGTGATGAGCCTACTCTGTTTTGTTTCACCTGTGATTTATGGAGTTACTGTGAAAAAGCCTCGAAGGGCACTCAGTAAACATTTTAAGACGCTAAAATAAAGATTGAAGGTGAAAGGACGCTGTCTCTGCAGTGTTTTGAAAAATTGGAAAGTGTTTAAAACAATGATGACGATGGATGCTTCAAGATTACATTTGATTACATTGGATAACGTTGGAAGAAATGAAAAAAAAGGGGAAGGTTTCCCATGTTTGCAGTGCGGCAGGTGGGGCGCGCATCAGCGCCCCTAAATATATTGTTTACTTTTAGAAAGTGGACATTTCTATGCTCTTACTGTTCTAGGCTGAGAAGAAATGGGGGCCTGTGCAGTTCAAGGGCCTGATTTGAAGTCACCCCACTTCAAAGATATAACTGGGTATAAGTACTGGGCCACTGACTCTACCAAGACAGTACGCTTCTGGACCTGTGAAGAACTCTGCCAGGAGTAAAGACTGCTGTGCTACAAGGATTGTCACTCTGTTTGACTGCTGCTCTGGAAGAACAGCTTTTCTGCTTTGATGTGTTACCCTGCTGCCTACTAATCTCTGCCCTGCTGAGGACAAGGACTGGACACATCTCACTGAACCCATAAACTCCAATGGCTTGCTGGCTTGCCCCCTGTTCTGAAGACTCAGGGCCACAAAGACTTCCTTCAACCCTGCAACAGCACCTGTACTCTGCCATCTGTGAGTCCTGCCCTGCCCTGCCCTGCCAAGTGGTGCCAATCCAGTCCTGGGCCCTTGAAAGGAGACTTCTGCTGTCCAGAACCATCAGAATCGACACAGTGATGACTTTGCGACGATCAGAACGGACACATTACCCTTCGATGCCAATGCAGGTGCCGGTCGATGGGAGTGCTTCGACAAACTGCGCGTCTGCACATTGACAGACAGCATGGTCCGACGATGACGCAGTGCCTGCATCATAAGGGGGTTCGTCTACGGAGCCTTCATTGCCTGCGCGGATTGGAACTGATGCATCGAGTCTTCGACGTTGATGCTTGCTCCATCCAAGGTACTTTTTCAGCAGGACCTATGTGAGTCCAGTAGCTGGCCTGCCCTCCATCGCAGTCAGCCTGAGCGCTATTTGCTTCTAAGCACTATTTTTTTTATTTATTCTTTAAAAATTCATAACTCTTTTTCTACTTCTTGGATTTTTGTCGTTTTGGTCTTGTTTTACTCATAAAATATGATCTTTTTTTCTAACCCGGTGTGGTGTATTTTTATGGTGTTTTCATTGTGTTACTGTGTGAATGTGTTGCACAAATACTTTACACATTGCTTCTTTAGATAAGCCTGACTGCTCTGTGCCAAGCTACCAGAGGGTGAGCACAGTTTATCTTTTAGTGTGTATCTAGCTTACCCTGACTAGGGTTGTGGTTCCTGCTAATACATGGTGCATACTTTGACAACCAGAAACCTCATTGATAACAACCACAGTACACAAAAGTCTCTCACATTGATTTCTTGCGATGTCACTATTAGGCCAGACAAGGGATGTGATTTCCAGTGATGTCTTCACCATTTTTATTAGTGATTTAAAAGTAGAAACACCCAACCTATTTTGGTCACAGAATTTTTGCACGTACGGAATTGAGTCCTGAAATAAGGACAAACAAATATACCACAGTTTTTGCCTAATTATTGACTTACATCTAGCTTTCCACTGTGCAGCACAAAATACCCTCTTGTCTCTAACTGAAAAAAAACATCCACAGCTTGACTGCCCTGGGTATTTCATTACCATAGTCGTGTAACAGCTTTGGTTGGCATGTTAACACTGTGCTGGTGAGGCAGCCTACAACGTCCAAATGACAGACAACACGGACCTTAGATAAAATGAAGGCTTTACTTCTCTGTTCAAGCCAGCAGCTGTCGCCATGTTTGTTCTTAAATGCTTGCAGTGCTTGCGCGTTTCCATCTGAGTAACACTCCATCTTTGTCTGCGCCTAGCAATCACACTCATCAGCGCTGTGTAAACAAAAGAGGCACTCTACATTTAATATATGCCTCGCTTATCTTGAAGCAGGAACGGTACATTGGTTTGTCTTACAATATATTCAATGTTAAACGCAAGGCATGTGAAGAGCATTTCCACAATATTTACCCGCTGTACTTTAAGAATTCATATTGTTTGCAGCACCACCTCTGCACACAAATTCTATGTGTCTGTGAATGCCTAGCCTCTAATTTTCTCCACATGTCAGTAAACTCTCCTCTCATTTACGCACCGCAGGGCAATCTGCTTTAAAAGAGGAGCGAGCCAGCTGAAGGAAGGAGCGCAAAAGCTGGAGTAGTTGTAGCCAGGTGTCAGGGAGTTAAACAGGGACATTTACATGAGTGGCTATCAAGAAATGTGCACTTTAGCTTAAAGCTAAGCTACATAAAAACAACTGCATTTATTTCATGAGCAGAATCCATGGGCACCGCAACATAGAAGGCGAGGGTAGTAAAATGTCTCTCTCACCTCCCTGAAGGCCCACTTGTAAGACTTGCAGGCCATTGAAGTTGGCTATCACATGCCCACCACTCCTGGGGCCTCCACCACCCCTAAAGAACTTAAACTCCCCCACCCTTCTGCCCTTCAGTCCCACAGGAAGAGAGCCCTCCCGAAGGAACATGATCCTGACGCATCACGTTCCCCTCTAATATATAAAGCATTGTTGCTTTCTAAATAGGTTTGCTCTCTATTTGTCCCAATACATACACGCCAAATACATTCATACATGTCCCATACAGTCAGGGGTAGTAAGCGCTATAAAAAAGTAAACATAGTTACACACATACAAATGCATACATAAACAAAAGGTGTGAGAAGTTGGCCTGGCATATGCTGTCCACTAGTTATAGTGAGCACCTTGCACCAGTCCAAACGACCCTTATTGGTGATAGGTTTAAAGACAACCTTTATTGAAAGCTATCCTAGTGGTATCTATGGAGAGCAGCCTTCAGGCTAAGTCTTGAAGGAGTGTAAAGCAGCTTGGTTTACCAGATTATAACCGCTTGAATAACTAAATGAAAGGAGAACCACACAAGATATATATAAAATATATGTATTTATTTCTAAACACTAACTACTAATCTCTTTATGAGATTAGAGTTCAAGATACACAGTATCACAGTATTAAAACGACAGTAAATAGCACAATACACAGTGGGCTCCAGGGGAGACCAAACCATATACTAAGAAAGTGGTATAAGAAATACAACTTGACTAGACACAGTGCCTAGAGCACGTAGAATCGCTGGGACCCCAAGGAACCACCCAAGGTAGTGACACAGGAGACCCACGGGGGAAGTGTGCAGTGTGAGAACACAGCCGTGAGCGCCGTAGGATTCAATGCGGAAAGTTGCGGTTGGAATTTTAAAGCAAAAGGACACTTAGGAGAGGACTTTGAGCAAACCCCTTTAGACTTAAGGGGTTCTAGGGCCAAAACCCACGGGAGCACCGGAGTACTCGAGTTACCTCACCCAGGGAAGCCGGGTGCATAGGTGTCAAAAGGTGTCGGGAATCGTTGTCGTTTTCAATGGCGATCTGCTACAAAGTGCTGCTGCCGTGAAGAAGAAAAGTGTCCGGTGTGATCCAAGCCTGGATCAAAGATGTGAAGAACCTGAAAGCAGAGGGGACAAAGTCTGGGTCACTAGCCAGTGACCAGGAGCGGAGCAATCGAATGCCCACCGATGTCGGGTGCTTCAGGTGCGAAGAGGTGAAGCTTGACTCTGCAGCCATGGGGTACTGGAGACGTCGGCGACAACCAGGAGCTGGATTCGAGCTGTCCCACAAAGGATGTCGAGTGCTGGGGTGTCGGTGATTGGATTGACCACAACAAGCCTTGGCAACAGCAACCCACGCAGGAAAAGAAAAGATGCTTCTGTGCGGACCAGCAAGGTTCTGGGGACTCACCAAGCAATGGAGAGTCAGGGCACATCTGGAGCAATCAGGGAAGCCCAATAAAAGTTAGAGTTGCCTTCTTGGGGACCCACAGGTCAACGGACCAGGGATCGCAAAGGGACCTCAAGAGGAATCACAAAATGGTGGCCCACGGAACACTTGTTGAGTGTAGGCCAACAATCTTCAGTGCAATTACTGCTCGGGGTCAGGGCTACAAGTAACCCAAAGCTCAGCCTCAGGGGTTGCCGGAAAGCTGATGCTTCTGCAAATGGTTGCGGTGTCCAGGGGTTCGGGTTGCACGGTCTCCATAAGGGGGGTACGGGCCTCAGACTTGCTGTAGGCACAGATCGATCTCAGAGACCTAGGAAAACCCACCTCCTGTGTGGCAATATTCTTCGGAGTCCGTCGGAGCTCGGAGATGCCTACCGGTCAGTTGTGTTAAAGGTGCCTGCCTTGCAGGGGAGTAACTCCTTTACTCCAAGGGAGATTCTTCAGTCGTCCAGCGTCGTGCAGATCGTCGAAGTACTTGGTTTCTGGGATCAGAGTTTAGTCCAGGTGTAATCTAAAGTCCTGTAGTCAGGGTTTGCTACTTTATACCTAAGGAAGGGGTTGGACAAACTCTGGGGACCCACCTATGGGAGGGTCAGGAAAGAGGGGTGGCTACACCCATTTCCTTTGTCCAGTTTCGCGCCAGAGCAGGGGCTGTGTCCCCCTGCAACCGGTTTGAACTGGACTAAGCACAGGGACACCAAATGTGTCCCCAGTGCAGACTTCAAAGCACTCTGAGAGTGCACCCACCCAGCCCCAATACACTAGAGCCTGTCTGGGAGGTGGTCACACCTCCCTGTGACAGGAAACCTATTGTCCAAGCCTCCCCTGCCGGAGTTTCGTCCAGCAGCAGGAGGGCAGACTCGTGTCTGTGGCTGCAGCATCCATTTTGTGATGCTAGGGCTCTGTTAGCTGGTACCGGGTATACCGGTGCTGCCATGTCTCTCCCTCTAGAAGGGTGGGATCATACACCCACACCAGTTACTGGTGTGGGGGTATGATTCCAAGGTGTTTGACACCAAACACGACAGTTTTCCATGCAGCCACTCCAAAGTTAGCATTTACCATTTGGTTATAATGCACTTAATAGTATATGGTCTGGCTGCATCACAAACAACCCCGGAATGAAGATTCCGAAAGCTGATAGGTTTTACATGTGCAGTGATATGGAGAGATATAGGGAACCTATATCTCAGTAAGGGGTGAATACACCACCTTACACAGGCTGCTGTAGCAGACCTGTTGTGCCATTTTAAAAGGCTTCCCAGGGGTGGCACAATGCATGCTGCAGCCCCTGGTAGGCCTCTGGGGTACCTATGCCCTGGGTACATAGTATACCATATACTAGGGACTCACAAGGGTACCCCAGAATCCAATCTGGAGTGTACCTAAAGTACATTCAGTCAATTTAGAGTAGAAAGCAGATAGACTGGGGTCCTGATTAGCAGGACCACAGTCTGGCTAAGTCGAAAAACAGTGAAACATCAGCAAAAAGTGGGGGTAACTATAAGAAGCAGATCCTACTCTCCTACAAAAGGCACCCAGAATCATAACTTTACCCTAATCGGACACAGTCACAGAGGTGAAAAAAATGAACACACGTAAAAAGATCAAAATTGTGAAAGAGTAAATAAGTGCAGAGAGTTTGACTGGGCAGATGACTCCTTCGAAACATAAAGGAAACCATCCCAACTACCGGAACAAAATACTCCAATTCACATCAATTAATAGGCGTGTGCAAATATCCAGGGCCTCATGTTCCCAGGCTGTGTGTGATAAATAAAGGAGCTGGGGCCTTTAATATGACAGGTTTTTAATCTGTCCTCTGCAATCCAGTAAAAAGTGATAAAAAAATTAAAAACATACATTTTCTAGTGTTATGATAGCTCTGTACACTGCTGAACTGGATTGGCCATATTCAGGAGCCTGACACATTTCTAATCAACTGGTGCCGATCACTCCAGCAATACACACCCAGCCAACCACTTGTCTTAAGAAACTTCACAAACTTATTGGCACTCAACCGCATTAGTTATAACAATTACAAGAAATCCTCATTCATACATATAGAGCGGGGCACAAGTCTAGCAGTGCCAATGATGACAAGCATTGGCAAAACCATAAATGTTGCTTGTTCAAATATATCTTTTGTGAAATGTGCAGATGAGTGTATTTGTCAAGAGACACTGGAAATATTGTTTTGGATGAGTTTGCATGTTGCTATCTGGATTGGTAATTTGGTCTGTAGTTTAGGTCTGTTTTTCATCTGTCTGGACCTATTGTTTTCGAAACGTGAATATACACATAGATGAGGCCTTGTATCACCCCAGCGCTTAAAAAGCGAAGTGGCGACGTTACCTGTGGACTATTTGTTACGAGTATGAAACCCTAATTCATATTTAAATAAGGAAAAGAAGGAGAAGAACCAGGTAATCAGGCAAAAACACAGCCTTTTCTGAACTATCTAGTTCTGATAAAACTCAGATCAAATTAGATTTGCCGAGTGGTAAAAGACTGGTAACACTTTTCCGGATAGATATGTAACTCAATTCTACAATTATATATATAAAAAAAAAAAGGAAATATGGGAAGAGGGGCACAAAGTGAGGTTGTAAGAGGGTATGGTTATTACCATCCGGTTATAACCACACATCACACATCTACTTGTGGATCATCATTTTGTTCACAACTAAGCTGCTCTGGTTCAACAATCTGTGTGTATTTCAGATGGCACTGATCAGTTCGGTCAAATGAGAGGTCAAACTTGAGTGTAATGCCTTAAAGAGAGGTGGATGTTGGAAGATTCTTCATTTAACAGGGTCTAGTAGTGTATAAATGTGATGCTACAGATCAGTTTGAACTATGATGCATGGAGAGGGACTTTGTGTGGGCCTCCAAACATAGAGAGAGTGAGACAGAAACTCAATTGATGGTCCCTTGACTTTAAAAACATATTTCTCATTCATTTATATAGTGCTATGTACTATTATAAGCAGCCATTCATCAATTACAATGATTTCAGTACACTAGAAAAATGAACAACCCACAGACAAAATGAAATATGTGTCTACGTTTTTGCACTGCCCTATCACTGTGTACACACATACTTCTTAAGACTGCATGACTATTAGCCGTAAATTGAAACAAAATCAGACAGACACCTAGGAACAGTATGATAAAGTACCTATCAAGCAGTGCAAACCACTCTGCTAAATGTGCATTTAGACTACCTCTCACGTGGTCATAGTTTCTCAAGCTATTTATCACCCACGAGGCCTTATTTGAGAATCCTTGCAGCTTAAACAGAATCTTTTGGCGTCCCAAGATGTACAGACATACATTATTGCACTCTAAGTGGAAACATGGCATGAGTGAGGAATAAAAAATTAGCTAGCATTCGCGCCAAGAATTTTCAAATCTATTAAGGACACGGAGGCGAGGATTATGCTTCTCTTTCTATTTATTGCCACTCACAGCAGCCAATGAAAAACTTGTATTTATGTAAATAAACTACATTTCCCATGATGCTCATGGTACACATCACATCCTGTAGAGCCCCATAAGAGCCACCATCACCGGAACTCGTCCTCTTTCTTTGCTTCGAACAGTAAAAGTCCAACATAATAACTTAAGTCCAACACAATCCTCCAACGTGGAAGAACCAGTCCAGCTGGGAAGTACGTCTTCTTAACCAGGATTACACTTAATCCATCTTCTTCTCAGATGCTGAAAGAATGAGAGACAAAACAACCCGTAACTTCTGCATAACCAGAATATATATACAACGGGTGGGTAGCAATTACAATACTGTAATGTAATCGGGTGGGATAATCCTCGCCTCCGTGTCCTTAATAGAATTGAAAATTCTTGGCGCGAATGCTAGCTAATTTTTTATTCTATTACAGGACCGGAGGCTTTGTATTATGCTAGTTTAACGCTGATTAAAAACCACAGAGGATATATCACCCACCGGTTTATAATAAAACTGTTTAAATGTTGACTAAGAGGACCAATCTGCAGAATGCATGATATCCTGAACAGTAGAACCCAACATGAACGTCTTAGAGGCCATGGCGCCTTGGACAGAATGTGCCCCAAACACTTGAGTATCAATACCTGCTTCTTACATAACAGATTTTAACCATCTGGCTATAGTAGCCGCAGTGACAGGTTTGTAAGGCTTCTGCAAAGCAATTAATAATTGCACCACACCATCAGGCCGAAGAGACCTGGTACATTCTTTGTATGCCTTAAGGCAGTGAATAACACAGAGCTTGGGATTGCTAGGAAAGGCATGATATTCTACATTACGTGACATAGTTTTAGTCCTGGAAGTGATGTTAAAAGAAACTCCTTCAGAAGTAAATACTCTACCTGTAATGTCTAGAGCTTTGATATCCGATGAACGTCTACACGCGGCCAAACATAACAGCATGGCCAATTTGGATGAGAGTTGTTTCCTTGCCAACATATCGTTGCTGGGCCATTGATTGAACAGGGAAAGAACTAGCGAGACATCCCACAAAGAAGAATACTTCGGCTTGGGCGGATTAGCTACTCTAATACCTTTCAAGAGTCTGCAAATTAATGGATGCATCCCTATTGGTTTGCCCTCAAGCTGAGAATGGCCCGCCGAGATGGCGGAACGGAAATTGTTGATGGAACGATATGCCAGACCCTCAGAAGCCTTTTTGGACAAAAAATTTACAACATAGGATAAGTCTGCCTCCACGGGATCCACGTGCTGTTCCACGCACCAACGAACCCAGCATTTCCAGGCTGAAGAGTACCTTTTCCTGGTGGAAGGGGCCCAAGCTTAGTTGATAAAGTCTGAAGCTTGTTCCGAAAATCCTGGCATGTGCCAACGTTGCCGGAAAGTCTCCAGGCCATCAGGGACAACTGCCCCGATATTACCATCGGGTGCATCTCTCCATGAGGGCCCTGGAGCATCGTTGAGGACCAGGGAATCCTCCTGGGAAAGTCGCAACTCGCCTCCAATAACATTGGGAACCAAGGCTGTGACTTCCACAGGGGAGTTACTAAAATCACTTCCGCCTTCTGGCGCATTACCTGTGTGAACACTCGGGGGATCAGAATGAAGGGAGGAAAGGCATAATTCAGATTCGGCGTCCAATCCTGTGAAAAAGCATCCGTCGCCAGAGCCAACGGATCCGGCCTCCAGCTGAAAAACTTGGTCATTTGACGATTCAGTCTGGAGGCAAACTGGTCTATCTCGCAATGTCCCCAGATCGCCTGCAGCCATTGCACTATCTGGGGCTGGAGCTGCCAATCGCTGTAGTCTTTGAGGTGTCGGGAGTTCCAGTCTGCCACTACATTCGATTGGCCCAGAATATACTCGGCTATGACCGAGATCTGATGACTCAGGCAATAATGCCAAAAATCCTTCGCTATTTCCACTAACATTGAAGACCTCGTGCCTCCCAATTTGTTGATGTATTGAACCGCTGAGATGTTGTCCATCCGCAAAAGGATACAACACGAGACTTGTTTGGGTGACAGAGTCCTGATCGCGAACGACCCTGCAAGGAGTTCTAGGCAATTGATGTGGAGGTCCAGCTCGCCTAGGGACCAACGCCCTCCTGTGGAAATATTTCTGCAGCGCGCTCCCCAGCCCCAACGGCTGGTGTCGGACTCTATGATGACCTCTGGCAGAGAGACGAAAATGGCCCTGCCGTTCCATGCCTCTACGTGGGCAAGCCACCACTGGATCTCTTCCCGTACTTCTTGGGAAAGGGGTACCATGTCCGTGTAAGAGAGGCCTTTCTGCAGGTGCTGAATCTTTAGTCTCTGAAGGGCCCGGTAATGTAGGGGCCCTGGAAATATCGCTTGAATGGAGGACGCTAGAAGGCCCACTATCCTGGCAATCACTCTGAGTGAGATCATCCGTTTGGATAACAGAGAGCACAGCTCCTTCTTGATATCCCGAAGTTTGGAGCGTGGAAGACTCAACTGAGCCGTTTGAGAATTTATGACAAAACCCAGGAAATCTATCGTCTGGGTCGGACACAGCACTGACTTGGGCTCGTTGATCACGAACCCCAGATTTTGTAGGGTAGCAATGGTCATGCGTAAATGCTGCATTGCCAGAATTGGAGATTGCGCCATGATAAGAATGTCGTCTAGATAGACTATCATGCGAACTCCTTGTTCCCTGAGATAAGCTATCACCGGCTTCAGTACCTTGGTGAAGCACCACGGTGCCGAGGAAAGTCCGAAAGGAAGGACCAAATATTCGTACCACCGGTTCCGCCATTGAAATTGCAGGAAACGACGATGGGGAGGAAAGATGGGAATAGACAGATAGGCGTCCTTCAAGTCCAGTCGGACCAGCCAATCCCCTTGTTTCAGGAGATCCGCCAAAAGATGGATGCCCTCCATCTTGAAATGTTTGTAGGTCATGTAATGATTGAAATCTTTCAAATTGAGTACCAACCTGTAACCTCCGCCTTTCTTTTGCACTAGAAAAATATTGCTGCAGAAACCGCGAGGGCCCTCGTCGCAAAACGCTATCGCGTGTTTCTGCAGCAATTCTTCGAGTTCGGCATCTATAAAATCGCACTCTCGTTGGGAAAAAGAAAGCTGTCTGGGTTGCCTGACCTGAGAGGGGGTCTGAAAGAAATCGAGATAAAAACCCTGAATTGTCTGCAATATCCAAGCATCCTGAGATAGTTGAACCCAATTGTGAAAGAAAAACTGAGTACATCCCCCCAGAGGTAGTACGAATTTGTCTGGAGCACTTACCTGAAGATTCCGGGTTCTGAAAGCCTCCCCGGTACGATCCTCTGTTGAAGCGCCTCTTGTTGGAACGCTGCCTGGTGGGGTAAAAGGTTCCGCCACGGGTGGAGTCCCACTCTCCCCTGCCTCGACCGAAGTCGCCTCTCTGAGGACCTTGGGAGAATTGGCGGCCAAACGAACGTCCTCGGCCTCGTCCAGCCCTGTTGAAAACCCCAGTGTGAAAAACCCTTTTGATGCCTGACTGCGCCTTATCCAGAGTCGTGAAGGTGCCTACATACTTGGCTACGTCTTTGACGAAACGGTCCCCGAACAGGTTCCCGTCCGCCAGGGGACCAGGCTCTGCCGCGGCAACTCCGTGAGATTGGAGTCCATGCGCATAAGGATTGATTTGCGCCGCTCCGTGGAAATTGCACAGTTAGCATTACCCAAAAGACATATGGCCCGTTGGGTCCAGCCCGCCAGGACATGGGGGTCTACTGCGGTCCCAGATTCTTGCGCATCTAAAGACATCTCCAGGATCTTAGCAAGGGGCCCGACAACATCTAGGAGTTTATCCTGGCACCCACGCCAGGCGCGATCAATACCCTTCTTGGGGTCCTTCGCGAACTTCTTTAGGAAAGTCAAGAGGCTGGAGTCTATATCTGGGGGTTTGGCCACCTTATCGGAAATATCCAGTCTAGGGCATTCTGAACGGAGCCTGTTGCGCACCTCTTTGTCAAAGCTTTTACGAAGGTTTTCGCGCAAGTATGCAGCAACCTCGGGAGCAGGTAACCAAGCAGACGACCTGGGATGAACTATATCGGCTGGGTTAAATGTAAATGGAGTGAGAATAGCCTGAGACGCTTCCGCATTCTTTGATTTCTTCGTTCTCTTCTTAGGAGGAGACTCGTCCGGGGTGCCAGTTCCTGTAGTATCAGGATCTGTGTCAGTGTCTGGAGCCTTAGCTTTGTTGGCGTCGGGGCGAGGAAGTGAAGAGTATGAGGCAGAGTGAGGCCAGGGCTTATTTTGGGTAGTGTCTATGGGAGTAGCTGCCGGAGCAGTGAAACCATGACGTTTAGCGAATTTTTCTAGCTGTTTTGTTATTGGTTTCAAGGCAGTAGCTAGCGCCTGCTGTACAGTTCCCGGAACTGCTTTCTCCAGGGCCTTGTTGACCGACTCCTGGACAGAAGCGTCCAGAGCCTCAACAATGTTGTCCTCTATGGAAGGGTTTGTTACTTCCTCTTCATAAATGGTATCATCCTCGTCATACTGGACCCATTCCTCCATTGTGGGACCAAGTTTGAAAATATATTTGCCCCCAAGGCAAAGGACAATGAGGAGTAGAGGGGGGAGCCAACTCACAGCACAGAAATCAGAGAAGGTACCTGGCTCCTCAGCATAGGCTGTATCACAATTCTTGCAGCCCACAGGGCGTAAGTGGAGCCAAAGAGCAATATTTTATACAGGAGGTGTGCTCTCTCCAGGCCCAAACCGTTATTGCAGCCAGCCAGGCGTAGGGGTGTTGCTCGGTGGACAAGAGCAGGTGGAATGAACAAAAACGAAGAAAAACGAAAGAAAAACGGGCAGTAGCGGCGTGCGTAGCCCAATCCTACCAAATTATAGCCGAATTGGGCTACGCACGTCGAAACATGAAGGATATGGAAGGGGAAGGCTCCTTTGCGCACTCGGCCGATGAGGGAGGGCCTCTGCGCATAGAATACAAAGAAATAACCCCCGCCGTAAGCCGAGCGGTACCTGAGGAGCGTGAGGGGAGAGGAACAGCAAAGCGCCGGCAGCGCCAAATACCGTCCCGCAAAGCGGGAAATTCAAAAGTGCTTCCCCTGTGCTGGGAACACTCCGTCTTGAGCGTGCACTTCCCGATGGCAGCGGGGGCGCCGCAGCTCATCCGGAGACCGAGCGCGGGACCCGCGCTGTGACAGGCAGAACTGTTAAGGCAAATCCGAAGGTCAGTGAGGCAAAGCACATCAAGCTCGATAGTCGGGCACAATCAATATGCAAAGCGATACAAAAGGGGATGATGGACGGAACGTTTGAGCCAATCAAACACTCACCCCCAGTCAACTGATCTGGGTTTAATCCATCATCATTCTTTAGCTCACTCCACCACCCCAGTTCAGACATGGCCATATGCAAATCAGTCTGACCCTGTGCCTCATGGGAACAGTCCAGCCCGAACTGCCAAGCCATGTCTTCCCTGGACCGGAAACAAGCATCCTAGGACCGGTTTCTGGCATTCCAGCCGTCATCAGCCAGGCTTGCTTGAATCCAGTGGCAAAGTGAGCAAGGGACCCACGTCTGGGCATACCCCCGCCAACTTAGGGCGAACAAAGCGAAACAAAAGGGGATGATGGACGGAACGTTTGAGCCAATCAAACACTCACCCCAGTCAACTGATCTGGGTTTAATCCATCATCATTCTTTAGCTCACTCCACCACCCCAGTTCAGACATGGCCATATGCAAATCAGTCTGACCCTGTGCCTCATGGGAACAGTCCAGCCCGAACTGCCAAGCCATGCCTTCCCTGGACCGGAAACAAGCATCCTAGGACCGGTTTCTGGCATTCCTGCCGTCATCAGCCAGGCTTGCTTGAATCCAGTGGCAAAGTGAGCAAGGGACCCACATCTGGGCATACCCTCTCCAACTTAGGGCGAACAAAGCGATACAAAAGGGGATGATGGACGGAACATTTGAGCCAATCAAACACTCACCCCCAGTCAACTGATCTGGGTTTAATCCATCATCATTCTTTAGCTCACTCCACCACCCCAGTTCAGACATGGCCATATGCAAATCAGTCTGACCCTGTGCCTCATGGGAACAGTCCAGCCCGAACTGCCAAGCCATGTCTTCCCTGGACCGGAAACAAGCATCCTAGGACCGGTTTCTGGCATTCCAGCCGTCATCAGCCAGGCTTTGCCACTGGATTCAAGCAAGCCTGGCTGATGACGGCTGGAATGCCAGAAACCGGTCCTAGGATGCTTGTTTCGGTCCAGGAAGACATGGCTTGGCAGTTCGAGCTTGACTGTTCCCTTGAGGCACAGGGTGAGACTGATTTGCATATGGCCATGTCTGAACTGGGGTGGTGGAGTGAGCTAAAGAATGATGATGGATTAAACCCAGATCAGTTGACTGAGGTGAGTGTTTGATTGGCTCAAGCGTTCCGTCCATCATCCCCTTTTGTATCAGCTTGTTCGCCCTAAGTTGGCGGTGTATGCCCAGACGTGGGTCCCTTGCTCACTTTGCCACTGGATTCAAGCAAGCCTGGCTGATGACGGCTGGAATGCCAGAAACCGGTCCTAGGATACTTGTTTCGGTCCAGGAAGACATGGCTTGGCAGTTCGAGCTGGACTGTTCCCTTGAGGCACAGGGTCAGACTGATTGCATATGGCCATGTCTGAACTGGGTGGTGGAGTGAGCTAAAGAATGATGATGGATTAAACCCAGATCAGTTGACTGAGGGTGAGTGTTTGATTGGCTCAAGCGTTCCGTCCATCATCCCCTTTGTATACGCTTTGTTCAGCCCTAAGTTGGCGGGGTATGCACAGACGTGGGTCCCTTGCTCACTTTGCCACTGGATTCAAGCAAGCCTGGCTGATGACGGCTGGAATGCCAGAAACCGGTCCTAGGATGCTTGTTTCCGGTCCAGGAAGACATGGCTTGGCAGTTCGAGCTGGACTGTTCCTTGAGCACAGGGTCAGACTGATTGCATATGGCCATGTCTGAACTGGGGTGGTGGAGTGAGCTAAAGAATGATGATGGATTAAACCCAGATCAGTTGACTGGAGTGAGTGTTGATTGGCTCAAACGTTCCGTCCATCATCCCCTTTGTATCACTTTGTTCGCCCTAAGTTGGCGGGGGTATGCCCAGACGTGGGTCCCTTGCTCACTTTGCCACTGGATTCAAGCAAGCCTGGCTGATGACGGCTGGAATGCCAGAAACCGGTCCTAGGATGCTTGTTTCCGGTCCAGGGAAGACATGGCTTGGCAGTTCGGGCTGGACTGTTCCCTTGAGGCACAGGGTCAGACTGATTTGCATATGGCCATGTCTGAACTGGGGTGGTGGAGTGAGCTAAAGAATGATGATGGATTAAACCCAGATCAGTTGACTGGGGGTGAGTGTTTGATTGGCTCAAACGTTCCGTCCATCATCCCCTTTTGTATCGCTTTGTTCACCCTAAGTTGGCGGGGTATGCCCAGACGTGGGTCCCTTGCTCACTTTGCCACTGGATTCAAGCAAGCCTGGCTGATGACGGCTGGAATGCCAGAAACCGGTCCTAGGATGCTTGTTTCCGGTCCAGGGAAGACATGGCTTGGCAGTTCGGGCTGGACTGTTCCCTTGAGGCACAGGGTCAGACTGATTTGCATATGGCCATGTCTGAACTGGGGTGGTGGAGTGAGCTAAAGAATGATGATGGATTAAACCCAGATCAGTTGACTGGGGGTGAGTGTTTGATTGGCTCAAACGTTCCGTCCATCATCCCCTTTTGTATCGCTTTGTTCGCCCTAAGTTGGCGGGGTATGCCCAGACGTGGGTCCCTTGCTCACTTTGCCACTGGATTCAAGCAAGCCTGGCTGATGACGGCTGGAATGCCAGAAACCGGTCCTAGGATGCTTGTTTCCGGTCCAGGGAAGACATGGCTTCGCAGTTCGGGCTGGACTGTTCCCTTGAGGCACAGGGTCAGACTGATTTTCATATGGCCATGTCTGAACTGGGGTGGTGGAGTGAGCTAAAGAATGATGATGGATTAAACCCAGATCAGTTGACTGGGGGTGAGTGTTTGATTGGCTCAAACGTTCCATCCATCATCCCCTTTTGTATCGCTTTGTTCGCCCTAAGTTGGCGGGGGTATGCCCAGACGTGGGTCCCTTGCTCACTTTGCCACTGGATTCAAGCAAGCCTGGCTGATGACGGCTGGAATGCCAGAAACCGGTCCTAGGATGCTTGTTTCCGGTCCAGGGAAGACATGGCTTGGCAGTTCGGGCTGGACTGTTCCCTTGAGGCACAGGGTCAGACTGATTTGCATATGGCCATGTCTGAACTGGGGTGGTGGAGTGAGCTAAAGAATGATGATGGATTAAACCCAGATCAGTTGACTGGGGGTGAGTGTTTGATTGGCTCAAACGTTCCGTCCATCATCCCCTTTTGTATCAATCAATATGCAAAGCGGCGTGAGCCAATTCCAGATACAATGGTATAACTTTACATCAATAGCACATAGAGTACACTTAACTGTCTGCGTGAGCAGCAAAGAAAGAGGACGAGTTCCGGTGATGGTGGCTCTTATGGGGCTCTACAGGATGTGATTTGTACCATGAGCATCATGGGAAATGTAGTTTATTTACATAAATACAAGTTTTTCATTGGCTGCTGTGAGTGGCAATAAATAGAAAGAGAAGCATAATACGAAGCCTTCGGTCCTGTAATAGATTTTTCTGTGCTGAGTGAACAGAAATATCACTATCACAGAGATATTAAACATCATCTGATGAGCTGACTGAGCGCCATGATCGGAAAGTTTGTGTGCTGAGTGTGTCCTTTATCTGTGGGGGTGAACATGACTCATGAGGCTCCATTTTCATTTCCTTAAGGCGGTTCATTGTCACCTCAAAATATGTGCCTGATTTGTGTTGATTTTAAAACTGATATTTTCCGTTTCTTTTATTCGATAACTTTCATTTTTGATCTCTGGTAATGAGTACATGATGAGTACTTATCCTCGAACGTGCTCTAACTCCAGTACATGGTGACTAGTGGGAAAAAACGAATTGGCTCATTCGGTATAGATTTAAATACACGGTAAAATTGCAAAGACTGCACAAGAGGCAAACAAATAATTACCCAATTTGGACTGAAATGCGGCCTTACACCACCCACAACTGGAACTGTAAACATGGCAAAAGTAGAGACAGGTAGCTACAGGGTTAACATGCCAAACCAATCCAATTTGACATACTTATGCTTACATAAATAGGTCAACTGTGTATTGTACCCTGATGCCCACAGGGCACAGTTACGTAACAGTGAAACATGAAAGTTATCCTAGCTCACATGATTTGGTGGTAACAAAAACAACAAAGGACTGTTGGCTCATAGACCTGTGCTAATTTTACATTTACAAGCCCACGAGTGCTTGCAAGAGCCCATTTATATATTCTGGTCTTGGAACACCTTTAAATTCCATTATTGTGGCATTTTACTAATTAGTGAGAATCTAATTCATTGGTGAGCTTGGATTTTTAGTATAATGGTCACAAAAATAATTGCTACGAATAGTCTTAGATTTTGTCTTCTACAGACTGATATAGAAACAAGGTTACCCAGGTAGAAGTCTGCAGCAGTGAATTCAGTTTGTTTTCTCCCTTTATCCCAGAGCACTGGGCCTAGATGCAAACGTCTCACATAATTTATGCTCTACCTGGAGAAACAAGCATTTGCAATGCAATCGGTCTCGCCTTTGGGATCTTATAAGTATTTAGCGATGCAGTGGAGCACTCCAGCCGGTTGTGGACGGTAAAGATGCACATTGTTGGATAGGAAAGTTGAGTAAGGGAAATCAGTGGGGCTGCAGGAAGTAGGGTATAAAGAGGCATTGCAAAGTGGTAAAGGCACTAAGAAAGGCTGGAGGTGCAGGCAGGCAAAACAGAAAGTGCTAAAGAGAGGTGAGAGACACAGAGCAGCATCAGGTGGGTGACATGCAGAGGGACTGTAGTGTGCAGAGTGGCACATAGTTTTTGCAGTAGGAGGGGAGGACGATGTCATATAGGGGGTGAGGGCACATTAATGGCCTGGAGGGGCAAATCAGGGTGGTGTGGGGCACACATAGTGCCAGTAGAGTCTGGGCAGGGTGACTCACAGAGTGACTGCAAAGGCGAGACTAACTGGCATGCATAAGAGCTGCTTAATGCACAGGGCCTGCAGGTCCAGTGCCAGGTCTGCGCCAAGAGGGGCTGCAAAGTGATAAGGGGACAGCAGTGGTGTGATAAGTTGTCATACAGAGGAACTTAAAGTGGTGAGGGCGCACCCACCATTATAGTTGAAAACATTCACCAACATACTGAACATGATATCCACCGATAAGCATAGTATATATGCAGCGTTGCTATTTAAATTAAATCATTCTCGGTCGTGTCTGGCCGACCATATTTTATTTCACTTTTTGAATGTTATAGTAATCAAGGTACAGGAAGACAAATGATTTACCTTTTTAAAATACATTTAGAAGTGGACATTCACAGAGAAGACAGCTTAAAATAGTTTGGTTAAAATTATAAATATCTACGTGAAGGTTCCAAAACAAACCTAGTTAAAACCAATCCTGAACAGAATACAATAGTGAAACCTGTGCTGCGGTTTAAAAACATATTCAAAAGGCAACACACCAGCATTGTACAGTGATGCGTTAGTAGTTACCTATGAGAGACTACAGGCCATTCAGCTACTGTGTGGACACAGGCTTGAGGAGTTAGGAGTGCGAGCGGCGCAACCCCAGGCACGATGTGGGGATGTGACCAATGTCCCTGCTTCTGAAAATTGCCACATATGAGGGAAGTAGGGGCGCACCCTTTAGTGAAACATCACAGGGGCAAAACTCCGCAGACCTGCAGCACTTGGGCGGAGCCAGGGGTTGGTTATGAGAGCCACTTCCGGAGCCCCAGGCAGACCCGGGCATCCGGCAGCACCCTGGGTGGGCAAATAGGGAGCAGCGCCGGGGGCCGGTCAAGAGAGCCACTTTTGGAGCTTCAGGCAGACCAAGCACACAGCAGTACCTTGTGGACTGCAACAAAACGTGACCTGCACGCAGCTTCTGCAACACATTCATGTCCTTTCCAAACATGAGGTGCACACAGCTCAACATGTTTGTTTCCTTTCCAAAAGGCATCCCGAGTACATTCTTTAGAGGAACAGCGCATGCAGATGCTACAAGATGTTCACATGCATGTCATACGTGTAGGGTGTGTCCCTTGTGTAACAAGCGGCTTCAGCACACATTGCCCAGGAATGCATTGCATGCAGAAGGCAGCACTTTTATTTAATGCATATTTTCCTTGTGAAGCAAGAACTCCATCATGTAATGCACATGCATATATGGTGGGTACCAGGCAGCCGTGGCATTTGATTCCCTGGCATTTTATGTGTACAGCAGACAGTTCACTTAATGATTAACCCTGAATGAAACAGTACAAGATATTCAGATGTGCTGTAGAATTCCCTTATATTACAATGCATAGACATGCCCTGTGTACTCCAGCAGGCAAGATTATTGCATACGATACAGCTATAAGCTGTGAGCAGCAGGCAAACCACTTGCACATGCAAGGAATGAGCGACAGTAAAGGCATCTCCTTACCAGCTGTCTAGCTCTAGTTCTAGCAAAGCTCCTCCCGGCAGGGTTAACGCCGGCGGCCATGTTATGACCAGGCAAGACATCATTTCTTGTGTGAATGATTTTATGTGAAATGGGTAGTTTTACCCGTTATCTTCTCCCCTTGGTAGAAATTTCAGAAAAGTAACATATTCCTTTATTTTAATGTGTCCGTCACTGAGAACATACCGGGAGTGGCTCTGCTTTTCGGTATGACAGTTTTGGCAAATAATCGGGAAAAGTGGAGGTGCATGGCACAGGTTGGGTAGAACGGCCTTTGCTGTGAAGAAAGTGGGAGGGATATGGCGCTCTTTGCCAGCAACAGACGGTTTTGATATTAATAGCCGCTTTCAGGTAGCAGCAGGAAAAATGGCATGCTTGTATTGCGCATGTGTTCTGGAGACTGCCATCTTTTGGTCAGGCAAAATAAGCCGTCAGCAGCGCATGAGAGAAAAAAAGAGTGCAAATTCACCCAGTCAATCCCTCGACAAAAAAGCATTTTCAATGCAATAGGACTCGTATTTACGTGAGACGTATTGCATTGAAAACGGGAGTGCGGGCGTCCAAGAAGGCACGAACGAGAGTGGAGTGGGTGAGGGGGGGCGAGAAGTCACGGACTGCGGGAGGGGGCGGGGGGACACAGGGAAGAAGATAGTGTTGGAGTAAAGGGGCCAATAGCCAGGGAAGGATACAAATAACAACATGGCCGTCAGGAGGAGGGAGTAACAAGCCTAAAACCAATCAGAAGGCAGCATTTAGGATCTAAGCCAATCAAAAAGATGGGTGGAGAGTGGGCGGAGCTTCCACGAAGCTTCCACGCTATAGTGTATACTGCATGCCTCGCAAAGCGAGCAACGCATGCGCTGCAACGCTGGCGAGACCTAAAAATGGCCTTTTGCTCACTAGCCCCAGTTATGTGCACACTAGGGGCAACAAGGAAATTAACTATAGGAGATGGCACTGATAAAAGCAAAACAATCCTGTGCTTATCGCATAGCTATAAGAGGAAATAGGGAAGCTTGACAGCTGTATCACATAAAGGCAGCCATATAGAATAGCTAGCAAACAGACCAACGTTTACTGATTATATGGGAAGACTCAGTCTCTGTCTTATGAAGTTTTGTTTTTCTAAATAGAAAGTCCTTAACAAGCCCAGTGCTTATGAGGAGAAATAGGGAATCTTGACAGCTGTATCACATAAAGGCAGCCATATTGAATGGATAAGTGTGAGAGCAGACTCCAAGATCATCTTCAATTCATGAAAAGGCAATAATAAAGGCATAAATAAAGTAAAGATCCAGGGAATACACAACCCAAACTAAATGTGAGGTAAAAAAGTACTACATCTATCATTAGGAAGTGGACAATCCAAAAGAAAACATTTTTAAATTATATCCCTCGCTAGGGTTCTAACCATGAAAATAACTTAATGAAGAAAAAGAAATCAGCAACACACTCAACTGAGTGAATACATAGAATTAAAACCCTTCGTGTGAATTCCTTGGGGGTTCAAAACACACTTCGGGACACCGCCCAGGCTTCTCATCTTTGGGATTTCCACGTAGCTGGCAAGTAAGAAAGAGGGGAAATGCTTAATGCTAGACCCTACATTACTATTTAGAATGGTTGTGAACTGCCTTAAAAATGACCCTATTGGGGGTATGATTCACAGTAAAGATTTAAAAGTGCAAAGAGAGGGAAATTAAAAGAGCTTGGGTTTGCCCAGGTAAGCAACATGTTTTTGCTGTTATTATGCTGGCACAAGTTTACAATTAGATTTATGAACCAATAGGTGAGAGTTGACATGTTTAACTGATTTGAACGTTTCATCGTAGATTCATCAGGCCTAATAAAAACAAAATAGGAAATACGCACCCTCACTGCCATTAGTGAGTCATAATGACAATAAGGCATATTTTTCCTGAATATTTCTGCCATTCTTTGGGTGACTCAATAATTGCCATACTTGTAGTACTTGAATATTACTCTACAGTTAAGCAAATCGTTAGCTCATTTGAGGTATTTTCTGCTTCCTTAATTTTTATTGGTTTATTGTTAATATACTTTTGCTTTTATGCTTTCAGTGCATTATTATGAAAGGAAAACCAGCAGACATACAGCCACAGAGTATAGCACCAGTTCGAACCTGCTAGCCAATGGTGAATACTATTCTTTTGGGCAGTCCAACAACCAATGTTCCCTAATAGCTATACTTACTTTTATTATAGTTATGACCCGTTCTTACACTCCTTAGAACTACACCTACACAGGTCACTAAACCTATTTATTTCTTAATGAAGCAGCCCCGGATCTTTTCTAATACATATAATTGGTCAATTCATTTGCAAATGATTTGTTCATAAGATACCACTTGAAATATTTCTTGTGACCAACCTTTAACTGTTGGCGTATTTGTTATTTTCTAGAGATGTAGAATGCATATTTTCGCCACAGCCATAGTTAAGGCAAACCAGCGTCCTAGCTATAGAGCAATCTCCAGATATAGCATGGTGTTGTGCAATAGCACAGCTGATCCTACCAAATCCCCTGATATGCCTGAAATGTTTATCACCACCTTCCCAATATTATCCCAGTAGAATGTCAGCTTCTGGCACTCCCATAGTATGTGCACAATGACGCTATTGAGTTGTCGGCATCACTAGCAGTCTGAGCAGGGACATATCCCAGCCTTTACTAATTGCATCGGGACCAGTGCCATCTGTGTCTGATTTTATAGTATCCGAATTTCAGCCTGGCTTCATGCAAGCATTTATAATGATTCTGCAAAGGGTCCACCCAGTCCTCATCTGTGTATTCTATCAGTAATCTGCTGGACCACCAATCTCTAAGTAAGGGTAAATCCGGATGTGAGAGGCATTAGCTATGAGAATGTTATACATTTCCTATACAACCCTTTGTAGGTTTCCCACACCTTTGAGTATGGCAACAGTTTGGATTCTGAAAATGTAAGTGGCTGGGAACCCAAAACTTTACGAAGGCAGTGTGATAATTGTCGGTGTCTCCAGGTTGGTTCGTACTGAGTGAAGGTAAATTAAGCTTATACAAACATCATCAACTTCCCATCTATTATTAGTTGGTCCAACGTATGTACTCCTTTGTTAATGAAATCTTACCACACGGATTCTTTATTTCCTGTCTGAATCTTTCTACTACCCCAGAGGGGAACTCCAACATGCAATGAGCTGCCTGTATCCAAAAGGTGGTGCATCTTCTGTCAAACGAAAGATGTATTACTCAGGACCATGAGCTTTAATTGTCCTTTTCTTGATTTTAGAGTAGAGCGTAGTAATCCCACCCACACCTCCAACGATTTACATTTTCTCACTTTGCCCATCTTAGCCTTTCCAGGGAGGTATGCAAAATAATGCACTTGAGTTAGCAGAAACAACATTCAGTAAAGTTCCAGATGTGGCAAACTTTATCCACCACATTGTGTTTTAGCATGTGATTGATCCATTATTACAACAAGGTCCCACCCTGCAACACAAACAGTTTTATCATACTTGATAATTCCTCTAGCATCGCTAAGAGTATTCTCAGTGGTAGCATTAAAAGGGTATAATTTACCCGAGGTGCGATATTCATCTTCACCACCAGTGTGTTGCCCCAGAGAGATACATGTCATGATTTATCCTGTCTATTAAATGGCCCATGTTATCCCCCACTATGTTCGCCTGACCTTTGTTTAATAGAATTTCCAGGCATTTTAAGTTAGATGTTTTCCACATAAATAGGTGAAGCCACAGCATTAGCACTGATGGTCTTGTTCAAGATATGGCTTCACATTTCCCCATTTAATACAATAGCCTGCGAATATCGAGAACTTGGAGATCAAGTTTGTGAGGTGTGTCATAAAAGCAGGTGGGTGAGATAAAATTAATAGAAATTATCTGCCTAGAATAACACTGTGAGCTATCCAGCCATGGTAGGGATACCTTTTTAATGTCTACAGTCTGCCTAATGGCTATCATCTGAGGATTGAGGGAAAGGATAAAAAGCAATGGGCAGAGTGGGCAATCTTGCCGTAGTCACCTGCTAATCTCAAAGGGTTGTGATGTGTGACCATTGCAGGCTACCACAGCTGCGTGGTTTGCATGAAGCCACTTAAATTTTTATATAAAACCCTTTCCTAACCCCAAACATGTCAGTACTCTAAACAGATGTCCCCACTCTACCTTGTTATGAGCCCCAAGTACCCCAATATAGGCCTAGGTAGCTGCACGCTCTTTTACCTACATTTGTCCTCCCTTGCACTGCATAATGGCTCTGGCGCTGACCTTTTACCTAATTATGTGCAGTATAAATATCGTGTGGTTTTCTTCGAAACCTAACCTCATTTATTATGCATGAGGATTCTTAGTATCATATCTTAATCCCCTGCCCAGGACATAGACAGCAGGATTACCATCATCTGTGTAATAACTCTGTACAAAAGTCACCACTATCGTCATCCTTGGACGACAGGTCCACAGTACCATTACACATCTAGATAGAACCCCCGAGGGCACCTTTTAGGGTATAAAAAAAACACATCTTCGCTGGGTAACCAGAGGAGAAGCTTCCATGCTGACACAAGACGCTAAGATTCCTGCATGCAGAAACTCCAGCACGCAGTGATCTAACATCCCTTACGGGGTGTCCAACTTGAGACCACGTCGGGGTCCTTCGTTCTCTCCCATCAGGTAACGGGGTTGGTTCTTTCCCACATACATGCTAGGTACACTTAGATAGTGTTTACATCTTAGGAGTACGCTTGATTACTGCCATGTATCTATATGCCTGCCTATATTCACTGTTTTAGAACCATGGTAAAATTCTAGCTTTTATTTACTCTATTGGTGCTTGTAATCTTGTAATCTTATACATCTGATTCTGTCTAACGATTGTCGCAGCAAACATGTTTTATACTAGAATGACACTGGTTCAATAAATGCTTATTGAAAACGTCCCCATCATTTATTCTGTGTATCTCTCTGAGACTAAGTGAGCACGAGTGACTGAGCGAAAGGTACTGTGCTGCTTTCACGATCCCTGAAGGATCAAGGGTTGTCATGTTCGATAGTTGCCATAAACTATTCGCTGCTTGGTAAGGTTAAGGGGCTTATAGTGTCACTGTGAGCTAGCTGGTCTTAAAGGCTAACATATCCTTTGGGGGTGTCTGGAATCAGTCTGGACACCAATCCCTTAGTTTATGTTGTGTAAACACACAGATCCTATATAGATTTGTAGGAACTACACAACAACCTGGTCAAAAGCCATTTCGGCATTAAACAAGAATACAACCTTTTCATACTTTCCACAGGAGTTGCTAATGACCACAGGTAGGCCACTGAAATGCAATGTAGAATAAAGCCCACTCGATCTGTATGTATCAGAGAGGCTAAAACCTCCTATAAACTGTTAAACAGTACCTTTACCAATACATCATAATCCGTTTTAATCAAGGAAATAGGGCTGTAACACAACTAAAAGGATGTTTGTCCGGGTTTAGGATGATGCCAATTCTAGCTTTGTTTACCTACGGTAGTGAAGCAGTTCCTTCTTGCACTTCTCTAATCATGCTACAAAAGCGAGGAACCATGTAATTTTAGTTGATTTTATAGAATTCATTTGGATAGCCATCCACCCCAGGGGACTCTGAAGAAGGGAGTTCATCTATGGCATGCCCAATTTCTTTCTCTGTTATGTGTCCCTTCAGCTACGTAGCTGTCTTTGGGGTCAATTTCGGTAAAGCTATTCCAGAAAGAAATGATTCTATTCCTTTTGGGACCCTATACACTCAGCTGTGTATAGCCTTTTATAGAAAGAACTAAAGGCAGATAATATATCTAATGGGTGCATAAGCATCCGATCCTGCTCATCTTTAATCGCTACAATCATGCTGTAAGCCCCTAGCTGTCACAGCTGAAAAGCCAGGTAGGGGCCCGCTTTGTAACCTTGTTTGTAATGTCTTTGTTTTAGGCAGCATAAAGCCTTTTTTTGCCTAGGAAATGTATAGCCTATTAAGCTCAAATTCCATTTTCAAAAGCTCCCTGAGTTTCTTTTCTGAGTGTGTCTTATTGCATTGTGTTATTAGCACTGTTACCTGACAGTCCAGAGCTTTCTGGGTTAGAGAGTGCTTGACACTTCACAATTAAGGAGTCTCACATCAGTTACCCTCTTATACTCACCTTACCTGCCTCCAATAGTACAAGAGATGAGGTCAGTGAGTGCTGTTTTACCTCAAAGTATGTGTTAAAATACTCTTGTACTATCTGTTTAGCTTCTGGGATTTTGAATCAAAAAGAGTTAAAGTGCCACTGACACGAACGGGTTGATAAAATGTCCAATGCAAGGTGTGTTCATATTGCAACATGATCTGAAGTGCAGTTAGGAATGATATCTACATCCATGATGCAATTCAAAAGGGCGATTGTTACCAAGTAAAAACCTATTCTGGTGTGTGTACAGTGTGTACAGGAGGTACATGTGTATCCTCGTGTAGTTGGGAGTGCCAGTCGCTAAGGGTCAAATAGTGAATGATCTGTCATCAGGCCATTGAACAAATGTCCATTTCTGTGATGACTTGCGGTATGGTTGTCTGGCTTATCCAACTTGGTGTCAAGTCTCTAAATTGCAGTCCTGTTCAGTAGTACCTCAGCTCTAGACAACAGAAGTAAGAGTGTATCTATTGGTTTGAATAATCATCACTTATCTTCTGTCAAAGCATAAACAGAACCCAGAATCAATGTTTGCCATTGATTACAGACTTTTATAATTATGTAGTGTGCTTCTGGGTCTGACCGTGTGCTGATGTTCCATCCCTAAATAATTAAGGAGGGTCATGGGCAGGAAATGGAGAATCTTCAACTTTAACACACAGTCAAGATCATTAAAAAAACTTCTCAAGGCTTTCATAGTTCTCAGTATTTATAAATGTATTCAAATAATACTATCATTACATAAAGCAAAAGTCATTAGAGTTAAGGGAATCAGCATAAAATCAATAGCAAAATAAATGCAATGCAACTTGAAGAAATAAACAAACACAGCATATCTGGCAATCAATTAATTTCATAATAGTAAATAGTAAACAGGCTTAACCATAGAACGAGCCACAAGTGTCTAGCCTTCTCTAAGCAACAAGCAGAATATATCAAGCAGCCTGAGAAGATGATAGTACGTCTGGCTCTTCTTTAAAAAGCATGCCTTTTTATAATGTCCTGGACAAATAAAATGCACAAATTCATACCATAGCGTTACGTAAATTGTCAGCACTAAAATGTTACTTCAGATTATCAATCACATTACAAATTACAAAACAACCCATACTTGAACATCATTTCTATTGACTATTGTATATCTTGGGCCAGATTTATCAGTCTTTCACACAATGCAGCAAGACAACTTGCTACACTATGCTGCATGAAAGGGAGAGGGCAGAAATGCACCATGTTTACCAACATATGGCAAAATCCTGCTCTCTGCCTGTGCTGGTGCATAATCTTCTGCCTAGCGCCAACCCAGGTGCCCTTGCAACATGGTGCAAGGGTGCCTGCTATGCAGGCAGGATTGTTTTTGTGCAGAAAGAGATACCTTCCTACACAAAAACAATCCTCTGAGGCTTTTTCCTCTTTCTAAGTGTGCTTCAGAATGCACACTTAGAAAGAGAAAACAACTAGGAGAACTAAAGATATTTCTCCTCAATACACCTCCCTTGGGAAGGCATAGCATTTTGGCGCATTCTTAGTTATGTCAGTCTTGATAAATCTGGGAATGCACTAAAATCCGTGGGTGGATGAGTTGGAACACCAGTGCTCCACCCACAGTACGTCTTACCAGGGCAGAGTAGCGCAAGGCAGCAACTTGCTCTGCCTTGTGTTGCTCCAGATTTACCAGGCAATGCAGGGCCATGCCAGGTGGTCTTTCATTACTTGATAAATGTGACTTTAGTATTCTGTTGCCCTTGCAACACCATGCATGATGCAAGGTCAACGCAATAAACACAATAAATCTGGCCCCTTATTAGATACTAAGCCACAAACCCTGACAATTATTCACTTTTCAGTATTCTATATATACAGTGATCTCCATATGGCAGGAATACAGAGCTTGTGTAAATTGTTCCTGTGATGTTGCTTTTAAAGGTATGTAAATATTTTGCTATGAAGCTATTTCATACTTCCTGGTTAGCGCCATATAAATAGGTACAATTGTGGCATATTGACCGCAAACATCATTTGCTCTCAATGATGTGCAGTTTTATGGAGGTAAAGCCTTCGCTATATACTTGTCTTCTTGCACTGGAAATGTTATGAATATGTCACCAATATCCCTTTTTTGATAAAATACAATTCATTGAGTGCCATTGAGTTCAGTTCTTGGTTTATGTCGTAACTCTTTTATTTGAGTCCTTCTCAAGGGGTCTATAGAGCTCAGAAAAATTAATTATCAAGCACACATACAGCAGAGAGAGCATCAACCACAAATGGAAATGTATTAAGTGTACTTCTATCTCATTGTCATCTCTACTTCCATGCAAGAGATAATGAATCTGATGTACTAAGAGACAGGTTACAAAAAAGTGGTCGCAAATTGCACAATTATTTTTTGTGACCTATCTCTGAGTTTGCAATGTGCACTAAGTACTAATAAGTCGCTTTGCAAAATCTCCACTCGCCGTGGGTCGCAGAATGGCCTACCTAATGAATTAGGAAGGTCGCCATTTGCCATTCCTGTGATTGGAAAGGAACAGCAAACCATCATTTATGTGTTCACATTCCCAAATGGGAAGCTTTTCATTTTTAGGTTGAGCCTAGCGTTGCAGCGCATGCGCTGCCCGCTTAGCGAGGCATGCAGTATTCAGTATAGCGTGGACGCTTCGTGGAAGCTCCGCCCACTCTCCGCCCATCTTTTTCATTGGCTTAGGTCCTAAATGCTGCCTTCCAATTGGTTTTAGGCTTGTTAATCCCTCCCCATGACGGCCATGTCGTCATTTGTATCCTTCCATGGCTACTGGCCCCTTTACACCTAACACTATTTTCTTCCCGTCCCCCCCTCCCGCAGTCCGTGACTTCTTGGGGCCCCCCCATCCCCCTCCCACGCAGGTGCCTTCCCGCGCCCGCCCGCACTCCCGTTTCCAATGCAATAGGTCTCGCGTAAATGCGAGTCCTATTGCATTGCAAATGCTTGTTACAGCCAGTGGCAATGCCAGCGTGCTTGCACCACAGTAAAATTTGCCTAAAACAATGATAACGATTCCCGCAACCGGACCCCAACCCCATGAACTGCGGCGGCCGCTTAGCCCAGAGCACACCAGTGTGCAACTGCTGCTGAGCCTGCGAGTGCGAATCATTCCCATTCCCAGGCGACCGGTGTTTATAAAGCAAGTGGGTCAGTGGCAGGAGTGAAGTATCTTTCACTCTGCTGCTGCTTCTAATGACACTTTCTTTTATACATTTTAGTACTGCTTTAGCGTGGGCATTTTCAGTTGCCACTGGCATCAGCACCGTGGGATCTCCGGTGAGTGCGCACCCGGTTGCCTTCGCCCCCCCTCCCCCCAGCTTATACTGTACTGGTACTCTGCTGTGGAATGCTGGTTATCAGCTCCCTGGTAATGGGTTGTAACAGTCCTTACATCTGCCACAGGGTTGCAGAGGCAGGCGGCTCTGCTCTCTACTTGCAGCCGCTTCGTCATACGCGTCCCTCACTGCACCATGTCTGGTGCAGATCGGCCAGCGGTTGAGGCTTCACGGCGCCCTGCTTTCCGGCTGGGGCCTCTCACATCCTGCTTGGGAGACACGGCCCAGGCCCACATGGCACAGAGATGTCCCGGACTCCAGATGGCACAGCAGGATATGTTTGTCCATGGTGCTGCCATGTACTAGCAGTCACATGGCTGAGTCCTGTGTCCATCTGTCCTGAATACCATGGGTGCATAGGATGCCAAAAGCATAAAGGCAGGTCGTCGGCTTCCTGGCACCAGATAAGTTCCGGGCACAGCGTCAGATGGGTACACCAATAAAATAATTTGATTACTCAAATAGTAATTATAACAATTGTAAAAAGTAATTTGCACGTTGGCAAATAATAAAGTGGTTTACTGTTATCAAAGTGTATTCTTAATAATTTGTTTCCAAATTAGCACGTACGAGACGGCTTGCATATTGAAGCATAAGCTGAGCCCAGGTCATAGAGAGGTGACCAGTTGCTATGGAAACCGGACTAGGCCCGTCGAAGTTGTTTTGTATGTTTATGGTTAGAGTAATTCGGAGCTTTCTCCGGGTCCAGCCAGCACTCACCTCTTTACTCCTAATGAAGTGTATCAGCCTGACAGCCCTGTGATTTTAGGCACACATGCTCAGCCATTTGATTTTAGGCACACAGGCTCAGCCCTTTGATTTTAGGCACACAGGCTCAGCCCTTTGATTTTAGGCACACAGGCTCAGCCCTTTGATTTTAGACACACGGGCTAGCCTTCACTATTATCAGCTCTCAGCCCAGTGCAGAGGAATCGAGGCAAAACGTTTTCTGGGTAACATTTTTTTCTGTTATAATTTTATATAGCTTCACCTCAATCTAAAGCTGTTGAACCTATATGAGCACTAGTTGTATTACACAGGCCCACATGCCCATTATTATTTTTCTAACATTAAATTGCATTGGAAAGGAACCTTGACTGCAAACAGTGCCAGACTGCAAAACTACCTGATCAGGGAGAAAAGTACTAAAATAACTATTATACAGAGGCAACCCTATTATGTCATTAGTGGGGAAAGAGTTAAATGTTCGCTGCCCTTGTCTTTTTTTTTTTTAAAACACCCAAAAACACTGATCTGGAGCTTAGCTCCTAACTATATGTTTTTTTAGTCGCCAAAAAAGCGAACCTATCCTCACAATCCACGCCACACAATTCAACTTCACACATTTCCAATCCACACCATATAATTCAACACTAAACCACATAATTCAACTCAACACACCACATACATCCAATCCACACTACAAAATTCCACATCATGCCACAAAATTCAGCAGCACACCACATAATTAAACTCCACTACATACCACTCCACAAAAAACATTCCACATAATTACACTCCATAACACACAATCCCACTTCACATAATTACAGTACACTCAATACCACATAATTATTATCCACATATTTCCACTGCACACCATGCCACATAATTCCAGTACACAAATCCACTCCACACCAAACAATTCCAATCCAACCCACATAATTCCACTACACACCACTTACATACACTCCATATCACATGGGTAAAAGACATTGCCATTTACAACGCCAATGGCTGTAACTCAACCAAATGCGAGACCTATTGCATTTCTAATGCTTGTTTTTTAAAGCAGCCCTTCTTCTTTAAAGGAACAGTTACTGCTTTTAAACAAAAAGTATTTCCCATTTGGGAATATGTCGATCAGGCAGTGATCCCCTGTATGGTCCCACTGGATTCATAAATTGGAAGGAGTTGAAAACCGTTACTATGTCCTTCGAGGTGTCAATAACTGATCAATGGTTTGTGACTGCAAGGGCGGTCGTAATCCATTGATACATGCCTACATACCATTTCGACTCACAGGAGGATATGCCCCTTTTATACCCCATCCAAACTGCGAGACAGAATGGATCGGAAACCCCATTTTGCAATGTCCGGAGGCTTTTCTGGCTTGCAAAATGGATTTAGGAAAAAGAAAAATGCTATTTATGTTGTTGTTACAAATCCTGTTTTTTTTGCAAATTGCATGGGTTGTCATCCCAAAATGGCATATGGTCCAATGCTTCTCCACACTATGCAGTGAAGTAGTGTGCCATTTTACGATTGTGTCCTCACCGGTATTGCATCAATTGCAAACATTACCTCGGGGAATGCATCAGAAATGGAATGCTGATAGAGTTAATTCATCCATCTTTAGAATTGTGATTTATTAATTTAGTTTCATTTTGCCATAGAGGCTTCTAATTAATATTTTAAACTCACAGTCACCTAGTAAAAACAAAAACAAGCCCAATTTGTAATTAGCCAATCTGGAGACTGCAGCACAGGTTTAGTAGTCAGTCTTGCACAAGGGTATACATTAGTAATTTTTAACGTCACAGATATCTGATATATGGGCCTGATTGAGAAAGTATTTTCCCAGATGCAAGTTTGACTTTTAAAAATGGTAACCTATTTCACACTCCTCTATTCTACCACTGATTCACAAAGCCTGGATATGGATTAAGCACCTAATTCGCTCTAACTCTTGACTAAATGACAGAATCATAGATTTTAATTTGACACAATACTGCACATTCCCAGGTCAGAGAACTGGTCAGGGCGATCCAAGAATATGTGATGAACACTCGTTTCTAACTTAGTGAGTATTCACAAAGAAGTGACAGTAAATTGTGAGCACTTTTAGCACATCTAAATTGCACCTTACGAGTCCCAGGTGTAAGTGCTGCAGAATGTGTGAAAAACAGCACAAGAAGCAGTTGTGGCCACCACAACACGGAGTGGGGGGGGGCGGTGGAAGGACAGGCGGGCGGGGTGGGGGTGTGGGAGTAAAAATAATCATTAACAAAACATACATTTTCGCCGCAGCCTCCGACGCCGACAGCTGCCTCCCGCCTCGGAGCTCTCCCAGCAGTCTCTGGGAAGGCAGAGGCTGCTCAGCCAATCCAGATGCTGCTCTGCTGGGAGAGCAGCATCTGGACTGGTCTGAGCAGCCTGCTCTGCTGCTCAGACACTGCCTGTGAGTCTGAGGCATTTCTCCAACTTGGCTGTGAACACAGCTGCTTTCACAGCAGGGTTGGAGAAATAGAAGTGTGCATGGTATGTTTGAACATCTTAGGCCGGCCACACATACATGCACACTTCTAAGTGCCACCACCTGTCATGGCCCGGCCTCGCCCCACCCTCCACGTATGTCAAATCCAGTCAAAGAAAAATAAAATAATATCATTTCATTATCATTTTATTTTTCTTTGACTGGTTCTGACGAGTGGGGCGACGCTCCTCCGCCACTACTGAGGAGCTGCCCCTGACAAGAAGCTCCAGTTTTCACAGAATGTGTGAGGTAAAAAGAGATGTGTTACAGACACAAATTTACAAATGAAGAGGAAAAAAATCAAAAGTCAGAATAAAACGTTTTCAGTTTCTCAAATCTACATCTCATGGTTAGGGACATAGGATTAAGCATGCTTTTCTGGAATATAATTCACTGACACATTAATTTTTACAGCTGGACGTTCCACCTGCCTGATTGAGGAGGCTGAATCAGCTTTAGAAATGAAACGTGGACACCTAAAAACCGCTTGAGATTTTCACCTGTTTTCATGAATGCAAGTCTATATTTCACACTAACTCTGTCCCTACGTCGATTAGAATCTATTAATTCCCAAATATTATTTTGAATCGTAATTTGACCCAAAGGTCTGAAAATGCCATATTTCATATCATATTTTACATATTCGATATCACATTTACTTCTTCCATTTTTTTCCAACTTGGCATAGTTCCCATGGAAATAAACCAACTCTTTATAATCTTTTCTTTGCCATTTGAGCATCTTTCAAGGTCATATGTAATTGTTGAGGCTAACGAAAGTTCTAATTTAAAATGTGAGAATCTTCAAAGGTCATATCTAATTGTTGAGGCTAAATGCAAGTTCTAATTCAGCATAACCCAATACAGTTGAATGCACTGTTTTAATCAGTTGGTGTCTAAAAAGGTAGCACTCTAATTTTTACTGTACCAATTTCTGGCCTGGATTTCTTCTCTAAACATTTATTTTTTTAATACGTTTTCTTTCTAAATGAGCTACAGGAGTGACAGAAATGCGCACAATATGTTGACAGTTTACCACTAATTAACTAGTGTTTTTATAGAGAAATGCTGGGAACTAAGACCTCGTGTAATTAGCAAAAGCAATGACTCACAAAGGTCCAAATCTTTCAACTCATCGTCTTTTATTTAGTTTCCTCTTGTCACAACACATTCAATAAGACACAATTATGGAAAGCACAATAAAAGTTAATTAAGAGAAAGAGTACAACATCAAGACAAGTCCAATAGCAGAGGTGAGCCTTGCATAGCTTCTAAAACACCGATTGATTTGTGCTCTAGAGAAAATCGCTTTAATTGTCCTGGGTGATCTAAACCTAAGGCTAGATCAGCATATATGACAGTGAGCCAATTCACAATACGCTTGGGAATTTTCAATGTCCAGCTAGTTAATTCTAGTCCTACCCATGAAGCTGACCATTTAATGTATCCTGTTTTTAACTCAATTAGATCCATACTTGTAGAGAATTTGATTTAATTGCTATGGTGTGATAACGTAGGAATTCCATTTAGAATAACTATTGCTCGTCTTTCTCACATTGCTATTAATAATAATCCAGCCACTAAAAAAGAAAAATTGGAAAACAATATCCCACAAGCAGTCTAGTGTGACAGAAAAAATGTCAATCTTGAACAGTGCAAATCTGAAGAACAATAAAACAACTTGAATCTTAATGTATACAGGCCTCTTGACTGTGTTTGCCCCTTAGCTGAATTGTACCAAGGAAACCAAAGAACAGAATCATTGGTTATGATCTCATCTAGCTAAAGCTAAATTATTAATCCACCAATTGAAATGGAAATGGCGGAAAGATTATAGCCTGGAAGAAAAACGGAACTATACTAAGCACTCAAAAATCTTTGAGGGCCTAATCAAAGTAGTGAAAAAGAGATATGTCTTGCATTGAATCACAAACTTGTTTATTTTATCCTAAGCATGTTATAGAATCCTAAAGGAGTTACACCACCCTCAGGCTCTAATATACTATACCAAACCTGTAATTGGTCAATGAGGTGAAGGTAAAATAGTTAAGATCTGAGATGAGATTGAATGTGATGTTATTGAAAACCCTAGTGAGAGAAGCTGCTGTATTTGAGCAGTTTGACATGACATGACTACCCCATATTCAGTATTTGATTTGTGAAAAGATTTCCACCCCACTGGTTCCCAAGATAATCCTGATCCTGCAAAATGGCTGAAATCTCTTGTCCCATTATTACCTGAGGTTTTTACTATCAGTTTCAATAATTGCCTTATAAATGTCTCTGGATGTTGGAAACCAGCAATGGTAAGACCATTATTAAAGAAAACTACTCAAAATTCTTTAGAGCATAGTAACTATAGACCCATCAGATTGCTTCTCTTTTTATCGTAAAGTCATGGAAAAAATGGTATGTAATCAAATTTACATTCATGTACTCCTCTCAAGTGTCTGATCTCCTTCGTGAAAGATAGACAACAATCCATGGTTCTCTCTTCTTTCTGTTCTGACCACAGAACCTTAAGATATGTGGTTCCTCAGGGATAAAATATATCTCCAATATTATTTAATATTTATATGCATCCATCTGATGGGCAGGCATCTTTGTATTGTATTTGCTGATGTCACTCAGCTCATTTTCAGCTTAGTGGGGGAGAACTGGTAAACTAAGACACCTAGTTTGTTTCTTAAAGACATCTTCTCCTAATGTCAGATTAACCATTTTTATCCAAGCTCTTAGATTGGCCCTTGGTAATGTTATATTTCATATAGGTACCCCGATATAGGTCCGGGTAATATCATAACCATTCACCTACATTCTCTCCTATACTACATACATAACGGATTTGAGGGACTGACCTTTTGCCTAGTTTCAATACTACACACAGTACGTAGGGTTTTCCCTGAACACTGGCCTCATAAATTATGCAGGAGGATTCGTAGTTTCTTGAAAACACAGCAGGACCACCATCTCCTGCATAATAACTATGTATAAAGTTCATTCCTGGCGTCATCCTAAATCCGATACTGGCACAGCAAGGTAGAACCCCTGGGGATACCTTAGGGTATATAAACATCACATCTTGCTGAGATAGGAAGAGGAGATCAGGACTTCCCGGCCAACACACTGACGCAAGACGCTGAGGTTCCTGCATGCAGATACTCCAGCTCGCAGTGGTCTGACATCCCTTGCGGGGTATTCAGCTCGAGACCAGAATGGGGTCCAGCAGTCTCACATCAGGTAATGGGGTTGGCTTTATCCTAGAGGGATTATTGGCTTTACACCTACTCACATGCTAGGTACACGTAGGTACATCTAGTTAGGGTGCATCGTAGGAGTATGCATTTTATTGCCATGTATTTCATATACTTGCCTGTAGTTATGATTTTAGCAAAATGGTAGAAACCTACCATCTGTTTACTTTCTTAGTGCTGCTACTCATTTTTCTATGCTACTGTCTACTGGTGATTTCAGTACACTTATTTTACGTAAGAATAATGACTGTTCAATAAATGCTTATTGAAAAACGTCCCAACTGTTTATTCTGCGTATCTCTCTGTGAACAAGTAAGCAAGAGTGACTGAGCGAAAAGTACGTTACTGTTTCCACGGTCCTGAGGGATCAGGGTTGTCATGTTCGATAGTTGCCAAGAACTATTCTCTCTTTGGTAAGAGGAGGTTATAGTGGCATTGCGAGCTAGCTGGTACACAGGCTAACATACCCGGTGGGGGTGTCTGGAATCAGCCTGGACACCAGTCCTCCAGTGTATGTTGTCTAAACGCACAGATCCTATATAGGTCTTATAGGAACTACACGACAGTAATGGGCCCTTATCCAGTGCTCGCTATAGCTATTCATAATCTTGCCATTAATATAAACAACGGTGCGAAAATTGTCTAGGAAAACTACTGTCAGCTGAAGCCTTTAAAATACTCCTTCTTTTTCACATTCCAGTGGTGAATTCCCTTTGTTCATCCAGGCTTGATTATGGAAACAAAGTCTATCTATTTTCAAGAACCTCAATTATTTATCAACTGCAATTAGTTCAAAAGGCTGCAACTTGCCTCTTCACAGGGACCCCAAAATGTGCTCACATTTCCCTGGTACTTGTCCGGCACCACTGGCTTCTCTTAAATAATAGGATAGTCTTTAAGCCAACTGTAATATTACACAGAGACCTTTGCCTGTAATAGCAATACCTTCTATCAAAAAACTGTTTTGGCACTTACTAGGTGAGCTCATTGGTCAAAACCCCAATCACTTTCTGCAATCCTAAAGACCCAAACAGTTTAAGTTCAGTGATAGAAACCTTTCTGTAGCAGCTGCAAAAAAAGTGGAACTCTCTACCAATTTATTTTTGGGATTAAACAAATCTCTATGGGCCTGATTCACAGAACTAACTTACGTCAAAAACGTAAGTTAGTACTTTTAGTATTCACAGAATACACTTACTCATTTCGTGTATTCACAGAAGTTAGTAGTCCTAACTTTAGGACTTCTAAATGCCTTCTGTGAATACCGAAGAATCTTAAGTTAGATTTTCTCAGTTTAGGAGTAGTAAAGTTAGGACTTCTAACTTTAGGACTCCTAAATGCCTTCTGTGAATACCGAAAGTCTTAAGTTAGGATTTTCTCAGTTTAGGAGTAGTAAAGTTCTCCTAACTTTACTACTCTTAAACTGAGAAAAATCCTAACTTTAAGACTTTCGGTATTCACAGAAGGCATTTAGGAGTCCTATAGTTAGGAGTTCTAACTTTACTACTCCTAAACTGAGAAAAATCCTAACTTTAAGACTTTCGGTATTCACAGAAGGCATTTAGGAGTCCTAAAGTTAGGAGTCCTAGCTTTACTACTCCTAAACTGAGAAAAATCCTAACTTTAAGACTTTCGGTATTCACAGAAGGCATTTAGGAGTCCTAAAGTTAGGACTACTAACTTCTGTGAATACCAAAATGAGTAAGTTCATTCTGTGAATACCAAAATGAGTAAGTGTATTCTGTGAATACCAAAAAGTACTAACTTTACGTTTTTGACGTAAGTTAGTTCTGTGAATCAGGCCCTAAGAGTTTAGGAAATATTTAAATACGTATCTGTACGACGCAATTTCTATCCATTTGACTGGTCTTTTTACCTTCAGCATCAAGATGCTTCAGTGCACATCTTTCACTAAAAGTCCAGTTAAGGTATTAAATAATATATTTTAGAAACTATGGCCCTGATTTTGATGTCGGTCGGAAAGCCTCCGACCTAAGTCGGTCGGAGGCTTTCCGACCGACATCTTTGGTTTCAATTCCGACTGCCGTATTACGAATATGGCGGTCAGAATTGAAACCGGACGGTCATTCCTGCTGGCTTCTGATAGGCTCAAGGTGCCCGTCGGCCATCGGAACCGGCACGTAATCCCTTAAGGACGGCGTTTCTACTGTCGGGATTACGATGTCGGTTTCCCACATGCTTTTCATGTCAGGCTTCCTGACATGAAAAGCCTGTCGGAAAGCAACTTTGGAAGCCCCAGGCAGGGCCCCCTTGCAACAGAGGCCTCCAGATTGGCTCCTAGGGGGCTCATATGGTGCCCCCCTGTCAATCCCTGCACCGAGTTGCAGGCACCATGTGGTGCCTGCCACACGATGCAGGGATTAACAAAAACTCCCATTTCCCTATAGAAGCTTGTGCTGCGCCCGGTTTTTTACCTCAGCACAAGCTCCCTTTTGTGGTTGCATCCTAATACTGCAGTCGGTCCCGATTCTGCAACGGTGTCGGGTGGACATGAGTCTGCCCAAAATCGCAATCAGCCTCTTTGTTGTGAAGTGTCAGTAGGTGTAAGAATGTTGGTAAATTTATTCTACAACATGTTTACAGAGTGAAAAGCTGTTTGGAGAGGTGTAAATCTCTTAATACAGCTTTTGATAGGTAGACATTAGAATGTAGATCGATATCAGCAATTATTGCAGATTGTGTTGGAAAATGAAGTGTTCCACCTGTATGTACTTGTAAATAAAGGAAGCAGTGTTTCTCAAACTATAAAAGATAGATTGTTGAATGTGTTAATACAAGCCCTAGAGTTGATCTGAACCTCACTGTACCTCACTCATCCCTAAGAGATGGTTCAGTGGTGATATTGCTATTTCTAGTCAGGCCTGGGTGTAGTTCGCAGAGTTTTGCTATGCAGAACTCCGCGAAGTTACGAAAAAACTCCGCGAAGTTCCGCGAGTGGTGGAGTGCAGTGCGAACTGCAGTTTGTACTAGTATTCCTGCCGCTCGGGTAGACATTCTACCCGAGCGGCAGCTCGCGCTCGCGAACTTACCGTTCGCGATCGCGAGTGGGGAAAAAACTCTGCTGCACATCACGAAGCGGAGTTTTCTGCGCTCCGCGAGCTCCGCGGAGTGCGGAGTGCAGAAAACTCCGCGAACGGAGCGAAGTTCACTGCCCAGGCCTATTTCTAGTGTGAAACACAGTGGTGAGTGTTAGCAAAGGTGTGTGAAGATGAATGCTACTTTATAAACTGTTATGGAAGCAGAGTTCATGGCATGTTATAATTTAAGTTTGAAAATATGAAAAAGAGTGGTTGAGGGTGTGGCATTTTTCAGGAGAAAGGAAAAACAAGTTACTGGTGTACTAGGTATAAATATGTGATTGGGGTGAAAAATATAGTAAAGCTTAGACAGTATAGTGGTGAATCACTGTTATCAATTATTGATCAGAATATAACTTCTACCTTTTTGGTTAGTTTTTTATTTTTTACTTTTTAGGAGGAAAACGGAAACATGTCTGTGAGGAAAAAGTGATCTGCTTACATAAGCAGCAAAAAATAACCTTGTTAAGACAAGCAGGATTGATGTGCTGTTCAGCAATAAGTACCTCTTCAGGCACAATGTATTCAGGTTGGAAGGATGTGGAAGTGGCTGAACACTTGGCAAGTTTAGCAGCTGGAGCTAACTCTACATGAGCTATGCTTTGTGAACTATTTTTTTAAGACTGTATTTTATAGATATGCTACTTTGCAGAGACTATTTTGCCACCAAGCCTGCTATGAGATAGTAGGAAACTGAAGTCTCTTTGGCAGGCTAAGGTGGCTAAAAGACAGGAAAAGAAATGCTATCTACATCAATATCCAGTAGGGACATGAAGCAAAAAAAGGGGGGAGACATTACCTCCTGCTGATGAGAGTCAGAGAAAAATGCTTTATCTTACTAAAGTTGTTTGTTTTCTTTGTTTTATAGTTGTTGATGTACTTTGTTAATATAGTTATCATAGTATTGTATTGTTAAATTGTTTTGTTGTAATAAAAAAGTTAAAAGTTACTTTTGATTTCCTTGTTTAGCTCTTATTATAAACTTCAACTTTATTATAGTATTGCGATATTGCATAAACTGGCAGTTCTCAACAGAGAATACTCCCTTTTATACTCTTCTGTGGACATTCATCACTATGGAGAGAGGTATGTGCAGAGAAAGCAGTCTCTACCCACAGCCTACTTTGCACATGTGTTACTCTGGGGAGATGTCTCAGTTGACAGAGCAGTGTTGTTCCATATCACAATCTATATATTTGTATACAAGACAGACTTTTCAGCAAAGAGGTAATTTCATCCCCCACATCTTACATGTACATCTGTCATCTTGAAGAGAGCTTTGACCAGAGAGGTAAGCCTCTTTTCACACCCTAATTTGCTCACCCATCATCCAGTACACAGGTCACAGGAGAGAGGCAAGTGTCTCCCCACAATACTATGCAGACTTATCATGGAAGAGAGATGTGTCAGCAAACAAGGCAGCTCCTCCCTACAGCCTACTATGAATACCTGTCAGCATGGGAAAAGGTATGAGCATGGAGATAACTTTTTCTGAAAGCCTATTACAGACACCTCTCACCTTGGTAAAATGTGTTACTGGATATATCATTCCCTCTCCAGACACCACTGCGTATCCCTATTGCTCTAGGGAGAGGTGTCAGTGGAGGGGCCGCTGCTTGCCCACACCGTACTGCTCATCCATGTTGTCCTGGAGATAAGTGTTAGCGCAGAGGGCAATGTTTCTCTACACACTACTGTATATGTCTGTCATGCTGGGGAGAGCTCTGATTGGACAGTCAAATACATTCCCACACACTAATACATATGGTTATTTCTCTGGGGAGTGGTATCAGTGTAGATGTCAGTACTTGTTATGCTTACTATAGAATAGTAAGGTCTTACATGTGAGGTGTGTACCTTCACCACCCTACTATGCATACTGCAGAGCCTGGGGAAAGGTGTGAGTGGAGAGGCAGTGTCTCTTTACACCATACTCTACACACTGGTTACTTTCATGCAAGGTCTTAGTGGAGAGGCCAGCCTCTCTCCATAGCCTTCTATACACAGTTTTAGGTTGTGGAGAGGTGTCAGTGAGATCCCTGTGTCTCCTTACATCCTACTGTAGACTGTTATTATACTGTGAAAAATCTAATTTGAGAGTCTACTTTCTCCCACACCCTACTAATGAGGACTATAAGGCATAAGTATTGTAATAAAGGAAAGTGTAAATTCTTCCTCTAGAAAAAAAAGTTTATGATCTTGCGAGATTCTCATGGGATCGTAAAAAAAGTAGTGATTTAACTTTTTCTAATAATAATACATGGACTTAAAGTAAATGAACGAGTATCAATATGTGCTATGTACCAATATTTGTCTCACGCAGATAAAACAAGTGGATTTTTTAGTAAATCTAAGAGATTTATTTTCCTACAATTATATAATGGATTGCATTTCATTAAACTAAACACACTGTTACTATTCTGGTGTATATAAATTATACATACTACATGAGGATATATTCAGTGTAAATGTGTGCAAATGTAAAAGGTACGATCTTGCGAGAGCAAACCAGGAAGCACTGCCACCTTGGACTGTACATGAGGGATTGCCTCCCTAGCTCTCGTGAGAGTCTAACCAGAGCTTTGTAGAAGGGGGAAAAGGGAAACATAGTACAAACAATGTAGAACATGAGTTATTTTTGTTAACATTTTTCAAATCCGATAACAATTTTTGTGTTTTAAATTTTTTGAGGTATTACAATTTTTAAATAAACACCAACAACTTTTCCTTAAAAACGAAAAGGAGAAACACTAATAAAAAAATGGTAAAAAATATACGACTCCCTAGGGGGGCACTTGTGCTCTTGGACAAGTTTCTTATGGGCAGACCTGCTTGTCTCTGAAGAAAAAATTATCTTCTTAAACAAGCAGCAAAATAAAGCTTTATTCAAAAAAGCAGGACTAATGTCCGCTTGCACACTTAGAACTTGTGCAGGCACAGTATCTCCTTGAGCAAATGATGTTGAAGCCCCTGCAGAGTTGTCTAGCTCTGTAAGACAAGCCAACTCTGCCTGTGCAAACCTTTGGGGATGCATTGACCTCAGATGTCTCCACATGCCTGTGGTACTCATGTTATATTGTTTATTTCTTGCTCACCCGGCTGAACTCTTTGCTGCAAAGTTTACAGGTAAGGCACTTTGCAGATACGTCCTTGTCACCTGACCACATTTCAAAGAACTGCCACACCAAGGATTCTTTGGGAGGCTGAGATGGCTGAGCTGGTGCAGCTGCCCCTAGCTGTTCATCTGAATCTGATGAAGACATCTTTGTGAAGAAAGGCACACAGGGAAGGAGAGCAAGGCAAATATGTCTACTCTCAATAAAATCCAATAGTAAATAAAGCAAAAAGGATGGAATCTTCTTCTAAAGACATCCACATGAACCAATCACAATCCTTGCTTAGGGTGTAGTTCCTCTCCCACACTTCTCGCTTGATACGCGTACAAAAACATTACTGCTTTATATATTTTATGGAACAATTCATAATCAATTTTTTCAAGCTAATCAACATCTCTAATATTTTAATTTGTTCAGAACTACAAGTCACAATGTTATTAGCTTAATTGCAAATGCATAATCTCACTGGTCGATCATGAGAGCCGAACAGAAAGTACATCCCACTTGAGTCCCGGCAGGGGACTGGGTGTTTGACTCCCATGAGCATCTTACAAGATCGTAATAATATTATTGCTTTATAAATTCAATGTAATAAATCAAAATACATAAGCAAGTTCTGTAATCTGTTACTTTGTTAAGATTCTTGAATTAGTCCGAAATGTACGATCTCATGAGAGGGCCATGAGAGCCAACCAGGAAGTACATCCCCCTTGGAATCAACGCAGGGGATTTTGTGTTCAACTCCCGCAAGCATCTCGCAAGAGTCACCAACTTTAAAAAAAAATAATACTGCGAACATATTTCAATGACTCTCTTTCTACAGATTAATATTAAATGATAACTGAACAGATAAAAAAGAACTTCAAACAGTAGATTACAACAAAATATAGAACTCTGGTGAGTATTCACACACTTATGAATAAATGAATGAACAATTCTTCTATAGCTCATGGCTATTCAAAAAGAGTGTCCTGGTGCTTTAGGCAACTAAAGACGGAAAGGAGCAGAGAACCACAGGAGTCCTGTCATCCCTGAAGCTTGAATAAGAGTGTTTTCAGCTCTTTCTTACATTTTACTTCTTCTGTAATGGACCTCAAAGTTCAGGTAACTGATTTCACATACCTGCCGCTTTGACAGTGAAGGAGAAGCCTCCTGTGCATTGCCTTTTAAAATGGGGAATCACAATTAAACCAGCATTAATAGAAAGCAGGGACGTTGTTGAACTGGCAGTCAGTGCAGTCTCTCCCGAAATAAGGACACTGTTGAGTATTTAGGTATTTTGTACAATAGGCGGACTGCCATGTTCTGCATAAGTTGTAGCCGCTGGGTCAGATAGCATGAGAGACCCAGATGCAGCACATTGGCATAGTCCAGCATAGAGAGTATCAGTGTCTTGACCACTGTAACTTGTACATCATGTGGAAGAAGTGAAGAAACTTCTTCAGCATGCGAAAGATCCAGAAACAAGACTTCACGACAACTGAGACCTGTGCACGGAATGAAATTTGGGCGTCAAACATAACACCAAGATTTCTGGCCACTGCCGTTGGAGGGAGAGGTGGGGGAATGCTATTGGGACATACTCTTACCCATCCTGAAAGGGGATTCCACCCAAACAATAAGATTTCAATATTGTCTGGGTTGAACTGCAATTTATTGGCCAGTCAAACAGCACTACGATATAACAAGCAAAGGCATCCATTGCATTTGCAGAATCCCCATCATATGTGAGCAGCTGTTGGGTATCATTCGCATATGAGATGACCTTGAGGTCAAAGAATTCTACCAAGTATGCCAATGTGGACATGTAAATGCTGAAGAGTGTTGGACTTAGGGAGGAGCCTTGCGGCACTCCCCACCTCAACTTTTTTCTCCCGAGACATACAGCTTCATCCAAACTACCTGCTCTCATCTCTCTAGAAAGTAGCCCAGCCAGCTTAGGACAGAGCCCATCACTCCCAGATGCTCTAACCTGTGCAGCAAGATGGTATGATCTACTGTGTCATATGCTGCTGAAAGATCCAACAGCACCAGAGCCACAATAAGGCCGAAGTACAGACTGGTCTTAAAGGATTGTGAACCTCTAATATGTCATCTCAGTGCTGTGGCGTGCTCTAAACCATGATTAGGGTGGATGGAACAGGTTGTTCTCAGTCATAAAGGTGGTGAGCTGTTGGTTTACCAAATTGTCCAAAAACTTTGAGGCTGCTGGGAGCAGAGAGACTTGTTCTAATGTGGATTTATATAATGAAACTTAATACTATACAATATTCATGCAACATATTGCTCTCTTTCTAGATTATAATTATAACTTTAATGTAAAAACACAAACAAAGGCTATGAAAAGTATGCTATTACAATAGTAATGGACTTGCTCTGAAAATATCTCAATATGAGAGTCAGAAGAACTGAGGAGATAGACAATCTCAACACAAATATTGTTGCATTGCTCTCTTTTATAAATCAAACATAATTTTTTAGAAATAATATGCAAAGTATGCCCCCTTTCCTGTTAAGTTACAATACAAAAGCAATTCACTTTCAGAATAATGTCTATACACTGGATATTTTATTCAGTTATTCTACCATTAATACGCTTAAAAAATCTGTTGCCATTTGAGATGTCATAAGTGACATCATAAATGTAGTCATAGAACATGTAATGCGTAATGTCATATGTAAGGTCATGAGCAGTACACCATCCTGCACAAAAATAATAATAATAATAATAATACTGAAGCTTGTATAGCGCGAACAGCTACCTCAAGAACAGAGGTGTCCCGGCGCTCTAGCAGCAAGCAGCGCATGCATATAAGTTTAGGCACTGGGGTCAGGCCTAATCATTGCTAAAGAGCCATGTCTTCAGCGCTTTTCTGAAACTGGTCTCAGTGTTAGCTTGGCGGAGTAACCCAGGTAGGGCATTCCACAATTTAGCCGTTCTTACTGTGAACGCCCTACCACCCAGACGGGCTTTCGCAAAGCGGGGAGCGTAGAGCAAATTCTGAGAGTTTGACCGCAGGGAATGATTTTGCTTATACCGGCAGAGTCTTTGTTTAAGATAGCTAGGACATCTTCCCTGAAGATCCCGATAGGCCAGGGTCAAGGCATTAAATTCGATTCTTTTGGCTACCGGGAGCCAGTGTAGCTCCTGTAAATGCGGAGAGACATGATGTCGAAAAGGAATGCGTCTAATTAGTCTCGCAGCCGCATTCTGCACCATCTGCAGACGTCTAATCGAATATTTAGGCAGGCCAAGATATAAGCCGTTTGCGTAGTCCAGCCTGGATGTCACTGTGGCATGGACTACGGATTTACGGCAATCTTCTGGCATAAAATGTAAAAATTTGCGGAGGTTTCTCAATTTACTAAAACACGAAGCGGTGACCTGTTGGATTTGGGCCGAGAAGAGAGGTCCGCCTCCCATCTCACCCCTAGATTTTTGATACTCGTGCTAGGAGAAGGCAGGTAAGGTGTTTTCCAAAGGTTACAGGGACATTATAATAAGGCTTTGATTTCACTTGCACAAAACCAGTGAAATTCAGCAGTTATAGTGACATGAGCAAACTATACCTTACACCCCCACGATGCCCTGCTTATGGCCTCACATATTACATCACTTTTGACATGTTCAGTGGTGAGTGACATCACTAATGACATCACTTATGACATATCAAATGACATCACTGATGACATCATCCAGTTCACCATCATCATCATATTTCGTATATTTCGGCTCAGTGGAACCATAAAGGGTACAGAATAAAACATTTGATAAAAGATACAATATAAACGTGCAAATTCATTTTCAAAAAGTAACATTGTCCTAAAAATGTCAACTCATTTTAAGGATTGCAATCCAACAATGCAAATCCATTCATGTTTCCAAATCCATAAAAAGTAAGATGAACGTTGTTAACAAAGGAACAACCTATAGCTAGAAAGACTTTCTAAGAAGTCAAGTAGAAATCCATAAATAGAGTTAAAACTAGAACAGCAAGTAAATCATATTCAACACCTAACAAAATTACCTTAAGCTACATAAGGTGACAAATGAGCAAAAAAACTCGTACTCTATGTGTGTTCATCCTGATATACCATATTGCCGACAGGTAACTCGCAATTGAGAACACAACACAGTCTCTAGTATAGATTTTACAACCCTAAAAGCTGTGTGACAATCCCTAAGCCAAGGAGTCTGCAAAGAGGTATAATCCAATATGAACATTAGTTTGCGTAGGCCTTGCAAACAAATAACACATGATGTGTGTTCTTAACTGCCTGGCAGCCCATCGGGCACTGGTTGGATGTATCTCCCTTTTTTGTCCAGTAGCAAGTAAATGAAGCCAACGGTAAAATACTGTTATACTGCTGCTGCTCAGCCTGAGTGCCTGGGAGAGAGAATGTGGGTGAATGGAATGTTTGTGTGTGTGAGTGTCAGTTGGAGATGGGCTGAGCAGCAGTGAGGCTGCTCCTGGTGGGGCTCTCCCCTATGTAACTCCTTACTTTAATAAACCTACATGGAAAACTACTTGGATTGGACCTTCTTCATTTTACTACATTTTGGCGACTATCTGGAGAAGAACCTGCGTGTGTGCCACCTCATGGACTGATCGATTACTGAAATTTTGCTGACTAAAGAAACTCCAAGGTAAAGAACTTCCAAAAACTACAGCTACGCACTTAAAGCATACTGGCACCCCTGAGAGCCCCACCAGTGACCTCTACATCGGTCGCCCCAATGTAAGTTTGCCAGTCCCTGCTCTACCTTTCTGCTTCCTCTCCTGCTCCTTAGGGACAGTGCTCCTTCCCCTGCTACTTTGGGACAGTCCTTTCCCTAAGTGCAGTTTCCCAGGAGAGCGTCCAGTTGTTTTCACTGCCTCCTTGTCCTGCTACCTGCCTGCTCTGCTGTTCTGGTTCAGGTGTTCCCTGTACTGCTACTTTAGGAGAGTGCCTCCCTTTGCTGCCTGGTTGTCCTGCTACCTGCCTGCTACGCTGCCTTGAAACAAGATGTACCTGCCCTGTTGCCTTGGGATAGTTTGTTTTTAAACTGCGGTTTACCTGTGGAATGACCAGTTTCTGCTTCCAATTACTTTAACCTGTGACCCTCGTGAGCAGAGAAGACCCACTGTCCCTGCTTCTACTTATACTCCAGCGTGTATTGCTACCCATTCCAATCATAGACAACTTCTGTCTATTATTCCTCTGTGTTGCTTGAGACTTGTCTGTGGGCGTTATTCAACTGCCGTACCGCCATTTGAAAATGCTGGCACGAGCTCTTTTCAAATTGCTCACGAGCTCTGCACGGCGCGCACCCATTCTTCGCGCGCAGCCTTACCCATTGTCAGCGTTTCTGCAACGTCCCTGTTCGATCGACGATTTCTCTCTGCGTCACCACAGCTGTTTGGAAATCCTTGGAGCCTCCTCCTGCCGAGAGCCACCCTGCCCTACGTCGTTCTACGTGCCGCCATCTTGGCTTTGCACCGCAACTCTGCACTGGACCCTCACTGTCTCCTGTAGTTCACCCTTCAGCGTGTCTTCTGCCAACCACATTGACGTGCCTCCTACTTTGTTCCTGTCAGCCAGCGTTGTTTCCTTCCGAGACTGGTGACATACGTCTTCTTATCGCCCTGAGGATCCGGTGAGGTGTTTCTACATTTTTACTGGTAACATTATTTTATAAATGCACGTAACTACGCTACGCGTGTCTCCCTGCCTTCGGTGACACGCACACCCTATCATTTAGTGGGAGTATCCTGGTTACTACTTTTGCTCGTAACTCATGAATGCGGTTACAAGCTCTCCATAGTCATTATCTGCCTGTTGACTTTCTATCAGTTTCTCTGGATACGAAGCATGGGACAAATAAGTCTTTCGTCCTCAGCTGAATTCCCATTGAATTCCACTTTCCAACATATTCAAATGTTTTATTTTCATGACTTTATATTTAAAGGATTACAGGCATTGTTACAAGTGAGAGTGTTGGCTGGAATTGTTTACATCTGTATTTTCCTATGAATTGTTTTGCTTTCTTTTGAGCTAGAGTGCACAAGATTAAAGTATGTCATTAGTGATGCCTCAGGTTAATCTACTCACACGAGGTTCGTTGAGTTCTGATATGGCTTTCATATTGTGTTTCTGACTGTTCCTCAAGTCGTTTGTGTTTATTCTCATGTTCCATGCTCACCGGAGTTTCATGTGTTCTTTTTTTTCTCTCAGTCTTACTGAGTACTAATATGATATGCCTTGTACATGTTGTTGTGTTTTACTTCCCACTGTGCCAATATGTTTCTTCCTTTTTTTTTATCATTTCTCTAAGGTCATTGAAGAATTGTTTTCTGCTTGTCTGTGCATTTTAGTGGTATTTAGCACTTTCTATACTCTGCTTTTTCCTTTCTCTTCTGTCGCACGTCAGGGTTGCGATTGCATGTTGTACTTTGCTCTGTGGTGTTACCTTATTATTGTGCTGATGTTTCCCACTTTTACGTGGTTTTAGGGTTATTGGCAGAGGTGTTTATTATTCTTGCTGTACTGTGTGGTTTTTCCTCCACACATTCCACCCCACTTAGGGTTGTTGGGGGAAGTTTTGATATTGTTTTCCGAGTGTCCCTCCGTGCCGTGTGGTTTTTTCCCACACATTCCACCCCAGCGTGCATTGGGGTAAGTTTGATGTTCCTGCATATTGCTTTGTGCCGTGTGGTGTGCCCCACACATTCCACCCCAACTAGGGTTGTTGGGGGAAGTGTTGCTATTGTTCCTGAGTGTCCCTCCGTGCTGTGTGGTTTGTTTTGCCTCCACACATTCCACCCCAGCTAGTGCTGGGGGAAGTGCTGCAGTTTCTTGCATGTTTTACAAGTTCCTCCGTGCGTTGTGATTTTTCTCACACATTCCACCCCAGCTAGTGCTGGGGGAAGTGCCACAGCTTTTGCGTGTCTGTTGTACCGTGTGGTGTCCCCCACACATCACACCCCAACTAGTGATGTTGGGGGAAGTATTTTTATTGTTCTTGATGTTCTGTGTGGAGCCCCTTCCACACCTCACACCTCAACTTGTGTTGTTGAGGGAAGGCTTGCTGTTATTATGATTGCTACGATGTTCTGCGTGGATATTGTCCATGCTTGCTTACTGTTTTTTTTCTCATTGGTGAGTTTGCATTCACACCTTTGTTGTTGGTTTCCTTGTGCTTATTGTGTTTGCCTGGCCAGCTTGCACGATTCGGGTACTTGGATTGGTATGTAGTCTGTAGTGTGGAGTCTCTGGGTTGTTTTTTTTTTGTGTTAGAAAGGAGGATGGTGGTGTGCATGAGCCTTTGTACTTGTGTCACTGTTTCTCTTTAATTTTGTATAGTATGCTTCTTTTAATTGTCATCTTTTGTATATCTTGCAATGTGTATAATGCCTGTGAGCATTCTTTCTTTTACATTGCAAAGAAAGGGGATGTGTTATACTGCTGCTGCTCAGCCTGAGTGCCTGGGAGAGAGAATGTGGGTGAATGGAATGTTCGTGTGTGTGAGTGTCAGTTGGAGATGGGCTGAGCAGCAGTGAGGCTGCTCCTGGTGGGGCTCTCCCCTATGTAACTCCTTACTTTAATAAACCTACATGGAAAAATACTTGGATTGGACCTTCTTCATTTTACTACAAATACCTAATCTGAATCTTACATAAAGTGCACATGCAGCAGGGTTAATGGCCAAATTCATGTATGGTTCATAATCAGGTATACACCTAAACAACAAAAACAAGTCTACCAGGGTGCGTGGGATGGCTTTAGAAAGTTTGGCTCCTAAAACAAAGTTCCATAATAATGTTTTTCATTTGTCCTGAGCATCTTGGGGTAATACAAAAGGCTGCAGACAAAAACCCTTCAGGTCCAACTTGAATAATCAAGTTTTTATGTGCACAAGCCAGGGAACCTTCCCAACAGAGTGGTTATCTAATACTGCTCTAATACAATCCCTATAGGGTTAAAGTCCTTATTAGTCCAGAGCTGTATCCTATATTGAATAGGTCTCAACATAGTGATGTCAGAAATTGATCTGAGATTTACATCGGCTCTAATTGGAAGCATAGGAGCACTAATAGGGAGTCTGAAGTTGGTCTTTGTAAATTCATTTTCAGCTTTTTTAAGGGTGCTAAAATTGCAATGCTACCCACAAATCTGCCCCATATAGGGCTAATCCACAGACTTGAATCTTATTAATCTCCATGGGGGAGGGGGGGCAAAAGTGGGTGCCCTATTAGCAAATCTTATAATGGACCATGCTCTTTGTTTTAAAGTAAAAACACTTTTCTCTATCTGGGCTGCCCATCTTTGGGAATCTTCAATTCTCATGTCCAAATAGTCAAACTTATGGACCTTATCACCCCCTAAGAATATCTTGCACTTAGTTTTTTTCCGGGCACCAAATATCACATACTTTGTTTTGTTGTTGTTGATTTCTAAGCCATGTACAAAAAGTGTTGAATTTGTCCAAAAGAATGGATAGACCCTGCAGAGTTTTTAACAGCAACAAAGTGTCATCCGCAAAGAGAAGACACAGTATTTTGTAACCATTCACCTTAGGGTAGTCATTTTCACAATTTAAGAAATAGGGGATGCAACCATTTATGTACATCATTCAGTTATTCTGAATGTTTTCTAAAAGTTTATGTGTGTTAAACATATATACTAAGGTACTACAAAAGTAAAATTAGTTTATGTTGTGTACTACTAATGGGTGGTATTATTTCTAACATAAATTATGTGAGTGGCTGTGTGACTGTGTGTATCTGTGTATGCGTGGGTGACTGAGTGACTGTTTGGATGTGGGATTGGGTGTGTGAGTGGCTGTATGGGTGAATAAGTGGGTGTGAGTAGCTTTATGGGTGAGTGATTGGCTGGGTGAATAGATGTACTGGTAAATGAGTATATGTGTGAGTGACTGTGTGGGTGAGTGAGTGGCTGTGTGAGTAGCTGTATTGGTGAGTGAGTGGCTGTATTGAGGAGTGAGTGGCTCTGTGACTCGCTGAATTGGTGGATGAGTGGGTCTATGAGTGGCTGTATGGGTGACTGAGTGGCTGTGTGAGTGACTGTGTGGGTGAGTGACTGAGTACGTAAGTGGTTGTATGGGTGATTGAGTGGCTGTTTAAGTGAGTGTTTGGTTAACTGAGTGGGTTTAGGAGTGGCTGTATTGGAGAGTGACTGTTGAGTGGCTGAATGGGGGAGTGAGTATATGTGTGAGTGCTCGTATGGATGTTTGAATGGCTGTGTCTGTGTGTGAGTGACTCTGTTAAAAGGCTGTATAAGTGAGTGGTTGGGTGTGTGAGTAGCTGTATTGGTGAGTGAGTGGGTGTGTGAGTCGCTATATGAGTGAGCATGTAGCTATGTGAGTGAGTGTATGGGCAAGTGAGGGACTGTGTGAGTAGGTGTATGGGTAAGTGAGTGGTGATATGAGTAGCTGTATGTGTGAGTGCGTTTATGAGTGGCTCTGTAGATGAGTAAGTAGGTGTGTGAGCGGTTGTATGGGTGTGTGAGTAGATGTATTGAAGGTTGTATGGGTATGTGAGATGGTGTGTGAGTGGTTCCGTGGATGATGTCATCAGTGATGTCATTTGAGATGCCATCAGTGATGTCATCAGTGATGTCACTGACCATGTCATGAGTGATGTAATATGTGAGGTCATAATCATTTGAATTGGGTGGGCGTAAGTTATAGTTATCTCAGGTAACTATAACTGCTGAATTTCACTGGTTTTGTATGAGTGAAATATGAGCCTAACCATAATATCCCGTAACCTTTGTTTTTTTCAATGAATTTCTAAGGTTTTTTAATTCTATCTCCTAACTGTAACATCCCTGTTACCTTTGGTTTTTCAGTGAATTGTTATGGTTTTTTTCATATACCTAGCTTTAACTTCCCTGTAACCTTTTGTTTTTCAGTGCATTTCTAAGGCTTTTTATATTTTATTTCCTCACTATAACATCCCTGTAACCTTTGCTTTTTCAGTGAATTTCTATAGTTTTTTCTAATCTATATCCTAACTATGATGTCTGTTTATTAGATACTGCACTGCAGATGTCTGTCAGTAGACAGCCACTGTATTAAATAACAATTGCAACATTTTGGCATACTTTCCTGTGTATTTTTAGTACTAATATTTTTCATTGTGTGAGAGAAAGTGCTGTTAATATCTTATTCCTTATATTACACTTGCATTAGGTACATTATAAAACAGGGTGTTAAATAATATTAAAAAAATATTAAAGATATTAATAAATGCTATCAAGTCTAATACCCACGTTGTTCCCTGAATTGTCATTGAGTGCAACTACTGTTACCCTTGTGAGTAATCCTTACCTTGGGCTACTGGTGTTAGGTACATTTCAGGTGTGTACCAGAAGAGTTTAAGTAGTGTTTTGCTTATTCTTTTTTTTTAATCACATTTTTTATCATTCACAAATTCACCGCAAAATGTCGCATTATGTAGATTCCAGTATCGTGATTAGTCGCGAATTCATCGGGATATTTGAAAAGTGAAGAACACATATATACATATATTTTAATTAATGTTTGAGGTCAGAGGCTTACTACTATAATGTATAAAGTAACATTTTGTAAGTAATTTTATTGTTCATAACTTTTTTATTCTATTTCACATATTCGTGACGCTGCCGGAATTTGTGACAACACAGGAATTCGCGAATATCATTTGCCTATGCAATAAAGGGATTTCATTGGGCAAACCACTTTTCATTAATTTAGAAAGGAAGTCCCCACCCAGTTTTATTTCTTTTTCACACTTCCAGTGGAGAGATTAGAAGCTTCTTTGGAACTCTGCTGTATTTTCCAATACTGGAAGTGCAATTTGAGGTTTTTTTGTTTCCATTCGACAAATAAAATGTCATCTGGTGGAAGTGATCAGCAAGAGCCACACCCTGAGGAGGAGAATTTGTCTGAAGAAGAACACCAAGCAAAGAGGCAATCCATCGCCTGGGATTTCTTTGCTATCCCCTCTGTAGAGAAAAAAACAGTGGGTAAGCACATGAAGTCCTCATTGTGCAAAACAACTCTTTCCAGGCGAACATCTAAGAAATGCTCTTGTGGGAACACAAGTATGTTTACCCATCTGAAGACATACCACAGGAACCACTTGGCAAGAGCGCAAAGGGAGCGCAGTGAAGGAGAACCATCTACTTCTACTGCAACTCCATTTACACTAGGAGAGAAAATCCCCACCGAAGTGGAGCAACATCTGCCAGAGAAGTCCCCAGAACTAAGAAAAATAGGGGTATTGCCATTTTATTTCTGAAAAAAATACAAAATGTTAAAAAACTTTTTTTTTAAATCCCCGCCCAAGAAAAGGTTCTCATTAGAACCACCGTCATGGTTTAAAAAAAGATAAACTGTATGTGTGTGTGTGTGTATAAGAAAGATTATGAATCAATGAATTTCTATGTTAGTGAGTGTGTGGGTGCATGAGTGAGTAAGTGGATATGTAAGTGTTTCAGTGAGTGAATGTGTGGGTGAGTGGGTGTTGCAGTGGCCGTATGGGTAAGTGAGTTGGTATGTGAGTGGCTGTGTGGGTGAGTGAGCAGTTGTTTGAGTGACTGTATGGGTAAGTAACTGGGTGCATGAGTTGCTGTTATGCTTGAGTCAGTGGGTGTGTGAGTGACTGCATAAATGAGTGAATGGTTGTGTGAGTGGCTGTATGTCTATGTGATTAGGTGTGTGACCTGTATGGTTGAGTAAGTGAGTTTGTGAGCAGCTCTATGAGCGGGTGACTGGGTATGTCAGAGACTCTATAGGTGTGTGACTGGGTAAGTGGCTCTATAGGTAAGTGAGAGGCTGTATTACTAGCTGTATGGGTGAGTGAGTGTGTGTGTTAGTGTATGTATGGCTGAGTGAGTGAATCTATCATTGAATGTATGGGTGATTGAGATGGTGTGTCAGTGGCTGTATGGGTCTGTGAGTGGGTGTCTGTGTGCCTGTATGGGTGGGTAAGAGGGTGTGTCAGTGACTCAGTGACTGTATGGGTGAGTGAGTGGCCCCGGTATAGTAACACATAATCGCTTTGATGCATTAGCAGAGGTGGATTGACTACCCGGTGAAGAGAATAATCCATCACAGTTAGATCTAACAGAGGACAGGCCCCTGCTTGTTAAAAACAAGACAGGAAGGGTAACAGGGGAGGGAATACCTACAAATAGGATAACAAATAACCTGTCCATATTAAGTTGGAATATTGCAGGGATACACACTATATGTGCAGATAATCGAGGGATGGATTATTGTAAAACTTTCGGGTTAGTGTGCCTACAAGAAACCTGGGATGCAGATGGGAACTTATTTATGGATGGGTTTACTGCTTTCCAGGTTAAGGCAGAGCCGTCCCTATTTGGTATAGCTAAGGGGGACTTGTTAACGTCTATTAGCCTGAGAATAGAGTGTACTGCTGAACTGGTAACATTTGAATCTAGCAATATTCTGGGAGTATTACTTTCGTTTGCCCATCATATTAAAATCTTGATAATTAACGTTTACAATTCACCCTCTGCTAAGATACCCCTGGAGACAGAGCTTAGGGGCTTTTATGAAAAGACCGTGTTAGGGTGGTCCTACTCGCCAATAGTTTGTTAGTGGGAGATTTCAACTTACATCTCTGCGACACTTGTGCTGAGGAAAAGGACTGGGTCCGGCCAGAGGAATTAGAGCGGATTCATTTCAAGCATACTAGACAAGGTGATAATTTTACCCTTTTAATCTCAGAATGAAACCTTTCTAATCTCTTACTTAGAGAAGAGTATGAATCAGCCACGGCGGTCCTGACTTTTAAGAGAAGAAATAACAACTCAACTATAGATTATATTTTGATTTCAACTCGCTTGCTTCAATATTTGGTAGATTTTAAAATAGTATGGAATACTTTTAGTGATCACAACCCAATAACTGCAAAGTTTAGCTGGAATGATCTTGAAGCAAAGATGCCCAATATCCATAAAGACCTGTTTATCATTAAAACCCAAGGGAGTATTAGCTGGGGGAAAGTACTCCCGGTGGACTTTTTAAAGAATCTGGTCCAGAAGTGCAGTTGTGATTTTGAGGTCTGTCTGAATGAAGATGCACATGACTTGGCCATTTTAGACTCTTTTTCCATCATCTGCAAAGAGATTCACCAAGCCCTGACCAGAGATAATGTAAAGGTTATTAGCTCAGGACCTAAATGGTTCGATAAAAACTGCTCAAAGGCCCATAAAGATTTGATGATAGCATTAAAGTCTAAACCGAGGCAGAGATGCGCAGTTAAGGCAGCCAGGCAGGCATATGCGCTAGCTCGTAAGGTAAGATTGGATGCCCTGAAGAGAGAAGCTTGGGATAAGCTTAAAGAGGCCTGGGACACAAGGAATAGTGCAGACTTCTGGAGGGTAGTAAATCAGCCGTTATTTAATGAGGGCACAGCAGTAGACTTAAGTGTTACTATACTTGCGCAGAAATTAGAAGAGCATTTTGGTCGCATATATGCTGGAGATTGCGAATACACATCAACTGCCTGCCCTATTACAGAAAATACTGTTCACTTTGAATTAGACGAGGTGAGGGAAAGTATAATGGAATTGTCAGCAGGGAAGGCTCCGGGCCCTGATGGGGTTCCTGGTGACTTTTTCATATCATGTATAGATCTTTGGGCACCCCTGGTTACACAACATTTGAATGCAGCAGCCCGTGATCATATTCCAGTCTCGTGGAAGCAATCGATCATAATACGCGTTTTTAAAAAGGGGAACCGTGCGGACCCAGCGTGCTTCCGTTCGATCTGTCTGATAGACGCGGAAGAAAAGGTGTTGGGTAGGGTTTTATTGAGGCGTTTATTAGATTGGGCTAATGATAACAATATACTATCTGATATACAGTATGGATTCAGGCCGGGACGTGGCACGATTTAACAGAATTTGAATTTATATTTGATAGTTAGCAAGTATACGGTGGCTAAAAAGGAAAGTATACACTTAGCCTTCATGGACCTCAGCACAGCATTTGACACAGTGGTAAAATATAAGCTATGGGCTGTGCTGAGGGACATGGGGATGGACGAAGCTATAGTTGCACTTTTGCACAATCTACATATGGGGCTTGAGGCAAGGGTAAGAATAGGCCCATCAGGAGAACGCACTAAGCACTTTAAGCTGGGGCGAGGGGTGCATCAGGGTTGTATTTTAGCTCCTTTTCTTTTTATTTTATATATAAATCAATTAGATCGGTTTTTAAGAGATAACTGTAAAGACGTCCCAAGGATAGGACGCAGAACGGTACCCGCCTTGCTGTACGCGGATGACACCGTCCTTATTTCCCAGACAGCTAATGGCTTGCAATCTTTACTGAACCATTTTTATGAATTTATGGAATTTGGGTCTAAAAATTAATTTTACCAAATCATATACTATGACTTTAGGACCTAGAGGCACCAAGACTAGAACATTTGTGATAAAGGATAACAAAATAGGTAAGGTGGATAGGTTTAGTTATCTAGGCATACTGCTGGATGAGAGACTTTCCTGGGCACCCTTATTGAAATCACACATTCAATCCTTTAATAGGGCGGCTCATAGCATTGATGCCTTCTCTAGGCGTTTAGGTCATAGTCACATAAAGTCCATATTACACCTTTACAACGCTAAGTGTGTCCCGGCTGTAACCTACGGGGCAGAAATCTGGGGTTATAAATCTCCTATATTAATGCAAACAGCAGAAAATAAATACCTAAGGAAACTGTTATGCATCCCACATAATGTCCCATCAGAAATAGTTCATGAAGAGATAGGGGCAGTTTACATAGCTGACTATATACGCTTGCGCCCAATACTACTATGGTGCTCTATATGGAATAAAAAAGAATTGGATTTTAATAGACTAATTGTAAGTGATTGTTTGAACTTGAACTTTAGTTATCGTATACCATGGCGGAGCTATATAAAAACTACCCTGTCTAATTTGGGCTTACTGCATGTCTTTAACTCACCTGAGAAAATAACTAAATCAGTTACTGCAGAAGTTAAGAAGGTATTTTTAGAGCTTACTCAAGAATTTAGACTGCAAGACTCACAGCGTAAATGCTGTTGCATATATCATACAATGGTCAAAAGTAGTGAAAGAATGGAACTTTATCTAACACTGGACATGCCGGTGAACCACAGAAGACTTTTAACATACTTTAGACTGAATATATTTCCGCAGCTTGTGGTAGGATGGCATAGGTAACAAGACCTTCCTGTATGTTCTTGTGATGAGTCTTCTGCACTAGACAATTTACCTATTGTACTAATTTGCCCTAAATGGGCCAATTTGTGTCAAAAGTATATACGCCCTTTATTTGCACATTTGAGTTTTAAACAAGCAAGACCTACCCTTTTATATTTACAATTTTTAGAATATTCTACCGTCTGCTGGTATGTGGCGAGATTTTTAATAGCAGTATATTATGCTTATGCTTGACATTGAAGTGGAGTGTATTTACTTAATGGCAATATTTGCTGCTTTTACTATTTTTGTATGATTGTTTTATTGTGCTTTTATGACTGTCAAATACAATCGAATATATAAATTATTGATTGATTGATTGAGAGGCTGTATTACTAGCTGTATGGGTGAGTTAGTGGGTGTGTTAGTGTCGGTATGACTGAGTGAGTGAATCTGTCATTAAATGTATGGGTTATTGAGATGGTGTGTCAGTGGCTGTATGGGTCTGTGAGTGGGTGTCTGTGTGCCTGTATGGGTGGGTTAGTGGGTGTGTCAGTGACTGTATGGGTGAGTGAGTGGCTGTGTGAGTGGCTATATGAGTATTAGAGTGGATGTGTTAGTAGCTGTATGGGTGTTTTAGTAGCTGAATCAGAGAGTGACTCAGTGTGTGAGTGAGCATATGGTTGAGTGGTTGTTGAGTACAGTGTTACTAGCTGTATAGGTATGTGACTGGATGTGTGAGTGGCTGTATAGGTGAGTGAGTGGCTGTGTTAGTAGCTGTATGGGTGAGTGAGTGGATGTGTTAGTATCTGTATGGCTGAGTGAGTGGGTCTATCAATAACTGTATGTGTGAGTATGTGGGTATGCCAGTGACTGTATAGGTCTATGAGTAGGTATATGAGTGCCTGTATGGGTGGGTGAGTGAGTACATGCGGTAGTATATGTATTGGTAACTGACTTGGTGTGTTATTGACTGTGTCTGTGAGTGAGTGGGTGTGTGAGTGGCTGACTGGGTATATCAGTGGCTCTACCAGTTCATGTCTGGATGTCTCAATGGCTCTATGACACTGTAACTTGGTGTATATCTTGACAATGTAAGTTTGCAGAATCATACAGAAATAAGTAATTAGGAAATTACTTTACTCCAAAAGATAGTGCCATTCATCTGTTTAAAAACATAAAGAACACAAATATAAGTTAGCATTTCTTTTTGTAAAATTCCATGACAAACTTTTAGTTTCTGCAATGCATAAGTTCATAATATTAACCAAACACTAGACATTCATTTCTTATGCTGTAATAGTATTTCACAATATAGTAAAGCATTTCATTTTCCCTTTTTTACTGTTCTCAGCTTTTATACTTGTACACCATAATCAATGTAGTATTTAAAGTGCCATCCTTAAACAGTGGACAAAAAAACACTCAATAAGATTGTAAAAAAAACTTTTCTCATTTGAGCACCTGCTCTCTTTCTTTTCTAAATTAAATGTTGCTACCTTTTCCATCATTTGACAATAAAATGACATCTGGTGGCAGGGAAGATCAGTTGCCACAGACTGCTGAACACAGCTCTTTGGAGGATCAACTCCCAGCAAAGCGGCAATTAATTGCATGGGAGTTTTTCACCATCCCCTCCAGGTAAACGAAAGTGGTGGCAAAGCTTGTGAAGTGTTCTTTATGTGACAAAACCCTCTCCAAAGGAACATCTTACAAACATTTGTCTGGCACAGTGAGTATGTTGCAACATCTAAAGACGTATCACTCCAAGCACTGTTGGAAGAGAAAAAGAACATAAACATAAGTTAATATTACATTCACAAAATTCCCAGAATAAAACACACATCGGTTATGCTGTAATAGTATATAACATAATAGTAAAACATTTCATTTTTCCTTTTTTTCTGTTCTCAGCTTTTTACTTGTACACCATATCCTTTGTGTTACCTCTTAAGCACATAGCACCCTGCCCTATGGCCTAAAAAGACACTACCTTAGTGACTTATATGTAGTAGAAGAGCAGTTTAAAGCTCAAAAAGAACTTTTAGATGTCAGCCCGACCTAGCAGGAAAACTGCACATACAGGCTCTGCATTAGCAGGCTCAACACATATTTTTAGGGCTACTTGTCTGCATGGGTAACTAGAAGCATCACTACTTTAGTACATATCTAAATAAGTATATCAGTCCCTCTCTGTGTGTGTCACTGGATGTGTCCGTGGGCCCACTGCCTGCTCTTAAAAAAAGTTTTTTGCATACATTCAAGAAGGGGAAGGAATCCCTTGGGGACCCCTTCCCATTTGCATATGGGTTACCACCTACTTGAAGTAGGTGGTAAAATGCAAATGTTTTGCGACCGCATTTCGGTCACAAAATATTCCTACATACCAATGCGATTCGGTATTAGGAAGGGATGCCCTAAACACGCCCTCATAATAGCGAATTGCTAACCCATTTTGTCATTCGGTAATAGGTTACCGAATCACACAATATGGTTTGCTACATTAGGAAAGCCTTTTTTTCCGGTCGCAAACGGCCTGATTCTACGAATTGGGCCGTTTGCCACCTTAAAAATGGTACATACATGTGGTCTTTATATGTATACAAGTGGCTGTATATTCTACTTGCCTCTATTACTGTCTGTTGGTTTTTATAAATGTGTATGCAACTGCTCCTGTTACTGCTGCATACATAAGTGTGGATGGGCATGTCACTGAATATTCACATGCCTCTCTCTCTCTCTCTTACAGGCAAGTTAAGTAACTGATTTTGTAAATATGTATATAATTTGCAGTATGTGTGAAAGACTGCATATTTAACTAGGTCTAGGGGTCTCAAACTATACATGTGTCTGTGACACTTTAAAGTACACATCTAACTCTCTAAGCACATACCACCCTGCCCTATGACTTACCTACAGCCTACCTTAGGGGTAACTAGTACATAATTGTTAGAAATGGGATCTCTAGTTGGCAAGGGCTTGCACCTTTGTCCAAGTAGGGACCCTTCTTCCTAGTCAGGGTAAGGGTGTTACACTCGTGAAGTAACCCCTGCTCACCCTCGTGGTAGCTTGGCACGAGCAGTCAGGCTTAATTCAGAGGCAGTGTGTAAAGCATTTGCACATAACCAACAGTAATACAGTGTAAGCACTACAAACGGACACCACACCAGTTTAGAAAAATAACCAATATTTTATATACTCAAGACAAGACCAATTACGACAAAAATCCACAATACTATACTTTACGAATGAATACTTGATACAGTAACTTCTTCTTTGCAGGAATAGCACAAAAGCAAAGTTCGTACGAGTCGGTAGCTCCGTCCGAGCCTACCGTGAGGCTGAAAACCACAGAGTCTAACAGTTCCAGCCGACCGCGTCGATACGGGCCAGCCGAGTCATGAACAGACTCGGTTACAGTACCTTTCTCGTTGTGGCTGGTACGGAGTGTACGAGCCGGTCGGCGTTCGTCGCGGTTGCGGTGCAAGACGGAGCGATGCAAGGTGCGGTGTCCCTCGATGCGGTGCAGGCAGCGGCTCGATGAGCGTCGTGCAGACGGAGTCGGTGAGTCCAAGGCGTGCGATGCAGGGTGAGACGATGCTCGATGCGGTGCTGACAGGTTGCGATGCAGGCGACCAAGCCGGAGTGCGGGAGCTGGCGTCGGACAGCGGTGCGAGTCGGAGCGGTGCGTCGCAGACGTGCGAGCGGTGCCCCAAATGCGGTGCGGTCTCGACTCTTGAGCCAGTTGCAGCGTCCGCGTCGGTCGGGTCCGGTTGGTTCAGTGAAGCGATGCGATGCGAACTGCGGTGCCCACAGGTCACGGTGCAAGCAGCGGCTCGATGTTGGCAGCGTCGGACGTCGCCCACGGTGAGACCAGGGTTGCGATGCGAAGCAGGGCGATGCGGTCTGCGGTGCAAACAGGTCACCGGCCAGGGATGGATTCGATTGACGGAGTCGGTTGCAGTTCCCTTCCTCTGTGGCAACTGAAACAGCGTTCCAGAAGCGGTACCCAGAGGCTTGTGAAGTCTTTGTAGTCCCTGAGACTTCTTAACAGGAGGCCAGCTCGGTTTCAGGCCCTTGGAGATACTCAGCACAAGTGTGTAGAAAGTTCAGTCCAGTCCTTTCACTGCCCAAGACAGAAGCAGCAACTGCAGGCCAACCCAACAAAGCAACAACACAGCAAAGGGGCAGTACTCCTCCTGGCAGCTCTTCCTGCTCTTCGTCTTGGCAGGTTCCTTGATTCCAGCGAGATCTAAATTCATGGGGTCAGGGCCCCAATATTTATATCCCAAATTCCTTTGTTCTCTGAAGGCAGAGAGGCCTTTGCCTAGTCCAAACCAGTTCTGGAGCACTTTGTTGACAAGTCTCCGTCCCTCCTTTCAGTGAGTAGGCCAGGGACATCAGACGCACCACAGGAGGTGGAGCCAGCATTGTGGAGGGAAGGCACGGTCCTATTCAGGGCCCAGGTGCGACCCCTCCCACCCATCTACATGTAGACCTTGCTATTCAGCCCTGTGCTGACTCACCCTGTCTCCTGGCATCCCCCAGCCCCTGTCACTCACACTCCAGACAAGGAATACACAACCTCGCAGAGGCAGGCTTGGATGGTTAGACAAGAAAATATCCACTTTCTAAAAGTGGTATTTTCAAACACAGAATGTTAAAACCAACTTTACTAAAAGATGCATTTTATCATTCTGAGTCCAGGCATACTAAACTCGAATTTCTACCATGTTCCCGGGGTCAGTTAGGATTATAAGCTGTAATAATCAAAACTGCCCGTTCTGGCCTAGGGGGAACAGGTAGCCTTGCAATAGTGAAAAACGAACTAGGCTGTAATTCACTATCAGGACATGCCACACACACCCGGGCATGTCCTACCTTTCGCATACAACGCACCCTGCCCACAGGGGTACCTTGGGCCTACCTTAGGGGTGACTAACATGTAGCAAAGGGAAGGTTTAGAGACTTGCAAGTGTGTGCACTTGCCAAGTCGACATGGCAGCCCCAGGCTGCGCACAGGCTCTGCGATGGCAGGCCCGAGTTACACTTTACGGGCTGTTTGCGTGGGTGGCACAATCCAGTGCTGCAGCCCACCAACAGCATTTGGTCTATAGGCCCTGGCACTCGCAGTGCACTTTACAAGGGACTGACACATAAACCAAATAGGCCAATCATGGAAACACCAATCCATAACACATTTTATACAGGAGCACTTGCACTTTCCCACTGGACAGCAGTGAGGAAAGTGCGCAGAATCATTACACCAGCAAAAACAGAGTCAAAACCGGGAGGTCAGAAAGCAAAAAGTCAGGGGAAACACGCCAAAAGATGCCAAGTCTAACACATGTCCCCTCCAGCTGAAAGTAGGGAGAACTACCCAACCCCATTGGAGTTCTCCTCACTAAGGCGGAAGAACCTGGACAGACCATCTGCGTTGGCGTGTTCTGTACCAGGACGGTGCTCCACCGTAAAGTCCATTCCCTGTAGGGAGATGGACCACCTCAGCAGTTTTGGATTCTCACCCCTCATTTGCATCAACCATCTGAGGGGCCTGTGGTCTGTCTGAACCCGGAAGTGAGTCCCAAACAGGTATGGTCTCAACTTCTTCAGTGCCCAGACCACAGCAAAAGCTTCCCTTTCTATGGCACTCCACCTCTGTTCCCTGGGAAGTAGTCTCCTGCTAAGGAAGACTACAGGCTGATCCAGGCCCTCTTCGTTCAGTTGTGAGAGCACCGCTCCCACACCATGCTCTGAAGCGTCAGTCTGCACGACAAATTCTTTGGAGAAGTCAGGTGCCTTGAGCACGTGCGCCGTGCACATGGCTGCCTTCAGGGCATCAAAAGCTTTCTGGCAGGACTCAGTCCAGATCACTTTCCTGGGCTCCCTCTTAGAGGTCAGCTCTGTTAAGGGGGCAACGATGGTGCCATAGCCCTTAACAAATCTCCTATAATAACCGGTGAGACCTAAGAAGGCTCTCACCTCTGTCTGGGTCTTGGGGGATTCCCAAGCCAGAATGGTGTCAATCTTGGGTTGTAGGGGCGCCACCTGGCCGCTTCCTACCTGGTGTCCCAAGTACACCACAGAACCCTGCCCGATCTGGCACTTACTGGCCTTGATCGTGAGGCCTGCACCTTGCAGAGCCCTCAACACTTTCTCAAGGTGCTGTAAATGTTCTTCCCAGCTGGAACTGAACACAGCAATGTCATCCAGGTAGGCAGCACTGAAATCCTCCAGCCCGGCCAACACCTGATTGACCAACCTCTGAAAGGTGGCAGGGGCATTCTTCAACCCAAAGGGCATCACCCGGAATTGGTAATGACCTTCTGGGGTTGAGAATGCTGATCTCTCCTTGGCCCCATCGGTTAAGGCAATCTGCCAGTACCCAGACGTCAAATCAAACGTGCTGAGGAACCGGGCAGCTCCCAACCGATCAATGAGCTCATCAGCTCTGGGGATGGGGTGCGCGTCCAGTCCTGGTGACGGCATTGAGCCCACGGTAGTCCACACAAAACCGGAGTTCTGGAGTGGCACCGGGCGCCGCAGCCTTTGGGACCAAGACCACTGGGCTGGCCCAAGGACTGTGGGAGGGCTCAATCACCCCTAACGCCAACATCTTAGAGACCTCCTCCTTGATGCTGGCTCTGACCCGGTCAGTCAACCTGTAAATCTTGTGCTTCACAGGAGGGCTGTCACCAGTGTCCACGTCATGGGTACACCAGTGAGTAACACCGGGGGTCAGAGAGAACAGTGGGGCGAACTGTCCCAACAACTGGCGACAGTCCCCTGCTGCTCCTGAGGCAGAGTAGGGGAGAGGATCACACCCTCTACTGACCCATCATGCTCCTTGGTAGACAGGAGGTCAGGGAGAGGCTCACTCTCCTCTTCCACCCCATCATCTGTCGCCAAGAGCATACTCACTTCGGACCTCTCGAAGTGGGGCTTGAGGCGGTTCACGTGAAGGACCCTCAAAGGGTTCCTTGGAGCCTGCAAATCCACCAGGTAGGTGACGTCACTTTTGCGCTCCTTTACCTCATATGGCCCAGTCCACTTGTCCTGCAAGGCACAAGGTGCCACTGGAGCCATGACCCACACTTTTGCCCAGGTTGAAATTCGACCAGAGTGGCATTCTGGTCATACCATCTCTTCATTTCTTCCTGGCTTGCTTCTAGGTTCGCCTGAGCGAGTTTCCTGAAGCGGGCAGTTTGGTTTCTAAAGGCCAGCATGTAGCTAAATACATCCTGGGAGTTTTCCTGGGAGCTGCCTCCCAGCCTTCCTTCTACCAAACTCAGAGGTCCTCTGACAGGGTGGCCATACAGGAGTTCAAAGGGGCTGTACCCAAGAGACTTCTGAGGCACCTCCCTGTATGCAAAGAGTAGGCATGGCAAGAGGACGTCCCACTTACGCCTCATGGGTTCTGTTAGATCCTTGATCATGCCTTTCAAGGTCTGGTTGAATCTCTCCACCAGACCGTTTCCTTGTGGGTGGTAAGGAGTGGTGAACTTGTAGGTTACACCACACTCCTTCCACAGGGATGTCATATACTTCGATATGAAATTGGTCCCCCTATCAGAAACCACCTCTCTGGGGAATCCCACACGGAAAAGATCCCCATTAACGCCCGGCCCACCACTGGCGCCGTCGTTGTCCTGAGAGGGATTGCCTCCAGGTACCGGGTGGCATGGTCCACCAAGACCAGGATGTACCTGTTGCCCATGGCTGTCTTGGGATCCAGTGGCCCCACAATATCCATCCCTACCCTTTCAAAGGGTGTTCCAACAACAGGAAAAGGTTGGAGAGGAGCTTTGACCTTCCTCCCACTCTTACCACTTGCCTGGCAAGTTTGGCAAGACCTACAGTGTGCATCTGACTGCCTTCGCATTTGGGGCCAAAAGAAGTGGGTGACAAGCCTGTCAAAGGTCTTGTCCTGCCCCAAATGTCCTGCCAAAGGCACGTCATGAGCCAGACCCAGTAGGAAGGTCCTGAAGTGCTGGGGTACCACCAGCACACGGGCTGACCCAGGCTCAGCAACCTTAGGCTCACTGTATAGGAGACCACTCTCCCAGTAGATCAGATGTGACCCGGACTGATTACCAGCTGCCTGGTCTGCAGCCTGCCGCCGCAGACCCTCCAGAGTAGGGTACTCGTTCTGCTCCCTGCAGAACTCCTCCCTGGTGGGACCCCCTTCTTGCTGCCAATGGGTCAGCTCAGAGATGTCTCCCAGTTTGGCTACCTGCTCCCCTGTAGGCACCGGGGCGTCCCCCTCGAGGTCCGCCTCCTCCCGGTCCGTGGTAACTTCGGAGGCCGGTTTCCCGCGCCCCCTGCCCTTTCTCTTGGCAGGGACTTGGGCCACTGTTTCAGGCTCCAAGTCCTCTTGATCACCCTTTCTGGCTGCCATTGACCGAGTAGACACGCATGCCCACTCTGGCAACCCAAGCATCTCCAAGTGAGACCTGAGCTCAACATCCTTCCATAAGGACTGCTCCAGGTCGTTTCCTAGCAGACAATCTACAGGCATGGTAGGGCTCACAACCACCCTCAAGGGACCTGAGACCCCCCCCCCCATTCAAAGGGAACCTGCGCCACCTTACATTGGCGCTCTGAGTTGTCTACAGCAACTACTTGGTGGAATGCTCCTGGGACTACTTGCTTCTCAGACACCAGGTGACACCGGACTGAGGTCACACTGGCTCCAGTATCTCTGAGAGCCTCTACCCTGTTCACATTAATGGTCACCCAGGTGCTATATTTCTTTGTGTTAGGGGGCACCTGGTTTCCTGGGACCATCTCACTGTCCCCTAGTGAGACAAGGGTCATTTCTGCGGGATCCCCACCCTCCTGTGGGCACCCCTCCTCCCCAAGCGCTACACTAGCCAACACTTTGGACTGTCCACCGGTGGGCGGCTATGTCCCCTTCGGGCACTTGGGGTCCCCCTTAAAGTGACCTACCTGGTCACATGCATAACACTTGCGGGGGCCGGTCTCAACAGGCTTCCCTGTAGAGACCCCTTTCTTCTTATCACCGGGGGCTGGGAACCTTTACCCTGGGTACTAGTTTGGGGCCCTTTAGAGAACTCCTGTGCTTTACCCTTGTCCCCCCACTTTTCTGCTGGGGACCCTGCCCACCTTTGGCTGAGTCTCCCCCAAACGCTTTCTTGTGGACCCTGGTACTCACCCAGCGGTCCGCTTCCATAGCAAGCTTCCTGGGGTCAGTTAGCTTACTATCAACTAGGTGCTGGCGCAGATCTGCAAAACATAGACTAGACAAGTGCTCCCATGCAATCAAGTTGTAGAGCCCCTGAAAATCTGTTACACTACTGCCCTTCACCCAACCATCCAGAGACCTGCAGAACACATCCACACATTCCAACCAAGTGTTGGCATCAGACTTCTTACTGGACCTGAACTGATCCCTGTACTTTTCAGGAGTAAGACCATACTTCGTGAGAAGGGCATCCTTCATGTCAGCATAGGTGAGGTGATACCCCTTACCCAAAGCTATCAGAGCATCCCTTGCTTCTTCAGGAAAAAGTGGACACAATCCTGCTCCCCAATTCTCCTCAGGGACCCCATTCATGTGTATGGCTGCCTCATAACCCTGAAACCACCTTTGTATGTCATCCCCCTTCTTGAACTCCTTGCCTACGTTCTTGGGAATGTGCACAATCCTGTCTGCCTTTCTGGACGAATTGCTGCCACCATCTGAGCCTGACTTACTCCTAAGTTCTAGCTCCTTCAGTTCTCTCTCATGCTCTAAGAGCATCTTCCTCTCCTCTATGGCCAATCTCTTCTCCTCCTGCTCACTCTCCAGCCTGAGCTTCTGCAGCTCAAACTGCCTTGCCTCCCGCCTGTCCTCCAGCTCCTCTGGGGACAGACTGCTGCTGCCTGACCTGGCGGGTTCCCCCTACCCAAAAGCACATCCACCCTGGAAATAGGCTCCTCCGCCTCCTCACTGAGATTACCAGGCTGCCCATTGGCATGTCTGGCTGCTACCCAGGCCCTCAGCGCCTTCTGTAGCTCCTCCTTCCTCGTGAGGCCTTTAATTTGGACTTTCAGGTTTTTACAAATCGCTCGTAACTCCTTTACGGCGTAGGATTCCAACCTATCCTCCTCAAAGATAACTTCCAGAGATGCAACGGATGATGCAATTGATTCAGGCATGACAAAAGTAGTGAGTTGAAAACTGGCAAGATCAAAAATAGGCCAAAAGAAAAAGAACCAGTATGTGGTACGTAATGGTCTGCGATATGGTAGTAGTGCACACCAATCACTGTAAGTCAAGTGCAAACACAAGTCCTATCCTCACCGCTGACAACCAATGTTAGAAATGGGATCTCTAGTTGGCAAGGGCTTGCACCTTTGTCCAAGTAGGGACCCTTCTTCCTAGTCAGGGTAAGGGTGTTACACTCGTGAAGTAACCCCTGCTCACCCTCGTGGTAGCTTGGCACGAGCAGTCAGGCTTAATTCAGAGGCAGTGTGTAAAGCATTTGCACATAACCAACAGTAATACAGTGTAAGCACTACAAACGGACACCACACCAGTTTAGAAAAATAACCAATATTTTATATACTCAAGACAAGACCAATTACGACAAAAATCCACAATACTATACTTTACGAATGAATACTTGATACGGTAACTTCTTCTTTGCAGGAATAGCACAAAAGCAAAGTTCGTACGAGTCGGTAGCTCCGTCCGAGCCTACCGTGAGGCTGAAAACCACAGAGTCTAACAGTTCCAGCTGACCGCGTCGATACGGGCCAGCCGAGTCATGAACAGACTCGGTTACAGTACCTTTCTCGTTGTGGCTGGTACGGAGTGTACGAGCCGGTCGGCGTTCGTCGCGGTTGCGGTGCAAGACGGAGCGATGCAAGGTGCGGTGTCCCTCGATGCGGTGCAGGCAGCGGCTCGATGAGCGTCGTGCAGACGGAGTCGGTGAGTCCAAGGCGTGCGATGCAGGGTGAGATGATGCTCGATGCGGTGCTGACAGGTTGCGATGCAGGCGACCAAGCCGGAGTGCGGGAGCTGGCGTCGGACAGCGGTGCGAGTCGGAGCGGTGCGTCGCAGACGTGCGAGCGGTGCCCCAAATGCGGTGCGGTCTCGACTCTTGAGCCAGTTGCAGCGTCCGCATCGGTCGGGTCCAGTTGGTTCAGTGAAGCGATGCGATGCGAACTGCGGTGCCCACAGGTCACGGTGCAAGCAGCGGCTCGATGTTGGCGGCGTCGGACGTCGCCCACGGTGAGACCAGGGTTGCGATGCGAAGCGGGGCGATGCGGTCTGCGGTGCAAACAGGTCACCGGCCAGGGATGGATTCGATTGACGGAGTCGGTTGCAGTTCCCTTCCTCTGTGGCAACTGAAACAGCTTTCCAGAAGCGGTACCCAGAGGCTTGTGAAGTCTTTGTAGTCCCTGAGACTTCTTAACAGGAGGCCAGCTCGGTTTCAGGCCCTTGGAGATACTCAGCACAAGTTTGTAGAAAGTTCAGTCCAGTCCTTTCACTGCCCAAGACAGAAGCAGCAACTGCAGGCCAACCCAACAAAGCAACAACACAGCAAAGGGGCAGTACTCCTCCTGGCAGCTCTTCCAGCTCTTCGTCTTGGCAGGTTCCTTGATTCCAGCGAGATCTAAATTCATGGGGTCAGGGCCCCAATATTTATATCCCAAATTCCTTTGTTCTCTGAAGGCAGAGAGGCCTTTGCCTAGTCCAAACCAGTTCTGGAGCACTTTGTTGACAAGTCTCCGTCCCTCCTTTCAGTGAGTAGGCCAGGGACATCAGACGCACCACAGGAGGTGGAGCCAGCATTGTGGAGGGAATGCACGGTCCTATTCAGGGCCCAGGTGCGACCCCTCCCACCCATCTACATGTAGACCTTGCTATTCAGCCCTGTGCTGACTCACCCTGTCTCCTGGCATCCCCCAGCCCCTGTCACTCACACTCCAGACAAGGAATACACAACCTCGCAGAGACAGGCTTGGATGGTTAGACAAGAAAATACCCACTTTCTAAAAGTGGTATTTTCAAACACAGAATGTTAAAACCAACTTTACTAAAAGATGCATTTTATCATTCTGAGTCCAGGCATACTAAACTCGAATTTCTACCATGTTCCCGGGGTCAGTTAGGATTATAAGCTGTAATAATCAAAACTGCCCGTTCTGGCCTAGGGGGAACAGGTAGCCTTGCAATAGTGAAAAACGAACTAGGCTGTAATTCACTATCAGGACATGCCACACACACCCGGGCATGTCCTACCTTTCACATACAACGCACCCTGCCCACAGGGGTACCTTGGGCCTACCTTAGGGGTGACTAACATGTAGCAAAGGGAAGGTTTAGAGACTTGCAAGTGTGTGCACTTGCCAAGTCGACATGGCAGCCCCAGGCTGCGCACAGGCTCTGCGATGGCAGGCCCGAGTTACACTTTACGGGCTGTTTGCGTGGGTGGCACAATCCAGTGCTGCAGCCCACCAACAGCATTTGGTCTATAGGCCCTGGCACTCGCAGTGCACTTTACAAGGGACTGACACATAAACCAAATAGGCCAATAATGGAAACACCAATCCATAACACATTTTATACAGGAGCACTTGCACTTTCCCACTGGACAGCAGTGAGGAAAGTGCGCAGAATCATTACACCAGCAAAAACAGAGTCAAAACCGGGAGGTCAGAAAGCAAAAAGTCAGAGGAAACACGCCAAAAGATGCCAAGTCTAACAATAATGAAACAGAAGTTTAAAGCTGGACATAGTAAAACAGAAGAATAAAGCTCAGCAAGGATGTTTTCAATGCCACCTCAACCATGCAGCAAAACAACACATACACTCTCTACAGTTCTGGAACAACACATGATTAAAAGACTTCTCACACACGTATTATCAGACGCAGGCAGACACTTACATAGTCACTCACATAGTCACTCACACATCCATAGAGACACTCACACATATTCATAAACACTCAAACACCCACTCACTGATTCTCTCATACACTCACAAAACTAAACATATCATACACACTTTTATTAACTTCATCTATACGCATACCTTTAAATTCATATTTTTAAAAACTACATTGTAGTTCACATACCTGTAAATTGAGATTGTTGATCAGGTTTATTATTCTGCTCTCAGTTATACCGTAGACTCAGTATGAATTTAAAAACTAAGCTGTCACTTAGCAGGCAAATGACCACATATACTAAGAATATTGCGTGAGGGTTTTTATTTATGAGTTTCTCTTTTAAAGCCCAGTTGACCTCTTACTCTTGAATTCTTAAGTTCCGTCTGATTACACGAAGTCCACAGAAAAATCAATTTAAAAAAACAAAGGGGCAGATTTACAAGAAACTGACGCATCTGTACAGATGCGTCAGTTTCCCTGCGCCTGCATGAAAAACCCTTGCGCCACCATAGATGCGCCGTATTTACAATACGGCGCACTATGGCGCAAGGTTTGACAGATGCGTCAGAAATTCTGACGCATCTGTTGGCAGAAAAGTCACGCATTGCTGGAGTAGTGTCGCAAGCACAACTCAACTCCAGCAATGCCTGTTGCAGCCTATTCCCAATACACTGCGTCACTCCTTACACCTGCTTCAAGCAGGCGTAAGGTTTTGATGCAGTGGCGTCCTAAAAGTCACGCAGTGAAATCTTGTAGATTTCACTGCGTCACTTTTACTAGGCTTTCCTGCGTGGGAACGCCTACCCTGCATACATTATACCTGACGCAGGTATAATGTCACGCAGGGCTTTACAACGTGACGCATCTCCTTAGATGCGTCACGTTGTAAAGTTGCCGCATTTTTTACGCCGCCGTGGCGTCACAAAAGTGACGCAACAGCAGCGCAAAGGTGTCGCAAGGGGCTTGTAAATCTGCCCCAAAGTCTTTAACACGTTTTCTTTTCTTCTTTTCTAGGTCCTGGCGGAGGCCGCGGCCCATTTCATTGATGCCCTCGGAAAAGAAACATATGCCAGGGTAAGTTACTCTTCTTTTTAAACTAGGTTTAAGAGAGGATAGCCTGGTTCCCAGAGAGAAAAAAACACCTGTGCTCCTGATTTAACCAACAAGAGTGTGGAATTTATCAAGTAACTGAGAAGTCTTTGTCTTTGATTTCAACAACGGGAATATAGTGCAATTTAAAGAAAGGGATGAAGATTGAGAGAAATTTTTTTTCACTATTGTGTCAACTGGACGCTTCTAGACATCTACTAATTGAAGCCACAAGCGAAGAGAGAGAAAAAGCGAAGAAGAACACAACCCAATAGATTGCCGTTGGGGTTGATACACCTAAGGATTTACCCTTCTCCCCTCCCAGTTCCCAATGATTCTGCCCCATACCTGGCTTAGCCACGTTTCTCCTGATACGTGGCGGGCGTTGTGCCGGTTCCGGGACTTGGCCCCACCCTGCTACTGCGAGATCCCTGCCACAGACTGCCAGTGAAGAAGGAATTTGGGAAGGCTGCTGCAGGGAATTCGGTAACTGCTTCCCCTTCGGTCCTTTCGCTAGGAGGTGCTGAGGCCCAAGCAGCAAGGGTGAAGGGACTATCAAATCCTCACGGGTTTTCTTGTTTCCAGCCTCTGGCGAGGAAACAGGTTGGTTTTGGCTCTCAAATATCTTCACTGACGTAGCTCTTCCCGGCATCTGCACCAGCACTGCTTTCCTCTTCAGCGTTTTCCGGCAACCACCCTTCTTCCATATTCCGGAGTTTAAAAGGTCCTCCCCACTCTCTGATTGGTTCTACGGGGACCTCATGACTGGCACCATCCGATTCTCCTGAGGTTGTGGTTTCCTTTTCCGTCTGATCCGTGTTGTGGCTATCGGGCTGCAGAGGAAGAGAAGAGTGTTCTGGTAAGCAGACAACATTCCAGGGAATGGTATTCTCTTCTTCTGATTCCTGTTCCTTCTCCCTTTTATGAACGCAAGTGGTTAGAACACGCACTACAGTAGTAATCTCTGGGTGAACGGTTGTGGCGTGCTTCTGGGGTATCACCCTCTGACCAGGGTGTGAATTCAAATGTACATGGGTAGTCACGCTTGATTCAGCGACATCCCCCTGGGCTCAGCCAAAAGCCTGCGGAAAGCAGGATTAAGATTCTTAGTGAAGGCTTGGGAAGAATGAAGGCTGATCAAGTATTCATTCGTTTAACTGTATTTATTCAGAAAGTATTGTTGCTTCATCTCTGAAGTAAATCAATAAACTGTACATAAATCCATCTGTTCATTCAGACATGTCTCCAGATGCATTTCGGGCGGGTCGCCCTTCGTCAGGGAAGTATCTACAAAATTAACCAGCAAAGAATATCACAATGGTCACCAAACAAATTGGAGGGATATCCCTACACCTATAAAACCCGGTGTAAAAAGGAACTAAGGATATAAAAGCGATCCGCAGTCACCACAAAACAAAATTTGTGAAAAATATTAGTTTGAAGAAACAACAAATAGCTGCATTTAGTAATGTGCCAGAAGAAATTAAAATGTGAAGTCAGGTATGTTAGAAAAGCGCAGAGCTCTATTGCTCACGTATAAAGAAGTAATGGTATTAAACGGGACTGAACTATAACAGTGGTACGTGATGTTAAACTTACAATGTCCTGAACGGATACTAAATGCTGCGAGTTAAACGTGAGGCACGAGTGACATCATGCAAGTTAATCGCTTGTGAAACAATGCGTGTCACGCTATTATAGAAAGTTTCGCACGAGTGAAAGATAGTTGGTAAAATGCTAAAGACGCTCGTGAAATCATGAACGTATAAACGCTATACAGAAATGTATAACATGCTACCCGATAAAAGTCAAGCGCAGGTGAATGAAAACCGGTGAAGTATTTAAAGCCACTGGCTCGTGAAGGTGAAGAAAAGTGAGACGCTGCCGGTACGTGCGTGTGTGTGCATAAAGATCGTGGTTAAACGGTGATAACATATGGTTGCAAAAGTCAAATGAAAGAAAACTTATGGTACTGAACGATACAGCGGACGCGTGTATTTAGAATGAATCATGCAAAGCGCGTGTAGTGTCAATAAGATTAAAGGTGTGTCGATCTATCAAGACTAAAAAAGCACCAAAGTGAATAGACAGCTCGCACCCTCAAAGCGTGGGTGCCATCTTGGAATGTAGTTCCTGGTGTCAAAAACCCAGAAAGGAGTGCACAAGGTGAAACACCGTGAAACCTAAATGAAAATAAAGAACGAAGTAATGCAGAATTATGTGTGTGAACAAATAAATATTTTTTTAAAAACAATAACATATAGGTGACACATTAATCCAACTGATTCTCCGTTAAACATGGTGAAAAGTGTGAGTTGAAAATGTGAGTGTCCATGAACCAAAGATGATGAAAGGAGGGTGATAAGGCTAGAAACAAGAAGAATACATAAAAGATGTGTGAGAGGTCAGGTGTTAGAAACATGCGTAAAAACGCCGAAAATAGGAATAAACGTGTGTGAATGATAGAAGTGAGAAAAGATAATGTGAAAGATGAGGTGAACGATAGTATGGGTTGAAGGAAAGGGAAGTAGGAGTGGATGCATCCTGGAAAGAAAAAGATGAAGGGATATAGTGGAGGATGACTGGGATAACACAAAGTTGAAACAAGGATGTAAACAATATAGAAAGTAAAGAAAGATTCATCATCAGACAAATGAGATCAAGATGTAATAAATGCACGCTGTGCAAATGTCATAGATAGCATCAAAATTCCATGCAGTCGTTAAGGCCGTATGGTTTCATCAAATCCAGGAACCTGATCCAGTGATTTTCTCTCTGTAAGAGAAATTATTGTTGTCTCTGCCCTCTCGTTTTTCAATGACTTCCAGGACCAAAAATTGTAATTGACTGATGTTATGTCGGTTCTCCAAGAAATGTTCAGCAATGACAGATTTAATGTTTCTGGTGCGGATATTGCTCTTATGTTCATTTATTCAGGTTTTGATCTTTCTTTCCGTCTTTCCAGTATATACAAGGCCACATGGGCACTTGAGCATGTAAATGACGTTCTTAGTGTCGCAATTCACGTTGACCTTGAGTTTGATTTTGGTGCCTTTCATTGGGTGTGTAATGGTTGATCCTTTGATGATGTTATTACAATTGTTACAATTGTAACATGGTACATTTCCTTTGTAGCTGATTGGTGGCGTAGCTATGAGTCTGTTCGTGATTAGTTCGTTAATGTTTTTGCCCCAGTTGTATGCGAAAATGGGTAAGTCATTGAAAATGCCTTTAAAATCAGGTTCCAAGGCTACTATGGACCAGTGATCCTTGATTGACTTTTTGTATCGGTGACTCAAAGTTGAAAATGTTGACACCACAACTGTGCGTTTGGACTCCGTCTTCAATGACGTTGTAAGAAGATCTGTTCTGTTTTTGCTAGCACAACGTGTCTTGGCTAGTTCAAGCACGTTGTGAGGATATCCTCGTTGCCTGAATCTGTTGAGCATATCAGTAGCTTGTTGTTCAAACTTGGCAGAATCTGATACTATTCTCTTCACCCTGAGTAATTGTGAGTAGGGTAGATGGTTCTTGAGGGAATTCTGATGAAAACTTTGATAGTGTAACAGGTTGTTTCTATCAGTGGTCTTTCTGTAAATGTTCGTCTCGAGAGTGTTGCCTGATCTACTGATGAATACGTCAAGGAAAGCTATTGTTTGTGAATTGACCTCGTAGGTGAACTGAATTCTGTCATTGATGTTGTTCAAGGCATTCAAAGCCTCCAATAAGCTTTCCTGAGAACCCTTCCATATTATAAATATGTCGTCAATGCACTTCAAAAAGATGGTGGCATGTTCTTTCCACGCTGTGGTGTTGAGTATGTAATTCTCTTAAAACTTATTCATGAACACATTGGCATAAAAAGATGTGGCACAATTGCCCATTGAAGTCCCGGAGAGCTGAAGGTAACACTGGTCTTCCCACTTAAAATAACACTGGTATAGAGTGTAGTAAAGTAGTTCCATCAGAAAGAGTTGAAAATCTGTGTCTAATTCAGAATTTAATAATGTTTCTTCAATAGCTTCCAAGCCCAGATTATGAGGAATCGAGGTGTAAAGAGACTTTACATCCACCGTGCACAGCCAAATTTCTTCATTTGTAATAAACTTTACACTCTTGATTTTGGAAAGAAGATCAGTGGTGTCTCTCACATAGGACTTTATGTTGATAACAAAAGGTTGTAAGTATCTGTCAATGAATTTGCCCACTGGTTCATGAAGGCTACCCTTGGTCGATACAATTAATGGCTACCTTTGCAACGTTGCTCTCAGCAATTCTGGCGATGATAGCAAATCAAACCATCCTTTTCATATTTTACGTTTCTTAACCCTCTTCTAAATAGTTAGTGTTTCTTAACCCTTTCTTGCACTGCAGTAAAGAAGCCCAATGTAGTAGACTTTTTGGGTGATATTTGTGAATTCATCTGGACGTTACACAGGGGACCCTCCTGAGCGTCACAACGCATTCGCAAATATTGCACGAGGGGAAAAACTGTTTTTTGACATTTTGAATGTATAATACCCCTGTATTCCATCCATTGGGCCAGGGTACCTCTACCCTGACCCCTTATACTGTTGTGTGTTTCTTACATGGCCCATTGTCGTTTTCCCTATATTAGCCTAATCATGTAATTTGGAGGCCGCTTTGGTTTTGCACACATTACTAAATATCAAGCTTGCTTTGTGCCATGTTGTATTTTTACACAGACCCAGCTCATGTTTTCATATTTTATTCTTTTCCTGGGATTTATTCTGAACAAGTGGCAGGTACTCTGCTAAGGCGCAGGAGCATCGCCCCACTGCTTTTTTTCAGCAGTATAGGAAAAAATTAAATGATGATAACTCAGTTATCATTTTAGCTTTGCAAGGTGGGGCGGGGCTGACAGAGCAGCCGAGGAGTGGTTTGCCCCCACTCCTAAGAGCACATGACTGTTTGTCCGGCCCTCTCAGGCTGACCATAACAGTCATGCGCACTCTCCCTCTTCTCCACCCAGGCTGCATTACAGCCTAGGTGAAGAACATGCCCAGGCCCCCATTCCCCATCTGAGAACAGAGCCACTGTGCTCAGACCAATCACAATGCTGCATTGCAGTGTTGTGATTGGCTCAGGGGAGCCTGGGTGCTTCCAGGCTGCTTCCTGTTCCTTCCGGCGGGAGGAGCAGAGACACAACCAGGAGGAGCGGCAAGGAGGTAGCGCCAAGCGAGTAAGTTGAATTACATTTTTATTTAACCTCACCGTCACCCCCGCACCTCCCGCCGCCCCTCCGCCCCCGATCGGTGCTGCCCGCCACTGGTCTGAACAGCCTAAGCAAGATCAAACAACATTGCCCCTTGTTATTTTCTGTGGTCAGACACTAGCACTTAGACATAATGGGAGAATGCAGCTGCTGTTTTGAATACACATATCTTGTCATATAACTATGAACAGGGGTTCTGGAAAACAACAGACACACAGAGAGACAATACTGAGACAAGAGGACTGCGTCAGCTGAGACGTGGAGCATCCACCTATGTATGCTACAGTACTGGGACCGCCATTGAACCCAGAGATCTATAATCGCTTAGCTTGAGTAGTAGGGGAGGGTTTAGTCAGATCTGTCAGATGACATGACAGGGCTCTTTATTGTATATGGTTTATTAACCATGTTGATGACAATATTGACATGTATCTGTTTAATAATTGTGGTGTAATTATTGCATCTTGAAGCACAATAGTCGAAATGAACATTGCAAACTTTCTTCGTGTCTCTTTTCTAGCTTATTGTGGACAAATACGAGTGTGAGAGCATAAGGGTGTGTCCTGTTACCACGATTCCTGAGAGGGGCGAAAGTGTTGTGTCCTGGGGTGCCAAATCATTTGTCTCTCTGGTAAGGTAGGAGGTCAAGTGAGGCACTATAGCTTGTCGGACTCAGGCTCATAGGTACTGATGTGGTATTGTGACTCAGTCCCCGTGTCCCATTACTTAAAATGGCGGCTGCAACTTTCTGCTCAGTTTGCGACCAGCCAATCATGGGATTTCTGTTGGTGCGCGTATTCGTGGAGCGTCGCAAACACTTTGTGACCCTAGATATACAAATTTGAATTTTCTTTACCATCCAAAACTACTGAACAGATTTACACCAAATTACAAAAAGGGAGTTTTTTGGACCAAGATCTAGGTTTCTGCCAAATTTGGTGTAATTCCGTTCAGCGGTTCAAGCTGTAGTTGTGCCCAAAATCTCTATGGGAATTAACATGGGAAACGCACTCTTTTGACCCCCCTTTTTCTCAGCCCCCACTTGACGGATCACCCCAAAATTTCCCATGCACAACAAGACCTACCATGACACTTTTTTGGAAACTTTCTTGAAGATTTGTCAAATGGCGCCAAAGTCATAGGCAAGTCAGCAAAACGCTTTTCCAATGGAAACTAGGTCCTAACTTTAACTATCTACTAGCGACCACTAGTAGGTGATATAAACACACATTGAATAAACAAACATAAGGTCAAAAAACGTACACTTACAAAAAATGCAAAAAGAAACCAGAGGAATAAATTAACATTCACTATGTGTCCAGTTATCCAAGGAAGCTGTCAAAAGCCCACAAAATACTTTTTTTTAAAATGCCTCAGGAAAACCGAAAAATCATCAAAAAATTAAAAACTTATTTTGGTTAAGAACTAATCAACTCTTTTTCCTTGGAAAAATGCCCCCAATAAAATGCATCCAGGTTAAAAATAAACTCTGAAGTCCTTGCCTTCAAAATCACTCTTGTCAGACCCCAGTTGGGAAGCAATGGGGCAGGCAGGGGATACTGGGCTTCAACCGTAGAATTGAGGTCATTTGCCTGAGGTAGGTCGCTCCCCCGCCACACAGCTCCGCCTGTGGTATCCTGCCCGCTGCTGCTGCTGGTAAGCTCGCCCCTCTGCTTGTGGCCTCGGTGCCCGCTTTCCGTCTGTTTCCCCTCGCTGCCCCCATTCTCCCTGTGTCCATTTTTCTTTCTGTTTCCCTCGCTGCCCCCATTGAATTGTGCCCATTTTGCCTTCTGTTTCCCTCGCTGCTCCCATTCTCACTGTGTCCTTTTTTCTCTCTGTTTCCCTCGCTGCCCCCATTGAATTGTGCCCATTTTGCCTTCTGTTTCCCTCGCTGCTCCCATTCTCACTGTGTCCTTTATTCTCTCTGTTTCCCTCGCTGCCCCCATTGAATTGTGCCCACTTTGCCTTCTCTTTCCCTCGCTGCCCCCATTCTCCCTGTGTCCATTTTTCTTTCTGTTTCCCTCGCTGCCCCCATTGAATTGTGCCCATTTTGCCTTCTGTTTCCCTCGCTGCCCCCATTCTCCCTGTGTCCATTTTTCTTTCTGTTTCCCTCGCTGCCCCCATTGAATTGTGCCCATTTTGCCTTCTGTTTCCTCGCTGCCCCCATTCTCCCTGTGTCCATTTTTCTTTCTGTTTCCCTCGCTGCCCCCATTGAATTGTGCCCATTTTGCCTTCTGTTTCCCTCGCTGCCCCCATTCTCCCTGTGTCCATTTTTCTTTCTGTTTCCCTCGCTGCCCCCATTGAATTGTGCCCATTTTGCCTTCTGTTTCCCTCGCTGCCCCCATTTTCCCTGTGTCCTTTTGCCTTCTGTACCCCTCGCTGCCTCTCTCCACTCCCGCCGCTGCGTCCCCTGCGGCCCCGCCCCCCTGACTGCCCATTCGCTGCCCCTGCCTCCCGCCTGCCAGCTGCTCCTCCCTCCCACCTCCCCATATATGGCGGCCGCTGCGCGGTGAGGAGAGCGACCCTTGACCTTACCAGGTAGGTCGCTCCCCCGCCACACAGTTCCGCCTGTGGTATCCTGCCTGCTGCTGCTGCTGGTAAGCTCGCCCCTCTGCTTGTGGCCTCGGTGCCCGCTTCCGTCTGTTTCCCCTCGCTGCCCCCATTCTCCCTGTGTCCATTTTTCTTTCTGTTTCCCTCGATGCCCCCATTGAATTGTGCCCATTTTGCCTTCTGTTTCCCTCGCTGCCCCCATTGAATTGCGCCCATTTTGCCTTCTGTTTCCCTCGCTGTCCCCATTCTCACTGTGTCCTTTTTTCTCTCTGTTTCCCTCGCTGCCCATTGAATTGTGCCCATTTTGCCTTCTGTTTCCCTCGCTGCCCCCATTCTCCCTGTGTCCATTTTTCTTTCTGTTTCCCTCGCTGCCCCCATTGAATTGTGCCCATTTTGCCTTCTGTTTCCCTCGCTGCCCCCATTCTCCCTGTGTCCATTTTTCTTTCTGTTTCCCTCGCTGCCCCCATTGAATTGTGCCCATTTTGCCTTCTGTTTCCCTCGCTGCCCCCATTTTCCCTGTGTCCTTTTGCCTTCTGTACCCCTCGCTGCCTCTCTCCACTCCCGCCGCTGCGTCCCCTGCGGCCCCGCCCCCCTGACTGCCCATTCGCTGCCCCTGCCTCCCGCCTCCCAGCTGCTCCTCCCTCCCACCTCCCCTTATATGGAGGCCGCTGCGCGGTGAGGAGAGCGACCCTTGACCTTACCAGGTAGGTCGCTCCCCCGCCACACAGCTCCGCCTGTGGTATCCTGCCCGCTGCTGCTAAGCTCGCCCCTCTGCTTGTGGCCTCGGTGCCCGCTTTCCGTCTGTTTCCCCTCGCTGCCCCCATTCTCCCTGTGTCCATTTTTCTTTCTGTTTCCCTCGCTGCCCCCATTGAATTGTGCCCATTTTGCCTTCTGTTTCCCTCGCTGCCCCCATTCTCACTGTGTCCTTTTTTCTCTCTGTTTCCCTCGCTGCCCCCATTGAATTGTGCCCATTTTGCCTTCTGTTTCCCTCGCTGCCCCCATTTTCCCTGTGTCCTTTTGCCTTCTGTACACCTCGCTGCCTCTCTCCACTCCCGCCGCTGCGTCCCCTGCGGCCCCGCCCCCCTGACTGCCCATTCGCTGCCCCTGCCTCCCGCCTCCCAGCTGCTCCTCCCTCCCACCTCCCCATATATGGCGGCCGCTGCGCGGTGAGGAGAGTGACCCTTGACCTTACCAGGTAGGTCGCTCCCCCGCCACACAGCTCCGCCTGTGGTATCCTGCCCGCTGCTGGTAAGCTCGCCCCTCTGCTTGTGGCCTCGGTGCCCGCTTTCCGTCTGTTTCCCCTCGCTGCCCCCATTCTCCCTGTGTCCATTTTTCTTTCTGTTTCCCTCGCTGCCCCCATTGAATTGTGCCCGTTTTGCCTTTTGTTTCCCTCGCTGCCCCCATTCTCACTGTGTCCTTTTTTCTTTCTGTTTCCCTCGCTGCCCCCATTGAATTGTGCCCATTTTGCCTTCTGTTTCCCTCGCTGCCCCCATTTTCCCTGTGTCCTTTTGCCTTCTGTACCCCTCGCTGCCTCTCTCCACTCCCGCCGCTGCATCCCCTGCGGCCTGCCCCCCTGACTGCCCATTCGCTGCCCCTGCCTCCCGCCTCCCAGCTGCTCCTCCCTCCCACCTCGCCATATATGGCGGCCGCTGCGCGGCCGCGCCGCTGGCGCGCGGCAAGCCCGTCTGCGCCCGTCCGCGCCTGGACCGCGCCCAGCGCCAGACCCCCTGGGCCGTGCGCCCCCCACACCAGCCTCGAGGACCGACGCCGATACGATGCCACCACACTACACGCTCTCAACCCCGGAGGGACGCACAACTGCTTCAAGGCCGCACCGAAACGCACCCATGGTCCCTTCACCTGCCGGAACTGCAGCTACACCAGCCTCAGAGCCACCTAGGCGCCCGCCAAGAAGGACCTCAACCACCTCTGATGCATCCTACTGAACACCCGCTCCGCACGCAAACACGCCGTCGAGCTCTGGGACCTGCTCGACACATCATCACCAGACGTCGCCTTCCTGACAGAGACCTGGATGAACGACTCCTCCGCCCCCAACATCGCCATAGCCATCCCAGACGGCTATAAGATCACCCGCAGAGACCGCATCAACGCAGTAGGAGGAGGAATCGCCATCGTCCACAAGAACACCATCAGGGTCTCGACCAGCACCGACAACACTCTCAGCACCGCCGAACACATGCACTTCCAGATCCACACGGACCCCAACACCACCCTTAGAGGCACCCTTGTCTACAGGCCCCCTGGGCCCCGACCCCAGTTCAGCGACTCCATCGCCGACTTCATCAGCATGCACGCCCTGACCTCTACCGACTACATCCTCCTCGGAGACCTGAACTTCCACCTGGAGAACAACAACGACAGCAACTCCACCACCCTGATCGACAACCTCGCCAACCTCGGTCTGAGCCAGCTCGTCACAACACCGACCCATTCCGCCGGCCACACGCTTGACCCCATCTTCTCCTCAAGCTCCCACATCTCCTTCAGCCACACCACGGATTCCTCTGGACCGACCACCGCTGCATCCATTTCACCTTCCAGAAACCCACCACACACCACCGCACCCGACAGATCCCACGCCGCTGCTGGAGCAAAGTCACCGAAGACCAACTACGGGCAACCCTCGCTCTCAGCCCTCCCTCCGACCCATCCAACACCGACGACGCTGCCTGCAACCTCAGACAATGGATGGACGACTGTGCCAACACCCTCGCCCCGCTGAAAAAACTCACCTACAGTGACACCACCAAAAGAGCCAGCTGGTTCACCTCAGAACTCCTAGCTTCCAAGCGTACCTGCCGGAAACTAGAGAAGAAATGGCACAGTGATAAGACACCGGACAGCCACGCAGCCCACAAAGACGCCATCTGTAACCACCACCACCTCATCAAGTCCGCCAAGAGAATCTCCTTCAAAGACCGCCTCGACAACAACGCACACAACAGCAAGGAGCTTTTCAACATCGTGAAGGAACTCTCCAACCCCAGCTCCAACACCAACGACATCCTGCCGTCGCAACCCCTGTGCGATTCCCTCACCACCTTCTTCCACCGCAAGATCGCTGACATCCACGACAGCTTCAACACCCAGACAGCCCCAACTAAGATCGATGCACCGGACCCGCCGCACACCATCGACCACGACCCCCTGCCAGCCTGGGCCAGCGTGAACATCGAGGACACCATCAAGACCATGAGCACAATACACTCCGGCTCCCCGTCAGACCCTTTCCCACACCACATCTTCAACAAAGCCAGCAGCTCCATTGCACCCCACCTGTGCAACATCATCAATCTCTCCTTCGATACCGCGACCTTCCCAGAGAGCTGGAAACACGCAGAGATCAACGCCCTACTCAAAAAACCCAAGGCGGACCCGAGAGACCTCAAGAACTTCCGGCCCATCTCCCTGCTTCCGTTCCCAGCCAAGGTCATCGAGAAGATCGTCAACAAACAGCTAACCCGATACCTCGAAGAAAACAGCATCCTGGACCCATCCCAATCGGGGTTCCGCAGCAACCACAGCACTGAGACTGCCCTCATCGCCGCCACCGACGACATCAGGATCCTGCTGGACAATGGTGAGACCGCAGCCCTCATCCTGCTGGACCTCTCCGCCGCCTTCAACACTGTCTGCCACCGCACTCTACGCGCACGCCTCCACGATGCAGGGATCCGAGACAAGGCCCTGGAATGGGCCACCTCCTTCCTCGCCGGCAGAACCCAGAGAGTCCGCCTCCCACCATTCCGATCCGAAGCCTCCGAGATCATCTGCGGCGTACCCCAGGGATCGTCCCTCAGCCCAACACTGTTCAACATCTACATGGCCCCGCTCGCACGCATCGCCAGACAGCACGACCTCAACATAATCTCCTACGCCGACGACACTCAACTGATCCTCTCCCTCACCAAGGACCCCTCGCCGCCAAATCCAACCTCCATGAAGGAATGAAGGCCGTCGCCGATTGGATGAAGATCAGCTGACTAAAACTGAACACGGAGAAGACAGAGGTCCTCATCCTCGGCTCCAACCCCTCAGCCTGGGACGACTCCTGGTGGCCAACAACGCTGGGAGCAGCCCCGACACCCACCGACCACGCACACAACCTGGGAGTCATCCTCGACTCAACGCTCTCCATGGCCAATCAAGTCAACGCAGTCTCATCCTCCTGCTTCAACACCCTCCGCATGCTTCGCAAGATCTACAGGTGGATCCCGACAGACACAAGAAGAACAGTCACCCAGGCCCTCGTCAGTAGCAGACTTGACTATGGGAACGCCCTCTACGCGGAGCCCCGGCCAAGCTCATCAAGCGACTGCAACGCATACAAAACGCCTCCGCACGCCTGATCCTCGATGTACCACGCCACAGCCACATCACCCCCACCTGAGGAACCTGCACTGGCTCCCCGTCGACAGGAGAATCTCCTTCAAACTCCTCATCCACGCACACAAGGCACTCCACAAGACTGGCCCAGCCTACCTCGACAGACGACTCCTCTTCTATGTCCCCAACCGCCAACTCCGCTCCGCCGACCTCTCCCTCGCCACCGTCCCTCGCATTCAAAGAACCACCACCGGCGGCAGATCCTTCTCCCACCTCGCCGCCAAGACCTGGAACACCCTTCCACTAAGCCTACGACAGACCCAAGACCTGCGGACCTTCAGGAGGCTACTCAAGACCTGGTTGTTCGACCAGTAGCAGCACCCCCCCCTTTTTTTTCCCCCAGCGCCTTGAGACCCTCGCGGGTAAGTAGTGCGCTTTACAAATTCTGTGATTGATTGATTGATTGATTGATACCCTGACCTTCGTTCGGCTCAGAAAACTGGGTCAAATAAACCCCTTCCACATTTGAATCACATGGTAATAATAGTGAGCAGTCACAGGATTCTAAGGGAGGTAGTATGGGTACTTGAGCACACTTCTCAGCAGACAACCAAAAGACAAAACAAGTCCAATGCCAAGCCTAGTGCTTGTATTTTCAAAGAAAAAAGGTACAAAATATTAAATATCACACAGTTCCCTTTGTCATACAAGTTAGTGTTCCAGAGTGTGATTTTGAGGAGGTGCACCCCAGATCCATTCACTAATTTCTCCCATGTGGCCCTTGAACCACAATGTCACTCCCTTGGAAAATCAGCAGCATGAATCAAGCGAAGATGCAGCCTCTGTTCCTTCACACTCAAATGCACACTCATTTTCAAGTCTTATCCCCTAGGTGTAGTGGATAGGCAGAATGGTTTATTTCTCTGCAGCTCAGGCGGTTCTCCATCATGCATCAAGTGCAGTGGTTGCGGTCAGCAGCAAGGCAGCAGGGCTACGTGTAAAGCCTAGCCTTAATCTCTTGAGTCCATGTGATAGCATAGGTGCATACCCAGCCGAGGCAGTCTTGGATGGTTTTGGTGATGAGGCACTACCTGGGATGCTGATGAATTCAGCCATGGCAGGGCCAAAGATGGTCACAGCAATTGCATACCCAATCAGACTGAAAGAAGTGCAGCACCATGCAGACCTACATGATCACTGAAGTGGTTGCCTTCATATAGCTCTCACGTAGTCACTGTAGTTCCAGCTCCCCAACGGGCTTAGGATGATCATCACAGTTGCAGTCCAAACTGGTCCTATGATGATTATGGCATGGCAATGATAACTAGCAAGAACCAGGATGAAAACCTGGGGCAACCATGGAAAAAGCGGGTCCCACTTAGCTGGCGCTCTGGCAGTCAGCTCTCTCATGAAGTCCCTCAGTCACTGAAGAAATCCTGAGCCTTTCTCCTCCTGAACTGTCTCTTCTCAGGCAGGGCCAGGTAGATTTCATTTTCTTTTATCACCCAGGAAGGCTTTCAGGTGCTTCATCAACATCCACAGCTTCCCCAGCACAAAGTGTAGACTTCCAGTGATATCCCTTAACCTCTGGAACCTGACTCTCAGACAGATACTAACCCTGGTGGCACAGCTGTCGTTTGAGTACTCTGTGGAGCACTCCCTTGCCATGGTCATAAAGGATGTGGAACTGGAGGAAAGTGGAGTGGTCCCATTCATATACACAACTTCTAGACAGAGATAGAGCCATAGCAGTTAGCACTGGGGCTGTCTCCAACTCAGTTCACCCATAACAGAGGCCCAAGGAGGTGTGAGGTTTTGTACCTGACTGTCATCAGCCCAGCTGAAGGACCAATCACGGCAACATAGAACTTCTCCCCCTCATATAACTGAGATTGCAGTTCCACCCTCACCCATAATATCCACCAAATGTCACTGCTCAGGAAGACTAATTACCAACTTCTTGCTAACTAAAGGCCTCATGAAATTTCTAAAGGTAGCCAAGTCTCCATCATCAGTATCTGGTTCTCCAGCCACTGGAATGCTGGCAATACACTTCCAATGTACTTGAGAAAAGTTCTCAGCCCCCATCTTATACTATGCCAGGCCAGGCCAAGGGAATCCAAAATGTATCCCACTGGACTCCATTTCTCAGGCACACAGCTTATCGCCATGCATGTGTTATATTCACCACACATACACTTGCACTTAACATACCTACAGCATGCCAGTGCATGTTTCTTGGCATACACAAAATAGTGGACATATACTCAAGTGGGCCAGTAGATTTCACTCCCTGTAACACAGATAAAAAGGTCTATCCACTCTACTTATCTATTTTCAAAACAAATAGGGCCTAATTCACAAAGGCAAATGCACACTTTTGTGTAAGTTTACGACTGCTTGCTATGTACAAAGGCAATTTACTAGTAGTATCTTTATGACTATGTTTCCCAGTTAGTCACCAAGTAGGTACAGTTATCTCTGAGCCACACCACCAGAACTGCCTTGCACCAAAAACGAATGTTCTTGAGGGCTTGTGTGGCCTCTTCCTGAGTCACTTTGAACAGCGGAGCATAACTCCAAACGGCCATTCTATAACAGAGTTTTCCATCACAGCTTCCAGCATCAGAATCCCCACTGTGCACACCAATAGGTTCCAGATGTAAATAATTGGGCTTGTAAACTGTCTACATATGTCATAAGAAATAAAAGGGCCACTGCCCCAATACCTGGTCCTTAGCAAATGACACCCCCACATTCCACAGGATTCCAGTGCCCTAGCTCTATTCAGAATATGTCTTCTTTTTCCCCGGTGCCCTGCTGCATGGGTTCATATGGTCTTCAATGTCTCTGTTCCCATAGGCACCAGCCACATCAAATATGGGGTCCCAGATCAGTCTGCTACTCAAGTTCTCAAATGTGTGCCCCCAACTGACATCATTGTCATCTGGCTCACTTAGCTTGAACCCATCCACCGGTGCCGGACTTTTCCTGCCTCATCTCCAACTCTACAAACTGTGCTCCAGCATCCTCAGTCTGTAAACCATTCCTACAGGCTACCAATTCCATTTGCATCTCTCTTTGTTGTGCTTGGGTTCACCAGTGGTGTGGCGCTCTTCCTCACCAGCACCTCTCAGGGGGTCTTCTCCAACTTTGTGTCCCCTGCTCACCAGTGCACTGCCATCATGGCATCACCAGACGGTCTCTTATAGTGGATCCATTTGTTCATTCTGCTTCCCACTCGTCCAGGAGTTTACAGTCTCTTCAGTTCAGCAGGAACACCAGTGTTAGAACCTGGCTCAATGGACCGCTGAACCATCTGGTGGTCCCAAAATGGCATAAGTCAGACCCTGCTAAACCCTCAACTGCTAGGGTGCTGGGCCAAAGGATAGAAGGGATGCCTGCCAACAGCAGGCACAAAGGAGAGGAGGAGTGGAGAGCGGAGATGGTGTGTAAAGTGCTCTGATACCCGAATCGGGTCAAGTTCGCGCTATATAAAACTCTGTAAAAAAAAAAAAAAAAAAGAAGGGCCAAGGACCTGCAGATGGTGGGAGGGGGAGGTGGAGCACCTCCCTGCAGGTAAGAACACCGACACAACGGCTGGTGTGAGGGGACTTGGATCACCGAGTTCCCCCTCCAACTCTTCTGGCTAGGCCCAAGCGGTGCCAGAGACTCCCCACGTGGCCCCCCTGTCTACCCCAACTACAGATAGGTGGCATTACCCAGCTGAATTTTTTTTTTCAAAACCGCCCCACAGAACAATTTTGAGAGAGCGGGAGGCACTGGTAGATACTTCTCCCCAGCAACCTGGAGCCATCAGCAATGACAGCAGTGACACTGCGCAGGTGTGCATTAATGAGTAAGGAAGGCTGAGTGCCCTGTCCCGCCTCGTCCTTCCCTGGAGGGGTGAAATACCACCCGTGCATCTTTGGTACCCAAGAGCAGCACATACGGCAAAGGCAAGCAGCACTGACTACATGGCCATTGAAGCGGGTGCCCTAATAGTGTGCAGCTCCTTCTCCCACGACAACCTTAGCTGGATCCCAAAGTCTACGGAAAAATGGGCAGAGATACGAAGTTGAAAGATTTAGGACCGGAGAGTAAGCCTGTTGACCAATACATGGACCAGATGCCTGAGTGGGCACATGCTAATTGGACAGCTCAGTAAAACTGGAAGCCATACAAGTAGCTGTGACATCCCTGGAATCCAAAATTGACCATGTGGCACTAGATCCGAACCTGAACCAGATGATAATGACAAGTAAAGTCACCAAAAAGGCTGCTGGTACATGCTTTCCCCAGCCTTTCTCCAGAGGCTTTCAGTGATCTGAAGAGACATTCAGGGCGAAACCCTCAAGTTGATTGAGTTTGGACAGGGGGCACTTACTCTCTCAATCCGGGGAGGGTTAAGTTTGGGAATAATTTCAAAGTTTGTTTTTTATTACTAACTGGCATGACACCCTAAAGAGACTTCACAGTCGAAAAAAGCTTGCCATGGGAATCGGGAGGGAGGGAATTTAGGGTCAGGGGGTGGGGATGGACGATGGGTCAGTTGGGCGGGCAGGCACTACTCAGCACAAGTTGATTCAATAGACAGCCATGGCTGGGGCATGTAAATTGATAACATGGAATGTGTCAACAAAATGAGATAGTGATATAACCTACAGGGGTATGTTAAGCGTGGGGGGTTCAGATAGTAATGTTGTAAGAGACCCATCTGATAAGGACTCAAAGCACCGGAGATGATGGAGGGGTCAGATGTATGATATGCACTGCTTGAAGTATGCGAGGGGGTATTAATCTGGATCCGCCCAGGAGTCCCCTTAAGTGACTGTGGATGTAGAGGGAAAATACATAATCTTGTGTGGTAGACTGGAAGGGAAAGACATTGCCTTTATTAATGTGTATGCCCCTAACACTGACCAAGCAGGACACTTGGGTGAATTGTCGCAGCACATGGCCAGCTTAACACACTAAATTAAAATAATTGGAGGAGATTTCAGCTGCACTAATCCTAATCTAGATAGATCTGATCCTCCTTTACCCACATCTGCAGTGGTCAAGGTGGTTGGGGCTTTCCAGAGTTGGATTAAACAATGACACCTTATTGATTCATGGTGGGTACCATGGGACACCATTCCACCTGGTGAAGAGGGATTATTCCTTTTATTTGGGCTTGCATGCACTTCATGTCTGACTGCACAGATTCTTATACTCCAAAAGTGCTCATGGCCTAGTAGTACACGCAGAGTACCTCACTAGGACACACTTTCACCATAATTCCTTACTAAGTTTGTTGAAAAGGAGTGAAGACAGGGCAGAATCCCAACATAGAGATTGAAAGTTGAAGCCTTAGAAGATCAGGTATTTAGAGAAACAATCAGAGAAGATGTACAAAACTGCATCAAAGAAAACCAGTGGGCAAGCTATTGGTCTGGCTGGCCTGTCCCAAAATTGGAGGCAACCCCATAGAGACAATTTATAATGTACAAGGGGGCAGGGTATACACACAGCAAGAAAATAGCGAGGCATTTGTTAATCATCACAACTCTCTCTATGCGGTACCAGAGGGGGTTGAAGACCGAGAGTTTCTGCAATATTTAGCAGAAATGGAATTGATCACAATAGTACCCGTTGATGCAGAGGCTATGGGAGAGGAGGTGACCATATGGGAGGTGAGGGCAAGGATTTAAAGCCTGGCGAGGGAAAAAGTGGCCAGATCAGATAGCCTGCCCATTGCGTTCTATGCCTCCTACCTCGAAATCTTAGCTCCAATTGTAACTGCTTTGTTTAACGCTGTGCGGCAGAAAGCAAATTGCCACCAATGCAACAGCCGGGCATGACACAATGCACCTTTCGGCCTATAGGTCATGACCAATACTCAAAGCGGAACACAAGGTACTAATCAAAATATTAGTGACTAGACTCTGACTCTTCACACATGGCACAAGGATCAGAACAGGTTCATCCCAAGGAGTACAGCGTTAAACATCCATAGGTTGGCTCAGGTACTTGAATGCACCAGAATGAGCAGCCCTTACGCAGTAGTGCTTTCAATCAACATAGAAAACGCTTTCGACTCTTTGCATTGGTACTTTCCATATGCCACAATGGAAACAATGGGGCTGGGGAAAGGTTTCATGTGTTTCATCTGGTAGTAAAGGTCACTTTATACCAAACCAACAGCTAGAGAGCACACAGACTGGACTTATTCAAGGGAATACACAGTCGGAAGGGGCACCAGACAGTAATGCCCTTTGTCGCCCTTCCTCTTTTTTCATTGCATTGGATCCGTTAGCCAAGATGTGTAGGATCGGTAGAAAATTAAAGGGTATTGGGGCTGGAAGGCATACACACTATACTTTCCTGTATGCAGATTAAATTTTGCTTTACATATGAGATGGACAGACAGAGATGAAGGATGCAATTGAAATGTTGCATGACCTTGAGGATAGATTCAGGCCTGAAGGTGAACTGGAGTGAAAACAAAGGTCTTTTTGGTATGCCTATGGGAACCTTCTGTGGGCATGCTACCTTTGAGGGGTGGTCTGACCTGGAAGACTGATACCATTGAATTTCTGGAGATTCAAATTTATAAGGTGGAGGAAGACTTGGTAGAGGGGAACATAAAGCTGAGAATGAAGGACATTAGGAGTTACGTGAACATCTGAAAAAGACTCCCTTTAGCCGTGCCTGAACAGATAGCACTTGCAAAAAGGCTAACCCTGCCTCAGCTAATTTACTACTTCTCCACCCTTTCAGTAAAAATTGACAGTAAATTATTCGACAAATGGACACTATCCTAAAAGATCTTATATGGGGTGCCTTCTGCCACTGACTTGTGACTGAAAATCTTGCTGTCCATACAAGAAGGGGGAAATTGCAGCCTCTGACTTTGAACTGTACAGTTGCAGTGAGTCAGCAGCTGGGTGAGGTTTTCCCTCATATAAAGTGGGGAAACATGGCTGAAGCACCCGTCCTCTCTAATATATCCTGACAATGTTAAGTAAATCCTGTAGAAGGGTTAGGAATGAGACTATGCAGACCTGAGTGCTCCATTATTGCTGGCATAGAGTACTTATAAGGACACACACTAAGAAACCATATTTGGGTGGAATTCCACTAAAGTGCATTGGACTGACTTGTAAGTGGATGTCATGAGTTACTTGTATCAGTGGGGCACCTTGAAGGGCTTTGACGAACTGTGGAGAGAGTATGATGTACTAGGAGGCCACTTTCTACTTTATGTTGTGATACAACGAATGGTGCAGACCCTGTGGAGTATGGGAGTGGAGGAAAACCAGAAGCACAAGAGCTTCAATTGATCTGCACCAGCAGTGAGACAACCAATGCTTTTACTGTTATGTACAGTGTGCAGCTTTCTAAGGTTCCTATGTTAGCTAGATGAGCTTAGGACAGTGTGGGGAACTGACTTTCAAAGGGAAATTACAGAGAAGGAGTGGGGGAGAATACTGCAGAATACTCCTTAAATATCTAGAAATGCCATATTCTGGATGATCCAACTGTATCACACACACAGGTCTTACTTAACACCAAAGCGAGTTAACAAAATGTATCCAGGGACACAAGCTGCATGCCCTACATGTTTATGCCTTGATTCAGCATTATGTAATATGGTATCGGATTGCCCTGGTTTAAAGGGAGTTGTGGGAGAAAGTGGCGGAAACTATAGGCTCCACGACAGAAAGAGATATCCCTTGCTCCCCAGCAGAGGATATACTGAGGTTATTTGCTGCATTGATTTGGCATTATTGCTGTAAAAGCGTCAGATTACATGTAACTGGAAAAGTGCTGTGAGCCCACCTCACATTGTCGGCTGTAGGAGCTGAAAAGGTGGGCGACATTGGAAGGTACCGTGCTGTATGTTGGACTTGAGGCCTCCACACTTTGCAAGGTCCTGGGAGGGCATGCTAGCTGCCTTTGAGGAGACAGCAGGCAGGAACTCTTCACCCCACAGGGGGAGTCAGAGTACTGAAAGCGGGGAAGGGTGAGGACATAACCAATAACAGATAAGGGAAATCATATTAGCCATTAGTCACAGTAACTGCTTCTTAGCCCATTTATAGCAATTACCATGCAGGGGAGTAGGCCAGCACTTTGGCCTGGCTGTTCCTTTAAACATTTCTACTAGAGTCTACCTAACTGAATACATGTTCAGAGATCGGAGGGGTGAGCCTCCCAATACCAGGTCCCCCCTACCCTGAAATTCCTAGAGCCATGACATGGGTGAAAATCGTCCTCTCCACCCCTCCACCAACTTAGACTATTGAAGATCAAGATGTGATTAACTGTAAGACAAGACGGGGTCACATGTATAACCTTATTGTCACTGTAAACTAAAGTGGTTGAAATGCCATTTTATTATGGTTTGTTGATACAAAACTTAACCTGCATAACTGATGTTACAAACAATTTATGACATAGAAATTGGATTGCTGCTATAAATTTCATTATTCTGTTGATATTATTCCCCCCAAAAAGTTCATGCATAACACAGATTTTTAAAAAAGATATCAGCAAATCCTATGCAATGGGCTTTGCAAGAAAGTTTTGAAATAAGCACTTTATTAGTACCATAACATGTATTTTTATTAAAAATAATAAAATAGTATGTATGCCTTCTACTAACAGCTCTTTCTCCGGCATGTGGTACTGCACTATACTCTCCCTGCCCAGTGTGGCTTCTTGTAGTTTGATTAGCTCGGGTGTTACAGACACACCACTAAGACTTGCTTCTTCACTTTCTTTTGGCACTTTATTGATACATTACTACACTGTATGTTGCTACATTAGCTATCTTTATTTAAGTGTATATGTCATTTGTGTAAAACCTTTGGATACATCACAACTTTGATTAGTCATCCCAACTAGCATATTTACTGTGCATCTGCACATTATAGAGGATGCCACCCTTTCAAAAGAGTAGCCAAAAACCAGAAGGCAGATTTATCTGTGTCTTTGCCTATGAATGTTTGCCTCTGAGTCAGCAGCAATAGTTTGACACAGGTACCTCAATACTTTTATTATTTGTATTTATTACTTTTTAAGCACAGAATATCACCCAAAGGCATCTTGATAGTACTCATTCATGATTATCTATCGGGCAAAAGAAATGAATACAGAAGTGACACAATTCAAAAACTGAAAAAACGTCTTGAACAATTTCTTGAATTTGAACAAGGATAATGCCATAACCCCCGCACTTTGCCCACTCCCAACTTTCCATCCCTGTATTCCTTGTCATAAATAAGCCAACATACACATTCTCTTGTGGTGGTCCTTTGTTGGCCGCAGTTTTATTAGAAATACACGCATATACATATTGCCTATCGTTGTGCATCCTGCCATACATCATTATTGGCGAGCTGTCATCTTTGTGTCGTGCCTTGTTTGCATCTCGTTATACATTGCGTTTGCGTAAATCATATGTACATTGCACAATAGCAGATTAGACTGACAGTTCGTTGTACAGGTCATTTGCAGGCTTACATTGTCTCTTGGCCCTACTGGGTCGTTGCTTAGTTCGGTTGGATTTGCCCTCGCCGGGGGTGTAGCTTCCGTCCCTGGAGTTAGGCCACAACTCGCTACCTTGCCGATTCTTGTTGTGCCCTGCCATCCGGCGGGGGCTGGGCAGCGAGCGCCGTCTCCGTTAGCTACCCCCTTGTGGTAGGCCAACTCACCCAGCCGTAAGGCATCCCAGAGTGAGTGGTCCTACACACCGCCCCTTAGGCCAACTCACCCAGCCGTAAGGCATCCCAAGGTGAGTGGTCCTATTCCAGCGCACCGCACTCCGGTGTGCCTCCGTACCAACCATTATCCCCGTAGTTTCTCGCCAGCGTCTTGCCTGTTCCTCCGTACTGCGACATAGCTGTTCCTTAGGTGTGGGTGGGTGGGACAAAGATTCTCGCCGGTGCTGCTCCCCCGCTTCCAAAAGATAGGAGCTTACCTGGGGGAGCAGTGCTTATATCCCCCCCCGGGTGCTGGGCCGCCTTCTGCATGGCCTCCCCCCATTGGGGGGTTTGTATTACGCCTAGGCCCCCATTGGCCAGGGGGGCCGGGGCCTCTCTGGTGGTCGCAGCGGGGGAGGGAGGGGCGCGGGAACTTCCCTGCTCCTTGGCGCGAAAACCGGTTTCGTCCGGGGCTCGGCGTCGGTTATGGCGCCGGCCCTCTAGGCCCCCTTCGGTGGCGGCCTTTGCTATAACCCCCGCACTTTGCCCACTCCCAACTTTCCATCCCTGTATTCCTTGTCATAAATAAGCCAACATACACATTCTCTTGTGGTCGTCCTTTGTTGGCCGCAGTTTTATTAGGAATACACGCATATACATATTGCCTATCGTTGTGCATCCTGCCATACATCATTATTGGCGAGCTGTCATCTTTGTGTTGTGCCTTGTTTGCATCTCGTTATACATTGCGTTTGCGTAAATCATATGTACATTGCACAATAGCAGATTAGACTGACAGTTCGTTGTACAGGTCATTTGCAGGCTTACATTGTCTCTTGGCCCTACTGGGTCGTTGCTTAGTTCGGTTGGATTTGCCCTCGCCGGGGGTGTAGCTTCCGTCCCCGGAGTTAGGCCACAACTCGCTACCTTGCCGATTCTTGTTGTGCCCTGCCATCCGGTGGGGGTTGGGCAGCGAGCGCCGTCTCCATTACCTACCCCCTTGTGGTAGGCCAACTCACCCAGCCGTAAGGCATCCCAGAGTGAGTGGTCCTACACACCGCCCCTTAGGCCAACTCACCCAGCCGTAAGGCATCCCAAGGTGAGTGGTCCTATTCCGGCGCACCGCACTCCGGTGTGCCTCCGTACCAACCATTATCCCCGTAGTTTCTCGCCACGCCGCCAGGGAGGCTTCCGTCTTCCTGCGGCTCCCCCCTACCTCCCTTTGCCGGCTCTTTCATCTGCAGCCTGCTAACGCCATTGCGCCCCACAGGTTTCTCCAGAAGACACCCATGCCTTCATCAGACAAGTGCACCCCATCTTTCGCATAGAACTCCGGGCGGCCTGTGTGGATGAGCCCGTGCCTAACTGATTCAAACCCATTGGTTCTGCAGAACTTGCTCACGGTGAGGTTCAGCTTTTTCCATGAGTTCTCAACTGCGCTCTGTGATTGGGCCCTCGCCATTCGTTCCTGCTGATCAGTTCTGACCAGATGATGGTGGTGCCCCCAAACGCCTTGCCTGCCTCAGTCAAATCCTTCTGTATGTCTTGAAGCAGATTGCGCCTCCCTCGCTTGGCCAAATCGTTCCCCCCTAGGTGTATGACCAAAATGTCTGGGTGCCAAACAGTCTCTGCTTGTAGTTCCGCGAATTTTGCCGGCAGCTGCTCCCATTTCATTCCCGGCTGGCCAAACCACCTTATGCAGGTGTCTGCTGGCCGTCCTTCTCGCTTGTACCCTTTTGGCGCCACCAGGATTGCATCCGGGTTATGAAGGAGTGGCCCATCACCCACACCAAGCGCGGTCTCCGTCCTGCCGGGGGAATGAGAACATGTCACTTAATTGTTCGGCTGGGCCGGCGCTGAGTTACAGTTTTTTTTATTTTTTTTATACCAGCTGGGGCCTTACGTACGTCCGGTATGCCTTAGACCGCCATCTCCCCACAGCCTGTATCCCAGCCTCAGACATCCCATGCTGTGCGGCTGTCGTGGCGGCCCCTATCCTGAATGAATGGGACCCAAAAACTGACGGCGGCAGCCCTGCTTTGCTGAGTGTGAGGCGCATGATCGCGGTGAACTGGAATCTGCTAAGGTGTGTACCGTCGCTGTGCTTGAAGAGAGGGCCCTCGCCGGCTGGACGTATTGTCATAAAGGCGAGCAAACAGCACACCGCGCAGCAGTTCTTATCCTTAATGCACCGTTACCTCACCACCGCCCCTTTACCGGTTTGGTCTGTCTTTGAACGCCTGAGTAGTAGCTCTATCTCGCCTGTTCTTGGTGTGACGTCGCCTGCCTGTAGGCAGTTGTCCGCTGGGCCTGTCCTTGCAGGCGCTACAAATTCGCTAATGCGGAACGCCCCAAAGAAGGCGGTAGAAAAGGCTGCCCTGAGCAGTAGGTGCTCGAAATTGTCCTTTGTTGTGCCCCGTAGTGCACCCAACAGGGCCCCCAGCTTTGTATAGTCTATCAAGCGTCTGGTGTCCCTTCTTGCGCCCTCCGCGCGCCTCCACCCCTTCATTGCTGCCTTAGTGTAGTGTGTGGCCACGGGGTCCAGCCCGGTCTCTAGCTTGGCGTAATATGCCACGGCGGACAGGTGGGCTTGTGTCCATGATCTGGACTTCTGGGCGTCAAATGCCCACTGTATGAACTGTTCTGCTGCCCTGCAGGTGGCACTCGTATTGCCCAGTGACTGGATCCCCACCACCCGCATTACAGTATTGATATACGTTTTGTATCTCCTGGCGGCTTCCGGGGTGAGGGCTTGGTTGACAAGCTCTGACAAATCTATCCCGCCAGGTCCCACAGCTGGCCCGGGAAAGGGGTCATTTCCTGCTCTGCGCTGGGCGCCAACTCCCTGAACTTCTCCATCCGTGCCCGGGACAGGGCGTCTGCCACTTCGTTGTCCACCCCTGGTACGTGGCGCGCCCGCAGGTCTATGTTGCTTTCCAGCTGTAACTTAACCAATCTGCGCATTAGTCGAAGTGTATCCGGGCATCTGGCTGTCCCCTTATTAACTGCTTGCACTACCCCCTTGTTGTCGGACCATAGTGTTAGTTTCATGCTCTGCAACTCGCGCTTCCAGACTGTGAGTGCGACTATGATGGGGAATAGCTCCAGAAAGGTGATATTATTGGTCCTGCCCGTCTTGTGCCAGCTTCCCGGCCACTGCCCTGCGCACCACTTCTTACCCAGGATTGCCCCAAAACCTGTGCTACCTGATGCGTCTGTGTATAGCGCGATTTGTTTGCTAGTCACCCAGCCTTCCCTCCAGATGAGTACACCGTTAAAGTCTGCCAGGAACGTGTCCCACATTGCTAGGTCTTTCTTGACTTCTGCTCCGAGCCTGACATGGTGGTGTCTATGGGTGAGCCCACATGTCAATTGGGTCAAACGCCTGGCGAATGCCCTGCCGGCTGGGATTACCCTAGCCGGAAAGTTCAGTTTGCCTATTAGTCTCCGGAGGTCCCTCAGCGTTGCTTTCTCCCGCCCGCGGAGGCTCCTGATTTCCCCCCTGAAATCTTCCACCTTTTCTGGGGGGAGCCTGGACGTCCCGGCGACGGAATCTAGCTCTATTCCCAGGAATGTGATTTTGGTCACCGGGCCTACTGTTTTTTCTGCTGAGAGTGGGACCCCTAGTTCCCCAGCCAACTTCACAAATGCTGATAGGGTGTCTCCGCACTCGTCGGATTCCGCGGGACCAGTGAATAGGAAATCGTCCAAGTAGTGGAGTTTTCCGCCTGACGGGTGTCTTACGTGTAGCGCCCATTCCAAAAAGGTGCTAAATAATTCAAAATAGGCACACGACACCGAGCACCCCATGGGCATAGCTTTGTCAAAGTATAGTTTGCCCTCCCATTGGAAACCTAGTAGATGAAAACTGGAGGGGTGGACAGGAGTAAGCGGAAGGCGGACTCGATGTCCGCTTTTGCCATGAGGGCCCCTGGGCCCGTCGCCCCTAACTAGGTCGATGGCATCATCTATCGTGGAGTAGGTCACTGAACATACCTCCGTGCTAATCCCATCGTTTACGGAAGTGCCGTCGGGGAATGACAGGTGATGAATTAATCGATATTGCCCTTGCTCCTTCTTGGGGACTACCCCTAAAGGAGAGATCACCAGTTCCTTGATCATGTGATCGGGCAGGGGGCCCTCTATCCTCCCCAGGACGCTCTCTTTCTCTATTTTCTTCGTTACTACCCCCGGGTGTTGCATTGCTGATTTCAAGTTTCTAACACTGCCTGGTGGGAGGTGGCCTGTGAACGGGATGGGAAAGCCTTCCTCAAAGCCGTGGACTAGGGTGTCGGCATCAGTCCTGTTATGGTAGCCGTTGGCTAGCTTGCGCAACAGGTGCGTGTTAATGGGGGACCGTGCTAGCCTGTAAGTTTGTAAACCCGTAGTCCCCCCCGCGCCCCCTTCTCTCAGCTCATTGCTTCTTTTTCTCTTTCCTGTCTCCCTTGTGGTCTTTTTTGCGCTTGCACCCTGCCGCCGGGTGACCCCCCCCCCAGGAGGAGCAGGTATGTTGGAACTTGCACGCTGCCCCGTAGGTACATTCGTTTGATTCGAACTTCCAGCAGATAGCTGATGTTCCGTTGTTGTGAGGTGCTCTCCACGAGTTGAATTGCTTGGGCTTATTAAATGGCCTCCCCTTCCCCTTGTGGGCGGACCCTCGAAAGGACTGCTCGTTTCTACCCCCCCATGACTTGGCCTCCCTTGCCACCATCATTTTGTGAATGAATCCCGATACGTCCTCCTCGTTCCATTCCATTTCTGGGTGTGTTTGCATCTTTAGCCTGAACCCCTTATCATATTCCAACCATGCCTCGCCTGGGAATTGTCTCTGCGCATTGTGGATGTTGGACTCATACAGCCATAGGTCGGCTGCGCAGCGCGGGAATTTTTCCACTATAATACAGGCCATTATACGGAACGCGTCTAGCCAATTATCAAAATTCCTATCCTTGCGCTCTTTTCTCCTTTCCCTTTTGTCCTCGTCCCTCTTATCGCAGGTGGTCAAGTCAAGCCCCTCTAACTGTATCTCTAGCAAGGAAAAGATGTCAATGAATTCTTTCCTCCAAATTCTTTCCTTGACCGCCAGCGGTATGAGGCTAGCTAGCCCTGTGGCCCTGGTAGTTAAGGACGCCGGGCCCGGAGAGGGGCGTGTATATGCGTCGGGTGCCGCTGGTGTGGTGGGCGGGATGGGTGCCGGGGGCGTGCCCCCCCAAGCCATTGTGGGTGATCCTGGCTCGCCCCCACCCCCTGGGGTGATCTGGTCCCCTAAGCGCTGCCGGCGCGCGTGGCCGGGGTCTATCAGGTGCCATGGTAACCCCGAGGACTCTTCCCCTGCCTGGGCACCTATCCCCCTGGTCCTCCCGTGTCTCCTTGCCACCCTCCTGCCTGCGCACCCGGTGCCCCAGCCTGCCTGACTAACCCTTGCATAAAAGTGGCGCCATAGTCTTGAGGCATTCCTGCACAATTGCACTGATATGCTCACCGCTTGTTGCTGTATCCGGTGTCCCCCTGCTCGGTCCCGCCGCCGCCGTGCTGGCTACAGGTGGCTGGGCCTTCTTCTGGGGGGCCTTCTTGGGAGCTGCCGCCTCTGCGAGCTTGGCCGGTGCCCTCCTCTGTCGCTTGGCTGCCGGTGTGCCGGGCACGCTCCGATGCTGGTGACTTGGTCCTTCCCCTGCGTCCTCCTGCAGGGGCTGCAGCCATTCGCTCCCGTGGACTTCCGATGCCGCCCGGATCCGGTGCAGCAGGTCGTTGAGGTCCTCTTGCTGACTTTTGTTCCCCTTCTTTGCCATCTCTCTTGTCGCCGTAGCAGCTGCTCACTCGTGATCCTCCTGCAGCCTACCCCTTACGTGCTTCACTGCGGGGTGCTGCCGCCAATGTATGCACCAAGCGCTGTTGTCCACCCCTTGCTGTGGGGGTCAGATGTGGACGCTTATTAATGCGGGGTGCTGCCACAGCCTGATGCACCAAGCCCCAGCTGATCGCACTGTGTAAGCCTCTGCTGGGCTGAGTGGCGCCGCGTCCGAGGCTCCTGTCCCTTCAAGGCCCCCGTGTCAGGGCTGGGGAATGTACTTGGCAGGGGCTTAGGCTTGGTGCTCTGTTAAGGCGGGGTGCTGCCGCCAGCCGTTGCGCACCAACACACTGCTCCTTACCCACGTGCCCCTCTCGTGCTGGGCTCCGTACTGTGTGGAAAGGGGCAGGACGCGACCCTTACTTTGCTTTCTTCTCTTTTATTTTTTTTTTGTAATGACTGCTCCTGCTAACAACCGCTGCTTCGTGTGCCTGTTTCTTTAAGTCAGAAGCGCCTCTGGGCTTGTTCGTTTTCTAGGGGGGGCGCGCTCGCCGGCGCCGGAACAGCGAGGTGGCAGGAAGGGCGAGTAGTCGGGGAAAAGGGGGCTTCCCCCTGTCTGATCCCCGCACCGGCAGCACTGCTAAATGCCGCACAGTCCCGCACACGGCCTGGTCACCGCGCCGGCAGACGCGGATGCAGGCTCCTTTAATTGCCCGCCGCCTCGCCGCGACCTCGTTTAGAATGAGGGCGGGGCTTGCTTAACGTGACGCCGGAGGGGCAGAGGCTCAAACAGTTCCCCAAGGCATCGCCGCGATTGGCCTTCGCTCACCCAGGGGAGCCGGGGTGGGCACCCGGTCGTCCTCTTCCTACGGTGCAGCAGCGGCCCACGGACAGCGGCTCACGGGTTCAATATCCCAGTGCCCCCGACGCCGGAAGAAGTCCGCTGCTCCTCACGCTGGCTCGAGCATCCTCTGCTCACCACGGGGAACCGGGGTGGGCACCCGGCCGTCCTCCTCACCTGCTGGAGAATTCCGCCGCTTCGCCAAGGGGTACCGGGGTGGGCACCCGGTCGCCTTCCTCTTCTGCTGCAGCAACAGCGGTCGCTCAGGCGAGATAGTCTGCGCCAGCGGCCTCTGCTCACCAAGGGGGGAACCGGGGTGGGCACCCGGTCGTCTTCCTCTTCCGATGCAGCGACGGTGGTCGATCGCTCACGGACGGGGCTTTGCTTCGCACCCAGGCAGGGCTCCGCCTCAGCAACGACCCCCAAAGCAGGTACAAAAACCGTGTAGCGCCGACAAAGATTCTCGCCGGTGCTGCTCCCCCGCTTCCAAAAGATAGGAGCTTACCTGGGGGAGCAGTGCTTATATCCCACCTCGGGTGCTGGGCCGCCTTCTGCATGGCCTCCCCCATTGGGGGGTTTGTATTACGCCTAGGCCCCCATTGGCCGGGGGGGCCAGCGCCTCTCTGGCGGTCGCAGCGGGGGGGGCGAGGGAGCTTCCCTGCTCCTTGGCGCGAAAACCGGTTTCGTCCGGGGCTCGGCGTCGGTTATGGCGCCGGCCCTCTAGGCCCCCTTCGGTGGCGGCCTTTGCTATTCATGAAATTCAGCAGTATGCTATTTTACACTCTAGCCATGGCCATAGAAATGCCTATGCCTTCAAAACTAAGTACCCTCAGATCTCAGACTCTAATTGGGTTAATAAAAAGGAAATATTTTCGATAAGGCATGTAGGTAGGGTCATAAAGTGTCTTATGAAATAGGCAGTGCTTTTTTAGGTCGAGCCTTGGCAGCATGCATGACCTGTCTGCAAGACCTGCTGTAATCAATAAAACAAGTCTATTTTCGCCTCCTGCTTACGATTTGTTCATTCCAGCGTCGCTCTTCTTTGCTGCCTCCTGTCTCATTCCAGCAGTCTATACCTCACTTCCCTTCAAGGCTCAGGAGCACCGGTAAATTACAGTGTATGTACACTTGCCTTCTTTATCTCCTTTTTGTGAGAGCTTTTTTTTTCTTTATTTTTTCTTTTCAGCGCTGGACGCCGTGCTTGCACTTTAATAATGGGAGGCGCATGACTTTTTAGCAATGGCAGCCGTGCATTTTCTTTTCAAAATGCACGCCCCACACAACTTGTTTTAAATGTCTTTAGTTCACTCTTGTAGAATGTGTCGACTTGACTTCTGTGTGGCTTCAGTTGGATTAGTCTCTTGTTGATTTCTCTCTCGGTAAGCAACAATAAAAGTAGTACTTTCAGTCCATTAAACGGGTGACTGCGGATAAATCTGTACCCCGCACTGTGTGGCTAGACTCAGAGCCTCCCCCTCCCTTCCTCGCCTCTCTTCATCTCCTCCCCGCTTCTCCTTTCCCCACCCTCTCCAAAACACTCGCCCTCGCTGCCCTTGCTGCCCTTGCTTCCCAGTTCCATTATTCTGCCACCTACCTTTGCTTCTCAGGGTTAAAAGTGTCTGTTTACTTTGGTCTGTCATGAGCACCGTGTTTTATCTGAAAAGTGCTGCATAAAGCAGGTATATTTGCGAAATTAAGGGATGAGTAAGCAGTCACGGTTGAACAGTGCCGGTTTTACCACAGCTACTACCAATAGAGTAGGGATGTACCTCCACTTCACAAGAGGACTAGGGCCCAATTCTCTAAACTGCCAGCGCCCCTCCGGAAGCACAGCCTGTGGTGTACGGGTCTCCAAAGGCTACAATCCAAGCGTGCGCTTCAAGGAACGATTCCCTCTCATTTTCCAATACTCCCTGTCAGATTGCGACTCGGCTTGCATTTCAGGTTATATTGACTGGGCATTGAGTGGCATATTTATACAATGCGCCTGAAGCCTGTTGGATACCACATAATAATTTATGCACAGCCTTCCAACGATAACTCATCAAGAAATAACTGAAAATTCAGCACACTTTGCATACAGAGATAATGAAACCTGTGAAGAGTTCGGCTGACCAATAGTTCATGCTTTTGAATAACCACCTGCAGCAACATATAAAGAAAGTACCCAAAGTAAATAATTATCAGCGTTAATGTTTGTCACCTTAATCACACCTCCTCACTCTTAGGGAATATGACGTAACTGTTATCTAAAAGTTTGTAATAATAATAATTATAATAGTAACAACAACAGTAATAATAATAATACTATAATTAAAACAGCAGCATCTACTTTGAATCCAGACTTTCCTAGGCACTTCTTTCGTTTCTTACGTCTGTAAACGATTTCAAAATTCAAAGGTAGTGATTTTAACGGCCTTCAGCCAGAGATAAACTCACAGACGTAGGTTTAAAAATACTCTAGCCAGACCATTGGTACAGAAACTGATCATGTGCTGCATCTCAATCAAGCCCTTGCAAGATTCCAGTATATGGACAGAACATGTATAATAAATGCATTAGCAATCCAAAATGTTCTAGCATTCGTAAACAAAGATTTTCAGGTATATTAATAATATGGGTGCGAGAATCATACTTTCTCTGTCTTGCTTTAATTAACCCATTGGCTGCTAAGCCTTTTCCCCCAGAACAGTGCTTCCCAAAATTTTTAGAACCATGACCTACTTTTTAGAACAACAAACTTTCGTGACCTACTTAGCTTTAATAGGCATGAGGTGGGCGATTTTTTAATATAACTAATGCAGCGTGTGGCAGCTCACAGTCATTTAAAGCTATTTACAATTCGTTGAGTGTTACAAAACATTACAGCTTTTCGTATCACACTCTCTGTACCCCAGCAAGATTGTTACACAATTCACTTTACGTTTCTTTCTCTGACTGAAAAGTGAGAGGAGTTTGTAAACACCAATCCACATGATAAACAAGCATTTCCAATGCAATAGGTCTTGCATTACTGAAAGTTTGAGCTATTGGCATTGCAAATAATAATGCAACCCAAATAGCTCAAACCTTTTTAGTAATACAAGACCTATTGCACTGCAAATGCTTGTTGTATTTACAGCAAACATGCCTGATCTTAAAATTGAATTTGACTCTGACATGGTTTTTCTAACCTCCCCATCCCTGAATGCAAAAGTGTCTGCTGTTTTGTTGTGCCAGTATCACAAATAAACAGTTGGTTGACCACATCAATATTAATGACTTATTACATCCATCCCAGTCAGGCTTTAGAATGGCGCATTCCACAGAATCAGCACTACTGATGGCTACTGAGACGTTGAGAAAATATGCTGATGAAGGGCAAACGGCCGCACTGATCTTGTTAGATCTCAGTGCGGCGTTTGACACTATCTCACACCAACTGCTTCTTCAAAGACTAGAGGCTTGTGGTATCAGGCGGAATGCCCTGAAGTGGATGACATCGTTTCTCTCTGAACGGAGCTTCTAAGTTGTACAACAGACGTATCTGTCCGAAAGCTTCCCTCTGCCCCAGGGGGTCCCACAGGGATCAATTTTGAGTCCCACCCTTTTTAATCTGTATGTGGGTCCACTGGCAGAATGTGTGGAGAAGCATAAGGTGTCGATAGTATCTTATGCAGATGACACGCAGCTAATCGTAATGCTGTCCCAAGACAAGGAGCAGGCAGCTATCCGTTTTTCCAACTGCTTAGAAGAGGTGGCGGACTGGATTTCAAACCACTGCCTCAAGCTAAATGGGAATAAGACGGAGGTGTTGGTGGTAGGCAAGACGCCATCAATATGGTCATCCGCATGGTGGCCAGAATCACTGGGACAAGTCCCCACCCTGAAAACAGAGGTGAAGAACCTCGGAATCTGGTTCGACTCCAAACTGACTTTTGATAACCAGATTCGGAAGGTAGCCGGGAAATGCTATGGGGCAATGAAAACCTTGAGGAAGGTCATTGACCTGCTACCTTCTAAGGCCAGAAAGACCATAGTACATGCAGTAATCACTCCCCAATTGGACTATGGGAATGTATTATACCTTGGCGCATCCAAAAAGGCCTATCCAAACTGCAGAGGGTACAAAATGCGGTTGCTCGCTTGGTTCTCAGCCTCCCAAGGACTGCGAACACGAAGAAGGCCCTGACAACCCTTCACTGGTTGCCAGTGGAAAAGAGAGTCATGTTCAAGGCAATGTGCTATTGCCACCGCATTCTATCTAATAAGGGTCCGAGCTACCTTCAGCCACTATTGACTAATTACCCCCAGGGCGCAGTCTAAGATCCTTGGGGAAGGCACTGGTGACAGTGCCAAGAATATTCAGAGCACGAATGGGGGCCCGCTCTTTCAGGTACCTGGCAGCAAAAACTTGGAACACTATGCCAATTGACATAAGAACTGAACCAAGCGAAAGTATCTTTCGCAGACAATTGAAGACCTGGATGTTCACAAAAACTGTGTAAATACAGCTTGTCGGGCCTGCAGGGGGCAGCAGTAGTCTCACTAGCTATGTCTCAGCGCGGGGACACACCGGGCGGTGTAACCATGCGCTCTACAAATGAATAAATAAATAAATAAGTAGCATAAATTTATCTGAAAAATGTAATTGTGATGCCATTGAAGTACCAATTGGTAAGTCTTCTTGCGTAGAGGCCCTGACTTGTCGGCCTAAAGACTGATTCTTGACCTGTAGGTCACACGTCCCCGACTTTCGAGGCTTAGAGAGGGGGGCTGTGCCCTTTGAAATTGAATTTCATTCTTGGGGGTTGGGTCCCTATGGCCATTCGAGGCTCGGTGAGGGGATCATGCACCCCACCCCTTTAATTAGGCATCGGCCCCAGGCGATAGGCTCCTCTGGGTCTTTTTAGGGTCGAAGAGGGGGGCTGCATGTTCCCCTTTCCTTAAATTAAATTTCTGCCCTGAGGTATGGGGAGGGGGCGCATGCACCCTTATCCAAAAATAATTAACTAGACCACCTCCGGACCCTGACCGATCCCAGGGGTGTTTTTTTAAGTGCAAGAGCCTGCGCTTTTAAAAAAAAAAATTTGCGCGGATTCGCCATATACCACAAATTTGTGATAAAATAAAAGAATTTTTTTTAGAGTAGACTGTTTTGTCACTACTATGTTAAACTGAATCTTTAATCATTGATAATTCAAAATGTAGTAAATTGAGATTTATTCAGCATATTTCATGATTGCTTAGTGTTTGATGAGCCAGCCAACACGTGTTTCACCTTGTAAGCGGCGTGCAGGCCTGGGGCCTTTTCAAGGCTGAATATGAATATTTGAGAGCTACAAATGTAATAGTCTATGGTTACAGTAACAAATAAAACAGCCATACAGTAATAAAGCAATATATGCAGGTGAAATTATAATACATCGAAATGAAGGATGTACAGGGAAGAAAAAACGAGACAAAAAAAGGTAATAAACAAAATTGGCATTATTATATACTAATACAAATACAAGTGTGTATATAGGGTAAGATATGCGGGTCATTAGAGGAAGGATCTGGATGGGTGGTGTGGTCTTGTTTGGGCATTTTGGGCCCCATGCATCAAGCGAAACCGAGTCAGAAACGGGCAGATTCGCAGAATCTGCCCCTTTATGATCGAGTATTTTTGCATTTGGAATGCATCATCCCAAATGCAAAAATTGCAATTTGAGAAATCGCAAAAATAGCGATTACTTATTTGCGATTGCATTTAGGGAATCGCAAATTGCGATTCCCTGAATGCAATGCATGATGAAATCGCAAATAGCGATTTCGCAAATAGGGGTCGCAAATTACCATCAATTTGAACTTGATGGTAATTTGCAAAACTTTTGAAAAATGCACTGAAGTGCATTTTTCAAGTGTCATGTTGCACACACACATGCCCTTGGGGCATGTGTGTGCGCAACATGTGTTCACATTGCTATTTCACGGGTGCAACAGAGTGTCCTTTTGGCACCCTTGCACTTGAAGTAGCATGCGCAATTTGCGAGTACCTATTGGGTACTCGCAAATTGCGCATGCAATTCCATTCATCCCTATGGGCCTGTAGGCCCATAGGAATGAATGGGAAGGCATTCCTTAATTGCGATTCGCAATTTGCGAGTCGCAATTAAGGAATGTTTAGGAATCGCTATTTTTTTAGCGATTCCTACATGCATAGGCTTTTGCGATTCCTTAAATGCGATTCCTTAACAATCGCAATTAAGGAATCGCAAAAGCCTACCTTGATGAATGTGCCCCTAAGTCTATTGAATTTGATGTGATCTGACATCAAGTATTCAAATTCCTGCAGATAGAAGTTAATCAGTATCTCCATTTTCTCTTACTAGCAGAAGTAGGTAAGAGGGGAAGGAGGAAGCTTAGTTAAAGGTCTCTTTTGGGCTTGGATCTAGTCTTATGGCCCATGTTAGGTATCCTGTAACCGGTAGTGCATCTCATCGTCAATATTTAGTCCCTTATTTGTGGTTTCCAGTTTGATGATCAGATCAATTTCTTGTTTCCTTGTGTGTGATTCTCGATTGCGACCTCTTGAGTGTGCTTTTATGTGTTCCAGGACAAAGAATTGAAACGTTTTGTTGCCAGGATGGAACTAGTTGAAATGTTCAGTTAAAGGTGGGTCTAGCTCAGATTCACTGATGTTTCCGTAATGTTCTTGGATGTGGATTCTCAGCAGTCTGCTACTGCTACCCTCTTATGTTTTGGAACAGGGACATTGTATAATGTTTATGACAAATGTACTGTTGCAATTAATCTTGTCTTTCACTGATAGTTTGATTCCTGGTCATAGTTCAAATTCCTTCATATTGTTAATACCAAGTTTACAGATATTGCAATTGTGACAGGTGTAGAAGCCCACTGGTTTGTCTAAGAAGGTATCGTGGGATTTTCTGTTATCCATAACTTCTGATTTACATAGACAGACAGACAGACAGACAGACAGACAGACAGACAGACAGATAGATAGATAGATAGATAGATAGATAGATGATAGATAGATCTTTATTTGCACAACGAATTAAAATCATTGCAATTGAGAATCCCCAAAGAGAATAACAAATTAACTGTTAGCCTGTTAAATGAAATTATTGCATTTGAGAATCCCAAAGCAGAGTAATATACAGTTAATTAAAAGAAATTAGAAAGTCTGAAAACTATTATAAAAATACTTATAGGTTATTACGGGTGGAGGCAACCCTTTCCCCCACCAACTAAAAAGCTACCCATTGTCCCCCTTCAACCGATCTTCACAGACAAGGATGAGGACCAAACTAAGAACACAAGTTAAACCGGTCTTGACAAGATGTTTGTTTCAGATGGAAGTGTTTCAGCATAAGGGAGGTACCCGGGTCTGGGGGACCCCAACAAGCATGGCTATCGAGTTCATAAATTTCACAAAGTGAGCGGCTAGCTGGGCTGACTCTTCTCTGAAGCAGATTTCTATTGAGCCTCGACAAGTCCAGACACTTAAAATGCACCATACTGGCAGGTACCAAAATTTCCTTTAAGGGGAGCAAGTTATCACAGATACAGAGAATGTGCATTCATGACTCCTCTCCCTTAAAGCAGAGGCGACATTGCCTATCAGAGTCATCCAAATCTCTGCGACCATACCAGAGTTATTTCAAAGGGATTAGACCAAATCGCAGACTCATCAATTGATGCTTCATGCTCAGGCCCAGACGCAGGAGTAGTAGGATGGCAGGGAAGCTGACTCGTACAAAGCAGAGGCCATCCCTCCATGTGCCAAGTTCGTAATTAATCGTGCGTCTTGTTCCGATGATATTAGCTTTGCTTGTTTAATTAGCACTCTGGCCGCCAAGGGCACGGAAAACCGCTTGACCATATGTCATTTGCCTCCAGAACCTCTGGGCGTGATTTGAATACTCGTGCCAACATGATGTAGGAATATTTATCACTTCAGTGTGTGATTCTTGGCCTGTTTCACTTTGAGGCTGGAGGCCAGAAACTTTGCTTTGAGAACCCAATGTTCCGTTGCTAGTCCAAACTCTTGCCGAATGTGAGCATGAGGAGTACAGTTTGGGAGTGGAAAAACTCTTCGATCACAGGAGGACTGCGCCCTGTCCAGCCAATTGGCCATTTTGTCTCTGAATGGCAGAGCCCCTTAAGCATGAGTGGGAAGACATTTCCATCCCATTACCTTCGAGAGAGGGGTTAGGTCAGGGTTCATCAGAGATTTTTTCAACTTGCATAAGGCCCATTCTAAGGAGTTTGCTGTCTCCTGTTGGGCCTTAATGTGTGGTATCGTATGGCTTCTATGGTCCAGCGATACCCCCAAGTACTTGTAAGAGTCAACTACTTTGATAGCCTTCCCTCTGAACCAAGACCCCCTTTTTTCAGGTTACGAGAGATTGTCATTACCTTTGTTTTTGTTACATGGATTTCTAGATTGTTACACCTGCAGTAGGTGGCCAGTGCATCAAAAAGTCTTTGAAGGCCAAATGGCGTTTTCTCTAAAAGGATTGTACCGTCTGCATACTGGAGTGATTGTACCTTGAGGCTGGCCATTTTTGGGGAAAAGGCCCTTGCCATTGCGAAATGGCATGGCAAGTCAGCCAGGTACAGATTAAATAATAGTGGCGCCAGTATGCAGCCTTGCTTTAGGCCTTTATTTGTCCAGATTTTAGCCGTGGTGGTTCATCTGGACCTGACTCTAACTTCACCTATGTATAAGTGTATAGGGCAATAATGGCTTTCAATAAGATTTGCGGAATGCCCCAAGCATTCAGCTTGAACCAAAGTTTTGATCGAGATACACTATCCATCACCATTCAAAAGTCATTAAATCCTATGTGGAGAGATTTGCCCTTTGCTGCCATAATAGTCTCACTCAGGTGGGTAATGCTAATAAGGTTGAATAGGGAAGCCCTTTTGAAAGCCTGTCTGAGTCAGGGGAATTAACCTTTTTTCCTCCACCCAAGCCTGGAGTTCTCGGTTTAAAATGCTGCAAAGCACTTCCCTTCCGTATTGAGAAGTGCGATCAGACAATAGTTCCCAGGGACTGATTGAGAGCCTTTCTTGTGGACGGGGACCAAGAGTGAGCCCCTCCATGATCCCAGAATAGATGACCCCAGTAGATATTCTTGGAATAGGGGAGCCATTACTGCTCCCCAGCGCGTCGGAACCCACTTATATACTGCATGGGAGATGCTAGGTCCAGGGGCTTCCCCAGTACGCATTGATTTGATGGCTATTATTACTTGGGTCGATAACTTCTCTGAGGGGACCAGGCCTAACGGTGATGATTGCCTGGTCCGAGGGATGAAACACATGAAACCTTTCGCCAGCCACATAGAGGCCTTTGATGTATATATCCCATTCCGGGAGTGGGATGTTGGCTGTAGAAGCCCGTTGATTAGAGGGAGAGCATTTGTTAATCCAGAGCCAGAATTTCCTATGGTCTTTTGATTTTACGACCTCATGTGCTTCACTCCATCATTGATTCGCCTTATTCCTCCGTTAGGCGAAGAGAGCTTTCCTATATTCCAATCATATCACAGCCAACCGGCTTTGCAGTCATTTGTTTTCCCCCCCGATCATGGCAAATCTTTCTCAAGACATTATTTAGGCTACATTTTAGGGCTGCTACTTTGTTCATGTTGTTTGCTAATGTTTTGGCCTGGCCAGTGCTGTTATCCTTACCGGGCCTTCGCAAGATTCTCAGGTGTTTCTTTAGGTAATCAGCCAAGAGGCACCATATGTTTGAATTGGTGGCTATGCGGTTTGCTCACTGTATCTTGGCCAGAAATTGGTTCACAATTACTCCTCAATCATCTTCATTCGTCACAGACCACTTTATTTTATTAATTGGCTCCAGCTCTTCTTGTTTCCCTACAAGTCTTTTTTTAATACAAATAGGGCATGGGACCTGTCCTTCACATGTGAGGACTGTGTGATCACTGGCCAGGGACGGTATGACTTGAAACTTACTTATTATTTGAAAATACGCCAAGGATACCCATATGTGGTCCAGAGTAGCCATCCTAAAGCAGGATGTGTGCGTGTATGCCGGGGGAGAATCTGACTTGAATCTTCCATTCAATGTTCTCAAGCCTAACTGCTTTAAGAAAGAGACTAGGGCATTGTCCTGCTTGTCAGCCATATGAAACTGCTTTTCAATTGGTGAAATGGCTCACACTTGGTAGTCAAGTTCCACAAATGTGTTATTCGACTCTGCGTCCATTAAGTTGGCGTTGAAGTCTCCCATCATGACCCACGTTATCTGAGTGTAGAGCTAAGAGATCGTTCAGGGTTAAAATTAGTGCCACCAAGGTGGCTTCCCTTCTTGTTTTTGCCGGGTGCAGATAAACACACCCTAAAATAAGAGTGATTTGAGGCCTTACTTTACTTGACTTTGCCAAGGCAACCCATAAAAAGATGTAATCACTGTTCCCTGTGCAAAGTACTGTCGTGGTTGCCATTAGATCATTTTTTACATAAAGTGACACGTCGCCGGAGGCGTGGTCACCTGCCCGTGATGCCGTTGCAGGTGCTTCATAGAACTGTGAAGATAGATCAAGGGAACGACACAAGTGCACAGGTATCCTGCGGGGCAAAGATGTTGCTTTTCCTCAAATTATTAATTGCAACCTTCTTCTCTTTCGAATCAGTTAGACCCCTTATATTCCATTAACTGATTTTCAGCTGTAACCTTTTTTCATGGGCAGAGTTTTCCGGGGGCTGCGCACTAGGATCGGGAATTAAGGGCATTTGGGAGGCAAGCTCAATGTGTGGGATTTACTGGCCATGTTATTTAGTGCCGGTGGTCCCCTTTATTTGGTGTTATTATGAGTTCTCCTTCTACGATTGGCTAATGACAGGTTCCCTTGTTAATGCCCCTTAAAACAGAGATGGTGAGGTTATTTGACTTGTTGCTATTTGACATATTGTCATTATTCATCCATTGGCCTAGTGAGTTACTGGCGGTGGCGTTCTACTCCATGAGGACTGTGGGGTATTTTGGCACTGTAGGGATTAACACTTTTATTTCCCCCATGCTGGTCCTCCTCAAAGCATTTACTGGCACGGAGTTGGTGAAAGTGATTTCATAGTCATTGCAGCAGTTTTTGGGCTGATGAAAACCCATTCCCGGGTAGTTATGGATGCTGCTATTAATTGACAGATTGTTTGACACTAAGAGTTAATGGCGTTTTAAAACCTTTTTAATCATATGGTGTCCATTGTGAAAATCCATTATGAAGGAAATGTTATTTTTGCTGTATGTTGGTGGATGTGTCTTTTTATAGTAATGTATGGCGTGTTGTTTGGTCAATTTCTCATGTTGTTGTTTGAATGTGGTTTCCGTTGTAACCTTTATGTTCCAGCCTTTCTACCAGATCTTTGAATGCTTCCATGCATGTTTCTTTTTCATTAAAGTTTCACTTGATATGTTGTAGTTCTCCTTTAAGATATTCTTGGTGGTGCTGTGTGGGTGGCAGCTATCTTCTGCTCAGAGTCGAGTTTGCTGCAATGCTTCTTCTGTAAAGTTTGGTATGGATTTTGCTATCCTTGATGTAGATAATGTCTAGGAAGTCAATCTGTTTGATAGAGAGGGTAGATATTTTCTTGGTGTTCCATTGGTTGGTAATTATTCTCTCAAGGTCTTTTTTTAAAGATGTTTCTGGGCCTTGCCATTTTCATAGTGTGTCGTAAATATTACGGGCGGACATAAGTCACGTGATTCAGTGTAGCATAATCACGCAGAATTACCTAAAAATTCCGCAAGATTGCGCATAATTACGCAAGAAGAGTAATTCATCATTTAGCATTAATTCTTAACTCAAAAATACCCCGTGGCACCCAAAATGGGTACATGAATTCATTTTGTGCTAAGAAATAATGCTAAGTACAACAGAACATGAATAGCAAGGGCAGGCAGCCGCTCGCACTCGCTAAAGTGCTCTTGGGGTACGGTTTTTCACCCAACTCCCTGGCATTTAGCGCTATTTACTTATCGCAAAATGCCCCCCACATGTCCAAAATGGGCGTCAGAAACCATTTTGCAGTAGTAAATAGCTAAATGTGCAGTTGAGGTAGAATTTTCCCCAACTTTCTCTCAGCAGCTAGCTATTTTCTTGCTGCAAAATGCACCCTTGTGTCTAAAATGGATGCAAGAATGCATTTTATGTTAAGAAATTGCGCTAAATGCAGCAGAATACAAATAGTGAGTGTGAGTGGCCGCTCACAGTCGCTAAATGGGCTCTCATTGTAGGATTCTTTTCCCCCAAATGACTCTTAATTACATGCGCAGGCATAATTGCGTTATTATCGGTAATTACCAAATTACCAAAACACGGAATTACCAAAATTATTTAGTTGATGCCAGCATAATTACAATTTCGCCCGGGCCTAGTTGATATACCTGCCCCAGAAGGTTATGTGGGAGGTATATTTGGCTAATTGGTTGTCCCAGATGCAGAATCTCTTAACTTCTCCCTTTGATTAGCATGCATACAGTAGAGCAAATTTTGCACCCATCGTGGTCCCTTGTGTTAACTTATAGTATTCTCCGTTTACACTGAAGATATTGTTGGATAGATAGAATGATAACATTTTGATGATCATGTTATTTAATTCCATGAATTGTGCTTGTTTGGTTCTCAGGACGTTAACTATTGCATTGATTCCATCCATACGTCCAATCGATGTATAAATACTCACCACATCGATGGTGGCAAGAATGTAGTTTGATTCCCATACAATGTCATTTAGTTTACAGAGGATATCTGTGGTGTCTCGGATATAGGATGGAAGGTCCTTCATAAATGGTTGCAAATTATGGTTGAGTCAAAATCACACTGAGTTGATGCCTGCAATGATTGTGTCTAGATTTTTTGGGTGTTTTTTGTAGAAAACAGAAGTAAGGAGCTTCGGGAAAAATGAGTAGATATGAACTGGGAGAAAATCATAACAAAAAAAGCTAATGCCTAGGAGGGCATGTATGGTCCTGTGCCAACTTGTTACTGCTGGACTTTATTCTGATTAAAAAATTATGATTTTACAAAGGCAGCAGAATAGTGCTTTATTTAAATAGGCCGTGTTGTTATTGGACTGCCTTGCCACAACTTCTGATTGTGCTGGTTGTCCTGGCTGAATGTGGAGGCACCTCATAAAGGATCTAGGTCTGCACTCCTTTGCAACTCTGTACGAGCTAGACATTCAGGATATTTCATCATAATTTGATTTTTTCATGTTACAACTCCCTTTTGGGGGAGGGATGAACAAGGGAGCACCCAGACACCTACCTCCACCCTATATTTGTCCAACTCCGACGGGAGTCTCATGAGCTCACACATCTAATATATAAAAACAATCCATGAACTGTCCTACTCTACAATGCATGTACAGTATGCTCTGAGAAGTCTCTGACCTCTCCACAGAGACCTCCCCAAAGTGATGGGCATGCATAGTAAACTATGTGAAGGGAATGGTGTTACCGCTGAGACCTCTCTCTTGGATAATGGGTGTGGGTATTAGGGAGCGGCGAGGAAGTATCATCTCCACTAAGACCTCTCTCTTGCAGGGACAATTAAAGGTAGTAGGGCGTCTCTCATCTAACAGCTCTGTCCTGGATGACAAGTGTGCGCAGCAGGGTTTGGATAGAGACTGGACTTTCCGCTGAGAACTCTCTCTTGGATGACAGGTGTATGAATCAGAGTGTGAAGAGGAACTGGCCTCTCCGCTGAGACCTCTCTCTTAGATGACAGGACTACATACTGTGTACTACAGAATGCAGAGGAACTAGCCTCTCCACTGAGATCTCCTCTCTCTTGGATGATGGGTTTGTGTAGTAGAGTGTAGTGAGGGACTGGCTTTTCTGCTGAGACCTCTCTCTAGGATGATGGGTATGCGTAGTAGGATATGATGAGGGACTGGTCTCTCCACTTAGACTTCACTCTTGTGAGTGTGATAAGGTGTGGTAGGGACTGGCCTCACTGCTGAGACCTCTCCCTCTTGGATAACAGGTGTGCTTAGCAAAGTATAGGGAGGGACTGACTTTTCTGCTGAGACCTCTATCTTGGGTAACTAGTTTGCTTGGTAGGCTGTGGGGAGGGACAAGGCCTCTCCACCGAGACCTCTCTCTTGCATGACAGGCATGTGTATTAGGGTGTGGGGAGGGACTTGCATCTCCACTGAGACCTGTCTCTGCTTTATGGGTGAGTGTAGTAGGGTATCGGGGGGACTGGCTTCTCCACTGAGACCTCTCTCTTAGGTGACTGGTGTGCATAATAGGTTGCATAACGGGTGAATGTAATTGAGTGTGGGGAGATACTGGCCTCTCCGCTAAGACCTCTCTCTTGTATGACAGGTGTGCATAGTAAGCTGCTTGGAGGGACTGGCCTCTCCGCTGATAAGTCTCTCTTGGATGCTGCATTTGCGTAGTAGGGTATGGGGAGGGACTAGCCTCTCCACTGAGACCTCTCTCTTGGATAACGGGTGTGCATAGTAGAGTTTGGCGAGAAACCTCTCTCTTGGATAACAGGCATATCAGGGTGTGGAAAGGGAGTAGCATTGCCGCTAAGAACTCTCTCTGGGATGACTGGTGTGTGTAGGAGGGTATGTAAGGGACTGGCCTCTCCACTGAAAGCCATTCCCAAGGTGGCAATTGTATATAGAAGGATGTGTGGAGAGACTGACCTCTCTGCACACACCCCTCCACAGGGTGACAAGCATGCATAGTAGAGTACAGCGAGGGATTTCCCTCTCCGCTAATACTATTCTACAGGGTAACAGATAGGTGTAGTAGGGTGAGAGGATGGATTACCTCTACAGTGAGACTCCTCCCTAGGATGACAGAAGTGAATAGTAGAGTGGGTGTAGAGAATGCCTATCCTTCCCAATTTTTTAATGATCTAGCTAGAGTCTCATGGAATCACAATAAAAAAAAAAAAAAAATGTACAGTTTGGTTCATCACAGTACTTATGCCTTATAGTCCTCCTCTCAATTACTAAGGGGACAGGATACCTTTATTTTGCCCCCCATATACCTTTTTACCATCATATTAACAACACATGTAAAATTACACCCTGTGCATTAATGGCAGCCATTTCATTTCTGTTCCGCACAGCCAGACAATCAGAGTGCTTGCTCCCACGGGATTCTAAGGAGGTACTCGCTCATGTGGGAGCGTGATGGCTGATGTGAAAAAAGGGAGCTTCAACCAATCAGATGGCTCCATTTATAAATGTGCACAACTGCTGGACTCTCACAAGCCTTTCGCGAACCCAAATGTCTAGATGCACAAATAGTTTTTACCTTAATTCCCGAAAAACTACTGAACAGATTTACACCAAATCACAAAAGGCACACTTTCTGGACCAAAATCTAGCATCCTGCCATATTTGGTGCAATTCTGTTCAGCCATTTTTGCTGTAATGCTTCTTACAAAAGTCTACAGAAAATGCATGGAGATTTTGCATTTTAGGACCACTCTTTTTTCTCAGCTCCCGGTTGACAGATCACCACGCAAAGATTAGGCAAATAAAAGCACCTTTTTTGAAAGTTTCTCGGAGCTTCATCAAACGGTGCCAAAGTTATTTGCAACACAAAAATGGATTTCCAATGGAAGCACAGACCTAACTATTACTACGCAGTGACGACCAGTGGCATTAATGATGTTCTATATTATTCTGAGCTATTTGGTACTTACTTCCATACCTCTAATCTCTCCTTTATAGAGCAATGAGTACAAAAGTAGCTTGTATTATGTCATCAATGATGTCATTTGAGATGTAATCAGTAAAGTCATAAATTATGTCATAGTACATGTCTTGAGTGTTGTAAATTGTGAGGTCATAAACAGTCCGTGGCGGGACGCAAGTTATAGTAAGCTCTGCTAACTATAACTGGTAAATTTCTGTTGTTTATTTAGTTCAAAATGTTATTGACATGGAAGCAGAGAGCGACATGTTCGACTTTGTGTATAACTCTTACCCTTTTCTTCGTTCCACACAAGCAAATGACCTCCTTTCGAGAATGAAGCTAAGACTTGAATTTTATTATCTAAGATGCACTCACATAGAGTCGTAAAAGCCTTCAGTTATTTTGAATAAATTTACTGGAGATGAGTATATGAATCAAATGAAGTTGATTTTGCTCACTATGAGCGTGATGCCCAGTTATTGCCCACTATGAGCTTAACTGAACTACGTGCCTGATTCTTTCATCAGCCATAACAGATTGATCACAGAAACGACAGTGAGGCATGTTAGAAATTAATGGGGATGCACCTACATGAGCGATAAACAATGGGCAAGTATCACAGGACTGATATTGCCAAGATACACTAAGACAAAAACAGTACAAATATGACTAACTGATGTCATTTTTTAAAAACATTGTGCATTGTTAAATATTTGAATTCTTTTTGGCATTCCTTCTAATCTTACATGAATTACCACATGGTCATACAAAGGTGCTAAAAACCTTAAAAGACATTACAGGATGGCACCCAAGTAAACATAAGGAGCTTGGTCCTTCTTTTATGTTTAAGTTTTTGACTTCAGTCCTGTATATATTGAGCACTTGTAAAGCTTTGCCATTATCGTGAACAAGACCCTGCATTATTGAAATGCGTCGCGTTTGGGCCATGAAATACATATTGACACAGCACACATGGGTGCGCATTTTCTCAACTGTTGGATGAGAAAAACGTGATAGATGACCAGCAGCTCTGCCGATTGACACACCACCTCCCCGAGGGCACATAACTATATATATATATATATATATATATATATATATATAGTCACTGAAAAAACCATAGGTTTCAGGGACGTTATAGTTAGTTGGACATTTCACTCGTATAAAACCAGAGAAATTCGGTTGTTATAGTTAGTAGAGCTAACTATAACTCGTGCCCCCGCAATGCACTGCTGATGACGTCACATATTACATCACTCATGACATGCTCAGTGACATCACTGATGACATCTCAAATGACATCACTGATGACAGCATCCAGTGACTGTGTGTTTCTGTAAAGTTTAAATATGTTTTATATATATAAATGCCAAGGTGTATTGAAGTATGAGTGGGTGTATGAGTGTCTGAATAGATGATTTAGTAGGTGCGTGACTGACTGTATAAGTGAGTGACTAAACTTGTCTTACTGAATGCATGGGTTAGTGAGTAAACTGTGTAAATGTCTGTATCAGTCTGTCAGTTGGTGTGTAAGCGGCTGAATGGGTTGGTGAGTAGCTAAATGAGTGACTATATGGGTTATTCATTGGTTGTCTGAGTATCTGTATGGGTGCCTGAGTGTCTGTGTGGGTGGGTGGGGGTGTGTGACTGTGCATAGATGTGTGAGTGGGTAATTCACTGGGTGTATGCATTTATGAGTGCGTGTGTTAGGGAGTATATGGGTGAGTGAGTGTACGTATAGCTGTGTTGGTGAGTGAATGGATATGTTAGTGGTATATGTGTAAGTAACTACATATGTGAAATGTAGTATTTGTGAGTATTGGAGTATATAAGTGAGTATATGTGACAGTGAGTGATTGTGACAGTGGCTGCATGGATAAGTGTGTGCTTATGTCAGTAATTGTTGAAGACAGTACGTATCTGTATGAATAAGTGATGTGGTGTGTGTATAACTGTATAGGTGAGTAAATGGCAGTGTAATTAATTCTTTGGGTGACTGACTAGGTTTTTGAGTAGCTCTTTGGGTGAGTGGCAGTGTGTGAGTGTTTATATGGGTGTATGAGTGGATATATCAGTGGCTGTATCGATGAATGACTGCGTGTATGAGTGACTGTATGGGTTAGTGGGTGTATGTGTGTGTAGACGTATGAATCACTGAGCGGGTATGTACTAACTGCTATTGGTGTGTCTATGGTTTTGATATTGGTAGTCTGTATTTTAGAGTGGGTCTATGAAAGGTTTTATTAGTGTGTGAAAAGGTGCATCAGATGATCACGTTGATGATGTCATCAGAGATGTCATCAGTGATGTCATTTGAGATGTCATCAGTGATGTCATCAGTGATGTCACTGAGCATGTCATGAGTGAAGTAATATGTGACGTCATCAGCAGTGCATTGCGGGGGCACGAGTTATAGTTAGCTCTACTAACTATAACAGCTGAATTTCTCTGGTTTTATACGAGTGAAATGTCCAACTAACTATAACGTCCCTGAAACCTATGGTTTTTTCAGTAAATTTCTAAGGTTTTTTAAATGCTAATTGCTAACTATAACGTCCCTAAAACCTATGGTTCTTTCAGTGAATTTCTAAGGTTTTTTAAATGCTAATTTCTAACTATAACATAGCAGTCGCGTTTGCAAAGTGGTGGAGAAAGGTGAGCGTAGCCTCCGAACACCTCTTAGCAATCCCACTGTGTGGGATTTACTGGAGATAACAGGAGGGGTAGTTAGCCCCCAACGTCAACCTTGGGGGCCAACTACCCCTCCTATTACCTCCAGTAAGTCCCACACAGCAGGATTGCTAACTTCTCATACCAGGCCACGCCCCCTTTCTCCACCACTCTGCAAACGCGCCCCTGGTGCGTTGTAAGTTGGGGAATTAATACCCCCTGAATACTGAGGGTCCCTGGGTGCCAACTAGCCCACCAGGTACCTCCAGTAAGCGCCACAGAGCTGGATTGCAGAGAGGTGGTCCGAGGCCACGCCCCTTTTTACACCACTCTGCAAATGCGGCTCCTGGCGCACTGCTGCTTGGAGGATGAAGTCCACTTGTGTCCTGAGGTCCTCAGGAAACAAGAGGACCTCATCGCCTCACCAGCAGTGTGCCAAGAGGCACGTTTGCAGAGCGGTATAAAAAGGGGCGTGGCCTCGGACCACCTCTATGCAATCCAGCTGTGTGGCGCTTACTGGATGCACCTGGTGGGCTAGTTGGCCCCCAGGGACCCTCAGTATTCAAGGGGAATTAATTCCCCAACTTACAACGCGCCAGGGGGCGCGTTTGCAGAGTGGTGCAGGGAGGGGGCTGGGCCTCCGGCGAGATGCCGCCTTTTTTTAAAATATATTTTTTTAGAAGGGGGGCTGTGTGGCCCCCCTTCTTTTACATTTTTGGGGCCCCGGGGACCCCATCCCCCAGGGCCAGACCCCTTTTTATATATATATATTTTTTTAAATGGGAAGGGGGCAGCATGGCCCCCCTTCCCTAGGCCACTATTGGCCCCGGGGACCTCATCCCCTGGGGCCAGCCTGCCATTTTAATTTTCTTAATTGGGAGGGGGGCCGAGTGGCCCCCCTCCTGGGCCACTTCTGGCCCTGGGGACCCAATCCCCCAGGGCCTGGCCTCACCATTGGGGACAGTGAGGGGAGCCCCAATGCCCCCACAGTTCCAGCCGGCTCCCTGCCTCCTGCGGGAGCTGGCATTGCTTTTGCACAAGGCGAGCTGCTCACATGCAGCTCCCCTTGTGCAAAAGCAATTCTGCTTTGGTTTTTGGAAGCGAGAGCAGGTTTCCTGCTCTCGCGTCCAAAAACCAAAGCAGAGTTTGCTATGACAGGGCGGGAGCCATGCTCCCGCCCTGCCATAGCAAACAGCAATGTCCCGGGGGTGGGCACCCAGGGACATTGAAGGAGCCGGCCCTGGGGGGTGGCAGTCCCCAGGGCCATCAAGGGCTCCTGGAGGGGGTCGGGCGGCCCCCCTCCCTTCATTTGTAAAGCCCCAGGGAGGTGGTGGTCCCTGGGGCAGCGTGCGGGGGCTTGAGCCCCCCACACACATTATTTATTTTAGCCCCGGGGAGGTGGCGGTCCCCGGGGCTTGTGGGGGCCCGTGAGGCCCCCCATCATATTTTAATAAAGCCCCGGGGAGGTGGCGGTCCCCGGGGCTTTGGGGGGCCGTGTGCTCCCGTGAATACATTCTAAAGCCCTGGGGAGGTGGTGGTCCCCAGGGCTGCGGGGGCCCCCGCGGGCCCCCGCTACAGAATTAAGGATTGCCCCGGGACCTGGCCCACCCGGGGGCTTTAAAAAACGTAGCGCGGGAGCCAGCGCTTCGTTTATTTTTCATTTTCGACGGGGTTCGCGCACCCAGTGCGACCCGGCCGAAAATGTAAAAAAAAAATGCTTTTTTTTAGGCCTGGGGGACCCCTTGAGCAGGCCTGGGGGGTCAGGGTGTTCCTACCCTGCCCCCTCTTTTTTGTTTTTTAATCTTACTGTCACCTTTTCCCTTTCCCTCGGTCCGAGGCACAAGATGGCTGCCAACACTTCCTGGTTAGAAGTGTTGGCAGCCAATCAGAGGCAAGCTCGTGCTCGGGAGGGCTCAGCCAATCAGATCTCACAATTCTCAAATATCGATATCTGTAAATCTTCTAATATCTCAAAAACTACTGAACGGAATTACACCATATAAATGAAAGTGTGCTTTCTGGACCAAGAGCTATCTCTCTGCCAAATTTGGTGTAATTCCGTTCAGCAGTTCAGGCTGTAGCCGTGTCTAAAGTTTCCTATGGAAATTAACATGGAGAAAACACGTTTTCGGACCCCCCTTTTTTCTCAGCCCCCCCTTGACGAATCACCCCGAAACTTTCAAGACAGGAGATTACCTGAGTGAACAATTGTTTTTGATTTGCCAATAACTTTGTCGCCGTTTGACAAATCTTCACGCAATTTTCAAAACTAATTGTTCACTCAGGTAAGCTCCTGGCTTTGAAAGTTTCGAGGTGATTCGTCAAGGGGGGCTGAGAAAAGAGGTCCGAAAACGTGTTTTCTCCATGTTAATTTCCATAGGAAACTTTAGACACGGCTACAGCCTGAACTGCTGAACGGAATTACACCAAATTTGGCAGAGAGATAGCTCTTGGTGGATCGCGTTAGAGTTATAATACAGAGGCGTACACACACCAGCACGATGTCAGCGGATGCGCTGAAAGAAAGGGAGGCAGTGGCAGCAGACATGTTTAATGACCATAAAGCTTATAATTTGGACTCATCTTCCCAGCATGCATCACAGGGGGTCCGCAACATCAGTATTAAAGAAAAAATCAAATTACTGGAAAAATTGAGTAAATCAGAACAAAATAAATGGTGGGAGGCCAAGTCACTCCAACGTTATCTGGACGTTAGAAGAATACCGCGGGGATTAAGGATTTTAACTGCCCCGAGTTACGAAAATCCAGACAGAGAAATGATGAAGGAGTGGGCGGATACAAATCTAGAATCGTCCAGAAGACTTGTAGTAATCCTCGTCAAGTATGCAGAGAAAGATCGGCTAAAACTTCAAGAACAGATTGAAACACTCAATCAGGAACTAAGCACAATGGGTAGCAATGAGGAAATTATAAAACTCAAAGAGGAAATGAATAAGAGGTTGAAAAAAGAGGAAGATAAGATACGGGAAAGAAAAGCCTATAAGTTTCATCGTGATCGCACAGACTATGAGACAGGGCGCATCTTTACATTCGCCAAAAAGTATGATGCTCTGAAGGTCTCAAAATATGGTGACACAGGAATGGCCAACTTAGGGTCTAATAAAGTAGGGCCAAGTACATCATCCCTTTCAGAGTTAAGTTCTGCAATTGAAAGTGAAACAGAAACAAATGACCCAAGAATGCAGAATAAACAAATACCGGCAAAAATCTCCCTAGTGGAAGAGGTGGATTTTTTAGTACACGAAAGGCGCAATACGTTGCGCCCAAGAACTCAATACAACAGGCAACAAAAAATAGATCCACCAAGCGCCGCGAAAGGCAAAAGGCAAAATCAAGAAGAATCAAGGAAACCACAAACACGCCCACCCAGACGCAATTGGAGACGTCAATAGAAGAAACCAACAACAGCAGTCAAACAGTTATCAACCTTACGGACATTGATCTAAATAAAGCGGAGGAACAATTGTTAACATTGGGACTTTCCTACTGCCCAGTAAGTTCGTTTGACTACCCTAGTACAAGATTGGATGTCTTCAAAAGCATCAGAAAATTAAAACTAAGGAAATATCACCTTCTAAACAAAAACAAAAACATTGGAACCTCGCCTCAACCGAATCCTCTAGCATCAAGTCCCTCGCTCATCAATCTTACAGATACGGATCAGCTACTACTAGATGATCTATGTGAGCTAGCAAAAGAAAACAACACCCAAGAGGACAATACGAGAGTTGATACTACAAGGGAACCAGATACAACAACATGTAAAACCACCACTCCCTTCAAACCAGTCTCTAAATTCAATCCGATTACATTAAGGGATTCGATTGACATTTTCCAAGAACAACTGGTAAAGGGTATTAAACAATTAAATCACAAAACACAAAGAGCAAAGAAATATAAAACAAACAGGACTGATCTCCAATATCATCAACTAATGAAGAAATTGAAATCAAACAATGACATCATTATTCGCAATGCCGACAAGGGCGGAAATTTGGTCTTGTGGAGTAAGAAAGATTACATAGAAGAAGCCATGAATCAATTGGCAGACACAGCATGTTATCGCAGAAGTGTTCATCTGGAACTCAAAGCGACATATGGGGCATACAGTATGAAATTGACAACATGGAGAAATGGAGGATTGATAGCCACAGAGGAATATAAGTTTCTGAAAAATGAAAAACCAGTGACGCCAATCCTATATTTCGTTCCAAAAATTCATAAAAATGCACAAAAACACCGGGTAGGCCGATAATATCAGCGCAGAACAGCCTCCTGGAGAAGACCTCTCAATATGTAGATTACTATCTACAGGATTTTGTGCAGCAACTGCCATTTTACATCAAAGACACAAGCAATTTTCTTCTTAAGATACAAGGTATACAATGGCAGCAAGATTATGTGCTAATAGCGATGGATGTGACGTCATTATACACATCCATCAACCACCAGGATGGTCTTCGAGCTCTCCAACATTACCTAGGAAAAAGGACTCCCGAACTTATACAGCATAACAAAATGCTTATAAATATGGTTGAGTTTTGTTTGCAGAATAATATTTGTCTATTCCAGAATATGATGTATAAACAACAACGTGGGGTAGCCATGGGTGCCAGCTTCTCCCCCAGCTATGCCTGTTTGCATATGGGTTGGTGGGAGGAGCTGGTACTCATGCAGGAATATACCACAACAGTTATGACCAAGATCAAATGCTGGCTGCGTTTTATAGATGATTTGTTTTTAATATGGCAAGGCAGTGTGGAAACAGCAGAGCAATTTATTGCAGAACTAAACGAGAATAACCTCAATCTACACTTTACGGCAGCTATCAGTCCAACCTCTATCAATTTTCTGGATGTGGAAGTCTATATCAAAGAAGGCAAACTAGAAACCAAGCTGCATAGAAAGCCCACTGCAGGCAATGCGATACTACAAGCAAGCAGCTTCCACCCGCGCCATTTGATACAAAGATTCCCCTACGGGGAGATGCTACGCATAAAAAGAATATGCAGCTTAGAGGGGGATCTAGATAAGGCACAACAAGCATGTGCTAGTAGATTCCGGGCGAGGGGCTACTCTAACAAAAGTATTGAATTGGCTATACAAAAAAGTAGAGATGTGACAAGGGAAAATCTGATTGAGAAGAAGAGTAACGAGGACAAACAAATCCAAAAATCCTCCACATTTATATTTATCCTAAAATATAGCAAACAGGATAAACAGATTAGACAAATTATCAGAAAAAACTGGCCACTGATTCTAGATGACCCGATTATTGGCCATACTCTTCCAAAAGAGCTTCTATTACATATACCAGGGCTACATCGATGAAGGATGTCCTGGTTAAAAATGATCCCTTTTGCAAACCAAAAACACCTGGCTGTCACAGAGAAAAGGCTTTTCCGCTGTAAAACATGCAAAGCGTGCCAATTTGGAGTAAACAGAACATCTTATTGTACCCCATTTAGCGATACAGAAAGACAAATAGGGAAAGCCCTTACTTGCAAATCGGATTTTGTAGTATATGTGTTGGAATGTCCCTGTACCCTTAAATATGTAGGGAGCACAATACTACAGGGACACAAACGTATACTACAGCATATCAGAGCCATTAAAAATAAGGACATATCCTACCCCGTAGCGAGACACTTTGGGGAAAAACACAATGCAGACCCCAAAGAACTTAAATATTTTTTAATTGAAGCCATCCCACCCTATAAACGGGGTGGGGACAGGGAAAGAGCACTCCGGAGGCTAGAAACCAGGTATAGTCTAGACCTGGATAGTAAACACCCAGGAGGTCTTAACATTACTGAGGAACTGTATACCTGTTTATAAATTAAGGGGTCCAAACAAACAAAATTAAGCTGTTTACCCAGTCTCTGAGAAAAGCATAGCCAAGAAAATGAAGGAGACTGAATGGGGAAATCTAGCCGAGAGAAATGACATGAAAATTATTGTACAACTATAAGACTGCCATCGAACATACTATGCTGTTTAAAAATCCCATTTGTTTATTACATATATAATATTATTTTTTTACACATTTTTACACGGTTTTTAGCAAGTATTTTAGTAAATCTTTTTACACACTATTTTTAGATTATTCTCACGTGTTTTAGATAAGATAGTTTGGTAGAGCAAAGCCACATTTTAAACATACTCATGTAGGTTTGCATCAGTACTGTAGATTGCACTAGCACTTTATATAATTTATAGCAAATTGCTTACAACATGCATGACAGGATATTTAAGCCTGGACGCAATATGAATTAATAATTATATTATGACAGCAATGTTGCATAATTTTAAGGTATTTAAACCAGAATAGATAAATTATTGTAAACATTTTCTATATTGTGTATTTTGAATAGTACTTGTTTATGTTCATGCCAATCTGTGCACTTTAGGCACCTGTCACTTTAAGGATGGACAATAAAGTAAAAAAAGAGAAAAAAAGAGGTGGGGAAAAAAGGCAAAAAAAGCTGTATAAAAACAAGATATTGACCGTTACTGCGCATCATGTGATCAAGGCACTTTGAGTGCTGAAACGCGTTATGCTGCTAGTCCTGATGCGGAGCTCAATAAATTGAAAATCTGCACTTACCTGAGGTCCGTGCTCCGTTGTCTTTTCCAAGAGGAGTGAAGAGTGGGAGTTATTTGGATATATATATATATATCCACAAAAAAGGTTGCCCTTGCAAGAAAACGCCACACACTGGAGAGTTGGTCACTATCTTTATCGAGGACTGCAGTGCTCGCAGCTCCCATCTTCAATCAAAATACGGAGGCCAAACGCGTTTCGGACAGCACTCTGTCCTTGTTCACTGGCAACTGGTAAAGCAACACCAGCGCTTGTGGGACACCTATTAAGAATTCAACCAAGTCCCGCCCCAGTGGGCGTGTGCCGCATTGCGTCCTGGTACTTGCGGTCCCACAACAGTACGTCCCTAGTGGGTGCTGCAGTCTTTAGCACATTAGAAAGTCTCTTACCCTAGTGGGTCGATTTACAACAGGAAAACTCCGTGCCTTGCATATTAGTCTGTCACTCGAAATTGTGCTCTCCATTCTCTCAGCGTTCCGATTATCGGGTCGCCGCAGATCCGCTGAATACGCAGAGGGGCGTCTTCGCGGCCGGACTGCCGCTCAAATATCCACAAAAAGGTTGCCCTTGCAAGAAAACGCCACACACTGGAGAGTTGGTCACTATCTTTATCGAGGACTGCAGTGCTCGCAGCTCCCATCTTCAATCAAAATACGGAGGCCAAACGCGTTTCGGACAGCACTCTGTCCTTGTTCACTGGCAACTGGTAAAGCAACAACAGCGCTTGTGGGACACCTATTAAGAATTCAACCAAGTCCCGCCCCAGTGGGCGTGTGCCGCATTGCGTCCTGGTACTTGCGGTCCCACAACAGTACATCCCTAGTGGGTGCTGCAGTCTTTAGCACATTAGAAAGTCTCTTACCCAAGTGGGTCGATTTACAACAGGAAAACTCCGTGCCTTGCATATTATTCTGTCACTCGAAATTGTGCTCTCCATTCTCTCAGCGTTCCGATTATCGGGTCGCCGCAGATCCGCTGAATACGCAGAGGGCGTCTTCGCGGCCGGACTGCCGCTTAAATATCCACAAAAAGGTTGCCCTTGCAAGAAAACGCCACACACTGGAGAGTTGGTCACTATCTTTATCGAGGACTGCAGTGCTCGCAGCTCCCATCTTCAATCAAAATACGGAGGCCAAACGCGTTTCGGACAGCACTCTGTCCTTGTTCACTGGCAACTGGTAAAGCAACAACAGCGCTTGTGGGACACCTATTAAGAATTCAACCAAGTCCCGCCCCAGTGGGCATGTGCCGCATTGCGTCCTGGTACTTGCGGTCCCACAACAGTACATCCCTAGTGGGTGCTGCAGTCTTTAGCACATTAGAAAGTCTCTTACCCAAGTGGGTCGATTTACAACAGGAAAACTCCGTGCCTTGCATATTATTCTGTCACTCGAAATTGTGCTCTCCATTCTCTCAGCGTTCCGATTATCGGGTCGCCGCAGATCCGCTGAATACGCAGAGGGGCGTCTTCGCGGCCGGACTGCCGCTCAAATATCCACAAAAAAGGTTGCCCTTGCAAGAAAACGCCACACACTGGAGAGTTGGTCACTATCTTTATCGAGGACTGCAGTGCTCGCAGCTCCCATCTTCAATCAAAATACGGAGGCCAAACGCGTTTCGGACAGCACTCTGTCCTTGTTCACTGGCAACTGGTAAAGCAACAACAGCGCTTGTGGGACACCTATTAAGAATTCAACCAAGTCCCGCCCAAGTGGGCGAGTGCCGCATTGCGTCCTGGTACTTGCGGTCCCACAACAGTACATCCCTAGTGGGTGCTGCAGTCTTTACCACATTAGAAAGTCTCTTACCCAAGTGGGTCGATTTACAACAGGAAAACTCCGTGCCTTGCATATTATTCTGTCACTCGAAATTGTGCTCTCCATTCTCTCAGCGTTCCGATTATCGGGTCGCCGCAGATCCGCTGAATATGCAGAGGGGCGTCTTCGCGGCCGGACTGCCGCTCAAATATCCACAAAAAAGGTTGCCCTTGCAAGAAAACGCCACACACTGGAGAGTTGGTCACTATCTTTATCGAGGACTGCAGTGCTCGCAGCTCCCATCTTCAATCAAAATACGGAGGCCAAACGCGTTTCGGACAGCACTCTGTCCTTGTTCACTGGCAACTGGTAAAGCAACAACAGCGCTTGTGGGACACTTATTAAGAATTCAACCAAGTCCCGCCCCAGTGGGCGTGTGCCGCATTGCGTCCTGGTACTTGCGGTCCCACAACATTACATCCCTAGTGGGTGCTGCAGTCTTTAGCACATTAGAAAGTCTCTTACCCAAGTGGGTCGATTTACAACAGGAAAACTCCGTGCCTTGCATATTATTCTGTCACTCGAAATTGTGCTCTCCATTCTCTCAGCGTTCCGATTATCGGGTCGCCGCAGATCCGCTGAATACGCAGAGGGCGTCTTCGCGGCCGGACTGCCGCTCAAATATCCACAAAAAAGGTTGCCCTTGCAAGAAAACACCACACACTGGAGAGTTGGTCACTATCTTTATCGAGGACTGCAGTGCTCGCAGCTCCCATCTTCAATCAAAATACGGAGGCCAAACGCGTTTCGGACAGCACTCTGTCCTTGTTCACTGGCAACTGGTAAAGCAACAACAGCGCTTGTGGGACACCTATTAAGAATTCAACCAAGTCCCGCCCCAGTGGGCGTGTGCCGCATTGCGTCCTGGTACTTGCGGTCCCACAACAGTACATCCCTAGTGGGTGCTGCAGTCTTTAGCACATTAGAAAGTCTCTTACCCAAGTGGGTCGATTTACAACAGGAAAACTCCGTACCTTGCATATTATTCTGTCACTCGAAATTGTGCTCTCCATTCTCTCAGCGTTCCGATTATCGGGTCGCCGCAGATCCGCTGAATACGCAGAGGGGCATCTTCGTGGCCGGACTGCCGCTCAAATATCCACAAAAAAGGTTGCCCTTGCAAGAAAACGCCACACACTGGAGAGTTGGTCACTATCTTTATCGAGGACTGCAGTGCTCGCAGCTCCCATCTTCAATCAAAATACGGAGGCCAAACGCGTTTCGGACAGCACTCTGTCCTTGTTCACTGGCAACTGGTAAAGCAACAACAGCGCTTGTGGGACACCTATTAAGAATTCAACCAAGTCCCGCCCCAGTGGGCGTGTGCCGCATTGCGTCCTGGTACTTGCGGTCCCACAACAGTACATCCCTAGTGGGTGCTGCAGTCTTTAGCACATTAGAAAGTCTCTTACCCAAGTGGGTCAATTTACAACAGGAAAACTCCGTGCATTGCATATTATTCTGTCACTCGAAATTGTGCTCTCCATTCTCTCAGCGTTCCGATTATCGGGTCGCCGCAGATCCGCTGAATACGCAGAGGGCGTCTTCGCGGCCGGACTGCCGCTCAAATATCCACAAAAAGGTTGCCCTTGCAAGAAAACGCCACACACTGGAGAGTTGGTCACTATCTTTATCGAGGACTGCAGTGCTCGCAGCTCCCATCTTCAATCAAAATACGGAGGCCAAACGCGTTTCGGACAGCACTCTGTCCTTGTTCACTGGCAACTGGTAAAGCAACAACAGCGCTTGTGGGACACCTATTAAGAATTCAACCAAGTCCCGCCCCAGTGGGCATGTGCCGCATTGCGTCCTGGTACTTGCGGTCCCACAACAGTACATCCCTAGTGGGTGCTGCAGTCTTTAGCACATTAGAAAGTCTCTTACCCAAGTGGGTCGATTTACAACAGGAAAACTCCGTGCCTTGCATATTATTCTGTCACTCGAAATTGTGCTCTCCATTCTCTCAGCGTTCCGATTATCGGGTCGCCGCATATCCGCTGAATACGCAGAGGGCGTCTTCGCGGCCGGACTGCCGCTCAAATATCCACAAAAAGGTTGCCCTTGCAAGAAAACGCCACACACTGGAGAGTTGGTCACTATCTTTATCGAGGACTGCAGTGCTCGCAGCTCCCATCTTCAATCAAAATACGGAGGCCAAACGCGTTTCGGACAGCACTCTGTCCTTGTTCACTGGCAACTGGTAAAGCAACAACAGCGCTTGTGGGACACCTATTAAGAATTCAACCAAGTCCCGCCCAAGTGGGCGAAGTGCACGCATTGCGTCCTGGTACTTGCGGTCCCACAACAGTACATCCCTAGTGGGTGCTGCAGTCTTTACCACATTAGAAAGTCTCTTACCCAAGTGGGTCGATTTACAACAGGAAAACTCCGTGCCTTGCATATTATTCTGTCACTCGAAATTGTGCTCTCCATTCTCTCAGCGTTCCGATTATCGGGTCGCCGCAGATCCGCTGAATATGCAGAGGGCGTCTTCGCGGCCGGACTGCCGCTCAAATATCCACAAAAAGGTTGCCCTTGCAAGAAAACGCCACACACTGGAGAGTTGGTCACTATCTTTATCGAGGACTGCAGTGCTCGCAGCTCCCATCTTCAATCAAAATACGGAGGCCAAACGCGTTTCGGACAGCACTCTGTCCTTGTTCACTGGCAACTGGTAAAGCAACAACAGCGCTTGTGGGACACTTATTAAGAATTCAACCAAGTCCCGCCCCAGTGGGCGTGTGCCGCATTGCGTCCTGGTACTTGCGGTCCCACAACAGTACATCCCTAGTGGGTGCTGCAGTCTTTAGCACATTAGAAAGTCTCTTACCCAAGTGGGTCGATTTACAACAGGAAAACTCCGTGCCTTGCATATTATTCTGTCACTCGAAATTGTGCTCTCCATTCTCTCAGCGTTCCGATTATCGGGTCGCCGCAGATCCGCTGAATACGCAGAGGGGCGTCTTCGCGGCCGGACTGCCGCTCAAATATCCACAAAAAAGGTTGCCCTTGCAAGAAAACGCCACACACTGGAGAGTTGGTCACTATCTTTATCGAGGACTGCAGTGCTCGCAGCTCCCATCTTCAATCAAAATACGGAGGCCAAACGCGTTTCGGACAGCACTCTGTCCTTGTTCACTGGCAACTGGTAAAGCAACAACAGCGCTTGTGGGACACCTATTAAGAATTCAACCAAGTCCCGCCCCAGTGGGCGTGTGCCGCATTGCGTCGTGGTACTTGCGGTCCCACAACAGTACATCCCTAGTGGGTGCTGCAGTCTTTAGCACATTAGAAAGTCTCTTACCCAAGTGGGTCGATTTACAACAGGAAAACTCCGTGCCTTGCATATTATTCTGTCACTCGAAATTGTGCTCTCCATTCTCTCAGCGTTCTGATTATCGGGTCGCCGCAGATCCGCTGAATACGCAGAGGGGCATCTTCGTGGCCGGACTGCCGCTCAAATATCCACAAAAAAGGTTGCCCTTGCAAGAAAACGCCACACACTGGAGAGTTGGTCTCTATCTTTATCGAGGACTGCAGTGCTCGCAGCTCCCATCTTCAATCAAAATACGGAGGCCAAACGCGTTTCGGACAGCACTCTGTCCTTGTTCACTGGCAACTGGTAAAGCAACAACAGCGCTTGTGGGACACCTATTAAGAATTCAACCAAGTCCCGCCCCAGTGGGCGTGTGCACGCATTGCGTCCTGGTACTTGCGGTCCCACAACAGTACATCCCTAGTGGGTGCTGCAGTCTTTAGCACATTAGAAAGTCTCTTACCCAAGTGGGTCAATTTACAACAGGAAAACTCCGTGCCTTGCATATTATTCTGTCACTCGAAATTGTGCTCTCCATTCTCTCAGCGTTCCGATTATCGGGTCGCCGCAGATCCGCTGAATACGCAGAGGGGCGTCTTCGCGGCCGGACTGCCGCTCAAATATCCACAAAAAAGGTTGCCCTTGCAAGAAAACGCCACACACTGGAGAGTTGGTCACTATCTTTATCGAGGACTGCAGTGCTCGCAGCTCCCATCTTCAATCAAAATACGGAGGCCAAACGCGTTTCGGACAGCACTCTGTCCTTGTTCACTGGCAACTGGTAAAGCAACAACAGCGCTTGTGGGACACCTATTAAGAATTCAACCAAGTCCCGCCCCAGTGGGCGTGTGCCGCATTGCGTCCTGGTACTTGCGGTCCCACAACAGTACATCCCTAGTGGGTGCTGCAGTCTTTAGCACATTAGAAAGTCTCTTACCCAAGTGGGTCAATTTACAACAGGAAAACTCCGTGCCTTGCATATTATTCTGTCACTCGAAATTGTGCTCTCCATTCTCTCAGCGTTCCGATTATCGGGTCGCCGCAGATCCGCTGAATACGCAGAGGGCGTCTTCGCGGCCGGACTGCCGCTCAAATATCCACAAAAAGGTTGCCCTTGCAAGAAAACGCCACACACTGGAGAGTTGGTCACTATCTTTATCGAGGACTGCAGTGCTCGCAGCTCCCATCTTCAATCAAAATACGGAGGCCAAACGCGTTTCGGACAGCACTCTGTCCTTGTTCACTGGCAACTGGTAAAGCAACAACAGCGCTTGTGGGACACCTATTAAGAATTCAACCAAGTCCCGCCCCAGTGGGCGTGTGCCGCATTGCGTCCTGGTACTTGCGGTCCCACAACAGTACATCCCTAGTGGGTGCTGCAGTCTTTAGCACATTAGAAAGTCTCTTACCCAAGTGGGTCGATTTACAACAGGAAAACTCTGTGCCTTGCATATTATTCTGTCACTCGAAATTGTGCTCTCCATTCTCTCAGCGTTCCGATTATCGGGTCGCCGCAGATCCGCTGAATACGCAGAGGGCGTCTTCGCGGCCGGACTGCCGCTCAAATATCCACAAAAAGGTTGCCCTTGCAGAAAACGCCACACACTGGAGAGTTGGTCACTATCTTTATCGAGGACTGCAGTGCTCGCAGCTCCCATCTTCAATCAAAATACGGAGGCCAAACGCGTTTCGGACAGCACTCTGTCCTTGTTCACTGGCAACTGGTAAAGCAACAACAGCGCTTGTGGGACACCTATTAAGAATTCAACCAAGTCCCGCCCCAGTGGGCGTGTGCCGCATTGCGTCCTGGTACTTGCGGTCCCACAACAGTACATCCCTAGTGGGTGCTGCAGTCTTTAGCACATTAGAAAGTCTCTTACCCAAGTGGGTCGATTTACAACAGGAAAACTCTGTGCCTTGCATATTATTCTGTCACTCGAAATTGTGCTCTCCATTCTCTCAGCGTTCCGATTATCGGGTCGCCGCAGATCCGCTGAATACGCAGAGGGGCGTCTTCGGACGCCCCTCTGCGTATTCAGCGGATCTGCAGCGACTCGATAGTCGAACGCTGAGAGAATGGAGCTAATTCGAGTGACAGAATAATATGCAAGGCACGGAGTTTTCCTGTTGTAAATTGACCCACTTGGATAGAGACTTTCTAATGTGCTAAAGACTGCAGCACCCACTAGGATGTACTGCTGTGGGACCGCAAGTACCAGGACGCAATGCGGCACACGTCCACTGGAGACTTGGTTGAATTCTTAATAGGTGTCCCACAAGCGCTGTTGCTTTACCAGTTGCCAGTGAACAAGGACAGAGTGCTGCCGAAACGCGTTGGCCTCCGTATTTTGATTGAAGATGGGAGCTCAGCACTGCAGTCCCGATAAAGATAGTGACCAACTCTCCAGTGTGTGGCGTTTTCTTGCAAGGGCAACCTTTTGTGGATATATATATATATATATATATATATATATATATATATATATATATATATATATATATATATTATCTACTGGCGGTCGCCAGTAGATAGTTATAGTTAGGACCTATTTTCCATAGGAAATCCGCAACATTCTATTTGAAATAACTCTTGCGTCGGTTGACGAATCTTCGCGAAATTTTCAAACTTTGTGGCCCGCTCCGGTCCGCTCTTATCCTGAAAGTCTCGGGGTGATTCGTCAAGCGGGGGCCGAGAAAAAAGGGGGGTCCCAAAACGTGTTTTCCCCATTCATTTTCCCATAGGAAACTTTAGCCATAGCTACAGCCCGAACTGCTGAACGGAATTACAGCAAATTTGGCAAAGAGGTAGTTCTTGATTCAGAAAGAACCCTTTTTGTTAAATGGTGTAAATCCGTTCAGTAGTTGCTGAGAAAATCAAAAGTAAAAACACATATATATCTATGGCCGCGGAGGATCCGCGCACCCTCCCAATGACGAGCTGTATGCTAATTGGCTGTCAACACTCCAAACCAGGAAGTGTTGGCAGCCATCTTGTGACTCGATAGAACCAAGTCACAAGAAAACAGTAAAAAAAATTGCGCAAAACGCAAAAAGGGGGCAGGGTAGAAACACCCTGACCCCCTTTTAAAAAAAAAATAATAAAATCGGCAAAAAATGCGCTGGGTTCGCGGATCCTGCCGATAAAAATAAAAACGAAGCGTGGGCTCCCGCGCTTTGTGGTTAATTGGCCCTTGGGTGGGCCAAGTCCCGGGGGCATGCGGGGTTTAATTTAATAACATGGGGGCCTCTAAGGCCCCCCAAGCCCCGGGGACCGCCACCCCCCGGGGCTTTATAAAAATAATGGTGGTGGGGGAACACGGCCCCCCCACAGCCCCGGGGACCGCCACCCCCCGGGGCTTCTTTTTAAAATTTAAATTACCTGTGTGGGGGGGCTTGAGCCCCCCCACATGCCCCAGGGACCGCCACCTCCCCGGGGCACTAAATAATAAAATGTGGGGGACCACCACCTCCCCGGGGCTGTGCATTGGTTGGGAGGGGGCCGCGCGGCCCCCTCCTGGAGCCTGTGGTGGCCCTGGGGACCGCCACCCCCAGGGCCGGCTCCTGCAGTGTCCCGGGGTGCCTACCCCGGGACACTGCTGTTTGCAATGGCAGGACGGGAGCCTCGCGGCTCCGCCCTGTCATTGCAAACTTGCTTTGCTTCATTGAAGCGAGAGTAGGAAACCTGCTCTTGCTTCAATGAAGCAAGCAGAATTGCTTTTCCATAAGGGAGCTGCATGTCAGCAGCTCCCCTTATGGAAAAGCAATGCCGGCTCCCGCAGGACGCGGGGAGCCGGCGGGACCGTGCGAGGATTGGGGACCCCCATGGTCCCCAACGAGTGGCCAGGCCCCGGGGGATGGGGTCCCCGGGGCCATTAGTGGCCCGGGAGGGGAGCCACGCAGCCCCCCTCCCCAAAAAAGCAATTAAAAAAAAAAAAAAAAAAATACTGTAAAGGCCAGCCCCGGGGGATGGGGTCCCCAGGGCCTTAAATGGCCTGAGGAGGGGGGCCACGCAGCCCCCCTCCGAATATTTTATAAAAAAAAACAGTGGGCATGCACCGGGGGATGGGGTCCCCGGGGCCAATAGAGGCCCAGGGAAGGGGGGCCACGCGGCCCCCTATCCGTTATAAAAAAAAGAAGAAAAAAAAAAAGTAAATCCTCAGGCCCCGGGGGATGGGGTCCCCGGGGCCAAAAGTGGCCAAGGGAAGGGGGGCCATGCAGGCCCCCCCCATAGAAAGAAAAAAAAAAGACCGGCATCATGCCGGAGGCCCCGCCACCTCCCTGCAGCAGTCTGCAAAGCGCCCCTGGCGCGTTTGCAGAGGGAGCGAATTCCCCTTGAATACTGGGGGTCCCTGGGGGCCAACTAGCCCACCAGGAACCTCCAGTATGCACCAGGGGCTGCGTGGCAGAGAGGTGTACAAAGGCCACGCCCCTTTTTACACCTCTCTGCAACGCAGCTCTGTGGCGCTTACTGGAGGTACCTGGTGGGATAGTTGGACCCCAGGGACCCTCAGGATTCAAGGGGACTTAATCCCCCAACTTAAAACACGCCACGGGGTGCGTTTGCACAGTGGTGAAGGGAGGGGGCGGGGCTAAAGGTGACATGTGTGCAAACAGGCCCTGTGGCGCGTTTTAAGATGGGGAATTAAATCCCCTTCAATCCTGAGGGTCCCTGGGGGCCAACTAGCCCACCAGGTACGTCCAGAAAGCGCCACAGAGCTGCGTTGCAGAGAGGTGTAAAAAGGGGCGTGGCCTCTGAACACCTCTCTGCAATGCAGCTCCCTGGCACATACTGGAGGTACAGGGTGGGCTAGTTGGACCCCACGGACCCTCATGATTCAAGGGGACTTAATACCCCAACTTAAAACGCGCCACGGGGCGCGTTTGCACAGTGGTGAAGGGAGGGGGCGGGGCTTCAGGTGACATGTGTGTTAAATCCCCTTCAATCCTGAGGGTCCCTGGGGGCCAACTAGCCCGCCAGGTACATCCAGAAAGCGCCACAGAGCTGCGTTGCAGAGAGGTGCAAAAAGGGGCGTGCCCTCTGAACACCTCTCTGCAACGCAGCTCTCTGGCGCATACTGGAGGTATCTGGTGGGCTAGTTGGCCCCTAGGGACCCTCGGGATTGAGGAGGAATTAATTCTCCAACTTAAAACGCGCCACAGGGCGTGTTTGCAGACATGTCACCTCAGGCCCCACCCCTTCCTTCACCATTGTGCAAATATTCCTCTAAAATCATCCGAACTACGAATTCCAATTTACTCACCTGTTATCAGGAGAGACCTCAGTGCTGCATCTTTGAGCCCAGTACTGATCCTGAAAAGTAATTTTAACCGTACTTACCAGTAACTTGAATTTCCTTCCATAGGATATCATTGCCTGCTTTTTGCTGAAAAAGTTTCTGTGTCGATTTTTGAAACATACAAATATTCCTCTAAAATCAGCAGAACTACGAATTCTGATTTACTCACCTGTTATCAGGAGAGACCTCAGTGCTGCATCTTTGAGCCCAGTACTGATCCTGAAAAGTAATTCTAACCGTACTTACCAGTAACTTGAATTTCCTTCCATAGTCTAACATTGACTGGTTTCACTTGGAAATTCTTCTAAGTGTGGAGTTTTGGAACTTTATAATATTCCTCTAAAATCAGCCAAACTACGAATTCCGATTTACTCACCTGTTATCAGGAGAGACCTCAGTGCTGCATCTTTGAGCCCAGTACTGATCCTGAAAAGTAATTCTAACCGTACTTACCAGTAACTTGAATTTCCTTCCATAGTCTAACATTGACTGGTTTCACTTGGAAATTCTTCTAAGTGTGGAGTTTTGGAACTTTATAATATTCCTCTAAAATCAGATGAAATACGAATTCAAATTTACTCACCTGTTATCAGGAGAGACCTCAGTGCTGCATCTTTGAGCCCAGTACTGATCCTGAAAAGTAATTCTAACCGTACTTACCAGTAACTTGAATTTCCTTCCATAGTCTAACATTGACTGGTTTCACTTGGAAATTCTTTTGTGTGGAGTTTTGGAACTTTATAATATTCCTCTAAAATCAGCCAAACTACGAATTCCGATTTACACACCTGTTATCAGGAGAGACCTCAGTGCTGCATCTTTGAGCCCAGTACTGATCCTGAAAAGTAATTTTAACCGTACTTACCAGTAACTTGAATTTCCTTCCATAGGATATCATTGCCTGCTTTTTGCTGAAAAAGTTTCTAAGTGTCGATTTTTGAAACATACAAATATTCCTCTAAAATCAGCAGAACTACTAATTCTGATTTACTCACCTGTTATCAGGCGAGAACCCAGTGCTGCATCTTTGAGCCCAGTACAGATCCTGAAAAGTAATTCTAACCGTACTTACCAGTAACTTGAAATTCCTTCCATAGGCTAATATTGACTGGTTTCACTTGGAAATTCTTCTAAGTGTGGAGTTTTTGAACTTTATAATATTCCTCTAAAATCAGCCGAACTACGAATTCCGATTTACTCACCTGTTATCAGGAGAGAACCCAGTGCTGCATCTTTTAGCCCAGCACTGACCCTGAAAAGTAATTCTAACCGTACTTACCAGTAACTTGTATTTCCTTCCATAGGAATCCATTGTCTGGTTTTCAGCAGAAAAGTTTGTGTCGATTTTTACAAACTACAAATATTCCTTAAAAATCGCCTGTATGACTTAAACGCATTCTTTCAACTGTTTACAGGAGATGCACCAGTGCTGGATCCAGGATCCACCACTGAGTAAGAAAAACACGGTGTTGCCAAGCCGTGAGCGGTACTTCAAGAGTAGTATACGGTCGATAGACAGCGGGAACATTAGTGGGTTCATATTCATGGAACAGATTATCGTTCACGTCCACCGCTGGAAAAGTGATCCAAGAGTAGAACACCTCAAAGTGGAAAGCCGGATCGGCTTGAACCACAAAGACTAGTTCAACTCCCGCGTCTGGCACTCCATACACACGTAAGTGATCCCGGAGTGCTGTGCGGCTATGCGCCGCTATGTCTATACCCGCCATTACTAACGGGTGTATTCAACAATCTTACACGAGGCAGCACAAAAAGGGTTATGTTTAAGAAACCTTTTTTAATAACATCAAGCTTGAAAGAACCTACAAAGTCTGCAATATAGGAGGTATCGCCGTCACACACGCTTCCGGAAGCGTACGTGAGGGTATTGTGGACAAGCACAAGTACTACTCAAGCGTCCCGCAGATAAGCCGCCCCACTCGTTGGTCACGCCATGTCATAAGGTTTCTGCACATACAGAGCTATGCACAGGATAATAGGACCTCGGAATATAGTGGTGAGCCAACCATAGACCTTAGCACCCAAAACCCCAACCCAACTAGCCTTAGCGTCCCATTAGCACCAATGTACCAATGATTAGACAACCCAGAACACGGTATCTCTCTCTCAGGACTCGCAGAGGCAAGAACACTCTTTCGTCACTCACTCGTACCTGTCCACAACATGCGTAAGAAGAGACACTGTATAGGTTAAAATGTTTATTTCAACTTACGTGCTCTAAGATACAGTACACGTGTCAGTACTACTAGCATAATACATATGAATAATATAATCAGCATAGTTACAACTCCATAGAATACGAACGGGGAAAGCATCTCATAAAGCAGTGGATATATGTCTAACTAACATTACCACCCTCCCCGTGCTGGAAGCTAGTTTATTATACAAATAGAAGACCTTTGGGCTTTGACTAGCGAACCCCCATACCTCAGTCTCTAGATGCAAAACTACATCAGCAGACAATCACAGCTCTTCTCTCTGGAAAGATCGCCTCCAAGTGCCCTAGAGCGGGAGAACCGCATTATTAAAAGCACACTAATTTCTCCATGGCAGCTGTACATGGTGTTATGTCTAGGTGCGAGGGACGGGCCAAATCAGTAAGAACCAGGGACGTGTTATTCGACCTTGTAACTGTTGTTCAGACTGAGCCCAAAGGGAACAGGAGAAAAGGTGAGAAACAGAAAATGCAGACAGTTGTAAAATAACTTGGCAGGAGCAGAGGGCGACAGAACAACAGCTAAGAGTAACGTGCGCAAAAGTCATCATGGCAGCCAGGCCTGCGCCAACGTATCCAGGCAGGCCAGGAGGCCACAAACCACAAGACAGAACTACGAATTCCGATTTACTCACCTGTTAGCAGGAGAGAACCCAGTGCTGCATCATTTAGCCCAGCACTGACCCTGAAAAGTAATTCTAACCGTACTTACCAGTAACTTGAATTTCCTTCCATAGGCTAACATTGACTGGTTTCACTTGGAAATTCTTCTAAGTGTGGAGTTTTGGAACTTTATAATATTCATTTAAAATCAGCCGAACTACGAATTCCGATTTACTCACCTGTTATCAGGAGAGAACCCAGTGCTGCATCTTTTAGCCCAGTACTGACCCTGAAAAGTAATTCTAACCGTACTTACCAGTAACTTGTATTTCCTTCCATAGGAATCCATTGTCTGGTTTTCAGCAGAAAAGTTTCAGTGTCGATTTTCACAAACTACAAATATTCCTTAAAAATCGCCTGTATGACTTAAACGCATTCTTTCAACTGTTTACAGGAGATGCACCAGTGCTGGATCCAGGATCCACCACTGAGTAAGAAAAAGTAACGATAACACTACTTACCTGCTAAGTGAATTTCCTCCCATAGGATAACATTGGTGATTCTATGTGAAAAAGTTTCAAAGTGTCAACTTTTAAAATACAATAATATTCCTTAAAAATCACTACTGTAACCAAAACGCTTTTACTCAACTGTTTACAGGAGATGTCCCAGGACTGAATCTAGGATCCAGTCCTGTGGTTAGAAAAAGTAATCCATAAAGTAACTAATTGCATTTAACTAGAAATTCACATTGAGCTCAATGTTGCATTGTGTTTGAAATTGTGTTGCCCATTGCAACAACTGTAACTACTGTACTTAAAAGTCTATTGCCTATTTGCAAAGTATTTAAACTAAAGTAATTCATTCTGAGAAAGTATATTTTGTAATGTAATGTATAATGTAATTACAATGTAATTTAAAAAATAAAATATCTAAAAATAAATAGTTTAATAAAATGTAGTAAATCAGTATCAAAAAAATAAATATAACAATTAATACATTTAAAAATTGTCATTTACAATACCTTTGAAATTCACTGAAAAAAACCATAGGTTTCAGACATGTTATAGTTAGGAATTAGCATTTAAAAAACCTTTGAAATTCACTGAAAAAACCATAGGTTTCAGGCACGTTATAGTTAGAAATTAGCATTTAAAAAACCTTTGAAATTCACTGAAAAAACCATAGGTTTCAGGCACGTTATAGTTAGAAATTAGCATTTAAAAAACCTTAGAAATTCACTGAAAAACCATAGGTTTTAGGGACAGTTATAGTTAGTTGGACATTGCACTCGTACAAAACCCGTGAAATTCCCCCGTTATAGTTAGTTCAGCTAACTATAACTCGCGCCCGCAATGCACTGCTGATGACGTCACATATTACATCACTCATGACATGGTCAGTGACATCACTGATGACATCACTGATGACATCTCAAATGACATCACTGATGACATCATGCAGTGACTGTGTGTTTCTGTAAAGTTGAAATATGTTTAATATATTTAGGGAAAGACGTATTGAAGAATGAGTGGGTGTATAAGTGTCTGAATGGATGATTTAGTAGGTGCGTGACTGACTCTATAAGTGAGTGATTAAACGTATCTTACTGAATGCATGCGTTAGTGACTAAACTGTGTGAATGTCTGTATCCGTGTGTCTGTTGGTGTGTAAGCGGCTCATGGGTTTGTGAATAGCTACATGAGTGTCTATATGGGTTATTGATTTGTTGTCTGAGTATCTGTATGGGTGCCTGATTGTTTGTGTGGGTGGGGTGTGTGTGACTCTGAGCATAGATGTGTGAGTGGGTGATTCACTGGGTGCATGGTTTCTAGAGTGCATCTGTGATGGACTGTATGGGTGGGTGAGTGTGTGTATGGGTGTGTTAGTGAGTGAATGTATATCTCAGTGTTACATGTGTGAGTAACTACATATGTGAAAAGTAGTATATATGTGTGTTGGAGTACATAATTGGCTACAAATGAGAGTGTGTTATTGTGAGAGTGGCTGTATGGATGAGTGTGTGCTTGTATCATTGATTGTATAAGAGCGTAAGAATGTGCTAGTATTTATATGAGTAATTGAGCTGGTGTGTGTATAACTGTACATCTGAGTAAATGGGAGTGTGATTAATTATTTCCATGACTGACTAGGTGTGTGAGTACCTCTATGGATGAGTGGTGGTGTGTGAGTGTCTATATAGGTGTATGAGTGCAAATGATAGTCCTGTACTGAGTGACCGTAAGTATGAGTGACTGTACGGGTAAGTGAGTGGATGTGTGTGTAGACCTAAGAATCAGTGAGTGGGTATGTAGTTATTGGTGTTGGAGTGTCTATGGTTTTGAGAATGGCAGTCTGTAATTTAGAGTGGGTGTATCAAAGGTTATATTAGGGTGTGAGGAGGTGCATCAGATTATCACGTGGATGATGTCATCAGTGATGTCATCAGTGATGTCATTTGAGATGTCATCAGTGATGTCATCAGTGATGTCACTGACCATGTCATGAGTGATGTAATATGTGACGTCATCAGCAGTGCATTGCGGGCGCGAGTTATAGTTAGCTGAACTAACTATAACGGGGAATTTCACTGGTTTTGTACGAGTGCAATGTCCAACTAACTATAACTGTCCCTAAAACCTATGGTTTTTTCAGTGAATTTCTAAGGTTTTTAAATGCTAATTTCTAACTATAAGGTGCCTGAAACCTATGTTTTTTTCAGTGAATATATATATATATATATATATATATATATATATATATATATTCACTGAAAAAACCATAGGTTTCAGGGACGTTATAGTTACAAATTAGCATTTAAAAAACCTTTGAAATTCACTGAAAAACCATAGGTTTTAGGGACAGTTATAGTTAGTTGGACATTGCACTCGTACAAACCCGTGAAATTCCCCGTTATAGTTAGTCCAGCTAACTATAACTCGCGCCCGGCAATGCACTGCTGATGAAGTCACATATTACATCACTCATGACATGGTCAGTGACATCACTGATGACATCACTGATGACATCTCAAATGACATCACTGATGACATCATCCAGTGACTGTGTGTTTCTGTAAAGTTTAAATATTTTTAATATATATAGGAAAAGACGTATTGAAGAATGAGTGGGTGTGTAAGTGTCTGTATGGATGATTTAGTAGGTGCGTGACTGACTCTATAAGTGAGTGATTTAACGTATCTTACTGAATGCATGGGTTAGTGACTAAACTGGGTGAATGTCTGTATCCGTCTGTCTGTTGCTGTGTAAGTGGCTGCATGTGTTTGTGAATAGCTACATGAGTGTCTATATGAGTTATTGAATGCTTTTCTGAGTATCTGTATGGGTGCCTGAGTGTTTGTGTGGGAGGGGTGTGTGCAACTCTGTGCATAGATGTGTGAGTGGGTGATTCACTGGGTGGATGGTTTCAAGAGTGCATCTGTGATAGACTGTATGGGTGGGTAAGTGTGTGTAAGAGTGTGTTAGTGAGTGAATGTATGTCCCAGTGGTACATGTGTGAGTAACTACATATGTGAAAGGCAGTATATATGTGTGTTGGAGTATATAAATAGCTATAAGCGAGAGTGAGTGATTGTGATAGTGGCTGTATGGATGAGTGTGTGCTTGTATCAGTGATTGTATAAGAGCGTAAGAATGTGCTACTATTTGTATGAGTAAGTGAGCTGGTGTGTGTATAACTGTATAGGTGAGTAAATGGTAGTGTGTTTAATTATTTGCATGACTGACTAGGTGTGTGAGTACCTCTATGGATGAGTGGCGGTGTTTGAGTGTCTATATAGGAGTATGAGTGCATATGATAGTCCTGTACTGAGTGACCGTAAGTATGAGTGACTGTACGGGTGAGTGAGTGGATGTGTGCGTAGACCTAAGAATCAGTGAGTGGGTATGTAGTTATTGGTGTTGGAGTGTCTATGGTTTTGCGAATGGCAGTCTGTAATTTAGAGTGGGTGTATCAAAGGTTATATTGGGGTGTGAGGAGGTGCATCAGATTATCACGTGGATGATGTCATCAGTGATGTCATTTGAGATGTCATCAGTGATGTCATCAGTGATGTCACTGACCATGTCATGAGTGATGTAATATGTGACGTCATCAGCAGTGCATTGCGGGGCGCGAGTTATAGTTAGCTGGACTAACTATAACGGGGAATTTCACGGGTTTTGTACGAGTGCAATGTCCAACTAACTATAACTGTCCCTAAAACCTATGGTTTTTTCAGTGAATTTCAAAGGTTTTTTAAATGCTAATTTGTAACTATAACGTCCCTGAAACCTATGGTTTTTTCAGTGAATTTCAAAGGTTTTTTAAATGCTAATTTGTAACTATAACATGTCTGAAGCCTACGGTTTTTTCAGTGAATTTCAAAGGTTTTGTAAATGACAATTTTTAAATGTATTAATTGTTATATAAATTTTTTTCATACTGATTTCCAAATTTTTTAGAAACAATTTTTTTAAAAATATTTTATTTTTTAAATTACATTGTAATTACATTATACATTACATTACAAAAAATACTTTCTCAGAATGAATTACTTTAGTTTAAATACTTTGCACATAGGCAATAGACTTTTAAGTACAGTAGTTACAGTTGTTGCAATGGGCAACACATTTTCAAACACAATGCAACATTCAGCTCAATGTGAATTTCTAGTTAAATGCAATTAGTTACTTTATGGATTACTTTTCTAACCACAGGACTGGATCCTAGATTCAGTCCTGGGACATCTCCTGTAAACAGTTGAGTAAAAGCGTTTTGGTTACAGTCGTAATTTTTAAGGAATATTATTGTACTTTAAAAGTTCACACTTAGAAACTTTTTCTCATAGAATCACCAATGTTATCCTATGGAAGGAAATTCACTTAGAAGTTAAAAACTGTTATCGTTACTTTTTCTTACTCAGTGTTGGATCCTATATCCAGCACTGGTGCATCTCCTGTAAACAGTTGAAAGAATGCGTTTAAGTCATACAGGCGATTTTTAGGAATATTTGTAGTTTGTGAAAATCGACACTTTGAAACTTTTCTGCTGAAAACCAGACAATGGATTCCTATGGAAGAAAATATAAGTTACTGGTAAGTACGGTTAAAATTACTTTTCAGGGTCAGTGCTGGGCTAAAAGATGCAGCACTGGGTTCTCTCCTGATAACAGGTGAGTAAATTGGAATTCGTACTTTGGTTGATTTTAGAGGAATATTATAAAGTTCCAAAACTCCACACTTAGAAGAATTTCCAAGTGAAACCAGTCAATGTTAGCCTATGAAGGAAATTCAAGTTACTGGTAAGTACGGTTAAAATTACTTTTCAGGGTCAGTGCTGGGCTAAAAGATGCAGCACTGGGTTCTCTCCTGATAACAGGTGAGTAAATTGGAATTCGTACTTTGGTTGATTTTAGAGGAATATTATAAAGTTCCAAAACTCCACACTTAGAAGAATTTCCAAGTGAAACCAGTCAATGTTAGCCTATGAAGGAAATTCAAGTTACTGGTAAGTACGGTTAAAATTACTTTTCAGGGTCAGTGCTGGGCTAAAAGATGCAGCACTGGGTTCTCTCCTGATAACAGGTGAGTAAATTGGAATTCGTACTTTGGTTGATTTTAGAGGAATATTATAAAGTTCCAAAACTCCACACTTAGAAGAATTTCCAAGTGAAACCAGTCAATGTTAGCCTATGGAAGGAAATTCAAGTTACTGGTAAGTACGGTTAAAATTACTTTTCAGGATTAGTACTGGGCTGAAAGATACAGCACTGAGGTCTCTCCTGATAACAGGTGAGTATATCGGAATTCGTATTTCGGCTGATTTTAGAGGAATATTTTAAAGTTCCAAAACTCCACACTTAGAAGAATTTCCAAGTGAAAACAGTCAATGTTAGCCTATAGAAGGAAATTCAAGTTACTGGTAAGTACGGTTAAAATTACTTTTCAGGACCAGTACTGGGCTGAAAGATACAGCACTGAGGTCTCTCCTTATAACAGGTGAGTAAATCGGAATTCGTATTTCGGCTGATTTTAGAGGAATATTTGTATGTTTCAAAAATCAACACTTAGAAACTTTTTCAACAAAAAGCAGGCAATGATATCCTATGGAAGGAAATTCAAGTTACTGGTAAGTACGGTTAAAATTACTTTTCAGGACCAGTACTGGGCTGAAAGATGCAGCACTGAGGTCTCTCCTTATAACAGGTGAGTAAATAGGAATTCGTATTTCGGATGATTTTAGAAGAATATTTGCACAATGGTGAAGGGAGGAGGCGGGGCCTGAGGTGACATCTGTGCAAACGCGCCCCGTGGCGCGTTTTAAGTTGGGGGATTAAGTCCCCTTGAATCCTGAGGGTCCCTAGGGGCCAACTAGCCCACCAGGAACCTCCAATATGCGCCAGGGGCTGCGTTGCAGAGACGTGTAGAGAGGCCACACCCCTTTTACACCTCTCTGCAACGCAGCTCTGTGGCGCTTTCTGGATGTACCTGTTGGGCTAGTTGGCCCCAGGGACCCTCAGGATTGAAGAGGATTTAATTCTCCATCTTAAAACGCGCCACGGGGCCTGTTTGCACACATGTCACCTGAAGCCCCGCCCCTCCCTTCACCACTGTGCAAACGCGCCCCGTGGCGCGTTTTAAGTTGGGGAATTAAGTCCCCTTGAATCCTGAGGGTCCCCGGAGTCCAACTAGCCCACCATATACCTCCAAAAGCGCCACAGAGCTGCGTTGCAGAGAGGTGTAAAAGGGGCGTGGCCTCTGTACACCTCTCTGCAAGGCAGCCCCTGGCGCATACTGGAGGTTCCTGGTGGGCTAGTTGGCCCCAGGGACCCCCAGTATTCAAGGGGATCGTTCCCCCTCTGCAAACGCGCCAGGGCGCGTTTGCAGAGTGGTGAAGGAAGGGGCGGGGCCTGCGGGCCCGATCGTTTTTAAAACATTTTTTTTGTCCCCTGAAGGGGGCTCTGTGGCCCCCTTCCTTTTTCCAGTTTTTATGCCCTGGGGACCCCATCCCCCAGGGCCTTACCCTCTTTTTAATTACAAATTTTAAAAAAAAACGGGAAGGTGGCCGCGTGGCCCCCCTTCCCTGGGCCTGTATTGGCCCCGGGGACCCCATCCCCCGGGGCATGGCCTCGATTTTTTTTTTTTTTGTAGGGAGGGGGGCTGCGTGGCCCCCCTCCTCAGGCCATTTAAGGCCCCGGGGACCCCATCCCCCGGGGCCGGCCTTTCCGTTTTTTTAAAAAATTTTATTTTTTATTTTTTGGAGAGGGGGGCCACGTGGCCCCCCTGCCGAGCCACTACTTGCCCCGGGGACCCCATCCCCGGGGCTGGCCCTCTCGTTGGGGACTGTGGGGGTCCCCAATCCCCCACAGTCCCGCCGGCTCCCCGTGTCCTACGGGAGCCGGCATTACTTACACATGGGGAGCAGCTAACATGCTGCTCCCCATGTGGAAAGCTATCGGCTTGGATATTGGAAGAGAGAGCAGGTTTCCCTGCTCTCTCTTCCAATATCCAAAGCAGTTTGCAATGACAGGACGGGAGCCGCGAGGCTCCCGTCCTGTCATTGCAAACAGCAGTGTCCCGGGGGTAGGCACCCGGGACACTGCAGGAGCCGGCCCTGGGGGTGGTGGTCCCCAGGGCCATCAAGGGCTCAAGGAGGGGGCCGCGCGGCCCCCTCCCATTCAGTTCACAGCCCCGGGAGGTGGTGGTCCCCGGGGCTCTGGAGGTCCGTAACGGACCCCCATATTTAAATGTTTAGTGCCCGGGGCGGTGGCGGTCCCCGGGGCATGTGGGGGCTGGAGCCCCCCACACAGGATTTTAATTAATAAAAAAAAAGCCCGGGGAGGTGGTGGTCCCCGGGGCTGCGGGAGGGCTCAGAGCCCTACCGCACCATTTTTAAAAAGCCCGGGGGGTGGCGGTCCCCGGGGCTTGGGGGCCCTTTGAGGCCCCACACATTAAATTATCCCCCCCACCATGCCCCCGGGACTTGGGCCACCCGGGGCAAATACAATCGAGCGCGGAGACCGCGCTTCGATTTCTTTTCGGCAGGATTCGCGCACCCTGAGCGCATCCTGCCGATTTAAAAAATATATATATTATTTTTTGCCCAGGGGTCCTTGTGGGACCCCCTGAGCAAACCTAGGGGTCAGGGTGTTTCTACCCTGCCCCCTTTGTGCGCTTTGCGCACTTGTTTCTGTCCCTCGGTTCTACCAAGGGACAAAATGGCTGCCGACATTTCCTGAATCGGAATGTTGACAGCCAGCTGACAGCCAATTAACATGCAGCTCGTGATCGGGAGGGTGCGCGGACCCTACTCGGCCATAGATATCACTATCTTTTTACTTTTGATTTTCTCAGCAACTACTGAACGGATTTACACCATTTAACAAAAGGGTTCTTTCTGAACCAAGAACTACCTCTTTGCCAAATTTGGTGTAATTCCGTTCAGCAGTTCGAGGCTGTAGCCGTGTCTAAAGTTTCCTATGGAAAATTGCATGGGGAAAACGCGTTTTGGGACCCCCTTTTTCTCGGCCCCGCTTGACGAATCCCCCGAGACTTTCAGGGTAGGAGCGGACCGGAGCGGGCCACAAAGTTTGAAAATTTTGCGAAGATACGTCAACCGGCAAGAGAGTTATTTCAAATAGAATGTCGCGGATTTCCTATGGATAATAGGTTGTAACTATAACTATCTACTGGCGACCGCCAGTAGATAATATATATATATATATATATTCACTGAAAAAACCATAGGTTTCAGACACGTTATAGTTACAAATTAGCATTTAAAAAACCTTTGAAATTCACTGAAAAAACCATAGGTTTTAGGGACAGTTTTAGTTACTTGGACATTGCACTCGTACAAAACCCGTGAAATTCCCCCGTTATAGTTAGTTCAGCTAACTATAACTCGTGCCCCGCAATGCACTGCTGATGACGTCACATATTACATCACTCATGACATGGTCAGTGACATCACTGATGACATCACTGATGACATCTCAAATGACATCACTGATGACATCATCCAGTGACTGTGTGTTTCTGTAAAGTTTAAATATTTTTAATATATATAGGAAAAGACGTATTGAAGAATGAGTGGGTGTGTAAGTGTCTGTATGGATGATTTAGTAGGTGCGTGACTGACTATAAGTGAGTGATTTAACGTATCTTACTGAATGCATGGGTTAGTGACTAAACTGGGTGAATGTCTGTATCCGTCTGTCTGTTGCTGTGTAAGTGGCTGCATGTGTTTGTGAATAGCTAAATGAGTGTCTATATGAGTTATTGAATGCTTGTCTGAGTATCTGTATGGGTGCCTGAGTGTTTGTGTGGGAGGGGTGTGTGCAACTCTGTGCATAGATGTGTGAGTGGGTGATTCACTGGGTGGATGGTTTCAAGAGTGCATCTGTGATAGACTGTATGGGTGGGTAAGTGTGTGTAAGAGTGTGTTAGTGAGTGAATGTATGTCCCAGTGGTACATGTGTGAGTAAGTACATATGTGAAAGGCAGTATATATGTGTGTTGGAGTATATAAATAGCTATAAGCAAGAGTGAGTGATTGTGATAGTGGCTGTATGGATGAGTGTGTGCTTGTATCTGTGATTGTATAAGAGCGTAACAATGTGCTACTATTTGTATGAGTAAGTGAGCTGGTGTGTGTATAACTGTATAGGTGAGTAAATGGCAGTGTGTTTAATTATTTGCATGACTGACTAGGTGTGTGAGTATCTCTATGGATGAGTGGCGTTGTTTGAGTGTCTATATAGGAGTAAGAGTGCATATGATAGTCCTGTACTGAGTGACCGTAAGTATGAGTGACTGTACGGGTGAGTGAGTGGATGTGTGTGTGTAGACCTAAGAATCAGTGAGTGGGTATGTAGTTATTGGTGTTGGAGTGTCTATGGTTTTGCGAATGGCAGTCTGTAATTTAGAGTGGGTGTATCAAAAGTTATATTAGGGTGTGAGGAGGTGCATCAGATTATCACGTGGATGATGTCATCAGTGATGTCATTTGAGATGTCATCAGTGATGTCATCAGTGATGTCACTGACCATGTCATGAGTGATGTAATATGTGATGTCATCAGCAGTGCATTGCGGGGCGCGAGTTATAGTTAGCTGAACTAACTATAACGGGGGAATTTCACGGGTTTTGTACGAGTGCAATGTCCAAGTAACTAAAACTGTCCCTAAAACCTATGGTTTTTTCAGTGAATTTCAAAGGTTTTTTAAATGCTAATTTGTAACTATAACGTGTCTGAAACCTATGGTTTTTTCAGTGAATTTCAAAGGTTTTTTAAATGCTAATTTGTAACTATAACGTGTCTGAAACCTATGGTTTTTTCAGTGAATTTCAAAGGTTTTTAAATGCTAATTTCTAACTATAACGTGCCTGAAACCTACGGTTTTTTCAGTGAATTTCAAAGGTTTTGTAAATGACAATTTTTAAATGTATTAATTGTTATATTAATTTTTTTCATACTGATTTACTACATTTTTAGAAACATTTTTTTTTACATATTTTATTTTTAAATTACATTGTAATTACATTATACATTACATTACAAAAAATACTTTCTCAGAATGAATTACTTTAGTTTAAATACTTTGCAGATAGGCAATAGACTTTTAAGTACAGTAGTTACAGTTGTTGCAATGGGCAACACATTTTCAAACACAATGCAACATTCAGCTCAATGTGAATTTCTAGTTAAATGCAATTAGTTACTTTATGGATTACTTTTGTAACCACAGGACTGGATCCTAGATTCAGTCCTGCTACATCTCCTGTAAACAGTTGAGTAAAAGCGTTTTGGTTACAGTCGTGATTTTTAAGGAATATTATTGTATTTTAAAAGTTGACACTTAGAAACTTTTTCTCATAGAATCACCAATGTTATCCTATGGAAGGAAATTCACTTAGCAGGTAAAAACTGTTATCGTTACTTTTTCTTACTCAGTGTTGGATCCTGGATCCAGCACTGGTGCATCTCCTGTAAACAGTTGAAAAAATGCGTTTAAGTCATACAGGCGATTTTTAAGGAATATTTGTAGTTTGTGAAAATCAACACTTTGAAACTTTTTGCTGAAAACCAGTCAATCTTAGCCTATGAAGGAAATTCAAGTTACCGGTAAGTACGGTTAAAATTACTTTTGAGGATCACTACTGGGCTGAAAGATGCAGCACTGAGGTCTCTCCTGATAACAGGTGAGTAAATCGGAATTCGTATTTCGGCTGATTTTAGAGGAATATTTTAAAGTTCCAAAACTCCACACTTAGAAGAATTTCCAAGTGAAACCAGTCAATGTTAGCCTATGAAAGGAAATTCAAGTTACTGGTAAGTACGGTTAAAATTACTTTTCAGGACCAGTACTGGGCTGAAAGATGCAGCACTGAGGTCTCTCCTGATAACAGGTGAGTAAATCAGAATTCGGATTTCGGCTGATTTTAGAGGAATATTTGTATGTTTCAAAAATCAACACTTAGAAACTTTTTCAGCAAAAAGCAGGCAATGATATCCTATGGAAGGAAATTCAAGTTACTGGTAAGTACGGTTAAAATTACTTTTGAGGATCAGTACTGGGCTGAAAGATGCAGCACTGAGGTCTCTCCTGATAACAGGTGAGTAAATCGGAATTCGTATTTCGGCTGATTTTAGAGGAATATTTTAAAGTTCCAAAACTCCACACTTAGAAGAATTTCCAAGTGAAAACAGTCAATGTTAGCCTATAGAAGGAAATTCAAGTTACCGGTAAGTACGGCTAAAATTACTTTTCAGGACCAGTACTGGGCTGAAAGATGCAGCACTGAGGTCTCTCCTGATAACAGGTGAGTAAATCGGTATTCGTATTTCGGCTGATTTTAGAGGAATATTTTAAAGTTCCAAAACTCCACACTTAGAAGAATTTCCAAGTGAAACCAGTCAATGTTAGCCTATGGAAGGAAATTCAAGTTACTGGTAAGTATGGTTAGAATTACTTTTCAGGACCAGTACTGGGCTGAAAGATACAGCACTGAGGTCTCTCCTGATAACAGGTGAGTAAATCGGAATTCGTATTTCGGCTGATTTTAGAGGAATATTTGCACAATGGTGAAGGGAGGGCGGGGCCTGAGGTGACATCTGTGCAAACGCGCCCCGTTGCGCGTTTTAAGTTGGGGATTAAGTCCCCTTGAATACTGAGGGTCCCTAGGGGCCAACTAGCCCACCAGGAACCTCCAATATGCGCCAGGGGCTGCGTTGCAGAGACGTGTAGAGAGGCCACACCCCTTTTACACCTCTCTGCAACGCAGCTCTGTGGCGCTTTCTGGATGTACCTGTTGGGCTAGTTGGCCCCAGGGACCCTCAGGATTGAAGGGGATTTAATTCCCCATCTTAAAACGCGCCACGGGGCCTGTTTGCACACATGTCACCTGAAGCCCCGCCCCTCCCTTCACCACTGTGCAAACGCGCCCGTGGCACGTTTTAAGTTGGGGGATTAAGTCCCCTTGAATCCTGAGGGTCCCGGAGTCCAACTAGCCCACCATATACCTCCAAAAGCGCCACAGAGCTGCGTTGCAGAGAGGTGTAAAGGGGTGTGGCCTCTCTACACGTCTCTGCAACGCAGCCCCTGGCGCATATTGGAGGTTCCTGGTGGGCTAGTTGGCCCCAGGGACCCCCAGTATTCAAGGGGAATTCGTTTCCCCTCTGCAAACGCGCCAGGGGCGCGTTTGCAGAGTGGTGAAGGAAGGGGCGGGGCCTGCGGGCCCGATCGTTTTTAAAAAAATAAAAATTTGTCCCCTGAAGGGAGGCTGTGTAGCCCCCTTCCTTTTTCCTGTTTTTATGCCCTGGGGACCCCATCCCCCAGGGCCTTACCCCTTTTTAAAAAATTTTTAATAAAAAAAAAAAACGGGAAGGGGGCCGCGTGGCCCCCCTTCCCTGGGCCTGTATTGGCCCCGGGGACCCCATCCCCGGGGCATGGCCTTTTATTTTTATTCTTTGGAGGGGGCTGCGTGGCCCCCCTCCTCTGGCCATTTAAGGCCCGGGGACCCCATCCCCGGGGCCGGCCTTTCCATTTTTTTTTTTTTTTTGATTTTTCTTTTTTGGGGAGGGGGCCGCGTGGCCCCACTCCTGGGCCACTACTTGCCCCGGGGACCCCATCCCCCGGGGCTGGCCCTCTCCGTTGGGGACTGTGGGGGTCCCCAATCCCCCACAGTCCCGCCGGCTCCCACGTCCCTTGGGAGCCGGCATTGCTGTTCCACATGGGGAGCAGCTGACATGCTGCTCCCCATGTGGAAAAGCAATCTGCTTTGGATATTGGAAGAGAGGCAGGTTTCCTGCTCTCTCTTCCAATATCCAAAGCAAGTTTACAATGACAGGACGGGAGCCGCGAGGCTCCGTCCTGTCATTGCAAACAGCAGTGTCCCGGGGTAGGCACCCGGGACACTGCAGGAGCCGGCCCTGGGGGTGGTGGTCCCCAGGGCCATCAAGGGCTCCAGGAGGGGCGCGCGGCCCCCTCCCATTCAGTGCACAGCCCCGGGGAGGTGGTGGTCCCGGGGCTCTGGGGTCCGTAACGGACCCCCATATTTAAATGTTTAGTGCCCCGGGGAGGTGGCGGTCCCGGGCGTGTGGGGGCTGGAGCCCCCCACACAGGTTGTTACATTAATTTAAAAAAGCCCCGGGAGGTGGTGGTCCCCGGGGCTGCGGAAGGCTCAGAGCCCTCCCGCACCATTTTTAAAAAGCCCGGGAGGTGGCGGTCCCCGGGGCTTAGGGGGCCCTTTGAGGCCCCCACACATTAAATTATCCCCCCACAATGCCCCCGGGACTTGGGCCACCCGGGGCCAATTAACATCAAAGCGCGGAGACCGCGCTTCGATTTTTTTTCGGCAGGATTCGCCGATTTTTTTTTTTTTTTAAATGCTTTTTTTGCCCAGGGGTCCTTGTGGGACCCCTGAGCAGGCCTAGGGGTTAGGGTGTTTCTACCCTGCCCCCTTTGTGCGTTTTGCGCACTTGTTTCTTTTTTTTCTCGGCGGGATACGCGCACCCTAAGCGCATCCCGCCGATTTAAAAAATAAAAATCTTTTCTGCCCAGGGGGTCCTTGTGGGACCCCTGAGCAGACCTAGAGGGTCAGGGTGTTTCTACCCTGCCCCCTTTTGCGCTTTGCGCACTTGTTTCTGTCCCTCGGTTCTACCGAGGACAAAATAGCTGCCAACACTTCCTGAATCGGAATGTTGACAGCCAGCTGACAGCCAATTAGCATGCAGCTCGTGATCGGGACGGTGCGCGCAGGGTGCGCTGAGGGTACGCGTATCCGACGCGCCCATAGATATATATGTACTTTTACTTTTGATTTTCTCAGGAACTACTGAACGGATTTACACCATTTAAGCAAAAGGCACCAGTCTGAACCAAGGGCTACCTCTTTGCCAAATTTGGTGTAATTCCGTTCAGCAGTTCGGGCTGTAGCTGCGACTAAAGGTTCCTATGGAAAAATGAATGGGGAAAACGCGTTTTGGGACCCCCCTTTTTTCTCGGCCCCCGCTTCACGTATCACCCCAAGACTTTCAGGGTAGGAGCGGAGCGGAGCGCCCCAACAAGTTGGAAACTTTCACGAAGATTCGTCAACCGGCGCCAACGTTATTTCAAATAGAATGTCGCGGATTTCCTATGGATAATAGGTTGTAACTATAACTATCTACTGGCGACCGCCAGTAGATAATATATATATATATATATATATATTATAGAACAAGATTGCTCTGCACTCTGGAAACCTGATTTTTCAAGCTTTTATTTCGGCAAGATCGGTCCACACCGACGAGTTTCAGCCCTCCAAGGCCTTAGAAAGTTTAAGGGGTGCAAAAATAGGTGCATTTGTAATGTTAATTCCCATAGGAACGCGTTGTAGAACTAACAGCCGAATCGCTGGACAAAATTACACCAAATTTGGCAGTAAGGTAGATGTTGTTACGCAGATTGTGCTTTTTGTTATTTGGTGCAAATCCATCCAGTAGTTTTTGAGAAACTTAAGCCGAAACTTATAAATGTATCTCTGGCCGTGGATATTTCGCTGTGGTTTCGCAATTAATCGCAGATGTGCGTGCCACCGGGAATGCAGTGATTGGCTGGACGCAACCTGAACAGAAAGTTCTGGCCTCAATTTTATCGTTCGGAAATGGTTCTCGGGGCTGAAAATTTGTGTGAAAGCTAACATAAGAGGTCAGGGTGGAGATACTCTGACCCCATGTGTGAGAAATGGGTGTGTTAGGGACACAAGTTATGTGTCCAAAATTGATTTTTTAATTGCACGCGATATTTATGATGATGACGTGACCGCCAGCGCGGCCCCCGTGTACTATCATGGGGACATCGTGAATATCGTGAAGTCATCACGAACATTAGTGAAAATGTATTAAAAAATATATATATTTGTACACACTCGCCAGAAACTGTCACACACTCATGTACGCACTCACAAACTCACTCAGACACTTATACACCCATTCACACACCCACTCCCACACTTATACATCCAGTCACATACCCACTCAGAGACTCATGCACCCACTCACATACCCATCCAGGTTCTTATGTACCCACTGACAGACTCACTCGGAGAGTGATGCACCCATGTTTAGACCAACTCAGAGACTCATGCACCTACGTAGACACTCAGTCATAGACTCATGTGTACAGTCTGATACCTACTTAGAGATTCTTCAACCACTCACAGTCCCACCTGGGCACTCATGCACCCACTCACTGACCCACTCAGATACTCATGCACCCATTTACAGACTCACTTAGAGAGTCACGCACCCATGTACAGACCCACTCAGAGACTCATACACCTACTTAGAAACCCACTCATAGACTCATGCGTACAGTCTCATACCAACTTAGATACTCTTATACCTACTCACAGACCCACCTGGGCACTCATGCACCCACTTACAGACTCACTCGGAGAGTCACGCACCCATGTACAGACCACCTCAGAGACTCACAAACCCACTTGCAAACCCACTCACACACTCACATATGTTCTCACAGACCCACTGAGACACTCATATACCCACTTACAGATCCACTCAGACACTAATACACCACTCACACACCCATACAGTCACTCTGACACTCAGTCACAGACCCTCTCAGAGACTCATGGACTCAGTCATTCACTCGTAGACTCAGAAACTCACACACCCACTCACAAACTCAGTCAGATATATACACATGAACTCACTTACCCAGTCAAGGCTCATGCATCCACTCACAGAACCACCGAGACACTCGCCCTCCCAGTCAAAGATCTACTCAGACACTCATGCATGCACCTACTCACTCACCCACTCAGAGACTTAAGCTCCCACTCACAGACCCATTGAGACACTCATACACCCACTCACAGATCCACTAAGGCACTCAAACATTGACTCATGGACCCACTTAGATACTCACACACCCATATAGTCACTCATACAGCCACTCATAGACCCACTCAGAGTTGCACTCAGAGACCCACGCACCCACTGACAGAACCACTCAGACACTCACGCTGCCAGTCATAGACCCACTGAGAGACTCATGCACTTACTCACAGATCCACTCAGATACTCATGCACCCACTCACTCAGACACCTACTTAGACACTCATGTATCCACTCACAGAGCTAGTCAGGTAGTCATATACTTAGTAAACAAAGGGACTCATGCACTTACTCACAGATTGAGTGAGAGACTTACGCAACCAATCACAGCCCCATTGTGACACTGATGCACCCACTCATAGATGTACTGAGGCAGTCACGCATTACGTTACAGAAGTATTGATAGACTGATGCACCATCGCACAGATCCTCTCAAATACTTATACAGTGAATGTGAGACTTAGTGATACAGTGATGCATGCAGTCATAGATTACACTGAAAAAGTTATGCACTGTGTTATAGCGAAATTAAGGGAGTTGTACAAGCTACTATACAGTCATTTAGATAGTAATGTGTTTAGTGTGTTGGTTATAATCCATTTTGTAGTTATAAATTTTGAATGTTGTGGTGACTATAGAATGTCTGCATTTGTTTTGTTATTTCGTGACGTATTCGCGGTGACCGCGGCTACCAATATCGTTGCGAAGCCCAACGTCGGCATGAAAACAGAAAATTGGTTCAAATGGTTGTTTCTATACAAACTCCCTTCAAAAATATGACTTTAAACAGTGCAGTAATAAAGCCCTAGTGTCTAACGTACTGTACAATATGTGCATATACTTGTTTTATATGTGTACAGGTATGTTTTTAAAGCAGTGATGTGGTTTGTATCAATCAGGGGTTTGTTAAAGCGCGACTACTCCCCCGTAAGGGCCTCAAGGCGCTAGTGGTGGGGGGCGGGTTGCAGGTTCCATTCCATCAAGGAGGGGGTCTGTCGAAGAGCCAGGTTTTGAGGTTTTTTGCGAAGATGGGGAGCGATGTTGTCTGTCTGAGGTGGAGCGGAAGGGCGTTCCATGCTTTGGCCACGAGGAAGGAGAAGGAGCGGCCTCCCGATCTGGTCTTTCTGGTGCGGGGGACCACGGCGTAGGAGAGCTGGGCTGATCGTAGGGTCCTTTGGGGTGCGTGGAATTTGAGTCGGCTGTTCAGGTATGCTGATCCGGTGCCGTGGAGGGCCTTGTGTGTGTGGGTGAGCATCTTGAAGGTGAGTCTCACCTCGACGGGGAGCCAGTGGAGTGTGCGCAGGTGCTGGGAGATGTGGCAGTGTTTTGGCAGGTTGAGGACCAGTCTTGCAGCGGCGTTCTGGATGTTCTGTAGCTTGCGGGTGAGGTTTTTGTTTATTCCGGCGTAGAGTGCGTTGCCGTAGTCGAGTCTGCTGGTGACCAGGGCGTGAGTGATGGTCTTTCGGTGTTCGAGGGGATCCATTTGAAGGTCTTACGAAGGAGGCGGAGGGTGTGGAAGCAGGAAGACGAGACAGAGTTGATCTGGCGGTCCATTTTGAGCTCGGAGTCCAGGATGATTCCCAGATTGTGTGCGTGGTCCGTGGGGGTTGGCGGGTTTCCGAGGGCGGGGGGCCACCAGGTGTCGCTCCAGGCGTCGGGGTTTGGGCCCATGATGAGTACTTCTGTTTTGTTGGTGTTTAGTTGTAGGCAGCTGTTTTTCATCCATTTGGCGATGGCTTCCATGCCTTCTCGAAAGTTGTGTCTGGCGGTGTTGGGCTCGTTGGATAGGGAGAGGATGAGCTGGGTGTCGTCTGCATATGACACGGTGTTGAGTCCGTCGGGTCTGACAATGGGGGCAAGTGGGGCCATGTAGACGTTGAAGAGCCTCGGGCTGAGGGAGGAGCCCTGGGGGACTCTGCAGGTGATAGGTGTGGGGTCCGAGAGGAAAGGGGGGAGTCTGACCCGCTGCGTCCTGCCAGAGAGGAAGGAGCGGATCCAGTTGAGGGCCTTGTCCTGGATTCCTGCATCATAGAGTCTGCGTATTAGGGTGCTGTGGGAGACTGTGTCAAACGCCGCTGATAGGTCGAGGAGGATGAGGGCTACTGTTTCTCCTTTGTCCAGTAGGGTGCGGATGTCGTCTGTTGCGGCAAGGAGGGCAGTTTCCGTCCTGTGGTTTTTTCTGAAGCCAGATTGGGAGGAGTCGAGGATGTTGTGTTCTTCAATGAATGTGGCGAGTTGGCTGTTGAGGGCTTTCTCGATGAATTTCGCTGGGAACGGGAGCAGGGAGACGGGTCTGTAGTTTTTGAGGTCGGTGGGGTCTGCTGAGGGTTTCTTTAGGAGGGGGTTGACCTTGGCGTGTTTCCAGTCATCGGGGAACGAGGCGGTCGCCAGGGAGCGGTTGATGGTGTGGCGGAGCATGGGTGCGATGGTGTCGGCGGCTCTGTTGAAGATGTGGTGGGGGCAGGGGTCTGTGGGGGCCCCTGAGTGGATTGACTTCATTGTCTTCAGTGTGTCTTCGGTGGTGAGGGCTGTCCAGTCGCCAATCACTGGTTTCCGGGTGTCGGGGGTGGTTGGTGAGGATTCAGTGTGTTGGTTGTCTTCGTCGAAGTTGTCGTAGATGCTCTTGATTTTGTGGTGGAAAAAGGTGCTGAGTTTGTCGCAGAGGTCTTGTGAGGGAGGGATGTCGGTAGTCTCGCTGGTGGGTTGGGCGAACTCCTTGATGATGCTGAAGAGTTCCTCGCTGTTGTGCGCGTGGGTGGAGATTCTGTTTTCAATTGCTTTTTTCTTCGTTTCTCTGATGAGTTGATGGTGGGCGTTGTAATGTGTGTATTGTAATAGTTAGAATGATTTTTTGAAGTTACACTTTTTTAATGTGGTGGTGGTCGTTGAAATTTTGTTTTACAATCTCACTACATGATATCGATCATTGCAACGTCGTCGTGATTTCAAAGATTCCCCCAAAAATATTTGACAAGAAACTGAACAAAATGTTGGCTCCTTGGGTGGCTCTGACAAGAGCCTTTGTCTTGAGAGTGTGTATAAGACGACCACAGGTAAGACTGTATGCAGAGTTTCAGGTTACTTAGAAACACCCTGTTCCCTTTGTCTGTAAAGTGAACTCCATCACTTCTATATATTCCATGCGTGTCAAAACGCAGATTGCTGTTATAGATAGAACTCATATTAAGGCCTCTGAGGAAAGCAATAACAGTTTTATTAACTTGTTTCCTGGCTTTGTCAATCTGTGGACAGAATTGATTTGACCACTTCCATTTCTGTCTTCGGCATATATTAGAGTACACTAAGACAGCGTGAGGGAAAAGCGAGATCAGTTCTGCAAAGGTATTCTTCATTAAGATTTTCAGCCCTAACCCAGTCAATGTGCCTAGGTCATTGCCACCACAGTGCATAATCATGAGGTGAGGAGTTTGGAAAACCACAATGGTTTTAACCAAAGGCAGAAGCTGATGAAACTTTAACCCTCTCTTGCCAAACCAACTAATCTCCACATTTGGCAAACCCAAGTCCCTGTTAATACCTTAGTTTTCTGCAGCCTCTTTAGCCCAATAGACATAGCTGTGGCCCACATTCCACACTCTAAGCATTTTGTAGGAAGGAGGAGTAGCACACAGAACCGGTCTGCAGCTCAATATCACAACTGGTCCTATGAAAGACAGTGAAAATGCATGTGTGCTGGTGCTTTGAAAAATAACTTGAAATTTGATTGGATGAAGGGAATATGCAGGTGAATACAAGTAGGCTGCATTTGGAAATGATTAGTAAATAGATGTTTCATTGGCTCTGGTAAATAGAAAAAATTTAATACAGAGCTGGCTATGCTTTACAGTAAACCACACCTGGCACAGTTCATTTTATAACTAGTATGGTCCTTCTGGAATGTGTTGTGAACTTGTGACCTACTGGTTCTAGTGGGTTTCTATGGAGAATCTGCAGAGGGTGTATTGAGGGAAGAGTGTTAAAAAAAAGGTATTCATTTAAAAATAATTGGGAGGTTTAGGTTCATTGTTTTATAAGCTAGGTGAGATTCCCTAGTGAGGATGTTCCAAGAAAGTGTAGTATAGTGATCGAAATATAAAAGTATTAAAGGAAGTAGGTTTTCAGACTCCCATTTTGTTTTGCGAATTCATTGCGATGATCGCGATTACATTGCGAGTGTTGACACAAAGGCATGCATTTTAAGCTACCTCCAAACATGAGTGAAACGGTTAATAGACAGTAACCATTCAGAGATGCAGTTACAAGACTGAAATATGAAAGCAATGTTTTTATTTGTTGACTTTTGCAGTATCAGGCAATCAGGTAATGCAAAGTTCAGAAGGTTGCCATTTATGGTTGCTTTGTATGAGAGTGGTGAGCCATTCTTGTGCTAAGTTTTTACAAACCCTGAGAATATTGCATCTACCTAATAAGAGACAAAAGTGATTTTTTCAATGCACTCAGTCTTCTGGTATGTTAATTAAATGTTTTTGTAAGTCAAATAATTATGTCATAATATAATAAAAAGATTTTGAAATATATATCATTATTTAAAAATTAAAAGATGATATATAAATCAAATGGTATGTTGTTCATATATCTATTAATAGGTAAGTAAGACATAGTTTGTCTCAGGTGCAGATTAGATGTCTGTCAAGTTAGTTTAGAATGTGTTTCTATTGAGGTCAATCTTGCACTTGTATTGCTTTACTGCATTTTGGAAGTGGTAGGAGAAAAATCTGCACACTAATGGTTAAACCTATATGCTATCTTGTAGTATATTATGTCAAAGTTTTATATGTGTATACATGATGTGCTCCTTATGACTAATGTTTTTATTTGAATTCTGGGAGTTGTAGTCTTATTTGTTCCATTATAAAGGATGAATACAACACTCAGTTTTGCAAGTGGAATTTATACACTACAGCTGTATATGAATTATGAATCTGAATTGATCTGTGCATTGAGGTTCATTGGTAGGACTGTCTTTTCACTTAAAACTGCTACACAAGGTGTAAATTTTTCTTAAACCATTTATAACTGAACAGTGAGGTAGGCTGTAGGCTGTAGCTAGGCCATAGTACAGGAAGCTATTCGCTTTAAAAGTAAGAGATGCACTTTGATGTTTCAGTGAGCTATGTGCACTCAAAGAAACATATGTGCCCAATTATGCATCCAGCCTACACCCAGACTCAAATTCGAGATACCTACGTAGAAAAACAGACAGACACTGAAACACATAGTGAGCCAGTTAGAGAAGTACACAAAGATTCACTCACATAGACAGACACAACTGATATGTATTTTGTGGTAATGAAGACAGCTTCTTACACACTTAAATAACCCAATATTCACTAGTACACCCAGGAGGCAATCTATGCAGACCCATATAGAGACATTTAGACAATCACATATCACATAAATAGAGGCAGTGATTTAGTAAAAGATTTACATACACATGGAATCACAGTCCCCTGAAACACTTGTTCAGATATCTGCTAAACAACTGACACTTTGAAGTTTTCATGCAGACAAGTAGCGCTTGCATTATGTCTCATGCCTGGTATACTTGAGCTTGGGCATGTAGTTTTTCTGGTAGAGCTGTTTTATCACTTAAAAGTGCTACACAAGGTGAAGAATGTTCATGTACCACATTTAATTGTACACTGAGGTAGGCTGTATCTAGGCCATACTGCAGGGAGCTATTCGTTTAAAAAGTAAAAGATGCAGTTTGACATTTCAGTAAGCTATATGCACTCATAGAAACCTATGTGCCCAATTATACATCCAGCCTACACCCAGACTTAAATCTGAGATGCCTAAGTACAAAAGGAGACAGACACTGAAACACCTAGTGAGGTAATTATAGAAGCATGCAAAGATTCACTCACACAGACAGGCACAACTGATATGTATCTTGTGGTAATGAAGGCAGTTTCATACACACTTAAATACCCTAATATTTTACAGATACATTTAGAGGACCAAAGATATTACAAAGACAGACATCCATTTTTGAACAAACTTACATACTCATGGAATATCATCTCTTGATAGGGACTCACACAGTTATTCACATATATGTGAAAAAACTGACATTCAAGTCTAACATGTAAAGCCTTTGTCAACTTTTAAGCTACTCTTTTACACCATATGACTGTCCCCTGAGGTAGGCTGTATTTAGTCATTAGGGTATGCTCCTTTAAGTTAATGTCTGTGTAAGTAGGCGTGAGAGGGTGTGTGAGTAGCTCTATGAGTGAGTAAGTATGTGTGCCCATTTATCTACTTCCCACACAGAGCCCATGTATCTACTTCCCAGACAGATATACACAGAATTGCAGGCTCCAAATTCCCCACTTTACGGTATGCTGATAATGCGGTATTGTTAGCCCTCACTACAAAAGCATTGAGACATCAGGTGGACTGTTTTGCTTCCTTCATGCACAACCTGAATCTAAATACTAATTTTCGAAGTCGCACATCATGTCCTGTGGCCCGGGCAAATTAAGGCTAAATAAAATTAGTATTAAGGGGCATGTTTTGACGACTGTTGAGAACTTCTGTTATCTAGGATTAAATTTCAGATCAACAGGGTCATGGACTCCCCATCTTGCTCATGCCCGTGTTAAAATAAATAAAACAGCGGGTACAGTATGCAACCTCATTAGACCGCAAATTAGGGGGGCTATGCTTTCACCACTTAAAGTTTACAACTCGCAATGTATCAGTGTAGCAACCAATGGAGTTGGAGTATGGGGCTTCAGTAAATACTGTTCTCTTCAGGCAGAGGAAAACCGCTTTTTGCGAAGGTTGCTAGGTACACGTCCGTCCACTCCCAGTCTCATTACCCACTTTGGGTTAAACCAGGGTTTTATTGAGGACAAGATTCAGCTGGCATCACTTTTATTTTGGGTTAGTATTTGGTTGAACCCAGCTGCTAAACTTTGTAAGGATATTATATCAGACGGCCTGATGTTGGATGAGGCACGCTCCATACCCTGGCTGAGTTATATACGGGGATACTCTCTGTTTCCTCTGTATATCTTGGTGGTTTACCAAACCCAGTCGTATCCCCAAAAATGCCAAGTTGGAGGTGAAAACATTATTTAAGGACTACAGTGTAAACATCAGGCTGAAACACGAGTTATTGAATCCCTTGGTGTTGCATTACTAAAGTCTTTTATATACAGATAACCCCCCTTTGTATCTGTTGCTTGACCTGTCAAGATGGGAGCGGTCACTTCTTTTCCGCTTCAGTGCAGGATCAATTTATTGGTCTTTACTTTTCAAACACTTCTTAGACCCAGAGGGGAACATAGTCTCCTCCTGCCCCTGTGATAATCATTCTGCACAATCACTATTGCTCTTTATGTTCTTTTGTAAATTGTATTGCCTAGCACAAAAGCACTTTCTGAGACCCATGTTACGGAGGCTAGGCCTCCACCGCTGTAGACAAGCTCTCCTCCACTTACAATCCCTGTGCTTACCCGAAATTGTTTTTACCGTTTGTGCCTTTTTGTGCCTTTTTGAAAGCAGCACTTAGGGTTAGACACACCATGGGGCATATTCACAAGGAGCTATCGCTGAATTAATGGCACTTTATCGCAGCCAAAGTCGTGATAAATTTACCCCCCTATTCACAAGCCGGTGTTAACAGCCCACATCACCAGTTTACCCGCGATAGCAGCCGCAAAAAACATCGCCACAGAGGACCCCGCAAATATCGCTAATGAGATGCAGAGTAGGCGTTCCCATGCCAAAAATCGAGACAACATCACACTTCAACATTCTCAACGACCAGCCACATTGGTGATAAAAACACAAAACAGGCGATGAGGTGCGGTAGCCGCAGGTATTTAACACCTGCCTCAAGCAGGTGTAAAGAAGGATGTCTACCTGCAGTAGGCAACGGAGTCCCGCACACAGCCATACCTGAAGAATAAACAACGCCATGGAGCTACTCTACATGCAGCTTGGAGCCCCAACAGGGCCACAACACCCCCTGCCACCACCCCCTGGCCCGCCACCCCCCCCAGGACCCGGACCCGCTCCCCCTCGGACCACCACAGAGGCAGCGTAGAGCAAGACAGCAGAGCTACCGTAAACGCACCACTCTCACAGACCTAACGCCCGCGGAAGTCATTGCCCACTACAGGCTCAAAAGGACAACCATCCTCCGCATCCTGACCCATATCACCCACAGGCTGACGGTCCCAACACAGCGGAGAACAAACATCCCTCCGCAGACAAAGCTGCTGGCAGTGCTGCACCTGTTGGCCTCTGGGACCTTCTAACCAACAACTGCCAGAGTCAGAGGGGTCTCACAGCCAGCCCTATCAAAGTTCATCACACCCGTCCCACACCACTACCGCAACAGGAAGCACACGCATTCCATCAATGTGCAGGCAATAGTGGACCACCGGGGAATGTTCACCAATGTCGTCGCCAACTACCCAGGAAGTGTGCATGATTCCTTCATCTTCCGACAGTCCATCATCAACCAGCGATTCCAGGATAGCACATATGGAATGGGACTGCTCGTTGGTAAGTACCAACTCAACACACCACACATCCCACAGCCACCAACGCACAAGGCACAACTGTGGGGATGCACACGTGACCTAACCACATCCGACATGTTAAACTACACGACCCCCTACCAGACACGACTACACCACTCCATGGTCATCCTGGGCTACCCCTGCACCCAATACAGACTCCACATGGCACCACAGCCACACAACACCTGAATGTGTGGAGATGCGGAAAGCGGCCATGACACATGTGAGGCACTGCTCTGCCCCCATGGCCCTACCCCGGTCTCCCGCAGGTCAGCGTCCCGCGGTGGTGGGCCTGTGTCGGCCACTGTGCATCCGGGGCGACTAGCCCTGTGCGACTCGAGTCATCCCCCCTTGTCATTCAGACATTGCATGTCTGTGTGCCTGATGACTGTTGTTGTAGTTGCCAGCACATGCTACTCCCTGAGGGCTGGCTTACACTCACCCCCCCACAGCCAGCACAGGCGTCACTGAATTGGTGGGCCTGCCATCACATCCTGCCGAAGCAAGTATTGACTCTTTTCTCCCTGCACTGTCACAGGTGATCAAGGATATGCACTCTGCCCTTGGATGATGACACCCCTCCGAGACCCGAACACACCCGCCCAGAGGCAGTACAATGCGGCCCACATACGCACCAGGGGCATCGTTGAACGCACATTTGGCATGTTGAAGTCACGTTTCAGGTGCCTGGATGGCACTGGTGGGAAGGTCCTGAACAGCCCGGACATTGTGTGCAAGATGATCGTTGCATGTTGTGTGTTGCACAACATCTGTGTTCGCACCAGGGCCCCATGGATCCCAGTTCCAGAGGTACTGACCGATGATGGTGGTGATGGGGCAGGTGGCCCACATCCCACTGCAGTTGCGGCAGGAATGGCCCGTAAGGACTCCATCATTGCCACTTTCTTCTCATGAGCACGTCACATTGTGACCATCCGTGGCATTCATGGGACAGTAGTAGATGTCCAATTGCACTGCATGTGTGAATAAAACATATTTGCAGGTCACAGGTTGGAATTGTACATTCTCATGTTACATGTCCCTGGGGTTTCAGATGTGATTTGCCATGTTGTGCACATTTTCTGAACCAGTTGTGTCCTGTGTTCAGTTGTGGAGGTGTTGCTGTTTGTACCGGGATGTTGTCACTGTCCGGGTGCACTTCTGCTTATGTGCGTATGCTGCACGGTGGGTGTGTCGCTCCTGTGGCTCTGATTTGTCTGCCACTGGTCTCTTTCATGTGGTGTGCCTGTAGGTTCTGTTCTTCCACGGTGCGTGGATGCTGTGGTGTGCATGTTGTCCTCTGCAGTTGGCTAGGGTGCATCCGTGGTACTCGGCTGTTGATGTATTTTGTTCTGTGGCATTTTCCGTATGCTGCTCTTGTGCTTTTTCCCGCATTGCGCGTGAGTATTGCTGCCCTCGCGCTGGTTGTCACTGTTTTCCTATCGCGCTTTGGCCCATCGCAGCTTTTTTCGCGTTGTGGTTTGTGTTTTTATCTCCGTCGAGGTGGTTGTATCGCGAGCATTGGCCGCGGTGTCGGGCAACTATCACATGGTACCGCCTTGTTGTGAATTCCACGTTGACACAGGGTTATTTTCCCGTGATAGGCTGCATTATTGAAAGTTGCGTTACGCTACTCTTGCAGTAGTTATCACACGTTCTTGTGAATATACCCCCATGATGGGCTAGTCAGTCAGAAGTTTACGTGCAGTATATTCAGTATACAGAGTGTTTTTTTTTTTACGGAGTTTTATATAGCGCAAACTTGACCCGAAGGTATCGGGTATCAGAGCGCTTTACATAGCACAAGTTGCGTTACATGAGGACACATTCATTTTTGTTAGGCACAGGGAGATTAAGTGATTTGCCCAGAATCACAGGATGTTCAGCGTCATTGCCGAGACTCGAACCCGGTTCCCCAGATTTGAGGTCGACCGCCCTAGCCGTTAGGCCAACTCCTCTCCCCTAGAGTTGGAAGCAATGTTGGGTTTACTCTTGGGAGATAGTAGGAGCGCATGGCGGACCCTACTTGAGGTTTTTGTTCTCTCTCTATCTCCTCCACATGCTCTTTTAACTGCATCAACTGCCTATATGGAGCACTGAAATCTGACTTCGACTTGCACCTTTATGTTAATTTCAAGCATGGTTATTTAACGTATTATTTGATCTGTTGTTGAACCCTAAAAGTCCATTATGCACTCATTTTGTAACTGTTTTTAACGTACGAACATTTTTTTATTTTTATGCGTGATTATAGCTATGTGTAATATTTCTATGTACTTTTATGGCCTATTGTTTTTAGACCGAATAAAGTTATAAAAAATAAAAAAAGTATGTGTGTGAGTAGCTGTATGAGCAACCTTTCACTCACCCATACATATAACTGAGCAGTAAAGTAGGCTGTTGGTAGTTAATAGGATGGGTGTTACGTACTTAAAAGTGAACACATGTAAACTGAAGATTGCCTAAGCTATATATCCTCATGTAAACTAAATGTTTAAATAGGTAAAATATGTAATGTGACACTATATAATTAAATGATGAATGTACTTTTCTATTTTTGTTTTCAGACATCAATATTTAGTTATCTACACAGCTTTCCCTTCCAACAAAAAGTCAGAGAAGAAAGAAGCAGCAGCAAATAGAATTAGAATTAAGAAACAAAAGGGGCAAAATGCAGAAAAAATGGTCAAAGAGAAAAAGCTTGCTGGTAAGAGGACCGAGACATTTCTTAAAATTGTTTGAGCATAGCTGGAAAAAGTACAAAAAGAAGTAAAAAAAAGAAAACTATAACACTGAGTACTAAAGCATAAAAAGTCTCTGATGTAAAAAGTAAGAAATCATTGAAAAAAGGAGAGGCATTAAGCAGGGGGCAGAAGTAGTTCAAGGACTAGAGTAATTCGCAACTTGTTAGCATCTATGAAGAAGTATAAAAGAAGAGCACAGTCAAAAGGAATATGTTGAAGGTGTAGCTGCTAAGGCATTTGCTCTGAGGTGGAAACTATTTATCTTGGTTCTAAACCGAATGAACACACTGGACAAAATAGTGTTGTCTATGAGGAGACAGAGCCAAAATAAAAGACTTGTTAATAGAAGTAATGTTTGCAAAGTTTTTAGTGGTGAATGGATACATACTTCAAGTACTGAGCCTTTATTTAATGAAGAAGGCTATTTCCAAGACAACACATTAATGCATGCATTTTATGAATCTGGACGATGTTATGAGATGAAAAATGGTATTCCTGTTCCAAAGGAAGTAATGGTACCTAGAAATGTTGAGGAAGAGATTGCTGATGACATGCAAGGAAGCCGTAGACATACCCCTGTGTACAAATGGAATTGTAGTAGTGTTTGTAGTATTCATCAACAATCAATTGATATATTGAGACATTTCCTGCGTATGTTTGCTTCCAGACATTTAAAACAGAAAATATGTACTTTGCGAGGATTAGATCCATGCAAAGTAATAAAGCATACTAATTTACAATTACACTCAGTAGCTTCTCTGTAAAAAAGTGTGTCAAAGCATCTTTCAATATTTTAGAATGTTAGGTGTACACCATTCAATAATGGGAACTTTTGTTAGAAGGCTTTATTATGTAAAAACCCCTGCTCTATGTTTAGGAGAAATGAATAGAGCTCTTTTGCATGGTAGTGTAGTAGAAGTAGAAAAGGTTTGTGATGATGAATTTCATTTTTTAGACCGGAACAGGAGTGTAGGAAAAATGAAGAATTGGTAACAACAGGAGTTGTGAGCAGAACAGATGTATTAGTGTTGGTAATGTTGTACAAGAGATTAGAAAGTTTAATGCAGTTACTTCAGAGCAACCAAACTGTGTTTGTATATGTTGTTGATGTACTCACTACAAAAATCAAACTCGTAATGTTGATTTGTACATTCAAACTGAAAATAAAAATAAAATTAAGTGGCGAGAATTTGCTGTTTATTTATTTGTAGAGGGACAATTTGACTTCTACACCCGACAAGTTATATGTAAGTACTGCTACAATAAGTTAGAGGAAAACAAAATGCCTGCTAGAGCAGTAGAACTTAGAAATAGTACCTGTTCCAGAAGTACTTAAAGAGTTGAATGTTAATGAATTTATAATAATACAGTCAATACATCCATTTCAACCTATAGTTCTCAAAGCCAAAGCCAGGGAAATTACCTCCAACTGAGCTCCAGAAAGTTCTCAAAGGTAGAGTTGTATACTTGCCATTATATTTTAAGGAAAATATTGAAGCTATAGGGGTACAGAGAAATTTAGAAGAGGGACTTGTAGTTCTAGTAAATGGTGTCCCAACCAAGAGTAAAGAAATATCGCAAGAGTTAATAGATGTTAGCAAAGTTAAAAATGCAACTTCATACCTTGCACAAAATAACATATATTTTAAAAATACAGAAATTCTTCAAGGTATCACACATCTGGAGGACAACACCTCATCAATAAGTCAGATAGAAAAAGTGGATTGAAGCAGAGTAGAAGAAATTTAGGAACATCACAGCATCCATCTTCTACATTCAAAAGAGATTGTTGGGGATGCTATTGATCTATGTCAACTAAAAGAAGCAAAAGGAAATCCCTTAAGTGTATGGGAAAAAGGTTTAGAAGCTCACTGTTTCCCTCATCTCTTTCCTACTGGAGTAGGGGGTAGGTATGATAATCAGTCAGTACTAATAACTGCGGCTGAGTACAGATCTATTAGACTTTATTCAGAGGATCCTAGATTTCGTCAATGTATCCCTTATATGTTTCATATATGATTTGAAAGTGATTTGTCTTCATTGTCTTATGCTGTAAACCATAATTTGAAAACAGGTGTAAATCTGCAAAATCTATCTGCAAGAGAATTTATTGAGAAAATCCACAGAAACGATGAACAACTGAAATACAACTTGATTAATCTCATGGCATGTCAATGTGGGACCAATGAACATTTATATCATGGTGACAGTGAACTAAAATGCATGTTGAGAAATTTAGGAGCACCTACATGGTTTCTAACACTCAGTTGTGCTGACTATGCATGGAATGACCTGCTTCAATGCTTGCGAGAGGCAAATTCAAATATAGAAGACATTGGTCTCAAAACTCCAGGAAAACTCTGCTCAGTGGACCATGCAAATGTTTGCAGATATTTTAACCACAGATTTCAAGCCATGATGGCTTTTATCTGCAACAAGAACAATTCACCTCTCTGTGAAGTGACTGATTTCTTTTGGCCCAAAGAATACCAAGCCAGAGGTGCTCCACATATTCACATGCTGCTATGGGTAAAAGATGAGTCTGTGTTGTCTTTCATAGAGCAGTATATCACTTGCATCATCCCAAATGAGGGTGTGGATAAAATATTAAGACAACAAGTTCTGAGATTCCAAAACCATAGGTGTGGAAAATACTGCCATAGAAAATGTAGATCTAAAGGTAAATATACAAGATGTCGTTTTGGATTTCCACAACCTGTAATCTCAGAAGAAGAGTTAATAGCTTTTTGTCTGCAGTCAGACACACTCTCACACAGAAATCACTAAAGAACACATACAAACTCAGATGAACAGAAGCCTCAAAATACATCAATGACTACAATCCTCTGATTTTGAAGATGTGGAAGGCGAATCTGGATCTACAGTTTGTTGCAGATAACTCAATGGCTGTTGCTTGGTACATCACCTCTTATATAACAAAGTCAGAGAAAACCAAGTTGAAGAAGATGTGGGAGGAGATTTCAACAGAAAAGAGTCTTACAAAGAAATTGTACAGTTTTAGTTTGAAAATGCTTTCTCACAGAGAGATCGGCTCTTATGAATATGCAGACCAGTTAAGCTCAGCCAGCTTGTTTTCTAAAACTAGAGGAGTTCTATGGGTGAATTTAGGGCTTGCTAATACTCGTAACAGAATACTGAAGTCTTTTCCTGAAATCCAATATCTTGTGGAATTGAGCCACACAGTACAGATATTGTGAAGACTAACATGCTGAATACATACTATCCAAGAAGAAATCCTCATCTAGAAAGGATGTGTCTGTATAAAATACTTCAACATTATACATACAGAAATAATGTCAGTGAAAACATGGAAGAAGAAAAATTTGTTGTTGATGGATATGAAGGAAGTTTGGTCAGACATAACAAAGGAAGTTTAATCAACCATCGAAAGCTAAGTTGCCAAGCTCCAGACAAAAGAGAGTATTTCTATTTAGCCTTGTTACAGTTGCTCAAGCCATGGCATACTGAAAGCGAGCTAATTGGAGAATTTGACTGTTATGAAGTCTCACAATGCTGTGAAATACAGAATTGAGGGCTCTGTGTTTCCAGTGTATCTTCAAATGCTGAGAAATAGATTAAACAAGAAGAAACAATTGCTGCTGAGATAGGAAGAGAGAGTTCCTCAGAGCAGTCAAAGTTCAGCACCTGGAAGTCAAGATCATCTTGGACAGCCAATCATTAAAACTGAAGCTGCAATAGCCATGAATGAAGTGGAGAATGCAATGCAGCAAGCAAGACAGGAAACCCAGGATATATAAGAATACAGCAATTGAATACAGATCAGAAAGACATTTTTGATGTAGTAAAAGGTAAAATACAACATGAATTTCTGCGTGAGAAAAGAGTAGGCTTGTTCTTCATATAAACCAGTTCTAATGTACATAAGTGGTCAAGCTGGAACTGGAAAAAGCTTCTGGATTAAAGTACTGACAAGTTATCTACAGAAGACAACAGATTCCAATTTGTCATGTGTAGTTGCAGCACCAACAGGGTTAGCTGCACCTAATATCAAAGGAGTTACCCTTCATCGATTATTAATCCTGCCTGTTGAACATGACAACAAATTAGAATACAGCTAATTATCTGGTGATGCTTCTTATGAAGTAGCAAGAGTATTAAAGCTACTAATAATTTATGAAGTCAGCATTGTATCTAACCTAATGTTAGCTTTTATACATTTAAGAATGCAGCAAATATTAAAAACTGACTGCAACGTGCTTTTTTGGGGGAAAACAATTAATAGTCTTTGGAGATCTGCTACATTTAACTCCAGTCAAAGGACAACCTGTCTTCAAGACACTACTACATAATGAAACTAGGAATTCACTAGGAAGTATTGGAAATGTAAACATTTGAGTTAATCAGAAATATGCACCAAGCATCATAAATGCATTATAGAGATATACTAAAGGACGTTAGAGTGGGAGTTCTCACAAAAGAAGGAAAGAGAGCATTACAAACCCGTCTCATCAAAAATTTGTTTCCAGCTAATGTTTCAGCTGCAGAAGTAATGTATAATTTTGTTAAAGAAGAGAAGTCTATTGTTTGTTGGATGCCAACTCTTGAGGAGTGTAGTAAATTCAATGAACAATAATTGCAATTTTAAAAAGAAGAGATAATCGAAATTAGAGCAAATTATAAAATGGGACATCTAGGAGTTACAGTGCTACTAACAGAAAAACTGCAATCAAAATTGGATAATTTAGAAGAGTCTGTGTCAAAAACTGCAAGATTAGAAAAACAGTTACGTATCTGTAAAAATTGTTGTGTAATCTTACGTCGTAATCTAAATGTTGAAGAAGGGCTAGTGAATGGCGCAATGGGTCAAGTTATGAAATTTTTTAATTATACAAACAGAAATGACATGGAATACTTAGCTATAAAATTTGATGATGTTGGTGAAGTTAAGCAGATTGGTAGATGTGCTGTACATTTCCTACTCAAGACAGACTTGTATGTCCAGCGAAAGCAGTTCCCAGTGTCTTTAACGTATGCAGTAACTATCCACAAATCGCAAGGTTTAAGTGTAGATACAGCTCTTGCTATTATTGGTAGTGTATTCAAAGAAGAAATATCATATGTAGCTTTGTCACATATTAGAACATTGTCTGGTTTATTTCTGATTGATTTTGATGACTTTTAGGCAAGTATCCTGTGTTTGAAAAACCGATAATGTGTCCAAAGTGAAAATATCAAAGCAGTCTATCAGAGCTGAACAGAAAGATGAACAAAAAGAAAAACAACAAGAACTTAAGAAAAGAAAACTACAGCACAATGAGGAAATAGAAGGGTATCTCTTTGATAATAAATCTGGAGGGGACTGTTATGCAAATGTAGTGTTAAATGGACTATACCATTTGCCTCACTTTCCAAATTCCATTAAAGGAAAGGTAGATAAAAGAATGTCTTCACAACTATGAAGTGTACTTGAAGAATTAAGAAGTGACAGAAGTATTATACATTCTGCTACTGGAATAAGAAAACTTACAGATGAAGTATTATACATTCTGCTACTGGAATAAGAAAACTTACAGATGACTGTACTGAATCAGTAGGGTTTTCTCAAAATCTTCAGCAGGATGCTCAAGAATTTTTAATGGTAATGCTAGGACTATTAGAGGAAGAAGATGTGAATATCAATGAATTATTTGGTTAAACTTATAAATGGAACCATATCTGTGTAGATTGTGAATTTACATCTAGCACTGACATTAATTCAGAATGATTCCTCTACTTGACATTTCCAGATTGTAAAGCTGTGCCCTTTGAAAATGTAACTAAAACACCCATCAAGATAAGACCTGTCCAAACTGCAGATCAGAACTTAGGTCAACCTTGCTTCTACAAAGATATGGAAAATATGTCATAGTCATGCTACAAGATGCAGAGTGGATGGTACTGAATTAGGAACTTAAATTACAAAATTTGTAGCTGGAAAAATTTCCATTTCAAAAAGAACTTTCACAACTATAGCAATCATATTTTATGAAAGAGTTAATATAACCTTTGGACACTGCACAATATATTTAAGATGTCAAACAGGATGACAGAGTGCAATAACATACAAATGACATTCAAATCAAGACTGCCTAAAAAGTTACCAAATTCATATCTGCTATTTCTAGAACCTATCTATCTATCTAGAACCTATCTATCAAAGTTTTTAAGCATAGGATTAGCGCAGTGCTATCCACGCAGTGGATAGCACTGCGCTAATCCTATGCTTAAAAACTTTGATAGAAAAGCAGACATTTGAGGTGAGCAAATTTAGAGTGTCGCTGGTGTTGAGAGTGCTCTTACTGGAGCTGCTTTCCACCTAAACTTGAGAACTACCCAGAGTTCTCTGCTTCTGTTTTTGCATATATATATATATATATATATATATATACATATATATATATATATATATATATATATATATATATATATATATATATATATATATATATATATATATGTATATGTAAAACCAGGATCCCAAAAAACGACTGCGGTGGGCCAAACAAGGGCACAGACTCCAGTTGAAGATGCAATAAAGAGAATGTATTGTCTTAGCATGTCAGGATAATATATATATATATATATATATATATATATATATATATATATATATATATATATATGCCAACAAATTGCCCCTACTTCAAGGAACATACATGGAGCACTCTGGGTCTGGAAGCCTTTATTTCACTTTGCATTACGCGTTTCGTCAAGGCTGACTTTCTCAAATGCTGTTTGATGTGAAAAAGGGTTCTTTGGCATGTCAATGTCTTTAAAAACCACACAGGGCTCCTCCTACACAGTTTCAGCAAGGAAGGACTGCATTGGCAAGCAGTACCTCCTAAATGTTCCTGGCCGCCATCTTTGAGTGTAAGTACTGATGTTATTGTACCCTTGTGGTAATTTCATCAGTGTGATTGCTCTTTTATTGTCTTTTTTATCGTAAACTTCCATCCAATGATGGGAAAGGGAAGGTGCATCAAGGATCGCGCATTACCACTGTGCATTCCATCTGGGAGTCCCGCTGTTCTTTGTACCAGCCCATTCGTCAGCCGCTAGGCATATTACTAGAGAATCCTGTGTCTGAGGGCACACAATATTGTATTCTGCGCACTTCCATGTCGTCATGAACAAAATTGATTGGCAGATACATCGTTCTCCGGGTTGCGGCGGTTCAAGCAGCACCATTCAAAACTCCAACAAATTGCCACCTGTGCTGCTGAACTCCTTACGTGACGGGTGCCTCCTTCGTGCAGGTAGCATGCACGTATAAAATAAGCCAACAAATTGCCCCTACTTCAAGGAACATACATGGATCACTCTGGGTCTGGAAGCCTTTATTTCACTTCGCATGACGCGTTTCGTCAAGGCTGACTTTCTCAAATGCTGTTTGATGTGAAATAAATATATATATATATGTATATATATATAAATATGTACACAAACACTGAAAAAACCAAAGGTTACATGGACGTTATAGTTAGGCTGACGTTTATATATATCCGTGATAAAACCAAAGGTTAAACATAAGTTATAGTTAGGAAATCTTTATTTCTTCTATGAATACAAGCCCAACTTCTTGAAATACACAATCATTTCAAATTCTAAAGGTATAGTGGGAGACAGAGTCAGACAGGTGGGAGGTGGATTTGGAGAGGTGGGAGACAGAGTCAGAGAAGGAGACGCATATGGGCTGAGGAGAGTCAGAGAAGGAGATGCATATGGGCTGAGAGGAGATGCATAGGCTGAGATGTGAGATGTGAGAGGATGCAGAAACACACCTTCTGGGCCCACCCACTTGCAGGACCATGGAACCGCTATGGAGAGCAGTAGCCATCGGAGTCGCCTTGTAGGAGCCTCTGGTACTGCTGATCCATGGCTGCTACTGTGAAGACTTTGTCACCTGTGCCTGTCCCCTGCTGCTGGCTCCGGGACTGGTGGCAGAGGTGCGTGGTCTTTGTTTGTTTGTTGTGGCTTTCAACTCCCACAGGAGATCTCTCTCTGCTCCCTGATGTGAGTGGCAGGAAATATCCCTGCTCCAATGCTGCAGCATCCACTCAGCACTGCACATCACCTAGAGGTGAGGAGAGGGAATTGAAGGGGATAAGAGAAGAGAAAGTAGGAGAGCATCCAGAGAGCTTCTAGCCAAGTTTATCAAAGAAATTGAATATTTATTCAGCATCGCTCCCTGGGGGTGTAGAAAAAGTGACTAGTGCTCTGTTCTGAGGGTAGAGCCGATGTAGTACAGAAGCGGCCCAGCTAAGTCTGTGGTGTGGCTTGCTCTCTGCTGTGTGCTCCCCCAACACTGAGTTTCTGCCAGCAGACAGTGTGATTACTTACCTACCAGCCTATCTTCCATCCAATACCAACCGTCTCATTTTCTGCCTACTCTGTTGTGCTGTAAACTCACTCATCCTTGCTCATCCTCATCCCCACCCCTTGTGAGTGACTTTGTGAATGACCATTGCAAGGAACCAGGAGATATATGCTGCACACAGTGTTGATGGCTGGAAGAAGAAGTATTGCACTAATAAGTAACAAATGGGTAAGGTTAACCAACTGTTTGGAATGAGGAACAGCCTCTCCCAGCATTAAGACGTCCATGATACCACACCATGACATCAGTGAGTAGATGCCCCAGACAGGTGGCTCTGAGGAGCTCACTTAGAGTTTATAACCGACTTCTCATGAATTACTCAAAAGGAAAGGATTGCATGCAGAAGGAGAATACAAACACGCCAATTGCCATGCCATTCAGCACACTCAAACCCTTGGTTGACTTTGCAGACTCTATTGTCTCTATCATCTCTTTGAACACCAGTAAAGCAAGCAGGCAGGTCTCAAAGCTCATAAAAACTTCTATCAGAAGTTCAGAAAGGAGTCTGCACCAGTGCTAGCCACCAGTGCTGTACCCAGCCCTGTGGTCCTGGACAGCAACCAGTCTGGTATCCCGACCAAGTTTGGAATGGCCCCGCCCAATAGTGGGTCAGTCCATTCCAGTTTAGACAAAAGCAGCGTCAAAACTCCCGAAGGGGATAACTGTGAGTCTGAGGCCGGTATAGTCAGTCAAAAAGTACAGGTACAAGTACAAACTCCAGTCAGGTCTCATCGTAAAGCAAGTAACTCACTCCACACTGCAAATAAACAATGTAAAAAGTGCAAGTACCACTACAGGATTTGTGAATACTGGGAAGAGGGGTAAATCCCCAAAAAAGAAAAGGACCAATTTTACCTTCCCAGTATACTCACTAAAGTGGTTGTTTGCTAACCCTAAGGGACATAACAGTGGTCTGGCCCCCAGTGGTATCTCAGCTAATACAGACATTGTAGAGAGTGTGACTACCTGAGAACTAACGCCTAAACACTCTGCTGGAGGCTCAAAGGATAACAGTGATGCAAATCATATCATACACCCCAAAAAAGACACTGCCTTGCTGTGGAATGAATACCATGGTCCATCCATCTGAAAGTGAATGAAAAAGCATCTAGTGCAAGCTAAATGGAAACGGAAACCTAAAAGGAAAAGTTGACCTGCAAAAGAATCTGTTGAAGTGCCCCAGTTGGCAGGGGTACCAGTCCGGGGAACAATGATGATCATTGTGCAAGGCCTGGGTTCTGATCAGACCGGGTGCTCGGTCACCAGTACCACAGGGGGATGTGGGCCAGTACCCAAACGTAATCCGCTGGCCCCGATTTTCATGAAACCAGGCAGCAATGCCGGGGGCCAAATGTTAAACAAGGGGCATATACCAGAAAACACCAAATTGATTGGTTGGAAAGTGTCTGACTGCTGCCTTGAGTTCATTTACTTTTTTCCAGACATTGGCTCTGCAAAGCCCCTAAACAGGTCTCGTTTGTTAGACCTTTTCTACGCAATCCCTGAGCCAAGAGTGGTCACTTAAGGTGACTTGAGGATAGCAAGACTGATTAAGCATAAATTTGGGCCAAGCTCAAGAGGGAACAATGTCCAATCCTCCAAGGTTGAATTTGCACTGCCCTGCATCACCAAATGGTGCTCAGTCACTTAGATGACTTTAATATTATGGGGGGTCGATGTTTTGCCTTGCCCAGGCCTTGGCCGAGAAAAAGAAGCAGCTCTATCAAGACATTATTGGCCCACATGGTGCCTTCTGCACATGAGTGCCTTTCAACTCACAGACCATCAGAGGGGGTGTCGAGGAGTGACCTATCCATAATTAATGGAGTAGTCCCCGAGAACTTGCACATAACTGAAAGGAAATGGCCACTAAAACAGAGAATAAGGATTGGCTGAATTTCATAGAGCAATATGCAATATGTTGTTTCCAGGAAGCATGGGCACCTGAGAGTATCAGTGTAAATGGGTTCCTAGAATTTAGCACTCAGGCCGTTCACCCCAGGAAGGGGCACCCTGTGGGAGGGCTAAATGGGTGGGTTTCATGCAAATTGAAAGGCAGGTTAGACCAACTGGGGGTAGCGAATCTGTCGTCCAATGTACAACATGTGAGGATTTGGTTCTTGGGCCCCGAAGGTGATGTCGATGACATCCTGAATCTATACAGCCCACTGGGGTGGTCATCTGAAGTCTATGCAATATTAGGGAATTGTATTTCTTATATCAGTAGTTTCAGGGAGGATGTGAAAACTGTAAAGTGATTGAGGAGAATAAAGGGGGAAGTACTTGGTATTGATTTTAACACACAACCATCTGATGCTATCAAAAATACAAAGGTTCTAATGGAAGACCGCTGACTAGGAATTCCAGAATCAGCCATGTGTAGTTTTAAAACCACCAAAAAGGGTGGTGCAGTCTCTGACTTTTTTATAAGCTACCAGCTGTGCTTTATTAATGATCGCACCCCCTCTGACAGTACTGCAATGACAACTTTCGATAATGGGATCAGCCAGTCATTAACTAACTATATTATAGTCAGCACGGAGTGGTGGGAATGCGTGCATGACATGACAGTTGTCAGAAGAGTGGAGAGTGATTACGACCCAGTAACACTCTGTCTGAAGCTGTCTGAGAGGTGGTGGGCCACTGGGAAAAGCCAAGGGAGGGGATATATGAGCATGTGATCACCCCAACAAATAGCAGGGGGAGAATATGATGGAACAGCGAGAAGTATCTATCTGAACTCCCCCTTCTAGATTGCATAATGGTCAAGTACGGAGCTATAATTCTGAACCCCCTGTCGGATGATGGGGAAATTTTAGCAGCCCATGACGAGGAGGTAAATGAATTGAAGGCTCTATGGTCTAAGTCCATAGGTCCAAAACCGACAGCTCTAATAGAGAAAGACAGCATGTAGGGGTCATCTGGTATGATTAAGAATGCTCTAGAATGAAGAGAGCTCTTTCATTTGCCCTAGTGGGACGACACTGTAGCCGCCAGAATGAATTATTACTTTGAGAGTGTATCGGCGAGTATAAACGCCTTCTAAAATTTAAGAAATCATTACATCAACAGGCACTATGGTCAGAACTGAGGGAGGCTTCGCACTGCAAAAAATACTAAAAGATACTGGGAACTGGGAACACAGGTGAAGAAGGGGCAGTAAATATTGTTGAAACCCATATTAGTCCACCTATGTGGATCAGTCTCTTTAGTACTCTATACTGAGTCAACCCCATAGGCCAGTATGGCGTCGATCTGGAGCGGGAGGATCTTAGTATGGGGATGTGTGCAATTGACATCCTAGTGCCAGAGGTGAAAAGAGCTTTGAATACTATGAAGAAACACAAGGCACCAGGCCCAGACTGTGTACCCATTGATATTTACCATAAGGAGCCTCACATGTGGGCCAGTGTTCTTGCTTTAGTGTTTAATTCGGCACTCGCTGGCAATGCTGATCAGCAATTATAGTACCAATCCACAAGAAGGATGATTGGGGAAATCCCTTGAATTATCGCCCCAATCTCCCTCCAAGATGGGGCCAGCAAAGTCTTGGGGAAAGTTCTGCTGAAATGTCTCTAGGATTTGTGTGGGCGCACATAACATCATGATAGAAGTGCATGCCGGTGCGAACAGGGACCATTGACTAGGCTCTCCGACTGTATATGATCTCATGTAAATTCACAGTTGTCAAAAAGTCAACATTCTATTTAATATTGTTAACCTCAAAGCAGCTATTGATTTAGTTAACAGAGTGAAGCTGTGGAAATCTTTGGTCGACCTAGGAGTTGATACCATGCTGGTAATGGCTAGAAAGGCTCTTCACACAATGAACATGGCTAGAGTTAGGTATAGCCTGGGTGGGGAGTGTACTGAACCTTTCCTGGTAGAAAAGGGCATCCGCCAAAGGTGTGTACTGGTGCCCTTACTTTTCAGCCTTTTCCTAAATGATGTGGAGGCCTACCTGGCAGAAGATCCTTTGGCCATTCCCCCCAAAGCCGTTAGGGGGGGTACCGATATTATTATACGAGGATGATGGTGCGAACAGAAAATGCCACCCACCGGCTGCTAAAGCGATTTGAGGAATACTGCGATAAGAAATCACTGACAATTAACAACAGTAAAACGAAGAGCATAGTATTGAGGCCATCCACCACATTCAAGCGGAAGCCCATGATTGATGGTGTGCCCTGCCCTTAGACTCCGTTAAGCAGTTCGACTACCTGGGAATTCAATTTTCAGAGAATCTGCAGTGGGGTAGTCACACACTGAATGCAACAATGGTCCTGAAACAATTGGCAGGGGCAGTACTGAAGTTTAGATAACATCTGGTGCTAGAAACATTAGTGTTAGTCTGCAAATATATAAGCAAAGGGCGGTGGTGGTTATTCTCTATGGGGCAGAGCTAATGGGGTACGCGAATGTACGATCTCTTCAAGTAGCTGAGCATAACTTCCTAAGAGTTCTACTTGGGCAGGAGCCAGGCACCCCCTTACTGGTTCTCTATGCGGAGCCCAATATTATCCCTATATTGGAAATAGTAGGCTCAGGCCAGTCCTTTATTGGGTTAGGCTGATAAGAAATCCTAAGTCAGTAACATGCTTGCAATCCCTCGAAGAAGTCACTTCCAGGGGTGTGTGTGGGGGAATACATGGTCGTTTCATGCACAGAATATTCTGTCTGAGCTGCAGTTGGAGTCACTGTGAGCAGATCCCAGCAGAGTGAGGCATGACACAGCAGAGAGGATTAAAGATCAGTACTTCGAACACATTCAGACAAGGAAGCACCAGACGCTGAGGCCAGGATCTATTATTAGTAATTATTTCAGCAACGCCTATGGTTTCCCCTACACTGGGTATTTGGATACTATATATCCCGAACTCAAGCGAACACTGTATGTAAAATACAGACTGGATATCTTGCAGACAAGATTTTGCTTAATTCGTAGCCACAGTCTTGCTGCTGGTTCTGTCCATTGTGACTGTAGTCTGGGAGGGTTAGACAACTTAACCCATTTTCTTTTGCTCAGTAAAAAATAGTACTCTCCACGATGGCGATGGCTCCTTCCCCTTTTTAAAATTCATGGGGTTGGATGTGTCAAATCAGCATTGGCGCTCTGTATCATGCAGGATGACATGTATGTTGTTAATTCGGGGGCAACATTTCTATGGGTTGCATGGCCCCGTTTGAGAGAGCTACCCATTTCGTTAGGCATTAGTTATGCATATATCCCACGGGAAATTAAGCACGCTGTATGCAGCAATTGTTGTTCAAACTATATGCCCTCCCAATGTTCTCTCATATTCCACCCTGAGAAAGTTGGCAAATTAACTGATTGTTTTTATTGGATAGGAGTTTGGATGCTTGAATAGCTTTATACCACTTGCTTGATGGTACTGTTTATGCGTCCTGTCACATTAACTGACCGTATTTACTGGTTATCAACTTAGCGCTCAAATGGTGTTAAGCATATGGTACTGAACATGCCTTTTAGGAAGTAAGATTCTGACTGAACCATATATGTTTTACAATTTTTAAGCATTTGTGTTTTTTGCACATCTGATTAATTTGTTCATTGTTTGCACTGGAACTGAATAGAGCTCCAATTGTTATTATATCCTCTGATAATTGTATTGTATATGTATGTGTTCCTTGCACTTGCACTTTTTATACATCAGATGATCGGTTATCATCAGAATGGTATGGAATATAGTGCCTAGATGGTCATCAGATTCATTGTTTCCTCCTGAATGGTATGGAATACATATAGTGCCTAGATGGTTAACAGATTAAAAGAATGGTATGGAATGCAGTGCTTGCATGCTATTGTGCTGCTCAGTTTATTGCACTGTATGTGTTTTAAAGAAGTGTGATTTCTATATTTAATTGTATTTAAATTATAATTTTAATTATTGTAAGGCTGACAGCTGAAAGAACAAATAAATAAATTTGTAAAGTTATAGTTATAACTTACATTTTTTATCTATGCACCACCTTCGAATTAAAATAAGCCATAGTTATAATTTAAATTTAAAATTTGTGCACCAAATTACTAAAAGTCGCACACCTCCGTACACAGTGTTGTCACCTCGCTCGCCACACTACATTAACTATAGCTTGCCCCTTCTCCATGCACTGGTTATACCCTTGCATATTATGTAAGTTATAGCATGGGAAATCATAGCATTCTTAACAACAGACAGCTATGACATCTGAAGTCACATGATTTGTCAGAACAGTGCATGGTAGGGTGCCTTGATCACCGCCTTGATCACTATAAGCACTACTGTGAGAGAACTGCATTTTCTGTGTCGTCGCTGATGCCCGTTCTTGGATATGTGTGTGTGTAAACAATTAAAACAAATAAAATACAACATTTATTTTTTCTAACAATTTATAAGCTTAGATTTTTCGATACAAATTGTAGATGTTTTCTATATCACTGATCCAAAAATGAGCTAAGACTCAACCTACTAGGACTACATTTTCCATAATGGTTATTTTTTAAGTAACATTCAGCATGGAATGCCTTTATGACTTCTTAAGACAAAAGTGTAATTACATTACTTATTTTGGAAAAATAAATCTAGACATTTATCATAAATGGAAGTTTGGATTTAACCTACCTGTACTTGGAGCTGATGTGTAAATTGATGAAGCTCTTGACACTGCCTCTGGCTGCAAAGTGGGTTCAAATAATTGTTTAATTGGAGATAGAGGTGCATAAGAGCTGAGTTATCTGTCTGTTGCTGTAGCCTCCTGTTTTGTGTTGGCAAGTTTGCTTTGATCCGGTACCTTAGGTCATACTCACACCTCATTATCTTTGATACACCTCTTTTGGTGACCTTCCACATCATTGACACTTTCTTGGGTACACCACAAAATATTTTTTGGGTTGCCTTTAAAATTGTTAGTGAGACTTTTACAAATAATTTCTAATATGAAACCACCCATTATTTCACTAAATGTTATTGTTCTTTTCCTTTTCCCCATAAACTCATCTAGTAGTTCGTGGCTTGCCATTTTGCTCTCTTCTAAGGATGAAGAGAAGAAATCCAAAGTTGTGCTCTTCTCCCAGACTGTAAATAAATGGTTCTGATGCACTTCAGGGTCTGTGATGTCATCATTCACTGCTGCTGCAACATTCACAATTTGTGACTTATGATTCGTAATTTGCAATAAACACAGAATCTCACATTTGAAATATTAAGGGCCAGATGTACGACCATGTTATGTTGCGAGTTGCAAATTGCGCTCAATTGCAGGTCGCAATTTGCGACTCGCAAAATGACATGTACAACAGTGTCAGAGACACTGTTGGCGATTCTCAATGGGGTCGCAAATTGCATGCCTCATCAATATTCATGAGGGACTCGCAATTTGAGACCCCATTGAGAATGGCTGGCCCTCCCAGGTATGGTGGCTTGCTGGGCTCAGCAGACCTCCATGTCTGGGACTGCTTTTAAATAAAGCAGATTTTTTTTTAAATGCAGCCCGTTTTCCTTAAAGGAAAACGGGCTGCATTTTTTTAAAAAAATGAAACGTTTTTGTTCCTTTTTTTTAAGGCAGGTAGTGGTCCCTGGGACCACTGCCTGCCCCTAAAAAATATTTCCCCCTGCATTTGCAAAGGTGAAGGGGTCCCCTGGGGACCCCTTCCCATTTGTGAGTGCATTACCATCCTCTTGAAGAGTGCAGTAAATTGCCAGTGTTTTGCGAAAGCAATTGCGGTTGCAAAACATTCATACATGGGGTAGCGAGTCGCAATTAGGAAGGGACGTCCTTGGAACGCCCCTTCCTAATTGCGAGTCGCAAATCCTATTTAGCAAGTCGCAATTAAATTGCGACTCGCTAAATAGGCTTTGTACATGGCCCTGTAGGTTTTTGCATGCGCAAACGGTTCGCAAACCCGTTTGCGCATGCAAAAACGGGTCGTACAGCTGGCTCTGAGTGAATATTAAGAAATCACAATTTGCTAATGCTGACATTTTGTATATAGTATATTGTGATTTGGAAATTACAGTTTGTTCAATATCTCTTTTTCCAATTACCAAATTAAAGATTTAATACATAATGCCCTCGGCACTTTAGTCTTCATCAATTGTGAGAAAGAGTAGTAAAAGCAACATATCACATCTGACCCCAGCTGTCATATGTGATCATCTTGCATTTAGACATGCCAACATAGATTGTTCTTAAGGGAGAATGTATTGAATGAAATTCTGAGGCAATGTGGGGTTTTGATAAATCTGTTTCCATTGTTGGCCACTGGTGGTGGGCAATGATTCCAAAGATATTCTGGAGGAGAACTCCATAGCACTGAATATGTCACTTAGAAGGTTGCATTCTCAGATTCACAGTTGGACCTAAAGAGTGCAGTTCATCCCTCACAGGATGTTATACAATACAGGGATAAAGTCACCATTTCTGAACAAGGAACACGTTTTTTGACACACTACTGTCTTTTGCTGGAACAGTAGTGTTATGTACCATGGATGGATGACAGTGTCTATCTTCACCTTGTTCCAATTGGACAGTTTATTTTAAAGAGGTCATGCATGGAACTGTGTATGCCTCCCCCCATCTTGAAGCAGGGAGGGGATGGTAGTTTTTGGATGTAGGACATTGATCCATACTTATTAATGTGTGCCCTACCAGGAAGGTCCCAGACACATTGAGAGGGATTGTGCTTGGGCATTTAAGAATGTTTTCTGTGTCCTACACCAAACTATGGGTGTTCAATGGCAGTTTGGGCATTTGTGTACAATAATCTTTTTCTGGAATAGTCAAATATGACAACAGTTCATACAAGTGTGTTGGAGCTGGTAAGCTAGGACCTGAATAAATATTACCTTTGAGTTCTTATAGAACCAAACAAATGGGTATGGAAATGTATAAGTTGTTTATTGTTGAACCATGAATTTAGATGTGCGGTTAGGAGAATCATTAGGGTTATGGAATTTGTATGAATGATAAACAGAATTATTTGGCTGTATGCAGAGAAACGTTTTACAGGGTGTTTCTGGGTTGTATGTCGAAAAGCATTTGCTTTCTTGTCTTACCAGTCCACAGCCTACTTAGAGAGAAAAGCGTGTTGCAAATATTAACCCCCTTAATTGAACATAAGAAGTGCCCGTTACTACTACTTCAAGAATCATGCAAGTCGAAAATTCTTTCCATATATTACAAACATGTTTTGAAACAATGCTGTGGGGATTATAAATGATCTGTGCTGTTAATTAACAAACCCACTCCGAATATATATTTTAATTAATATGAAATTTGCCCTGCATGTTGTCACATATTTTCTGGGTTATTTAATCAAAAAAGGATTCCAGATACTTCTAATTCCAGCAAACAGCACTTACTCAATCTTGTTGCAACGTCAGGTTGTCTGACCTTGGAAGCAGTGAGAAAATATTTTTTATACATGGACCAAAGAGTCTTGAACATTCTATTTCCAGTCAGCAGTAAACTTTCCTTTGATAAAAGTCATTCTCAAAGTGTATTTTGCTCATTCCAAAAATGTTTTATTTTGCTTTGAATGTGTGAAATTACATCTTTGTTGGTAAGATTGTCTCTGCTTTGAATAAGTATTAAAAGGGGTCTACGGTGCCTGATACAAAAGAGGAATATTAGCAATGACTAAAATGCATAAACCAAGGGGCATATCAGCAAGACGGCGCTATGAAATTATCGCCGCTTTTGCGTCCGTTTTCGGGCGAAAAGCGGCCATAATTTCATCGCCGTATCAGCAAAGACACGCTATCGCGTGTTTTGCTGATTTAGCGCCCCTTACAACAACGCCCAGCTTTGCATCTCTAATGAGATGCAAAGTGGGCGTTCGTGTCAAAATAACTGGAGAAATGTCGCTAACCGACATTTCTCCAATTATCAAGCTGCACGCAAACAAGCAGAGCGATAAGAAAAGTAGCGATAACCACAGTTATCGCTACTTTCCTTATGCCTGCTTGTAATCTGACTTAGCCATGTAATCCAATGGGAGGTGGATTACATGGCTAAAACCACCCTGCCCTATCAGCAAGGTATCGCTGGTCGCAGTGCAATTATAGCTGGATTTCCAGTGATAATCACACTGTTTTCCAGCTAACGTATGGATTCCTATCGCTTGGGAGATAAGCGTTGCTGATAGCACGCTATCTCCACGATAGAATCCAGCCTTAGCCTGCGATAATTATCCTCGCGCTAAAAGCGCTGAGCGATAATTATCGCAGGCCCTTGCTGATATGCCCCCAAATTCTTTCATACAGAAAATGACAAACAGCTATGTAGAAATACATTTCAGAGGTAACAAAGCAAGTAAACGTTGTCTATAGTAACACATTTCTTTTTTCCTTAATTGACCAGTGCATTTTCATTAGATGTTATACTCCAGATAGGAGAGAGGGGAGAAATTCAGATTATTTATGTATGTATTATTTATTTAATTGTATGCAGGCAGGAAAGAACATCTGTTGGGGGATCACATAGCTGAACGGCAATAATCAAACAAAAGGCCTTTATGAGGGAAAACATCAGTAGCAATTACAACCACAGAGACTGAAAAAGTGTAACTGGGATTAGAGACCCAAATCAAGAAAGGTTTTGCAAAGGTGGACAAGGAGTGTGAGAGATGAAGAGAAAGAAAAACCCGTAGGTGGTCGATTCACAAAGGCGTGTATGGGTACATGAAGTTGCACTAGAAAAGTACTCCTTCACTGACTCATTGCCTTCGTGAATCGGCTCCAGAATATCCAATTCCTCTTTTCTGTTTATACTACTCTATGTAAATATTCTCTGAATAATGTAATTTTAGATGTTTTAGAGTCAATTCACCAAGCCATTTTAGAGTTTGCGAAGTAGAACTACATGAATACTATTCCACATGGTCATAAATAGTTTGTGTGTGTGTCACCTAAGTATACGTATTGCTTTATAGTTACCATTATTACGGTCCTTTTAATGTGACGCTGAATTTCCCAAACACACACAACCCCACTAATATTTCGAGCTTTACTCTACTTTGATATTGCACCCTTGTTCATAATTCTTCCCGTTTAGTGATGTTCTAACCTTTTAAGCATGTTTGTGATATTTAGAAATTACGGCCAGTGATAATTCACTAAATTCAGCCATTTTTAAAACGGAAAAAACAAATATCAAAATGGGAAAATGGAAATAATGGCATGGATATTACCTTAAATGCAAGTTGTCATAACTTTGGCAACTTTTCTTATGATCTGGTACTGTTTTCTATAATGCATGTTTGCCACTACACTGCCCTCCAGGCACTTGACTGAGTTATGTTCAAAATAAAAAAGTCTTTGCTGCTTTCTTCAAGGGCAACTGGTTTTGGATGGCTGCAAAGGCCAGAGGGTTCTTGTTCAAAACACACGCTGCCTGTATTCAGCATGGTTATCAATAAGGGACAGTCAGGGCTTACAGCTCCTCCAGAAACAAGCTGGGAAGGAGCTGACAGAAGCATGCGAAAAGAAGGATTGTACCCTCTTTTGGAAGATTATTAACAGCCCCTGCTATACAGACCCAGAGAAGCCAGGACTAGTTCATAATATCACTCCAGAACAGTGGAAGGATCACTTTGAGGGTGTGTATAGCCATGGTTATAGCGATGAACCTATTATGGTCGACATTTCTCCATCTAGTATTGGAGCTATTTCTTTTAGTCTTGATGAGGTGAGACTGGGCATCGAGGGTTTATCACGGAACAAGGTCCCTGGTCCGGATGGGATCCCTCCAGACCTTTTTTGCAACAATACACAGGTCTGGGTCCCAGTCTTAACCAGGGTTTTAAATACCGCCGTGAGGACAATAATGCCCTCCTCGTGGTCCTTGGCAATCATTGTCCCGATCTTCAAGAAAGGGGGCAGGGACAATCCTCACTGCTACCGCCCTATATCACTTATTGATGCCACAGTTAAAATCCTCGGACGAGTGCTATTAAACAGGCTTTCTATCTGGGCGGACACTAACCAAGTCATTTCAGAGGTACATATGGGTTTCGCATAGGTAGGTCAACTACGGACCAATGCCTAAACCTTTATCGTTTTATAGCGAAATATACAATAGCTAAGCCTGGAGCTCTTTTCTTGGGTTTTATGGACCTTACTGCAGCGTTTGATCGGGTGAACTGCCGTAAACTTTGGGCGATGTTGGGTGACCTTGGGGTTGACCCTGCGATTATAAAAGTCTTAATGACCTTACATTTTAATTCTACTGCTGCAGTTAGATACACTCAGGAAGGGAATGTGACTGATCCTTTTAAATGTCCTAGAGGGGTAAGACAGGGGTGTATATTGGCCCCATTTTTATTCACGTTATATATTAATGGGCTGGAAGCGTCCTTGAGTGCATTACAGGCTGAGACCCCCAGAATAGGCAGAAGATCTGTTCCAGTCTTGTTGTACGCAGATGATGCGGTATTGCTAGCATGAACTCCTAGAGGCTTGCAGGTTTTATTGGATGGTTTTGTGGCCTTCATGAGTGGGTTGGAATTTGGCAAGCAGATCACGAGGAACAATACCTACAAAGTAAGTACTCATAGGTTAGTGAAGGTCCCGGCCTTTTCCTATTTAGGTATCTTATTTGATGATAAGCTTAATTTTAAACTTTTGCAGGAGGGGAAGACTCTAGAGATGAGAAAATCAATGGGAGCAATCGCAAATTATGCACATAGACTGGGTACATGGTCACCGGGGGTAATAGTAAAACTGTATAATTCTTTCTGCATTTCAAAGGCGCTATAAGGTAGTGAGGTATGGGGTTATGCAGCGGCTAACACTCTCCAAACCACAGAAAATAAATACCTCAGAAGAATTTTGAAAGTGCCCCAGGGTATTGCTGCGTATACAGTACATGAAGAATTAGGAATTAAGTATATAATAGACTGGGTGGCGGTTAAACCATTGTTATGTGGGGTGAAGATTTGGACAAGCCAGGAGGCGGGTTTTAATCAATTAGTGATTGAGGATTGCCTCTCACTTGATCATGGTTTAAAAACCCCGTGGTTAAAATATGTTAAGGATACCCTCACGGTCCTAGGCAGAGCAGGTGTCTTTACACAACGTGACACAATGAAATCACAGGATAAGCTTAGAGTGAAAGAATTATTTTTTAAGCACGCCATGGCCTCTAGGGAGGAAAAGGAGCTTAGAAAACGCATGGTAAGAGGGCATGTCCTAGTAAAATCAGTATTGGGTATGGAGAATTATTTATTGATTTTAACAAATGCTTATGATAGATTTTTAATTACACGGTTTAGATTGAACCTGTTACATCATTTATTGGCTTCACCTCCTGGTTTTGTTTACGTATGTAGAAGACAGAGGTCCCTGTGGCTGCGACAATAGGTCTCCACAGGATACCTTACACTTTGCATTTTTATGTAAATATTTTACCTATTCAAGGCGTCTGTTTCTTAAATCCCTTTTAAAAGAAATGAATTTTAGGCATGTCTGTGTCGCCCTACTGTATCTCCAGCTCCTACCCAATGCCCACGCTTTTCTGTGTTGTTAACTTTTTAAGAGCTGCTCTAAATTCTAGATATTCTAGAGGTGACTAAATATGTAGTGGGATTGATTCTGTATACTTCATGCGACAAGCTGGCTCTGACGAATATGCCCAGGATTATATTAGTGGATTCTTCTTTGTGTTGCTTACCCTTTTGTACCCATGACACTGCCCTTGCTAATACTGCTCTCATGGGTCATGAAGGCAGTAGATGGAACAGGAAGTAAATAGAGCCTAGATTATTTTCTATAGATCCTTTCCTTAACTTCTCCTTAACATACAGGAGGCCGTAGAGGCGTTATGAGTAAGATAAAGGGTCAACCAATTAATATTAGTGAGTGTAATTTATCCCAGCAGTTTGGTAGTGAGTATTTCATCCCTTCTGTATTCTCTTTTTGTACATGGGGATGATGTCCTAAAGTGCTTCTGAAGTCCTTGGGAAAGGTAGCAAATGCACAATGCAGGGTAAGAATGGACAGAAACAAGTAATGTATTTCACCATTCTGTGTGTACTGCTGGAGTTTCAATAAATATAGACACAAATCTAAATAAACAAATTGTATTTAGTGTGTAAAAAAGGAAAAGTATTCACAATAGGTAGAAGCCTGCCCTCATGACTAACCATTTTGGGCTGGAAACATGACCATTATGCTATTACCTGTTTAAGAAACCAAATGTTAAGCTAGGGGCGAGAGAGGTCAAAATCTTGATGTAAGTTGTGACAATGCCCCCACAAAGACAAAAAATTCTCTTTCCTATTACATAAACTGACCTCTAGCAAAATCCGTTACAAATCCGTGGTAGCTGGACAAGCAGAAAGGTTACCCTTAGACAAATGTACATAGTAAATGTGTGACAAGTTACAGCTATGAAAATAAGGAAAAGAAATAGTACAACTAAGTCAATTAAAATGACATGACTTTAATAGTTAAATGGTAACAACAATCAGGAAAACCTGTTGTAGAGATCCAAAGTTATAACAAAAAAATTAACTGGGTTCTTTTGGATCAAAGTAGCTCTTTTTTGTTTGAATTGTTTCCTCAAAAAGGCCACAAGTGAGCAACAATGTATTCATTTTTTAACACTCAAAGACAGCAATGTGCCTAACAGCTTACTTACCAAACAAAACAATGGTTTTAGCAAAGATGCTTCTACAAAATAGAGAACCAATTCACAAAGACATTTAGGAGCCCATGAAGTAGTACTACAGGCTTATTACTTCACAAACTCATAAATGCCTTAGTGAATTTGCCCAGAAATATCCTACTGCCTGTTAATAAAAGTTTAAAAATAATACAGTATTTTCTATTTGTACTAACAGAAAGGAATACTCCTAGAACAGTCCCATTTGATTTCAGTGTCAGATATTTTGAGAAAAACTGTCCTGATCTGTACTAAAGGCTCACATTTACCCTCTTGTGTTTCTTTGTAGCATAAAGTCTGAACTCACAAGTCCTGAAGTCATCCAGCAAAGGAAACTCATGTGGTACACTCTGAACATGGGTGCCACTTGGCGAAAGTCTTTGCGTTTCTGGAGGATGTATTACATCTGAATGTAAATTCAGGAACTATGTTTTGCACAAGGCCACAGAATTCTCATGATGTTTAGAAATGTCGGAGGCCATCGTAAAGCTATAACTTATACGTTCTGCATGGTTCAGTGTGTCCATGCAAGGCAATTGAGATACTGTGTAGTGCAGCCAGGACCTACGTACCAGACCATGTGAAAACCTTGAAGATTGTTTTCCCTTTAGAAAGCATCATTGGTAATTGAAAGAGAATGCAGAGAAGAAGCCTAAAAAAGTAAGTCATATTTTGAATACAAATTTGAATAGTCAAAATATTGAATCACATTTTTGATGTACATTTGTAAGCTACGTGAGGAGAAAAAAGGATCTTCAACAACTTTAAGAAAACTGTTTATATTTCATGATGGACTTGTTAGTACTTAAGCTAGAGGTGTATGCTTAGGAAAGTTATTTATTGGTACCAGTATGAACTACATGATCCTGATGAATGTTTGTTTATATTTCACCTTTAAGAAACAACTTTTATTGTGTCTCAGAAGCAGAGAGTGTATACTCCAAAACTGGAAGTAGTTGACTAACCAGAGAAAGAGTGATGTTTATGAAAACACAAGTAGCATAAAATTACCTAACCATTGTTTATGTTTTAGTTCAAGAGTGGTTAGAGTTCTGCCAATATTCTAGAGAGTCTAAAGTATAGAGATATTTGGGTTGTATATACTTTCTATTAGCAAGGATTTCATGAGTTTGCACAGAGGTATGCTATGTAAAGATAGAAAACTAGTTTCTAAATATTCACAATGACCCAAGTAAATGATAGCACCCAGCAGAGTCACAAGTGAGAGTGGTGATTTCCATTGTCTCTGCTTTATTTCTTACCCCATTGTCCTTTCACCGGGTTTACTGCTAACCATCAATATCCCTTCTGTGATTAGCTGGCAATGGATTTGTAGAAGTGTGCAACAGTTTATTCGATATGGAATTCAAGTTAGTGCATTCTGACACCATTTCACAAAGACATTTAAGAGTACATGAAGTAGTACTCCACTAGTTCTATTTAATGTATGCATGAATGCCTTTGTGAATTAGCCCCTACTAATGTTTTGCATTCTAGAAGCATTACGCCTTCATATTAAAAAGTACCTTGATGGAGCTTGTCCAACTCATTAGGACTGCGTATTCGGATTCCAAACCATAGCTTGCAGTTGCATGGGTCTCAGCACAAGCCCAATTTATGGCCACAGAAAAAAGTCCTGTTATAACTACATCCTGGAATGTCTCCTAAGCAGCAAGAGCTTACTTTGTCAAAGGGCCTACTGCACCCCCAGGCAAGTACTACAGATGGCAATCAGTAGAAAAGTCATGCTGTGGCTGGTTCACTGTCTTTCTTTCTGGGCATAGACAAATTTCACAGCCTCCATCACCTTCTACACTATCCAGTTTCAGGTGAGAGATTCCACATGGACTGCAAGCTTCAGGTACACATTGCCAAACAGGCAAAGTAGGCACCGTCCTATGCTCCCCACTTCTTTTAGGGACCCCACGACAACAGGTCAAAATAATATTGATTTCATCTTGAAAGAAAATTACAATCAAGCTTTCTTAAATATTGTTTCCAAAAGATAGAAAAAAATGAATCAACTGAAAGAAACAAAAACTTTACATTAAAGACTCCATAGAGAAAATACTGTGTTAATGTAATGTACCCATTAACAACTTAAAGTACATAAACCAGAGACATCAGATTCACATAACAGTTTGTCTCCTAAATGCTCATCTTCTGGCAGCTGTCAGTATGTAAAAAAAATCCAGAGTATTGGGTATTTGGAGATAATTTGCCAAGGGGGCCCTGAAATTTCACAGGGTTTAATCCAGCATTGGCAAGCTTCATTATTGGAATTGTCAGGACCTGGACTTCTATGTCATTGGGAGTCGGCAAGAGTCTAGTGCCACTAAATAAAGGTGGATGTCCAAATCTGTTGCCTCTCTCTTCATTATTCAGGCAGAAAGACAGTAATCATTCTGAGTGGCATGTAGAAAAGTAATTTGTGTTCATCTGAACCAGATAGTTCTCTCCTTGGGAAGGCCATGCAGGAGATTTTTTAAAAATGTTTAATAGGTGTGTCATTGGTGACAATCTCCATGAAAGTAAAGTTCTCACACTTTCTCTGCCCAGTAGTGGGTGCTACCAGACATGGGTGGTGGGGCAGGGGGGGAATTAAGAAAAAAAGCCACCTACCTTGAAATGGACTGCCTCTGCCTCTCCCCATCCTCATCATATTCCTTCTTCCTTTCTCTAGTCCCGACAGCAGGAAGCAGCAGGAAGCATCCGGGCTCCCAAGCTCCCCTAAGCCAATCACAAAGCTGCAATGCAATGTAATTTAGTTCACTGCTACAAACTAAATACAAACACCAACATAGACTGTGAGTAAGTAAAATGTGATAGCAAGTTTTTTGAGGTGCAAGGTTCCGTGCACCCTCGTACTAAATCTAGATAGTCATAATCTGGCAAAGACACTCTTTTACATTTGCACAGGACATGAAAATACTTCGTTAAAACAGTACAGAAAAACATAATACAGTCTGGTTATCCTACGTTGTTGTTAAGCCTAGGAACCATTTCAATAACCAAAAGATATTATAAATAAACAGTGCACAATCATAAAACAATATTCTTCACATCACAAGGTTTATGTTAGGGTTCTATCCAAATTGCTAATGCAGCGCCCTGCTAAAACATGTAAAATTATCCCTACTCTATTTATAAAGTGCTATTGATGATATTTAGAACAAACGTGTCCATCTCTAGTAAAACATCATAGGTCCACTCTAAAACTCTAAAAAACATTTTAGGAGCCAAATACAGAGAGTTACATTTTTCTTTTATACAATACGATCACCTTTAGCAATGGTAGAACTTATCATGAAATGTATCCTCCCTTGATGGCGCCAATCGCCTGGAGTCAGCGGAATTAAGTAGGGTTTAAAGGATAAGGTGCTAATGAGTTGGAAGCTCCATAAAAATCCAGATAAAAAATATCAAATTAAGATTTTATATGTCAATATGGGTGAAAAGTAACTTTAACCATACTCATTTAGAGATGGAAGGAGCTGTAAAATTTGAAGAGACCCTACATGCTGGAGACATATTAGAGACATACCCACCTCCTGGGTTATCCCGACACCTATGTAGAAACCCCTTATTTACTTCATACCACATTGGATTCCAACTACCTGACTTACTTCCAGTCTCAATTATGTATTTGTCTGTATATCATATTGTTAGAATAGAAAAATTCATGTTTGCGCATTGTTCTATGTATGTTAGCATTCGCTGCGCCATTTTCTATGTCGGCGTCATTTTGAGTTATAATCGAAACTTATTTTTCGCTATTTCCGAGAAAAGGCCTCTGTTGAGTTGTGTTTCTCCAAGGTTAAGTTTTGCTTCACTAATGAATACATGTTCTTATTAGCGCATACCTTTCCCTTTAGATAGAGGCCTTCTCCCACTTGTCTAGTGGCGGGCATGGGCAGAGCGACCTTGAGTAGTAGATAGTGTGTGCCCGGCCTTCGAATCAAAGCTTATTTTATGTACTTCACTGTTTTGCTGCATCTGCTTGGAAAATTCCACAGTGGGCGTGCCTTCATTGGTTTTGAAATGTACATAATGTATCTTTATGCTTGCTGAACTTAGTCCCTCTGCAGCATTCCTAATTGACTGGGCAGACTGGGCTACACTCTGAGTGTACCTGAATAAATACATATTGGTTTGTATTCTCTACTGTCTGACCGACTCTTCATTTGTTATGGAAGGCTGAGAGGTGGTCGTGAGTGACCCGCGTGACCCTAATCAGGCCACTTCCTTCAATATGAAATGTACTATTGTTTCTTCACTGGATATATGCATCACAGTCTATTGTTGCTAAACATATTTGTATGTTTTACTATAAAACAAATAAAATGTTTGGAACAAGAAAAATATTTTTGTCCCGTCTTCCTCCGCAAGAGCCCAACTGTGAAAAATTATATGCTCAAGCTATAAACTATGTGCGGGTATGTATCAGTTTTTAGGACCCTAATTGCATCCTTTCTCCTATATACCAGTTTTAACCACTTTTTGGAACATGAGGTCAAGAATTGAGAATCATTCTAAAAAGATCTTAGGCCTAGTTTAACAAGCCAAGATTCAACATGCCGAAACCATGGGAAGCTGGACGCCTTATCGAACTCCAGTTGTTCCTTCAACCCCTCCCTATAAGGAGAAAGTTACTGCATTGACCAGATTCTCACCCAAGAAAGCAGGGGTCTCCAGACTGCAACATGCTCTATACTCTTGAGGGCTACGTCATAAAAGAAAGCGATAAGAGAAGTACTTCTAAGGATGTGTAAGAGAGAGCTTATAAAAATGTTCTCACCCAAGGTCAACTTATCAACATTGTCAGCCCCTCATAATTCTCCTCCACATAAGGTAGCTGCCTACACATCATACTAGTAAATACATACACCAGAAATCAATTAATTTCACCTGAAACTCATTACATTCAAACCACATAAAAGCAACCCACATTAAAAAAGCAGTTTCTTCTCTTCCAACCCCATACAGCAACCTGGCTGCTGCTTGCCCTATCTGCCTGCACCTTTGCAGTTTACCACCAAAGATGTTGCCTGGCTTGAAGCGGACGCGTAACTTTACCATGGAGGAGACAGAGACAATATATTTGTAGTTCAAAACTACAGCAAATTACATGGCCTGCCACATATCTATTATGACACAGAAGGCAGCCTTATGGCAGCAGTTAGCAGATAGACTCACTGTATTGGGGGAGGACATCCGCACTGTGTGCCATCTAAAACAAGTGGCAGGATGAGAAAAGACGGGTGAAGAAGAAGTTCACTAGGATAGAAGTGGCTAGAGCTCTACCTGGTGGAGAAACTGGAGCCTGTCTCCGTCTCACTCCACTTGAGAAGGATGTCCTCTCTTCTATGCACCCCACCTGTTGCATGGGTTGCCGATGACAGATGAGCATATTGTGATGCCATGTAATACATTAAGCACAAAGATCCATTCCATATGTTAATAAGTATTTTCTCATTAGCAGTTGCGACTATGGAAGGCGCTCCATGTTTGTTTTATAACAGTGATTTGTACTCATATGTGTTTCATTTTATCTATCACACTACAAGTCTGAGAATCCTATGTAAAGCAAAATCAAAGTTCCATTATAATTTTGAGTAAAAGTTGACAATCCTCTACCTGTGACTTGATATTTTAATTATTACTGGCTCATGTAGGTTACCTTGTATGTGTTTCTATCATACTTGCATTGTATATTGTACTACAAAGATATTTTCATATATAAAGGCAGAGTGAATCCATGCACAGGCAGGAGGTAACCTTCAAGGGCCAGGTCAACCACAACCACCTGCAAGAACTAGTAAGTAACGTTGCAAAAAAAAAGTGTGTTACATGTTCTCCTGAACTTTTATACAATCATAAGATGTGTTTTGTCAATTCCATTACTTTTTTCCACATGGAAACTTCACTAGTGTATGGTTGTTTGACATGTTAAGTGTTGTATTTATTTAGAAATGTACTCATATTCTCACAGGCCCTGTGAAGTTGACCCAGCCCCTATCTCAGCCAAGAGTGACTTCTGCTCCTCGTACTGATTTCACAACTAGTCAGGCACCACACTGTGGGTAGATGGAAGACACTGGTAAGTTGCCTTACATGGAGTTTTTTTTATATAGCGTGAACTAGACCAGAAGGTATCAGAACACTTAACATGAGCACCAGTTACGTTACAGACGGACACATTCATTTTTGTTAGGCACAGGGGGATTAAGTGATTTGCCCAGAATCGCAGAATGTTGAGCGTCCCTGCCGAGATCGAACCCGGTTCCCTGGCTCCGAGGTTGACCGCCCTAGCAGTTAGGCCACATACTCTCCCGAGTATTCTCCCCTACATATAACTTCACAAAAGACTATTGATCTGTTTCAATGTATGACATGTTAGCAGTATGTGGTTTCTCAAACATCCCTGTTGTCACCCAGCTCAACATGCATAAATATGGTTTAGAATATTAAAAGCATTCATAGCATGTTATGTAATGCAAGCGTGTGACCCAACATTTCTATTCAAATAACATTTTATTCCCATAATAAGTCATATTGTCTTTTGTAAAGAGGAGTAGCTCTAACAGTTTATAAAGTGTATTTGAGTAACACATGCATTTATTTTAACACTTGAGCGCATTTTCTCAATATATATGTGTTGGTGTCATTACAGCTGCTGTCAAGACACCCCTCGGTCATCTTGAGCACAGACAATACCAAGTCTCAGGGATCAGGAGACATGGTGACAGCAGCAACTATGAGGTAATTGCTTTGGTTTCTGAGTTCTTTTATCATAAGTCCGAGATGAGGAGCTTAATCTTCATAAACTAGATGCGCATCTATTTCAGCTTTTTAACACTTTCTGGTCAATTTGGGACCATCTTGACTTTCACTAAGTCCCTTCCCTTTTTCTTTCCCTTTTATTAGTGACATTATTAGGTCACCTCAAAACTTTCACAACTAGGTGTTCGAATATCTATATCTTTGTTTTACTATTCGCTTCTAGCTTCTGGTGTTGGGTAATTTCTGTGACTTACATTTCACCATGTTTAACTATGTTCTGTAATTAGTGTTTTTAATTCACATAAAATATTTTTAAGTTTATTATTTGTTTAGACCCAATTTTTGGGTCATCTAAACTAAAATCAATTGAGCAGGATTATTTGTGAAATACCGATACATATCTCCTATTCACATTTACATGCATTCTGTTTAGGTCTCCATTTAATACATGGCTTCCTGATGAAGGCGCACAGCCGAAACGCGCGTAGGATACGGAATTTCTTGAGCCATATTTATACTGAATGTATCATGTCTCCTTTGAAGTGATTATTCACCCTATCTATATGTCTTGTTAATAGAAGATAATTTAAAGATCATGTATAATTCTATTTCTTATAAACATTGATATCATGTATACTGTAATTGATAGAACGTCTATATAAAAATTGATTTGTCTTTTTTTAATACATAACTGAACCTGGAGAGAATTACGTTCTTTCCCCTTTCTTTCCTTTCCTTTCTTTTTAAATGTATAGATATTCTAGGCAATTTATAAATAAAAAATACAATAATAAATATTTTTGATACCCTTTACAGAGTCTGCATGTTTTGATAAATACCATTCATGTTCATAATCTATGTTGTCATTCCTAATTTGTGATACTTACATTTGAGCTATTTTCCCTGATTTAGGAATTTATGTCAGGGGTACCGCTTTTGCTTACAATTATTGTCTCCACAGCCTGTCTGTGCGGGGTTTGTTATTTTATTCATACACTAATTAGTCTACCTTTCTTTCCCTATCACTTTTTCCTGCTCTACTTTTCACTGTGGTCTTAGTACAATGTATTAGTTTTTCTCATTTCCTTTGAGCTGCTATTCTCATGTACTCTTTGATATAATTCTCTTTTATCATCATTCGAGACTCCAGGACTAGGTCCTTCTCAAATCTTGGCATACCTAATTATGGAAAAACTAGTAACGTTTGGTTTCTCTGATGAAGACTTTGCTCTGTTGGTGGGAGAATCTAATCTGGGTCACAATTCAGTTTCCTCGAATCCACAAGCTAATGGGGATATCCAAAAACTTACATCACTTAAGAAAAAAACTAAACGAATAGAATTACATGGGCAGTTTATGCTCGAATATCTTAAGGCCGGCGTCATTCCGCAAGGCTTAAGAGTACGTAATATTCCAGGTCTTTTCGTACAAATTCAAAAGTTTTTAGAACGATGGTCCCTTATTGCCAATAGATGTTCCAGAGATCTCATGATTTTAATCATTGAAACCGCTAAAGAACTGGTACAAACACTTCTACAGGACATCTTAGAGCTAGAAACAAAAATCAAAAATGGTCAAGCCATAGAAGAAGCACTTAAGACACTAGAAGAAGTTGAGAAAGACATGAACTCATATAATGAGTATTTACTCAAGAGAAAAACGGATAAGCTCAGGAAAGATATTAGATTTTTTAGCCAGGACAAAGCTTATCCCTATTTGGCAGAAAACTTTTATCAATCGGAGCCTAATGGCGAAAAACAAGAACAATTTTTACATAATAGACAACCCAGAAAAATCACCACTTTTTCTGACACTTCGGACTCGGAGAGCGAAGGAAACAATTACCAACAAGAACAAGGCCCAAATAGAAATCAAGCTGGGAATCCCAGAATTAATCGCCCTCCTTTTTAGCCAGACGAGGGAATCAACACACGCGATGGCGGACCAGGTATCAACCCAGGTTCAGGGGCAATTATCAGCAGCCACCGAACCAGCAATACCTTCCACCTCAGGACTACCAACAAGCACAGAACATGTACCCAAACCAGGATCAATATCTGGTAACGCGACATGCTCAATACTGGCGCGATTAAAGGAAATCCCCATTTTCAACCTTAGCAGTCAAATTTTAGATCCTGCTGCAGAAACCCTTCTCACCAAAGGTCTTTCCTTTGTTCCACACAGCAACATCAACAGATTTGAAATCTTTAAGGACCTTATGATTTTTTTCCGCAAAATCAGACTTCAAAGTTTCTTTGAAGGACAGGACAATCAACCTCCTATTATTGACAATAGGTCTGGCCTTAAACCAGTATCCACCTTTCTTCCCACCCTAGAACAAGTGGGATCAGAAATATCCATCTTTGAACATGTGGTGTTCAATAAACTCATGTCTGCTACCAAATATATCCCTCCACCTAGATATAATCTATCCCGGGAAGAACACTCAGCACTCAAATCTTTTGTTGCTAATAAAACTTTAACCATCAAATGTTGCGACAAAGGCGGAGGCATAGTTCTACTTGATAGTGATCAATATGTCCTTAAAATGGAGGAGATGTTAAGCAATACTCTTCATTACATCCCCATCCAAAGAGATCCCACCAAAAACGTTCAAAAATTAGTGCTACAAATAACAACACAGGCACTTAGACAAAATTTGATATGTGACAAAGAATGGCAGTATCTTAACATCAAACAACCCAAAATGGCAGCCATCTACGGGGTACCTAAAATACACAAACACACTCAGGACCCCCCGTATAGACCAATAGTTACTACTATTGGGTCAGTCACAGAACCTCTATCTAAATATATAGATACTATTTTAAGACCATCTGTCTGTAAGATTCCATCCCATATTAGTGATACACGAGACATTATCACTAAGGTAGAACACTCACAATTTAATGCTTCAGCTCATACCCTGGTCACTATGGATATAGAGCCCTTGTACTCCAACATACCACAAACAGGAGCTATTGAAGCTGTTCAATGGTTTATGGACGCTTTTGACATAGACTGTCCTAAACAGTTTGTTATTGATTGCCTCCGTATAGTCCTCACAGAAAATACTTTTGAATTCAATGGATCACTCTTCAAACAGATTAAAGGAGTAAGCATGGGTGCTTCTTGTGCGCCCACAGTAGCCAATATCTATATGGCACTATATGAAAAACGCTACATCCATAATGAGATTGCCCCTTTCAGTGAGTCAGTGAGTCTATGGTCCAGATACATAGATGATATCTTTTTTATCTGGACAGCTGACCCTGACGAAGTCATCGAGTTTGTCACTTGGCTCAATCTTTGTGACTCCAACATTCTATTTACAGCCAATACTAGCAATACCAAAGTGGACTTCCTGGATATTACCATACACAATAGGGATAACCACTTGGAAGTTGACCTGTTTGTCAAGCCTACAGCCCGCAACACTTTATTACATTTTGAAAGTTATCACCCGCAGATGCAAAAGACCAGCATCCCATTTGGACAGTTCCTACGGCTCCGCAGGAACTGTACCAACGTGCAAGATTTTGATACCCGAGCCACAGATATGAAAGCTAAATTTATAGCTCGTGGATATCCCAAAAAACTGGTGCGTCACTCTTACAAACGGGCCCGCTTTTTTGACAGACAACATTTACTCACACCACAAACCAAGCCTCTTATGTCTAGGTTAGTATTTGTTTCTAGACATTCAACCATGAATGAAAGAGTCCGCCAAGTGATAAATTCTAATTGGCACATTCTTAATGCCACCAAAACCAAAGCTACAGAATTGCCTAAACCTCTGTTTGCGTATAGGAAAAGTAAAAACCTTAAAGACCTTCTAGTACAATCACGTATGCCAGTACAGTCAAAGCGTACTATTCAATCTTCCATTGTAAACCATACACCTCTTACAGGCAATTTCAAATGTATGACTTGTGTGGCATGTCAATTTGCCATTGAAACGAAATCCTTTGTGTTTAATAACATCAACTTGCCCCTGAAAACCTTCACGAACTGCAAAACCTCGAACATTATTTATCTTATTTTGTGCCCATGCAATAAAGGCTATGTGGGCGAGACGGCACGCACTATGTCCACAAGACTCACGGAGCACAGGTCAGCCATCCGCACCCAGAAACTGCAGGCACCCTTAGTGCACCACTATATGGAAAACCATCACACGTTGGACGATATCCGCTGGATTATATTGGAAAAAATCCATACCAACACTGGTACCATTAGCACCAATATTCGTAAATGTAGAGAAGTTTTTGGGATATTTTCTTTGAACACCTATCTCAATGGGATGAACAACGAAATTCCATGGGATCAGGTGATCAAACATAACCCTGGTTAAACTCTTACCATCTACCTGTGATGGCCTCCCAGCTTAAGTCCGACATCTATTGTCAAATGCAGAATTTAGAACTAGTACATTTTGGGTGAAATATTGCCTTTTTCTGTTTCGCATATGGGAGTTCACCTTTAGTTTCTAATCTAGTGCATGAAACGTGGGTTTTCACGCATGTTTTCGGATATATTCCAATAATGGCTATGTGCTAATAACGGATCACTTGCCTCATTTGGTCCCTATAAACTATATTGATACCAACATATATTTATTCTCACATACAATTTAAACACAGCATTTTCCTTTCTATAGCCATTGTCGATCTCAGCCTGTTATTCTTTAATATAGCTAAACAAGACTCAGATTGCTTTCGCATATCTATTCCAAGATGGCGGCGGGGTTTCCACACATTACCGAGATCTCTTTTTAACAGTGGCCATCTTCATTATTCATTTTTCATTTCCGGTTCACACGGCTAGCGCTCGTCGGTTTGGGCGCGTTTTTCAATCTGGCTTGGCAGCATATAAATATCAGTCTTCTTTGATATATGCACATTTAGCTGCTATCGTAGGATGCTGATCGGGATGCTAAATTAAAGCGCAATTCGCGGTGTTGGAGATGCCCTCCAATCCCAGCATGCTGATATTCTGATTAGCGCTTTCCCCCAGCCAAACCTACAGATTGGGTAAGCACAGCTTTACATGTACTCTATTTGAAACACGCAGTTAGGCGCTGCACATTTGAATTTTTTAACATTAGCCTCCCATTTTTTCCGTCTGTTTTACTCTAGTGATACTGCTAATCGTTCTAATTGAGCGAGATCTTCTCTGTTTCAAATGGTAATATCGACATTCCTTCAGCTATATCCAGCAGGTATATATAATTATTCTTTATACTTCCCATTATCCATGGTGAGCTTCTTGCACACTTTTGTTCCTTCTTTGCTTGAAGGTGATTTCAGATTAGGTCAGATTGTTATTTGTGTGAATTCTGGGTAGAGTTGTTATATAGCCTGAAGCAAGTCAAATTGCTAATTACGTGATCTACCTAGTGAAGCTGTTTCATAATCTTGATCATTCCTAACTACTTTTGTGGTAATCGTATACTACATTATTTAATTGGAGTCTATCTAGCTTACCCAATTTAATTTAATATCCAACAGCGAATATATCTATCATAGATTAAACATCATCATTGATCTTTTTCAACTATTGTCACCTTAACATATATATTCATTTTTTTATTGTTATTTTCTTCTTCCTTTTTTAGTGAATGACCATTATTCATTGTTGACCATCTTCACTATTAATCAGTTGGCCCATGTCCCTGAACCGTCTTGATATATACAGCATATATATCATTTAAATTGGGACTATCTAATTTCAAGGTACTGTTTCATCTACAATTACATAGTCTTATACCTTTGAACAATTAGAGTAGCTTTCTCCTTACTCCCTCATCATGTGTTCATTGTTCTTTCATTAGAATTTATTATTCAACATTGGACCTTTGATCCATTTTATCAACACCCAACAAACTGTCTGCCGTGCGGAACCCTATGAGGTAATTGCTTTGGTTTCTGAGTTCTTTTATCATAAGTCCGAGATGAGGAGCTTAATCTTCATAAACTAGATGCGCATCTATTTCAGCTTTTTAACACTTTCTGGTCAATTTGGGACCATCTTGACTTTCACTAAGTCCCTTCCTTTTTCTTTCCCTTTTATTAGTGACATTATTAGGTCACCTCAAAACTTTCACAACTAGGTGTTCGAATATCTATATCTTTGTTTCACTATTCGCTTCTAGCTTCTGGTGTTGGGTAATTTCTGTGACTTACATTTCACCATGTTTAACTATGTTCTGTAATTAGTGTTTTTAATTCACATAAAATATTTTTAAGTTTATTATTTGTTTAGACCCAATTTTTGGGTCATCTAAACTAAAATCAATTGAGCAGGATTATTTGTGAAATACCGATACATATCTCCTATTCACATTTAGATGCATTCTGTTTAGGTCTCCATTTAATACATGGCTTCCTGATGAAGGCGCACAGCCGAAACGCGCGTAGGATACGGAATTTCTAGAGCCATATTTATACTGAATGTATCATGTCTCCTTTGAAGTGATTATTCACCCTATCTATATGTCTTGTTAACAGAAGATAATTTAAAGATCATGTATAATTCTATTTCTTATAAACATTGATATCATGTATACTGTAATTGATAGAACGTCTATATAAAAATTGATTTGTCTTTTTTTAATACATAACTGAACCTGGAGAGAATTACGTTCTTTCCCCTTTCTTTCCTTTCTTTTTAAATGTATAGATATTCTAGGCAATTTATAAATAAAAAATACAATAATAAATATTTTTGATACCCTTTACAGAGTCTGCATGTTTTGATAAATACCATTCATGTTCATAATCTATGTTGTCATTCCTAATTTGTGATACTTACATGACAGCAGCAACTAGACCCACTACCATCGGCCCGTCAGGTAAGTGTTACAAATTTTGTAGGTAATTAAGAATTTCCTTACATTTCATAATAACTAACTCTTGTAGAAATGAGTTTGTAATTGTGGCATGTAATTTCCAGTAATATATTCAGTAATGTCCATGATTTGGTGTTCATATTCACTTATTACCATATTATTATACTAATGCTGAAAATTAATGATGGTGAAACTTGTTATTGAAGATGCTGGATCAAGGAACTCCTCATCCATTCAAGACTTGTGGAGCCAGGTTGAGCAACTGACCTCACGGGGGATATCCAAACCACTCAAATCTGTGGCTGGAGTTGGTGAGTTTGAGTTTGCATTTCACATGCCTGTTAATCATATCACTGATGATCTCTGAGCTATCACAAACCACATATTGCGTGTAACTGAAAACAGACCAGAAGATATATTTAATTAATCCATAGTGTTGTAGCACTTAAACTAGTATGTTATATACTTCATCTGTTGCAATCTTCGTTCAGGTACCAGGGATAATGAGGCGCTCGATGAAGCCGAACCATCCATCATTGGAGATTGACGGGAAATCTGATCCTTCTCCAAGTGGCAATGTCTGCAGCAAACACTGCTCAACAAGAAGAGGATGAGGAGGAAGATGAGTAGGAGCTGGTTGAGGAGGAGGACATGGATGAAGAAGAGGACTTTGTTGGCCCAATCCCAAAAAGACTAAAGACCACTTCATATCTGGCCAGCATTGCACCTCCTACCTCCCTTCTTAGGATTGCCATTACCCAGAATTTAGGCAACCAGACACAGAGCCTACTGACCCTGACACAACCATCACCTCCTCACAGCCCTCACATCCTAGGTTGATGTGTAGATTCTTCTGCACACTACGTCCATGAAGATGCAACTCAGGCCTCCTCTTAAACATCTGACGGAGAGAACACCCCATGTGAGGAATAGGTATCCCCTGTGCATGAATCTCTCCCCATAACTCTCCATGTGCCACCTCTTTCCATGCTGGTTGACCTGATGGTCATATCAGAGGGGTCCCATGCAGAGGGGGGTGGCAGATGCCCATGTTTGCCAGAGGCAGGAAGAATTTTTCCAACAGCAGTCCTATGTGTGGCAGGATATTTGTGCACTAGGGGCTCCTCTGTTTGACATTTCAGGCTCACTACAAGGACTCTCTCAGATATTGGGCAAGCAGACCCTTGTCCTGGAGAATGTTGTGAAATGTTGCAAAGACAAGTCAAGGATGCACCAAGATCAAATCAAAATGTATATGGAAGGTAGCACAAGATACCATGCAATTGTTATGAAGATGCTGGAGGGAATGTTGTAAATGTTCCAAAGTCAAACTTCATGGTCAACACATGGAGAGGAACCTACACACCCACCTGTACCCCCACCTGCAAGACCACTGACTCATTGTCAGTGAAATTGCTCTCCCACCCTCGCAGTTCCACCATTAAGTGAGGTCTGCCCCTGCCCCTGCACTCTCGAGTGTTGGTGATCGAGGCCCTCCTCCACCCGCAGGTTTCCCTGCGCCTCATCCCTGGTGGTCCAGTGGACCTCTGTTTCCTTCCTCTCGCTCTGCTCTTTCACTCGTTTTCACTCGTTTTTCTACCCTTTTTTATCTTTCACCTTTCTGCACTTTTTGCATCTCTGCTCTTTTGTGCCTTATTTCTGCTCATTTTCCCTTCCTCTCGCTCTGCTCTTTCACTCGTTTTCACTCGTTTTTCTAACCTCTTTTAGATTTCACCTTTCTGCACTTTTCTGCATCTCTGCTCTTTTGTGCCTTATTTCAGCTTATTTTCCCTTTTTCTTTATCCCTTATTTCCTCCTTTTACCTTTCCCCGCCGCTGCTGCCCCTGCGGCCCCTCCCCCCCAGCGTGACCGGCCCAATCCAGCTACCCTCCCCGATCCCGCCTCCCAGCTGTCCAGCCCTCCCCGACCCCTACTTAATGGCGGCCGCGGGCACGCCGCTGGCACGCCGAAGGCACGTCAAAGGCAAGCCCGTCTGCGCCCGTCCGCGACCCAACCGCGACCAGCACCAGGAACCCTGGACCTCCGCCCTGCCAATGCTACGACCCAGCAGCACTTCACGCACTCAACCCAGGCTGCAACAACAACTGTAAGCTAGCATCACCAGCCGACACCCACGGACCCTTCAGCTGTCACCGCTGCCGGCACACCTGCAGCACCGCCAAGAACACGGATCCAGCACAACCCACCCACAATAACACAACCGAACCGAAGACCTTGCAATGCATCCTCCTCAACGTCCGATCCCTCCACAAACACGCCACCGAAATCTGGGACCTCCTCGACACACCACCCCGGACATAGCGTTCTTCATCTAAACCTGGACCAACACCACCTCGGGACCGGACATCGCCATCGCCATCCCCCAAGGATACAAGATCTCCAGGAAGGACCGCCCCACCCGCCCAGGAGGAGGAATCGCCATCATCCACAAATCCAGCCTCCGCCTGAGCACACTCCCCGACAAGCCCACAGAACTGATGGAACACCATCACTTCAAGATACTGGCCAGCCCCACCGCCACCCTCCGAGGAACCCTCATCTACCGACCCCCTGGACCCCGCGGACCCTTCGCCAACTCCATCACGGACATTATCTCCCTGCAGGCCATCGCCTCCACCAACTACACCCTGCTGGGAGACCTCAACTTCCACCTGGACAACCAACTGGACCCCAACACCACATCCCTCCGGGACAACCTCCACAACATTGGACTCCGCCAGATCGTGACTGAGCCCATGCACTCAGAAGGACACACCCTCGACCCCCTCTTCACTACAGGAAACTCCATCACCTTCAGCCACACCACCGAACTCCCATGGACCAACCATCGTTGCGTCCACTTCACCATCAGAACACCCACCATCCACAGACACCAGCACCTGCTCCCATGAAGAAACTGGACCAAAATCTCCGACGACCAGCTCACCTCCTCACTCAACAACTCCACCCCAACCATCGTGGAAAATGATGACTCCAACACTGCAGCCCGAACCCTGCATAGATGGATCTCGGACAGCACCAACACCATAGCCCCCCTCAAGAAAAACAACAATACCCGCGCCAAGAAAGCCAGATGGTTTACCACCGAACTTCGAGAGTCCAGACACACATGCCGCCGCCTCGAAAAGGCCTGGAGGAACACCAAATCCACAGAAGCCCACAACAACTTCAGAGCCACCACCAACGCCCACTATCAACTCATCAGAGAAACGAGGAAAAAAGCGATTGAAGACAGAATCTCCACCCACGCGCACAACAGCAAGGAACTCTTCAGCATCATTAAGGAGTTCGCCCAACCCACCAGCGAGTCTACTGACATCCCTCCCTCACAAGACCTCTGCGACAAACTCAGCACCTTTTTCCACCACAAAATCAGGAGCATCTACGACAACTTCGACGAAGACAACCAACACACTGAACTCTCACCAACCACCCCCGACACCCGGAAACCAGAGATTGACGACTTGACAGCCCTCAGCACCGAAGCCACACTGAAGACAATGAAGTCAATCCACTCAGGGGCCCCCACGGACCCCTGCCCCCACCACATCTTCAACAGAGCCGCCGACACCATCGCACCCAAGCTCCGCCACACCATCAACTGCTCCCTAGCGACCGCCTCGTTCCCCGATGACTGGAAACACGCTGAGGTCAACCCCCTCCTAAAGAAACCCTCAGCGGACCCCACCGACCTCAAAAACTACAGACCCATCTCCCTGCTCCCGTTCCCAGCGAAAGTCATCGAGAAAGCTATCAACAGCCAACTTGCCACATTCATTGAAGAACACAACATCCTCGACTCCTCCCAATCCGGCTTCAGAAAAAACCACAGTACGGAAACCGCCCTCCTCGCCGCAACAGACGACATCCACACCCTACTGGACAAAGGAGAAACAGTAGCCCTCATCCTCCTCGACCTATCAGCGGCGTTCGACACAGTCTCCCACCGCACCCTAATACGCAGACTCTATGACGCAGGAATCCAGGACAAGGCCCTTGACTGGATCCGCTCCTTCCTCTCCGGCAGGACGCAGCGGGTCAGACTCCCCCCTTTCCTCTTGGACCCCACACCTTACCACCTGCGGAGTCCCCCAGGGCTCCTCCCTCAGCCCGACGCTCTTCAACGTCTACATGGCTCCACTCGCCCCCATCGTCAGAACCTACAGACTCAACATCGTGTCATACGCAGACGACACCCAACTCATCCTCTCCCTATCCAACGAGCCCAACACTGCCAGACGCAACTTTCGAGAAGGCATGGAAGCCGTCGCCAAATGGATGATAAACAGCTGCCTACAACTAAACACCAACAAAACAGAAGTACTCATCATGGGCCCAAACCCAGATGCCTGGAGCGACACCTGGTGGCCCCCTGCCCTCGGAAACCCGCCAACCCCCACGGACCACCCACGTAACCTGGGAATCATCCTGGTCTCCGAGCTCAAAATGGACCACCAGATCAACTCCGTCTCGTATTCCTGCTTCCACACCCTTCGCCTCCTTCGTAAGACCTTCAAATGGATCCCCCTCAAACACCGAAAGACCGTCACTCACGCCCTGGTCACCAGCAGACTCGACTACGGCAACGCACTCTACGCCGGAATAAACAAAAACCTCACCCGCAAGCTACAGAACATCCAGAACGCCGTCGCAAGACTGGTCCTCAACCTGCCAAAACACTGCCACATCTCCCAGCACCTGCGCACACTCCACTGGCTCCCTGTCGAGGTGAGAATCACCTTCAAGATGCTCACCCACGCACACAAGGCCCTCCACGGCACCGGACCAGCATACCTGAAAAGCCAACTCAAATTCCACGCACCCCAAAGGACCCTACGATCAGCCCAGCTCTCCTTCGCCGTGGTCCCCCGCACCAGAAAGACCAGATCGGCAGGCCGCTCCTTCTCCTTCCTCGCGGCCAAAGCATGGAACGCCCTTCCGCTCCACCTCAGACAGACAACATCGCTCCCCATCTTCGCAAGAAACCTCAAAACCTGGCTCTTCGACAGACCCCCTCCTTGATGGAATGGAACCTGCACCCCCCCCACCCCTAGCGCCTTGAGACCCTTACGGGTGAGTAGTCGCGCTTTAACAAACCCCTGATTGATTGATTGACCTGCCCGGCCACCTACAGCCCAACCTATATAGCTATAATCAACCCATCTGCACAGCCACCAACACCCCAACCTGTATAGCAACCACCACTCCCATCTGTACAGCCACCACCACCCCAATCTATAGAGCCACCACCATCTCTACCTGTACAGCCACCATCAACCCAACCTGTACAGCCACCACCAGCTGTACAGCCAATGCCACCCCAACCCATACAGCCACCGCCACCTGTACAAACACCACCATCTCCACCTGCATATCCACTGGCACTCACACTTGTATAGCCACCGGCCCCACCAGCAGATCCAGTTGACCCACCTGCACAGACAGCTGCTACACATCTACACACACATTTCCACCCACCCAGAATGCACACACAGTCACAATGATCTTCACCCCCATAACTGCAAAGTCATAAGAGATATTCACGTAACTATTGTAAAACGTTTTTATCTTCACATACATATATAAATAAAATCATGTACACTAATCACAAGCTCTACCCTGCGTTTTGGAGATATAATCTCCTTTATCAGGTTAACATCTGATGGAAGTTGCATCTGTTGGTCTTCACCTGGGACGTTATTCCGTCCTCGTCTATTCAAGAGAGCTGGGATTTCTCATACATTTTGGTTGTATAAAGTCTTGCTGACAAAGAGCAAGCCTTAACAAATGAGCATAGGACCCATGTAAGAGGTCATCTGGAAGAGTCATGCTCTTGCATGTCCTGGCCAGACGGGCCATGCAAATTTGGAAGAATGCCAAGCATCTGGTAGACAGCAGGACTCCAGCACACTTACAGCAATTTCCTCAGGGCTGTGATCAGGGGCTGCTTAAATTTGCATACTCCACCCTTTGCTGTGGCTTTGAGATCCCTTGTTGAAATTGCTCCAGCCAGCCAAGAGGTGGCTGTTGACTCAATTTCAAAGCGGCTTTGGGCCGTTCAAGTGGCTGGTGAATAGCACTTTCTCTTTGTACGCCTTAAAGGTCTAAAGAGTTCTTCATAGGTACTGCTCTGTATAGATTGTTCAAAGATCAGTTGGAAGTGCTTATAATAGGATAAATAAATTGAGGGCATTTCTTTTCAGTACCCCACCTGCATGGCTGTCTGGCCTGTGGAAGGTGCTGCTAACATTGTGAGTTCTATATGTCAACCTGTAGGAACAAATGTGTTAAAAGCCATAATACTGGAAACATTTGCTAAACACCAACAGGTTTCCACTCATCCACATTGAATGCACCACACATTATGCTAAATAAATGACAGAGAGGTTTTGTGAAAATGAAATGCACATCAGAATATGATTTTTGAAAAAATACATTGAATATCAACATATATTATAAATAAACTCTGGTAGATGGAGAAGGAGAAAGGAACACAAATAATAAAGTCTTCTGGCTGAATAGACAGGGGAACTTGGATGCTGTTGAGCAATATAAAAAAACATGTCAGGAAGGCTCAGGGGAAACTGTCTATATACAAGGGGTTTAACAAAGTAGTCCAAAGTCAACAGGTAATCCAAACAGAAGATTCCACAGTCATTTTAGCTAATAATGTCCGACCCCTAAGCCACATGTACTATAGCAAGTAGAGTCCAGGCTTTGGGGAAAATAGTTAGTGGCCATCATCACTCTTGTCTTTCACAATGATATGAAGATCCTCCTTCCACATGAACACACTTCGGCTGATTGGTGCAGGACAAGACACCCAATGGGAAAAGACAACAAGCAGAGGAGCAGTGAGGACTGACAAATTGATCCTTTTCATCTTCCAACCAGAGTCTTTTTACTGATGATCTTGTTAGTCTCCATGTGGACGCACTATGCCTGCTGGTGGATTGTTCTCCATCCTACTCCTCGCTGGTGGTGTCAAGAGGACATGCCAGACTATGAGCCGAGAATGTTGTGGTCTGCCCCTAGTCCTGATGAGATGTACCTTAGCATATTCTGGTACACTGAAAAATGCAAATCCGTAATTATGTACATGGTGAACACTTAAGGTACAAACATACAAATGCATAAATCCATTGCTGACGTTGTACCTTGACTTAACTAATTGATATTCTGTGCTTGGAAATATATAATAGCTGTGAATTGGCTTCCATCTGAATCAATAATTCACAAAATTAAAATTGTGACACGTCAGGCATGTGTGTGCTACACATGTGCATACTTACCTTTTTTGGGGCGTGCCTCAGGGGAGCCTTAGGCCCCTAGGCACCCTTGGATTTGCATTCGCAAATTGCGATTACCAATTTGGTAATCGCAAATTGCGAATGCATTCCCATTCATTCCTATGGGCCTGTAGGCCCGTAGGAATGAATGGGATTGCATTCCCTAATAGCGATTCACAATTTGTGAATCGCTATTAGGGAATGTTAAGGATTCACAAGATTAATTGCGAATCCTTCATGCATAGGCATTTCCGATTACCAAATAGTGAATCCTTCAAATTTGCTATTTGGTAATCGCAAATGATTACCTTGATGCATGTGCCCCTAAACTTACACAAACATGTAAGAACACCTTTGTGAATCAAGCCCAATGTGTCATATGAGGATAGACATTGATCTGGAAGCAAATTCATATTCACATTCATTGGTGATATGTGTTGTCCTTGTGCTTGGAATGCAAGGCAACACAAATCCTTAACTGCTAGTTACAATGCTACATAGGGAGCTATTTGCATCATCTTGTAGGCCAATGTGACAAAACATTAATTGTCAAAGACCAGTGGTGGCTCGCAGAGGGAGTGCTGCAGGGTGGTGGGCGGGGGGGTAGTGGAGTCAGACATACGACGGCCAGGAGTAAAGTAAGTAAATAAATAAATAAAGCTATTTACCTTGCGCTCGCTGCATCGCCAACTATCACTGACAAAAAGCTCCAATGGATTACACCAGTAAGTCCTGTGACCATCGAGAAACCATAGCCTCGATACCAACTAAAGAATCAAATGAGGTGGACATAGATAACATCAAAAGGCAGATAGCCAAAGAGTGGAGAGAGAGCGCGCCAGTCCTCAGCGGGATCCCTCCCCTGCTTGTTCAATCATGATCAAACCTATGGGCAGAAACTCTAGCACCGGTTTTTACTCAGATAAGGAGCACCAGCATCCTGCCCCGCCTCATGGCGGGGATCGGTCATATCACAAATCTTTTACGGGTGGCGACAGATGATCTCCAGCCAATTACCGCCTAATTGCCCTGATTTACAATGATGTCAAGTATTTAGCCTGGACTTTGCTCGAGGATCTAACACGTGGTTCGCCAGTAATGCCATCAGCCCATTTAATCAGACCGGATTTTCAAAAATATCAGGCAAAACAACAAATATATTGGCAATCTCACTCCTAATGGATGCCACTTGAGGTTTCAAATCACCATTTTATCTCTTTTTCATTGACTTCAAAGCAGCCTTTGATAATGTTGACCGGGAAAGGTTGTGGGGGAAGCTTGTAAATTGGAACATTCCTCAACGCCTGCAAAACATGATAATCCTGCTCCATAAAAATACATGGGTTCGGGTCAAGCTGGGTGCCGGAACGCACCTCTCAAGGAAAATTTCAACCACCCATGACCTAAAGCAGGTTGTGCATCCTGGCACCGACACTCTTCAATCTCTTTCTGGAGGACCTGGTGAGGCAACTGCAGACCTGTAATTCCCATGCCCCAAAACTAGGGAGCACAGCGATATCCAGCTTCCTCTAGGCTGACGATGTTGTGTTGGTCAGTCGCACACAGGTAGGGCTGCAATGGCTGCTAGACATCAGGAAGGCCTATTCCCTGGCAAACGGCCTGACCATCAACCTTGGGAAAACCAAGACCAAGGTATACAGCAATAAGAAAGCACAACCACACTCATGGTTGGTTGTGGGGAAACACCTAAATTGAAGGCACGAAAGAATAAAAATACCTAGGGGTCATCACCGATAAAAAAAGGCTCCTTCGCAGCCCAGAAGAAGGCGACACAAAGAAAAGGACTGGTGCTGGTGGTAACCCTTCAAAACCTGAAGAAAAAACTGGCTGGACCTTTGCTGACACCCCATCCCGAAGTAGCATGAGCAAAACACACACCGACAATCTCGTACGGGAGCGAGCTGCTTAGAGGCTGCGATGCCCGAACCCTGGACAATATAATGGTGCAAGCTTACAGGATCATCTTTTCATCTCCACAATTCACTTCACCGGCGCAGATCCGTCTGGAATTTGGTTTGCTAAAACAGTCACTGGCCCGGCAAGGAACATACTCAATATGCTGGAAAAAGATAAGAAAAGCGGAACCAAACACATCTGCTATGGAAGGAGCTACAGGAACGCAGCCTGTCACCAGCACGGACCTACTTACAGGAATCACTGGAAAGCAGAGAGCTCTTGGACACCTCCACCAGTCACCATGTATTTAAGAAGACGGTCTGGAAGGCCCTAAAAACTCGCTCTGTTATTGAGGACAAGGCCTCACTAGCAAAAAGAAAGCACGGATGGATGACATTAAACAACTACAAAAACCTTGTACCACAACAATACTTTACCACCGGATATCCAGCTGTAGTCAAGGTGCAGTTCTTAAAATACCAACTCTGTCTGTTACCTGCAAAGGCCCACCTACTACCCTGGCTACGAGAATGACAAACAGATACCTGTCGCCTATGCGCAGCAGGGAAGGAAGACCTCATCCACCTAGTCTGTTCCTGCAAAGAGATACAGAGTGAAAGGAGATAGTTTTTGAAAACACCTTTTAACCAAAGACGAATACACTCCAGAAGGCAGGCCCTGTTGGCCTGCTTTAATACAGAGGACTCCCAGTTGAGCTGCCATCTAATAAAAGTTCTGCAGAAGGTGGAGAAAAAGATGCCCTACACCACTCCCTACAGGCCCGATGAGATAAAGCAGCCCACTTGCGGAACCACTCCCTATTAACCTTGATCTGAAATTGATAACATCGGCAGCACTGCTTTTCATTTTCTTGCACCTGCACTTTATTTTATCATACTTACATTTTAAGACCCACTTACATTTATTGTGTATTTTTTAATATGCAACTTGTATTTTAAATTTCTGCTTTATTGCAATGGTTTTGTCGATCAGAGCATTTCACCATTGAGGGCATTGACAGAACTGGCGGGGACCAACGATTTAAAACTTTTTACTCCTGTACATGTGTGTCTTTAAATTCATCAATAACACTTACTTTTATTGTGTTTTTATGGAACTTGTAACTTGTATTTTAAAATTGCTGTTTTATTGCAATAGTTTTAAGTAACTACACAATTTACCAATAAAGTTAAACAATAATTCCTGTGTGAGTTTTTATAATTTGTTGGCCCAAGCAATGTGGAGTCAGTGGACCAATGTGAAGTCTTGACTCCCTGTCACCTCATGTTACATCTGTTTGGAAGGGCCAGTGAAAATGAGAAAATGAGCCACACAGCAGAGCAGCTGAAACTCATGGGGGACACATGATTGTTTGTTGTTTTTGTAACCCCATAAATTTTTAAAATAAAACTTCTTAATTAGATTGAAAAAATAAAACATTTTATTACAAACTTGTAACTATCCCTCTTGTTCACAAAGTCATCCCTCATTCACTTAATGTATAGACAAGACCCATAGTGACGGTTGTTGCAAAGAATGTTAGAGAGGTCCAATGGTCTGAGGAACATCTCAAAACTGGAGAAACTTTCCCACCACAAGGCAATGGAGTCCTTTACTCTGTCGCCCTGATGGACTACAAATATGTCCAACAAATTGTTATGAACCCCAATGTAGCGAAATATAGGCCTAGGTTGTTACACGACCGTTTGCCTACATCTGTCCTACCATTGTTCTACTTAACAGGTTTGGCGTTGACCTTTTACGTAGTTAGGTGCTACATTGCTGTCCTGTGGTTTTCTCTGAAAACTAGCCTCATGTATTATGCATGAGGATTCTCAGTATCACAGCAGGATTACCATCTTCTGCATAATAACTCTGTATAAGGGTCACCTCTGTTGTCATCCTTGCCCGACATGCCCATAGTACACTTCTAGGTAGAACCCCTGAGGGTACCTTTCGGGTATATAAGCACTACATCCTCACGGGGCAAATGAGAGGAGAAAGACTTCCATGCTGACAAGCAAACATGTGATGCTGAGGTCCCTGCACGCAGACACTCCAGCACGCAGTGGTCTGACATCCCTTGCGGGGTGTCCATCTCAAGACCAAGACGGGGTCCTTCGCTCTCCCACATCAGGTAATGGGGTTGGCTCTATCCTAAGGGGATACCTGGCTATACACCTACATACATGCTAGGTACATTTTAGGTACATCTAGTTAGGGTTGCATCGTTGGAGTACGCATTATCACTGTTATGTATCTATATGCCTCCATATATTCATTGTTTTAGCACTGTGGTAGAATTCTACCTTTTCTTTACTCTACTAGTGCTCATAATTGTATATATCTGTTTCTGTCTCATGGTTGTTAGAGCACACTTATTTTATACTAGAATGACACTGGTTCAATAAATACATATTGAAAACGTCCCCACCGTTTATCTGTGTCTCTCTGAAACTAAATGAGCATGAGTGACTGAGCGAAAAGTAACATACTGTTTCCACGATCCTTGAGGGGTCAGGGTTGTCATGTTCGATAGTTGCCAGAAACTATTCGCTCCTTGGTAAGAGGGGCTCATAGTGGCACTGTGAGCTAGCTGGTCTACAGACTAACATATCCTTCCTGGGTGCCGGGAATCAGTCTGGACACCAATCCCTTAGTTTATGTTGTCTAAACGCGCAGATCCCATATAGATTTGTAGGAGCTACACGACAAAATGTTATGCATGGCCTATCTTTTAACTGTTGATAACAGCTTTTGATTACATACCTTATGAATGGCTTACAGAGTAGTCTCAGGATAGAATTTATGAACAGAGAGTTAAATATCCACCAATCATCATTGACAACAGTCTATGAAACCACATAAAGGCCATAAAACAACTAGTAGCTCAAGAGAAAAAAGTGTCAACAAACTGGTTATGCACCTGCATACCCTGCCCTCACACAACAGGCAACTTCAGGGGAGTACAGCAGCAACCCAACACAGTCAAGACATCTGAATCACGACTTCAGGAGACCATAAGTGCGCTCTTGATGGTCTGTGTACATGAGTGCCCTATTGTACCTTAGCTGAGATACAGTGGTCAAACGTCTGTACGGTGTGAGGAGATGAGGAGAGAGTGCATACACTGCATCACCTAAAAGGGAAAATGATGAAATATTCTAAATGGCCCTCTCTAATCTGTATAGTACATTATGTACGGCAAGCTACATGCAGTGTCAGGTATGGTCATTATGTGTTGATTATTGGTCATTTGGTATGGTTGTGGACACGTAACCAACATTTACGCAATTTGGACCTGTATGGTGAGTGAGTACTAAACCAGAATCAACTTGTTCCCAAATTCTCCCACTAACAAGCGCCGTGCAATTGGTGATCTGTGGAAAATGAACCTGTTGGGATTGCTGCCCGGAAACACAGCATATACATCGGTAAAGGAGCCACTGGCATCGCACACACAGCCTGACATTGATGAAGTGCCATTGGTGTCTGTTGCAGAAGATGTGTGCTGCGTGGTGAGGTGCCTTGAGTGCCACATGAGTGCAATCAATTTCACCTAGCACATGTGGGAAGTGCAAAATGAGATAAAAAATCCCGAGTAACCTTTTTCCCTTTGTGCCAGTGTATGTGGCATGGCTATGTAGAGATGCACTCCTATTTATCTCAGACCTGATGCAAGCACTTGTTTGGCTAAGAAAGGCCAACAATGTCATTAGATGCCATTTGAAAGGAAATGTAGTACTGCTAAGATTTTCACATTGGCTTTGTGTGAGAACTTGGGTGACTAGTTGAGGGGATTAAACCCTCCTCAAGCAGTAACCACAATCCTTGTCAGGGTGAGGCACAAGCAAACCTCAAATTAACCTGTTCTCAACCCTTAGTTAGCTTGGCACAGAGCAGTCAGGATTAACTTAAAGGCAATGTGTAAAGTATTTATGCAGCACTTCGAACAGTAATAAAGTGAAAACACAACACAAGAAAAATCCCACACCAATCTAGAAAAATAGAACAAACTCTAATTAATAAATCAAAATCAAATTGACATGAAATTATAAATATTCGCTGAAACACGATTTCCACACATCTTGTTTGTATACTATAGAATTTTACCTGTAAAACTGCATGTCAGTTGGAAACCTAGTAACCATTTTGATAGAAAGGTGCTGTCTGTAAATGAGTACACTACCACATCATGCTTTAGTAATATATTTATTAGTTTTAAATATGAACTGAGAGACATTCCTGTCCCTGCCCTGATGACAATGCTGCTAGCGAACCAAGAGGCAAGAGGCAAGTCAGGGGTCATGTGTACCCTACATGTGCCTAGATTTTTATTATACATGAAGCAATTGGTTACTGGTTGCCAGAAGATCCACCTTCAAGCTGCTTTTTATCATCCACAATGCAATACATGGTTCAGGACCACTTTTCATCAGCTATAAAATCACCAAATACATACAACAAAGAAACCTCCAGATTGGCACCTCGCCTCAAAACCCCAACATACAAGAAAAAAAGCATGGGTGGCACATCTTTATCTATTCAAGCAGCCAATTCATTACCCCAAACTCAAAAGCCACGGATAACTATCTTGTTTTCAGAAGACTACTCAAGTGTTGGCTCTTTCCTACATGACCACCATTCTCAAACACAAATGTACAGCCTATGCCTGTGCATGTAACATATATAATTTGATTATGTGTATTTATTTAGATATGTGCTTTTATTTGTACAATTATATATACTACTTATGGTTTAAAAATATATTTATATTCTTTAGGTCTGCTTAACAAATGTATATATTACTTATGGTTAAAACATATTTATATAAATGTATACATATACTTTTTTATGCTTAACATGTACTCCTACTGTAGAAAGACATTTTTAAAAACTTCAACTCCCTCCAATACACTACTCTGTCTCATCCTATAACTCTCTCAATATATCTTCTACCTCCACTCTCTGACGACTCTTACCAAACTTCATTCTAATACTATGATCTCCCTAAGACCCTTTCTTGACTCTTCCTTCCTCTATCCCTCCTTGACTCACCCCAAACCTTGTTCTACTACTATGATCTCCCATATAGCCCTTTCTAGACTCTTCCCTCTTCTATCCTTCCTTGACTCACTCCAAACCTCATTTTACTACTATGAGCTCCAAAATAACCCTTTCTAAACTCTTCCCTCCTCTATCCCTCCTTTGACTCATCCCAAACCTCATCTAATTAATATGATCTCCCATATAACACTACCTAGACTCTTCTCTCCGCTATCCCTCCTTTATCCTATTCAATCAAACAAACAGACTCACATGTCCACCGCTCAAATTAACAACTTATATTTCCCTATACTAATCCACCATGAATCCGCTCTGGAGTAACATGCTACTCACCGAAAAGCGCTTCAATGCCTCATCAGGGATAGTAAGCGCTATATCAATACAATTACACTTAAAACTAAGATCTATCCGTCTACCTATCTATCTATCTATCTATCTATCTATCTACCTACCTATCTATCTATCTATTTATCGATATTCGTTGAACAAAACAAAGGTTAAAGTGTCATTATAGTTAGGTGAAAGTTTCAGTGACAATAAAATGGTTTAAACTTAAAAGAAAAACACTGAAATTCACCAGTCATATTTATCTCTTTTTACTATAACTCGTGCCCTAAGGTAACTATAACTCATGCCCCGCTATGCACAGTCTTGTCATCAATAATGCTTTTTTAAAGGTTCCAGTGATGTTATAGAATATGTCATGGGTGTTGTAATATGTGGGGAAATTAGCTGTGCATGGTGAGAGCACAAGTTATAGTTACCTTAGCGCACAAAACAGACCCTGCGCCCAACACCTCGCAAGCAGCCAACCCCCTGTGCACAGTGTGGAGTTTACTGAAGGGACTGTCCTGCAAGCAGCCAACCCTTCACCATGCACTGCCTTTTGGCATGCATAGTGTGCAGTTGGTCTCACAGGAGACTGCCGACAAGCATGCAGGCGGTCCAACCGCTGCACTCCGATGTGACTGCTGGGCTGGCGCTTGGGAACACATCAGAACCAAAGTGGGGGCATGCTGCAGCCATGGGAAAAGGCTGCAGCACTTGCCTCCACCATGCAGCACGTCCTGCACATTCGTGGAGCATGTGCCATGCACCATGGGGTGCATAGCACACGGTGCACGGAGGTGAGTAGGGGCACTAGATGTGCCCCCAGGGCCACTTTTCAGTGACCTACGACAGGCGGGCCCCGTTTAGGGCTCCCAACATCCCTCTCCGACAACCTTTTCATGTCAGTGTTCACGCCATGAAAAAGCTGTCAAAAAGGGATATGGTAATCCCGACGATGGTGCCTGCCTCTGCACCGCCGCCATGCTGGAACGATGCTCCGACTGCCACTACATCAGGATCTCTGATCCTGGTGGTGACGGCGGTCTGTTGTCCGACAGCTGTGGGTCCGACCGACAGCATCATAATGCTGCAGTCGGGCCGAAGGGATGCCAGCGGTTGGACCGCCACCGACAGCCTGTCGGTGACCCGACTGCCCGACATTGTAATGTGGGCCTTAGTGACTTTGTCAAAGAGTCACAGCACCAAAATATAAAATGTGAGAATATTGGCTTCATTAAGTGGTTAGCATATCAATATATATAAAGCAGATCTATCATCTTTGTCCAAAAAATCACTAATAGTTTATATCAAATTTATGTTTCAATAATTCTTACAATGCACATGTTTATCAATATTGATTATTAAAAAATGTTTAATAACATTTTAATAAGTAATAACAGGTCTGTGACACTTTCTTTTTTACATAGTTTTTATAATTACATTTTGTGGATGTAAATGGTTAAAATAAATAGTCTGAGACATATTGTGGTTGTAGGAAATTGGGTTACTGACTGGGGGGGGGGGTGAAACCCTACTGCAGCAGCAACCAAAAACCTTGTCGGGTGTTGTCACTAGCAGACCCCAAATTTGCCTGTGATCAACCCTCAGGTAGGTTGGCAGAGAGCAGTCAGGCTTAACTTACAGGCAATGTGTAAGTTATTAATGCAGCACTTCAAACAGTAATAAAGTGAAAACACAACACAAGAAAATTCCCACACCAATTTAGAAACATAGAGTAAGATTTAATAAATATTGTGACACCAAAAAGACAAAAATCCAATTCGTAGAACTGAAGATATGCAATTTTAAAGCTCTTAGTGATAATAGCACCAAAGGGCACAAAGCACTAACTGCGGCTATCTGGTCATGCACGACCGGGTGAAAGTCACAAGTTCAAACCGACCGTGATGGAGTGCCGGCCGAATACAGGGACCAGGTTAGTCCCGCTAAAAAAGTTACCTTCAAGTTCCACGGAAATAGTTACATTCATGCAAGAAGCAGGCAGAACATCGCAGGTGTCCGTCAAAGTAGAGCGACGGGCCGGCCAGGCGTCACAGATTATATTTGCTGCAGCACGAAGATCTAGTTGGCGACGCAAATGCTCGTGGCTAGAGCTTCACGTTGGTAGTCACAATGACAGTCGATTCTGTAGCACCAGGAACTTTCCATTGGCTGTGGGTGTGAGCAGGGTGGTCTTGGCATGAATGGGCCTGTTTATGTTCATGAAGTGCCCAAAAACTTCAGGGGAGCGCAACTGAAGCCACACTAAAGGTCCAGAACATGAGGGGCTCACCTTGGGGGTCAGGATTGGAACTCCCTCCAGCAGAGGCAAGCAGAGCTCAGGCAGGTCCAGCTGCAGGTCCAGGCAGCAGGTCAGCTAGGTAGTTGCAGGGAGCCTCTGGAGTGTGTTATGTCCCTGTAGCTCAGAACAGGAGGTCAGCTGGCTGACCCTTGGAGTCACTTCAGCCTGCGATGAAGGGTACAGGTCAAATCTTCCTTCTCAGCAAGCAGGGCAAAAGGCAGCAGAGCAGCAGTGTAGCAGTGCAGCAGAGTAGCTTCTGTAGGATCCACAGGTCTAGGGGTGTTCTGAAGAGTTGATGTCTGAGGTCCAATCCCTGGTGCCTCCTTTGAAGTGGGAGAAGCTTCTAGAGCCTTTCATTTGAAGTGCACAAGTTTCCTGCCTCCACTACTCTGGCTCCATACTAACTACAAGGGGTATGCAATCCTTTTTATGAAGGCAGAACTCAGCCTATTCAGGTGTAAGTGCATCTGTGCCTGGTTCCTCCCTCCCATCCAGCCACACCCAAGTGCTTGATTGTGTGTGGCTGTCCAGGAAGAATACCAACTGCCAACTACACCCAGTCATGTGACCCAGAGACAGGCTTCAGGCACTAAATGGCTAAGGCAGGACAAATGCTAAAAGTGTCATTTCCAAATGTGTAATCAAAATTCGACTTCACCATAAAAGATAATTTTTCATTACAATTCCAAAAACACCAACCATGAACTGTTTACCTGTTCCCATTTGGAGGTTCCAGCTTACTAAATGTAATAAGGTAACTCCAATCTTATTCTTTTGGAGACGCAGTCCTTGCAGTAGTGAAAACCAAATGTAAGAGTTTTTCACTACCAGGACATGTAAAACTTAAAAGTACATGTCCAACTTTTTAAATACACTGAACCGTGCCCTCTGGGCTGTTTAGGGCTTACCCTAGGGGTGACTTATATGTTTTTAAAAGGCAGGTTTGAGCCTTTCAAAAAGATTATTTTGACCGGTTGAAATGGCAGCTTAAAACTGCACACACAGGCTGCAATGTCAAGCTTCAGACAAGTTTAAAGGGTTACTTAAGTGGGTGGCACAATGCAAGCTGCAGGCCCACTAGTAGTATTTAATTTACAGGTTCTGGGTACATGTAGTGCCGCTTTACTGAGGACTTACAAGCAAATAAATGTGCCAATTGGGTATAAGACAATATTGCCATGTTTTAGGGGCTGAGCACACACAGTTTAGCAGTTGATGGAGCAGGGTTTCGCGAAAATGAAACCTACTCGAATCGAGTACCCCCATAATACGTACTAACAGTAAGTAGACGTAGTAAAATTAACCATGCACACAACATAAACATGGGGAAACTGCTTTGCGCATGTTTGAACTAACACGTAAATGAATAATAATGTAATAACTTTGTGGTTTAAAAGAAATTGCATGAGTAGGCCGCATGTGCTCCTGTATTCTGCCTATTACATCGTGCTATAAAGTAATGATTAATGCCGCTTTTCGTACTAAGCTTATGCTAGGTAACAATAATGGGAAGTAGTGAAAGGTGGGAGGTAAACAGTGATGGTTTCGTTATCACATAATTAATAAATGTTCATTTCTATTTACTTTAGTGTGCAGAATGGAAACACCATTTTATTTAACTTGGCAATGGTGGGAGGGGGGAGCTGTTAGGAGCGAGTTCGTTCTTCCATGGGGAGAAAAGGATGTGCTGCACATCGCAGATGACATGAAGGAGTGAAGGCCAGTGTGTCAGACCCCTGAAAACTACTGTTCCCGAGAATGGGACCGGAGATGTTTTCTGCGACTGACTTATTCCATAAAAAGAAGAATGTAAATTTGTAACTTATGTGGGGAACATGTGAATAAGCTGAGATTCAGATCATGGGAACTGTTTCCTACAATGCAATTGTTGAATAAAGGTGAAGTCATGGTGGTGTGACAACGCCACCTCCCCAGCCCACCAATCTCTGTGCGAGTTAGAGGATAAAATGCAACATTTGAGGGATGGACATGTCATTTTAGACTATAATTAGGGTGCCTTTAGGGGTGTGGTCGGCTGCAGCTTAGGCAAGAGAAGAGGGGAGATGCGTCGCTGTCCGTCGGTTTGCAGAGAGGCCTAGCTGTTTCCTGTCCTGTCCTGTTCCTGTCTTTAAATTTCTTGACCCCTGATTCTTTTTTGGGGGATCCATATCATCTCCTGGGTCCAGGGGGTGGTTTTCCTACAGACTGATAGGTTTGTATCTAGCCTATATCGTTCTCAGAATCTCAGCATTAATGTATTTGTCTCTGAATCTTTTGTCTCTCCACCTGTCCCTTCTGTCAACAATATATTGAAATGCATTATTTTAGATGAACCTTTTGTCTCTTCATCTATCCCTCCGTTAGGAATATTATTGTCTAGCATAATTATTTGCTGAACTTTTGTCTCTTACCCTATCCACTCCTTCATTGCATAATGTCATTGCAAATTGAGTCTGTGTTACATGCATAATTTCTCCTGTCGTGAGGTTTGATGTTTAAAATTGTGACCTAATGCAGATGAGCATTTACTTTGAAAATTGAGATACAATTTCATTATTAACCTTACCGAGAGTCTTTAATTAATTTACAAGATGGTTAGTAAGTTAGTATGTATCTTTGCCATCAACTATTCAACTAATTGGTCCATTGACCAAATAGAAGGAAAGTTGATATCGAGATCAGTTATTTAACGGATGTCTAAAAGGACTCATAAAAAGAAATATTTGATGGAATGAACAAATTGACCCCTGCGCATCATGGATACGGGGTGAATGTGTATGGGCCATTGTAGTGATGTTGTTGAGTATAGATCCCTGATCAATTATTGGTATTGGCACTGGATCTGTTTCTTGGTAGCAGAGTACGGTTTAATTATTGATTAGTTTGGTAATGATCATTGATTATTGATTATATGTTCCTAACATGCAGAGTTAGTGTCATGTTCTATGTTGTCTGGAAGTACAGGTACGGAGATACCTGAGGAATCCCGGGAAGGAATCGGCTGGAAATAGGCAGAAGAAGAGTGTGGTAAAGAAGCCAATCACACCAGAACATGGACTTCTATTGGAATTCTCAACGGCAAATTATCAAGCCCATTATCGCCGCTTTAGCAGCAGTTTTCTGCCGCTAAAGCGGCGATAATTTTTAACGCCGTTCTTGATAATATGCCCCTTTGTCTGTTGTAATAATACCGAAAAGCTACGGAGGGCTGCAGGTGTTATATTTAGGGAATTTCGTATGTGAGTAGAGTGTCTGAATAGCGAAGGGTCCGCTTTCCGAAACTCTAGCCTTATTTCCAGGAGAATAGCAAGACTCCTTTTCACGCCAAAAAGTCCTCTTGTGAAATTCTGGTTTTATCCCTAGGGGAGTAATAGGTCCACCTGGAGCTTGTCTGAAGGGTAAAAATAGCGCTGGTCGTTATTAGGACCCGTAGTGAGACAATCTTTTGAAGAAGTGAAAACTATCTCTTTACTTAGTGGAACAGACAAAGTTACTAACAGAATTTTGATTAAGAAAAACATGGAAAAATATTGCCGTAAAATTTTGTAAAGGGAGGGTCAGTGGAAGGAGTGATACTGACATCAGAAAAAGCCGCGCTGACATTGGTCAGGCAGCGGGTGTGTACTGGGATGTGATTGGTTGATTGGTGTGAGTCGCGCTAAAATTGGTTAAGGCTTTGCTTACGTAGTAGTGTTCTGATTGGTTGGTTGGTGTGAGACGCGCTGGTATAGGACAAAAGTTAACCAATAGAATAAGTAGAATTACAGAAGGGTTATTTTTGTTTGTTCATGATAAGACCCATTAGTGGAGAAAGCCAGAAAATGAAGTTAATGCAGAAAATAAAGACTTTTTTCAAGAAAGATAAACCAATTGTGACTAGAGAGGGAATTCCGATTCCGCCTCCAAAAACACCTGCTTCCTTTATGATGTTAGAACGAGGATATCACACGTGTATGTGGTTGGAAAATTGGATTGCGTATACGAAAGGCGATGGTGTTTTAGCTTTTCCACAACATGGTACATTTAATGTGAGGACATTGCAGAATTTGAGAAATCGAATGAATTCATTAGTTCCAAACCCAAGATTGACTCAGTACGAAGCATTGGAAGAATGTGAAGTGGAAGCATTTGAGAGAGAAAAATATAGAATTGGTAACAGAGGTTGACAGGAAGTAGCATTAGGAGTGGTACGAATGGGGATGGACAGGCAAACGCAAATAATACATTGTTAGATCTTCCGATTAGCGAATTAATAACTGAGACCCCTCAGGGGAATATCCAACTTGAGCCAAGAAGAATAGGGCCAAATGACACTCCAATAGCAGGGAGTTCAGCAGGTCCCTCACCAGAAGAATTAAATAATTGGATAAAAGAAATGACGAAGCCAAAACCATAACCTCAGAATATATATGTGAGTCAGTTGAAAGTTGACTTGGAAGAGATGATTATTGGAACAATAAGCCCAGACAGATTAGGGACCTATCGTGATGAAGAATTGTTGTTTCTGTGTAAAAGTATTACCTGGAGAGCAAAGAAAAAATATCTGAAGCTGCTAGTGAGTATGGAGTAGATATTGAAAAGTTGAAAGTATTGCAGAAATCGTTCACATTGGCTTTTACTGACAAGGACTTAGAAAGTTTGAATGCCTCAGGAAGAAGGTTACATAAAGGAAATAATGAATATTTTGAAGAAATGGGGAGATGTGGATCGCTGGAAAGATAGGTGGACGAAAAAGAAAGAAGAAGCAGCTAGCAAAGGAACGTCCATGTTTCCTATGAAAGAGGCAGAACAGGTTGAAAGGGCGTGTCCAATGAGAGAAGTACCAGGTGGTGGATATGTTCATGTTCCTTGGTCTAGACAAGATATATTGTCTTTTACAAATGATTTTCATAGATTGAGAGAAAAACCCTTTGAATGGTACAAACAGGTAGATAGGTTTGTAAAGGTATCATAGGTTTTGTTAAAAGATTTGGATGGTCTGTTTGATATTGTTGTTCCAGCTTATTTATGGACAGAATGTAAGACTACAGTTGATTGGCCAAAAGAGGAATACCCTAGGGATCCTAAAACAGGTGCACCATCAGAAGAAGTAATGAAAAAGTATAATCAGGTGATCACTTACTTAAAGGGCATAATCTCTCCAAAAGAAACAGATTGGGTTAAGATTGATAGAACCACCCAAGAACCAAAAGAGTCAGTACATGCCTACTACGAACGGTTGCTACAGGTATTTAAACAGTATAGTGGTTTTGAAAATATTGGAGATAAAGACATGGGACATTTTGTGTATCGTTTTGTGTTTGGATTGAGGCCTGAGATTAGCAACATGATACAGCAACATTTCATCTGTTGGCAGAGTAAGACAGTGGATGAAATCCTACGGTATGCAAAGTATTGTAGTGACGAAATTGACAGTAAACATAAAAAGTTAAAGGAGAAAATGATGTGGGCGCAAGTGAAGGTAGCGGAACAACAAGAAAACAATAATAATCAAACAAGTGGACAGAGTCAGAATGGACAGAATTACAGTGGGGGAAAGGGAAAGATGAGTAAGGAAGAAGCTATGAAGAAATGTCCTTGTCATGCGTGCGGAAAGTTTGGACATTGGAGGAATGAGTGTAAATCTGCTAAAAAGAATAACGGGGAAATCAAAATTTTATTCCACAGATGCAGAATGAGGTGGGTGTAAATCAACAGCAGCAGCAAAAGATAGTTGCTCAACAGTTAAAGGTACCACAAGCTCCCATACCAAGTAATGTGAATGCTCAGGTGCAAAGGTACAATGTGAACACCGGATATCACGAAGGAGACCCGCTTGGTAAGAATCAAGGTGTGAGTCAGCAGTTTTGGATGCAATGTAATGGAAGTGATTCAGACTCATCTCAATGACTGTGCCTGAGGGGGGAGGAAGAGTGCATACTTGGCGCATCCTTGGCGGTAGATCAGTCAGGTCCATTTGTTGATGGAAAGGTGGAAGGTAATGATAATACATTCTTAGAGGACATTGGTGCTACCCGTTCTACTGTGAGAGCAGCAGAAATTCTGAACCTACCCCTCTCGGGAGAAACTATCCAAGTTGTAGGAGTCTCGAATAAGCATATTAGAACGCCAGTCACAAACCCAATAGAAGTTCATATTGGAAACTTCAAAGACATGCATCGGTTTGTGGTATGTGACTCAAGCCTGGTAAATCTCTTGGGGAGAGATTTGTTGTGCAAAATGAATTGCACAATCTATTGTACCCCAGATGGAGTTGCATTTCAGACCCCAGATGAAGATGTTGAATTTAAGATGATGTTAGCAAAGCAAGGGACAGAAGTGAATGAGTTATTTTCACTTCTCACTGAAGACAATCTGCCTGAAAAATTAAAAAGTGCAGTGAATCCAGATGTGTGGGATTTTACAGGAAAAGAGATTGGTCTAATGACAAGAGTAGATCCGATTCAGGAAATAGTAAAGAATGGTGCTGTGTATCCAAATACACCTCAGTACAAAATGAGCCCAGAAGTGATTGCAGGAGTTGCTCCAGCAATTGTCCAAATGATTGAACAAGGAATTCTAAAAGAGATAATGAGCTGTCCTTGTAATTCGCCTATCATAGGTATCAAAAAGCCCAGTGGGAAATACCGGATAGTGCAGGATGTACGCAAAATAAATAAAATTGTAGTGCCCTGTTGTCCAGTAGTGCCAAATCCAGCAGTGATTCTTTATCAAATTCCATGTGATGCTGAATGGTACACAGTTATTGATTTGTGCCAAGCATTCTTCTCGATTCCCTTGCACCCGGATGGCCAGTATTTGTTCGCTTTCCGGTTCGGAGACCGTGTTTTGGCATGGTGCAGAGTCCCTCAAGGGTATACAGAGAGTACCTCGATCTTTAATCAGATCTTGAAAAAATGCTTAGAGACATTAGTTATGCCAGGAAATTCGGTTTTGGTTCAATACATTGATGACCTACTGGTGGCATCAAAATCAAGAGAGGCATGTGTAACAGACACAATTGCCCTATTGAACCATTTGGCAGAGGGAGGACACAAGGTGTCCCCAGCGAAATTGCAATTTTGTAAACAGGAAGTACAGTATCTTGGACACAAAATAGAAAAGGGAGTTAGGAAAGTAACCCCAGAAAGAATCCATGTGATCAAACAGATGAATCCACCTAAAACTCAGAAAGAGGTGCGAATGTTTTTGGGAATGGTTGGATACTGTCACCAATGGATATGTGGTTTCTCACTGATTGCAAAACCTCTACAGAGGTTGACACGAAAGGATGTGAAAGATCCGATTGTTTTGGATGATGAAGGTATGGATGCTTTCATAAAATTGAGAAGCAGTCTCTGTAGAGCACCTGCATTAGGAATGCCAGACTATACAAAGGAATTTGTATTGTACTGTTGTGAGAGAGATGGATGTGCACTCTCAGTCCTAACTCAGAAACATGGAATGGCACGACATCCAGTAGCATATTTATCTGCTACATTGGATACAGTGGCTGCAGCATTGCCTGGATGTTTGAAAGCAGTAGCAGCTACTTGTATGAGTCTGGAACAGAGTGAACCGATTGTGATGGGTTATACAGTTAAAGTGTACGTGCCCCATTCTGTTGAAATTCTTCTGTCATACCAGGACCCAGTACCTCACTTCTAGTCGGCTGACTAAGTATGAAAGGGTGATTCTGGGTGCAGAGAATGTAACGGTGGTCAGGTGCACTACTTTGAATCCGGCAACATTGTTGCCCAATTTCCGCTGTGAAGAAGTGAGAGAAGATGCGGATCATGATTGTTTGGATGTGACAGAGTTATGCACAAAGCCTAGGCCTGATATAGAAAATAGTCCTTTGGAAGAATCAGATTGTGAGATATTTGTTGATGGTTCGTGTTTGAGGAATGACAGAGGTGAATTATGCACTGCCTATGCTGTTTGCACCATAGAAGCAGTTATTTTAAGCATCCTGTCTGAAAGGAGTAAACTCTGCCCAAATAGCTGAGCTGATAGCTCTGACTAGAGCATGCAAAGTTGCCAAAAGTTTGAAAGTAACCATATTCACAGACAGTCAATATGGATTCGGAATTGTGCACGATTTCGGCCAGCTATGGATGCAAAGGGGATTTCTGACTTCTTCAGGTTCCCCTATTCGAAATGGTAAAATTGTGAAAGAGCTATTGGATGCTTTACAGTTGGCCAAAAGGATTGCAGAAGTCAAATGTGCCGCACATCAATCAGGAGATGATTATGTGACAAAAGGCAACAGATACGCAGACCACATTACACGTTATTGTGCTCAAAATAAAATGGCTTTAAAAAGATCAATTGAAAGAGGAAATAGCGAATGCCATCTTATGTTTATAACTACAACAACATTTGAAACTTGGGATGACGTAAGGCAAATGCAGGAAGAGGCAAATGATGAGGAAAAGGAAATTTGGAAACTTACAGGCTGTAGAAAAAGAGCAGAAGATGAACTATGGGTTTATCAGGATGAGAGACCAGTTTTACCAGACTCTTTGCTTTCTCACATGGCCAGGGTTTACCACGGACATGTGCATATTGGAAGAGACGCTATGATCAGACTCTTCAAGCAGACATGGTATAATCCGAAGTTCAGGGTCATTGCAGAGAGCCTTTGCCAGAGGTGTATTATATGTCAGCAGCAGAATCCAGAGAGAAAGACAGTTGTAAGTTGGGGACGAATTGGGCGAGCAGGAGGTCCATTTACCCGACTCCAGCTTGAATTTATCGAGCTTCCCCCTTGCAATGGGTTGAAATATGTATTGATCATTGTTTGCTTATTCTCTCACTGGGTGGAAGCCTACCCCGCGAGAAGAAATGATAGCCTTACAGTAGCCAAACTACTTTTGAGAGAATTGATCCCAAGGTTTGGAATTTCAGTCACTTTGGAGACAGATAGAGGAACTAATTTTAATAATGAGATGATTCGGCTGATTTGCGCAGCATTTAAAATTGAACAGAAGCTGCACTGTGCCTATCGACCTGAAGCATCTGGAGTAGTCGAGCAAATAAATGGCACTATAAAATCCAGGCTAGGGAAAGTGTGTGCATCCACATCACTGAAATGACCTGACGCTTTACCCCTTGTGCTGATGAGTCTAAGAAGCATTCCTGACAAAAAAGACTGGATTGAGTCCCCATGAAATCCTCATGGGAAGAGCAATGAGACAGGCATATATACCAGCAAACAAACTGATGAGTATATCTGATGATCTGGGGCGTGACTTTTGCAGAGGATTGGCTGAACTGGTACGTTCTGTGTCTCACCAGGTTGGAGAAGATGCCACTACAATACATCGAAATCAAGCTCATGATCTGAGTCCAGGTGAATGGGTCTAGGTCAAGAAACACATAAGAAAATCGTGTTTATACCCTAGGTGGCACGGGCCTTATCAAATCATCCTGGTGACGACAACGGCAGTGAAGTGTGCTGGCTTACCAAATTGGATTCATGCGAACCACACCAAACGAACCCTAGATCGTGAAAGACCGAAAGAGCCACAACTGGTGAATCAAAATCAAAGGTTAGTGGCTGAAGTGTGTGAAGCTGATGAATTTAGAGTGACAGATTCTATCGACCCAACAGATGGTGAGCAGCGAAACACAAGTCGAGTAGAGTGGACGAGAAATTCTAGGGTTCCGAAGACTGTTGTTGAACCAGAAAGAAGTAAGTTCACTGATGATCCAGAAGAAAGTGAACTTCTAGCTGAACCTGAAACAGGTGAAACTGTATTTGAACCTGGAGGGAGTGAGTTCACAGTTGAAAGAGAAGTTATTGTAGAAACAGAAAAACCGGAAGAAACAGAAAATCAAAAGGAAAACCTGCCAGAAAAAAGGGCAAGCAAAAGAACCTGTGAACAAGACGCAGAAGGTGAAAACGTGGTCAAAGCAGAGAAACCAAGGAAAGGTGATAATTGGCCAAGTGGAGTGAAAAGACTAAAGTACACTCTTGTGAAAAGAAGGTTAAGAAAAGACCAGAACAAAGTAATGAGGTCTCCAGTCAAACAGATCAAGAAGAGTCAGAAAAAGAATTAGTACGAAAGACACGAAGAGTGAGAATTCCAAGTAGAAAATACAGAGCACCTGAGTGGACTTACATGATACTGGAAGAAATTGAAAGATCAGATCCAAGTGAAGAAAAAGAAAATTCTGACACTGAGCAAGTTGATGAAAGCAAACCAAGACCTCCTTAAAGAACTGTGACAAATTAAGGTGTAACCTTGGTGATTGAAAGAAAATGAAATAAAAATTCAAAGAAGACCAAAGAAAAAGAATAAAGAAAGGGTATAAAGAAGAAAGCCTTGAAGTGTAGGATTACACTACTATTTTATTTTTAATATTTTTAGAAATTTAGAGGTATAGATAGATTTTTGTTTTATAGAAAGAAAATGGCTGAAGCAGAAGTGACTGAACTTCCAAAACCTAGCCTAAAGCGTAGGTGTATTAAAGCTTGCTTATGTAGTGTCTTGTTATTAACCTTTATGTGGATACTATTAACTGTCCTTATACCTATTCTAATGGTAACTGACAAAAGAAACAATACTAATGAAGTAACAAGTGAAAGAATGAATGATGTCACTAATGAAACCCCAAATACTAAATTAGTACCTTTTGATGGAAACGTACTCCATCATGATAAATCAATTTATGATTTCTCGTCAAATGTCTTTACCAAGTTACTTTATGAGTATGTTGAAACGATGAATGTGAGTGATTGTTATGTGTGCATACAATTACCTTTGTCTGTTTCTGAAGGGGTGATTTATCACCATCTTCCATCAGCCTATGGTGTGTCTTGTGGAAACTTACCAGCCTGTTCTATGTAACAGGGAAACTTGAGTATCACTTCTCAAATATAGATTTAGTGTTTTCTGAAATTCCTGTTATTAAAGAATTAAATAAGGTGTTAAGTGGTAATGCACGATATATGGGAGAATTTTTCCATATTACTAAAACTCTAGACATAGAATATGCTTATAAGAACAATTTAACATGTAGTTTAAGAGTTGAAGAGAGAATTTTCGTAGAAATGGTAGAAAATAGAAGAGAAAGTTTCCAAAAGAAAGCTGCTGAACAAAGTCCCGAATACCACCATGGGACTTTAGAGAAGGAAATTATGAAAAGGGCGAAAAATATGCTGCAATGTCTCTGGACTGGTCACAGAAAGGGAAGATTTGTCTGCTTAGAACTAAGACTAACTATAATAACTACTTTATTGGTTCTAGTGAATGCGAGCATACCTTCAAAATTACTGGAGGATGGGGATTGAAGGGTGGAACTGATCATGTTTTTCCAGGAATTTATTATGTGTGTGGCAAGAAAGCCTATTAAAGATTCCCTGCACATTGGTATGGAAGTTGCTATGTTGCTATCGTTTTTCCTAAAGTGTATCATATGGACCGAAGCAATCATAAGCTGAACCAAATAAAACAAGGACTAACACGTAACAAGAGAGCAAGTTTCTCAGAATTAGTGGGTGATATTTTTGGTGCACTGATACCCTCAGTTGGAGTCATTCTGAATTCGCACAAAATTTGAAAATTGTCCACAGTGGTTGATCGTTTATCTACGGATACTGCTGGTGGGTTCTTGATGATTGACACAGAAATGGTTGGTATCAGATCAATGGTTTTGCAAAATCGACTTGCCCTTGATATCTTATTGGCAAAAGAGGGTGGAGTCTGTGGTATGTTGAAAGTCCAACATTGCTGCACTTATATCCCTGATAAGAGTAAAGGAATCGAGGGATATATAAAGAATATTACGAAATTACATGAAGATTTGACCCAACTGGAGGTTGATGGTGTTTGGGAGAGACTTGGTAAGAGTTTCTCCTCAATAGGTAAATGGTTTTCGACTTTCGGAAGTAGTCTATTAGGAAAAATAATAATACCAATAGTTTCAATAGCAATAATAGTTCTAGTAATATTAACAACATATAAATGTTGTAAATGGTAGGGTGAAAGAAAGGAAATAACAGAATGTAAAGATAAAAGGAGAGCAAGAAAGAGAAAAAGAGAAGAAATAGAGTTAGGAGAGATTAAAGGAGAATACTATGACTTAATGAAAGATTTAAATGAGGGTGCCATAAAAGAGAAAAGAATACAGAGTTTAAAAAAATATATATATATTTAAAGATGGCACTTGGTATAGTAGGTATTTTATGATGGCTCCTAAAAAGCCATCAGAGGGGGGAATTGATGGAGCTGGGTTTTGCGAAAATGAAACCTGCTCGAATCGAGTACCCCCATAAAACGTACTAACAGTAAGTAGACGTAGTAAAATTAACCATGCACCCGACATAAACATGGGGAAACTGCTTTGCGCATGTTTGAACTAACACGTAAATGAATAGTAATGTAATAACTTTGTGGTTTAAAAGAAATTGCATGAGTAGGCCGCAAGGGCTCCTGTATTCTGCCTATTACATCGTGCTATAAAGTAATGATTAATGCCGCTTTTCATACTAAGCTTATGCTAGGTAACAATAATGGGAAGTAGTGAAAGGTGGGAGGTAAACAGTTATGGTTTCATTATCACATAATTAATAAATGTTCATTTCTATTTACTTTAGTGTGCCGAATGGAAACACCATTTTATTTAACTTGGCAATGGTGGGAGGGGGGAGCTGTTAGGAGCGAGTTCGTTCTGCCATGAGGAGAAAAGGATGTGCTCCGCATCGCAGATGACATGAAAGAGTGAAGGCCAGTGTGTCGGACGCCTGCCAAATACTGTATTCGAGCGTGGGACCGGAGATGTTTTCTGCGACTGACTGACTTAATGTAAGCCCTGGAAGCCAATAAGGGTTGTCTGGACTTTCTACATAGTATACCTCATTTTGGTATACTACATAAAAAGCCAGCTTCTACAACACGCAAATTCCACCTCACATAAATGAATCCATCTGTCTATAGCATAGACCTACAAAATCAAAGCGAAGGAGAAATGCAATTCCTAGTAAGCAAATGCATTACGCAACAAGCATTTAGTTCAAACCACTAGGCGATCCTGTAATTGATCTGGCTGAAGAAACACACACAAAATATGTAAATGTGTTGATATGTGCATACTAACCAGACATTGATAGGAAAGACAACCAGGATTCAATCTGAAGGGCATGATCAGCTGCCTGAATGAAGCTTGCCTGTTTTCTAAGCTCAGCCTTTAGATTGGATATCACCAACAAGAGTAAGGCTCGATATCATGTTATCTCACTACATTCACAACACACGTGGTTAAATGGCTAGAAGTGCCTCAAAACAGGCATCTCTTCAGGATTGAAATTTGCCAAGAAGTTATCAGAAAGAATATTTAATATCAATAAACAAGTGCTTCAATTACTGTGATTAGTATCCGAAACAGCGGTTCCTGTGGAATAGTACAACCAAGTATTGATAATACAATGCGCAATCGCAATGAAAGGGTTGGAGGGATGTCAGAGGAAAAAGAAACCACATACACCAATGGTATGGTTTAACACATTTGTATATTATATTTCACAAACAATATAATGAGATAAAAAGATAGTGCGTAGTGTCCCCAGTGAAACAGGAACCTAAAGTATTGGTGACAAAATGTGACAATATTTACAAGGTTTCTAATTTTTTTTACAAAGGTCCACCATCTGTAAGTATATTGATAATGAACAGCCACTATATATAATAATAAGTGCTGATTTAGAGGTTCGCTTTTCTCTTTATTGTCGACGACGTTTCGACCCTTTGTGCAGTGTAGGGTCTCATCAGGACCTAAGGATGTAGGGACATCTAAAAAAGAAAAGTAAATTCAGTATATGGCCCATTTACCGGCACAAATGCGACAGATTGGAGCTCAAGGGAAAAAGATATTTAAGGTACCTGGGCAGGTGACTGCGCAGCCGAGTGAAGAGTGTGTGCGAAATGTGAGTGATAGTCAAAGAAAAATACTCACAAGGGAACCCAGCCGGGTTCTGGTTGTGTGAGGGGTAGAGAGAAAGAAAAAAGGAAAATGAAAGGATGATGTGGACCCATGATACAACAAATTAGGCGGGTAGAGTTATTCTACTCTTAGCATTTTGCATGTGGGAGAACTTACCCCAAGTGAGAGTGGGGGCTGGCAGTCGATGAGTAGCATTTTCCTTTTTTCTTTCTTTCTACCCCTCACACAACCAGAACCTGGCTGGGTTCCCTTGTGAGTATTTTTCTTTGACTATCACTCACGTTTGGCACACACTCTTCACTCGGCTGCGCAGTCACATGCCCAGGTACCTTAAATATCTTTTTCCCTTGAGCTCCAATCTGTCGCATTTGTGACAATAAATGGGCCATATGCTGAATTTACTTTTCTTTTTTAGATGTCCCTACATCCTTAGGTCCTGATGAGACCCTACACTGCACAAAGGGTCGAAACGTCATCGACAGTAAAGAGAAAAGCGAACCACTAAATCAGCACTTATTATTATATATAGTGGCTGTTCATTATCTATATACTTACAGATGGTGGACTTTTGTAAAAAAATTGGAAACCTTGTAAATATTGTCACATTTTGTCACCAATACTTTAGGTTCCTGTTTCACTGGGGACACTACGCACTATCTTTTATCTCATTATATTGTTTGTGAAATATAATATACAAATGTGTTAAACCATACCATTGGTGTATGTGGTTTCTTTTTCCTCTGACATCCCTCCAACCCTTTCATTGCGATTGCGCATTGTATTATCAATACTTGGTTGTACTATTCCACAGGAACCGCTGTTTCGGATACTAATCAATTACCCTGGTTCCTTAGTGAGTGTGGGTCCCCTTGTTTTCTGTTTTCGTCAATTACTGTGATAGCACATTCATATTTGGCCGAACGAAAGAGGAGCACAGTTCTACCATGACAGTGATAAGTGCTTTTTGTAGCAGCTGTAACTCTTTTGCTGAGTTCAGAAAAGTGTGAATTTTACAAACCTGAGCTAACACTCTGTGGTCATATCTTCTGCAGTAAAGCCATCCAACCAGACCAGACCCAGAGAAGGCTGAAGCACTGGGAAGCTTGACCATAAGCACACATGAGTGATCTGAGGTTGTTTATGGATTAGAAATATGACTGCTTCTGCTACATTGAGGACTCTGCCATCACCTACGCATCCATAAGAGAACTTAACAAGTATAGCCGGCAATTCACATGGATGCTGGAATGCATGTCTTTATTCCAGAAAATAAAGAACGATGTTGCATCAAATGATCATATGGTATACTTCGACCACAAACTATGAACGGAATGAACTGTAGATGCCAGCCGGGTTAATCTTAGTGCTATTTTAGTGCTGCACAACCCGGCACTTTTCAATATTTGTGTATGCCATGAGGAATCTCTCTGACAGAATGAGCATACCCCCAACAAGACCAGAAGAGCCTGGCTACGGTATGCGTTTGTGAGCACCACCACATGGTCGTATACTACTGTGACAGGTACAAGGCACTCAAGGCACTACTCACCAAATAGAGAAAAATGTCCCCGTACTAAAAGGCTGGGAATAAACCTAATGGAATAGACAGTCCCTTACATAAACAACAGTACAGTCCACTCTGGCTTAAGAATACATCATTTGTGTTTTTCTATTAATACATTTTGATCAATGAGTATATTTGGTCATTCTGAAATCACAATGCCACCGTGTAATTGACATTGCGAATAAAGGCCTCTGGGGCCTTGTAACAACCAAGAGGTTGTTGCACGAGAAAGTGGGGTTTCTGATACTACACACCGTGGTAGACACCATTAAAACATGCCACTTGTGTCCAGAACATGGCAACTCTCACACCTGAAATAATTGTTCATGTTACACAGGTGTTATCCGCCTAGTCAGCATTGCTGCCCATCCTTGACGGCATAGCTGACAGGTTCATGTCGATAAAAAAGAAAACAATACAAATAAGTACACTCATACCTCCACTGACCAGGCCCGCAGCAAGGCCCTTAGAGGAAATTGCAAGTTCCCTTATACAACAGAGTCCTTGGACCCAATGAGGAACATGGCGAAATATAAACAACAAGACCTTGCCATTTGGGCACTTAAACTGAATGGTATGTCCTACTATATTAAAATTAAGAAGATTCCTTCCCAGATGACATCTAAGAAACCAAATATTGTTCGTTTACAAGAGACCCACCTTTTAAAATCGGAATCTGAAACACTGTGCAGAGACTGGGTGGGAAGGGAGTTGTTATCCTTTGAAACCAGTGTTTCCATTACTGACCTGCTGGGCCCATACAAAACACCAGGAAAAATGGGGTAGCTATTCTTCTGCGGAACAAAACTAGTGGCAAAGTGCTAAAAGGGTGAACAGACATTGCAGAGTGATACATAGTCGCTAAGTTGTTTGCATAAAATACCACCTTTATAGTGGGATCCATCTATGCCCCTACTGGCTTCAAATGTGTTTTTGAATAGACTCTACAGAATTTGGAATCACCAGAGTTATTCTGGGAGGAGACTGGACTCTGGGGATTTATCCTATCCTTGATAAAAAACAGTTTACCACAATCTTAAATTCAACAATGACAGAGGCACGCTCTTGGACGTAATGGCGAGTCACACGCTGTTGGACCAATGGCGCCTCCTTCACACCACGATGGAGGCCTATCCGTCCCTCTCAATGGCCCAATGAAAATTGGACTTCTTATTGAACGGAAGTATGTTCCCCAAGGTGTCTGCCAGTGGGATTGAATTTGTCAGCATTTTGGACCACACACACATACATGTAGCTAGACTTCAAACAGTGTATCCTAAAACACGTACATGTAGGATGAATACACTGACATGCAAGTTGCCAGAAGAAAAGAGGAAAATGCAGGAACTAATGAAAGAATATCTAGATCTCAATGAAACATCAGTTACTTCACTGCAATTGCGTTAGGTGCCAGGAAAAGCGCACCTATGGGGTATGTTAATGAGAGACTCAGAAATGACGTGTAAGGAAGGTGGAGCAAAAGACTGCCTTGGAGTCTGAAATTCAATCTCTGCAACAACAGTATTGTTACCACCTGGCAGAGGGCAATTTGAGAACTTTGATTGCCAAGAAATATGAATTAAATGTTATACCCTTTGCTGCGGCTGAGAAGGCCCTGAATCATATAAAGGCGATAACGTATGACCATGGAGAAAAGGCAGGGAGATGGCTAGCTCTGCAGGTAAAGAAATTGAGAAGCACAATCTCCAATCCCTGCCAACGCAAATTAGGCATGAGGGGCACTATTCTTTCCAACCCACTGTATATAATTAATTAATTCGCCTATTTATATGCCAGACTATACACTTCAGAAACACATATTGATACTACTAGAGAAGATACTTTAATGGCAAACCCCACAATTCTGCAATTCCCTCAACATATGTGAGGGAAACTGGATCAAGACATTGAGGATGCTGAAATTCAGAGGCTATAAAATTAATGTCAACTGGGAAGGCACGCGAAGAGCATCCATTTTCCTTGGAATTCAATGATTCAACAAGTTTAATTATAACACCACTCTTCGGGAAAGTCGACAGAGAGGCCATGGAAAAAGGGGCTTTTCAACTGGAATTCTAAAGGGTACACATCTTCTTAATTCCCAAACCAGGGAGAGATGAATTATCATGAGCTAATTACAGGCCCATCTCTATGCTTAACTGCAATATCAAGATCTTGTTGAAGGTCCTGCCCGTGAGACTGAGGAAAGTTATATATTTCGCGGTGCATCAAATCTGGTAGAGTTCGGGCCGAATTGCTCATCACGGGACCACATGAAGACATTGTTGCACCTACTATGACAAACTGATCGTGATCATGACAAAAAAAGTTATCCTCTCCCTCGATGCTAAAAAAGCATTTTGTAAAGCTGAGTAGGGTAACTTATTCCGGACCATGAGGAGCTTCGAGCTGGGACAAAAGTTCCTAGCAATGATCTGCTGGCTTTATCAAGAGACCAGACCCAAATTAACTTCAACGGAGTCCATCACCTCTTCTCTTCCTTCTGGCACTAGAACCCATGGCTATAACCATTAGGACATCTGCCAGGATTAGTGGGATCAAAACAGCAGGCGTAGACCTCAAGCTTATGCTCTATGCAGATGATATCTTATTAACAGTAAGTGATCTGGACACCACCACAACAGCCCTGATGGACCTCATTAATGGCTTCTCAACATTTTTGGGATACAAAATAAACTGGTCTAAGTGTGAAGCCATGTCTATGACCTCCAGCACTACTGCATGAGCTCTGACCATTTTTTCCTTTTAGCGGCTACCTTGCCAATTGAAATACCAAGTGGTGCTACTCAGCAGAGATTTCCAGTCCATGGTGAAGAATAATGTGTCTGGTTTGCCTAAAACAAAAGCTGATTTTGCTGAATGGGAAATGCTGCAGCTCTTCCAATGGGGTGGAGTCCAAATAGTGAAGATTGTTGAGGTGCCCAGGTTTAATTACATCTTTAGCATGCTGCCAACCAAGATACCAACCCCCTTACTAAAGTTGCTAGACACCCTCATTTGGTAATATGTTTGGGGCTCGACATCACTGAGGCTTGCAACCTCAAAAATATATGCTCCTACAACCTTGGGTGGATTATGATTTCCACATATGGGCTATAGTAGAAGGCACGAAATTTATACCAAATAGCACCGGATTGGGTCAAGATAGAACACCACCACCAATCGGGTGCTATAAGAACACAAATCCAATACAGAGGGCCCAAGTTTATGAAAGACCCGGATAACCCATTAGAGAAAAAAATGCTCTATCTATGATCCTGGGCTCATAAAGAACAGAGGCAGGAGTGATTTCTTCATTCGGCTGCCTGTGTATGGAACAATGCTGCATTGCTAATTGGAGGCGAGCCAATTATGTGGTGCGACTAGTATTCCAAAGTTTTAGATGGCACCTTCGAATCATTCACTGAACTCTCAGCATAGAAGGCAATTCAGGAAATATTTGTACAGTGATGACGCTGTCCACTGTCCAAGATAGGAGCTCAAGAGTATAAGTCAGTTACCCCACAACACAACTATTTGGTGAAATGGGACCACTACAAAAAAATGATTCAAGGACTGTATGAACTTCTACTGACAGAATTTTATTCTAAACCGACCGAATGTCAACTCAGAATTGAGAATTACGTGCACTGGGATCATATTCAGACTCATGATAGGGGCCTCAGAGAAGCTTGTCTTAAATTCAGTTTTCTCACTGAGACAAGCAGCTTTCTTTTAAACACTCACCGCTGCCAGTGATTTTTCATGATGCTCAGGATATGAGTGGGTTGAATAACCATAAGAAATGGTGACTGGACTCAGCTTTTGCAGTGGCAAAACTGTGTATCCGTAGAAAATGGAAATCAACAACGGCACCCACGTATAAGGATTGAATGGGCTCAATGGTGCTGATAGCTGCACGTGAGAGGCTAATTTATAAACTTAATAACTAACTCCAGGGGGCATATTAGCAAGAAATGGCGATAACTATCGCTAACCTAGGTTAGCGCTAGTTTTTCTATCGCCGTCGATCCCTGCAAGTTATCGCCCTGTTAGCGACGTATTAGCAACGTTTTGCTAACAGGCGATAGCTGCAGGGATCAGCGGCGAAAACCGTCGCTAACATTAACGCGACGGCGTTAATGAAACTGGCGATAACGGGTGGAATCCAGCGATAAGCCCTTAGCGATAACAAAAGGCACGCTAACCTGCAATTTTTGACTTAGCCTATCTGTCCACCTCCAACATAAAAGATGCACCAAAAAAATGGAATAATGCAGATATGAGCAGCCAGGGCATAGTGCAGCACACATCAACAACCCCCTCAAGCCACCCAACATCCTGGTTGACCAGGATGAGATCCTGGTCCCCACACAGGACCTGCGTCTGGTTCCTGGATCCCTCGCTGGACCTGCGTCTGGTTCCTGGACCCCTCACTGGAGCTGCATCTGGTTCCTGGATCCCTCGCTGGACCTGCGTCTGGTTCCTGGATACCTCGCTGGAGCTGCGTCTGGTTCCTGGATCCCTTGCTGGACCTGCGTCTGGTTTCTGGATACCTCGCTGAAGCTGCGTCTGTGGCCTGGAGTGGGATGTGGAGTAGATGTGGAGTCGATGAGCCGTGGCGGGAGACATTGATGTGCGACGATCACCCGTACCTGGTGGTGAAGTCTGGCAGGTCGCATGGAGACACTTTGCTGACCTGTGTGAGAAGCCCGCCTTGCGCACCTTGGTGCAGTCAATGGTAGAGGTGATCCTGCGCACCAACGTAGTGATGTACGCTTTGCATACTATGATCCACCACTACACCGGGGTGCACGGAGGGGATTACCAATGGTGGGTGCCATCTCCCTGCATCACAGGATGGATGATGTTGGGCTGGCCGGACGCCCTGGAGGGTGAGGCCCCTGTGCGACACCGAACTTGTGTGGACTGAACGCCTCAACTACATGCCTAAGGGAGCCCTGCTGCATCAACTGCATCGGGCGGTCCACCAGCCGACTACGCGGGGACTGCTGTACCCAGCCCAGTGAAAGCACACCTGGGTCAGGCTCCTGCTGACTGAGTCACAGATGTGGAGAGAGTGCAGTGGATTGCGCCACGGGGTCAATGTCCAGGTAAGGAGAAGGTGGGACGCGTAGCGCAGGAGGGACGGGGGAAGTCGCTCATACCTATCACACATAGATGACGCACCCCCAGTGGCGGGTCTACCGCTATGTTGGAAGAGCGTTGCCCAACCACCTCAAGCAGTGCAGAAGAGGAACAATCATCACATGATGATAACTCAATCAATCAATCACTCAGGGGAATTGTAAGCGTGCCACACACCCGTGAGGGTTGCAAGGCACTGAGGTGTGGGGGTCCGCAGATCTGTAAGCCGAAGAGCCAGGTCTTGAGGGTCTTCCTGAAGGTGTTCAGGGAGGGGGCACCTCTGATGTCTGCCGGTAGCTCATTCCAGGTATTGGATGCAATGTGGGAGAAGGATCTCCCGCCTGCTCTGGCTCTGTGGATGCGCTGCATTTCGGACAGTGCGAGGTTGGAAGATTGGATGTCTCATTTGTGTACGTGGAAGTTGATTCTTTTGTTGAGGTATTTGGTTACGTTGGTGTGTAGGCATTCGTAGGCGTGAGTGATGATTTTGAAGGTGACTCTTATCACCACGGGACGACACTGGAGTCTACGTAGGTGTTGGCTGATGTGTTAGTGCCGGGGGATGCCGAGGACGAGTCTGGCGGCGGTGTACTGTAATGTCGGTAGTTTGCGGAGTAGGGACTTGTAAATGGCGGCGTAGAGTGCATTTCCAATGGCCAGTCTGCTGGTGATGAGTGCATGGGAGACTGTCTTCCTTGACTCTGGGGGTATTCATTTGAAGGTCTTGCGGAGGATGCGGAGGGTGTTGAAGCAGCTGGAGGTGACGGCATAGACCTGTCTGTTCATGGTGAGGGATGGGTCGAGTACGATGCCGAGGATTCTGGCGTGGTCCGAGGGGGTAGGTGGGCTTCCGAGGGCAAAGGCCAACAGGTGTTGTCCCATGCTGAAGGTGTGGTTCCAAGGACAAGGACTCCTGTCTTCCCGGCGTTGAGCTCCAGGCAGCTGTTGGTCATCCAGACTGCGACGTCCTGCATTCCATCTGGAAGTTGAGTCTGGCAGTGATGGTCTTTTTGGTGAGGGAGAGGATGAGCTGGATGCCATCAGCGTAGGATACGATGTTGAGGCCGTGTTGTTGGACGTTGGCGTCGAGGGTGCCATTCAGATGTTGAAGACGGTCGGGCTCAGAGATGAACCCTCTGGGACTCCGCAGGTGATTTACGTGGGATTGGAGAGGAAGGTTGGCAGTCTGATCCTTTGGCTTCTTCCGGGGAGGAATGATCAGATCCAGTCGAGAAAACCACATAAGCTCCACACTGTGTGGAGAAGGGAACAAGAGGCGCGGGGTTTTAGGAGCTAGCAGCCTCCAACAATCAATGTTAACCACAAAAAGCTGCTCCTAACTTAGTGACCACTGTGAGGTTTGGGTTAAATTGCGAGTGAAGACATCTCACAAAATGTAACGGACTGGTCTCACACACCACCTGGTGTCATGCTTCATCATTGACCAGTCCTCGCCCTCTAAAACCTTGGTTTGATAGAGGGCGGGCATACACCTGACGACAGGGATGCACTTCTAAACTAAGTGGGGGCCCATAAAAAAGTGAGTGTGGTTAAAAATCATTATAGTTAACCATGTCGTGTTTTTAATGTGAAAGGTAACTATATGATATTAAAATCAAATGACAGTGTATGGGGGAATTAATGTCCCCTAACCGTTATATGAGAGGTCAACATGTTTCTGCCGTGTTGGCCCAGTTGGGTCCAGGGCATTCATCAGGACCTAATTAGAACACGAAGGGCTCCGTTCTTACCAGCTAGTGGCAAGAGAAAACCAATGTGTGGGCGTGATAAATGTCACTCTCCACAGCTTGATGGCTTCTAAGTTCAAGCCCTAAATACCAGAACTACTTGCCCCATAGAAGGAGGGGAGGGGAAACCCCTGTTGTCAAACCTGCTTCAAGGAAAGTTTCCCATATGGTTCCTAGGCGACTGCTCCCGTTCCTCCCCGATGTAGGATCCAGTCGAGGCCTGTTCTTGTATGCCGGCGTCGTGTAGTCTGGCGACCAGTGTCTGGTGGGAGACGGTGTTGAAGGCCGCTGAAAGGACAAGTATGATGAGTGCTGCGGAGTGGCCTTGGTCCAGGAGTGTGCGGATGTCGTCTGTGGCGGCCAGTAGGACGGCCTCGTTGCTGTGGTTGGTTTGCAATCCGGATTGGGAAGGGTCGAGGATGGCGTTGTCATCAATGAATTGTGTCACTTCACTGTTGACTGTTTACTCTACAACTTTGCAACTTTGGCTGCGAAGGGGAGGAGCGAGATGGGCCGGTAGTTCTTGAGGTCGGTGGGGTCAGCTGTGGTCTTCTTGAGAAGGGGCCAGATTTCTGCACGCTTTCAGTCATCTGGGTAGGTGCCTGTCTTGAAGGTGATGTTGATGGTGCATTGCAGTTTGTGCGTGATGGCGGCTGCGGCTCTGTGGTAGATGTGGGAGAGCATGGGTTGGTGGGGGCCCACGAGTGCATGCCTTTCATGGTTGAGGCTGTGTCTTCAGCTCTGACTGGCTTCCAGGTGGAGATGGTGAGCTGGCTGGTGTGTCCGGGGCCCGGGGTGTCTGTAGACGAAGGTTCCTCGGAGTGTGGAGTTGTGGCTGGTCTGGATCTGGAAGTGCAGGTGTTTGGCGGAGGGGAAGGTTCCGCTGGGGGTGGTGAGGTGGAGGGTGCTCTTGTGTGCAATGGCGAGGCACCCTCCCGGGTGGTTTGTGCCGTCCTTCCTCTGGATCTTGTATCCGTCCAGGATGGCGGTCTTGATGTCAGGGGCGGAGGAGGCGTTGGTCCAGGTCTCCGTGAAGAAGGCGATGTCGGGGAGAGAGAGTCGAGTAGGTTCCAGATTTCCATGGCGTGTATGTGCACGGAGTGCCCGTTGAGGGGGATGCATCCTAGGGTGTCGCCGGTGCTTGTGCCGGCTGTGTTGGAGTCCGGGGTGGTGGTTAAGCTCTAGCGGCAGTGGAGGCAGGAGAACTGGCCGTGGGTCGTGTTTGCCGAGGCCTGTTGTCAGTCTCTGACTTTCCCGGGTTTGAGTGCGTGGAGGGTGGCTGTGCCGTAGCAGTGGATGGCCCGTGATCCAGGCTTACTGGCGCTGGTTGCGGTTGGGTTGCAAACGTGCGCAGAGGGGCTTGTCTTAGGTGCGCCTTCTGCGCACCAACAGCGCCTGTCTGCTGCGCAATTGCACAGCGTCCGCCATTAAGTAGGGGAGGATGGAGGAACGATCAGCTGGGAGGCGGGAATGTGCGAGGACAGGGGCGCGGGGCCGCAGGGGCAGCAGTGGCGGGAAGCGTGTAGTCCGGGCTCAGAGAAGCCAATGAAACAGTTAAAAAAGGGACAAACAAGGGATAAATAACAGATGTAATCATGCTATGTATCCTCAGGGGCTCGGCGGGTGGATAGGACTGCTCCAAACACGGAGCAGGGAATGTTCGGATTGGCATGCACACTCAAGTGCGCATGACTGTTTGGTCGGCCCACTCAGGCCGCCCAATGCAGACATGCGCACTTCTCTGTTCGCAATGCAGGCTGCATTGCAGCCTGCATGGAGAACATGACCACCCCTCCGGCCCCTGGCTGCATGACTTGTCCCGTTGCCAAATAACAATACCACCGCCGCATCGCAGCGTTGTGAATGACTCATGCGAGTAAGCCTGGCTGCCTACATCCTTTTCCTGGAAGCAGATGCAGGAGAGCAGGAGCTACGTAGACACGGGACACGGCTTAGAGGTGAGACTTCCCTCAATACATTTTTAACTACACACGCTCACACACACATCCCCGCGGCCACGCACCATCCAGTGTTCATTACGGGGTTTACCACCTCACAGCTGTCCAGACACCCCCCCGCACTTCTCAATGGTGGCCGCTGTGCGCCCATGCACAGCAGGTGTACCACTCGTGTGCCAAAGGCACATACGTAGTTGTGATGCATGCCATGACATCTCATTCCATTCTAATACATACTAATACTAGGCACATTGCAACAGTAGAGTAGGTGTTGCATAGCTGAGACATGACGATCACTGTTCCCACTACAGTGAGTGCGACCCAAGAATAACCTTTGCACAACAGACCCAACCGTGAACCCTGGAATTCATTTCTGAACCCCCAAAAGACACCCAAAAGATCACATTTGAGATAAATGCACTCCCCAAATTTCTCTTTATTTTGGCACAAAACACACCCAGGATTTTGAAATTTGACCCCAAAAAAACACACACAAAATTCAAACATTTACCCCATAAAACACCCCATTTTTCACATTTTACCCCCAAAAACACCCCATTTTTCTTATTTTACCCCAAAACACACCCCGTTTTTCATATTTTACCCCATAAAACACCCCATTTTTCATATTTTACATCCAATACCCATGCACACCTGAAAAAGTTGAAATTACCCCATTACTGACCTCACAATGCCTTGTATTCAAATGCGATGTTAAGGCACCTGCGTTGTCAGTGTTGCGTTGTTAACGATGTACTGCCTGCGTTGTAATGGTCGTCTCCCGTGCCAAAGGCAACCCATAGCCTACGCCGTTTGCGTCCGTCTGCCCCTGGACCGCGCTCAGCACCAAGGAGCATTCCTCTTGGACACTCCACCGATACAACGCCAGCAGCCTCCTCGCCATCACCCTGGACACCACCTCGCCTGCCAGGACCAACCTCTGCTCCGGACCAGACATCTCCATCACCATCACTGACGGCTACAGTATCACCCGCAAGGAGCACCCCAACCGTCAGGGAGGAGGCATTGCCATCACCTACAGAAGCATACTCCGACTGACCACGCACTCTAATGACCCAAGGGTGACCATGGACCACGTCAACTCCAAGATCCGGACCAGGCACAGGTGCATCCTCTGCGGCACCCTCATGTGCAGGCCCCCCAGGCCATGCCCCCCCATTCTCCAATACCATTTTAGACCTCATTGCACCCCAGGATCTCCCATCCACCAATGACATCCTACTCGATGACCTCAAGTTCCATCTGGAGAACACCAGTGACCAGGACACCACCCCCTCATGGGGAAGGTCCCTTACATCAGACGCAAGCAGCAAGTCACCGCAACAAGCCACATAGCAGGACACATGGTCGAGCACGTCACCTCCGCCAGCGTGAACTTCAAGTGCAGCCACAACACCAGACTTTCCTGGACCGACCATCATTGTTAACATCACGTCTTCACCTTGCCCACCGGACGCCACCGCCATCATCGCACCCCCTCGCAGCTGGATCAAGGCCACCGTAGGACATCTCGTCAACTCCCTCCGCACCAACACTCCACCAATGCTTCCAAACGATGACACCGCAGCGCCCAGCCACCACCGATGTATCTCCAACTGCGCCGACATTCAGGCACCCCTCATGAACAGCACTGCGTCAGTACCTTCCGCCTGCCTGATGGCAGGCGTGAGGGTGCGGCAGTGCCACAGGGATAGGCTGGCCCCATGCATTGCTGGAGTTGCGTCATGGTTGTGACACGACTGCAGCAATGCGTGACTTTAGCGCAGACAGATACGTCAGGATTCCTGACGTATCTGTCATTACTTGCGTCATGGATCGCTGTCCAGTGAGTACAGCGCATCCATGCTGTTGCAAGGAGGGCGTAATGAGAAGTGTTGCAACGCTGTCTTGTCGCAGCGCAGCAACACTTTTCATGACTGGGGCCCAGGAATGCGCACTATCTTATTGAGGGTGCACATTCCTGCACTGTATTTTTGTCGCAGGGCAGCGCTGCAACATTGCTTGCAGCGCTGTCCAGCACCAAAAACATGCATAGATGTGGGCCCAAGACTTGTCCCCATTTTTAAGACCAGCTATTTTCTGGTCTTAAGTTCCTGCAGCTAACGGGCCTTAGCGCGACTTTTTTTATTGCTTCGCGGGTCCAGCCTATCCTTGCTAATAGGGCGAAGTGCGGTTAGCGGGAGTTTTTGCTAAATTTAGAGAAGGAACGCCTACCTTGCATGTCATTAGCGATAAATATCGCTGGCATGCAAGGCGATAGTAAAATCGCCGGAAAGCTGTGGCTAACGCCTGTTAGCGACAGCTTGCTAATAGGGCGATTAAAATATCACCACTTTAGCGTCAAAAAAGTGCTGCTAAAGTGGCGATGAGCCCTTGATAATATGCCCCTAGGTGTTTAACGACATTTGGGGCCTGGTCCTTTCTTAATGACTTTCACTACTTATCTAGTGCTTCACACATGCACTGGTGTTAACTTGAAGCGGTGTTGGAGCAGGTCTATACCCACTGTAATGTTACGAATTGTTTTCGATTTTGATATTCAATAATGTCTGGGTTAATTTCTCTTTACCCTTATTATCTTTATACTTTTTGAGGTTTCTGATATGATCAATATGTCTATGCAGAGTCATAGTTAATGATTTTTTCTTCAATACGTCTTCTATATCTTAGATTATATATGGCACATTGTAAATTCTTCTTCCTTTTTTCAGGATGATGTTAATGTTGGTTACTAGTGCGCAGTATATGGCCGATTTACGATTGTTAATCTCTATAAGGAGAACATTTTCAAACACCGCTACCCCAGCGGATCACTCAATCAATCACTCAAGATTTACAAAGCGCAACAGCTACTCATCAGAGTGTCCAGGCTCTAGATCAACTGCAACAATTCACCGCATCCACCGAGTAAAGCGTTCAAAAGGCCCGATCAAATAGCCAGGTTTTCACAGCTTTCCTAAACATGTGACCATTAGGCCGAAGGTTAACTGTTCTGACAACAGTGTCTTACTGTTCAGCACGTTTTCAGTAGTCTAATCATCCCGGCGAGTAAACAAAGGCGTAGGGTAAAATGTAACGCTGGCCTGAAATGCTGTAATTTAGCGTCCTGCATCTTGCCACCTCTGTACAGATACTTCAGGAATTCCTGACTGTCTAAACGTTTGGGTTCAGCCTTTTCCTAGGGAAGAACAATCCTATTATGACTCCAATGTGCTCCGTGTTCATTAGCCGCCTTTCATTTGCACGCTACGGTTCTACTGCGTGGAGACTGTACTACCTGAAACAAAGGCTTTGATTTATAAGCAGCCCCTTGCCTCATAAATCACACCTGCGCCCTGGGCTCCCTGTGTTCTGCCAGCATTTACCTTTTATAAATGATTCGGGTTTACCTCCCATTGTGCTGCAGCCTAATACAATCACAGGCTTCTCTTCCAGCTCTCACCCGCTCTCCTTATTCCCACAGGGAGTGCAGACCTGATTTTTGCAAACAGTGTTCTTTTTCCGTTAGGAATGTTGAATTAAAAATGTATGTTTATGTGCGGGAGCTCCTGTTATCCCCAGACATACCGTGCTAGGTTTTTTCCTCTCTGTCGTTTCCGATTGCTTCAAGGCTTCGTTTTTGGATAGTCCTTCCAAGCTAAAAGGGACATCCCATGAAATATTTATTGTTCTTAAAAAATGCATATTTTTATGTTATCAATAGTCGCACATGAAGAAAACTTCTGTGATTTTTTAAAATTTATTTAAGAGCTTATTGGGTGATATATTCTGCGCACTCTTTCTTTGATTTTGCAAATGAATATATATTTGCTTCCGGAGGCGCAGTACACGGGTTTGTTTACTGTCTGATTCCCATATTTACTGCATGCTGTTTGCAATCAATTCCACTCAAGTCAAACATTTTTGAAAATATGAGAAATCAACCCTGAGCAATGTGGAGAATATTATCATTCTACAAAAATCCGTCTTCTATCTGCCTTTCATTTCAGCTATATTGAAATTGGAATGATTAAAATAAAGCACAGCGCTCTTCTCGACAGCTGAATGACTGATCAATGGACAAACCGTCATCAAAATTCAGTTAGATATCATGTTCTGAAGAGAAGCAGTTACGCCGCTGCAGTCCACTCAATTTAATGCCTGTTTTAAATTCTCATTCACCCCTTTAACCTGAATCGCCTGGCAGATATCGAATTGCATCATCAGTCAGAACCGGCTACAAAAAAGAGGAGTGGTTAAAATATGTATTAAATAGCAGTTCCATTAAAAGACACGCAGCGCTCCCTAAAAGTGCACGCAAGGGTCCTTTGCACACCTCCATATGCAACACTGTGCAGTGTGTATATACAGGATGTTAGACCTGGCATCATTGGCGCGGGTCTCCCTTCCTCTTTTCGCTTCCTATCTTTTATGTTGGCTGGATTTAGATGCTCTGGGCGCTGTGCCACTGCCAATCAGTGCCACAGCGCGAATGCTCCCTGTGTAAAGATGACTGTATGAATTGGGATAACCATAATTGGCTCGTTTGGTTTACCTGTCAGTCCCTAGTATAAGTGCACTGTGTGCGCCCAGGGCTGGTAGACCAAATACTGCTGGTGGGTCTGCAGCGCTGATTTGCGCTACCCACCGAAGCAGCTTTTAAAGTATGTCTGTGAAGCATGTTCTAATAGCGAGTTACCCTCCATTTCACTGTTTACTATTGTGAGGCTATCCGTTCTCATAGGCCAGAATGGGCAGGCTGAGTATTACATTCCATAATCCTACCTGCCCCCAGGAACCTGATAGGAAATTCGAATTTGATATGTTTAAGCTCAGGACATTGAGATACATCTTTTAGTAAGGATCATTTGCATAGCACGTGTTCGAAAATGCCTCTTCTAGAAACGAGGTATTTTCTTGCCTAAGCTTTCCTGTAGGCTTTGCTAGTGTGTGTATGGGCCGCCTGGTTTTGGAGCAGCAGGGCCAGGTGGGTCAGACCTGTCTGGAGAGAGAGATCGGCATTTAGAGTATGGGGAGGGGTGACTCTTTGATCTGAGCAGGGCCGTGCCTGGCAAGGTGAATGATGGCGCCACCTCCCACTGGGCGTCTGATAGCAGACCCCCTGATTCTCAAAGGGCAGGATGTCGTCTCGTAAACCAAGTGCTCCCCGACCCCACCGAACTGGTTCTGGCTGGATTCAGTGATTTGTGACTTTAGAGAACAAAGACTTTTTAGGTATAAAACGCTGCGCTGAAACCTTTTTCAAGTGTGTTCCTTCTGGATGTCAAGACGAAACTCTGTCCGAGTGAACAGAGGAAAGGACTTTGAAACTTTCACCAAGCTTGCTGAAGAAACTACCCGAGGGCCTGAATTGAGAGCGCCTCCTGCTGAAGTCTCAGGGACATTAGACTTCACCCCGTCAGCCATCTGAATTCCTGTGCGAGGGATTCTACTTGCAGGTGAGGCCTCCGTCGAGTAATCCAGAGCCTCTAGTTCTACTGTGAGGAACGCGGTCTGGTAACCCTTGTTAACTCTGTGTGGGCCGCCGCAGCTAAGAGAGAGCTGCCACCGCTGAGAGCCTTCCTTAATTTGAACCTTCGGAACCTCCGCTGAATCTGTGTGGGCCGCCTCAGTTAAGAGAGAGCTGTAGCCGCTGAGTGCCCGCCGTTGTGCCAGCCTGGTCGAGATCATACTTTGTCCTGTGGGCCGCCGCAGCTAAGAGAGAGCTGCTGCCGCTGAGTGCCCGCACTGTTGTCAGCTGTAAATTCGTCCTGTGGGCCGCCGCAGCTAAGAGAGAGCTGCTGCTGCTGAGTGCCCACATCTTGGCCAACTTTGCCTCATCGAGATTTGTCCTGTGGGCCGCCGCAGCTAAGAGAGAGCTGCTGCCGCTGAGGGCCCGCACCTTTGCCAGCTTTGCAGCATCGTGATTCGTCCTGTGGGCTGCCGCAGCTAAGAGAGAGCTGCTGCCGCTGAGTGCCCGCATCTTGGCCAACTTTGCCTCATCGAGATTTGTCCTGTGGGCCGCCGCAGCTAAGAGAGAGCTGGTGCCGCTGAGTGCCCGCACCTTTGCCAACTTTGCAGCATCGTGAATCGTCCTGTGGGCCGCCGCAGCTAAGAGAGAGCTGCTGCCGCTGAGTGCCCACACCTTTGCCAACTTTGCATCATCGTGATTTGTCCTGTGGGCCGCCGCAGCTAAGAGAGAGCTGCTGCCGCTGAGTGCCCGCACCTTTGCTACTTTGCATCATCGTGATTTGTCCTGTGGGCTGCCGCAGCTAAGAGAGAACTGCTGCGGCTGAGTGCCCACACCTTTGCCAACATTGCATCATCGTGAGTCGTCCTGTGGGCCGCCGCAGCTAAGAGAGAGCTGCTGCCGCTGTGAGCCCACCACGGAGCTGCACGATGAGAGTCATCGCCACCACCAGCCCGGGCCGCCGCAGCCGCGTGCTGCTGCCGCTGAGAGCCCGCCTGTCCCCGAGTGCCCGAATCATTGTGAGTGCACGTTGCAGAGCACTGCAGTCAAGAGTTGTGGTCGCTGGGAGTCCGCCTGTCACCGTCTCCGCTTCTTCGAGAAGCTGCGTGCTGTGTCCCCGTCCAACGGCAGGTATCTGGTGCGCAACGGGTCGCGTAGACCCAGGCCTTGAACTCAGTCAGTGCCACGTTCTGATGAATACGTTATTGCCTTTTTAAGTCCCTTCTGATTTACGTGCATTGTGGCTGGTTAAAACGCTTTGAGAGTCTTGTGTTAAACCTTAGATAAAGATACTATTTTTCTATCCCTACTTGAGTTGTGTCCTTTTGTGGTGTCGTTACTGCCTTATTGTGCATGGTCATAAATGCTTCACACACTGCCTTTGAGATAGGCCTAACTGCTCGTGCTACGTTACCCCAGGGTTAAGCAGGGGTTATCAAAGGGGGTAGCCCACTTGCCCTGGCTTAGGAAGAAGGGTCCCTATTTGGACATTGGTGCCAGCCAGTGCCAACTAGAGACCCCCATTTCTAACATTGGCGGTCAGCGGTGGGATCAGGACTTGCATTTATGATCCATGTACAATAACTGGTATACGCCACTAGTGAGTGCAGACCAAAGCGCAGCCACGCATGGGTTTTTTGTCCCTCTTCGAATTATTTTTTTGTTTGTTTTGTTGGTTGTTCTAGTATTGAATTGTTGATCGCAGCCATGAGTACTGCTAATATGGGAAGGCCAACATCCAATGCTTCGGAGGATCTCACCTTTGAGGAGGAAAGATTAGATACCTATACTGCCAGACAGCTGAAGTCATTTTGTAAGCAATTCGCAGTCCCTGTGATAGGTCTCTCTAGGAAGGAGGAGTACCAGAAGGCGCTGAAGGCCTGGTGGGAAGCGAGAGAGTCCGCTGGGGATGAGGAAGAGAATGCTGGAGGGCAGCAGGATGATGCAGTAGAGGGGGAGATAGAACACCCTCCAATCCAGGTACTAGTGTATCCCAAAGGAGCCTGACCCCAGAAGAGCTGGATGACAGGGAGAGAGATAGGAGGCATAGTTTGGAGATGGCTAAATTGGAAGGTCAGAAGGACCTTGAGAGTAAGAAGTTAGACATTGAGAAGGATCGATTGTCAATTGAACTTGAGAAAATGAGAATGGAGCATGAGAGAATGTTGAGGGAGATAGAGATCAGGGCGAGGAGTGTCCCGGTCTCCCCCTCTGGTGGCAGCATACCTTTAGTAACTCCTGAGAGTAGAGTTTATATTCCTAAGGATGTCATTAAGGATTTTCACATGAGTGAGGATATTTGGCAATGGTTTGCCGCAAATGAGATAGCAATGGTGTCCCACCGGGTCCCTGAGAAGGATTGGGGAGCGGGATTGTGGGGACGCTTTGTGAGTGATGGTAGGGATACCCTGTTGGACCTGCCTGAGGAGAGCAGGATGGTGTATGCCCATATGAAAGAAGCTTTGATGACCCGTTATGGTTTGACCCCAGAAATGTACAGGCAGAGGTTTAGAACCTGTAAGAAGTTAGAGGGTACCACGTGGGTTGAATATGTGTCTTTTTTCTGCAGAGAAATGGATCGCTGGGTAAAGGGTAGCAAAGTGGAAACTTTTGAGCAATTGTATGATTTGTTTGCGTGGGACCATTTTTATAGTAACTGTTTTCCAGAGCTACGCCAGCACCTGATTGATAGCAAGCTGACTAACCCTAGGAAGCTTGCTGAGGAGGCGGACCGCTGGGTGAGCACCCGGGTCCGCAAAGGATTTGTGGGAGACTTCGCCAGAGGTGGGCAGGGTCCCCAGCAGAGAAGTGGGGGGACAAGGGTAAGCCGAGGAGTTCCAGAGAGGGCCCCAAAGTAATTCCCAAGGGAACCAAGCAGTGGTGTCCCAGCCTCCCCCTGAGAAGAAGCAAGTGTCCCCAACAGGTAGGCCTGTTCAGAGGGGGCCACTCACTTGTTTCAGGTGTGGTCAAGTGGGCCACCGGTATTATGATCCCCAGTGTCCCCAGAGGGACCCCCATGCATCCCCTCGTGCACCACCCCATGCACCATCCCGCCAGATTGCCAGTGTAGCCCTGGGTGGGGAGGAGGTAGAGGTCCAAGGTGGGTGGGATCCTGTAGAGTTAACCCTTGTCTCGCTAGGAGACTTTGAGAAGGTCCCTAACCCCACACTGCCTAATAACACTAAGCAGTACCGGCAGTGGGTGACCATCAATGGCCATAGGGTGGAGGCTCTCAGGGACACCGGAGCTAGTGTGACTGCTGTCAGCTCCCCATTGGTGTCCAAAGAGCAGGTTGTCCCCCATGCATTCTGCCCCGTAGTGTCAGAAGACAACTCAGAGAGCCAGTGTGAAGTGGCTCAGGTTCCCTTCGAGTGGGGGGGTCTCAGGAACTCTTCAAGTGGCTGTGAGGCCCGCCATGCCTGTAGACTGGCTGTTGGGCAATGATCTAGAGAACTCCCCGTGGGCTACGGTGGAGAGAAAGTCTCATTTGGAAATGTTGGGTCTGCCTGAGTGGGCGTGTGCGACCACTCGGTCCATGACAGCTCAGAAGGGTGTTCAGGAGGGTCTGGAGCCTGTACGTATGGCCCAGGCCCCTGCCTTAAAGAGAAGGGGGAGAGGCGCGGGAAACCGGCCCCCACGGTTCCCACGGTCCTGGAGGGAGCAGACCTTGAGGGGGATGCCCTGGAACCTACAGGGGAACAAGTGGCTGAACTGGGGGACCTACCGGAGCCGACCCATTGGCAGCAGGAAGGGGGGCCCTCCAGGGAGGAATTTTGAGAGCAACAGAGAACCTGCCCTTCTCTTGAGGGGGTGCGGTGACAGGCCGCCGCCCAGGCCGCAGGTGATCAGACAGGGTCACATTGGATCTATTGGGAGATTGACCTCCTTTACAGCGAGCCTAAGGTTGCTGAGCCTGGGTCAGCCCATGTGCTGGTGGTACCCCAGCGCTTCAGGACCTTCCTACTGGGGTTGGCTCATGATGTGACACTGGCCGGACATCTGGGGCAGACCAAGACCTTTGAGAGGCTGGTCACCCACTTCTATTGGCCCCAGATGCGCAGGAGCTCAGATGCTCACTGCAGGACGTGTGAGACTTGCCAGGCAAGTGGGAAGAGTGGGGGAAAGATTAAGGCCCCACTACAGCCCTTTCCCGTTGTGAGTACCCCATTCGAGAGAGTGGGCATTGATATTGTGGGGCCTCTGGATCTCAAGACAGCCATGGGCAACAGGTTCATCCTGGTCTTGGTGGACCATGACACCAGGTACCCTGAGGCCAACCCGCTCAGGACAGTGATGGCCCCCGTGGTGGGACGGGCACTGATGGGGATTTTCTCCTGTGTGGGATTCCCCAGAGAGGTGGTGTCCGATAGGGGAACTAACTTAATCTCCAAGTACATGAAGTCTCTGTGGGAGGAGTGTGGGGTAACGTATAAGTTCACCACTCCTTACCACCCCCAGGGTAATGGGCTGGTTGAGAGATTCAACCGGACCCTTAAGGGCATGATTATGGGCCTAGGTGAGCCCCTGAGGCATAAGTGGGATGTCCTCTTGCCATGCCTGTTGTTTGCTTACCGTGAGGTGCCACAGAAGTCCTTAGGGTTCTGTCCCTTTGAGCTGCTCTATGGTCACCCTGTAAGAGGGCCTCTGAGTCTGGTCAAGGAAGGCTGGGAGCAATCTCCCAGGAAACCTCCCCAGGATGTGTTTAGTTACATGCTGGCCTTCAGGAACCAGACTCGGCGTTTCAGGAAACTTGCTGAGGCAAACCTGGAAGCCAGCCAGGAAGAGATGAAACGCTGGCACGATCAGAATGCCACTCTGATCGAGTTTCAGCCTGGACAAAAGGTTTGGGTCATGGCCCGGTGGAGCCCTGTGCGCTCCAGGATAGGTGGACCGGCCCCTTTGAGGTGGTGGAGCGCAAGAGTCCTGTTACCTACATGGTGGACTTGCAGTCTGCCAGGAACCCCTTGCGGGTCCTGCATGTTAACCGCCTGAACCCCCACTTTGAGAGGTCTGAAGTGGGCATGCTTCTGGCCATAGATGCTGGGATGTAGGAGGAGAGCGATCCCCTTCCTGACCTCCTGTGTGCAGGGGAGCGTGATGGGTCAGTGGAGGGTATGGTCCTCTCCACCACACTGACTCCTGAGCAGCAGGGTGATTGTCACCAACTGTTGGGGCAATTCAGTGATCTGTTCTCCCTGGTGCCTAGTGTCACTGATTGGTGTGTCCATGACGTGGACACTGGGGACAGTCCTCCCATTAAGCACAAGGCTTACCGAGTGACTGACCGGGTAAGGGCCTACATTAAGGATGAGGTTACCAAAATGTTTGCCCTTGGGGTGATTGAGTCCTCTAGCAGCCCTTGGTCCAGCCCAGTGGTCCTGGTACCAAAAGCTGTAGCGCCTGGTACCATCCCAGAACTTCGGTTCTGCGTGGACTATCGGGGCCTCAATTCAGTCACGAAGACTGACGCGCACCCCATCCCCAGAGCTGATGAGCTCGTAGATCGATTAGGGGCTGCAAAATACCTCAGCACATTTGATTTGACGTTTGGGTATTGGCAGATCGCCTTGACCGAGGGAGCAAAGGAGAGGTCAGCATTCTCCACACCCGATGGGCACTACCAGTTCCGGGTGATGCCCTTTGGAAAGAAGAATGCCCCTGCCACCTTTCAGAGGTTGGTCAACAGGGTGTTGGTTGGGCTGGAAGACTTCAGTGCCGCCTACCTGGATCACATTGCGGTGTTTAGCTCCTCTTGGGAGGACCACCTGCGCCACCTCTGGGAGGTATTGATGGCACTGCGGAAGGCAGGCCTCACAATCAAAGCCAGTAAGTGCCAGATTGGGCAGGGTTCTGTAGTGTATTTGGGGCACCAGGTGGGGAGCGGCCAGGTGGCACCCCTTCAGCCCAAAATTGAAACTATCCTGGCATGGGAACCCCCCAAGACTCAGACGCAGGTGAGAGCCTTCTTAGGACTCACGGGGTACTACAGGAGGTTTGTCAAGGGATATGGCAACATTGTTGCACCCTTGACTGAGCTGACTTCTAAGAAGCAGCCAAACCAAAGAAGGTAAACTGGACTGACACCTGTCAGAAAGCTTTTGACGCCCTGAAGACTGCCATGTGCACCGCACCCGTGCTTCAGGCGCCCGACTTTTCAAAGGAATTTGTTGTCCAGACAGATGCCTCAGAGCATGGTATAGGGGCTGTTCTCTCACAGATCAATGAGGAGGGACTAGACAAACCGGTAGCCTTCCTAAGAAGGAGGTTACTTCCCCGGGAACAGAGGTGGAGTGCAATTGAGCGTGAGGCATTTGCTGTGGTCTGGGCACTGAACAAGCTGAGACCATACCTGTTTGGGACTCACTTCCGAGTTCAGACAGACCACAGGCCCCTTAGATGGTTGATGCATATGAGGGGTGAGAATCCCAAGTTGTTGAGATGGTCCATTTCCCTACAGGGTATGGATTTCACGGTGAAACACCGCCCTGGTACAGAACACGCCAATGCTGACGGTCTGTCCAGATTTTTCCGCCTTAGTGATGAGAACTCCCAAGGGAATGGTTAGTTCTCCCCACATTTCAGCTGCAGGGGACGCGTGTTAGACCTGGCATCATTGGCGCGGGTCTCCCTTCCTCTTTTCGCTTCCTATCTTTTATGTTGGCTGGATTTAGATGCTCTGGGCGCTGTGCCACTGCTATTCAGTGCCACGGCGCGAATGCTCCCTGTGTAAAGATGACTGTATGAATTAGGATAACCATAATTGGCTCGTTTGGTTTACCTGTCAGTCCCTAGTATAAGTGCACTGTGTGTGCCCAGGGCTGGTAGACCAAATACTGCTGGTGGGCCTGCAGCGCTGATTTGCGCTACCCACCGAAGCAGCTTTTAAAGTATATCTGTGTAGCATGTTCTAATAGCGAGTTACCCTCCATTTCACTGTTTACTATTGTGAGGCTATCCGTTCTCATAGGCCAGAATGGGCAGGCTGAGTATTACATTCCATAATCCTACCTGCCCCAAGGAACCTGATAGGAAATTCGAATTTGATATATTTAAGCTCAGGACATTGAGATACATCTTTTAGTAAGGATCATTTGCATAGCCCGTGTTCGAAAATGACTCTTCTAGAAACGAAGTATTTTCTTGCCTAAGCTTTCCTGTAGGCTTTGCTAGTGTGTGTATGGGCCGTCTGGTTTTGGAGCAGCAGGGCCAGCTGGGCCAGCTGGGTCAGACCTGGTTGGAGAGAGAGATCGGCATTTAGAGTATGGGGAGGGGTGACTCTTTGATCTGAGCAGGGCCGTGCCTGGCAAGGTGAATGATGGCTCCACCTCCCACTGGGCGTCTGATAGCAGACCCCCTGATTCTCAAAGGGCAGGATGTCGCCTCGTAAACCAAGTGCTCCCCGACCCCACCGAACTCGTTCTGGCTGGATTCAGTGATTTGTGACTTTAGAGAACAAAGACTTTTTAGGTATAAAACGCTGCGCTGAAACCTTTTTCAAGTGTGTTCCTTCTGGATGTCAAGACGAAACTCTATCCGAGTGAACAGAGGAAAGGACTTTGAAACTTTCACCAAGCTTGCTGAAGAAACTACCCGAGGGCCTGAATTGAGAGCGCCTCCTGCTGAAGTCTCAGGGACATTAGACTTCACCCCGTCAGCCGTCTGAATTCCTGTGCGAGGGATTCTACTTGCAGGTGAGGCCTCTGTCGAGTAATCCGGAGCCTCTAGTTCTACTGTGAGGAACGCGGACTGGTAACCCTTGTTAACTCTGTGTGGGCCGCTGCAGCTAAGAGAGAGCTGCCGCCGCTGAGAGCCCGCCTTAATTTGAACCTTCGGAACCGTCGCAGAATCTGTGTGGGCCGCCGCAGTTAAGAGAGAGCTGTAGCCACTGAGTGCCCGCTGTTGTGCCAGCCTGGTCGAGATCATCCTTTGTCCTGTGGGCCGCCGCAGCTAAGAGAGAGCTGCTGCCGCTGAGTGCCCGCACTGGTGTCAGCTGTGCATCCTCGTGATTCGTCCTGTGGGCCGCCGCAGCTAAGAGAGAGCTGCTGCCGCTGAGTGCCCGCATCTTGGCCAACTTTGCCTCATCGAGATTTGTCCTGTGGGCCGCCGCAGCTAAGAGAGAGCTGCTGACGCTGAGGGCCCACACCTTTGCCATCTTTGCAGCATCGTGATTCGTACTGTGGGCCACCGCAGCTAAGAGAGAGCTGCTGCCGCTGAGTGCCCCCATCTTGGCCAACTTTGGCTCATCGAGATTTGTCCTGTGGGCCGCCGCAGCTAAGAGAGAGCTGCTGCCGCTGAGTGCCCGCACCTTTGCCAACTTTGCAGCATCGTGATTCGTCCTGTGGGCCGCCGCAGCTAAGACAGAGCTGCTGCCGCTGAGTGCCCGCATCTTGCCAACTTTGCAGCATCGTGATTCGTCCTGTGGGCCACCGCAGCTAAGAGAGAGCTGCTGCCGCTGAGTGCCCGCACCTTTGCCAACTTTGCATCATCTTGATTTGTCCTGTGGGCCGCCGCAGCTAAGAAAGAGCTGCTGCCGCTGAGTGCCCGCACCTTCGCCAACTTTGCATCATCGTGATTTGTCCTGTGGGCCGCCGCAGCTAAGAGAGAGCTGCTGCAGCTGAGTGCCCGCACCTTTGCCAACTTTGCATCATCGTGATTTGTCCTGTGGGCCGCCGCAGCTAAGAGAGAGCTGCTGCCCCTGAGTGCCCGCACGTTTGCCAACATTGCATCATCATGAGTCGTCCTGTGGGCCGCCGCAGCTAAGAGAGAGCTGCTGCTGCTGTGAGCCCACCACGGAGCTGCACAACGAGAGTCATCGCCACCACCAGCCCGGGCCGCCGCAGCCGCGTGCTGCTGCTGCTGAGAGCCCGCCTGTCCCCGAGTGCCCGAATCATTGTGAGTGCACGTTGCGGACCACTGCAGTCAAGAGTTGTGGTTGCTGGGAGTCCGCCTGTCACCATCTCCGCTTCTTCGAGAAGCTGCGTGCTGTGTCCCCGTCCAACGGCAGGTATCTGGTGCGCAACGGGTCGCGTAGACCCAGGGCTTGAACTCAGTCAGTGCCACTTTCTGGTGAATACGTTATTGCCTTTTTAAGTCTCTTCTGATTTACGTGCATTGTGGCTGGTTAAAACGCTTTGAGAGTCTTGTGTTAAACCTTAGATAAAGATACTATTTTTCTATACCTACTTGAGTTGTGTCCTTTTGTGGTGTTGTTACTGCCTTATTGTGCATGGTCATAAATGCTTCACACACTGCCTCTGAGATAGGCCTAACTGCTCGTGCTACGTTACCATAGGGTTGAGCAGGGGTTATCAAAGGGGGTAGCCCACTTGCCCTGACTTAGGAAGAAGGGTCCCTATTTGGACATTGGCGCCAGCCAGTGCCAACTAGAGACCCCATTTCTAACACAGGAGCAGTATGTATCATTCAGCGCCTCGTTTTTAATAAGTGATTATGTTAATGCATACCAGAAGCCCGATTCACGAAGCTCTGCTCTGATTAACTCATCTCTTACTCCTAAATTCCAGGAGAAAGCCACGAGTAAGTCATGGATATTCTTTGCTTACTCCTGAACTTCGCAATTGAGCTAGGAGTACTAGAAGAGTAAGTCACACAAACTCATACACCAGTCTTTGTGAATCAGGTCCTATAAGTGTAATCTGTGGGATGTGTGGTGGGTGATGGCCCGGTTACTTATCAGTAATCTTCATTACTCTGAGTCCAGGTGTTACCAGATACTGTCCTGTTTTTCCCACTCTACCGCCCAGTGGGGAAGGTAGAATTAATGATGTAATAGGTGATTATTTTCATTTGCTTGTATACATACATGATGTGATGTCATTACTCCTCCCCTTTTCTACTGCCAGATAGTAATGGCAGCCATGTTGAGAGGATTTTTTTGAATGACAGATAGGGAACAGGTTCTGTAGGACGGAGATGGAATCTCGCAGGTAAGGACTGTAGGGGGAAGACGGACAAGGAGGTAATGGGGATGCTCAAGGGTCCGGTTGTTTTCTCCTTCCTGCCGTGAGGGGAACGGCCAGCTTCACACAGACACACGCCATGAGGGGAACGGCCAACCTCTCTCATTCCACGCCGTGAGGGGATCGGCAAAACTACATCCCCCAGCAGCCTCTGCACCCGCGACGCTGCACTCAAACCCGGAGGCGCGATAAAAGCACCGCCGACTTCCCGCAGCGCGGGACGCACACGGGCGAATCCCGGGCCAAGGGCGGGCCCGTCTGCTCCCGGAGGAGGCTGGGCAGGGCCCCTCCCAAGCTATTCAAGTGGAGATAGACGGATCCTCGGAGTGTGGACTCTACAAAAGACATTATTAAGGTCAGTGAATCCAGGCCACAGGCGCATAACATTACAGGGCACCATTCTGACCTCCTTGCAAATATGGGTAGACGAGCAGGTGCGGGGAAACTTAATGCGGCATCAGTGCAACCGGCCTCTTCTGTTCAACAAACATGAATAGATCGGATGTTACAGAGAGCTATTGGTGTAGTGGCAACATAGATCGAACTAACAGAAAGACGATTGTCTCTTACACCTGACCTAGCCCCACCCCTTAGTCTTCACGATGTAACAGGATCTCCACTGTCCATCGATCAGGAACCCCCAAACACCCTCACAAGAAGCCGTGCAGCGAGTAGGGTGGATGAACCATACCCAGAAGGCGCATGACCTAAAAAAGGGAAGTCCAAAACTACCGCATCAACAGGGCCCAAACGCAACAACCAAGTTACGGCCCACGAGACACCTGGCGCTGCGAGGGCGGACGGACTAAGACCATCACCAAAAGCAGGTCTAGAACAGCCTGCCTGGGTTATGGATGCGGTGGTGGGCATGCAGGTCCAAGTAAGGACAATCGTGAGGGATGAACTAAAAAACTTATGGGATCGGGTTGATAAGCTCGCCAAACTGGTTGAACGTTGGGTGAATAGGACTGAGGTGATTCTGAGGGAAAAGGAATCTTCCAACCTGGTGATCCCCACAAGACCTAGCCTTGAGCCCCTAACAAATGATAACACGCTCCCCCCCAGTAGGGTAACCCACCCAAATCAGGAGGATGAGGGAAAGCGACCCAGTAGCCCAAAGGGGTTGGGGAAAGGAAACAATATTCATGACCAGGGGCCCAAACAGGGGGCACAGATGGGAAAAGCCAACAATGCAGGTGTAGCAAAGCCCCAAGCGAGTAATCCTTCTGGAGAGAGGTCTAGACAGAAGAGCGTTCCACAGGAGGGAACTCACGATGCAGGACTAGCCCTCCCATGTATTAACCTCCCCCCGGCTTCAACCCCCTATGTAGTCATTTTAGCAGGAGTCCCGGAATTAAAACAGGGGACCAGAGAAACCTATTTTGACCTAAGAAATAAATGCCTACACTGGTTAGCTAACCACAAACAGTTTTCCCATAGAGATATAAATGAAATTCTCATGATTCGCAGGGTGGGCTGTGTGCGATGGAGACCAAAAGATATTACTGGTGATTGTGTTGTGATCAATTTCAGGAACACGGCAATTGCAGATTCCCTTTTCGATCATCACTACCACAGGATTAGGGGGTGCATCAGCTCACTATCATTAGCCTATTTCTACACCCCAGGCCAGATTCCGCAGGATTTTAGAAGTAACAATCATGTGAGGAGGGAATGGTGACAGAATAATCAATTCTCCCCACTCATGCAGGCTCAACCATCCCCCTTATATTTTAATATTCCTGTAAACAACAGATTTAGCCCTCTTGAGGCAGTGGATTGACTCCTGAAGGCAGAGCCCCCAATAGAAGACCAAGTTCACCGTAGAGTGCCCACCCCCCAGTCTAAGGAGACTGAACCAAGGAGAGATCCCTCGATACAGACTATGGCTCTGGTCCAGGTAAACGAAGGAGGAAAAAATAGATTATTCAGGGGCAAACAGAAATTATACACCACGGGCACATTGAACACTGACCCATCTCAAAATGACATGCAAATAACTAAGCCAACTTTGTGGGATGTAGTAACTCCATCTGCAGCTAAGGGCTCACATGCCATGAACATCAGTTTAAGCCCAGCCCAGCCAAAGGACTGCACTTTAGTTAGCAATAGCTTCAAACCCCCCTGTCATGAAAACCTAGTGCACCCCCCAAATTTAAAAATTCTTTCTTGGAACTTAGCGGGACTAGCATCTAAATTGGATAGTCCGGACTGGGGACTCTTTATTGAGCATCATGAGATCTGTATGTTCCAAGAAACATGGGCTAGGGATGAACTAAATAGACCAGGTTATGCATCATTTAGTATTTCAGCCACCCATGCGGGGAAGGGTAGACCCTCAGGGGGGCTGTGCACTTGGGTAGGAGTACATCTGGGTTGTGAGGTAAAACAAATCGAGAGCTCCTCACGTGACATCCTCTGTGTCCTTTTATCTTTCCAAACAAAACTAAGCATCTTGCTAATAAACCTGTATTCACGACCAACACCCCGCGGTCAAGAGTCCGCCACCCTTGACCAACTAAGCACCCTTCTCCCAACCATTCCTCCAAACTGTGGGGTAATCATTGGCGGAGACTTCAATTGCCAATTCGAGCCCCTGAACGGTTTGGTTACAGGCACATTGGAGGAGGAGGACCGTTATTGGTCCATTCCAGAGGCCTATATACCCCCTGTGAGGGCCTGGACACCGTTAGTACTCCAGATATGCACCCTAACATTAAACTTCTCACTGAGAGCATGTAATGGATGCACCACATTGGATAGCCCGGGAAAACATACTTTTAATAGACCGCGGCATACTTCAATCATTGATTACATCATGATTGACACTAAATCATGGCATAGAGTGATAGACTTTAAAATCAGTCCCCGCTTTGATAGCAACCACAATGCTCTCACTCTAGAAATAGCACTGCCATGTGCCAGGAAGGTGCCGGATAAGTCGCCAGCACTAGACCAATGTTTGATTCAGTCTAATGGAGGGAGGAGAGTTCGTTGGGGTGCAATCTCCCAATCACAAGAAAAACTGGCTAAGCTTTACCATAAAGTTATTCCATACCTCTTGGTTGCAAACCGAGTAGTAGAGAACAAAGGATCCCCCAACCCCCTCTCGAGAATTCTTAAAAATCACCAAGAAATGGTCACCTCTTTGGCTGTTTTCTTTTATCAAAATAAAAAGCCTAGGGTGGTTAACAATCCCAAGCACCAATGGTTTAACGCTAGTTGCCGAGCTGCCAAATCTGACCTCATCTCTGCCATTAGAAGTAGTGACAAGGTAGTGATTAAAGAAGCAAGAGCTATATATAAGAGCGCTACGGCCAAAGCTAAAAAAAGTTGGGAAACCCAAAAATGGGAGGATATCAGAAGCGCATTAAACTCACACGACCTGAGGTCCTTCTGGAACCTCATAAACACTGGTTCCCAGGCTGGCAGATCGGCCATAGAACCTAACATAGATGAAGGAGTATGGAAGGCACATTTTGAAGCCCTCTACTCAAAGGCTGAGGATGGGGAAGGGAATGCGGTTGGAAGGCGTTGCATTCGGGTCCAACACCCGACGATGTCCCCCCAATCTCGGTGAGTGAAGTCACCGATGCCCTAGGAAAGATAACACCTGCCAAAGCTGCAGGACTGGACAAGATCCCTGGCGACCTCTTTCGCTCTGAACCCACGATTTGGGCCCCCTACTTGGCCATTCTGTTCAATGCAATATTACAAGGCATGGCAATTCCCACCACCTGGGCAGGGGCTGAAATAATACCAATCTATAAAAAGGGCTCCCCGCTTTTGCCTGTCAATTATCGCCCTATTAGCCTCATAGATGTTGGCCAGAAAATATTCGCCTGTGTCTTATTGGGGCGACTCCAGGCCTGGATGGAAAAACATAATATTCTTACCCCCCTACAAGCCGGGTTTAGAGCTAGAACATCAACAATTGATCAAATCTTTAGGCTACAGTTGATACATTGGAAATCTGTCTGTATTGAGGGTGGCAGCCTCTACCTCATATTTGTAGACCTAAAATCTGCTTTTGACCTGGTACCGAGGGACAAACTGTGGGCAATTTTATCAGACATGGGAGTCCCAGAGTACCTGTGTCAGCAGCTTAAACATTTACATGAGGGTAATTTTGCTCAAATTAGATATGGCAAAAATGGTGAACTATCAGCTCCCTTGCCCGTAGAGAGAGGTGTCCGTCAAGGTTGTGTCCTTCCACCGACCCTCTTTTGCCTTTTCATTATTGGCCTAATAGATGCATTGATTGCTGGGAAGAACATCGATGCCCCTAGGTTGGCGAAGCGCAAAATCCCAGCCCTGATGTTTGCAGATGACAAGCTCCTGCTTGCAAAATCCCCCATGGGAATCCAGAGGGCCCTCGATAATTTCAGTGCCTTTTGTAACCCTGGGCGAAGTACTACGCTACGCTTGCGTAGTTTGCGAAGTTTGCGCTACTTCGCACTACGCGAATTGCACGTAGCACAGTGCAAACACGCGTAGCGTAGCGGTCATTTTTTGCTTGCTCGCGGTCCTCAACGTCAAGTTGGCGACCGTGAGCAAGCAAAATTACATCCCGGCGAGACTTTTTCCTCGTTTGCGAGATTCTCAACGCGGGGAGGTCAGGTTTCTCATTGCGAGTGGTCGCGTATGCTCGCGACCGCTCGCGATGAGAAACTACCAGTCCGCGTTGAGAAAGCTGCCGCTCGAGTAGAAATCTACTTGAGCGGCAGAAAACGACCGCTTGCACTGTGCAAGATGCGGTTTGCACTGATTGCACAGTGCGGACAAGCATCCGGCACTGTGCAATCAGTGCGAACAGCATTTTGCACAGTGCACTACGCAGTTCGCGTAGCTCGCGTAGTGCGAAGTGCACTTCGCGTAGCTACGCGTAGCGCTACTACGCAAACTACGCCCAGGGTTAGCCTTTTGCAAACATCGGGGACTAGAGATTAATCTCCAAAAAACAAAGTATATGGTCTTCAACGTAGGTAATTCTACCCGTCCCAATCCTTGCCTGGATGGTAGACCCCTGGAGAGGGTAACCATCTTTGAGTACTTGGGAATCACGCTGACAGAGAGAATGGACTGGGGTGCCCAAATTAACAAAGCAGGGCTGAAACTAGCTCAAACTACGGGGGGTATTTTAAAATTATACAGGAGCTGCACTGAAAAGTTGGTCAGTCCAGTGGTGGAAATCTACAAAGCCCAGGCTAGGAGCGCTGCTCTGTATGGAGCTGAATTACGGGGACATTGTGCATCTGGCTTGTTAGTCCGTACAGAGAACTCATTCATAAGACATCTTATGGGCCTCCCCACTAGCACACCCCTAACACCTCTCCGTATGGATCTTGGGGTTAGACCCATTGCGGATGAAGTTGCTCTCAGACCTCTTCTCTATTGGCACTGCCTTTGGGGCACCCCAGAATTAGCTGCATATAGGGATGAATTGATTGATGTTATGGGCCTGCGGGGTGCAGGGAAGCTACCATGGTTGGTATACATCAAGAGTATATGCGAGGGATTGGGTAGGGGTAGTCTATGGAGTAAAGCAGCAGAAACCTCCCAAACAACCTCTAGAAGGACTTTGGTAGAGAGATTTAGAGAGCACAAACTCAACGAGCTTGAAAGGAGTCCCACTGTGGGCCGCTTGACTGCCGAGTTCTTTGAAACAAAAAATAGGTACAGCCTAGAACTGGTGCTGGACGACATCCAGCCACTCCTCGCCCACCAATGGGGAGTGTCCAGCATGTAACAACTCAGACAAGACGGAACTTCACGTGATATTTGTTTGCCAGGGTTACAGGAGGGCCAGGTCTCGCTGGCTACTCCAACTCTGTAGGAACTTGGGGTCTAGACACTGTAGCAAATGTACAGGCTGCTAAAATCCGACACACACATGCACATTGTCTTCTCCATTTCACGTTTCCTATTCACCATGTGGTGCACCCGCGTAGCTATCCTAAAAAAGATGGCCAACCAGAATGGCACTGTAGAATCTGTATGATTATTTTAATTCCTTTTATGCCAATTTGATTGAATTGTGGCAATGAAGTACAGGAATATTGACTATTTTTATGTCAAATTTTAAATTGTGGACATTTTATGTGTTTTAATGATGCTTTTATGGCCATGTGTGCTGAAATAAAGTTTTATGACTGACTGACTGAATGGGGATGTGCAGTTTGGCAATGGAAAGCTTTGGTATGAGCACAATCACATGGCCTTATGTGTTATTTAAGAAATTATTTTACCCCTTGTTAGTTTTCTTACTTAACTCTAAGTTGAGAAAAGATAGATATGTTTAAGACTTCTTTATGATTATTACATGAGCATTCTGTTTCTGTGCCAGGTTCAGTTGCCCCTGTGCCATTGTCATGCATTCCACAGGAAGTATATTTCAAGTAAAACGAGAAACATGCACACTACATATTTTGCAAAATCAGTAAAACTCAGTTTGCTTTACAGTGTCAAACTCTCTTCCTGGAAACCGCTGTGCATGTCCTGATAAAGAGATAAACCTTGCCACAGGCATATATTTGGAACCTAAAGTTTCCAAATACAATTTAAGAGCTAAAGGAAAATATTTTGGGATGAGATATATTCATATATTACAGCCACTCACACACCCACTCACTCATCCATAGAGCCACTCACTCATCCATATAGCAACTCACACAGCCGCTCACTTACACATTGACATACTCACACAGCCACTCACTCACCCATATAGTCACTCACACACCCACTCATTTACCCATAAAGCCTCTCAACAGAGCCACGTGCTCACCCACATACAACCACACACCTACTCACACTACCACTTACATACCCATTCACACATCCATGCAGGCACTCACACGTCCACTCACTCACCCATACAGCCGCTCACACAGAAACTCACTCTCCAATACAGGCACTCACACACACACACAGTTAACAATACATCCACTCACTCACCAATACACTCACTTAAATACCCAGTCACTCACCCATACAACCACTCACACAGCCACTCAGTCACCCATGCAGCCTTTCACACACCCACTCACCCACCCATACAGTCACTCACACAGTCACTCACTCACCCATACAGCTACTCACACACCCACCTATTCACCCATACAGCTACTTATACACCTACTTATTCACCCATACAGCCACTCACACACCCGCTCATGCACAGATACACACAGTCACACAGCCACTCACTCACTCAATGTTAGAAATAGTATCACTCATTAGTAGTACACAAAGTATGATACTTTATCTTTTGTAGTACCTTAGTATATATGTTTAACACTCATAAACTATTAGAAAACACTCACAATCACTGGATGATGTCTTCAGTGATGTCATTTGAGACGTCATCAGTGAGGTCACTGACCATGTCATGAATGATGTAATATGTGAGGTCTTAAGCACTTCAATGCGGAGGTGTAAGTTATAGTTAGCTCAGGTAACTATAGCTGCTGAATTTCTATGGTTTTGTGCATATATAATCTAAGCCTAACTATAACGTCCCTGTAAGCTTTGGTTTTTTTCAGTGAGTTTCTAAGTTTTTTTTTAAATTCTATTTGCTAACTATAACATCCATGTAACCTTTGTTTTTTTAGTAAATTTCAAAGGTTTTTCAAATTCCATTTTCAAAGTATTATGTCCTTGTAATGTTTAGTTTTTAAGTTAATTTCTAGGGTTTATTTTTAGTACTAAGTATACTACAATTTGATTTTACTTTTAGATTATTAACTTTTTTTCAAACTGTAGACTATTTTTTAATAATTATACTTTATACATGTTTCAAAAGGTAAAAATCAGTTAGGTACTTAATGTAAACTATATAATGTTTTTGTAAATGAAATTGAACAAGTTTTGTTTTTTTCAAATTATTTTGTGGTTCAGCGGTACCTCGCGGGTCCAAAAACATAGATGGGACTACAAGTATTCTATGGTTATTAATTGTGATCACATGATCATAATGAATCCACGAATTAGGATTCACGGATTCGTTGAACATTTTAAAAATAATTTTAAATGTGTACATCCCTCTACTTTCATTAATGACATCTGTGTGAACATATTTATAAGTATATATGTGGCACCCTATATCTATTTTTCAGGAAAGTTACTTGTTTTACAAGTTCGGTGAATCTACAGACTGGAATCACAAATTCGCTCAATGACACACCCAAACCTTCCTTTTGATTGGGCACCTTAGGATACCATCTGTGCACATGTAAAACCACATTCAAAAACAGTTATTTATTTATTTTCTTTATTTTTTTTAAGCAAGGGAGGCAGACAAAGTTCATAAGCATTAACATATAATAATTCCAATACAGATGTAAGAGTTCATATCATAGGAGAAGGAAGAGAAAAAGAATACAAAAAAAATAAAGGAAAGAAAAAAAAGAAAATACATATGAGATAATAAGAGCATGACATTATTAAGGGGTATCACAATATATTCTGTCAGTCTTTTATCATTCTATGCCAGACTGCATTACATTTCGACATTGAACTTGGGCCTCTAGTTTTAACCAAGGCATTTTCCCTCTCAAAGACCTCCCCAACAATAGCCCACCATTCCGCAACGTTGCTGGGCCTAGAAGAGATCAAGGCCCTTGAAATAGCTAGTCTAGCAGTAACTAAAATATTAGACAGCAAAGCACGTCGCGCATAGCTAGAATCTCCCTTATATCCCAGCATAATCTCCTATGTAGTGAAAACCAGGTCTAAGCCAAAACAGTCTTTACAGGTATGTATAACTCCCTGCCAAAATGTCAGTAGCAATAGGCATGTAGCAAACATGTGTACAATATTTGCGGCGTGTAGTCCGCATTTTGGGCATTTCACCATTTTAAAGCTAGTTGTAAGCATGGATCGTCCCTATCCTGGCATAGATGTTTATATGCTACACGGATTACATGTTTCCGAGGAACATTCTGTAATAGTGTCAGTAAATTATATGCCTCTACTGATTTGAGACCCTGTGTTCTCTAAAAAAAAGTCTCTAAATTGTTGATATTTATAATAATATTGACGTGGAATTGAAAAGATATCTTGTAAGCTTTGAAATGCTTGAAAGCCATTGCAGTCATAAAGGTCTCCAAGCCTATCAATCCCAAGCTTAGCCCATCCCTTTGAGAAACTATCATGAAAAATACCCGGCAGTGATGGGTTATCCCAGAGAGGAAATTTATTGTGGTATATCGGGAGAGAGTATCAAGCTAGAATTTCCCGCCAAATGAAAACTAAAACTTAAAACGAACTCTCTTAAAGTAATTCAAATCGTGAATTCGATAAAGAAATCTGCAGCAATCCTGACCTAATAGAAGTTGATGGTTAAAGTCTTGGCCGCTATTTGCAAGAAGACTATGCAACCAGCTCATAAAGGAAGCCCAGTAATATAATTTAAAGTCGGGGAGCTGAAGGCCTCCTTGACTATATGGGTATTTTAGCAGTTTAATTGCCCGACATGCATAATTATACCCCCATATAAAACTACTTTTTGCACCTTCTAATTTTTTGAATAAAGAGTTAGTAACTCTCAAGGGAATTGAGTGAAATAAGTATAAAAATTTTGGAAGGATCGTCATCTTTATGTTTAAGTTTAAGTTTTATTTAGACTATTGCGTGGTTACTTAAAACCATTGCAATAAATATACAAGATTCATATTTACATGGTGAGTTAAAAATCATGGATAAAATCTTTCAATTCAATTTTTTCAAATATGACAGATAAAAGAAAATCAAATAGTTTCAGCTTTAAAATTAAGGATGCTTTGCACAAAAACCTTTTAGTTCATGTATATGCCAATGAGTGACCAATCCGCTCGAGACGGCCAAACAGTTAATATAACCATTTGATAGTCTCTTATACATATACATGATAACACCTAAAATTCATGGTGAAACAAATTTCAAGTGATCAAATCTTTAGTTTTAAAATATTTCTAATGGTAGGAGGCAAGCAGAGGTCACAATTTGGAGACTAAAGGAACACTCAAGAGAAGTATTCCAGTTCATTAATCGTCCTTAGGTGAGTTCAATAAAAGTCGATGGTTTGGCCCCAAATAGTATTATGGGGAACTCTATGTTGTTTCTAAAGGTTAATATGATCATTGAATTACTTCTTATATCAAATGTTCTGGACGATTTTCATGTTCTTTTAGTCTTTGCTCCACTTTTAGCAGAAATTTGACAAAACGGCAATTTAACTGCGTGTCACATGGGTCAAAGCAGGCTAATATAGCCTGTCTTCTTGTTCGTATTCCTCTTTGGTTAAAAGCCTTCGTTAACAGTTGTTTCCTTTCTGTCATTACAGTATTAAAGGAGCAAACCAAATGCAACATGTCCTCCTTGCAAATCCCGCAGAGGCGACAAGTGACAGATAGGTTACCGCGTTACCAAGGTGCCATGTGTTCTTTGGCTGGTAGTAACCCCAGCCGGTATCTTAAGAACTGCTGCTTAATAAAAACTGGATAACTGGTGGCAAAGTAATCTTGTGGTGAGATAGACTTGTAATTGTTTAATGTTATCCAACCATGTGCCCTTTGTGCTAGTGTAGCTTTATCCTCTATAGCTGATTGAATTTTAAGAGACTTCTTTACCAAACGCTTAAAGGCCTGTAGGTCAATTGACATTTCCCAAAGCTGGGCAAGACCTGTACGTGCTAGGGACTCTTGCAGATACTCACTGCCTGGTGATGTATGACGATGCTGTAATTCGTCCCACAACATGTGATTCAATGTATTCAATTCAGCTTTCCTGATTTTGTTCTAGCATATTATATATGAGCAGCACCTGGCTAGTGATTGCTTGACCAGACCAAATTCTAGCCTTATCTGAGCCGGGGAGGTGTAACTTGGCAAGGAAAATATGATTCTATAAACTTGGGAGACTGCATTATCCAGTGTGGTTGCATCCTGCCCTCTTAAAGCCGCACTTCCATATGAAATTGTTGGAAGGAGTTTTGCTCTTACAACTTCCAGTAGTGGGGACAAAACAGGTCCAGCTACCTTTTTCTTGTAGTTTTTAAAAGCTGCAGCTAAGACCAAGCCTTTCTTTTTGATTGCCTCCTTCTGCGCATGAAAGTTCCCTTTATTATCGATAATTACTCCGAGGTATTTTTATTCAACCGTGTTTTTCAACTGCTCTTTACCCATGAACCAAGCCTGTGTTTGTGTTTTCTTGACGTTGTAGCACATAGTTTTCGTTTTGCCGTAATTGATCTGCAGGCCGTTGGTTTGTGAATAGGTCATCATTGTATCAAGAAGTCGTTGGAGCCCCACCCGCGTGCGGCTCACCAATACTACATCGTCGGCATATAGGAAGCATGGTATCGGATTAGCCCCTATTTTCGGGGCATGAGGGTTACATGATTGTAACGCTTCCATCAGGAAAAGGTTAAATAGAGTTGGTGCCAAAACACAGCCTTGTTTTAAGCCTCGGGTAGTTTGAATTTTCCGCGAAAGATGCATGCCTGCTCCTATTTTGATTTGAACCCATGTGTCACTATGTAGCATTATCAATGTGTGTAAAAGATTCTGTGATATACCCCAATCTGCTAACTTCTGCCACAGTTTTCCCCGGTCTACACAGTTGAAGGCTGATTTAAAGTCAATATAGCAGAAGTATAATGGAGATTTAGATGCACGGGCGGCGTCCATAAGTAAAGAAATTGCCAAGATGTTTGTGATCGTGCCGGTGGATTTTATGAACCCAGTCTGGTTGTATGGAATTATGTTATTATTAGAAGACCATGATGTCAACTCTTCTAAGACAGTTCCGGCGAAGTATTTGGCATCAATATCCATTAATGTTATAAGCCGATAGTTTCCCGGGAGTGATCTGTTCCCTCCTTTGAATGTAGGAGATATGATCGACCCCTTCCAGGACGCAGGAATAACTCGTGTTCTCCTTACTTCAGTAAATACTGGTGCCAAAGTTTCAGCCCAAAAGTCTGGTTTATATTTGAAGACCGCAGGAGGTACGCAATTTGGGCCCGGGGCTCCCTCTTTCCATCCTTTCATTATCTGTTTTTTGATAGTTTCTGTATTTGACTCCGACATGCCCTTATACTGCCTGTTTGATGGAATTACCTGAAGATTCGTCTGTGAGGTTTCTTCTGATGGATCATTGAAGTAGGTTGTTAAGTAATGGACCCACGATGCCTCTGTAATATGGGAATTTGCTCCTCTATTATCTGGATTGAGGAGTTGGTTTACTGTGGCCCAGAAACTAGTGCCGTTTTTACATTTTATATCGAAGTGTAATTTGGCCCATAGATCATTGTCTTTGTCTCTTTGGATTCTCCATTTTAGCTTTTTGATTAGTTTTTTGTTTGACTTCAATGCTACAAAGGCAGTTAAGTCACCTGGATTTCTCCTGAGCGTCCTAAGTGCTTTGTTAATTCGAGATTTATATTCCCGAAATCGGATTTCATGGTTTGCCGTGGAGGCTTCTTTATATATTTTGTTGTTACCTTTAGGTTTCATTGGTTTAGAATGCTTTTCATGAAGTATACCAGTGAGTCTTTCCCACGTGTTTTACTGCTGAACTTTCGTTGCTTGAAATTTCCTGAAGCGTGTCCATTACAGTTTCGTGCAATTGGTCGAGCCCGACCGTGGTGCTCTTAATACGTCTACAATTTATTAGATATGTTTTGTCTGTTATCTCCCTTATATGAATTGAACGGGTAATGTACGGGGAAAATGTAACTTCTTGTGGGAGATGGTCACTGCCGGATCTATCCTTAATTTGGAATGAGCAAATGTGTTGAAATATAGTCAGGGAGACAAATGTATAGTCCAAACATGAACTAGTATTATTAGAATGATATGTAGCATTAGGCGGGTTGTCTGTTTGAAACCTATCGTTTAGAGCCCTAAGGGATAGATGTTCAAGATCATCCAGAAGTTGGCGACCAGTTTTCGACCATTTCCCTAATGTGTGGCTGCCCTGATCCGGTATTTCCCAAAACGCAGATTGGGAGATTAATAGATCACTCGCCGAGGAGCCCATCAAGTATAGGTTAAAGTCCCCAGATATTATAAAGTGGGTCGTACTTTCCGTCTCCAACAATCTCGTTAGTTCGTGCACTAACTCTTTACTACTGTTAAGTTTGTTTTTAGGGTGAATGTAAGTATTGATCAAAATAACTTCTGTCGCAACATCTTTGATGTTTATAGTACATTTGGTCGCATTCATTCCTGTGGCCTTAAAGTCTAAAATTGTTCCTGAGACTCCACTAGCTATCGGGATAAATGTAGCCATCCCACCTGAGGGATGTCCATGTTTTGCATGTTTTATAGCTGGTGTGAAGAAGCCTATATATCCTTGTATAACGACTGGTTCCACTAACCACGTTTCCTGGAGGAAAATGATATCGAAGGACGCTAGATAAGTATGTAACTCCGGATCAGCTAATTTGGAGTTTAGGCCATTTATATTCCAGGAGCACATATGCAACGGTCTGGTGTTGAGTCTTTTTTGAATAATTCATTCTGGAATTTGTCATGGTGATGTAGGAGTGAGTGTTACTGTCCTAACTATATCTCTAATGCCATCTTGCGGCTTTTCCCGGGCAGCCCGTTCTAAGACTCCATGAAATTTATTTGAAAAACACATTGGGGTCGATTCCGATCTCGGTCGGAGGCGCACCCAATACCATTCGGTCGGGAAAAAAGCCATGCGAAAGCCTGTTTCCCGACCGAACCGTACGCGGGTCCGGCCGGCGAGTACGATGCGGAGTCGCCGACCGACTCGTCCGGGCGACCCGACCGCTCCGACCGACTTCGTACCCGGACCGTACCGCTCCGACCGACTCGGTCGGACCCGGTCCGCACCGCGCAATGGAGACGTTTTCCGGCCGGGTAAGTACGATGCGCACCTCGACCGCTCCGACCGACTCGCGCCGTCCGACTCGAACTCGCTGTCGGAGCCGTACTTTGGGGGTCCGTGTCGGACCCCCTGTCACGCGTACCCGTGCGAGGCGCACACAGGGGGACCCATGGGTCCCCCTACCTGTGCGTGTACGCCGCGAAGCGCTTCGCGGCGTACTCGCTGTGAGAGCGCCCTTGTCCGCCTCGCACCCATTGAGGCAATGGGAGCCCGCGTACGCGTTGTACGACCGGCTCCCATTGAGTTCAATGGGAGTCCGACCGACTCGTGTCCGATAACATACGGACGCATCGTACTCGTTCGGTCGGACTGCACGGGTCCGATTCGGTCGGAAATCTCTCCGGGTCCGGCTCGGTCGGAGAAATTTCCGGCCCGACTCGGAATCGACCCCATTGTGTCTGTGGAGCCCTTTGCTCCCTTTAGTATGGAGGTGGTTTCTTCCTTCCTCGTATCTGTTAACCCTTTTTGTCCTTGTGGTAGCAGGGGCAGAGGGTATCCTATAGTTTGTCCGGGGATAACCTTTATTCCCCATTTTTTGAGTGCTGGACCTTCCGCAAGGATTCTTTTTGCAATTTCACTCGAAGACCATGTGGTCTTAGTTACTTCTCCCCCAGGCGCTGCATCAGAGTTCTCGAATTGTATTGTGACCAGGTCTTTAGTTGTAATATTGCTTAAGTTCGGAATAGCTGCCAACAGTCTTAGAATATTTCCCCTGTTTAGGATATCCTGTCTACCTCTAGACACGTATTCTGGAATCAGGATTAGGACTGAGGCATTGATTGAATCAATTTTTGCTTCAGTCCGAAAGCTTTCTAAGTTGGGACTTAGTTTGACGAGGTCTTGTACCTTGGGAATGCTTTCTTGCGGGCTCAAGCTTGGCACTGTAATGTTCGTGGAACTGGAACCGAAACTTGTTTTTACATGATCTAGTACTTTAGGAATGTATTCTTGCGGGCTCAAGCTAGGCACCGTCACGTTCATAGAGTCTCCGTGGGAAATAATGGGTTGAACGCAGATGGAGGACATCGAAACTAGGTCCACAATTGTATTTGTAGTTAGTAATTTTTCTGTCTGCGTAGAGACGTTGTTTCTGATTTTTACGGCAAGTATTTCATCCCATAAGCTATTTCTATCCCTTAGGGCTCCGGCTGTTGGGGATAGAATTTTTTCTTCAGCTGGTACCTCAGTTTGAATTGTCATAAACTTAGAGGCGGTTACTTGCTGTGCAGGAAGAGTATCATGGGGTTCCTTATGGATACTTGCTGCTGTTTGAATTTTAGTGGTCACAGTAGGTTGTTTACCTGGCCTTGCACAAGTCGGTCTGAGTGGCACAGTGGTCCCTTTTCCTCTTCTCCCTGTATGGACTTTGTTACTTTTTGAGTCACTTTGGAATCCGGTCGTGGTAAGGTCTCAAATAGGGGATAGAGTTGCACTTGGCCGGTAGTTTTCTTATTTCGTCCCTTTCTTTTTTGTGCGCGTCTGTATTTGGCATTTCTTTTTTTTGGGTCTGGTCCACCTTCCCCCATGTTGGGGGGTCCACATGTTGGCTGCCCTTTATTAGTGTTGTTTTCCTTTGGGAGGTTTGTGTTGGGTACTAATTGCACGCTTAAGTTGTTCATTTGATCGCTAGAACCAATGGGCTCATCCACCATGAGATTGAGACTAGAAGAGTCTTCCATATTTGTTGTCCGATTGGCCGGCCTCCCAGGTTGAGTGCTTTGTTTCACTTTTGTTAATAGATCATTTAACATTAAAGGGACCGATGCCAGTTTATCGACGATTTTAGAGCAAGAACACGCTATTTGAGCAAAGGAGGTATTATCCTGCACCCTTTTTATGAGGGAATTTAACTCACCAAGTTTGCCGTCAATCCCTGCTACATACACTGCCATAGTGTTCAATAACGAGAGTTGGATATCCATCTTGTTAGACTGCAATTGCAATGCGTCAGCTGATAGCTGGACCATACTCAGGAGGGATTGCCAGGCAAAAAAAGTGGGCATTTTTTGTGCTTCAATTGGATTTGTTTCCCTCTTGTCAAATTCACAAGTGCGGATTGGTGACCTGTGTGGGTCCTGCATATAGGTTGCAATAATCTCGTCCCATTCCGGGGTTTTTAAATACGAGAGTGGCTCGCTATCTTTTTCTTCTTGGGTCTCTGAAGATACTGATGGTAAAGTGTTATCTTTCCGGAGACTTGATTTTGGTGTGCTATTAGGAATCCCTATACTGCTGGAGGTTATAGGACTTCTCACAATCGATTTATTTTGCGAAATGATGCCCTGCATTCCGCTACTTGCCTGGGAGTAAGGGATGCTCTCATTTAGGTCCACAGGACCTGATTGCAGAGGCTCTGTCTTGGATTCTGACAGTTTTAAAGATTGTGAGGAATTTGTTAGAACACTGATTTCCCCCTTTGCACGCAATTTTGAAAGTGAAGCTGGTGTAGTAGGATTCTGAAGATCGCAGCGAATAGATTCGGGAGACGATACACGCTTGGTTGGAGTAGTGGACAATAATGGTGTTTGTAGGCCCGTAAGATTGTCATTCGTTGAGAACAACACTGCTCCTGCATCTTTTAGGAAAGCAAATTTTGTATAGATTTTAGTTTGATTCGAGCAAGTTGTGTGCCTAGAGTCCGAAAGATTTCCCTTTGATCCCTTCCTTCCAGTTGGATACACTTGGTTTGAGAGATCAATTAACGGTCCTTCGTTAGGCTGGGGATTTGATTTTCCTTGGCATTTTGTGGCCTTGGTTTCCTTCCCCTTCTCCTGGGTGCCCATAGCTTTTCTTTCAGTGGCTGACTTCTTCTTTTTTCCCGATGGTGCTAATTCGCCCCTGGTCTTCCCTGATCTCATGGTTTAAATTGCAGAACTTACAGATTTTAAACTTGGCACCGAGTCCTTCGCACCCCCAGACCCCAGCCGGTTCCAGTTCCGACTGGATCCCCAGGTGAGTGGAGCCTACCAGACAAGCTCGCAGGCCGCACCCAGACCTGACTGGCCTGATTCTGCAAGCTGACAGTGGCAACCTCTCCGGTGGTGGGGCTCACTCCTCCAGCTCCACTCCACTGTTAATGCTGGTGCTGTCTCTGCCGCAGCTGCCCTCGAGTCACGTCCGACCACCAAGGACAGAAGACTCCTGACCAGCCGACCGAAGATGGTGGCGGCTGGAAGGGGGCAGAAGTGAAACAAGGAGAAGCGGGGAGCCCGGGAGTACAAGGATACAGTGCTACCTACCGGGCCCTCTTTCCTGTGTTTGGTGGCAGTAAAAACCTAAGGCAGAAGTTCCAGAAGGGCATGGCGGGTGAGCCGACCTGCGGCCGCAGTGATTTCTCTGCCGCTACTCCGGACTCCCCCCGAGTGCCTCGGAGCGGATCACAGGCTGACCTAGTTGCTGTCCAAATTGCTTGTCCCCGGGGGCCAGTCCGTGGCGTGGCACAGACACAAGCACTGGTGGTGCTCCCTTCTGCTCCTGCGAACCTCTCCGGCGTGCCTGCTACAACTTCAAGGTGCGTTGGATAGAACCCAGGAAATCAGGAGCACCAACACGGCAGGCCGCACAACACACCGCAAGCTGCGCCCGGTTCTGAGGCCACCGGGCCGCTTCTGGGGGAGGGGTCAAGCCCGCAGGTCAAGCAAGCTACAGCCGCCGCCGGTCCAGTTACACGGCCCCACTGCAGACGCGCCACACACCGCAAGCCGCACCCGGTCCTGAAACCACCGGGCTGCTTCCACAGTGGGGGGGGCTCGAACCCTGTGGGTCAACAAGCTGCGGCCACCGCCGGTCCAGTGTCACGGCCCAACTGCAGATGCGAGCCTCCCCTGAGCTCCGCGCTCCGGTGCTTGGACGCTGCCTCCGATGCTGCTGCTCACTGCGGCTCACCGCGGCTCTGCTGCTGCACGCACGAGTAAACCGGAAAAACCTGGAAGAGTGTAGAGGGCGGTGTGGAGGACACAATAGCAGCGAAATATCACCTTGTCTATTGCGGAGTAGAAGAATTGCCTCGGCACTGGAGGGTCTTGTTCATGTCAGGGGAAGTTGAGAGAAGAGCTGTGAATGCGCAGAAGTGCTACCTCTCTATGATGTTACATCTGCCAACTATGCTTATGCAGTACAAGAATGGTATACCACTCTCAGTACAGAAGTACCAATAATGGCAACCTTTACCACTCTCTTCTCAGTGATACAGATGTAATTAGCGAATCGTAACCTTCCTTTCTTATTTTATTTTTGAATGGTCAGTATTTATTAACCCTTTATTAGACTCCTGTCAAGAAGCCCAAATTGGTAGTGCTTTTGTTCAGATTCGCAGGTCCGCAACGGTGCTCAACGCTGCCCTCCCCCGTGAAAATTTGCAGTGGATCCACGATTCCGCACAGAAGTCCATACATACATTTATCATTGTACTGCTTATGGTTTGCATGTACATTTCACTTTGTAAGAAACTAGTGATTATGAAGGCAAACAGACCACAATAAGCAGCATGTCTACACCAATCTTCTTTTAAGTGTTACAGTACAGTCTTTTTATTTCCCAACCCCCACACTCTTGTAGTCCCTTTTCCATAGTAACCATGTTTAGAACACTCACTGCTAGCAGCAGGTCAAACCTTCACAACCCTTTCTGTGAGCACCATACTATATTCAAATTGAACTGTAGCAGGTGTGGTTGACTGTTTGGAATATTAAGTGCATCCCAAACAGAATACCGTATATTTTTTTAGTTTTCCAGAGCCAATCAGAAAAGTTGTTACTTTTTTCTCAAAATTACTGCCTACTTTTAGCTACCTGCATATTAACAGCATCCAATCAAATATGTTCTCTTTTAATGTATGTACTGTGCATTTTAACTGCCTTTCATTTTGAAAACTCACTCATTCAGCTACAGCCTACTCCTGTACGCTACTCTAGTTTGCCTCCAAAATGGTTAGGGTGTGAATTGTGGGCCATAGTTTTGTGTTTTGGGCCAGAGAGAGTGCTAGAAAGAGTGGCATTGGAAGGGACTTGGGTTTTCCTAATGTTGGTATTACTTGGCTTGGCCTGGGAGGATTAAAGTGGCATCAATTGCTACCTTTGGTTGAAAGCATTGAAGATTGCCAACATCCAGACCTCATGATTGTGCACTGTGATGGAAATAACCTAGGCACAATTACTGGGGTTGGACTGGAAACCCTAATGAATGATACCTTTGCTGTATTAATGGCACTTTTCCCACACAGTGCCTTGGTGTTCTCCAACATTTGCCAACGGCAGAAGTGGAAGTGTTCAAACAAATTCTGTCCACAGATAGACAAATCCAGGAAACCCGTCAATAAAACTGTTTTTGCATTCCTCAGAGACCACTACATGGGCTCTGTGTACAACAACAATTACGCTTTGATATAGATGGTATATATAGAAATGATGGAGTTCATTTCACAGAGTAAGGTAACAGAGTGTTACTCAACAACTTGAAAGTCTGCATCCTCTTTTATGTGAAGTTATTATGCGCTCACCATAAACACAGAGGCTCTTTTAGAGACAATCATTTTTCCAAACACTGGTTCATCTTCTTTTTAAATCTTTTTTTAAATGTTTAACTGACTCCTTCAATCTGTCATGGATCCACAAACCAAAAGCACACATTCAATGCAAAGCAGCACTTTTAGGATTTGCTTCTACAGGGTTGTGAGTGGATATATGACTGTGTGTGTGTGGATCTTTGAGTGGGTGTGTGAGTGCCTGTGTGGGTTTGTGCATGGGTGTCTTAGTGTCTCTGTGGATCTGTGAGTTGGTGTGTGGGTCTGAGAGTGGGTCTGTGAGTGTCTGTGTGGGTCTGTAAGTCTGTGTGTGACTGCGTATATGGGTCTGCCAATGCCTGTGAAAGCTTGTAAGTGAGTGTATAAGTGGATGCATGGGTCATTGAGTGACTGCATAGGTTTGTGAGTTTTTTAGTGCCTGCTTGGATCTATGAGTGGGTCTGTGAGTGCCTGAGTGGATTTGTTAGTGCCTGCATCGATATGTGAGTGGATTTATGAGTGCCTGCGTGTCTCTCTCAAAGGGTCTGTGACTGACTGTGTGATTCATTGAGTGGGTGTGATAGTGCATGTGTGGGTCTATGAGTAGGTGTGTGAGTGCATGAGTGAGTCTCTGAGTGAGTGTGTGAGTGTCTGTGTGGGTGTCTGAGTGGGTGTGTGAGTGTCTGTGTGGGTCTGTGAATGAGTATCTGAATGGGAGTGTGAGTGTCTGAGTGGGTCTGTGAGTGGGTGTATATGTGTCTGGGTCTGTGAATAGGTGTATGAGTGTTTTGTGGGTATCTGAGTGGGTGTGTACGTTTCCGTGTGTCTCTGTGAGGGGGTCTGTTAGTGCCTGTATAGATCTGTGAGTAGGTGTGTGAGTACATGCATGGATATATGAGTGTCTTTTTGAGTGCCTGCATAGGTCTGCAAGTGGGTGTTTAAGTGGATGAGTAGGTCTGTGAGTGGCTGTGTGGGTTTGTGAGTAGGTGTGCAACTGCCTGTGTGGGACTCTGAGTGGGTGTGAAAGTACCAGCACAGAACTGTGAGTGGGTGTGTGAGTGCCTGTGTGGGTCTGTGAGTAAGTGTGAGAGTGCCTTTATGGGTCTGTAAGTAGATGTGTAAGTAGATGCATGGGTCTGTGAGTGGGGGTGTAAGTACCTGCATAGGTCTTTGAGTGGGTCTGTGAATACCTGTATGGGTGTGTGAGTAGGTCTGTAATTTCCTGCATGGGTTTCTGAGTGGGTGTATAAGTACCTGCACGGCTCTGTCGATGGGTCTGTGAGTGCCTGTGTGGTTCTGTCAGAGGGTATGAGAGTGCATTTGTGGGTCTGTGAGTGAGTGTGTCTCCCTGCTCCCGTTGCCAGCGAAAGTCATCGAGAAAGCCATCAACAGCCAGCTCGCCACATTCATTGAAGAACACAACATCCTCGACTCCTCCCAATCCGGCTTCAGAAAAAACCACAGTACGGAAACCGCCCTCAGACGACATCCGCACCCTACTGGACAAAGGAGAAACAGTAGCCCTCATCCTCCTCGACCTATCAGCGGCGTTCGACACAGTCTCCCACCGCACCCTAATACGCAGACTCTACGACGCAGGAATCCAGGACAAGGCCCTCGACTGGATCCGCTCCTTCCTCTCCGGCAGGACGCAGCGGGTCAGACTCCCCCCTTTCCTCTCGGACCCCACACCTACCACCTGCGGAGTCCCCCAGGGCTCCTCCCTCATCCCAACGCTCTTCAACGTCTACATGGCTCCACTCGCCCCCATCGTCAGAACCTACGGACTCAACATCGTGTCATACGCAGACTACACCCAGCTCATCCTCTCCCTATCCAACGACCCCAACACCGCCAGATGCAACTTTCGAGAAGGCATGGAAGCCGTTGCCAAATGGATGAAAAACAGCTGCCTACAACTAAACACCAACAAAACAGAAGTACTCATCATGGGCCCAAACCCCGATGCCTGGAGCGACACCTGGTGGCCCCCGCCCTCGGAAACCCGCCAACCCCCACGGACCACGCACGCAACCTGGGAATCATCCTGGACTCCGAGCTCAAAATGGACCGCCAGATCAACTCTGTCTCGTCTTCCTGCTTCCACACCCTCCGCCTCCTTCGTAAGACCTTCAAATGGATCCCCCTCGAACACCGAAAGACCGTCACTCACGCCCTGGTCACCAGCAGACTCGACTACGGCAACGCACTCTACGCCGGAATAAACAAAAACCTCACCCGCAAGCTACAGAACATCCAGAACGCCGCCGCAAGACTGGTCCTCAACCTGCCAAAACACTGCCACATCTCCCAGCACCTGCGCACACTCCACTGGCTCCCTGTCGAGGCGAGAATCACCTTCAAGATGCTCACCCACGCACACAAGGCCCTCCACGGCACCGGACCAGCATACCTGAATAGCCGACTCAAATTCCACGCACCCCAAAGGACCCTACGATCAGCCCAGCTCTCCTACGCCGTGGTCCCCCACACCAGAAAGACCAGATCGGGAGGCCGCTCCTTCTCCTTCCTCGCGGCCAAAGCATGGAACGCCCTTCCGCTCCACCTCAGACAGACAACATCGCTCCCCATCTTCGCAAGAAACCTCAAAACCTGGCTCTTCGACAGACCCCCTCCTTGATGGATGGAACCTGCAACCCCCCACTTCTAGCTCCTTGAGACCCTTACGGGTGAGTAGTCGCGCTTTAACAAACCCCTGATTGATTGATTGATTGAGTGTGTGAGTGCTTCTGTATACCTGTAAGTGTGTGTGTGAGTACCTATGTGGGTGTGTGAGTGGGTCTCTGAGTGCTGTATAGGTCTGTGAATGGGTGTGTGAGTACCTGCATGGGTCTGTGACTGGGTCTGTGAGTGCCTGCATGGGTCTGTGAGAAGGTGTGTCAATGACTTCACAGGTGAGTGGGTGTGTGAGTACCTATGTGGGTCTATGAGAGGGTGTGTATATGCCTGAGTGCGTCTGTGAGTATGCATGTGAATGCCTGTGTGAGTCTGTGAGTGGCTGTGTGAGTGCCTGTGTGGATCATTGAGTGGGTGCACAAGTGTCTGTCTACGCCTGTGAGTGGGTCTGTAATTTTGTGAGTGTCTGTGTGGATCTGTGAGTGGGTGTCTGAGTGTCTGTGTGGGTCTGTGAGTAGATCTGTGAGTGTCTGTGTGGATCTGTGAGTGTCTGAGGGGGTCTGATAGTGGGTGTCTGATTGTCTGTGTGGGTCTGTGAGTGGATGTGTGAGTGTCTGTATGGGTCTAAGAGTGGGTATGTGAGTGTGCTTGTGGGTCTGTGAGTGGGTGAGTGAGTGCCTATGTGAGTATGTGAGTGGGTCTGAGAGTGGGTGTGTGAGTGTCTGTGTGAGTCTATGAGTACATGGCTTTGTGAATGAGTGTATAAATGCTTGTGTATATCTCTGAGTGGGTGCGTGACTGACTGTGCAGGTCTGTAAATAAGTGTGAGAGTACCTCTATGGGTGTGTGAGTGGGTCTGGAAGTGTTTTTCAAAGTGTATCAAGATTTGCAGATCCATTGTGGGGTCTGCACTGATCATCATGGGGGATCCGCAGATGCCCGAAGTGAGGAAAAAACTGACATAACTCAATTTCTTACACAACATATGTCCCTCTGACACTCCTCCAACACACCCTCCTCCAACACATCAATGGGGTCAGGGTGCCTGTACCCTGTCCCCTTTATACATTTTTCAGATAAATATTAAGACCTCAAAATTTTTCCCCGATACTTAAAGTGGCAGCTGAAACTCCTGGTCAGGTTGTGGTCAGTCAATCATGGCATTGCTGGTGGTGTGTGACTTTAGGGATACACCGCAGGGGATGCTCGGAGGTTCAGCATCCTGAGATAAATAATTTTGTTTTTTCTTTAATAACTCCGCAAATACTGAATCGATTTACACTAAATCACAAAAGGGGCTCTTTCTGGACCAAGAGCTACCTATCTGCCAAGTTTGGTGTAATTCCGTCCAGCAGCTCGTACCGTTGTCGTGTTCAAAATCCCTATGGGAAAATGCATGGGAAACGCACATTTATTGACCCCCCTTTTTCTCAGCTGCTGCTTGACTGATCACTCTTAAACTTTCCTTGCCAGCTACACAAATCGGGCCACTTTTTTGGGGAAAATCTCGTGAAGATTCGTCAAACGTTGCTAAAGTTATAAGCAAGGTAAAAAAAACAGGTCCCAACTATAACTACCTTCTGCAGACTATATACAGTAGGTCACATATTTCATTTTACCTTATTTATTTTAAATGCAAAAGGAAAACAATCTCCCTAATGCGTTTCAAGTCAACTGGCTCCTTGGTCACGGGTCAGGTTATGTTTGCTTTTCCACTATATAAATACACCATGTGATACATTTAACGTGAATATATTGATAAATGTTTTTGTAGAGTTATTTATTAAGTGAGTTATCTACTGTGATGGTTAGAATTAATTATATAGTTATAATTTTTTTATGTGGTGGTGGCTATTGAATTCCTGCGTTTGCTTTCTGCTTTCGCGACGTACCCACGGAGATCGTGATAACCGATGCCATCATGATCTCCGGCCTCACCGCGAAAACGGAAAATAGGTTTTAGAGTTTGAAGTGCACAGTGATAAACCTCTAGTGTGTAGAATACTGTAATTTGTGTGCATATATGTTTTTTCACTTTATCAGAAAGGCGTGATCGGCACGGTTAACGACACTATCGCGACGTCCCGAATAACAGCGAAAATGGGAAATAGGTCTGAAAGATGGTTTTTAAAGAATCTTAGTACAAAAAGTATGAGTTTAAACATGCTTTGAAAGAAGTATGTATATAGTAATGTGTGTAGAGCAATTTTCAGAATGGATTTTTTTACATATTATTTTTGGATGTGTTGGTGGCCATTGAATGTCTGCTTTTGTTTTCCGTTTTCGCGGTGTGTCTGCAGGAATCGCGACGTCGTCGCAAAGATTCCCAAAAATTAAAGAAAAAACCATTTAGAAAAAAACTTCACAAAATTTCGGGTACTAGGGTGACTCTGACAAGAGCCATTGTGTTGGTTGTGCTGCTACACATAAGACCGGATGCAGAGTTTCAGGTTGCTTAGAAACAACCTATTGCCTTCATCTGTAAAGTGCACTCCATCATTTAAATAATTTCCATGCATGTTAAAATGCAGATTTTTGTTACATTTACAGCCCATGCGTTGGTCTCTGAGGAATGCAGAAACAGTTTTATTAACATGTTTCCTGGATTTGTCAATCTGTGGACAGAATTGATTTGACCACTTCCATTTTTGTCTTTGGCATATATTAAAGTACACAAAGACAGTATGTGGGAAAAGCGACATCAGTTCTGCAAAGGCTTCTTTCATTAGGATTTCCAGCCCTACCCCACTCAATGTGCCTAGGTTGTTGCCACCACAGTGCACAATCATGAGGTGAGGAGCTTAGGAATCCACAATGGATTTAACCAAAGCCAGCAACTGATGAAACTTTAACCCTCTCTGTCCAAACCAAGTTATCTGCACATTTGGCAAACCCAAGTCCTTGTCAATACCTCTCTTTTTTGCAGCCTCTTTAGCCAAATAGATATAGCTGTGTCCCACAATCCATACTCTAAGCATTTTGAAGTGAAGGAGCAATAGTAGTCTGGAGAAGGCTGGAGCTGAATGAGGTAGTTTTCCAAAGGAAAAGCAGTTAAAATGAAGGTGTTTAAAAAAATAAATATATATATAAATATATGTGTATATATATATATATATATATATATATTCATGGCCGGCGAATAAAGTCATCATACCTGCACGAAGTTTGTGGTCCGCGTCTGCTTTTTGCTGAGGATTGCACCGAACAGGAGCGGATTTTTGTAATATATATATATATATATATATATACATATATATATATTTCATTGGATGCTGTCAGCATGAAAGTGAATAAAATTAGATAGTGTGTTGGATGCCTTAGCAAGAAGTCTTATTATTGGCTGTTGTTTAAGAAAATAAATGAAATACAGACATGGATATTTATTTGAATCTGTGGAGTAAGGCACACCTGCTGCATCGTATTTCGAAGCAGCATGTTCCTTCTAGAATGTGCTGTGAAGTTTTGACCTACTGGTTCCACTGGGTTGCTAGGTACACTGAGCTAAGACTGTATTGGGGGAAGGGTGTTAAAGATACACAACATTTTTCGAAAAGTTGAGGAGTGATGACACAATGTAAGTAATGGCAAGTTTTAATTTCCGACTCAGGACTATGTAATAAACTGTTGTGTAGTATTTAAATTTCAGAAAAATTAAGCTAGATATATGTTTGAACTCCCATTTCTCTGCAATCATTGTGAAAACGTGCCAGCAGGAACCTTGTTTTGAAAGAGAGGGAAAGGGTTAACAGATGCTCACCATTCACAAGTGGAGCTGCAGTAGTCTAAAATGAAAGACATAATTTCATTTGCTGCTTTTCTCATGATGATAGAGTGCAAAGTTGAAGAGCTTGCCCTTTTAGAGTTGCTTTGTATGAGAGCGGTGTACCATTCTCCTGCTTAGTTTTTTCGAATCTTAACAGTGTCAAAACTATGCAGAAAGAGCTAAAACAACAATATAATATACAAACTGAATTCAGTGGTATGTATACAACTTTGTAATTATTTTAAACATGTACATTAGAAATGAAGATTTATATGGGAGTTTGATTAAAAGAAGTATCACAGTGATGAGAAAAAATATATCAGATGAACTGTATGTATTAGAGGGTATGTGTTTAAGAGTTTAAAGGTGAATGTTTTGGGAATAAGAGAAAAATGAATTAGTGCCTGTCTATTACATTGTTTATTTTATTGAAAAATAACAGTATAGTCTAGTGGAAAGTTGCAATGAGGAACTAAGAATGTTTTAAATGTCTAAACATCATGTGCAGAACAGATACATCTGTCATTTGCATTCTGGGAGTTGTAGTACTTTTAGTAATATTAATAAACAGGAATAGTGTACTGATTAATAAGAGATGAGAACATGTTGTCCGCCTGTATATGAATTAGAAAGAAGTTATATTTGTTAGGTATGTATTGGGAAGTGTTTGTTAGTGTGGTCTTTAACTTATATGACCACTTTGCATATGCTTAGATGGTGAGATATGGTTTTTGTGCTTGCACATAGTTATATATACAGTGGGACTTTTGAGTTTGCTTAAAGATGCAGAGAGGTATATATTTTGGGAAAGATTACTTGAGGGTGTAAATCTATTAAGAAATCGCATATATGTTTACATGGTGATCTATGTTCAGTAAGGCTGATGAAAATTTCATGTTTTTGGTGGAGGTAGTGTTTTTCTTTACACATGCTTTTTTTTAAATTGAGAAGGATTAATAGTGGAGAATGCCTCGAGAATTCTTGTGCTAGCTTCATTTTGAGTGTAACTTTAGTTTGAGATATGCTGAATATATGTTTTAGAAGCAGAAGAAGTACTTAAGAAATGATGTAGGTATGCCATTCATAAAAGGTTTTGGGCTTTGAAAAATTTCAAAATGTTGTTTTCCATTTTAGAAACTTACTGAGGCATGTGCATGCTCAGTAACAAATCAATGTATGTTTCTAGAGGGCCATGTATGCAATTATATATTAAGTGTGATACCTAGATTTTACTCACACATAGCTCAGAAGAAAACCATGTATACAGTAAAACAGGTAGTTTGATACTGACAGTAGGAGATAACCAAAGAGTCAGAGATATAGTGACAATGGTTATGTATCTAACAACAATGAAGGTACTTTCTCAGTCAGTCAGGTAGTATTCAGGCACTCATGGAATCAGCCAACCACTACTCAGGCAGTCATCAAATCAGTGATTCACGATCCATGGAGTTAATGAAGTATCCAGAAACTACACATGTACTCTTGCAATCAGGCAGGCAGGAATTATGTAGTCATTGAAGTATGAAGGCACTACTTATACATTCATCTAATCACTTAGTTACTAACTATTGACTTATGCAATTAGCAAGGCTGTAACAATGCAATCATTATAACATTTGCTCAGAAGCTATACAGCCATCTAAACACCTACTTACAACCCATGCAGTCATTGAAATACTGAGGCACGCGCGTGCACTGATGAAACACTCAGGCTCTACTCATGCACTCATGTAATTACGTAGAGAGTTCAATTAGGATAGAAAAAACTTAGATATTCACAAAAAAAAACAAAAGGGGAAAAATTCAGCAGTTGACCTAACAATAACGCGTGCCCCCGCAATGCACTGCTTATGACCTCACATATTACATCACTCATGACATGGTCAGTAACATCACTGATAACATCACTGATGACATCTCAAATTATATCACTGATGACATCATCTACAGAATCTCTCGCGCACCACTTACACCCCCATGTAACCTTCCATATACCCACTCCAACTTTGACACAACCATTCTCAAAACCATTGACACATCCATACCAGTTCTTACATACACACTCTCTGATTCATAGGTCTACACACATCAACTCACTCACCCATACAGCCGCTGACATATCCACTCATATGCCCATACAGCCACTCACACACTGTCAGACACTCATACAGCTACTCACACACCTACTCACTCACCCATAGAGTCAATGACACAGCCACTTACTCGACTATACAGTTCTAAACACACCAACTCATGTATTCATACATATACTAACACATACTTACTCACCCATACAGTCACTGACACAAGTACACACTCACCCATACAGCCACTCTCACAATCGCTCACTCACACATACAGTTACTTATATACTCCAACACTCACCTATACTGCCTTTCACATATACAGTTACTCACCCATATGCTACTGATACATCCATTCACTCACCGACCCAGCCATACGTACACTCATTCACCCATACAGCCCCTCTAAGATGCACTCATGTACCCATACAGCCAGTGATTCACCCACTCACTCATCCATGCAGTGAGTCAAACACCCCCTCACACACCCACACAGATACTCATACACCCATACAGGTACTCAGAAAACCAATCAATAACCCATACAGCTACTCATGTACCTCCTCACCAACCCAAGCAGCCACTTACACACCAACTGACAGACTGATACAGACATTCACACATATTATTCACTCACCCATATATTCACTGAGACACGTATAATCACTCACTTATACAGTCAGTCACGCACCCACTAAATTGTCCATACAGGCACTCATACACCCACTGATCCATCAATACATCTTGGTGTATAAATATTTAATGCTCATAAACATTTTAGAAACACTCACAGTCACCAGATGATGTCATCAGTGGTGTCATCAGTGATGTCATTTGAGATGTCATCAGTGATGTCATGAATGATGCCACTGACCATGTCATGAGTGATGTAATATGTGAGGTCATGAGCAGTGCATTGCAGGGGCACGAGTTATAGTTAGCTCAGCTAACTATAACTGCTCAATCAATCAACCAATCAGGAGGTTTTAAGCGCGCTACTCACCCGTGAGGGTCTCAAGGGGCTGGGGGGGTGGCGCAACTCCGGTCAGTCGAAGAGCCAGGTCTTGAGGGTCTTCCTGAAGATGTGCAGGGTGGGGGCGCATCTGATGTTGATCGGGATCCTGTTCCAGGTCTTGGTGGGATGTAGGAGAAAGTTCTTCCACCCGTTCGTGCTCTGCAGATGCGCGGAGGTTCAGCAAGAGCGAGGTCAGCGGATCAGAGGTTCCTCTTGGGTATGTGGAAGGAGATTCTATTGTTGAGATATTGGGGTCTGGTGTTGTGGAGGCATTTGTAGGCATGGGTGAGTATCTTGAGTGTTACTCTCTTCTCAACAGGGAGCCAGTGAAGGTTCTGCAAGTGATGGAGGATGTGTTCATGTCGAGGGATGTCGAGGACAAGTCTGGCTGCGGTGTTCTGTATGGTCTGGAGTTTTTGGAGTAGAGATTTGTTGATCCCGGTGTAGAGGGCATTTCCGTAGTCCATTCTGCTGGTTATGAGTGTGTGGGTGACGGTCTTCCTTGATTCGGGGGGGATTCATTTGAAGGTCTTTTGGAGGATGCGGAGGGTGTTGAAGCAGCTGGAGGCGATGGCGTTGACCTGTTGGGTCATGGAGAGGGAGGAGTTGAGTAGGATGCTGAGGTTTCGGGTGTGGTCTGTTGGGGTGGAAGGGCTGCCGAGGGTGGTGGGCCACCAGGTGTTGTCCCATGCAGAGTGGGAGGGTCTGAGGATGAGAACCTCTGTCTTCTCCGAGTTGAGCTTTAGGCAGCTGCTGCTCATCCAGGATGCAACGTTCTTCATTCCTTCCTAGAAGTTGAGTTTGGTGATGATGGGGTCCTTGGTGAGGGAGAGGATAAGCTGGGTGTCGTTGGCGTAGGATACTATGCTGAGTCCGTGTTGTCTGACGATGGTGGCGAGGGGGGCCATGTAGATGTTGAAGAGCGTGGGGCTGATCGACGATCCTTCGGGTACTCCACAGTTGATTTCCGTAGGTTCTGAGAGGAATGGTGGCAGTCTGATTCTTTGGGTTCTGCCGGTGAGGAAGGGGAGGAGCCAGTCGAGGGCGGTTCCCTGTATGCCGGCACCGTGGAGTCTGATGGTGAGCGAGCGGTGGGAGACAGTGTCGAAGGCAGCAGAGAGGTCAAGTAGGATCAGGGCCGTGGTGTGTCCTTTTTGTTTTTTGAAACTCTTTACTAAACAAGCTCATTTGACATTACAATCCTGTTCACAAGAGCATGCACCTCTGTAAGTTACATTTACATACATACATCAAGATTTAGGAGAACAGGAGGGGTGGAGAACATCTTCCTCCCTAGGGGCCCATAACCCCTCAGCCCATCTTGTCTAGGTTTCAGGGAAGGAACCCATTTAAGAGGCTGCGGCTCTATGTTCAGTGAGTACCCCTCTGACTCTATCATGGATCTATCATATCCCCCTATAGGCACGTCAAGGAGCCCACACCATTTCCCATTTCCCTCTGCTTTTGTACACCTTCTCTTCTGCCCTCTGGCACCAGTCTAAGTCTTTCTCCCACTCCGCCACTGACAGAGGATGTGGTGCCCCCCAGCCCTTGGCTATGTTACGCTTCGCTATCCCCGCTGCCAGCGTGAGCCAGATTTTCACATATCGTGTCCATTCGTTCTCTCCCTTGATCATGAGCAGGAGCTACTTGGCGTCCAATGGAATGTCTGTTCCCGACACTCTGGCCATTATTGCCGTAACACTGCGCCAAAACTGCACAATCCTAGGGCATTCCCAAAGAATGTGGAGGAAGGTTCCCTTCTGCCGACAGCCTCTGATGCATAGTGGCGAGGGCGCCCTGAGGGTGTGGATGTCATCTGTGGTGGTGAGTAGAGTGGTCTCAGTGCTGTGGTTGCTTCGGAATCCGGATTGGGAGGGGTCGAGGATGGAGTTTCCTTCGATGAATTTTGTTAATTGGGCGTTGACGGTCTTCTCTGTGTCTTTGGCAGTGAAGGGGAGGTGGGAGATGGGTCGCAGTTCTTGAGGTCCGTGGGATCTGCTGAGGGTTTCTTGAGCAGGGGTCTGACTTCTGCGCATTTCCAGTCGTCGGGAAAGATGCCGGTGGCGTTGATGGTGTGTCGTAATTTCGGAGCAATGGCGGCGGAGGCTCTGTGGAAGAAGTGCGGGGGGAAGGGATCTGTGGGGGCTCCTGAGTGGATGCCTTTCATGGTCGATGTGGTGTCTTCGGTGGTGACTGGGGTCCAGGAGGAGATGGTGGGCTGGCTGGCATTGCTGGAGTGGAAAGTGGTTTCGGAGTCAGGTGTCTGGTCGTTAAAGTTGTCATAGAGGCCCTTGATTTTCAGGTGGAAGTAGGAGCCGAGCTTGTTGCAGAGGTCCTGGGAAGGGGTGATGTCCATGGTTTCGCTGGGGGGCTTCGTGAATTCCTGGATGACGCTGAAGAGTTCCTTGGAGTTGCTGGAGTTGGCAAGGATCTTGTTCTGGATGAAGGTCCTTTTGGTGGATCTGATGCATTGGTGGTATTCCGTCATGGCATTTTTGTAGGTGGTGCGATCTTCCGCCATTTTGCTGTTTCTCCAGTTTTTATCGAGACGTCTGCAGGTGCGTCTGGATTCTTGGAGGTCGGCGGTGAACTAGGTGGCCTTCCTGGGGCGCTGTCTGTCGGGGTTACGCAGGGGTGAGAGCTTGTTTGCGCAGTTGAAGATCCATCTGTGGAGTTCTTTGGCTGCAAGGTTGGCGTCGGTCGAGGTGGTGGGGGCATCGTGGTTGAGGGTGGAGTTGAGCTGCTCATCGGTGACTTTGCTCCAGTTTCTTTGTGGAGGGTGGTGTGCAGGTTTGCACAGCGTGGGTTTGTTGATAAGGAAGTGTACGCAGTGGTGGTCTGTCCATGGGGGTTGCATGGTTCCGTGGTGCGGCTGAAGCGGATGTTGTTCCCACCTGCGAAGATGGGGTCGAGGATGTGTCCTGCCTTGTGGGTAGGCGTGGTGACTAGCTGTTTCAGTTAGATGTTGGTGAGGTTGTCCAGGAGGGTGGTGGAGTTGGGGTCGCTGGGGTTGTCGAGGTGGAAGTTCAGGTCTCCGATGAATACGTAGTCTATGGAGGTGATGGTGTGGGGTGCGATGAGGTCAGCGATGGTGGTGGCGCTGAAGCACACTGTCTGGGGGGTCTGTAGGCGAGGGTGCCGTGAAGTGTGGTTCTAGGGCTGGTCTGGATCTGGAAGTGCAGGTGTTCGGTGGTGGAGAAGGAGCCATTTGTGGTGGAGGTGGAGAGTCGGAGGTCTTGTGTGCGATGGCAAGTCCTCCTCTTGGGCGGTTGGGGTGGTCCCTCCTCTGGATCTTATATCCATCAGGGATGGCAGTGGCGATGTCAGGGGGAGAGGAGGCTTTGGTCCAGGTTTCTGTGAAGAAGGCGACGTCTGGCGAGAGGGTGTCGACGAGGTCCCAGATCTCTATGGCGTGTCTGTGCAGGGAACGCATGTTGAGGGGGATGCATTTCAGGGTTTTTGTGGTGCTGGCCTTCCACGTGGGGGCAGTGCCCGTAGGGGTGCGGAGGGTGGAGAAGGTCTGGTGGCAGTGGCGGCAGAAGAACTGGCAGTCGGTGGTGTTCGGCATGGACAGCTGGCAGTTGTTGCTTCTTCTGGGGTTGACTGCTGAATTTCTCTGGTTTTGTACGAGTGAAATATCAGCCTAACTATAACGTCCCCGTAACCTTTGGCTCTTTCATCAGTGAATATATATACATATATTTGGTCAAAGTGAACAAGGCAGGAATGCCGAAACGCGTCTGGTGACAATTTCGTAATAAACGAAGGATGAAATGGCAACCCTACCCCTGTGTCGGTGTCTGATCTATAAGGAGCTCAGAATTGGTTCTTAATATATATATATATATATATATATATATATATATATATATATATATATATATATATATATATATATATATATGTATATACATATATATATTGACGTCCCCACAATGCACTGCTTACAACCTCACATATTACATCACCGATGACATGGTTAGTGATACACACACATATATATTCACTGAAAGTACCAAAGGTTATAGGGTCGCTATAGTTAGGCTTATTTCACTCATACAAAGCCATTGAATCCATTATACAATAGCTTACTATATATATTTAAGTGTCAGAAAAGTTTACAAAAACACTTTCTCTCACTGGATGATGTCATGAATGATGTCATGAGTGATGTCATTTGAGATGTCATGAGTGATGTCACTGACAATGTTATGAGAGATGTAATATTAGAGGTTATAAGCAGTGCATTGCGGGGGCATAAGATATAGTTAGCTCAGCTAACCATAACTGCTGAATTTCAATGGATTTGTATGAGTGAAATCTGAGTCTAACTAGATCGTACCTGGAAGCAGAAACTCCAACTTGGTTCCCCAGTTGCAAAGTCTGCAGCTCTGGAAGTAACACCACATTCTCTCCCCTAAGCGTAACATTTAATCAAGAGGTCAACTGGATAAAAAAACATAAAGAGAACAAATAATTTAAAAGTGCTTTGTTGCTATTTGAGAACTCAGAAAATATGTCCTCATTTTAGTTTTTTAGAGCACTAACCATAATTTCTATGCAAATAAGACCCTCTCAGTTCTATAATTTCTAAAGGAAATGCTTTAGGTATTACAGTTTTGATTACATCAAGATGACGTCAGGCGTGCCACACTTTTGTAATAAGTATAGAATGTTAGCAATCTAGTTGTCTCTTGTCTCTTTCTGCACATCTCTTGCCTCTTTCTGCACCTCTCTTGCCTCTTTCTGCAGCTCACTCTCTTCTTTCTGCACCTCTCTTGCCTCTTTCTGCACCTCTCTTCCCTCATTCTGCAGCTCACTCTCTTCTATCTGTACCTCTCTTGCCTCTTTTGCACCTCTCTTGCCTCTTTCTGCACCTCTCTTGCCTCTTTCTGCAAATCTCTTGCCAATTTCTGCACCACTCTTGTCTCTTTCTACACCTCTCTTGCATCTTTCTGCACCTCTCTTGCCTCTTTCTGCACCTCTCTTGCCTCTTTCTGCACCTCTCTTCTTTCTGCACCTCTGCTGCCTCTTTCTGCACCTCTGTTGCCTCTTTCTGCACCTCTCTTGCCTCTGTCTGCACTTCTCTTGCTTATTTCTGCAGCTCACTCTCTTCTTTCTGCACCTCTCTTGCCTCTTTCTGTACCTCTCTTCCCTCTTTCTGCAGCTCACTCTCTTCTTTCTGCACCTCTCTTGCCTCTTTCTGCACCTCTCTTGCCTCTTTCTGCACTTCTCTTGGTTCTTTCTGCAGCTCACTCTCTTCTTTCTGTACCTCTCTTGCTTCTTTCTGTAATTCTCTTGCCTCTTTCTGTACCTCTCTTGCCTCTTTCTGCACCTCTCTTGCCTCTTTCTGAACATTTCTTCCTCTTCCTGCACCTCTCTTGCCTCTTGATGCACCTCTCTTGACTCTTTTTGCTCTTCTCTTGCCTCTTTCTGCAGTTCACTTGCTTCTTTCTGCACCTTTCTTCCTCTTTCTGTACCTATCTTGACTCTTTCTACACCTCTTACCTTTTATGCACCTCTCTTGCCTCTTTCTGCACCTCTCTTGCCTCTTTCTGCACCTCTCTTGCCTCTTTCTGCAGCTCACTCTCTTCTTTCTGCACCTCTCTTGCCTCTTTCTGCACCTCTCTTGCCTCTTTCTGCACATCTCTTGCCTCTTTCTGCACCAGTCTTGTCTCTTTCTACACCTCTCTTGCCTCTTTCTGTACCTCTCTTGCCTCTTTCTTCATCTCTCTTGCCTCTATCTGCACCTCTCTTGGCTTTCTACTCCACTCTTGCCTCTTTCTGTACCTCTCTTGCCTCTTTCTGTACCTCACTCTCTTCTTTCTGCACCTCTCTTGCTTCTTTCTGCACCTCTGTTGCTTCTTTCTGTACTTCTCTTGCTTCTTTCTGCACCTTTCTTCCTTTTTCTGCATTTTTCTTGCCTCTTTCTGCACCTTTCTTCCTCTTTCTGGACCTCTCTTGCCTCTTTCTGCACCTCTCGTGCCTCTTTCTGCACCTCTCTTGTCTCTTTCTGTACCTCTCTTGCCTCTTTCTGCACCTCACTTGCCTCTTTCTGCACCTTTCTTCCTCTTTCTGCACCTCACTCTTCTTTTTGCAACTCTCTTGCTTCTTTGTGTGCCTCTCTTGCTTCTTTCTGCACTTCTCTTGCTTCTTTCTGCACCTCTCTTCCCTCTTTCATCACTTCTCCTGCTTCTTTCTGCACCTTTCGTCCTCTTTTTGCACCTCTCTTGCTTTTTTCTGCACTTTTCTTGCCTTTTTCTGTACTTCTCTTGCTTCTTTCTGCACTTCTCTTGCTTCTTTATGTGCCTTTCTTTCTCTTTCTGCACATGTCTTACCTATCTAGGTGTAGTTAGAAATTAGCATTTAAAAAACCTTAGAAATTCACTGAAAAAACCACAGGTTTCAGGGATGTTATAGTTAGAAATTAGCATTTAAAATACCTTAGAAATTCACTGAAAAAATCACAGGTTTCAGGGACGTTATAGATAGAAATTAGCATTTAAAAAACCTTAGAAATTCACTGAAAAAACCATAGGTTTCAGGGATGTTATAGTTAAAAATTAGCATTTACAAAACCTTTGAAATTCACTGAAAAAACCATAGGTTTCAGGGACGTTATAGTTAGAAATTAGCATTTAAAAAACCTTTGAAATTCACTGAAAAAACCATAGGTTTCAGGGACGTTATAGTTAGAAATTATCATTTAAAAAACCTTTGAAATTCACTGAAAAAACCATAGGTTTCAGGGACGTTATAGGTAGTTGGACATTTCACTAGTACAAAACCAGAGAAATTCGCCCGTTATAGTTAGTTGAGCTAACTATAACTCGCGCCCCGCAATGCACAGCTGATGACGTCACATATTACATCATTCATGACATGGTCAGTGACATCACTGATGACATCACTGATGACATCTCAAATGACATCACTGATGACATCATCCAGTGACTATGTGTTTCTGTAAAGTTTAAATATGTATTATATATATATATATATATATATATATATATATATATATATATATATATATATATATATGCCAAGGTGTATTGAAGAATGAGTGGGTGTATAAGTGTCTGAATAGATGATTTAGTAGGTGCGTGACTGACTGTATAAGTGAGTGATTAATCGTGTCTTACTGAATGCATGGGTTAGTGACTAAACTGTGTGAATGTCTGTATTAGTCTGTCAGTTGGTGTGTAAGTGGCTGCATGGGTTGGTGAGTAGCTACATGAGTGTCTATATGGGTTATTGATTGGTTGTCTGAGTATCTGTATGGGTGCCTGAGTGTCTCTGTGGGTGGGTGGGGGGTGTGTGACTGTGCATAGATGTGTGAGTAGGTTATTCACTGGGTGTATCGGTTCAAGAGTGCATCTGTGAAGGGCTGTATGGGTGGGTGAGTGTCTGTATGGGTGTGTTGGTGAGTGAATGGATGTCTCAGTGGTACACGTGTGAGTAACTACATATGTGAAAGGCAGTATATGTGAGTGTTGGAGTATATAAATGACTACATGTGAGAGTGAGTGATTGTGAGAGTGGCTGTATGGATGAGTGTGTGCTTGTGTCAGTGATTGTAGAAGAGAGTAAGTATGTGTTAGTATCTGTATGAATAAGTGAAGTGGTATGTGTATAACTGTATAGGTGAGTAAATGGGAGTGTGATTGATTCTTTGCATGACTGACTAGGTGTGTGAGTAACTCTATGAGTGAGTGGTGGCGTGTGAGTGTCTGTATAGGTGTATGAGTGCATATGATAGTGCTGTATTGATGAGTGACTGCATGTATGAGTAACTGTATGGATGAATGAGTGGACATTTGTGTAGACCTAGGAATCAGTGAGTGGGTATGTAGTAACTGGTATTGGTGTGTCTATGGTTTCGAAAATGGTAGTCTGCATTTTAGAGTGGGTGTATCAAAGGTTATATTAGGGTGTGAGGAGGTGCATCAGATTATCACGTGGATGATGTCATCAGTGATGTCATTTGAGATGTCATAAGTGATGTCATCAGTGATGTCACTGACCATGTCATGAATGATGTAATATGTGACATCATCAGCAGTGCATTGCAAGGGCGCGAGTTATAGTTAGCTCAACTAACTATAACGGGTGAATTTCTCTGGTTTTGTAGTGCAAAATTAAACACATCAAAACCTGTAAGTTATTTTTTGGAAACAGATATTAGAAATAGTTCAATACAAGTCAGTATTTTTTATAGCTTTTCTCTGACTATCTAAGTAGTGCAAAAAATAAACATGTTCTCCCTGCTTGCATTGTAAGCTAAAAAATAGAGCAGACAAAAGAAAAGCAGTTATGCTACGTGACCTGATATGCCTTTCACCTCCACTGCTGGATGTGGCAGCAGGCATTGTGTCATCAGAACTCAACTGTAATAACTTATAATATTTGAGTTCTGGCGTCTTTTCTTTATAGTCGGCGACTGGGTGTGTCACAAGTTGCCAATTACAAAGAAATTAGAGACTGGTGTTTATACAGCAATTACAGAATCCCATGTATTATAAAGAAATTAGACACAGGTTTTTAATACAATCCTGTAGATAAATTTTTTAAAAAGTATTTTATTTCCTACATATAATGCCCATGTGACTATTTATTGTTTTCAGTGAATGTGTATATATATATATATATATATATATATATATATATTATCTACTGGCGGTCGCCAGTAGATAGTTATAGTTAGGACCTATTTTCCATAGGAAATCCGCAACATTCTATTTGAAATAACGTTGGCGCCGGTTGACGAATCTTCGCGAAATTTTCAAAACTAGTGGGGCGCTCCGGTCCGCTCCTATCCTGAAAGTCTCGGGGTGATTCGTCAAGTGGGGGCCGAGAAAAAAGGGGGGTCCCAAAACGTGTTTTCCCCATGCAATTTTCCATAGGAACCTTTAGTCGCAGCTACAGCCCGAACTGCTGAACGGAATTACACCAAATTTGGCAAAAAGGTAGCCCTTGGTTCAGAGTCGTGCCTTTTGCTCAAATGGTGTAAATCCGTTCAGTAGTTCCTGAGAAAATCAAAAGTAAAATCACATATATATCTATGGCCGTGTAGGGTCCGCGTACCCTCCCGATCACGAGCTGTATGCTAATTGGCTGTCAACACTCCAAATCAGGAAGTGTTGGCAGCCATCTTGTTCCTCGGTAGAACCGAGGCACAAGAAAGCAGTAAAACAACTGCGCAAAACGCAAAAAGGTGGCAGGGTAGAAGCACCCTGACCCCCTAGGCCTGCTCAGGGCCCCCCAAATTTATTTTTTATTTTTTTTAAAAATCGGCAAAGAACGCGCTGGGTGCGCGGATCCAGCCGATAAAAAAAAAAAAACGAAGCACGGTCTCCCGCGCTTCGATGGTATTTCGACCCCGGGTGGGCCAAGTCCCGGGGGCATGCGGGGGTAAATGAAATAATGTGTGGGGGGCCTCTAAAGCCCCCCCAAGCCCCGGGGACCGCCACCCCCCGGGGCTTTCAATTATAAATGGTGCGGAAGGGCACTCGGCCCTCCCGCAGCCCCTGGGACCGCCACCCCGGGGCTTCTTTTTTTTATTTTATTTTTTAAAAATACCTGTGTAGGGGGGCTCGAGCCCCCCCACATGCCCCGGGGACCGCCACCTCCCCGGGGCACTAATGAAAGAAATGTGGGGGTCCGTTACGGACCCCCGAAGCCCCGGGGACCACCACCTCCCCGGGGCTTTGTAGATGGTGAGAGGGGGCCGCGCGGCCCTCCTCCTGGAGCCTGTGGTGGCCCTGGGGACCGCCACCCCCCAGGGCCGGCTCCTGCAGTGTCCCGGGGTGCCTATCCCCGGGACACTGCTGTTTGCAATGGCAGGACGGGAGCCGCGCGGCTCCCGTCCTGTCATTGCAAGCTGCTGCTTCATTGAAGCGAGAGCAGGAAACCTGCTCTCGCTTCAATGAAGCAAAGCAGATTGCTTTTCCATAAGGGGAGCTGCATGTCAGCATCTCCCCTTGTGGAAAAGCAATGCCGGCTCCCACAAAAAAAAAAATACAACGTCAAGGCCGGCCCCGGGGGATGGGGCCTTAAATGGCCTGAGGAGGGGGGCCACGCAGGCCCCCTCCCAAAAATGTTTTATCAAAAAAAAGAGGGCATGCCCCGGGGGATGGGGTCCCCGGAGCCAATAGAGGCCCAGGGAAGGGGGGCCATGCGGCCCCCTTCCCGTTTTTTTCTTTTTTTAAAAGAAAATCCTCAGGCCCCGGGGGATGGGGTCCCCGGGCCAAAAGTGCCCGAGGGAAGGGGGGCCACGCAGCCCCCCTCCCATACAAAAGGAAAAAAAAGACCGGCATCGTGCCAGAGGCCCCGCCCCCTCCCTGCAGCACTCTGCAAACGCGCCCCCTGGCGCGTTGTAAGAAGGGGAAGTAATTCCCCTTGAATACTGGGGGTCCCTGGGGCCAACTAGCCCACCAAGAACCTCCAGTATGCGCCAGGAGCTGCGTTGCAGAGAGGTGTACAGAGGCCACGCCCCTTTTTACACCTCTCTGCAACGCAGCTCTGTGGCGCTTTTTGGAGGTACATGGTGGGCTAGTTGGACTCCAGGGACCCTCAGGATTCAAGGGGACTTAATCTCCCAACTTAAAACGCGCCACGGGGCGCGTTTGCACAGTGGTGAAGGGAGGGGGGCTTCAGGTGACATGTGTGCAAACAGGCCCTGTGGCGCATTTTAAGATGGGGAATTAAATCCCCTTCAATCCTGAGGGTCCCTGGGGGACAACTAGCCCACCAGGTACGTCCAGAAAGCACCACAGAGCTGCGTTGCAGAGAGGTGTAAAAAGGGGCGTGGCCTCTGAACACCTCTCTGCAACGCAGCTCCCTGGCGCATACTGGAGGTACAGGGTGGGCTAGTTGGACCCCAGGGACCCTTATGATTCAAGGGGACTTAATCCCCAACTTAAAACGTGCCACGGGGCGCGTTTGCACAGTGGTGAATGGAGGGGCGGGGCTTGAGGTGACATGTGTGCAAACAGGCCCTGTGGCGTGTTTTAAGTTGGAAGATTAAGTCCCCTTCAATCCTGAGGGTACCTGGAGTCCAACTAGCCCACCAGGTACCTTCAGTAAGCACAACAGAGTTGCGTTGCAGAGAGGTGAAAAAAGGTGCGTGGCCTCGGAACGCGTCTCTGCAACTCAGCTCTGTGGTCCTAACTGTAGGTACCTGGGGGGCTAGTTGGGCCCCAGGGACACTCAGGATTCAAGGGGACTTAATCCCGCAACTTAAAACGCGCCACAGGGCGTGTTTGCACACATGTCACCTCAGGCCCCCCCTTCCTTCACCACTGTGCAAACGCGCCCTATAGCACGTTTTAAGAGGTCGTTTTAATCCCCCTGCCCTATTATGTACTAGGGACTTACAGAGGAGGTCATGCTAATCACAGGGGTACCCAAACGCATAGTGTTCCCTAGTGTATGTAGGTGTTTTCACTGTATTCTAAGTGTCTTTTAGCATAGCGCTGGCTCGGGTTAGTCAGAGTCAGTTACCACCAGTACACGTCGGAAAAAGTTGTGGGCACAGGATGATTTTGGAACAAGGGCTCTTTCTGCTCCTCTGTTGGTTCTTTCTGCACATCTTTTGCTTCTTCCTGCACTTTTCTTCGTCTTTGTGGACTTCTGTTGCTTCTTTCTGCATTTCTTTTGCTTCTTTCTGTGCGTTTTTTCTTCTTTCTTCACATGTCCTACCTCTGTAGGCATTGTTAGAAATTAGCATTTAAAAAACCTTTGAAATTCACTTAAAAAACCATAGGTTTCAGGCACGTTATAGTTAGAAATTAGCATTTAAAAAACCTTTGAAATTTACTGAAAAAACCATAGGTTTCAGACACGTTATAGTTAGAAATTAGCATTTAAAAAACCTTTGAAATTCACTGAAAAAACCATAGGTTTTAGGGAAAGTTATAGTTAGTTGGACATTGCACTCGTACAAAACCCGTGAAATTCCCCTGTTATAGTTAGTTCAGCTAACTATAACTCGCGCCCAGCAATGCACTGCTGATGACATCACATATTACATCACTCATGACATGGTCAGTGACATCACTGATGACATCACTGATGACATCTCAAATGACATCACTGATGACATCATCCATGTGATAATTTAATGCATCTTCTCACATCCTAATATAACTTTTGATACACCCACTCTAAATTACAGACTGCCATTCTCAAAACCATACACACTCCAATACCAATAACTACATACCCACTCACTGATTCTTAGGTCTACACACACACATCTACTCACTCACCCGTACAGTCACTCATAATTACAGTCACTCACTACAGGACTATCATATGCACTCATACACCTATATAAACACTCACACACCGCCACTCATCCATAGAGGTACTCATACACCTAGTCAGTCATGCAAATAATTAATCACACTCCCATTTACTCACCTATACAGTTATACACACCAACTCACTTACTCATACAAATACTAGCACATTCTTACGCTCCTATGCAATCACTGATGCAAGCACACACTCATCCATATAGCCACTCTCACAATCACACACTCTCACTTATAGCCATTTATATACTCCAACACACATATATACTGCCTTTCACATATGTAGTTACTCACACATGTACCACTGAGATATATATTCAATCACTAACACACCCATACACACACTCACCCACCCATACAGTCCACAACAGACGCACTCTTGAAACCATGCACCCAGTGAATCACCCACTCACACATCTATGCACAGAGTCACACACACCCCACCCACACAAACACTCAGGCACCCATACAGATACTCAGACAACCAATCCATAACCCATATAGACACTCATGTAGCTAGTCACAAACCCATGCAGCTGCTTACACAACAACAGACAGACGGATACAGACATTCACACAGTTTAGTCACTAACCCATGCATTCAGTAAGATACGTTTAATCACTCACTTATAGACTCAGTCATGCACCTACTAAATCATCCATTCAGACACTTATACACCCACTCGTTCTTCAATACGCCTTTTCCTATATATATTAAACATATTTAAACTTTACAGAAACACACAGTCACTGGATGATGTCATCAGTGATGTCATTTGAGATGTCATCAGTGATGTCATCAGTGATGTCACTGACCATGTCATGAGTGATGTAATATGTGACGTCATCAGCAGTGCATTGCGGGGCGCGAGTTATAGTTAGCTGAACTAACTATAACAGGGGAATTTCACGGGTTTTGTACGAGTGCAATGTCCAACTAACTATAACGTTTCCTGAAACCTATGGTTTTTTCAGTGACTATATATATATATATATATATATATATATATATATATAGTCACTGAAAAAACCAAAGGTTACAGAGACGTTATAGTTAGGCTCAGGTTTCACTTGTACAGAACCAGAGAAATTCAGAAGTTATAGTTAGCTGAGGTAACTATAGCCCGCGGCTCCGCAATGCACTGCTTATGACTTCACATATTACATCACTCATGACATTGTCAGTGACATCACTGATGACATCTCAAATTACATCAGTGATGACATCACTGATGACATCATCGATGAAATCTCTGATGCACCCACTCACTCCCCAATATAACCTTTCATACACTCACTCCAACTTCCACCCACAAGGCCACTGCAATTTGATAAAAAAATATTTTTTATCCCTGGTGGGATCCCTGAGGGACCCCTCCACCATATCTGGGGGGTCAAGATATTCCTACCCTGCCCCCTTTTCTTTATTTTTAACTTTTTCTCTGGGACTCAGCTTCAAGCCGAGTCCCAAGATGGCTGCCAACACTTCCTAGTTGAAGTGTTGGCAGCCAATCAAATTGTAGTAGGATCCGCATATATATAACTGAGTAGTTAGGGTGACCATAGATAAGGATTTTTGGCACCTGATAAATTTACACCCATTTGACGAATGTCTGTGAAACTTTGCAGACCTGGTGCCCCCGTTTCATTCGTGTTTCAAGTCCAGATATTTTCATGCAATTTTGTCAAGGGGGTGGAAAGAACAAAGGAGAGCCCCAAAATGGGCATAAAATCTGATGCTTTTTTCCATAGACTTTTGTATTTCTGGTAGTGCAAAAACCGTCAGTCGGGTTTTGACGAAATTTGGACGTATTATATATTATGGTGCACAGATGATTCTGTGTCGAAACTGCAGGTAAGGAGGGTAAGTATTTTGTACGTTCTAAAATTAGGTATATCTGTGGCCATGGTAGTATGGCAGTACTCCTGAGTAGGCCTGGGCGGAAAACTACGCTACGCTTGTGTAGTTTGCGTGACTACGCGCTACGCGAATTGCACGTAGCACAGTGCAAAACGCGTAGCGGGCATTTTTTGCTTGCTCGCGGTCCTCAACATCAAGTTGGCGACCGCGAGCGAGCAAAATGACATCCCGGCAAGACTTTTTGCTCGTTCGCGATCAGCAACATCAAGTTGCCGATCGCGAGCGTGGAAAAGAAACCTCCTGGCGAGATTCTCAACGTGGGGAGGTCAGGTTTCTCATTGCGAGTGGTCGCGTATGCTCGCGACCGCTCGCGATGAGAAACTACCAGCCTTTTAATGGCAGTGTTCCTGTCATGAAGAGGCTGTTGGAAAGGGGTATCTTAATCCCGAGGGCGGTGTCTGCCTCGGCACTGCTGCCATTCAGGGATACAACTCCGACTGCCGCCCTGTTGGGATCTCTGATCCTGGTGGAGGCGGTGGCCTTCCCTCCGATCGCTGTGGGTCTGACCACCGGAAATGTAATCTGGCAGTCGGACTGAAGGACTGTTGGCAGTCAGCCCGCCAATGATGGCCTGTCAGTGGTGGTCTGACCGCCATCGTAATCAGGCCCTATATACTATTTCACTATGCCCCACTTTATGGTACACTATTGAAGTGTACGCCATTCCAGTGTATGCTACTCCACTCAACAGCACTCCATTCTACTAAAATGCAGTATATGCCCCTACAGTGTACCACAATGTACTGTATGCTATTTCACTTCACATTCTGCAGCACTCCACTAAACAACACTTCAGTTTACGTCAAAAGACTCTACGCTTCTATAATTAACTCTATTGAATTGCGCAACACTCTACTGTACGCTACTCCACTATATCCCACTCCAATGTACGTCTCAAGACTTAACAGCAGTAAACTCTACATTATTACAGTAAACACTACTAAATTGTATGCTACTCCACTGTATAGCACTACACTTTAGGATACTTCTGTATACGTTATTGCACTGTAACTTATTACACTTTGCACCACTGTAGCGTACGCTATTCCGTTCTGCACCACTGCATTGTACAGCATTCCAATAGACAGCACTCCACTTCATGCAATTGTACTTTATAACGCTACACTGTATGACACTCACCTCCACTCCAGGGTATGCTATTCTATTTTACACCACTGCACTGTACCACAGTCCACTGTACGCCACTCGACTGTACGCTATTTTAGTATACAATATTCCAATATATTTCGTTACACTATACAACACTCTAGTTTTTAGCACTCTACTGTACGCCACTACATTCTACTCGAATACACTACAATATTTACAGGACGTACTCCACTTTACCACTCTCCACTCTATGCTACCCCTCTGTATACCACTGCACTGTAGGCCATGGAACTCTCTGACACTGCAATATACACAACTGTACTGTATCCGACTTCAGTGTACACCACTCCACTGTATGCAACTCCACTCTACGCCACTCCGCTGTATGTCATTTCAGTGTATGCCACTCCAATATATGTAATTCCACTTTATTCCAGTCCAGTATACTGAAGTATACTGTACCACAGTACACTTTAGAACACTATCCTCCACTATATCCTACCAACTCCACTTATTAACACTCCACTCCACACCACTAAACTGTACCGATATTGCACATTTGTTACCAACATCAGAAAAGCCACTGAAATTCACAAAAATTAACACAAAAAAACAAAGGTTAATGATAAGGTTAGAGATAAGTTATAGTTGGGAAAAGACTGTGTACAGAGGTGAGCGAGTTATCTGAAATTTAAGGTGGTGCGTAAGTATAAATGTGAGTTATAATTATGACATATTACTTAGAAAGTGAAGCTTAGCTGAGAAATTAAAGTTATAACCATAACTGTATAATTTCTAAAGTTTGTGTGCTTTAAGTTTGGTTTGTATACCAAACTTCAAACAATGTTTCCAAACTATAACTTATCTTTAACCTTTGTTTTTTTGTGAAAATATATCTATATATACTTTTATAATACACGCACAATTTACTAGTATAACTAAAAATAAAACCATGCACTCTGTCAAATATTGTCCTACCTAGTCCTTGAGCAGACCATATAAACAGCACTATCTTGATTTAGTCAAATGGAGAGAGTGGACATGGAGGCAAGGTCTTCCGACACTTCCTTTTTGGAGCAGAGAGAGTGCTTCCACTCTCACAGTGTTTTCCCTTGAAATTCTTTGTGTCAAAAATGTCTCTTTTGTCGCTATGAGCCAAGATGTATTGCTTATAATGCCAAAAGGTTATTACTCACAGTTTACTGTATTATGCTGGCAAAGTGCAAAGCTTATCTTGACCTGCTTTGGTACCGTGTGGCACCTAGAAAGTTTTTTTATACATGACATGCTGAGTGGTCTAAAATAGTTGTTATGCCAGGTAGGTCGCTCCCCCACCACACAGCTCCGCCTGTGCTGTCCGCCCGCTGCTGCTGCTGGTAAGCTCGCCCCTCCGCTTGTGGCCTCGGTGCCCGTGTTTTCTTCTGTTTTTGTCCATTTTGCCTTCTGTGCCCTCGCTGCCCCACTGTACTGTACCCGTGTTTTCTTCTGTTTTTGTCCATTTTGCCTTCTGTGCCCTCGCTGCCCCACTGTACTGTGCCCGTGTTTTCTTCTGTTTTTGTCCATTTTGCCTTCTGTGCCCTCGCTGCCCCACTGTACTGTGCCCGTGTTTTCTTCTGTTTTTTTGTTCATTTTGCCTTCTGTGCCCTCGCTGCCCCACTGTACTGTGCCCGTGTTTTCTTCTGTTTTTTGTCCATTTTGCCTTCTGTGCCCTCGCTGCCCCACTGTACTGTGCCCGTGTTTTCTTCTGTTTTTGTCCATTTTGCCTTCTGTGCCCTCGCTGCCCCACTGTACTGTGCCCGTGTTTTCTTCAGTTTTTGTCCATTTTGCCTTCTGTGCCCTCGCTGCCCCACTGTACTGTGCCCGTGTTTTCTTCTGTTTTTTGTCCATTTTGCCTTCTGTGCCCTCGCTGCCCCACTGTACTGTGCCCGTGTTTTCTTCTGTTTTCCCTCGCTGCCCCCACCCCCTTGTGCCCATTTTGCCTTCTGTGCCCCTCGCTGCCTCTCTCCATTCCCGCCGCTGCGTCCCTGTGGCCCCGCCCCCTGACTGCCCATTCGCTGCCCCTGCCTCCCAGCTGCTCCTCCCTCCCACCTCCCCATATATGGCGGCCGCTGCGCGGTGAGGAGAGCGACCCTTGACCTTGCCAGGTAGGTCGCTCCCCCATCACACAGCTCCGCCTGTGCTGTCCGCCCGCTGCTGCTGCTGGTAAGCTCGCCCCTCCGCTTGTGGCCTCGGTGCCCGTGTTTTCTTCTGTTTTTGTCCATTTTGCCTTCTGTGCCCTCGCTGCCCCACTGTACTGTGCCCGTGTTTTCTTCTGGTTTTGTGCATTTTGCCTTCTGTGCCCTCGCTGCCCCACTGTACTGTGCCTGTGTTTTCTTCTGTTTTTGTCCATTTTGTCTTCTGTGCCCTCGCTGCCCCACTGTACTGTGCCCGTGTTTTCTTCTGTTTTTGTCCATTTTGCCTTCTGTGCCCTCGCTGCCCCACTGTACTGTGCCCGTGTTTTCTTCTGTTATTTTGTCCATTTTGCCTTCTGTGCCCTCGCTGCCCCACTGTACTGTGCCCGTGTTTTCTTCTGTTTTTGTCCATTTTGCCTTCTGTGCCCTCGCTGCCCCACTGTACTGTGCCCGTGTTTTCTTCTGTTTTTGTCCATTTTGCCTTCTGTGCCCTCACTGCCCCACTGTACTGTGCCCGTGTTTTCTTCTGTTTTTGTCCATTTTGCCTTCTGTGCCCTCGCTGCCCCACTGGACTGTGCCCGTGTTTTCTTCTGTTTTTGTCCATTTTGCCTTCTGTGCCCTCGCTGCCCCACTGTACTGTGCCCGTGTTTTCTTCTGTTTTTTGTCCATTTTGCCTTCTGTGCCCTCGCTGCCCCACTGTACTGTGCCCGTGTTTTCTTCTGTTTTTGTCCATTTTGCCTTCTGTGCCCTCGCTGCCCCACTGTACTGTGCCCGTGTTTTCTTCTGTTTTTGTCCATTTTGCCTTCTGTGCCCTCGCTGCCCCACTGTACTGTGCCCGTGTTTTCTTCTGTTTTTGTCCATTTTGCCTTCTGTGCCCTCGTTGCCCCACTGTACTGTGCCCGTGTTTTCTTCTGTTTTTCCCTCGCTGCCCCCCCCCCCCTTGTGCCCATTTTGCCTTCTGTGCCCCTCGCTGCCTCTCTCCATTCCCGCCGCTGCGTCCCCTGCGGCCCCGCCCCCCTGACTACCCATTCGCTGCCCCTGCCTCCCAGCTGCTCCTCCCTCCCACCTCCCCATATATGGCAGCCGCTGCGCGCCTAAGGCAAGCCCGTCTGCGCCCGTCCGCGACTGGACCGCGCCCAGCGCCAGAACCCCTGGGCCGCGCGCCCCCCGCTCCAGCCTTGAGGACCGACGCCGATACGATGCCACCACACTCCACGCTCTCAACCCCGGACGAACGCACAACTGCTTCAAGGCCACCCCGAAACGCTCCCATGGTCCCTTCACCTGCCGGAACTGCAGCTACACCAGCCTCAGAGCCACCGAGGCGCCCGCCAAGAAGGACCTCAACCACCTCCGATGCATCCTACTGAACACCCGCTCCGCACGCAAACACGCCGTCGAGCTCTGGGACCTGCTCGACACATCATCACCAGACGTCGCCTTCCTGACTGAGACCTGGATGAACGACTCCTCCGCCCCCGACATCGCCATAGCCATCCCAGACGGCTATAAGATCACCCGCAGAGACCGCATCAACGCAGTAGGAGGAGGAATCGCCATCGTCCACAAGAACACCATCAGGGTCTCGACCAGCACTGACGACACTCTCAGCACCGCCGAACACATGCACTTCCAGATCCACACGGACCCCAACACCACCCTTAGAGGCACCCTTGTCTACAGACCCCCTGGGCCCCGACCCCAGTTCAGCGACTCCATCGCCGACTTCATCAGCACGCACGCCCTGACCTCTACCGACTACATCCTCCTCGGAGACCTGAACTTTCACCTGGAGAACAACAACGACAGCAACTCCACCACCCTGATCGACAGCCTCGCCAACCTCGGTCTGAGCCAGCTCGTCACAACACCGACCCACTCCGCCGGCCACACGCTTGACCCCGTCTTCTCCTCAAGCTCCCACGTCTCCTTCAGCCACACCACGGAACTCCTCTGGACCGACCACCGCTGCATCCATTTCACCTTCCAGAAACCCACCACACACCACCGCACCCAACAGATCCCACGCCGCTGTTGGAGCAAAGTCACCGAAGACCAACTTCGGGCAACCTCGCTCTCAGCCCTCCCTCCGACCCATCCAACACCGACGACGCTGCCTGCAACCTCAGACGATGGATGGACGACTGTGCCAACACCCTCGCCCCGCTGAAAAAGCTCACCTACAGCGACACCACCAAAAGAGCCAGCTGGTTCACCTCGGAACTCCTAGCTTCCAAGCGTACCTGCCGGAAACTAGAGAAGAAATGGCACAGTGATAAGACACCGGACAGCCACACAGCCCACAAAGACGCCATCCGTAACCACCACCACCTCATCAGGTCCGCCAAGAGAATCTCCTTCAAAGACCGCCTCGACAACAACGCACACAACAGCAAGGAGCTTTTCAACATCGTGAAGGAACTCTCCAATCCCAGCTCCAACACCAACGACATCCCGCCGTCGCAACCCCTGTGCGATTCCCTCGCCACCTTCTTTCACCGCAAGATCACCGACATCCACGACAGCTTCAACACCCAGACAGCCCCAACTAAGATCCTTCTCACACCTCGCTGCCAAGACCTGGAACACCCTTCCACTAAGCCTACGACAGACCCAAGACCTGCTGACCTTCAGGAGGCTACTCAAGACCTGGCTGTTCGACCAGTAGCAGCACCCCCTTCCCTCTCCCCAGCGCCTTGAGACCCTCGCGGGTAAGTAGTGCGCTCTACAAATTCTGTGATTGATTGATTGATTGATTTATGGGATTTGTTCCTGTAGACTCAACCTGACCAATCCTGATGGCTACATTTCACTGATTGAACCATGGCCTTGTCTCAATCCTGCCCTGCCCCTAGCCCTCAGACTCCCTTCCACAAAATTACCATCTTTTGTTGGTTGCTCCACCTCCTCTCCTCTGCCCTGTCAATTGACTCCATCCTTTCAGAAAGTCCAGGCCAGGTGTCTCAGTAAAGCATAGCTGGTTCAGGGCATTTTCCCATCCTGTTTCCTGCCTTGCCATGTTTCATTCCCTTACCTTTGTCTTAGTCCCATTCACCCTCTTCTCCATTTTGTTTGCTAATCTAAACGTATTCCTTCCGTAGAAACTCATTTGACCCTCTCCATTTGATTCACTAAAGACTTCCCACACCGAGGGATTGACCTATCTTCGCTTCAGCCACAGGCCCAATAACACAATGCAATATATAATATATATACCAGTTTGGGTCACTTGAGTTGCTCTATGTCACTTTTGGCTCTTCTCCATATGGTACTCTGTGGTCGCATAACTCTATTTCCAAGGGATGGGCTTCTGTCTCTTCTGAGTGGGCTTCAGATGGTATTCCTGATGGCTTAACAGTGCCCACAGAGGTTCAGGTCTCTACTCATTCTGTGTAAACTCAAAATGTTGTATCAGTGATGGCCTCACAGTCCCTCTAATGGCTGGTGTCCTATCGCACCTTGGTGGGTTTCATTGAGTGTCTTACAAGTTGCTTAACCGTGCATCCAGACGTCTGGGCCTCTTTTTGTCCCAGTAATCTAAATCTCAGCTCATTTAACCCTGTCAACTGTAGGCCGATCTCCAATGACCCATGTCAGTGTTGTGTAGATCCTATAAACCTATATAGAATCTGCGCGTTTAGACAACATACACTGTAGGATTGGTGTCCAGACTGATTCTAGACACCCCCACCGGGTATGTTAGCCTGTATATCAGCTAGCTCACAGTGCCCCTAGAAACCCCTGTTACCAAGGAGAGAATAGTTTTTGGCAACTATCGAACATGACAGTCCTGATCTCTCAGGATCGTGGAAAGAGTGTATTACTTTTCGCTCAGTCACTCGTGCTCACTTCGTCTCAGAGAGATACACAGAATAAACGGTGGGGACGTTTTTCAATAAGCATTTATTGAACCAGACTCATTCTAGTGTAAAATAGGTGTGCTAAAACAACCATTAGACAGTAACAGATATAAATGATTAGAAGCACTAACAGAGTAAAAGGATGGTAGATTTCTACCATCGTGCTAAAACAATAAATTCAGGCATATATAAAATACATGACAGTAAAATGATTACTCCTACGATGCGGCCCTAACTAGATGTACCTAAGTGTACCTAGCATGTATGTAGGTGTAAAAGCCAAGAATCCCTCTAGGATGAAGTCAACCCCATTACCTGAAGTGAGAGACTGTGGGACCCCGTCTTGGTCTCGAGATGGACACCCCGCAAGGGATGTCAGACCACTGCGAGGTGGAGTGTCTGCGGGCAGGAACCTCAGCGTCTCACATCAATGTGTCGCCATGGAAGTCCTTTTTCTCCTCTGACAACCTCAGCAAGATATGGTATTTATATACCCAAAGTGGTACCCTCAGGGGTTCTACCTTGCTGTGTCATATTGGACTTAGGATGACGGAAGGAATGACCCTTGTACATAGTTATTATGCAGGAGATGGTAGTCCTGCTGAGTTTCCAAGAATCCTCATGCATAATGGATGAAGCTAGTTTTCAGGGAAAACCCCACGCCCTGTATGCAGTACCGTAACTAGGTAAAAGGTCAGTCCCAAGAACCGTTATGTAGTGTAATGGTAGGGGAGAATATAGGTGAAAGGTTAAGTTGTTACCTGAGCCTATATTGGGGTACCTATATGAAACATAACACCCACTCCTCATCCGACTGGATGACATACTACAAATTTCTAACATACGGTTAAATGTCGTACGCAAATTACTAATATGACCATTAAAAATAGTACTTAAAAAACGTAAAATTTCTAAAAAATGCTAAAAAAAGAAAAAATATTGCATGCGATAGAAGTCTGTACTAAATATGTCATATATATAGTCCGAGCAATGAGTGACTGAAAGCCATGCAGTTTAGAAAAAGTGTCTTGTTTAAACTTCCAAATTTGGTTGTTTAGAAAAAGGCCACATTTTTTCCAGCACACGATGAGCCAAATGTTTATGTGTTCTGGCTGGGAGACGCAACATCACTGTTGCTTGCCATCGCAGACGATGATCGCTGCAACACCTCGCAGATTAGGTCAATCGAGCACAGATGTTCTTCTGCACTATCCCCTGTGTGCCATCCAAGGCCTGAGTAATTGTTGAGGAGCTGGTATCCATTGCAACAGGAGCTGAAGCATCCTGTGGTGCCCCTAAGCATGCAGACATCAACATAGGAATACGCTGAGGACACAGTAGAACATGGGCTGTTTTCGGGTCCAGTAAAGCATCAACGTCCGCTGGCGCAACCGATGGAGTTGTTAGACAGAGATCTAACACTCTTGTCCGCAGAACAGGCATCGAAGGACAGGCAGAACACAGTCGATCCAGACTGGTCTAAATGACAGGAACCAAGACTCGCTTAGTTCTCGAAGACCAGGTGTGCCCAGATGGATTACCATGCGATCACGGTATCGCCGCTGCAAGAGCGTTCTTTCCATCTCCTTGGTGATTGGGACGTCCATTGCGTAACAGAAAAATGACAATCAGGATACCTGCTATTAGAAACAGGATCAGAGGAAGTTCTCCAAAAATGCTTCAGAATACCGAGTGTATGAAGTTGGGAATAACTTCGAGGATTGTCTGAAAGGTGCTTAACAGTCCAGAACCTTTGGGGAGGGCCCAACAAGATGGCCGGCTAGTCGTATCTGCCAAAGCTCCGACCGCCCAACTTAAATCCTGTGCTTAATCCTGGTTCTAGGGCTGCCATCGGCGATTCTCCTGGTTGCCAAATGCCCCTGGTGATCTGAATGCCTGCTCTTCGCCGTCGTTGCAACACTCAGTGCAACGGGCGCGTGAAAACCGAGGAAGATCGGAAACGCTTAAAGCAGCCCAAGATGGCGCCGTGACTCCGGACCCGGAATGCCCCCCGGAGAGGGGAAGGTTTGGAACTGACTGTCTTCATGGCTTTTGAGGGAAACATGGAGTGTGACGAGGCTGCGAAGAGACTACAACGGACACCAATTGGGGGCTGACTCCGGGGATAGTGAAGACACGAGTGACAGAGTTCGGTAGGAGGGCGGAACGCCGCTTCCCTGCATCGCCGACCGCCGTCCGAGCAGAAAGACCGTGCCGCAGGATTGGCAGTAACTGAACGCAGCAGGCAATGGAGGGACCCGTGGGGGTGCCCCGAAGAGAAAGAAGATAGCTGGGGGACCTCGCTCCCGGGGGCTGCGGTGAGTGCAGATGACGGAGCTGCCCGCTTCCTGATCCCGACCGGGGGCAGACCTATGAGACGGCCGGGCCTCTCCAGAAAATAAACGCGGTGGGACACGTCATCGGAGGTGAGACCAGGTGCGCATTTGAGCTTGGGCCCGAACACGAACAAGCCAACGGTGGAGGAGCCTGGTAGTTACCCGGTTGGGCTTTCCCGCTGTGGAGGCGGTGCTATCTGCCCCCAGAAACACCCGCAATTCCACGCTGATATAGATCGGGAAATCTGGTGCCAGGGAGACACGGACCAAACCAGAGGTGAGGCCGCGGGGCGGTGAATCTAACCCAGAGTCAGACGCGGGTGGCCGCGGGAAGGGGAGCAATACACATCGGGCTGGCAGCGCACGGCAGTCCTACCTGCCGATCCCATCTCATAACAGATACGGGGGCTGAAGGCCTGAATAGTGTGAGGGGCATGGCGGTGGAATTCCCACGAGTGCAGAGAGCCCGAACCGAGATGACGAACGGACGGACGAGATAGGGGCTGCACACGAACGTGAGAGACCCTGATAGGCCAGCGTCCCTCTCTCGCTCAGCTATCAGGCGCTTGAAGTCGCTGAGGGATATCTATTGGGTGGTGGCCCAGAACCACAGTTAGGGCCCCAGACTTGAAGAAGCTGAGTGACGGGCATCGTGGTCCATTAAGCCTCGAACACACCAGAAAGCAGACTGCCAGTAAGTCAGTAACTGCCAGGCTTAACACAGGAGAGGGGGCTACGTGAGCCATAGAATGAGGAGATATCATTGCGCCCTGCCGCCGGCTGCCAGGGAGGTCTGCAGATTTTAAAGGGCTTCGAGCCTAGGCCAAGGGCCTGGAAACATGAAGTAATAAATCAGACCGGTGCACTGAGAGGACTCGCACCTAGGCAACCGACGACCAGTAGGGAAAATACTGCGGCATCCCTCCGGAGCATAGCGTACTACCAGTTATCGTTAAGTTTAAGAATGGCAAGAGACAAGGAACCCAAAGCCCCAAAACAAGGGAAAAAGGACAAATATACGAAAGTGCTTATGCAGCAACTGACACCAGAGGGTGAGTCCTCCGGGCCGCCAGACAACGCGGCGATCCTTCATGCGATTCACGCCTCCAGAGAGGTCAAAGAAGGTAAAATGGCAGAGATAAGATCAGAGGTCTCCCTCCAACGCCAAGATGTGCGCAACATCGCAGACCGAGTAACCCAAACGGAAACCCGTATCTCAGAGGTGGAAGATACCACGCACACGCTCCAATCCGAAGTCAAAGAACTAAAGGCTAATATGAGGTAGTTGATGTGGAAGGTCGATGATGTGGAAAATAGAGCCCGAAGAAATAATCTCTGCTTTATTGGGATACCGGAGGGACAAGAGAGCCCCGACCCCATAGCATATCTTATGACATGGCTGCGAGACACTTTACCATCAGGGACATTCTCGCCATGCTTCATCATTGAACGGGCCCACAGGATACCAAATATAAAACCACCACCCGGGCCCCCCACTCATCCCATGATTGCTAAATTCCTAAACCATCAGGATCGGGACACAATTCTTAGGGAATCAAGGAGAGTATGTGTACTTAAAATGGACAATGCCAAGAGAATGATTTTTCCCGACTACTCAAGGGAGGTACAGAAACAGAGGAAAACATTTGACTCAGTGAAGGCGAAGTTAAGAACCATGCAAATCCAATACATGCTCCTCTTCCCTGCTAAACTCAAAGCCAGTATCCAGGGCTCGACCCAATTCTTCCAAACGCCTGAAGATGCCTGGGCCTGGCTGGAAGAACGCCCCAGACTGAAACAAGGGGAGAGAACCAACGAATCACAATATAAAGACGCTACACCAAGATGGGAACCTAGGCCACAAAGAATAAAAAGGAGAAGACTCCCACTACGGGGACGGAAAAAACAGTCGGAGAGCACGTTCTTGAATACTCCATATAGACGGAGGAGGTTGGCCTCGGATGACGAATCGGCACATGCTCCCGCTGATAACAGAGATACCAACCGGGGAGACAGTACCCACACTGATCTCTCAGACAAAGAATCCCAAGCGGTCACGGACAGCGACCACCCACTCCTTAAAGATATTAATCGTATTGAGGAACCAGGCGCAAAGACACAGGGGGCAGGAAACGATGCACAACAACTTCAAGACAAAAGTGGCACAGAGGAATGACACACGAGAATGGGCCGGGAGCAGAAGCGCCACAGATTGATTGCTAGTCACCCCCCCTGGACTTCTTGAAGCTCAGGGTCGACTGAGCAGAACATTTTTCTTTGCAACGTTACATATCCTTTTTTAGTTATATTAGTACTTAGGGGTTAGGAGAAGGGAGGAGGGGTGGGGCTACAGACTTCTCAAACAAACTTACGCCAAGTTGTCATGTTGACGGTTCAGAGGGCAGGCGTGGGAAGTGGGAAGAAGTGGGGCGGGGGGTACGAGGCAGGGGTTGAGGCCATTAGTTATTTGATTGTTCAACATGTTTTCCAATCAGCTAGCAGCAGGAATTTTAGGATCCACTGTCAGGAATGGAGGACAGGGAGCGTCAGGTAGGAACAGCACAGCAGGCAGCACCACCACAAACCACACACGTCATGGACGAGGAAACATACACAGTTTTGAAATGGAACGTCAATGGGTTAGGCAATAAGATTAAGAGGGGGTTGGTCAATAGACATATCAAGAGACTTAAACCTGATATTGTGCTACTACAAGAAACTCACCTCAGGGATACACACTGCACCTTCTTGGGGAGGGGTTCTTACACCACTTTGGCCCAACCTGGGTTCTCCCCTGGGGAGTAGCCATATTAATTAGGAAAGTTCGTCCATTTCAGGTCACTAAAACCTGGACAGACCCAAACGGGACATACGCTGCCGTACAGGGTACATGGAAACGGCGTGAAATTACTCTAATTAGTGTATATGCCCCCCCGAGACTGCAACAACAGACAATGGAAGCGGTCGCAAAGGTACTTCTGGAATCGGGTGCGTCCACACACGTGGTTGGAGGCGACTTCAATGATGTTGTGGATCTGACCATAGATCGCTCACATATAGCCACTGGTACCCGTACTCCCACCCCACTGGCCGACTTTGTGAAGTCACTGGGATTGACAGATATTTGGCGGCACCATCACCCAACTAAACGTAGCTATTCATATTTCTCAGGTGCACACAGAGTCTTCTCCAGGCTCAACTACTTATTTGCCCCTTCAGGAGAAATACAGACAGTACATAAAGCAGAATACCTGGCGAGGGGCATTTCTGACCATTCTCCTTTATGGTTGACAGTGGGAAGGAGGGGGATTAGACAGCACACAGACTAGAGACTAAATGCCTGGGAGCTTCAAGATGAAGCAGTGAAGGGGGTAATAACAACAGAGACTAGCCTGTTCTTCCAAGAAAACGAGGGCTCGGTGCCCTCAGACACAATCCTGTGGGAGGCGTACAAGGCTGTACTTCGGGCTAGGTTACAAGACATAATCGCGCAAAAAAGAAGGGAGGAAACATGCCTTATAGAAGCCTTAGAGGCCAAACTACTGGACTTGGAGGGAAACATTACCCCAGATACTGAGACAGCCGCACTGTGACAAGTCGAGGTCACACGAAGGGAGCTTCGGGCTCTGGCAGAGGAGGAAGTTAAGACTCGAATCCAAGCCACACAACATAGACTCTACGAGACAGGAGATAGAGCAGGGCAACTCCTAGCCTGGCTGAACCAAAAGAAAGAGAGGCGAATTGGGTGTGCCAGATAGTGGAAGCAGACAAGAGATATATAACATCACACAGCATAGCGGGAGCCTTCGCGCGTTACTTCGGCGAATTATACGAGGCCAAGACGGTAGTGGGTGAGGCCCAGATAATGACATATCTGAGTGGCATAGAGATGCCTCCCTACGACAAGAGGATAGCGGCCCTAGAGGCAGACTTAACTCTAGCGGAAGTGCAGGAGGCCATTAATAAACAAAAATCGGAAAAACACCAGGACCTAATGGACTACCGGCGGAATTTTTTAAGCAGCATAATGGTCTACTGGCTCCCCGGTTGCTAAATATGTTTCGGGCGGCAAGAGAGGAAGGGACATTGTAACCAGACCTCTGTCAGGCCACAGTGGTGGTTATACCAAAAGCAGGCAAACCCCGGGAAAGCTGCGGATCCTACCGTCCCATCTCTCTACTAAACATTGAAACTAAGATTTTGGCCTCCAGACTGGCGAAGCAGCTCTTAACAATAATCACCTCACTGATTCATAGAGACCAGTCAGGCTTCATGCCTAACCGGGCCACGCATTTTAATCTCAGCAGACTGGCGAACTGGCTTGACAGAGTGAAAGACAGTCCTATCCCGCTGATGCTGTTGTCGTTAGATGCCAAAAAGGCCTTTGATACAATTCATTGGCCATTCATGAGGCAGCTACTCATAAAATTTGGCTTCGGGAGGAATTTCCGGACTTGGGTTGACCTATTATACGCAAATCTCAGGGCACAAGTCAAAGTCAATGGCGTAAAGTCAGCAACATTTTTAATCCAGAGAGGTACGAGGCAGGGTTGCCCACTGTCTCCCCTGCTCTTCGCACTGGTTTTGAAACCACTGGCGTGCCTAATTAGAGCTAACCCAGAAATAAAGGGATTTCAGGACACCAAGGGGCGGATGATAGATGAACGGATCTCTCTTTATGCAGATGATATCCTACTATACATCTCTAGCCCCGATACAACGCTACCTCTCATATTCCATCTGGTTAAAGAGTTCGGCACATACGCAGGATACAACATTAATTGGGGGAAGTCCAGCCTATACCCCATCGGCAACACCCCGGCCATGTACTCTATACCGGAACATTTACACATTGCTAAAGATGGCTTTAAATACTTAGGTTTGTATATCTCCACGAATGAAGCTGACTGCCTCATGCACAACATCAAGCGGGTCCTACAGGAATTCCGAGAAGACATTGCCAGATGGAGACGCCTCCCCCTGACACTGCTAGGGAGGGCGGCCATGTTTAAAATGATCACGCTCCCCAAACTGCTCTATATCCTTCAAAACACGTATTACAAAATCCCAGACGTGGTCGTTAAAGCAATCACGGATGAGGTGCATACACTGCTATGGGACAGTGGCCACCCTCGAGTAGCACTTCAAACTCTGCAGCGCAGTCAGTACAATGGGGGTATTGCCTTCCCAGACATACTGGCCTACTATAGGGCAGGGCACCTAATAGTTATTAATAAATGGGGGCATGCACCTGGTGATCACCCTACATACACTCTGGAGAGGCTACAATTCCAGAAGCACTCCCACTTACACTACCTCTATGGAGGCCCTGGAACGCGAAGTTTATTACCCGCAACGCAGAGGGTGATTGAAGCCTGGGAAGGGGCGGAGAGACAGATGAAATGGGAAAAGAGATTAACTAAATCCACGCCGCTATGGGAGGGTAAGCGACTGCCTGAGTTAGCGAAACTGCAGGGCTTCAAAGAGTGGAACACAATTGGTATCACAACAATAGGGGATATAATACAGAAAGGAGAAATCATAACCTTTCCAGAACTCCAAAAGGAGTATAGTTTGTCCAATAAACAACAATACAGATACATACAACTTCAACATGCCTGGAGAGCGCAAAAACCCGAGATAACAGATATCCCCGAGTACGCACCGTTAGAAGGCCGACTGCTACAGGAAGAAATACCGGAAAAGGCAGTGTCCTGGACATACAAAACAATAATTAATAACATTCCTGATACACTATCCCCACTTAGAAGCAAATGGGAGGAAACTACTGGTGCACTGGAAGACATCGACTGGGAAATGGCGTTAATACATCCCAGAGAAGTAGCGATTAAGCTTAGGCTACGCCTAATACAGTTCAAAGTCCTACATAGGGTATATTACGACAGAGCGAGACTCCACGCCATGGGCAGAGCAGAGACCCCAGAGTGTCTACGTTGTAGCACGGAAAAGGGATCCTATATCCAGACTCTGTGGGAGTGCCAATTAATACGCAGGTATTGGTTACAGATAGTGACAGAGCTTAACAATGTACTCGAAACACAGATCTCAATGGATCCAAAATACATTCTTCTAGGTATACACACAGATGTTGATATTCCCAGGCACAAATTACTACTGAGCAACCTGGGCCTCATAGTTGCTAAGAGAGATATTGCTAAATACTGGGGTAGTGCAGACTTGCCCACCATGGCTGTATGGCGGGCAAATATGGACCTATATATGGGGGCGGAAAAAACGGTATACACAGCAAGAGGGTGCCCCAGGAAGTTCAGGAAGATATGGCAACCGTGGCTGAGTTGTTATGGCTTAGAGTTGATGGACGAGTGCCCAAATGAGACGCAGTTTGGTACACAGGGGTCCACACAAGAGGCGTAACACACTCTGGGTCCATCAAGGGGTCACGCTAAATAAGACATGTCTATTGTATAGGATGGGATTGTGGGGGGAATGTCAAAAGAAATTGTTTTATGGTTTGGTCTGCATTTCTACAAATAATGGTTAAAGATTATAATCTTAATTTTGTAACATATGAGATACACCTGCTGACGTCTTGGCTGATTCTTCGAAAAATAAATAAAAAGAGTTTTAAAAAAACAAAAAATTATTAAGAAAACAGTCCAGAACCTATGGTCTTAAATAGGTGGACTATACCCGTCGTATCAGACATGTTAAAGATACGTTGTACCAGTTGGGTGAAATGGAAAGGGCAATTTGTCCGTACTAGTGCCTGTATCTCAGCCGAGGACCTTGCAAGCTGGAGATCATAAGTTTCTCGAGCGGAGGTTAAGGACACGGTTTGCTGTAAAAGCATGGCTTTCATTCGGCTCAGAGTATCAAACCGCATAAAGGAAACATTCAACGAAGGCCATAACGGCGCCTCCCTGACTGTATGGGTCAGTGGAAACAATACTTGCATACAGCAAGTAACCCTCGAGCTTACAGTGACAAGATATGAGATGCCCGGGAGCATCCCACAACAACCTTGATCATTCAGCATCAAGTAACTCCCATTTGAAAGCAACTTGAACACCGGATTAATTACGGCAGCTGGGGAACCTTTCAAGTGACAGGATAAGTTAGCAACTGAACCATTACAGGCCCCGTGCAGCATGATATCCTGGCATATGAGAGATCCACTCAAAGAGTTCTTGCAGTCGGTACCGCTAAGAAACACTTCCATGTCCCCATTCCTACATCGAAATCTGTATGGTAATTCCCAAGATTGCTTGATGAATTCCCTACCAATCGCTTCATATCTGCCTGCCTGTTGTTGTTCAAGGCAATACTGAAATTGGAAAGTTGTGACCAGTAATGTTATATGGCCATGGATTAACCATTCTGTGGACGGTGACTCTGCCACAGTAAAAGGTAATTTGTCCAGTTTTTCAATACGCAGCATTGTATATTTTGCTCCCCTTTGTGCCATCATTATCTGCTTCTCAGTTAGATTGCATGCAGAAAATAGGGACGTACTGTTGATAAATCGCCAAGGCACATAACCAGCACGCAATGATTGCAGGTTCCAGCTTAATAACATAATAGAACGTAACTGGGATTGTCCGTGCTGTAGTATGGACAAGTCCTGTTCTAGTATATCTATAGCAGAAGATACAAAGTTGCCCAATGAATAGATCCTGGATGTTAATGTAGTCATACCATTGTCAACTACAGCTAACGCCTTTTCTAAGTTAATTCTATCTATTTCACGAAGTCTCTCCGCAGCTTCTTGTTGAGAGATTTTCCAGATTTCATTATAGACAGCGTAATAGAAACATTTCTGATGTGGCTTTCGGGGACCTAACAAAAAATCCTTTAGATCCACCTCATCAGAGTGTAAGGATAAGCGCTGTTTCACCTGGGACAGTGTCGAGGTTTTTAGCCAATCAAGGTAAAACTTCCCAACACTGTATGATGTCACTATCCCCGGATGTTCTCTTTGTACATAGCGTTGGTCTGGCCTATGGACACTAAACCCTTCGGTTGTACCCCTGAATCTTGATTGACAACCATTTGTGTCTGTGGGCCGAACTAACCATCCCTTCCAATTTGGGTCTGATGTATTGTACTGCATGATGTCATCTATTGTATCCCCTCCACGTGATGTAAAATTGATGTGTGAAGGTGTGGGAAAACGAGGTGTGTTCAAATCCTTGTTCTTGGGTAGTCCAAGACAGGAAGTCTGTTGCACAGTGTCATTCAGAAATATTATTTGCTGTGGAATGAGGCACGCTCTAAATAGTGCTTCTGTTCCCTGAACTTGCCATTCCTTAGAACCCCAGACTGATTTTGTGTCTATAGTGTCCTTCCATAAGTTGAAACCCTGTTCAGACAGTTGGGAAATAAAGGATGCAGAATATATCTGTTTGGTGTTAGTCAGCATATTTTTCTGTGTGGGTCAGAAGTGTTAAACCCTGAAAAATACAAACATTTCTGTGCAAATGTCTTCAAACTACCTTTTGTTGGTATTGGGCAATGTTCCCATTGATGGTATGTGAAGATATTTTCTGGGATACTGGATTTGTGTAAAAAGTGATGACCATAATGATGGTAACAGTACATATTGTCGAAATCAGATGTGTCCTCTAACAATTCATTGCTTGAAAATGCAGCAGATTTTTCTAAATCAGACAACATATTAATTACAGTTTCAAAGTCCCAATCATCAGAAAATGTACTGGAGGTAATTATAGCATTTAGAGAAATTTTAAACAAATGTGGTATTTTCAAAAGTTCAGTGGGGCCGAATACATCATAATCAACTTTGTCCCAAACTATACTATCAGGAATTGGAACAGCTGTAATGTTCACTGAAAACAGGTCTCTTTGTTCACGATGAGATGATGTTTGAGGTTTAAGGACCAAGTTCACATTTGATACTGCAGAGCGTTCTGGGAGATATATTCCATTTATGAGTAAGCAAAAGACAGTCACTAGGCCAATCCAGAACAGAAAAAACAATATTCCAGTTATGATCCAGAGCTGGAGCCAAGGTTAAACTAAGTAAGTATTTTTTTGAAAAATGTAGAATTCATGAATTTGTTGCTTACGGGAAACTGGAGCTGGCGTTGTCTCAGGTTCACTGGGATCAAGAGAGAAGGTATCAAAGTCGATGAAGTAGCCAGATGCAGTTCAATCTATTTTTGGTAGCTCAGCAGGTTTTGTTGAACTGGCAGGTGTCTCTTGTCGAGCCGTATTGATGTAGACATTGGTGCTAGGCCGAATTGAACTTTGTCTTTCATTTGTGTTTTAAAGTTCTGTTTCCAGAGGAACGAGTTCCATTTCATTGTTAAAAATTCCATCACTTTGTATTGGTGACTCTTCAAATGTTTTGAGTCTTTCTGTCTGAACTTCCTGTATGGTAGCGAGAAGAGAGCGTCCGCTACCCAGGAGCCCACAAGGCCTACTATTCAGTATCGGCCACATAGTGTGGTTTGATCAGATCACTGGAGACGGATCTCTTTTCCTTTTTTCCGGCAAGAGGCGAAATAAGTACTGTTCTTGTTCCTTCGACAGACAGGACAGGCACAGGCTTTCTGCATGATGGCCCAAATTCTTTTTTGTCCTTGATCTTTTCTCTGACCAGATTCCCGACTTTTGGGATTCAGACAGGTTTTGCTGTGCCTGATTTGATTTCCCAAGTGGCGGTGCTTTTTACTTGCACGTTGCTTAGTAGTGCCCGGGATTCATTCAGATCCTGTAAAACAGCCAAACGTTTATTGATGTCAAATGGTTTTTCATCCGCCACTGTGCTTTTATAATCGAGATCAGGTTCCCACATTCTCATCCCAAATGGGACCTCATAAGGAGTGACACCCCCTAAAGAACTTCTTGGCATATTATTAAGGGCTCGTAGTACCCCATATAAGTGATTGACCCAACTACCACCCGAACCTAATACTCTTGCTGTTAAAGATTGCTTTAAGTCTCAGTTTTTCCTCTCTACAACAATTTCCCTCGGGATGGTACCGAGAGGAGTACTGCAATGCTACACCCAAACCTTCCATGGCTTCCTTGTAAGCCCTAGAGCTAAACGCGGGGCCACGGTCAGAATGTAATGTGCCAACTGCATATGTCCTGATAAAGACTTGCAAATCTTTTATAACAGTTCGAGCATCAGCCGAGCGCTGAGGCCATGCCCATAGGAATCTAGAGCATGAATCCACTGCCACCAAGATATACTTGTAAGCCCCATCTGATTGTAGGGGGCTGCAGTGGTCCAAATAGACAAACGCGAGTGGTCTGTCTGATATCAGTAATGGTGTCTGCGCTGGGCGTGCTACGGTGGAACCCTTCATCTGCTGACAGATGTTGCATTGTAAGACAAAATTCTTCGTCTGTTTTGTTAAACCGGGCCATCAATAGCGCTGTTTCAGCAATGAAACTGTCGCGGTAATCCCTGCTTGTGCAGAACCTAGACCCTCGTATGCAGTTAGAATTAAACCTAATCTGCGATCCACGTTTGGTATTACCTTATCCCCCACTCCTGGAATCTGAGCATACGGAATGTTGTTTGCATCTAATTTGTAGGAGTACTTGAGTGGAAATCCTTTCGGTAAGGCTGGGCTGTTTTTGTGTGAAGCAATGACAGCTACCATTATATGTTCGTTTATTCTCATTTTTGAACGAGCGAGTGCAGCTACGGCAGCAGTACGTACTGCCCCCAGCCAATGAATTCCCTTCAACGTGAACACCATCACGTTGATGACTCAGCGTGTGTATCACGTGAGCTCTTGGTAGTTCATTTTTCAACTCAGCTACCTGTCCCATAGCATTTTATGCTTAATTGTGCCACATTTTGAGTCTTTAGACCCATTTTGACCCCAGTAGTGAAGATATTCGTTGTATGACTGGACACAGTATAATGAATCGCACACAATCAGTGTGAGGAATTCTTGATCCGTATTTATTAGTGCCAGTAACAGGGCTTTTAGTTCTGCCAGCTGAGCCGTGCAGTCTCCTAGAGACTGTGTCTTTGTATCTCTAGGATGGAATCTACCGTCCTGCATACGACCTTTTACAATCGTACATGCAGCGCTGTATTGTTGTTTACTTCCAACGGCCGGCTGGGCAGATCCGTCAGTGTAAATGATATATTCATACTGATCTAGAGGCATTATTTCATTTGGTAGAGGATATTCTTGTTCATATTGCAGGAATGCTTGTGTTTTTAAGCTTGGGTCGTATTTGTATTCTACATCCGTTGCAGTGAGAGAATTAGCCCATGGTATCCTTCTTGGATGTAAGGCTTTAGCATTAGGAACGCTTGCCTTTGAAGCAGCCTCTAAGGCCGGTACTGGAGTTACGACAATTATTTGTTTCCCCTGAGCCAGTGCTCTTTCTCTTACTATAGCGGTCTGTACTGCTGTCAGGATTTTTTCTGTAGAAGCAAAGTGCATTTCAGCTTGTGATTTGTATGCTATGGGTACCGTTTCGCCTTCATTGAAGGTTAGGTAAGTGTACCCAGATTGACCCGCTATAACACGATCACCAAGTTGCGGACATTTACGCGTGTCTGCAAGTGTTTTGAAGCTATCATGTCAGCTTGTAGGGAACGAAGGATATCTGTGTGTTCCTGTGTCCAATGCCTAACTGAAAAATCAGGTCTATTAAGTCGTAGAAAGGTTTTACTTTTTCTGCGTAATCTAAAATGTATGTTCTGCCACAATTTAAGAATCCCAATATGGATTGTAAGTTTTTCAGCAATTTTGGAGGTTAGAGCAGCGCACACTTTTCTAAAAAATTAGCTGCAAGGCTTTTCCCTTCACATGATAGCTCGTATCCCAAAAATAGGACATTGAGGTGGGCTATGTTTAATTTTTTTTAATTAAATTTGTGGCCCTCAGAGGCGAATCCCAAAATTATGTTGCTCACCCTGGCCAAGTGATCCTTTAAATCATCTTCCTTCACATAAATATCATCTACATAGGACAATGCTTCTTCATCCAAATTTTGAAGTAACTCTGTTACCCTTGCAGAAAACAACCCGGGGCTATTCTTATACCCTTGGGGGAGTCGACAAAATTGACGCTGGGAACCTAGCTCTGAGAATGCTGTCAAATACCGGCTCTCAGGCGCTATATTTTGGACAAAAAATCAATTTGAGACATCTAATGTTTTGTATTTTTTACGCACAATGTTATTTATTAATGCTGCACTGTGTGCATTCTGTACTGCAAATGTTTTAGTGCATGTGTTCAGATGTCTGTAGTCTAAAACTAGATGGTATGAATTATCGGGTTTCATTATGGGAAACAAAGGATTAATATTCATTGGAGAGGTGCAAAAGTCTATTACACCCTGGTATTCAAGTTGATCTAAGATCTCCCTGACCTGTTTTTTCGCTTCTTGTTTTATTGGGTACTGTCTCTGTAGAGTTGGAGTAGTTTTTACTGGGATTACATGGTGTGGTGACTCAGCATCCCACCCAACATGGTTACGATATAATGCTGGAGCAAGGGCTACCGCCCACTCCTGCGCGTATGTATGTTTTAAGTATATTGGAACGTGGTCGGAAAATGCCTGTAAAGTTACTGTTTCTCCCTTTGGGCAATCCATAACAATTTCAGGCGACTAATCTTTTTCAGCTAAAAGGATGTCATAGCCATAAGTCAGGTTCTGCCAAAAGAGACCTTTAATTTTTCTGGATTTGTCCCCCTCCATTTGGGGTGTTATCTCATGTAACCTATGTGGGACACTTACCCTTGTATCAGGTGTTTCCACCGTGATATGCTCATTCAACTCCGCTGTCACCAGAAATTCCATCAGGTTCTGGCGAGCTATTGTTACTTCTGCTGCGCTATCTAGCATCGTCAGAGCCCATTCCCCGTTCAGAAGTTGAGTCCTCAGAATTCTGGGCATGTCTAACCTTGAGACCTGCTACTTTCTTCTTTTTAAATTGAGGTTTTGATCTTGGCTTCTCTTCTTTTTTGGAAGTATAATCTGATGTGCGTGGCGTGTTTCCGGACTTTGTACTCTCTTCTTGTCTGTGTTCTGACCCTCCTTCTTTCTCGGAGTTTCTTGGTGAACCCTGAAAGGAACGAGAGAAACGTGTATCAGTATCCTGATACCTGTCAGGTTTTTTAATGTTATCTCTATTCCTAAGGTTGTATCTCCTTTCGGAGGGCTCCTGTTGAGGAGACCCACTCCTGGATTTGTTTTTTTTATTGTTTTCCCATTTCTTCTTGGAAGAATCAGGTGCTTGCCTGGTGTTATCCTTTTCAGGACCACCTGTGAGTTGAGGTTTTGTTGCTCGAGCTCCCAAACTATCTCTACCTAATTCAGCATAGGTGTCTTCGATAATTTTAGGTAAAGGAGTGAAATCCCTCAGGTGTTGGCGTATTGCCACTGCTGCTGCATCCCTTTAACATTAGCTAGCATGATAGCTGATACCAGGGCAAAATTAGCTAATAATGTCATCTCTAAGTTCATCGCAGGGTCTGCTCCATACTCATTCTGTATTTGTCTTAATACATCTGGTATTCCTGCTAATGACGGGATACCATGTGTTCTGGTATATATGGCAGCGAAAACTGTACCCCAAGTGGTACAATCCTCCATTTGGGGAGCTATCCCCATTGGCAAGGATATTGTTAACATTCTGTGTTTGTCTTGAGGGCTTGTGTGTGGAAATACTGCCTCCAGCTGTGTTATTTTCTGAGCTATCCAGAATGGCATTTGCTCACGTTTAGTGGTCATTTTACCCATAATTGCGTGTAGCTTTTGAGGTGTAATTTTAGTTGTAGATCCCTGAATTTGTCCTATTTGTGTAGCTCTTGTTGGCTGGAGTGTGAGTGTTCTCATCACGAACTGTGTCAGGTTTCTGTAAAGTTTTATTATCTCTTTATGAAGTGGACGTCAGTCTGCCACTGGCATTGAATCAATCTCTGGATGTGGTGTATAAGCTGCTAGGACAGGCCAAGTGCCCCATCTCTTCTGAGCAGACCTAGTCTTACTTTGTCTTTGGTGTGGGGGAGGGCGCTTTTAAACCAGTTTATATGCTCCTGGTAGGTGAGCGGAACTTCAATGTTCTTATACGGACATTATTCATTTGGTAGTTCATTTTCAGTGTAAGAATGAAATGTATTTGATTGTGCATCTGCTTGTGGGACTTTAACCCATGAATAGAATACCTCTGTTCTATATGACTCGTGAGCCTCAATCACAAATGTTACTGTCCCACCCCTAGCTGTGACTCCGTAGTCTGCTAGTTTTAGAGTAAGGGCATTTCTAACATTTTCTGAAATGTTAATTTCATTTTCCTCTTCTTCCCTGACTGTAGCACGTTGTGCTCGCACAGCGGCGTCTTTGTCAGCCATTGTTTTTGAAAGAAGAAATTTCAAGGAAACTGAGATAAGGTTTTATGCACAATAGGAACTGTTTGTCCTACTAGCTTGATAAACCTACAGCCAATACATAGGATATGCCTACTCAGCTGTGGCAGATAGTTCCCTTCCCACTCCAGACGTCTTTGGGGACATGTGAGTAGGGGTCTCTGAGAATAGCACGACTGAACTACTCAGATTCAGATTACTCAGAGAAGCATCTGCAACTTCCTCTAATGAACTTGACTATATAGAAGAATTGTGGAGTTGATGAGTCACAAGTGAAATTTACCAGATCAGGGTATAACAGTGGTGACAGAATCCCAAAAAAAATAATGTTATGATATCACCACACCGGTTTAGATAGCGAGTGTCCTTTTCGGTAAGGAAAAAAGCCCACCAAGGCCCCTATCAAACTAAGATTGTTGTCACCGAACAGTGGGAATATGGACTCTGGACAATTCTTCAAGGTGCCACTAAACACTAGAGAATGACATCATCAAGTTGGTGGAGGCTAACAAGGATTACTTGAGTATCAGTTACCTTGAGGGAGAAATGGCGAGAACAAAGGTTCAGAAAGAGAACAGCGACAAAGCACAAGTTGAACCTTCATCAAAGGGCCCTGCAGAGCCAACAAACTACCATATCTGTTCAGCAAGAACTGGTCTTAGATGTGGACCCTCAAGCTTATGATCTAAGAAGGCTGCCAAAATTCAAGAGACCATCACAGCCCTTCACGTTCACCTCTTCGCCATTGATTAGTTGTTGGATGGAAATCAAGATGGAAGATTTCTTCTTCTTGAGCTTGTTTTAAACACCCTCATGTTAGATCAAATACAAAAAGCAATTTCTTCAAAAACAATGATAAAATAGCAACGCTATTCCCATCTCATCAGGCTTTGGCCTAGCAATAAAAGACAATTCAGCAGTGCTTTCCGATAGGATGAAATATGAATCATCTTGCTTCCTGCCAATAGTCTCTTAGCATGTTACAAATAATAAACAAAAAGTAGGTGCTTATCCACACCACCCATGTATACGTCATAAATCATACCAACACTTTGGTCAGAGCATGTTTGTAAAATGGATATCTCAATTTGCATATCTCCAAATGAGCAAAGGAAGCACAGAAGGTGCAGAATTCGACAAAATAAGTAAAATCTTACCTTGTCTTGTAGACATTGGTCAATAGTTAAATATTATCTGGATTGCATGGATACAACATAAACCAGGTATTGTTGGATCAGGCAGACTCAAGTACCAAGCACAACTATGCCTAAAAGCACTTCAAAAACATAAATACTCATCCATGAAAAACACACATAATAAATAATCAAGTACACGTATATCGCACTGGCAAAATTATTGAATGGTTAGTTGCTGGAGACCAAGATAATTTGGAATTAATGAAGTTGCTTATGAAAGATGCAGAGCTGTCAGACACTCCCTAATTAAAGGAACCCTTGTTATATTATGATACTCTTATTTGTAAACTGCATGTACACCGGGTGCCAGGGTAACAGAAACATTATGCACATCATACCGTTCAATCGTATGCGAGCCTAAAAAGGCATGTCTTCAAGAGTTTCCTGAATTTAGTGTGACAGGGTGAGGACCTGATATCAAATGGGAGGGCATTCCAGATGTGGGGGTGAGTACAGAGAATCTGGAGCCGCCACGTTTCTTTTTTTTTTTTAATGAAGGAATAGTGAGTAGATTCAGGTTCATACATCTCAAGTTGCGGGTAGATGTATATTTTTGAATACGGCTGAAATAACGGTTTGGCTGCTTCTATGTAGTGATGTAAAAATTAAGCAGCCAGCCTTTATTATAGAACGCTGTTCTACTGGCAACCAGTCCGTTTACATATCAGGGGGGGGTGATGTGGCAGTTTTGTGGTTGTTGGTATATTAGCCTGGCTGCCTGGATTTGTACTAGTTGAAGTCTGCAGTTCAAGCCCATGGGGAGGCCCAGGTAGAGGGTGTTTACATAGTCTATCCTTGAGATGACTAATGCAATGATTACCTGGATAAGAGCCTCAAAGGAAAGGAATTTACCAGTCTTTCTAATTTTGTAGAGTTGCAGAAAACAAGATGAGATTATTGCCCCTAATTGGGGTTTAATAGGTTCTTATCAATCAGAACTACGAGGCTCTTGACTGAGTTCTTGGACTGAGGATTGTGGCTGGCCAGAATGTGGAGTTCCACAAGTTGTTTTTGCATCTAGTAATAGCGATCTCTATCTTATTCGAATTTAATTTGAGTTGATTATTATTCATCCAATCTCAATATTTTGAAAGGTTGTTTTGGATTCCGGTGAATTATCAATGGTGAAGATCAATTGCATATTATCCCCGTAGTTGCATAATTTGACCTTCGTTTTATTCCACGTTTGCACTAGGTAACGTATGTATAAGTTGAAGAGGTGGGAGGACACGGAGGATCCTTGAAGTACACAGCAGGTAATCCAAACCTTGGAAGAGCTGAAAAGCGATAGCTGGACTGACTGGGACTGGTCTTTCAGGAACAAGATAATCCACTCCCATGCAGTGCCCTGCAGGTCCGCAGCCTCGACATGGTCCACCAGAATCTCATGGTCAACCATGTGGAAGCCCTGCTGAAAGATTGAGAAATACCGGCGCCTGGGTAGTATCCTACATGTAGGGGCAAAGTGCGGATTGCAATCACCAAAATGGAGGCGGTGCCTGCTCAGGCATTGCCATGGGGATTACGATGCACGTTTCAGACAGCCTTTCTATGGCGGTCGTACCACCATGGAAAGGCTGTCGGAAACAGACTGTGGGGGCCCCTAGCAGGGCCCCCATTCCCCGGCAGCCTCCGCTATGAATACTGGGGGGCATCAATGGTGCCCCCCCAAGCATCCATGCACCACGTGGTAGGCATTGCATGGTGCCTGGCACAAGGTGCATGAATGTTTGAAAACATACATTTTTCTATTGCAGCTTGTGCTGTGGCCCTTTTCCGGCCACCGCACTAGCTGCAATGGAAAAATGGATGTTTCCGACCACCCATAGGGTGGTTGCACCCAAATTGGATGGGTGGAACTGCCGACTAATAGTCGGGTGGATTCCATCCCACTACGCTGTCGGTCTGATGCTCATCTTACCGACATCGTAATAGGCCCCTTAGTAATTTGTAATACATAATAAATAAATGTAAATGTTTTACTTTAGTTGGGATTTTTTAATATATCTTACAAAAATAATTGCAATATAATTCAATATATTTGAATTAATTAAATATTTAAATCAAAATTAAGTTTAATACTGCTGTAGAGCATTTTTCATTTTGATCGACATTTGAAATAAACATATACAATTAATTTATATTAATATTTAACAAAAAATTACAGTGACAATTTGTTTTCTAGTTTAATAAAATGTTTAAAAGTGTCCCTGTACTTTACCATAGGAGATCTCTGTCTCAGTGGTGGAGGCTTCTGCCTACATGTGAATAGTTGCTAGTAGTAAGTTCTCACTCAAACATTTGGTTCCACTACCTGGATTTATGGGTTGGTGGTGTGTATATTTTCACTTTGTAGTAAATTTACACTCAGAAATGATGACTAGCCAGAAGTAGTGAGTTTATGCAAAATATAAAAGTTTATTTCCACATGTAGCTTTACCCGTATGTATATTTACTATTTCGAATAGGGCCCTTTGAGTCTTAAAAGCCCCCACAAAATGTCATGAGCGCATACAAGAACCTTGCACAATACATACTGCATTTCATAACACTCCTGGACAAATGGTGCACGAGTGTGGATAAAGTCATGCACCATTGAATGCCTGTGGAGAACACATGGTGGGGGTTCTCAACCTGCACTTATAACCCTTCATCCAATCCGAAACGGGTCCAAACTGTGGACATGCACCAGTTGTGCAACTTGAGTAATATGTGCATAATGCCAGACTGTAGACATGCACCAGTTGTGCATCTTGAATAATGTGTGCATAATGACAGGTTTGCATTAGAGCCAGGAGAGGGAGGTGTGCATGTGCACATCCACCTGCTCCATTCATGGGTGAGGAGGGTGGGATCTCACAAGATCGCCAGTTCTCGGTGGCCATTTTGAAAGTGCTGCTTTATAAGCCATGCCCTGAGCGCGCTCTATTGCTAGGTAATTGGGGCTTCGAGACAATAGCACCTACCTGATTCTGATCCTGAACTTCCTCTACATCCATCTTCTTCTTCGCCGCAGTCGGTGGTTGCAGGCCACCTAGGAGGAAAGAGTAAGCAGACAGTAAGTCATGCACTGCTGCTGCAGCATGCATGCTGCTCTAAAAAAGACAAACTAACAGCATGCCCCAGCAGCAAGAGTAGTGAACCATAAAAGGCCTAAAAATAGAAGTAAACCAGACACGTTGGTGCCAGCTCTCTCAAAAATGGCACTAGGACTAACTTTGGAAATATTAGTGCTCAGTATGTTTAGATCGCCCCTCTGATTAACCCTGAATATAATGGCACACTAAAGACTAACTTCAAACATTGCTGCACAATTGTTTATGAGCACCGCACACACTCATATAAGGGATACAAGAGACTAAACCTCTTTAGACTGGCTGGGTTGATATATTTGTAGAGTAGTTTCAGGGATGGCTCAAACAAATCTACAATGTTAAAGTCAATGGAGGAATTATTCCAGACCGAGACTTGTGGTGGAACATCCATATCTTCTGCTTCCAGACGTTTCCTGTACCAGATTGAAATCTCTTTCTTTTTTGGCTGTATTGATTGTAACAACTGCTCTATATCCCAATCTCCCCTTACTTCACCTCTCTCTGCGTCGTACCAAGATTTAAGCTGTAAATACTTAAATTTAGAAAAACCAGGGCCTATCTTAGCTCTTAAAAACTCCCAGGGGTGAATTCCATCTCCGCCCACCAGGTCAGCCCACTTGGTCAAACCTGCTCGTTTAATTGGTTCCACCAAGCTGTCTTTAAGGCAAAGTGGTGTCCCCGGGGAATCCCAGATTGGGGCAAAGTCAGAATAGTAGCCAAATCCCCATCTACATCTCACTTTATACCAAGTTTCCAGGGCTGCCTTAAGTACCTTCAGGCGTACTCGTTTAAAGAACCTCGGGGCCCCGAACTTATAAAGAAAGCCTTCACCTCCTCCTCCGCCCTCCATCATAGCCATCTCACCCAGCAGCTTACCCCACAAAGTTTTATCTGGGTTTAAGAGTAACATCCTTACAGCTTTAAACTGAAACGCGACTGAGTACCATCTAATATCTGGGAGGGCCAATCCACCTTTAATAAGCCTCCTCCTCAGCTTCTTCCAGGACATCCTTGCGGCTTTGTCCCCCAGATAAAGCTCCCGATTTTACTTTGAGCCTTATCAATGCTCTTACTAGGAAAACCAACGGGACTGCGTTGAACAAATAGGTCAACTTGGGGAGGATGACCATCTTTACCAGGTTGACTTTCCCATAGATAGTCAAAGGTAGATTCCTCCATCTGGCAAAAAGATGATCGATATCCTTTATGATTTTGTTAAGGTTAATCTGGGGGATTCTATCTAGCTCTTTAACAATATCAATACCCAGGTACGTTAACTCGTCATTAATGGTGCCCCCCCATTGATCTATATTCCAGGACATCACTTGTGTTTTCGAAGAGTTGGCTAAATAGCCTGAAATAGACCCAAATTCCCCCAAAAGTGCTTCGATCCTTGGCATTGTCGCCTCCAAATTGCTGGTATATAGAATTATATCGTCGGCGTACAAGGCCAGCTTACATTGATAATGTTGGGATCTAAAAGGGGGGATTGAGTCATCTAATCTGATAGCTTGCGCCAAGGGTTCTATATAGATGTTAAACAAGAGCGTGGAGATGGGACACCCCTGTCTAGTTCCCCTCTGGATGTCCAAGCTAGGTGTCAGCATACCATTCAGGAGTATCTTTGCCAAGGCACCCTGATAACAATTCCTCAGAGTTTGGATGAAAACTGGGCCAAATCCCATCACCTTGAGGATCTCCCAGAGATACACCCAGCAGACCCTGTCAAATGCCTTGGCGGCGTCCAGGGCAACTACTCCCAACGGGTCAGATCTTGCCACGGCCAGGTCGATGTTGCCTATCAGCAATTGAGTCTGCTCCTGGATATATCTCCCCTTTATAAAACCCTTCTGGTCTACGTTGACCAGGCCAAGGATCAGTTTTGCCAATCTCCCCGCTAAAATACCCATAAAGATTTTATAATCGGCATTTAGCAGGGAGATTGGACAGTAAGAATCCGCCTTTAAGGGATCCTTCCCTGGCTTTAATAACAATACAATTGTCGCCTCCTTCCAAGATCTGGGAACCTCACCTGTTACACTATAAACTGAGTTAAACAGGGTGCCGAATACCGAAGACAATTCATCCGAGAGAAGTTTGTAAACTTCGGGCCCGATTCACAGAACTAACTTACGTCAAAAACGTAAAGTTAGTACTTTTTGGTATTCACAGAATACAATTACTCATTTTGGTATTCACAGAATGCACTTACTCATACTAACTTTATGTCCGCACTCGGGCCGGAGATTCTGGCCCGGAGGTGGAGATTCCGGCCCGGTTGTGGAGATTCCGGCCGGTTGTGGAAATTCCGGCCGGTGGCGGAATGTCCGCCACCGGCCGGAATCTCCACAATCGGCCGGAATCTCCACCATCGGGCCGGAATCTCCACCTCCGGGCCGGAATCTCCACCACCGGACCCGAATCTCCGGCCCGAGTGCGGACATAAAGTTAGTCTGAGTAAGTGCATTCTGTGAATACCAAAATGAGTAAGTGCATTCTGTGAATACCAAAATGAGTAAGTGCATTCTGTGAATACCAAAATGAGTAAGTGTATTCTGTGAATACCAAAAAGTACTAACTTTACGTTTTTGACGTAAGTTAGTTCTGTGAATCGGGCCCTTCATTCAGGAGTGCATCCAGACCTGATGCTTTATTATTTTTTAAGATCTTTATTTGATTTTTGATCTCTTCCAGAGTAATGGGGGCATCCAATAGGACGCGGCTAGCTTCCGTTAATGTAGCCAAAGATTTACCTCTTAACCACGTTTGAATCCTATCTAAAGACGGGACCAAATTTTCTTTATAGAGATCCGAAAAAAGTGAAAGGAGGCAAGTTTGTATGTCTTCTACCCTAGTTGATTTCCCGCCGATATTATTAATTATCAACTCATTGATATTATTTTTGGAGCGGCCAGCTCTGGCTTTCCACGCCAGTAAGGCACCGGCCTTTTCCCCATATTCAAAATTTTGCATGTTTTTAGATAACCATTGTGCTCTACACTTCTGGTCAAGAAAACCCCAGAGCTCCTGCCTCGCCCCCTCCAGTTCCCTCAGAACTTGCACCTGCCGACTTGGACTTGGACTCCCCTGACTAAATCGATTCCTCTCTGCCTCAAGTTGCAGGATCCTACCTTCGATAGCATGTAGCTCCTGGATTTTGGCCCAGTTTTTGGAGCTGATAAAACCGTGCAACTTGCCTCTCAAGCTAGCCTTAAAGACGTCCCAAACAAAGTCCATAGATGTGGAGCCCATGTTAAATAGAAAGAATTCGGAAGAGAATGACTTAACCCCCTGAATTATTTCAGGATCTAATAACATTGTTCTGTTAAGCGTCCATCTGGCTTGTAAGGTATTATTCTTCTTTATGATATGAAACTAACACTGGAGCGTGGTCTGAAAGATGACTAGCTAACACCTAGATCCCCGTCAGACTATCCAAGGTATCTCTACTGACTAAAACATAGTCTAACCTAGATGAGTGATGATATTTCTTGCTGTGAAACGTAAACCCCTGAAGGTCTCCCTTTTTTGCCCTCCATACGTCGACCAAATCCATATCGTGAAGAAAGTTTTTCATAGCGTGACGTGAACGGGGGGCCCCTACAAAGTGGCTCTGATTTGACCTATCTTTTAATGGGTCCAGGAGAACATTAAAATCTCCTCCTATGAGTAGGGGGGAGGAACTCATAATAACTTTAGACTGCAGCTTACATATGTAAGTTGGATCATCCACATTGGGTCCATAGAAAGAGGCACACGCTAGTTCTACCCCTCCAAAGTCCAACTGTGCCACAATCCACCTCCCTGTCTGGTCCGTCTCAGCAGATTTAATAACGCACGAGACCCCCTTCTTGATCAATATTGCAACACCTCTACTGCTGATCCTCTGTTGAGTGGAGCAATAACAGCTTATCCAAGGGATTCTAGAAAAAGTTAAACAAGATTCTGCAAAGGTCAGATGGGTCTCTTGTAAAAGACAGACCTGAGCGGAGGAAAGCTCTAAGTATTTAAATATCAACCTTTGCCTACGGGGCGTCTTAAACCATTCACATTCCATGAGATAAAGTTAACCTTCTTCTCCTTTATGGAATTTCCTGCCATCAAATTTCAGACTCCTGATGCCAACAAACACATTTTTGTAAAGAAAAAAAAAAAAAGACCAGTGAGATGAGGTGTATTTTTTCCCCCCCACTGCTCCCCACCCCAGTGCACCCCCCTCTCCCTCCCCCCTCCCACCCTGTGACCCCCAATGACCCCCTCTCCCTTGAGGAACCCTTCCTTCCAATAGGCTAAGCCAATTCGGTCCGCGCTCCCTCGGACAACTAAAGGAAACACGAGGATTTATGGCTGTCTAGGGGGATCTAATAATCAAGAGCACCCAGGCTTCATCTCCCTCCCTCTCTGCCCTCCCTTTCCTTCTTGATCTTGGTAATAAGGGCATCCACCTCTTCAGTTGAGCGGATCTGGTGCATATGGTTATTCCACATAACCCGTAGTGACGCTGGGAACCGCAACTGCACCTTAGCCCCTAGACTATTCAGTTCTTCAAGCCTCTTCCCCAACTCCCACTGTCTTGTTGCTGTGATATGTGAGATGTCGGATCTTATGGAGAAGTAAAAGGGGCTTTGACCCGGAAGAGCAGATGATATCGTCCCTTCCTTAAGCGCGGAAGATAAAATCGACTCCTTAACCGAGTAAGACAAAAAGTTAATCAATATCTTCCTAGGTCTTAGCCTGCCCGGGTTCCTCTTAAAAGGATCCCGGTGTACCCTTGAATCTCATACACGAGATTGATACTGGGTGAGTTCTTTAAGACTGTCTCTTTAAGCAATGTAATCACAAACCCCTTTATATCCGACCCTTCAAGGTCTTCAGGGATGTTCAGGAGCTTAAGGTTGTTTTTTCTCGAGTGATTTTCTAACGTTCGAGGTCGTCTTTCAACTCCTTATTCTGAGCGGACAGCTTTACTACCTCTGCCGAAGTCGTGTGAATCACTTCCTTAAGCTTAGGAATCTCCAATTCTATTGCATCAGTCCTCATAGAAACTTTCTCCAGTTTCCGAGCCAGCACCTCACATGATGATTGGATGGCTGCTTGATTTGCTTCAGACACGGAAAACCTACTGGCCATCTCAGCTTGGTTCAGTTCTGATACCGTAAACCTATTTGCCATCTCTTCCTTCATGGCAATTAATATGTCAGCCAGGGAGTGCGTTGTATTATCTAAGGCAGTGCCCTGCACGAGATTGATGGCATTTGAATCCTTGACACCCCTCTGCTGTATATCCGGAATATCCGGTTTATCCTGTGTTTCCAGAACAGAATATCTGTTAGAAAGACTTATTGTGGGGTGAATCGCGGAGACCATTGCAGTCGTAACAAGTGATCCGAAACTACCATAGCTGCGGGTGTAACTACAGGTGCACATTGGGCATCAGGACAGACAGCATCCGTGGACTTACTTATACTGGAAACCAAAGGGTTCAAAGTCCTTTGTCCACCCCCCACTGGGCTCTCTTGGGTGGCATTCTTTGTGGATTCTGCCGCTGGAACTGTGGCGAATGCCTTGGAAATTGGCATAGCCATAACTTTATAGTAGGTTTTTAAAGACGGAGTGACTCTCACCTTTGCAGGCGATATTCTCTTACCCCTGCCTTTCCCTCTTCCCTTACCAACCTCTTTCCCTTTGGGAAGCGTCAGGCTGTCCGGTACCACCCCTCCCAATTTACGATGTTTCACTGAAACTCTAGTGTCAGATATTGGAGGGGAAACCCGAGGGGGCAGCATAGACTGCGTAATCTCTGTATTTGAGGAGAGGTGGGCTGCTCTAGCACGCAGGGTATACCTACTAATTACAGGTGGTAAAGGATTCACTTTCGTTGCGTCGCTTATCTCCATGCGGTAGGGAAACTCCCTACCCGGTAACCAAGAGAACACAGATAGCCTCTTATGACAAGGCAGCAAGATAGTTCCAATGGAGTTGTCGGTGGGCTTATCTCTGCTTGAGGGTAAAATCAACCCTCTCTTCCTTTTACACTCCCAGTCTGAGGTTTCGCCCACATGGGGGGTAGAGTCCCATCCTACCTGCGAGGTTGCCACCAGGCAAACGGTACCTGTTCCTGTATCAAAACCGTCTTCAATCCAGGACATAGGCAAAGGCAGGGGCAGGCGCCGGCGCTAGTGCTGACTCTGCCTCCCACAAACCAAAGCAAGAAGCAGGCGGCGTCCCGGCGTCTCCTCTCCAGCGCAGCTTCACCCCACCTCCAATACCTCCAATGCCGATCTCCGACCTCCGGCACCAGCGCTCCACCACAGATCCGGCAGTAAATGTCGCCGCACATACCATCCTTATGGTAAGAGCAGGTTCAGAAGGGTTTCACTTCGATTACATGTGTTTTAGGGCTACTGCTTCATCCCCCAATTAAGAGCCCGAGGAAGCGCGGCTGCGACCGTTTAGCTAGCGGCCGCCATATTCCTCCCCCGAAAAAATCTAAAGAGGAACCACTTCTTCGTTATAAATCGACTCTATTATATGCCGGCCAGGATAGCCAAATTCTCTCCACACACCAACCCAAAATGCCCCAGGTGCGGGACATTAACCGCTAATGACATCCATATGTTCTATGAATGCCCAGTACTGAGAACTTTTTGGAAAGGCGTGGGTGATACTCTCTGTGAAGTCAGTATCAAGGTCAATCTTTCACTGGTACTCTTCGGAGACGATGGTGTCTCCAGTTCAAATCTTCCTCTGATTCATAGGGGGCTGCTGTTATACTTGTTGTTGCTCGCTCGAAGAGAGATTTGCATTAAGTGGAAAAACCCCCTCTCCCCAACCAGAGAAGAATGGTTTAAAGCAACTTTTGCCATGGCCCGTTTAGGGCATCCCGAAATCCCGGAAGACTCGACAAACATCTGGCAGCCCCTAATTAGCTGGGGTAGGGGCTTGAGATTAATGTAATTTAATGTGAGAATAACTTGATGGGTGTTGGCAATTGATATTGTCCTATGATTACACCAAGCCTATATCAACAGGGGCTGGTCGGGTCGACCTAAGCAAGCGCAGTAAGCCGGTGGGCGTTCAGTTAGAGGCAAGACGGCTGTAAAGATCTGCAGAAGCTTATCGGTGAGATGAGGACAACATTTTTTTTTTTAAAACAAGAGACTAAAGCTTGCAAACCACAAGTGCATCAGTGACCTGATCAAGCGCCCTTCAGCCATTTCAGTGCAGGAACTGAATTGGTCAGCAGAGAGTCAGTCGACCAGTGCACAAACTGGTACTCGTTCATAACAGGCTGGAGTTTCTGGTCTTGAGTACTCCCCAGCCTTTGAGAACTCCCGAGCCTACCTTCCAGGTTCAGCGCAGAACTGGTCATGCGATAGGTAATGGCTGTTGGTGGAATGATATGTTGATGCTTGATATGTTGATGCTTGCTACAGTGAAAGAGTGAAAGAGGGAAGTGGCAGCAAGTATAAGTCACACAATTCTCGCAGCACTCACCACATCCTCTGAAGCTCAACCCAATCAACCACTGAGAAGGGTGACTCTGTGAAACAATGGACCAGTTCTACTTCTGACACAAATGACACAGCCACACCTACAGGTATACATACCGACATAGTCACATTCTCGAACAAAATATTCGACATCGCCGGCATGACAAAAATCGCCCCATGAAAGCTCAATTAAGCTTCCATTTAACGCCAACAAGCATAACTACTGCATTGGTAGGAGTATCGCCCGATTGGCGCAAGTCGTGATACTTACATTTTAACTTGCATTTTTTCGCATGCAACACGCGAATTGCTTACTCAGATTGATCAGATAAACCAGTCCACGCCCTGAAGAGAATCCCATAAGCCACCCTGGGAATCGAAACATGTCGGCATTACACAACACGGGGACTGTTGTATTTGATTACATTTTTCCGCCCAGTGGAAATGCTTTTTGAATTGTCTCACTACTGGGTTTGATTGTTTTGTTCCCCGTGATAGAAGCTACTTAACACAGTTATACAATGTGGATGTTAAAGGATATCCAAGTAGCTGCTTTGTTGGTGAATTAAGACTGGTGACATAATGTTTGTATAATTTTATTGTTTTGTATCACTTGTTCATGTAATGTTTTTTACATCACACTACTTCACCACAAAGTTTGTATGTTTTTGTTTGATCTGTGGCATAAATAAGTGTAATTTGTTCTAGACTGAAACGTATCTAACTTCTCTGACCCATGATTCAAATGTGGAGTAATGTACATAGAAATGAGCAGCAAATAAATGCCTCAAGCCAATATCAATTGTATTGTTGGTTCATAGTCTGTTAAATTAATGTAGCAGCATTTGAAAGGTGACGGCTAGGACACTTCTTGCTCTTAGTTTACTACGGCCCTGTTAAGCCGCCTACGGCCAAACCCCTTGTTGCTATTACGTTAGAGATAAGTGTGGCAGCTCCTCAAATTTGATAGCTCTGGCCCTCTTGTGTGACAAGGCAATTAGATGCATATGGGCACTTTATTCCTTCTTTGTGGACTTCAAAGCCGTTTTCGATAACATACCAAGAGGGCCTCTGTGGTGTAAATTGCGGGATTGGGGTCTGCCAACACCTGGGTGTGGATCAAACTAGGTGAAGGCTCCTGTAGTTCAAGGAGGATCCCCACAAATTTGGGGCTGAAGCAAGGCTGTCTGCTGGCCCCCTGCTTTTAACTTATATATAGCCGACATGTTAAAACGTCATGATGAAGCAAACTGCCACCCACCCACACTAGGAGGCCAAAGCTTGACACACTTGCTATACGCAGACAATCTGGTGCACCTCAGTCAGACAAATATTGGCCTCCAACGGCTACTGTCCACTTTAAATGTCTAAAATGTGAAGAACATGTTAAAAATCAACCAAGCAAAGACCAAGATGGTCTCATTCAGCCTAAAACCAAATCTGGGTAGCAGGTGGCCGCTTAAGGGCATAGGGGTCCATTATAGCAAGGACTAAAATACCTGGGAATCCTTCTAGCTGGCAAATGGTCATTTGCTTCTCATCTACGCTCCATAAATAACAAGGGCTCCAGCTAAATGGTTGCTCTTTCATCTATCGCTCTGAAGCTACAAGGCCCTAGCCTTGATCCTCTTCTCCGGGTGATGAAAGCAAAAATCATCCCAACACTAACCTACGGTAGTTAATTTACCCTGTGCAGGGAGACTGGGACAGAAGACCAGGAGCGGCCCATGCAGGTAATAGCGGTGGAGCGGGCGGGGAAGGTCAGTGGATAGACGACGATGAAGGAAAATTAAATTTAAAAAAGAAAAACACTTACCTTGCACTCACCGCATTGCCAAGTCTGTGATGCTGCGAGCGCAAGGTAAGTGGTTTTCTTTTTTTAAATTTAATTTTCCCTCATCATTGTCTGACGACTCCCTCCCCACCCCGCCCCACCGCTCTTACCTGCACGGGCCTCTCCTGAAGTAGACAAACTGGTTACCAGAATCTACAAAGCCACACTTCCGAATCCAAAGAGAACATCACCGGAGCAAGTGAGACTTGAGTAAAACATCACAAAACAGCACTCGGGCAGAGGCATCTGCTTCTTCAACTTCTGCCACAGGCTCAGATCGGCACCACCCAGCTCCATGCATGGCCGAATCTGATGCAAACTTGAACATTCTGACTCAAAATCGTCATACAGGCAACACCTCGAGGACAAACTGGTGGAATTCTCACTATCTGTGGCCTGCAGCAAACACCTCTCCTACCAGGTCTTTAAGAAATTAACATCACACATGGCTAAAAAAATGTCAAAACTGGAAGACTTGACAGCCTTATGCAAGTGCTCCAATGCATGGTCAGTTATAAACTCATATTCTTCCCCCAAGCAGAAGAACTACATTACATATACTTACCCCATATGGATCAAAGCACGGCTCATGGCTTTAAGACTGGGCGAGTCGAATTTCTGTGCTCATCTTCCGTCCTGGCGGCGCTCAGGTACTCACAACACAAGCTGCCATTTATGTGGACAATAAAAAGAAACCTTAATTCACATTTAATATATCTGCCCCTAACTGCTGCAGCAAAGGAGAACTTTTCTCTGTGCTGATTTTATTCGGCTAGGAGTGCGCACCAGCCGGCAGGCAGTCATTGCCAGTCTGAATCCATCTATCCCACTACTAAACGCCAAAACCTCTCCAGTACTGTGACAACACACTCTTAAATGATGTAATTATTGCTCCTTTGCATTTTCCATCAATACACGCATAACATGGGGCAGGCAGAATTAGCCATAACAACGTCATGTCTCCAACGCATGACTTAAGACTAATCATACAGCGGTTGGCAGATCACTGTCCATACGGGTTGAATTCAGCCATGTCATTAGTCCTTCTAGCACATTGCACTTTAGCATTTACACTGCTGCTCACAATAGTTTTAAAATGATCAAATCTGCTGCTCTACTTTGTGGGGTTGTCCACCGCACCGTGTTCTTAGAATATTTAGTACCATTTTCTGCAGTGGTCCGCTCTAAAAATGTACTGTCTGGACTGACTGCATTAGGCCAGCCTTCGGGCAAGAGAATTTTGTGACGTGTTCTCATTTAGCTTGGATTGTTGATCTGCCACTCCACACTTAGGTCTGTGTTCTGCATAATTTGCACACTGTTTGTAAATCTTTGTGTAAAAGGTCCTCCCATCTTTTCCTGCAATGGTTACTGCACCGGCCATATGCCGTCAGGGTCCGCACCATCCGGCGATGGCTTTCCAAATGGCCCACTTCTGTTGGGCGTTGATCTGTATGGCTACAAGAGATGAATAAACAGATCATCACTGCAAGTTTTTAGATATCTGTTTTGTTGACACACAATTTTTATACATCTAGCACAATCATAAATCAATAGTTAACACACAGCATGTGTAGTTCTCACATGCTGAGCACTACAAAGACATAAATACATACTTATGTAGTCATATGCTTACTATCCTTATCCCTGGTCATATCCTACACTGACTAAGCCAGCCCATTAACATCATATCGCCCAGTGCCATCCTAATTGCACTGTAATGTGAGCTACTATGAAACACGACACACCATTGTGACCTTCTGAAGTGTAAACTTCTTGTACATTATTGTATAGACACCTTTACAAGCAGGCCCATTGACTTGATGAATGTGGTCCATATAGCCTGGTACCATAGTATAGACTACATCCTAAGACTTAGGTCACTATGAAAGGGCTGCCAAGTGTGTCACTGAGAGATTCCTCTCTGGAGATGACTGGATATGTGAACTACTTAATGGGATATCATACTACGTCTCACTGAGTTTGTGTGGTATGTACTGCCATCACAGGACACACCTTTTGCCATATGTGACACTGTTACAGGGATGACATCAACATACCATTGTATTTCTTGTTTGATTGGTTGAATGTAAAAAAGCTGGTGATTTACAACCTCTTCTGAAGTAACCAACTATCTGCACTGTTAATGTGTCACATCTGAAATAGGCCTGCACAGTGCAAGTATGACTTATGGGCAAGTGAAAACAGACCTGTGGGAGTAAGGGACCTTTCATAAGTAAATGACACACGTTGACAATATGGGTCAATGGAAAGAAGTATCAGATCAGGGGCTTACCTCAGTCAACACTCCAACTGTAGTTCATGTAAAAGCAATAAGGGCTACTATTGGTTCTGAAAACTCATTGTGGGATCATCCAAGAATCTCCAGGTCGGGGGGGCGTGGCTTGCAGCCGTGCAAGATGGCCGCTGCCTAAAAGAGCTCCGAGACCACGGAAGTCTCCCTCTATAAATCCGACCAATTATCCTGATCATGAACGGCTAAACCTGCACTGACCTGAATCCGGTATACCTGGGGGACCGATCGAGCCGCTCCGAGGCCTCGGAGGAAAAGGTGACAGCTCCATCCAGGGGATCGGCGCAGCTGCAGCCTGTGCATCACGCCAGCGCCGCGGCCTTGCGTGCTTCCCTGGCCCGCGGAGGAGCGACGGCCGGGAGCGCGATCGGAAGCGGACACAGCAACTAGAGCATTGCCGTGAGTACATCTGCGGACTGTGGGGGGGGCGCGACGCTCGGAGGCGTCCACCCCGGTGATGCTGCAGGAAGTGAAGAGGAGCGGAATGACGGACCCGCGATCGCTACTGGATCCTCGGTGGCTGTGAGTAAAGAGGCCCTGTCTATCCTGAGGGGTGGCGAAGGCTGTGGCCTGATGCGACAAACGGGAAATACGCATGGTATACACAGGGGCCCCGCATAGCGTACGAGGCCGGATACTCCTAGCGCCAGGACTGCTGGAGGACCGCCCAACATCATCCGGGGGGCAACTTAGGGAGAGGCGCTTTGGAAAGCTTGAGAGGCTGGCATGGACAATTTGAAGGCCCCCGGTCTGCACGAGGCAAATGAAGATCCCATATGTGCTTAGGTGCTGCCAATTGCCGGCGGACCCCCGCGGAACAATTTGACTCCACACTATACTAAGCGCACTGTGTAAGGATACTCCCGCCGCCCTTCTCGTGCCACTGCAGGGCGATAGGGGACGATCTAGAAGAAGCACTGAGACTGGGTAAGCCCTGCATGGTGTAGGCGCGGAACCCGATACAGATTGGGAGACTCCGTAGTATCGAAATTCTGCATTTACCTTCCAGTTACACGTTAAAGAAGCTACGAGGGGAGCTGACCAGAAACCCGACAGGCTGTGTACGACGGATCGCCGCACGGCTGGCAGCGGAAACTACTACTCCCAACCCGTTAACGTGGTGGTACACCTGGTGAACGAGACATGATGGGGGGAAAGGGCCAGAGGGGTCCGCCAATGGCCAGGCTGGATAAATACGCATATGCAAAAGAACTGGCAGAAACACCACAGACAGAAACAGCCCATGCAGCCGGCCCAGTGGCGGATAAGACAGCAGAAGTAACATTGAAGGATGTCATGGCCACCCTACAAACAGTTCAATCCTCCATTGGCACGATATCCACAGATATCTCCCTAATACGTGCAGACTTCTCTAAAATGACCAACAGACTGGCGGCGGTCGAAACTACGACAGCGGCGCTCTCTACAGACACGGTAACACTGCAGCGACAGGTGCGCCGCCTGGAAGCAGACAACAAACTTATCATGGCCAAACTGGATGACCAGGAGGGCCGCTCACGACGCAACAACATAAGACTCGTTGGTGTGCCCGAAAATACAGGTGGCCCGGCCCTAGATCTCTTCGTGGAAGATGTGATTAAGAATAGGCTACAACCACGGGGACTGTCTAGCTTCTTTTCAGTAGAAAGGGCGCACCGTGTGCCGGGTGGTAGACCGTGCCCAGGAGCCCCCCCCAGACCAATTTTGGCGCGCATCTTCAATTTTCGAGACCGCAATGCCATTCTACAGGCGGCAAGAATAGCCCCACCGATCCGAATTGACAATAGCTCAGTTACACTTTACCCGGACTACACGGCCGCGGTAACCAAACAAAGACGTAATTTCTTTGAAGTGAAGAAAGTGATGCGCGCCAGAGAATTTAAGTATTCAATGCTCTTCCCAGCCAAGCTACGGGTAGAGGCGGAAGGAAAAACTTGGTTTTTTGCCACACCAGAGGAAGCTCAGGAATGGCTGGAGGGATGGCGCCCAACTACAGGATCCAGGACAGCAGGAAAACACCAGCAACATCGAGTGACTGAATCGCAACTGTCCGTGCCCAGAGAACGCAGAGAATCAGGAACCTGACAGTGCTATGGGCGACAGGGCCCACAGTTAATACTACAAGCCCCAATATCAACAGCCAGCAATGGAGGGAGGTACCTGTCATTGTAATGGACCACCAACCAGATAAATTGCACTCTGTGAGAACTCAATCTAGGGGTTTTGATCTGCTCAGAATGTTATGATGTGGACTGACGTCCCTTCCAGGTATGAACTGATTATAAATGGTGACAGCAGTTGCAGCATAGACATTTGCAGAGGGAACTTTCCGGGGATCACTGGGAGACTCACCCCTCCCCCCCTTATAATTGTACAAGTTTTGGGGACAAAGCGCTCCGCTCAGTTGGGGGGGCGGGTAGTTCTAGAACCGCCGGGCAGGGAGGCAGGGAGGGGGGAAGGGGTTCTGATGCAAATTGTGGTTTTATTTTTAATTTTGCAGTGTCAGATTCGCGGCCTCTCCGGGGGTGCTGTGTGTTATGCAATGTTGTATTTCATGTTGCGCGCAAAAAGGTATTGGCTAACGACTATAATTACGCATGACGCGCGCATGCGCTCTCCTGAGTTTTGGTGGCGGATCGTTACAAATCCGTTGTGTAAGAAGACAGGGAGAAGGGAGGGAGGGAGGGCACAGTTAATGGGGATCGTTTTAGTTTTCATTTTAGTTTTTACGAAAGGTGCAGACACAGAGGTTACACTTGGAGACGACAAAGAAGCGACTGTACAGACAACCCAAGACTGGGTTCCACTGGCTAATTACCATGACACACATAAACACGGTGATTGATTTCTCAGACCCCCAGGCGCCGGCCCCTCGGCCGCCCGGCCTTCCACTCACGGTATTAACATGGAATGTGAACGGACTGGGAGATAAGATAAAGAGAGGTCTTGTCCTCCAATATCTCAAATGCAAGAGTCCCGCTGTAGCACTACTCCAGGAATCGCACTTGACAGGGACCACCTGCAAAGCTTTAGATAGATGGGGTTTCAAAATGGTAGTACACTCTGACTTTACCTCCGGCTCTCGGGGGGTGGGAATCTTAGTCAATAAGCGCTTCCCGTTGATCGTGATTGGGACCCACAGGGACGATCTGGGGCGATTTGCAGCGCTAACATGTCAATGGGCCGGGAAAATCTATAACATGGTGTCGGTATACATCCCACCGACGCTACATCAGACGGCCTTGTCGGACCTGGGACAATTCCTACTGACACTACCACAAGGTGAGCTGATAATGGGAGGAGATTTCAATACCACTATGAATACAGCCTTAGATAGAAAGCCCCCTAGAGCTCCCACTGGTGCAAACCTTAAACTGGTGGAGTTCACAGAGGCGCTAGGCTTAATGGACGCCTGGCAGACCAGGTATCCGACTGAGCACTACTTTACATTTCACTCCGGAGTACATAATAGTCTTTCCAGATTAGACTATATTTTTACATTAGCAACAGGACTGATAGGGGTGGTGGAGATCACGCATTTACCCAGGGGTATTTCGGATCACTCCCCAGTGCTTATTACATATGCTACGTCAACCCTAAGACGGAGCAGATTATTTCCAATGCACCCCGGATACCTCAAAAATCGTAAAATTAGTAAAGATCTCCTTAATACCACGAAGAATTATTTTGAGGAAAACCAACACTCGGTCACCTCCCCAACTACACTATGGGAGGCCTACAAGACGGTGCTCCGAGGCCAAGCAATTTCCCTAATTACAGGCCATAAGAGGGCACAGCGACAACAGATTGCCAGTTTGGAAATGGAAGTATCCCTAGTGGAAGCAGCCCATATAGCAGATATTAATGAGGAAACAACACATAAGTTACATCTGGCGCAACAGGCATACAAAGCCTGTGCACGGGAAGAGATAACCACTAAGCTCACCCGAACACAGCACACTGTTTACGAACTAGGAGATAAAGCGGGTAAGCTCTTGGCATGGCTGAGGAAAAAGGAAAGGGCCGGTAACTGGGTGGCACAGATCCGGTTGTCCGATGGGCAACTGACGGCTGAACCCCAACAAATAACAGATGCATTAGCGGCGCATTACAAATCTGTCTACACACCAACAGCCACAGCCTCGATAGATGACAATCTTGTATTCCTTAGGGACATACACATGTCTACATTGGCGCCGGAGGCAGCAGCAGACCTAGAAAAGGATATAGCACCTGAAGAACTCGCTCAGGCGATAGGCGCATTACATACGGGTAAAGCCCTGGGGCCCAACGGAATTCCGGTGGAATTTTATAAAAAAGCAGCCTCCCAGCTCATACCACATTTACTTAACATGTACATAGATAGTCTAGAGAAGGGGATCTTGCCCAGAGACCAGCGCCTGGCTACAATAGTTGCGATCCACAAACCTGGCAAACCACCACATGAATGTATGTCTTATAGACCGATTTCCTTAATAAACGCGGAAGCAAAAATCTTAGCTAAAACACTGGCTACGAGATTGCAGCCGCATCTGGCTGCAGTGGTCCACCCAGATCAGTCAGGATTTATGCCCAGTCGAAATACAGCACTTAATCTGAGACGGTTGCATAGTGTTATTGCGCGCAGATCCACGATAGAAGAGGACGCAGTCATCCTATCGTTGGATGCGCGAATGGCGTTCGACCTTGTTGAATGGCCTTTCTTGTTTGCGGTCCTCCGCCACCTAGGGTTCGGTCCCAAGTTCTGCGCATGGGTTCAATTACTCTACACACAACCCTTGGCGCAAGTAGTAGTCAGCGGGCATATATCGACGGACTTTCCGTTGGGAAGGGGGACGTGGCAGGGCTGCCCCCTATCACCGCTCCTTTTTGCGCTGGTCTTGGAGCCTCTGGCCGCATGGATACGGCAAAGTCCGGTAATACGGGGGTTGAGGTGGACAATGGGCTGGGAGGATCGCATATCGCTTTATGCGGACGATATCCTCTTATATTTGGCATCCCCGGCACGCTCAATTAACTGCCTTTTAGATATCTGTACGGCATATGGACAGGTCTCCGGATATACCATAAACTGGACAAAGTCAATTCTATACGTCCTGCACGGCTCCGCACCACAGCTTCCATGGGGCTGTACGCTTCAGGTGACGGATAGTGGTTTTAAATACCTAGGAGTTTATGTAACACACAACAAAACACAGTTTATTGCACAAAATCTTACACAGCCCCTGATGAGGTTTAGAGGCGACGTCAAACATTGGCGTACGCTCCCACTGACGTTGCTGGGAAGGGCAGCACTTTTTAAAATGGTGGCACTTCCCAGATTTCTTTATGCACTACAGAATACACCGTTTCCAGTCACCCCAACATACTTTAAAGCGATAAATGCGGAAGTGTCCAGTCTGCTCTGGGAGGGGAAAACGCCTTGTATAGCCATGCAGAAGCTTACGAGAAGTTGGTACGACGGTGGCCTTGCCCTCCCCGACATCAAGGCATATTATTGGGCTTCCTAGCTGGTTGTCATAAACCAGTGGCTCCATGTGCCCCAGGATGACCCAGCCTACCGAATGGATAGACACCTGCTAGATACGGTGGGGATTATGGGTGCACTATATAATAAGGTCGGGAGGGGCAGCCTCACGGGTCCGACAGCGCACACTGTACATATCTGGGCAGAGGCACAGCGGGCACTGGGATGGGAGGGAGTCATAACGCAAGCAATGCCATTATGGGACACGAAAAGACTAGGTACACTACGCAACACTAAAGGGTTCCAACAATGGGACCTGATAGGCATAACAAGGGTCGGGGATCTATGGAAAAAAGGGGAAATGGTTCCATTCGCCCACTTACAAGCCTCATACGGACTGGCAAAGACCGAAATATTTTGCTATATGCAGATCAGACACGCTCTCAAATCAGTGATTCCACCGGGAACGAGACTCGAAGAGTCCTCGCCGTTAGAAGATAGGCTCCTAACAGAGCACCTGCACAAAAAAGCTATCTCCCAAACCTATCGTAAAATTGTAAATAACCAATTGGACCCTGCATCGGCGTTGAAGGCTAGGTGGGAACTGGATGTGGGTGACATAGATGAAGCAGACTGGCGAGAGGCGCTCGCGTCTCCGCGGGAGGCAGCAATCCCGTCTAGGCTCAGGCTGGTGCAATTAAAAATTCTGCACCGCACATACTATACACGGACACTACTACATAAAATAAAACGGACGGACACGCCACTTTGTCTTCGGCGCTGTGGAGAATTGGGCACACTCTTCCATACCCTATGGCAGTGTCCGGAGATTGCGCAGTATTGGAGAGCAGTGATGCACACGCTTTCACAGGTGACGACAGCCACGATTCTTCCGGAGCCGAAACACTGCCTTCTTAATATATGGGAGCCCACAGACTTAAATGCTACAGATCAGGATTGGGTAACGTTGGGCATGACGTTGGCGAAGCGAAATATAGCGCAGCGCTGGGGATCTGGGCAGACTCCTACCCTTCATCAATGTTGTAATGACATGGATGTAGCGATGGTGACGGAAAGGGCTGTCTACACTCATCGAGGGTGCCCAAAAAAATGGACAAGGATATGGGGAAAATGGAATGCTTACCGTGGGACTATTTGTGAACCCCCACATGAGACTCTATCTCGGATATTAGTGAATAATAGCGATATAATCTGTACAGTTTCTGGAATATGGTATAGTTGCTTATTAGGTAATGTAATTTCTACGGATCTATCTCCAATGTGTGTCTGTAACATTGAAAGCTTAAATAACCTGCTGTGTCTCCTTATATGCACCGTAAGATTAAATTGTATTGGACGTTATTACGATATTGTAAATGTCAATAAAATGTTTAATAAAAAAAAAAAAGAATCTCCAGGTCTACAGGGAGATTGTCCACACTGGGCACAACTCCTTGTCAGGCCTTGCTCTCTGAAGGTAGAGCATACTGACCCTCCATGAACATCACATTTCCACCACTTCAATATACAAAAGTACATCTTGTAGCCATCCAATACGTGACCTCAAGGTTGTGTCGCACTCTGAAGGGGTCTGTGAGGTATAGCTAGCTCCTTACAACAGTTTGGCAAGCCCCAATCTGGGCTGAGTGATATGTGGGACTGTACACACAGCTAATATTGTCCTCAACGGCTTCTTACAAAATACATACACAGCTCATGATGCAAAGGCTATACATTTGTTTGCGCATTTAGCACAATCTGATTAGTAAATATATCCTAGTTACCATTGAATGCATACATGCATAGATATGTGCATGTACTACAAGAAGAATCTAGGGATTACCACACATACCAATGGTGATGTTAAGTATACAGTGTACAGTGTTTAACAATCCATGACATAATTGTCCTATGTAGGGACCACAAAATGTTACAGCAGCAATCAGAATTTGCTCTGGAACTCAGAGGCACTTTGTAGCCTGTGGGATTGGAAATGATGGAGTTAAACAGAGTAATATATGTATGTATGAAATGTATCTGTTCCTCTGGCCATACAGAGAAAGGACCTTATCAGCCAGCAGCTCCAACTCCTCTGCAGAGAAGGCAGGGGCCCTCTCACCTGCTTGGCCTGGCATGATTGCTCCTAGAGGTGGCAAACAGCAGCCAAAGTGAAGGCGATCTTGACAGCAGCAGTGTCAGGAGCCAAGTGAGGTATTTTTCAAACTGCAATGTACATGTACGCCACATACGCGGTCATCAGTGTATACGGAAACAGCCATTGGCCCTCTACCATCACAATCACCAACATTAGTCTATGGTTGTGTCCATCGTGGATTAAAACGCGCACTGTGCAGTCGACTTCAGCCACCAGCAGCAGGTTCAGAATGCCCAATATGTGAGGTCAGGCATCCGCCATTTTAGCGGTTGGAAGTACAGCATTGGTAACTGTTAAGTGCGTCACCACCACTCCAAATGAGGTGTTACACGTTTACATATGTACTACTCCATTGCCATGTAATTTCCATTACACAAACATCTGGGTAGTGTGTTACTGTGCATAAACGCTATATTAGCGTGGTGCATTATACACCGACCTTGACGGTATTTTGATAGGAAATACCAAAAACAACAATAATAGGAGTTCCAAATTCATGTTTGGATGTATAATGTGCACATTTAAATTACAGACACATGTGAAGACCACAATGGTGATTATTGGTGGATTCTGGACAGTAGACAATTATTATGTGAAGAATGTGTAATGCTTTCACAACCAGTTTTGTTTTCTCACATGACTTTTGCCTTACTCTTCTTATATGTTACTGTAGACACTGTGACCAATGTTCAAAATTGTTTTCACTCCACACATAGGTACCCTGTGAGAAGGAGGAGATGACAGCCTCCAGGGTCTCGCCCATTTCCAGACCTTCAGACCATGGAAGAAAGGCATGTCATCAAGAAGTTTTGTGTGAATAGGCAAAAAATACAGGATTTATGTCATCAGTTGGAGCCTGATCTCCTTCCTCAAAACACTAATCGCACATGTATCCCACCAATCGTGAAACTTATGCAGTATTGCATTTTCTGGTCACTGTTTCCTTTTAATATACTGTGGCTATATCTGGTGGTGTGTTACAACCAATGTTCAGTGGTGCACTCCAAGACGTTTTTTCTGCAATGCTGATACACATGGATAGCTACATCCAGTACCCCAGATGTGAGGGTTTAGCCACTGTGAAGGGTGATTTCTATAGATTTGGATGCATCCCATATGTGGTTGGATTCTTTGATGGCACACATATTGCCTTAGTACCACCGCAAGCCAGGGAACAAGCTTACCGTAACAGGAAGCACTTCCAATCTATCAGCGTGCAAGTTGTCTGCTTATCAGATTTGTACATCTCAAATGTCTGTGCCTAGTTCCCAGATCTGCACATGATTCCTTCACAGTGTGGAACAGCACCATACCCCAGCTGATGTCACAACTACTACTGGAGAATGCCTGACTTGTTGGTAAGTTTGATCTGTCCTAACTTTGTATGAGTGATGTCAAGTAGTATAATCTGAAAGTGTGTAACTTATTGTTGCACTTCTGTCTTTCTTCCATCTAGAAGACTCAGCGTATCCCAACCATCCATGGTTGCCGGAATGGTTGAAGAACACAACTACGCCAGGGGAAGTCTGCTTCAATTAGGCCCAAGGAGGAACACGGCAGCCAGTGGAGCAGGTTTTTGTGCTCCTGAAGGCCAAATTCATATGTCTGGACAAGACTGGGGGATCCTTCTTCTAATCACCCAGGAAGGTGTGTCAAATCAGTTTGGCCTGCTGCATGCTCCACAACATTGCCCTGTGACGGAACATACCTCATATCGCAGAGGATGAAGACCATGATGAGCCACTGGGTGAGGATCCTGAAATGTCAAATGATGATGATAGACTTGTGTCAAGACATCATTGACAAATTCTTATCATGAGTGTAAGTATGTTGTGAGATGTCATGACTTTGACTATTTAAACAACTCTTGTTGTGATTATGTGAGGAGTATGTTTATGGAAAACACTACGAAGATAAAGCTCTAGCAACATCTGCTGAAAGCTGACTATGTCAATTGTGCCATATGTTTGGCCTCATAGCTAATCTCTTTGTTTTGATCTGTTTTAGATACTTTCACCATGGCATCTTCATTTGGACATTTCAGAGATGTGACATTGGCAGGCATATGATGTTGTTTGGACATACAAAGTTGACATGGATTGTTCCTGGGAATGTCTGTCACAGACTTTGGGTGTTCAAACCTGTACCAAGACAGCTTGCACAGCAATAGGATGGAAGTTAAGAGGGTTCCGTAGGATTTGTTTCTTGTGGTGTGATGGTTCTAATTCAAAATGTGTGCCATCATGTGCTCCAACACAATGTTGTGTTGGGCCCAAATCATGCTATTCTGCCTTCACATTGGCTAAACCCTCATTGTATATGAACTGTATGTAGCTGTTGATGTGTCTCCTCATTATAAGCCAAAGTGCTTGTGGCACATCACTGACATTTGTTTGTGACATTCCACCAGATGCAGCACCACTGGATTGGAATAACCTTATGATCAGAAACTATTGTACTATCATGTGTCTGTTTATTGGTTTAAATGATGTGGAATTCCTTTTGTGAGGTAGGCGGCATGGCTCCAGCTGATGATGTAGACCTATTTATATGTTGTCTACTCCATAGGAAATTGTCTAATGTGTACCCTCCTTCATGTTGTTACGGTCTGCACCTGAAAACGTGATGACTGACACAGAATATTTGAGCCATGTGTGTAAGAAAGTGCCCTCTTTTTGCATGGTTGCCCCAACTTTTTGCCAAACTGCTGATGTACTTTGACTGAGTGTGCTCTGGGTTCCTGCCAAACAGGTACTGAGGATCTATGTTCTTTCCCTAAACTGCACTGAGGCAAAATCCAATTGGCACTCTTTGGCCACATGTCAGTCCCTTGTAAAGGTAACTACAGGTACCAAGGGCACTGTGCCCAGTGAAAGGCCTCTAAGGGCTGCAGCACTTATTGTGCCACCCTTAGAGGCCATGAACCTCTACACACACACACTGCCATTTCAGGATGCGTGTTTTGGTGCAGAACAAAGTGAAGAGTCGACATGGCACACATCCCTGTGTGCCATGCCTACAACCCACTGCCCTGGAATAGGTCAGCCACCCCTCTAGCTGGGTGCACTATACCAATGGTGAGCGTACAGGTGCATGAGCCCTGTACCCCTACAGTGTCTAAACCAATTCTTAGACATTGTAAGTGCAGTAATGCCATTAAGAGTAGGGCGGGTGTCTGCTGGGAGGTTGTCAGTACGAACTCCACAGCACCATAATGGCATTACTGAAAACTGGGAAGTTTGATATCAAACGTCTCAGCACATTAAACCCACACTGATGCCAGTGTGGGATTTCATGAAAAATGCACTCAAAGGGCATCTTAGAGATGCCCCCTGAAAAACGACCTAACTCTAGTGTCCTGGATAAGTGGCTGCTCGCCAGCTGCCATCACCAGACATGTTTCTGGACCCCTGGGTCGAGAGCTTGCTGTTCTCAGGGGTCTGAAACAATGCACTTCCTGGGATGAGGTGCCAAGCCTTCTCCCCCAGGATGGGCAGGGTCCATGGAGGGGAAGCTTCAAAGGCTTGCTGCCTTTGTGAGCCAGTCCAGCCCTTTGCTGCTTCCAGCAACTGGCTCCCACCGGTTCTGACCCCTACTTTGGGTGGGAGAATCGGTGGGAAAACCAAGTGAGGAAGGGAGGTGTGCCCACCTTTGCCAACCCCACCCCTCAGGTGGGGGAGGCGAGGTGAAGCACAACTCTCAGTCCCCGCCATCTTGCAGATGGGGGGACCCAGCCAACCAGAGAGAGGCATATGCCCCCCTCCCACTGGAGGGTGGCATAATAGGGGGGTACTCACCTCAAGGAAGGGACCCATTGGTCCCAACCTTTACTTACCTGTACCACCCCTAAAACTAGTATTTAGGGGCAACCCCAAACCTTGCCTCCTCAGACAAGAACCAACTAGAAGAAGAGAAGAAGAAGGACCGAAGAAGCCGTGCTGAACTAAGAAGAGAAGGACGCCCACTGACTTCGTCCCAGCCCTACCAGACTGTCCCCACCTCGAACTAGCTCCAGCAAAATCCCGGTGTGTCCTGTAGCCAGCAGCCTCAAGACCTGAAGGACCTGCCCTGCCTTCCAAAACCAAGACTTTGTCTCCAGTGAGCACCGGATTTGCTCATCCACAGACTCTGGCTCAATCCGCGAGTCTGCACCACTCTACACCCGACACCCACGGCCCGAGTTGGAGTGGCCCAATACCACAAGGAGGTCTCCCAGGTGATCCTGACCTGAGATCTGGTGATCTCTGACCTGCCTCGAATCTCCAAGCAAAGCCTGCAGCACCTTTCTGGAGGATCCCTCGACTGCGACCGGAGCTGGTAAGAAAAACCTGATGCCTAAAGACACACCTTCACCCGAAGTCCCATGGCCTTGTGTAGCCCAACTGACGGTATCCCAGCATCCCCAGGCATCCCAACTTACCTCTCCAATCGGTGGTCACCTCCAGAAAATCTTTGTCCCTGAGCCTGCAGTCTTTGTTGCAACCGGAGAATCCCATTGAAATCAACAGGGCACCCAATGCCAAAACAGCACCCTGCACCCAGCCTCCCCTGCGCTGCTGTGGGTGTACTTTGGGTGCTAACTTGGATCCCCCTTTGCCCTGAGCCTAACACCAGGAGCTTTGCTCTCACAACCTTGTGGCCTGCTCGTGAGCAGCCACCAACCGGAGGCCCCCATCCCTTATTGGATAATATTGGGCCCCAACACTCTGCACCCGGCTGCCCTAGTGCCGCTGACGGTGTTTCAAGAGTGCATCCTTGACCCTGGGGGAACCCTGGTTCTAACCCCAGAATGCCAACTCCTACAAATAAGTACTTACCTGCAAACCGTTAACTTCATTTCCTCCCATAGGATTGCATTGACTGCTTTTCTTGAAAATTGTGTGGAGTTGGTTTGTATGGTGTTGGAATCTAATGAAATGTCTTCGCTGTATTGCTATGTGTTGTTCAGCTCAAGTTAGCATTCGCTGCACTATTTTACGTTCAGCCGCCATGTTGTGTTATGATTGTAATTTATTCTCTACTCAGCTCTGCTAGAAGCAGCCGTGACGTGTTCTTTCTCTGCTTCAAGGTTGGGCCTCGCTGTACTAATGAATATATTGTTATTGTTAGCGCATTCCTTTCTCACAAGATAGAAGCCTGCTCCCACCAGCTAGGCTATGGGCGCAGGAAGAGTGACCTTGGCACACAGATAGTGTGTGCCCAGTCTCAGGATCGAAACTTCTTCTACTGTACCTTCATTGTGTAGCTGGTCCCAACTGGAAATTTCCAGTTTGGGTGTGTTTTACTGATTCTGAATACTACATAATGTAATACCATGAGTTCTGATGTCAGTTCCCTCTACAGCACCCCAAGCGACTGGGGAGACGGGACTCCGCTATAGTATACTGAATAAACATATACTTGGTTTGTATTCTCTACTGTCTGACCGACTCTTCATTTGTGTGGAAGGCTGAGAGGTGGTCGAGAGTGACCCGGGTGACCCGAAACTGGTCACTTCCTTCAGTTGGCACCCAAACAGGGACTCCATCGGGTGACCCATACTCGCCCGTGGACGGGTGAGGAGGTCAGGGCCACGTCGGGTCGGACGGGCGGACCAGGGATCCCGCAGCTGCCCCGTCTGTCTGACCAGTCGGTGCCTCGCCCAGTGATCATCCCGGCTGGGGTCCTGAACGGCGAAAACGCTTGGATCTGACCGTTTAGTCCGAAGAGTCGGCAGTGGAGAATAAATTTGCTTCGCCTGCGGTGCACCAGGTGAGTTTGCTTTGGTTTGTACTTGGAAATGGTACCATTTTGGTTTGGATTTGGTGCGGTTTGAAGACCGCTTTTGGATTTGGTGCGGTTTTGAGGACCGCTTTTGGTGCAAAGTGTCCGTGAGCACTTTGCTGGGCAACTTAATGAATTTGGCTTACTTTTGAAAATGCAAGGTTGTAGTAAGTTTTGGGTTTCTTGCTGTCTTTGTTCTGCTGATGCTCAATTGGAAGAAAGTCAGCCAGCGCCTCCGGAAGGCACCCCGAATTTTGACATGTATGTGAAGCATGGCCTTGGCCCTATTATGTTTAGTACGCTATGGCACAAATATACGAGGGACAATGCCGAGTTGCAGTGGCCGTTGACTGGCACCTTTGATAAACAAAAAATGAATTTTTTGCAGGACAAATTGTTTGCAAAACGAAGTAGGCAGTCTATGTTTGATTCTCTCTGAACTTGGCAGAAAGAGGCTAAACAGAGATGAATGAAAGCAGAGAAAGAGGCCCGGAAGGAGAGAACAAAAACATTGACTCAAAAAGCTGTGGCACATGATAAAGAGAAGCAGGAGATAGGAATTGAGCGTGAAGATAGGAGGTTTCGACTGCAGGTTGAAGGGTCTTATGTGGCCCGAGAGGAAAAGGATGTTTTTGTAGAGGAATTGTTAGATACTAGACCCCACCCCCATATGCCCCACAGAGGATGTATCCTGCTCTTCCCCCACAGGCCCAGCCGCCTGGTTCTTCCGTCTCTGCTGTTTCTGCTCCTGCTACCACTGATCAGACTGTTTTGGCTTCGGCAACCCCTGTCCTGTCGCTGTCTACGCCGTCTATGGTGACTCTAACTGTTATTACCTCTGCCGCACCTATTGCTTCAGCTTCTCTTTCACCAGCCCTTACAACTACGATGCAGCCATCAGCGACACTAATGCCTGGTGCTTCTGTCACTACTCCCACTGTATTCTTACACTCCCCGACATTAGGGATTAGTGAGACACCAGTACGTGGGCCAACAGATAGAGGCTGGACGAGCATTAAGGAACGCATAGGATGGGCGTTGGTTCGGTCAGATGTGGGGGAGGAAGTGAAAAGGATGGTAGCTAATCAGGCTTCCCAGTGGGCTCGGAATCCCATTCATGGTTTGGATGACATGTGGAATGTGATGAGATTACGAACCATTTGTGCAACAGCATGCCCTTAAGCATATGCCGGCTACGTTGATTGGTCTTTGGAAGCAGTGTTTTAAGGATGCGGCACAATGGATTGCTTATCGACGTAGGCTCCTCTAGAAGAGCCCCATTTCGGTATCTCAGTTTCCGATGCGGGAGGTCCACCCCATATATCATCCTGAAATACCGGAGTTACGAGACCAACATGACGTAGTTGTTAGACCAGGTGTAGCTGCTCGTTTCCAAGAACAATGGGTTTATACTCCTTGGAAGAAGAGTGAGGTTTTGTCCCTTAAGACTCAGTTACCTGATCCTAGGAAAAATCCAACAGCCTATTATAAAGAATTGACTGAAGCTGCTTCCTCGACAGTAATGACACTTGCAGATATGGAAAGTTTTTTGGTCTTCTGGTCCCCGTGGATATTTGGAGACAGGTGCACACACAGGATCATGTCGTGGAACTGGGAGGTACATGGGATCAAATTAAAGACTGGGCTAAGGACAGGAAGTCAGGTGAAAAGCCTAGGGCGCAGATACTTGCTTTGCCGAGCCGAATTGTTACTTATATGCATTCTCTTATTCCACCGAGAAAGGTTGACTGGGACAAGCTATCAGCTTGTCGTCAGAAGAAAGATAAAAGTGTGTCTGATTTTTTCACTCGGTTTGAGTAGGTGTTTCTGGATTATAGTGGGCAGGATTTGTCTGTTGAGGGTGGTGTCAGGCTGTTTGTTAATAGGTTTGTCTCGAATTTGCTTCCTGAAATTGCAACACGATTACAGGCTTCTGAAAGCACATGGTCCACATCTTCCCCTTTTGTTATTTTGAACATGGCGCAGTATTATGAGCATAAGGAGAATGAGGAGAAGGAGAAGACGGAGAAGAAGCACAAAGAGTTGAAGACTAAGGTGCTGTTACAGCAGGCATCCAGGGGAAATGGTAGAGGACGCGGTGATGCTGGTCCAGCTTGGCAGCTTCCCCGTACAAGCAGGAATGCTGCGCCTGTAGGGCCAAATCAGTGTGCGTATTGTAAAGAGGAAGGACACTGGCGTAGCGAGTGTCCTGTACTTCTACAGAAGGTGGCGGCCCCCAGAGGACGGGGTTCTCGTGGACGGGGTCGTGGTGCAGGTGGTAAGGATAGGGTTCAGAATGCTGAGACATCGCAGGGTCGTTCTGACCAGAATAATTTTGATGACCCCCGAAGACGGCAGTATTATCATGAGGATTATGACATGAACGAGTGACAGGGATGCCTTTGAGTTAGGACAGCCAGGGACAGAGTGAGGGACCAGTTTCGATACCTGTAGATCAAGGCGGTCCGTACGTTAGTACAGATGTGTATGGTTCGGCTAAGGAGTTTTTGGTGGATACAGGTGCAATGAACAGTTCTATTTCTTGTTCTTTGGTCACTGGAGCGGATATGTCTGGCAATAATAATGTTTCGGTAGGATTTTCTGGTGTACCGGTTGTAAGCCCCATTTCCAAACCCCTTGCATTGACTATCGGTCCTTTCACTGTGGATTCGCCGCTCTTGGTGACATCCAATTGCGGAGAGAATTTGATGGGCTTGGATTTGTTAAAGAAGCTGCATGGCACAATTTATTGTTCCCCGGAAGGTGTTTACATGACTATTGGCCCAGATGTAGTCCGCGCTAAGCATTGTTTGTCCAAAGATGCGCCCTTCCCGTAGAATTTAAAGATGTACCATCCGCTCTGTGGGCAGCGGGTGACACAGATGTGGGACTGTTACAGATATCGCCCGTTTCCATTACTGTTATGGACAATGCTATTTTGCCTCGCTCCCTCAGTACAAAATACTGCAGGCTGGTGAGCGAGCTTTGTTGCGGATTGTGTAGGATTTGATTGAGAAAGGAGTGATTGAGAAGATGACTGCTAATGTTTGCAATAGCCCTATTCTTCCAATACTCAAAAAGGAACTTTCGGGTCCCTCTGATGACCATGCAGATGTTTACCGTTTTGTGTTTGATTTGCACGAAGTTAACAAGATTGTGGTTCCCCAGTTTCCAGTGGTTCCGGACATTACAACACTTTTGACTATGATCCCTTCTTCTGCTAAGTTCTTTTCTGTCATAGACCTGAAAAATGCGTTCTTTAGCATCCCTATCTGTTGCGCTCCACAAGGGTATACATAGAGTCCGAGTATCTATAGTCAGGCATTGAAAGGTCAGCTGGATTCCTTATCGCTCCCTCCAGGTAATGTATTGTTTCAGAACGTTGATGATCTTCTCATTGCTTCCGACACGGAGCAAGGTTGCAAAGATAGTACAGTAAAATTATTGCTTCATCTAGCCCACCATGATCATAAAGTCTCCCTTTCAAAATTCCAATATTGTCGACAGGAGGTCACCTACTTAGGTCACCTACTGTCGAAGGAGGGTAGGAGATTGACTCCGGAACGCATCAGTACCATTGTTAAAATGCCCCTTCCTCAAACTCAGAAAGATGTGCGCGCATTTATTGGCATTACTATCTACTGTCCCCAATGGATCCCTAACTATTCTCTACTAACAAAACCCCTGCTTTCATTAACCACTAAAGATGTGCATGAACCCCTGCCTTGGATGCCTGAATGTCAGCATGCTTTTGAGCAACTAAAGGTTGCACTTTGCTCGGCACCTGTGGTTGGTACTCCTAACTATGCCAAGCCGTTCGTGCTGTACATACACGAGACGGGTGGTTGTGCGCTTTCTGTTTTAACACAAAAATTTGGAGATGAGCAAAGGCTGTGTGCTTACTTTTCTGCTCTGCTTGACCCCATCGCCAGAGCCCTCCCGAGCTGTCTAAGACCGTTTGTGGCTGTGGCCGACTCTATCAGACAATCGGCGGGGCTCGTACTTGATACCGACCTCACAGTTATGGCCCCCCATGCTGTGGATACACTTTTGAATAAGACAAAGACGTAGCACCTTACCAGTGCACGTCTGACCGGTTACGAGCTAACGCTCTTCCAAAAACATATCACGATCAAACTCTGTGCCACTCTGAACCCAGCCACGCTACTACCCCTCCCTTCTGAGAATGAGGAAATTGACATCCATGATTGCATTTTTCGAACAGAGGAAGAGACGAAAGGATGGGTAGACCTGACTGATGTTCCCTTATCTGACCCCCAAGGAGAACTATATGTCAATGGCTCTTGTTTCAAATTACCAGATGGCACCACCACTGCAGCATACGTGATTACTACACTGCACACAGTAGTTGAGACATCACGAGTTCCCTATCAGTCTGCCCAAGCAGCTGAGTTAGTAGCCCTTATTCGCGCATGCGAGTTGAGTGAGGGACTGACTGTCAATATTTATACGGACAGTCAGTACGCCTTTGGAGTCGCCCATAATTTTGGGTGGCTCTGGACAGAGAGAGGGTTCCTTACTTCCCACAGGACCAAGATCCAACATGGCCAGCTCATATACAGGCTTTTGTCGGCTTTGACACTCCCCAAGAAATTGGCCATAGTGAAGTGTAGTGCTCACAAGAAGATTACTGATGATGTAGGAAAGGGTAATGCATTTGAAGATCAGACAGCTAAGGAGACTGCCCGAACCAAGATGAAAAGAATGTTTGTAGCAGGTCCTGCTAGGTGGGTGCCCGAGGTTACTATGTTTGAGGACACCCTAGAGAATGTGAAGGAAATACAGAGTGGGGCAACAATAGAGGAGTTGGCAGTGTGGCAAGAAAGTACAGCTAGTCTGAATGATGAGGGATGCTGGATCGATAAGTCAGGGAAGCAGAGATGGATGTTGCCAGATGCGTATGTTCTTCCTGTAGTTACTATGGCCCATGGCCCAGCCCATATTAGTTCTAAGGGCATTTGCAGGTTGTTAGACCCTGTATGGCAGAATGATAACATATCCAAGATGGCTGCCCATTTGGTGAAGTATTGTATGGTGTGCATGATGCACAAGCCTGGTAAAGGTACCCCTACACCACCCGGAAAGTTTGCACCACCTACATTCCCCTTTGAGGTCCTCCAGCTTGATTACATCGAGTTAGATAGGGTGAATAACTTGAAGTATGTGTTGGTAGTTGTCTGTGCATTCAGCAAATGGGTTGAGGCTTACCCCACTAAAGAGAACACAGCCCTGGCGACGGCAAAGGTACTCCTGAAGGAGTTCTTTCCTCGCTTCGGTTTGCCCCGCTTGATCTGGCGTGATAAGGGAAGTCATTTTAATGCCAGGGTCATACAGCTAATCTGCGATGGTCTGCACATAAAGCAGAAGTTTCATGCTGCAAACCATCCGCAGTCAGCAGGTTTGGTTGAGAAGTACAACGGTACTCTCAAACTGAAGTTGGCAAAGATTCAGGAGTCAACAGGACTACAATGGCCTGATGCTTTACCACTAGCCCTCTTGTCCACAAGAACAACAGCTCACTCTAGAACAGGATTGTCACCCTACGAGGTCGTGTTTGTGCTTCTGGCAAATGTTTGGGGCGTCCTGCGCCCTCGTCGGTTTTCTGAGATATAGTACCCCCTATTGACAGACTACCTCTATCAATTAACTGAAAATTTGCGTTCTATTCACCGACAGATTTGTGAAAGCCTCCCACCTGTACCTGAGGGGCCCAGACATGATATACGACCTGGTGATTTTGTGTTGGTCAAACGATTTCAGCGGAAGAAAAGTCTGGAGCCTCGCTGGACGGGACCGATCCAGGTCCTCCTCGCGACCCGCACAGCCATAAAGGTCGACGGTCGAAAGCACTGGATTCATTCCTCGCACTGCCGCAAGGTACCCCTGCCCTTGCCCTACGACCAGTGGGTGAGGGATGGAGTAGGGTACTCGGAGTGTGAACAAATCCCGCGATTCGTTCCTTTCTCCGATGTCAAGCTCATATGGACCCAAACTGACAAGGAGAATGATGAGGTGTTGAATGCGGTGACACCCCCGGAGATCAGAGCTATCGAGTCTGAGCCTTCTTCAGCTGGCCCCTCAGTGTCTAAGCCCCTTTCTATTGACCCCTCTGAGCCTGACCCCCTTTTTAATGATCCCTCTGTGCCTGGAGTAGCTAGGTACAATTTGCGCCCTCGATGGAGGAATATTGCACCAAAGGAAAAGTCAGATTAGATAGGGATGAACTGTGCAAGTTAGGGCGTACTCTGCAGTAGAACCAACAGTGTTAGTTTAGGCAGGGACGAGATTGGTGCACTGTTCCGGACATTGTACAGGGTAAGTTGAGTGTGCTCTGCAGGAGGGAAGTACATTACCCTGCAACGTGGGATATGGATCCGATCTAAGACTGAGCAGCTCCACCGCCGTTGCTCAAGAGCGCCAACGTTGATGAACAATAGGAGTCTGCCAGTGAGGCTCTGATGGACACTGGGAACATTCACCCCCACTATCAGTTTCATTATATACCTTTTCTTGTCTCACAATGTACCCGTTTGGTCGACCTATTGAGGAGGAGGAACAGCCATTTGCAGCACCTCGTTTAGAGCGGGATTGGTCTAGTTGGTCTGGTTGGTCCACAAAGAGTAAAATAGTTTTTGTAGTGATCGATGTGATTTCTTTAATAACGATACTTGGAATAACATGGCTCCTGGGGGAGAAATATCCAGTACACTCTTTGGTTGGTACGACGACTCCTCCCCCGAGCATGTTTTTGTTACTTTGGCTCCACACAAGGCAATGCATAGATTGTCTTACACTGAAAATATTTTTGTGCAAATGTTGCATCAAGTCCACAATGTGTCCAACAAAACAAATTGCTGGGTTTGCGGGGTGCTTCCCTCACTGACTCACAAAGTTGAAAATGTGCTGTCCATGCCACTGTCATACATTAGTAGTTGTGAGGGCTGGTTCGAATTGCTTAGCATGGTGCAGCAACATTCCCCACTCCCTAATCTGAATAAGGCACCTGCTCATTCTTGCACTATGGTACAGAATGTACATTCCTGTCATAGGGTTCCTCTCGGAGGACCGGTAGGACAGGAGATGTTTGGTAGAATGTTTTTAAAGTCTTGTATGAACGCGTATAAAACAGTAAAGAATGAGACATGGCTACAAATGGAAATGGCTGATTTTCAGGGGTTTAACACGTCTGAGTATTTCCAGTCTTTCCAGGCTCATAATGTTACTGAGGACAAGCCAATGCCCGTGTCAGTAATCAACACAACAGCTGTGTCCAGGGGACAGGGAAGGTAGTGGTAGGAGAGAGCAAATGCAATTCCACATATGAATTGAGAGGTGAGCAGTCAAAATATCGAAAAATAAATATCGATATACACTAATATCGAGGTGACAATATCGAAGGGACAGAATATCGATGTTAAGAATAGCGATGGACAGAATATCGACCCTAAGGTAAGTAATATCGATTTTTTTTATATATCGATGTAAGTAATATCGAAGTTAGTAATACCGAAATCAAATATATCGATGTTACTAATATCGATGTTACTAATATCGATATTTGTATTATTGTTATGTATTTTGTTATGTGTTTAATATGTATGTGTTATATGTGTTTTTGTTAAGTGTTCTACTTGTGTAAAAATATATGTATACAATTTTTATGATAATAATGTTTTTTTAAGTTTTTTTTTTTTTAGTACCGTAGCGGGTTGTGGGTTTATAGGGGAATAGGGTGGGAAGTAATTTAATTATACTAAATTAATTATTAATTTTTAGGAATTATAAATTAATTTTAATTATTTTTGCGTTTAAGTTCTGTAGCGGGTTGTGGGTTTATAGGAGAATAGGGTGGGAAGTAATTTAATTGTAATTAAGTTATAATTTATTTTAATTAATTGGTATTGATAATTATATTATTGTTAATTAATTAATAATTGGTAATTAATTTTTATTAATTGGTTATTAATTTTTATTAATTGATTAATTGATCATTATGTTAAGTGTATTATTTTATTATTGGAGTGTGTTGTGCGTTTATAGGGGAATAGTGTTGGAAGTAATTGAAATCTAATTAAGTAATTATTAAATGTATTGTTGGGTATTGATAATTAATTTATTGGACATTAATTATTAATTGGTAATTTTTTTAATTAGAATTTTTTGGTTCTATAAATTAATTTATTGTTGTTTTATCATTAATTGGTCATTAAATATTATTAAATATTCTTTATTTATAAATGTAATTAATATATTAATAATTAATTATTAATTGATAATTAATGTTTAATAATTATTATTATTGGTATAAAAAAGCATTTAATTGTTCAATATTAGTTAATTGGTAATTAAGTTTTAATAATTAATATGTTTTTGTTATTAAAAATATTGTATTGTTCAATATTTATTATTTGGTAATTAATATTTATTAATTATTATTTATTGGTATTTATTATTAATTTATTGTTAATAAATTTTCCATTGGTAATTATGTTTTTAATAATTATTTATTGGTATTGGTAAATAGTTTAGAGTTATTTAATAATTCATTAATTATTTTAAAAAATAAGTATGTTATTTTTAACTTCTACGCTATCCAACACTTTCCCTACTGTTGCACTCACTGGAGTGCGAATAGTAATTTTTACCCTTACGATATCCGACGCTTTCCCTACTGTTGCACTCACTGGAGTGGGAATATTCATTTTTACCCTCCCGCTATCCAACGCTTTCCCTACTGTTGCACTCCCTGGAGTGGGAATAGTAATTTTACCCCTACGCTATCAATACTTTCTCTACTGTTGCACTCTCTGGAGTGGGAATAGTAATTTTAAGCTCTACGCTATCCAACATTTTTCTTACTGTTGTTTTTTTGGGAGTTGCAATAGTCGTTTTATTCCCTCCGCTATTTAATATTTTTTGTATTATTTTAGTTAATGTAGTATATAATTAATTTTAAAAATATTAAAAGTAAATTTAATTTTTTTAATTTGTTATACATAATTATTTAATTTTTGTTTATGTTATTGTTTTATATGGATAGTTGTATTTGTAATTTATAATATTTTTGAATAATTTATAATGTATTAAAATAATTATTAAAACTGATTATTAAGTATATATATATTATATATTATATGTATATGTTTAATTAATGTTTTATTAAATTATATATATTACTTATTAATTTTAAACATTATAAAATATGTTTAACTATGTTTATTTTATTTATAAGTATTATTTAGTTTATTTTACATATTTTTTTAACAAAAAAAACCGATATTTTTAATAACGATATTTTTGACATTGATATTTTTTTCTCGATATTTTTGTACTTACCATGTTGTAGATAGGATATCGATATTGTTGACATCGATATTCTTGCTTCGATTTTTGTAGGTCGATTTTTGACCTTCGATATTTTGTCAGTGATCCGAATTGAGAACGACCGATAGTCCGCCTTTAATTCCACCCCCCAATGTTTACTTTGTCTGTGGCTCCCACGCTTATGTATGGCTCCCAAGGGGTTTGTAGGGTAGATGTTATCTTTCTTTCCTCCTTCCCCCTGTGTATGTTGCTCCGTCCAATTATCAAGAGTTCATCAGTTGCAGCAAGGGGGAGTAAGCGCCTGTCCCGGGTAAAAAGGGTTCTTGATACGATGGATGTAGATCAGACAGATACAGCCACACAGCAATTTGAGGATGTTGCAAAGGGCCTTTTCCCCTTTTGGTGCCCTATAGTCAATAGTATAGAAATTCGTCGGCTCACTAGAGTCGTGGAGGCAGTTATTAATACCACAGTGGGGATAGCGACAAATATTACAGCAGAGCTCCAAGCTACGAGATTAGTTACCTTACAAAACCGGATGGTGTTAGATGTCATCCTTGCAGACCGAGGAGGGGCCTGTCGTGTCATTGGCAGTAGCTGTTGCGTGTACATACCTGATTCACGCACCCAATGTCTATTCAGCGATACAGAAATTACATAAGTTATCAGCCGAAATACACCAGGAGACAGGTACCTGGACACTATCGGGGTGGTTCTGGAGTATACTGACGACATGGGGTTGGAAAATACTTATCTTTTTGGTAATAGTGGCAGGCGTTATCTTGTCATGTTGTCTGTGCATACACTGCCTCCCGGCATGTTGTGCCTGCTGTGTCAGTGCTCTGGCACCCAAAAGAAAAATATCCATACCTGATAATAACACGATGATCATGCTGCAGAAAAGTGTTGAGGAAATGATGAACATAGATGAGGGCATATTTGAGTCTACGTCCTCTCTTGCAATGTCCATTCCTGATCATGAGTTGATGTCTTTTGCCAAGTTGAAAAAGTAATGTCTTCTTTCCTTAGGGTAAAATGGGTTTAGCGAAATGCTAAAAGGAGGATCTGTTGGAATCTAATGAAATGTCTTCGCTGTATTGCTATGTGTTGTTCAGCTTAAGTTAGCGTTTGCGGCACCATTTTATGTTCAGCCGCCATGTTGTGTTATGATTGTGATTTATTCTCTACTCAGCTCTGCTAGAAGCAGCCGTGATGTGTTCTTTCTCTGCTTCAAGGTTGGGCCTCGCTTTACTAATGAATATATTGTTATTGTGAGCGCATACCTTTCTCACAAGATAGAAGCCTGCTCCCACCAGCTAGGCTATGGGCGCAGGCAGAGTGACCTTGGCACACAGATTGTGTGTGTCCAGTCTCAGGATCGAAACTTCTTCTACTGTACCTTCATTGTGTAGCTGGTCCCAACTGGAAATTTCCAGTTTGGGCGTGTTTTACTGATTCTGAATCCTACATAATGTAATTCCATGAGTTCTGATGTCAGTTCCCTCTGCAGCACCCCAAGCGACTGGGCAGATGGGACTCTGCTATAGTGTACTGAATAAACATATACTTGGTTTGTATTCTCTACTGTCTGACCGACTCTTCATTTGTGTGGAAAGCTGAGAGGTGGTCGAGAGTGACCCGGGTGACCCGAAACGGGTCACTTCCTTCAATGGAACATTGAAAAACTGCTTATGTACTAAAAGTGAATTACTTACCTTTTGTCAAGGAGATGTCTCAGTGTGATAGCTAGGCATATCACACTGATTAGCAAAAGTAATCTGAAAAGTAATCTAAAAAGTAACGTACACAGAAATCTGTAAAGTAACTAAAAAGTAATTCTGAACTGCTGACTTACCAGTAATTCATCCAACTGAATTTGAACCTGCATTCAACTGTAAAACACTGCATAAGATCTTGCAAAGTATTATTTCAATTACCTGCACCAGGCTTGGCTTGGTTCTAGAAATAAAATAACTAAATAATATTTTTGATACAAACAAATTGGTCTGAGTTCAGTCTTCGAGTGTGTGACATCATTTGCTGCCTGAGTGTGTACAACAAATGCTTAACACTACCCTCTGATAAAGCCTTACTGCTCGCCCACACTACCACAAATGAGTAGCTTCCTACAATATCTGATTTGCTATGTGTTAGAAATGGGGGTCTCTAGTTGGCAATGGTTTGCACCGTTGTACAAGTAGGGACCCTTCTTCCTAGTCAGGGTAAGGGGGATACACTTCTAAAATAACCCCTGCTCACCCCCTTGGTAGCTTGGCACGAGCAGACAGGCTTATCTCAGAGGCCGAGTGTAAAGCATTTGTGCACACATACAGTAATACAGTGAAAACACTACAAATGGACACCACACCAGTTTAGAAAAATAAGTAATCTTTATCTAAACCAAACAAGATCAAAACGACAAAATCCACAATATAGTAATCAAAATATTACTTTTAAAATGTAGAAACAGTTCTGTCCATAGCAAACCATAGATGCGACACTTTCAAAACATAGTACCTTGGATGCGTCAAAATCATAGACAAAAACAGCTGCAGGGAAGGTGATGCATTGGTTCCTTACGCGCAGGGAAGGTGATGGGTCGGTTCCTTACTCCAGGGGAGGTGATGTGTTGGTTCCTTACTGCCCCGCAGGGGAGGTGATGCGTCGGTTCCTTACTGAAGGGGAGGTGATGCGTCGGTTTCTTACTGCACGGGGAGGTGATGCATCGGTTTCTTACTGCGGCCCCGGTGTCCTTGTGAACAGCAGCAGGCACCTCTTGGCAGGTCAGAACTCCCAGCAAGGAAGTGTAATGAAGCTGGGGGTGAAGTCTTTGTGTCCCTGAGTCTTCAGAACAGGAGGCAAGCTCTACTTCAAGCCCTTGGAGATCTTTCTCAAGCAGGGGACACAGCACACAGCAAAGTCCTTTTCCTTTCCATGGCAGAAACAGCCACTGCAAGCCAACCCCAGACAGCACACAGCAAAGGGACAGTACTTCTCCTTCAGTTTCTCAAGCTCTTCTCCTCTGCAAAGGTTCCTCTTGAATTCCAGAAATGATCTAAAGTTCTGGGGTCTGGGCCCCAATATTTATACAGCATTTCTCTTTGTTCTCTAGTGGCAGAGAGGCTCTGTGCTCAGTCTAAAACAGTTCTGTCCTCTCTGGCCCAGCTTCCCAGCAGGAGGTGGTGACAGCATTGTGTAAGGTAGACCAGGCCTGTTCGGGAGCAAGGAAATCTCCTCCCCCTACTCTAAATGCAGACCAGGTCTATTCAGCCCAGCCCTGGCTCATTCAGGAAAGGCAGGACACACATCACCCCCGCCAAGTGGCTGTCTTAGAGAATGCACATCCCCAGCACCTGTCACCCCAAAGCCAGACAGTCAATCCACAAACCAGCAGAGGCATACAGGGTGGCTAAGCAAGAAAATATCCACTTTCTGAAAGTGGTATTTTCAAACACACAATATAAAAACCATCTTTACTAAAAGATGCATTTTTATATTCTGAGTTCAGGCATACTAAACTCCATCTTTCTATCTTGTCCCAATGGGAAGTTATATTTATAAGATGTTATACATAAACTCCCATTCTATCCTATAGGACATATAGGCTTTCAATAGTGAAAAACGAAATACACTGTATTTCAGTCTCAGGACATGTCACACACCTCAGTACATGTCCTACCTTTCACATATACTTCACCCTGCCCATGGGGCTACCTTGGGCCTACCTTAGGGGTGTCTTACATGTAAGAAAAGGGAAGGTTAGGGCCTGACAAGTGGGTGCACTTGCCAGGTCGACATGGCAGTACCAAACTGCGCACAGACACTGCAGTGGCAGGTCTGAGTTACATTTACAGACTGCTCATGTGGCTGGCACAATCAGTGCTGCAGGTCCACTAGCAGCATTTGATTTACAGGCCCTGGGCACACACAGTGCACTGTACTAGGGACTTACCAGTAAATCAACTATGCCAATCATGGACTCACCAATCCATAAACACAATTTACAGGGAAAGCATATGCACTTTAGCACTGATCAGCAGTGCTAAAATGCCGGGGGCGTGGCTTGGCGCCCAGCGGAAATGGCAGCGCACGGGTGAAGCTCCAGGAGGATTCTCGGGGAAACCCATTCTTAAGACCGAGATGTGACTCATGGAGGCCGCCATTTTGAATTTTTACCGCGATCGCGAACTTTTTCCTTTTTCATCCTGAACTTCTGTCAACTCTCATATTGACGTTTCCAGTGTATCCTAACACCTAATTGTTGCTGGATGCCTCACTATTTCACTGAAGTAGGAGGTTACAGTGAGTAGAGACAGGATATTTGGAAGTTCGCGGAAGGAATGCTTGGCGGCCATCTTAGGACTTTTAAGTCAGCCTTCACAGAGAGCATTGGTTTTTCGTCTCACGTTGTTGAAGAGGAGTAAGTGCGACGTGTTTACTAATATGTCCACAGACTGTTTTTTGATGCACTCAGCACAACTCAGCTTCTGAAAATTGTTTGGCTCCTCTTCAAAACACCGAGATATAATGCTATGTATTGCTGGAACAGGTTGATGAGGATGTTCTGAGGATTTTGCCTAGCGCTTACTTTAGGTTCTTCAACGAGTCCTCATAGAGATTGCTCCCCTCACTCCCACACTGTTGACTGGTGGTGGAAGGGTTTGTTCAGAGTTTTATGGGCAGAACAAAAGCACTCAGCTCCTCCAACTTCAAGAAAAACATTTTTATAAAAAATTCAAGAATTTTCACTGAATTTTCTAAGCTTGAGGACTCTTTATTATCCTTACATTAGCAACCAGGAATAACGATGGATCCCTCCTCTGGTCCTACCGGGAAATCTCTCACCAAACGCCTTAAGAAGGACCCACCCTCACCACCTAAGTCAACCTCGCCTGTATCGTTGGAGTTACTGCTTGAGGAAATCAGGGCCCTTCGACCCTTTATGGAAGAGACTAACACCAAGCTGCAAATCTTAACAGATAATTGGTCTCAATTAGACACGAGAGTTTCAGCAGTTGAAAATACTGTTTCTTCCCTAAAAGACACATGCGTAGGTGTTTCTCGGCTGCACTCTCAGGTCTCCACACTTCAAAAACAAGTTGAGGAGCTTGAAAACCGTAATAGACGGAACAACTTACGCATTTATGACCTGGGAGAAGGACTTGAGGGTTCGGACTCTCTCGCTTTCTTTAAATCTTTTCTCCCTAAATTACTTCACATGCCAGAGGGGACTCAACTCAATATTCAACGAGCTCACAGGCTGGGTCGAATCCCATCTCAAATTAATTCTTCACAGAGACCAAGAGGAGTCATCTTATACTTCTTGGAGTATACAGATTTGCTGAAGGTGCTTTCGGCGGTTAAAGCTTTTCCAAAAATTACATGGTCAGGTTCGTCTTTATTTTTCGCACAAGACTATGCTAAAGCTACTGCTAACAGACGCAAAGCCTTCCTCAATATGAGAGCTGATCTACGTTCCTTGGGGGCCAGATATGGCCTCTTCCATCCATGTCTCTTTAAAGTTACGTACAACAACAGAACAACGGTGTATGAAGATCCGATACGTTTACAAAGCTTCATTAACTCTTGCAAAACAGTTGCTATGGATTCCTCTGGACCCTCCTCTTCATTTAATACTTGACTGATTGTTTTTCTCTCACAAATTCTTCAGATTCTGGTTTCTCAACCATAATACTCCGTCATCTTAGAAGTGCTTTTTAACAGTTGGTGATATATCTGATATTGTTCTCATGATGTTACGGAACGCGTCATGTTGTTTAGTGTTTATAGTTGGTTCTCCTGTTTTTGTTTTATACGATAAATGTTTCACGAACATGTTCTGATGCATCTCCTAATCCTTACTTGTCATTGTCTCCACAGGTATCTCTACCCATGTACTGTGGTTTTTCCTTGATCCTCCGTTTTGTTGATCCCGGTTGTGTTGCCTATTCCATGTGGTCCCATCCATCCTCCCGTATATCCTTGATCCTTCCTTTGTAGGTATGTTTTTTTCCCGCATTTCCTTAAGTTTGTTATTTGGTATGTCTTTTGCTTTTTGTCTTTTCTTTTTCATTGCTTGCATCTATTCACTTGCTGGTGTCTCTTGTATTATTAACTCTTCTTACTTCTCTATATCTATCACTTTTTTGGTCGTTATAATTCTGGTTATTTCTATTTTCACATTTCCCTCTCGCCCACTTACCCGACTCTTCTTCTCTCTCATTCTGGTCTTCAACTCTCACTTCACGCTTTGGCTATTCGATATGTCTATTTTTCTTAACTTTGAAGTTGAATTAATCGCTCTTTTCCTGTTCTGCCTCTTTCTCATTTTATATTGCTACTATAATGAATTGGACTTTTGTTTCACAATTTCAGTACAAATTGTTTTTAATTACTTATGTCATTAAAATTGATCACTTGGAACGTTAGGGATTAAATTCTCCCATCAAAAGGCAAAGAATTCTTACCTACTTAGCCAAATTAGAAGCCGATATTGTATTCTTGCAAGAAACCCACCTCTCGGATGTTGAATCATCAAAGCTGAAAAGGGGTTGGGTGGGGAGGTCTTCTTTTCCCCTGGTGATGGCAAACGTAACGGAGTAATGATACTATGCCGTAAATCCCTTTCGTTTGCATTTGTGTCCCAGGATTCAGATGCTGATGGTAGATGGTTGAATGTTAAATTAACTTTGAAGGGTGTTCCAATTTCTCTTCTTAATGTTTACGCCCCTACATGTGGAGAACCTTCCTTTTGGCCCACACTGGCTAAGCAAATCACTCAACACATGGAGGATAATTTCATTTTGGCGGGTGATTGTAATCAGACCTTTGATCCATTTATTGACAGAAATTCCAAAGTTTCCTTCATTCCCAACAAGCCCAATAGGTCTTTTGTGCATACTATCAACCAACATAAACTCCTGGATGCTTGGCGTATTTGTAATCCGACTACCAGAGAGTACACTTTTACTCCCTTCCCATCAAACTCAATCAAGGATTGATTATATATTTGTCTCTCACAACATATCACAAACTCTTACAAATGCAGAGATTGGTCCCATCTTATTGTCATATCACGCACCTGTCTCAATCGGCCTCGATATTATACCTAAAGTTACAGGTCCCAAAAGATGGCGCTTCAATAATGCCCTCCTTTTAGATCCAAAGTTTATTGCCTCGTTCACTACCTTTTCGATGAGTTTTTAGTTGAATCAAACACACTCCATACCATTTTCAACTATATGGGATGCCTTCAAAGCCTCAGCGAGGGGTTTCATAATCGGCTTTGTTGCAAAGAAGCAAAAACTTTTCCATAAATTAACTAAAGATCTCCTTCAAGATATTAAAAGACTGGAACATTCTTTCTATACTTCACACTCGAAGGATTGCCTCACAGCTCTTGTAAACGCCAAAATGCAATTTAATAAGAAGTCAACGGAGGATGCTTCATTATATTTGTTAAAGTCCAGTGCAAAATTTTACGGGGGCAAAAATAAGGCTGGGAAACTATTGGCTAGTTATTTAAAAGTTAAACACAATAAGTTGAATATTGAATCTATTTATGACAATAGATTAGACTTAAAATTTAAAGATACTGAAATTTTAAATGAATTTTCTCTCTTTTACAAGTCCCTGTACGCCTCCGAAACACAACCCTCTGACAGTTCCCTTCTGCACTTTTTCTCTGGTATCCAAAAACCTCAAAACACTTTGCCAAACTTATCCTCCCTGGAGTCCGATTTAACATACCAAGAATTGTTAAATGCTCTTCAACATCTCAAAAGGCACAAAGCACCGGGACCAGATGGTTTCACCGTAGAATTTTACCAACACTTCTCTAAACTCATAATGCCCAAACTACGTTCCCTATTAAATTCTTTTAGTACATTAGGCAGTTCCTCAGGTTCTTTCTCAGAAGCTCATATTTGCCTTATTCCCAAAGAGGGTAAGGATTCTAAATACTGCAAAAATTACTGGCCTATATCCTTGGTTAACATAGACTACAAAAAAAAATTCTAAAGCATTAGCCATACGATTAGACTCCTACTTACCTGATTTATTGGGGAAAGAACAATCTGGATTTGTCAAGGGGAGATTCATAACTGACAATACGAGACTTCTTTTAACGTCCTATCTAAATCCTCCCACTTAAAACACCCCCTCGCAGCAATAGCACTAGATGCCGAGAAGGCGTTTGATAGAGTTGAATGGACCTTTTGTTTTACACTCTCAAGTGGTTTGGCTTCGGCCCCTAAATTTACGTCCCTGATTTCTCTTCTCTACTCCAATCCTCGTGCGGCTGTATGTGCCAACGGCTTGATCTCCCCATTTTTTGATTTGGGGAGAGGAGTGCGTCAGGGATGCCCTCTTTCCCCTTTCCTTTTCAACCTGGCTTTGGAACCTTTTCTCTCTAAATTACGTCAAAATCCTGATTTATATGGTTTTCAATCATTAAACTCTCATATTAAACTCGCAGCATATGCTGATGATATTCTATGGAATAATAAGAGATCCCGAATGTCTTTATTTAAATTAATTCGTCCTAAAACAGAAGGTGGGGTTAACTTCCCCGATTTTCAGACATACCAGAAAGCTTTTCTCCTACGTCAAGCCTCCCTTTGGTTGCTTGATTCTACAGAAAGATTGCCCTCTATGGACTACAATTGAGCGTTTCTTTTTATCCCCTTTCTCTTTTCACGAATACCTTTCCTTTTCACGCAAACCACAGGCTTTGTCCACTCCCATAATCAAACTGACCTCTAAGCTTTTAGAACCCACACTTATTCCCACACACAATATTACGGATTCATTCTTCAACTCCACAATTTGGCACAACAAAGATCTGACTATTCGTAGTAAGCCTTTCTACTGGAGGACTTGGAGACAGAAAGGTTTGGTATGGATTCATCAGTTATTTTCACAATTAAATTTTTATCTTTTCCTTCACTTAGTCAATTATTCAACTTACCTGCCTCGAGCATTCACAAATATAGATTACTCAAATCAAATCAAATCAAAAACAGCTTTATTCGGAGTGAATATTTACATCCATAAAAGCATACTGTAGGACAATACGTTCAGCATTCATAGAAGAAAATAATGAAGTTTTACATAAAGTATCCAAAATTTCATGATTATTTTTAAAACGTCTTAAAAAACACTACCGGGATATTTAAGTATTATATTCACATAAAAAATAACCACAATTTTCATATTACCATTATTGTCAATGCAGAAAAAGTATGTTAAAACTGTTGTACATATAAAATATTGATTTGAAAAATGTGCAAAACTACAAGGATCTCCAGAAAGCGATTGTTCAAGCATTGTATAAAAAAGGCACAATATCCTAAGGCCTTGTTAAAAATATCTAAGGTTGGGCACCATAAGCAATCAATTATTTAATATTAAATGTAAAATCGTTAAGATCCAGATCCAGTCAGGTATGGCTTAGTCTATTTTGATACAATAAAAAAGTCATGAAAGCACACGTGATAAAAACAAGTATACAAAAGTTATCACAATTATGTTACTAGTTCAAGGACATGAAAGAGGACAATTCTTATTTTCATAAGTATGTTACATACTCCTAAAGCCAGTAGAGCAATCCATTATGTACATAAGTGCCACTACCTCACAGCAGCCTTTAAAAATGAAAATTGATCAGTTAGGCCAGAGTCATAAACACACCAATGGTTAAAACAAGTATACAAAGTTTATCACGATTATATTACATGTTTCAACATCATGAACAGGGCAATTCTTATTTTCATCATTCTGTTGCATGCTGCTAAGGCCAGGGGGCGGTCCATATATGTACACAAGTAAATAAAAATAGGCAAGGTAAGGGACTAATTTTAACAAATTACATTGTGTTCCGATACCTAACAACGGCCTTTAAAAACGAGGAAATGATCATAATAATCTGTTCATTTTCCAGCAGTTGTAACCTTAATAAAGCTGGTTTGCATTGTTTTAGGCCCCAGCTTCTAAGGGTAGGCATTAAAAACTTTTTCCTTGGTACAACATAATATTTACAGAACAAAGTGCAATGCAAGGTTGTTTGTATTGAAATGTCATCGCATGGGCATATGGGCAACCTTTCTGACCAATCATTTTTTCAGGAAATGTGACCAGCCTAAAAATGACCCACTGCGAAAGCGAGCCAGAAGCATACGACAAAAGCTGCTCTGTACCAATACCAAATACGGTTGTAAACCTATACATGTGGTCATTAAATGGTTATCCATTACTGTTTTTTTACCCTTCTCCACTAACCAACGCTTATTCTCTAGATGGTTCAGGCAAATGTCTTTTAACGTTTTTCTAGGTACCATTTCCAGGGTACTCGGGGAGTCAAAATATTCCGGGTGGCCAATTTCATGTGTGAGTCTTTTTATATAATTAATCCATGTCATGTTAGCCACTCTATCTGATTTAAGACAATCCGAAATTACATCTCTGTTAAAACCAGTCTCCACCGATACCCAGACCGTATGCCATAGTAATAGGGGATTAATTTTGATGGTATCAGAAATGTAAGGAAGACCAAGTTCCCTATGGCAGCTAAAAGTGGCGGTAGAACTAGGAACAGCCAACAAGTAACGGATAAAAGTATTTTCACAGCATTGAATTTGTTCTGCTTCTTCAATGCCCCAGATGCCAGCTCCATATGTCCCAGTTGGGATGCATTTGGATTTATAAATGGCCAGCAACTCTGGGACTGGTCTACCGCCTAGTTTCTTGGAGAAGTTAGTAACCGCTCCTATAGCTCTTGAAAAGTTCAGTTTTCTAGCCTTCATGGCCGCTTTCCAAGTTCCCTTCCTGTCAAAGGTTATACCTAAGTATGAGAAGGTATCTGTACTTTCGATTTTTTTACTATCAATAAAAATGTCACATGTCTTTTTCCTGTTTGTTCCACAGCTCATAGTATATGTTTTAGTGATATTTACCCTTAAGCCCCTATCATTCATATAAGCAACAAAGTTACTAACTGACCTTTGTAGTCCTAATTGCGTCCGCGCCATTATCACTGCGTCGTCCGCGTATAAAAGGATGGGGACGGGGGTATCCTTTATGGTTGGGTAATCACATTGATATGTACTCAAATGTTGTCCCAAGCTGTTAATATAAAGTGAGAAAAGCAGAGGGGCAAGTATGCACCCCTGCCTGACTCCCTTTTTATAGGGAACTTGGATCAATCAATCAATCAATCATGTCACTTATAAAGCGCACTACATACCCGCGAGGGTCTCAAGGCGCTGGGGGAAGAGGGGGTGGTGCTGCTACTGATCGAAGAGCCAGGTCTTGAGGAGTCTTCTGAAGGCCAGTAGGTCTTGGGTCTGTCGGAGGTTGGTGGGGAGGGTGTTCCAGGTCTTGGCGGCGAGGTGGGAGAAGGATCTGCCGCCGGCGGTCGTTTCCGGATGCGGGGGACTGTGGCGAGGCGAGGCTGGTCGAGCGGAGCTGGCGGGTGGGGTGTAGAAGCTGAGTCGTCTGTTGAGGTAGGCTGGTCCGGAGTTGTGGAGTGCTTTGTGTGCGTGGGTGAGGAGCTTGAAGGTTATCCTCTTGTTGACAGGGAGCCAGTGCAGGTCTCTCAGGTGGGGTGTGATGTGGCTGCGTCGGGGGATGTCGAGGATAAGACGTGCAGAGGCGTTCTGGATGCGTTGCAGCCATCTCAGGGGCTTAGCCGTCGTTCCTGCGTAGAGGGCGTTTCCTTAGTCCAGCCTGCTGGTGACGAGGGCCTGGGTGACTGTTTTTCTTGTTTCGGTGGGGATCCACTTGAAGATCCTGCGGAGCATTCGGAGGATGTTGAAGCAGGATGAGGAAACGGCGTTGACCTGCTTAGTCATGGAGAGGGTGGGGTCGAGGATGACCCCTAGGTTGCGTACGTGGTCGGTGGGTGGCGGGGCTGTTCCCAGTGATGTTGGCCACCAGGAGTCGTCCCAGGCTGAAGGGTTGGAACCAAGGATGAGGACCTCCGTCTTTTCCGAGTTCAGCTTCAGGCGGCTGGTCCTCATCCATTCGGCGACGGCCTTCATTCCTTCGTGGAGGTGGGCTTTGGCAGTGTGAGGGTCTTTGGTGAGGAGAGGATCAGCTGGGTGTCGTCGGTGTAGGAGATGATGTTGAGGTTGTGCTGTCGGGCGACGTGGGCGAGGGTGCCATGTAGATGTTGAACATCGTTGGGCTGAGGGAGGAGCCTTGGGGTACGCCGCAGATGATCTTGGTGGCCTTGGATCGGAAGGGGGCGAGGCGGACGCTTTGTGTTCTGCCGGAAAGGAAGGATGTGGTCCAGTCCAGGGCCTTCTCTTGGATCCCGGCGTCGTGAAGGCGTGTTCGTAGTGTGTGGTGGCAGACCGTGTCGAAGGCGGCTGATAGGTCCAGGAGGATGAGGGCTGCTGTTTCTCCATTGTCTAGCAGGGTCCTGATGTCATCGGTGGCGGCGATGAGGGCGGTTTCGGTGCTGTGGTTGCTGCGGAAGCCGGACTGGGAAGGGTCCAGGATGTTGTTCTCCTCGAGGTAGCGGGTCAGTTGTTTGTTGACGATTTTCTCGGTGACCTTCGCGGGGAACGGGAGCAGAGAGATGGGTCGGAAGTTCTTGAGGTCCTTGGGGTCTGCCTTGGGTTTCTTGAGTAAGGCGGTGATCTCGGCGTGCTTCCAGCTTTCCGGGAAAGTTGCTGTCTCGAAGGAGATGTTGATTATTTTCCGGAGATGGGGCGCGATGGCTGTCTCCCAAAACGAACCATCGCCCCGGCTCCCCTGTATAATTCCTTGATGAACGTTAGCAGTGGTGGATCGACCTTTAGTTCTTCAAGAATGTTCCACAGTTTATCGTGTTTGACACAATCGAATGCGGAACTTAGGTCCACAAACGTAAGAAAAAGTTTACCCTTCTTTACTCTTGTATATTTATCTATGATTAATGACAGGTTTAGTCCCTGCTCAGTTGTACCTAGACCTGAGCGAAATCCGTATTAAAAATTTGATAGGACTCCCATGTCTTCAATCCATGTCTGTAGTTTATTTAAGATGACCCTCCCTGCAACCTTCATGAGAGCATCCAGTAAGGAAATAGGGCGATAGCAGCTTGGTTCATTTCTATCCCCTTTTTTAAATATGGGGATCACAATGGCATCCATCCACGTGGGAATGAACCTATAATGGTTACAACTATTTAAAACATTCGTTAAAATTGGGGCCCACAGCCCCACGTTCGATTTGTAAACATCCACCGGGATACCGTCTGGGCCCGGTGCTTTCCTGAAGTACTTTCCTTTAACGCTCTAGTAACCTCCTCGAGGAGATATCAATGTATAGGGAAAGGGTCCATTATTGGTGTTATCTTCAGTGCCCAATGCTGCTCTTGCTATAATGGTTTCACTAACGGTTTCATCATTGTATAATCCCATAAAAAATTCTACCCACTTTTCTCCTGTAATGGCCGTATCTATGATATCGGTCTCTCTATTAATAAAAGGGAGCATTGACCGCTTTCAAAAATCCAATATTATCTTTCCTTAAGCAGGCCTGATGTAAGGACTCCCAGGCTTCCTTTTTTAATTGTGCTTTCCGTTTCTTTAGGGCTGATCGATATAATATTCTGGCCTGCCTTACTTTTTCCTTGCATCTAGGCGCACTATGCAGGGTATTTTTCAGAAAAGTGTGCGTCTTTGTACATTCTTTATCAAACCAGCCCAAAGTGTTGCACGATACATCTCGCTTTTCCCTGGTTAATAGTTTTCGAGCCTCGTCTGTAATCTTAAGGAAGGCATGAAATATTTCTTTCTTCATCATCCCTGCCCTGTGACAGGCATACATCTATTTCCTCTATCGTTTTTTTTAAGTAGTCGTTGGAGGAATACCCCGGGATCCACTCAAAACTGCTGTGATGGACAAATACACTCAATTATCCGCCACACCCACTACTTTCACTTTGTCAGATCCTCCCTCTCAACTTTGCACTTTGTTAAAAACTAAACCCAAAGCTTCCATTATATATAGGTACTTACAGGGCGGGGACATTGATAGGCAGAAATCTAAAACGGAGGAGGCATGGGAACGAGATTTTACGTCATCATGGCCAGTGTCTTTTTGGAATAAAATATGGATTAAACTGCGTAAATCTTCCAGGGCAGCTAACACAATACAGACGTTGTTTTTTGTATACAATAGACTTTTACTTACACCGAGCGCCTTGAGCAAAAGATTTGCGACTGTTTCAGACGCTTGTTGGACATGTTCCTCTTCAAAAGCTGACTTATTTCATATGTTATTTTCTTGTCCAATTGTACAAAATTTCTGGAAACAAGTATGGTCTCAAATTAACCTAATTTTCGGAACTAAATTTTCATTTTCCTTTATTCATGTTTTCTTAGGTAGTCTCTCACCTTGTTGGGAGAATGTTACACTTAATGTTAAAATTATTGACTTGTTATTAGCGGTTGCATTACAACAGATCACCGTAAATTGGAAGGATTTCTCTAAAATCTCCTACAAGGCATGGTGGTATGCTGTTTGCCATAATCACAGGTTGGATACCTCCTTTGTTTATCCTATACACATGGCAACAAAACTTTTGGAATTGTGGTCACCTGTTACAGTATATCTTGACGCTTGTGCCAAACGATGTTCCCAATTACAACCATCCCAGCAAGAAGTTCTTGAGAATCACTCGTACTGTATAGATCTTTCAATTTTTACCCATAAGTCCGGTTCCTTACTCTCTACTGTAGCAAATTTTATTGTAATGACATGTATTTAATGCTATGAATTCTGTATTGACACCTTTACTTCTATTAATAAAATTTTCTTTTTGAACTTAAAAAGCAGTGCTAAAATGCCCAGAGTCATAAAACCAAAAAAACAGGGTCCAAAACAGGAGGCCAAAAAGCAGAATGTCTGTGGATAAACCTGCTGGAAAAGCCAGGTCTAAAACTAATGTTTCTGACATCATGTCAGCCTATGGTCGGAACAATGGATTAAATATTTTATAAGACCAGAAACTTGCATGTATGTGTTGATGTGACATGGTTGTGATCCTGCCTTAAACATTGTTTACATTCAACATATCCATGCTTACACAAGTAGCTTGTTTTGGCATTGTAAAGTTCACATGGGAGTATATGTACATTGCTAGATGTGAGAGATACTACAGGAGGCAATGAGTTTGTGACTAGTGTATTTATTACAGTGCACAAGGAGAAAATAAACAATTTTTAAAAAAAACAGGGAAAACCAAAAGTGAAGAAGTCAGTCATGGTGAATGAAACCATAGTTGTAGATGCCAAATTGTCTGAAGTCCAAATTCCAAAATACTTCTCCCATCAGGAATTTAAAAGTGTCCAGAAAGAGTCCACAAAGTGAATGTGTTGCACAAACTGGAGGAAATTAGGTGCAAGGATTTTTACTGGTGGTGGTGAGTGTCTTGCCATCTTCACCTCCTGGATTTTTGGGTGGATATCCCCTCTTGCAGGGGAAGGGGCGATCTGCTGCTGCTGAGACAGGGGTGTCTGCAGACGTGTCTTCCTCTGACAGGGCCTCCCTTTCTGTGGCTGCCACTGAAATTGAGAGCCAGGATGTAGTTGGACCACAGAAAGAGATAGATGGTGCTGGAAATTCGCTGCAGAGGGTGGTGTTGATGTCCTGCAACACGCAAATTAGCTGGCCCATGTTGAGATTGTGGGTAGCCTGGTCCTGGTGTATGTGCCTCTGGAGCTGCTTCATCTCTCGGATTTCCTTTATCTCCTGGCCCATCACTTCTTGGGAGTCCTGATAGGCTCCCAAGACTTGGTCGATGGTGGCCTGGGTGTGAGTGGTCCCAGTGGGCTCACTCATCGAACCCACAGTTATCCTCCCACAAACCCTACCCACCATGGGCCTATGCCCTTTGCCCAGGCTGCACCCTCCTACTGGGTCCTGGTTCCTCAGTGACTGGGCTGGTGATTGTCACCTCGGAATCCAGGACTGGAGGGCACAAGATGTTAGTGACTGTGCTAGGCACACAGGTTGGGGGGCAGGGGTTAGCTAAGATGTTGCAGCTGGGGTGGGAGGTGTTGTGGGCATAGTGAGACCCACTGTTGTAGACTGCCCAGACTGACCAGATATGCCAGGAAGGTCATCCACATCTCCAGAAGTGTTGTCATCCCTGAGGGCTTCATCTGGGGGTGGAGTGGGAGTCTGTTCGGTGGCCAGGCTCTGGCCGGGTGCTGTCCAAGATCGACCTGTTGAGAAATAGAGAACATTGTTATTGGTGGAAGTGTGATATCTATATCCCGTTTGTGTCACAGTAAGTAAAGACCTAGGAATAAATAAAATAGATACAAATTAGTATTGTGATCTATTTTTGTGGTAATTAACTGGTTTACAAGACATTTGGAGACGTTCAATACATATAGTAGAATTTAGCAGCTCTTTAGATGTGCTGATATGTTGCATTTTGGATTAAGGAACGAACATGGCATCTTCCAAACATTTAAGGCAACACAGTGTAGAAGTGACATGTGTATTTGACCATTCCAAGGCCTAGTTGTGTACAATACAGGCGAACACACAACTTGGATGTATATTTAGCATTGGTCATCATGTGAGCAGTGTAGAGTCAATGGGTCACCTTCCACTTCTAATCAGCTGAATTACCTTCATCCCTTACATATATTTGAGGTACACACTTGGTATGGTATCACTCATGCCATCAGTAGTTTCAGTTGAGGAGACCAGGACACCAAGCTATGTAGGCAGCCATGTCCCTAAGTAGAGCATTGTATGTAGATTGTTCAGTCAAGTGAGTATGGGCAAAGAACACTATTGCATTTTGTTTAGAGTTACAGAAACAAGGCCTCATAGTAGTTGTAGTCATTGCAATCTCTATTTCCCCACACTTGACAAATGGGTAACTCCATGAGAAGTGAAAAACAGTTGTAACATGGCTGACACGTGAGAATGAGCAATCAACACTATTGCTTCTTGTTTTCTGATACAGAAACAGGGCCTCATGGTAGTTGTAGTCATTTAAATCTCTACTTCCCCACACTTGACGAATGGGTAACTCCGTGAGAGATGAACATCAGTTGTAACATGGCTGACAAGTGAGAATGGGCAACCAACACCATTGCATCTTGTTTAGAGTTACAGAAACAGAGCCTCATGGTAGTTGTAGTCATTTCAATCTTGACTTTCCAACACTTGACAAATGGTTAGTTTAACATACTTGATAGACCATAAATTTACATATTAACACATATCATGGGTCCTGGGATTACATTTTTATAGGTAATACACTTGCAGACACCATTCCAACATGTTGCATGTAATGGAGATTGATACATGTGATCTTATATGCAACAATACACATTATCACTGACAAACCAACATCTATGATACTTTGAGGATTGCATGTTAGGAAAGTAGATAGACAACACAATAGCAAAAGCAGAGTTGAGAGCAAACAGGACATTGAGGTATTGCGACAGTTAGTGAAGTGTAACTAACCAGACTCCACTTCCCTGGATATTCCTGTTAAGCCATCAGAATGCAGGATGACTAAGACTTTCTCCTCCCAGGGAAAGAGTTGTAATGGGGCACTGGGAGGACCACTGCCAGTCCCCTGGGCCTCCAGGAGGTGCTTGGAGGCCAGGGAACGCACCTTCACCTTCAGGTCATTCCATCTCTTCTTAATTTCCTGCTGTGTTTGCAGGTGGGTAGCAACAACATTCACTTGGTCCACTATCCGATCCCACATTTCGTTTTTCCTACAGAGAGGAGTATGTTGGACTTGGGCTCCAAACAATTGTGGCTCTAATCTTATGATTTTATCCACCATGACTGACAACTCAGCCTCTGTAAAACGTGGATTTTTGGGGCGAGACAAAACTGCAAATTACACTAAATTACAATGAAGAAAAAAACACCAAGGAATATTAGAGATAAAAAGAAAGAATACAAAAAGGGTGTATAGCATGTTAAATGGGATGATGGAAAAAAAGAGCTGACTTATCTTAAAAGACAAAACTGTGGTGGCTGTCTTGCTGTGCTGCAGTTGAGAAGCAAAGGATCATGGTCAGGGATGGAGTGTGTTTTATAGTGTGATTTTCAGGTATGTCCACTTAGACAATGGACATTAGCTGTGTACTTTTTGAATCCATCCAATGGGCACTGTTGTGGTGCTTTGCTGCGAGCTTACCGCGGAAGTCTACTGCCATTGGGGAACCACCACCAGAATAACTGTGAATAGGCTCAGCTAGATGTAGCGGCCCTGATGGTGATGGAGTACGCATCGCCAACATTGCAGACTGCCATGGCCCAGGCAGGAAAAACACAGTCGACACAGTCAGTATTTCAGGCTGTATTCCTCCAAGCACGGCAGGTGGAAGACTGCCGGGACAGAGGTCTTCTAGGGACAGCCACCGTGGCAGTATGGTGGTCGGACCTACAAACTCGTAATCAGGCCCTAAGTTATAAATAGCTTCTCTTAGTGTCTAGGAATAATAAAAATCTGTGCCAGTAATACTTACTCAATTCACAGGTATATTTCCCACAAATTAACAAGATTAAATATAGGTGAAGATAATGAACCCAAAAATGTTGGTAGGACCAAGATTGATCGATCTGACATTGCGGGTGATAGAAGAAATTGGTTTGATTAGCTAATACTGCTCCTTGATATAAAATCATTATTTTGTGTGCTTAATTTCAACAAACATGTATTTACTGGTGTGATTATCCAAAGTCATATTTAAATTTTTCAGTTGAGAGTCCGCCTTCTCAATGATCAGTCTGGAATAATGCTCCATTTTGAGAACATTGCTTTTCTTTCTTGGGTGCAAAGGACTGAATCTCAGTAGTTGATGGATAGACTGTAGGAATGAAGTGTTGCGATGATTATGAGGAGCATAGAAATGACTCAGGCACAGATCATTATATCACATATATTTCAAAATGGTTCAATCGAAGAAGACTAAGATGAATTTATAGACTTTTTGCTTGGCATGGTGTGCACTTCTACGAACTCTGCTTGATGACTTTGAGAGATATTGAATGGTTCACTGTTTTGATTTGTCATCTGTAAAATCCATTGTGCATAAAGGAGTTGTTTACCATGGTCATCGCAGTATGGTGTCTCTTTTATTGTGCTCTTCCAGCAAGTTCTGTTACTGGATCCATTAAAACTCTCAGCTGATAAAAAATGCTCCCAATATTTGTGTCTTTGTTTAAGCAATATTCAGCATTACACCTCTTAATGGTTGATGGAATACTCTTGCTGATCCTTTCTTGTTGATGTGTTTTTCCTTCCAATTTGTTGAGAATAGGATAACTACATTGCTTTGTAAATAGTTTGCTATATTTGAATAATGAATTTGACTGCTGTTATAATGATTTTTGCTAACAATATGTATGAGCCAAAAAAAAAATTACTAGGTTAATCTTACATTTTTACATTTAGACCTATTTACTGATGAGTATAATCTATTTTATTATTCTGTTTCACAGTTCGTAAACCTATGCATTTTTTCTGTATTAATAGAACTTATTTACGCAATATTAATTATGGCTACAAGTGTCAGATCATTCCCTTGTACAGTCTTATGTGCAGAGAGCCATCATTGTGATATGAACGGTAGTGTTTTCTGTTCTTTACTTGAGTCTCAATAACGGGATTTTTATGGCACCCAAGATATCATAACCATGCCTGGTGAGAGAAAAGAGGTCTTTTCCCCCCAAAAACCCAAGGATTTGAATTAATGATGATGATAACTGCAGTAGATTACTAACAGTTCTCTGTGCTCTATTTGAGAGGTTTACATTTTCTGTTTGTGACTTCTTTTATTCGTAAGGTAACGCATCTAGCATTTTGATAATGTGAGATTGTAATGCTTCAGAAGCCATGTCTTAAATTATCACAAACTGAGATTGCATAAGGTGTCTGATTTGTTTCGCAAATAGATAATCAATGGATTGAATCTGAGTGAGGCAGATAATATGTCCTAAGTTATAGAGATAGATTGTGAAAAAATCGGAATGTCTGTATTAGCCACTTTATCTCCAGGTTGTGGTTTGCAGTCTGTGCACTTAAAAAAACACACAAATTGTGATCTGAACCACTGCTATGTGCTAAAGACCTTCCAATATAAGAAGCATACTCATACCCAAGAAACGTCTTTGAAATAAATTGCTTTGCCAATTTCATGAATGATAAATGTTCTTTTTCCAAATACCACATAGAAGAATATGATGACAACATATTCCTGAAAATAAATATTTTCTTTCATAGTAGTTTTTAAATTGGAAGAATCAAACCCATACAAGGCTATTAGGCCTTATGCATGTCTTATATTTTAGGTGGGAGTGTTTTTGAGTGAGTAACCACTAAATAAATGTACATGCCCTAAAGTTTTTATGAACTGCCTGTTTTCATTTCTGCTTCTGGGGTTTAAATCACCCTTCAATATAATTTATTTAGGCAGAGTTATTAATGGAAGGCATATTTATGATTTCATCCAGATAGGTAGTGTCATTACCTCAAGCTCCAGCGTACCACTAACAAGAGATCAGTGGACATGTTCAAAGAAATCTGCATATTGTCCTTGACCCAATGGTGAAGGCCAACTCTTGGGTAAGCCTGGGCGTAGTTCGCGAAGTAGCGCTACGCGAAGCTACGCAAAGTGCAGTTCGCACTACGCGAGCTACGCGTAGCACTACGCGAACTGCGTAGTGCACTGTTCGCAATGATTGCACAGTGCCGGATGCTTGTCCGCACTGTGCAATCATTGAAAACGGCATCTTGCACAGTGCGAGCTGTCTTTTACTGCCGCTCGAGTAGATTTTTACTCGAGCGGCAGCTTCTCAACGCGGACTGGTAGTTTCTCATCGCGAGCGGTCGCGAGCATACGCGACCACTCGCAATGAGAAACCTGACCTCCCCGCGTTGAGAATCTCGCCGGAGGTTTATTTTCCACGCTCGCGATCAGCAACTTGATGTTGCTGATCGCGAACGAGGAAAAAGTCTCGCCGGGATGTCATTTTGCTTGCTCGCGGTCGCCAACTTGACGTTGAGGACCGCGAGCAAGCAAAAAATGACCGCTGCACTACGCTACGCTACGCTACGCGTGTTTGCACTGTGCTACGTGCAATTCGCGTTGTGCGAAGTAGCGCAAACTTCGCAAACTACGCGAGCGTAGCGTAGTGCTTTGCCCAGGGTTACTCTTGGGAGTGGATGAACTGGAAACCACAGGGAAAATGTTGCTAGCCAAGTTCCCTAACATCTTTAATGGTAAGATTAGTAAGCAAGTAGGATTCAAGCATAGGATAAGAAGGTGAACATATAAACAATTTCTAGAAAGATCTATAAAACAAGAAGCTTTCCCATACTAGTCAGGGAAAAAGTATCCAGAAAAGTTAGTCATGGCCGATGTAATTGAACTAATAGACTCTTCTGACTGGTTAGCCAGCCCATGTCATGCACAACTGGTCAAAGGCAAAATTAGATTATGTATGGGCCTTTGTGATTTGAAAAATAGCATTTTTATTGATAGATTCCCACTAACTAAGATAATGAAATGTTGGCACTTGCAAAGGGAATTAATGTATTCTCAACCACAGATCTGTGGCTGTGTACCATCAGATTCCCCTGCACCCTGACAGTAAGAGATGAACAGTCCAGTTTAAGAGGATGCCGTCCAGGTTAGCCTCCACACCTGTGATATTTCAGAGCCTCATGTTTAGCCTGCTCAGCAAAATGAACTTTATTTTTCAGGATGATATTTATTGGCAATGGGGAAAGATAAGCAAGGCCAAGACTATTGTTTTACTGTAAACTACTCAAAGTGTTCTCGCAAGAACATGTGACTTATTTTAGGTCATGAAACTGGACCTAAGACTAATTTAGCGGATGCAATTAGGTGTGCCCCAGTACTTTTGAAGTAAGACAATGTCAGAACATTCCTTGGTCTGGCAAAGTTTTATGCCAAAATCATTGACAGGTTCACTGAAAACCTTCTATTTAAGAGAACGAATGAAACTAAGAGGTAAGTGTTAGCGATCAAGTGAATGTCAAGAAAGCTTTTAGAAATTGAAGAAAGCCATATGTAAAGCTCCAGCTCTGCATGGTTGTGACCCCAAAGCATGTAGCATTGTAACAACTGAAGCAAGTGGGAAGCGGTTAGAAGCTACTTTGATGCAATGTGACAAGAATGGGCAAGAAGTCACTGTCACTTTCACATCAAGGTCCCCACCTCCATAATTAAGCACACAGCCATAATCTGTGCGTTGGTGTTCCAAATCTTCCAAGCATTTATTTGAGGTCATGAGTTTGTAACTGGATGTCACCAAAAGCCCCTTACTAAGGTTTTAACTACCAGTTGTTTAGTTAGTAAATCTGCACATTTGGCTTGTTTATCCATCTGTCTCCAAGATTTCAACTACAGGTTAGAGCAACTACCAGGGAAGAAGACTGTTTTCATTGAATTCCTCTCATGTGTGCCTTTTCACATTTATGGCGCACATGGATGAGGTTTTTGAGAAACAGGTGGCTCTAGTCTGTGATGGTGAAGTGAAAGGAGTGTAATAAAGACTTGACCTTATACAGTATGATCCATTGCATGAAGGGAGGAAGGCCAGGAAGGGATTCTGTTGTGTAGTTCCTATAAAACCTATATAGGATCTGCGCGTTTAGACAACATACACTGTAGGATTGGTGTCAGACTGATTCTAGACACCCCCACCGAGTATGTTGGCCTGTGTACCAGCTAGCTCACAGTGCCGCTAGAAACTCCTCTTACTAAGGAGAGACTAGTTCTTGGTAACTATCAAACATGACAACCCCGATCCCTCAGGACTGTGGAAACAGTGTACTACTTTTTGCTCAGTCACTCGAGCTCACTTTGTCTCAGAGAGATATACAGAATAAACGGTATGGACGTTTTTCAATAAGCATTTATTGAACAGTCGTTATTCTAGTGTAAAATAGGTGTGCTGAAACAACCAGTAGACAGTAACAGATATAAGTGATTAGAAGCACTAAGAAAGTAAAAGGATGGTAGATTTCTACCATTTTCCTATAACCATGAATACAGGGAAGTATATAAAATACATGACAATAGAATGCGTACGCCAACGATGCTACCCTAACTAGATGTACCTAAATGTACCTAGCATGTATGTAGGTGTTGAGCCAAGAATCCCTCTAGGATAAAGTCAACCCCATTACCTGAAGTGAGAGACTGTGGGACCCCATCTTGGTCTCGAGTCGGACACCCCGCAAGGGATGTTAGACCACTGCGAGCTGGAGTATCTGCATGCAGGAACCTCAGCGTCTCGCGTCAGTGTGTCAGCAGGGAAATCCTGATCTCCTTCGTTTGTCTCAGCAAGATGTGATGTTTATATACCCAAAGGTCTCCCTGGGGGTTCTACCTTGCTGTGCCACTTGTCGGACTTAGGATGACGTCGGGACTGAACTTTATACATAGTTATTATACAGGAAATGGTAGTCCTGCTGAGTTTCGAAGAATCCTCATGCATAATGTATGAGGTTTTTACCAGGGAAAATCCAGCGTTCTGTGTGCATTTGTCGTATCTAGGTAAAAGGTCAGTCCCCAAGAACCGTTATGTTTGTAATGTAGGGGAGAGTATAGGTGGAAGGTTACGACGTTACCTGAGCCTATATTGGGGTACCTATATGGAATATAACAATTCTCGGGGCAGTGAACAACCTTTCTGGGCCTCAAAAGGGGGTGACAGGGTGATCCCTCTCACAACGTTAAGAGGTAAGATCATTCCCTTTCGCACGGTAGATATCTTGGTATTGTGAAGATAAAATGGGGCATGAAACATGAGTATTTGTGGCCGGTGTAGACCCTGAAATTGAGAGAGTGGTGAAAGTTTTTAAAAATCTGAGACTACATCTGAGCAAGTATGAGTTCCCCAGCGCACATTTGCGAGAATGTTGCCATCGATATCATGTAGCCAGTTGGAGAAAATCACCTGTACATAATTTTTCTAATGGATGTTTTTCTAGATAGCTTCGAGTCCATGTTGTTGACAACGCAGATGGGCATGGTTTTCAAGGGGACAGGATGACTAGCAATATCTATGGAGTTCAATTAACTTTTGAAAGAGCTCCTTGATACATGACAGATGCTGCTATTGTACATAGAACAATGTGGTTATACAACTCGAGTGCATGGCAGAATGCTTCAATAGGGCTTTGAAGGGTGCTATCCAACTTGCTTTAAGAAGGAATGGTAGTTAAGAAGAACACAGTATTAAGACAGTGTGATCATTCAGAACCAGAGTTATACATGCCGCTCTGTATAGTCCGTTTGAATTTATAAGAGGTAGAAAAGCCAGTAATAAGTGTAATTTAGGTTGGTTGGTGGGGTTCAAAGATATCAGCCAGTCCACAGTGTGTGTTAGGAGAAGGATTTGTGAAACAGACGAAGGGTATAAAAACTCTCACAACAGAAAAATGGTGCATGTGTTCAGGAAGCAAGGATTGGTCTATGGGTCCATGTGGATAGACTGGGAAGATTGCCCAAGATGGAGAGAGTGTTTTACAAGTGATGCATCATCTTATTCAGGTGAAGAAGAACTGTGCGAGTCAGCGATGGAAAATGCTTGCATTATAACCATTTGTATAGCTTTATGTGATTAATCCAAGTTAGAAAGTGCTGGATCTTCTCCTTTATGTGATGTTTTGTGTGATGATGACACCAGTCTGAATGGGATCAGTGAACATGTTTATGGTGAATCTGTCCCCGGGACGAGAATGGAGAAAGCTCCCCACAGCTTTCATAAAATAATTCCTAGGAAATCTATGCTGGGAAATTTGTTTAACTTGGCAACCACAGTAAATAAGAATTGTGATGATTCTGAAGTAATAAACAGTGTTTAGGGAACAAGATTGGAAGATTCACGTACTCTTGAAGTATTTCCTGGAAGCAAGCAACCCAGTGAAGGGTGAGAGAATCAGTATGTGTGGATCTGAGAATTTGAGTTAGAAAAAATTCTGTTGTTGAAATCTGGATGTTCTTCAGCAGAGGGTGGCACATGTGGCAAGTGCATTGAATTAATAGTTAAGGAGAAAGTGCTGTGGCTGCACAATCTTGTTTTTCCAGTGGCCCTGTGTTAGAAATTGGGTTGTAGGTTGACTGGAGAATGAGCCCTAGTCAAGCAGCAACCACAATCCTAGTCAGAGTAAGAAACACACAAACCCTAAATTAACCTGTGCTCACCCTCTTGTAGCTTGGCATGGAGCAGTCAGACTTAACTTTAGGGCAACGTTTAAAGTATTTGTGCAACACTTCAAACAGTAAATCAGTGAAAACACCATAGAGAAAGACTAAAATGACAAAAATGCAATAAGCAAAACTTGATATATGAATTTTGTTAAAATAAACTGTAAAATAGTGCTTAGAAGCAATAATCGCTTGACAAAGTCAAAAGTTCAGGCCGACCGCGATGGAGCATGGGCCAGATATAGGGACCCAGTAAGGCTTGCTGCGGGGTGCACAGAAGTGATGCGCCGGTGTCGATCCACGCAGTGGGGGCAATGCGGCAGTCCTAATCCGCGCAGCAGTGGCAATGCGTCGACTGAGCGAAGAGCTGCGATGAAGAGATCCATCTTTGAGGATGCCATCGACGGAGATACAAAGACCTTGCACTGGGCAGACCATTGTGCAGTGGTCATTCCGAAGGCTGTGCATCCACGCAGCAGAGGCAATTCACCAGTACTGGTCCACGCAACAGGAGTGATGTGCTGGTTCTTAACCATGCAACAAGGGTGAAGCACCGGTTCTGATCCATGCAACGGGGGGAAGCACCGGTTTGACAGAGGATGCATGGGTTTTACTGGAGTAAGCACCTTAGGCCCACTTCCAAGGGCCCAGGACTGTGGTGGCACCACTTGGCAGGGCAGACTCACAGATGGCACAGTCCAGGTGCAGAAGCAGGATGGTTGGAAGTCTTTTATGTCCTTGAGACTTCAGACCAGGAGGTCAGTCAGCTAGCCCTTGGAGTCACTCTGGGTTCAAGTGATGCAGGTTCAGTCCTTCTCATCCAGGCAGGAGAACAGCAGGCAGCAGGGCAGAACAACAAGCCCGGAGTCCAACAAAGCAGCAGTCCAGGAGAGTGGCAGTCCTGCAGCAGCACAGCAGCACAGCAGACCTTCCTCCTGGCAGAGTCTTCACAGGTCAAGAAGCGTACTGAAGTGCTGGTGTCAGAGGTCAAGTACTTATACCTGGCTGGGCCTTTGAAATGGGGAGACTTCAAAGACAGGTCTCTGAAGTGCACAGAGTCCTCCCTGCATTGTTCTGGCTCCAGACTCATCACAGGGGGTATGCAGCCCTTTGTGTGGGGACAGGACACAGCCTATTCAGGCGTAAGTGAGGCTGAGTCCAGCTCACCCTCCCATCCTCCCAGGATGGCCCATCAAGTCACACCTAAGCTCCCATTGTGTGTGGCTGTCTAGGGAGAATACACAAAGCCCAGCTGTCACCCACCCAAGACTGATCAGAGACAGGCAGCAGGCACCAAATGGCTAAAGTAAGTAAATGCTAATTTTCTAAAAGGGCATTTTCCAAATTGTAATTTTAAATCAGATTTCACCATAAATTAGGATTTTAAATTAGGATTTCAGACACACCGGACCCGATTCACAAAAGTAATCTGAGACAAAATCCTAACTTTACGACTTTCGGTATTCACAAAGGGCATTTAGGAGTAGTAAAGTTAGGATCTTGTCTTAAGTTTGTCTTAAGTTTTGGTCTTAAGTTAAACTTAAGTTAAACTTAAGTTAGGATTTTGTCTTAAGACCAAAACTTAAGACAAAATCCTAACTTAAGTTTAACTTAAGTTTAACTTAAGACCAAAATTTAAGACAAAATCCTAAGTTAAACTTAAGTTAAACTTAAGTTAAACTTAAGTTAGGATTTTGTCTTAGGACCAAAACTTAAGACAAACTTAAGACAAAATCCTAAATTAAGCTTAAGTTAAACTTAGGTTAGGATTTTGTCTTAAGACCAAAACTTAGGACAAACTTAAGACAAAATCCTAACTTTACCACTCCTAAATGCCCTTTGTGAATACCAAAAGTCGTAAAGTTAGGATTTTGTCTCAGATTACTTTTGTGAATCGGGCCCACCATATTTGGGGGTCGTATTTCTTCCCAGTGGAAATTGCACTTATAAAATATAATAGGGTAATCCAAATGTTATACTATTGGAGAGATAGGCCTTACAGTAGTGAACTACAACTTTGGGAGTTTTTCACTACTAGGACATATAAGACTTAAAAGTACAAGTCCTGTCTTTTGAATACATTGCACCCTGCCAGCTAGATTGTTCAGTGCCTACCTTAGGGGTGGCTTATGTGTATAAAAAGGGATGATTCAGGCCTGGCAAAAGGTTTATTTTGCCATGTCGACATGACAGTGTAAACTGCACACACAGGCTCTACATTAGCAGGCCTGAGACATGGTTATAGGGGTACATAAGAGGTTGGCACAACCAGTGCTTCAGGCCAACTGGTAGCATTTAATTTAGAGGCACTAGGCACATGTAGTGCACTTTACTAGGGACTTCTAAGTAAATTAAATATGCTTATTGGATATGTGCCAAAGTTACCATGGTTTAAGGAGAGAGCACAAACACTTTGGCACTGTTTAGCAGTGGTAAAATGCTGACCTAAAGCCAACAAAAATGAAGTCAGAAAAAGTGGAGGAGGGAGGTAGAAAGGTTTGGGGGTGACCCTGCACAGTGGGCCTTTTTCTAACACACTATTATAGCAAATGTTTGCTTTCTGTGGGTCATCATTGTATGCAGAAGAAGGTAACCCACGTATGCAGAAGAAAAGTGATGTAAGGAAATGCGTATATTATCCAATCAACTGTCATTCCATAATTTTATTGCAAATCTGTCTTAGCAAAAGGGTGACAACTACATTCAATTCTGGCTTGAATCCTCTCTCAAGCGGAGAGTTCTAGATTGAACTGTAAAACCACATCCTCTCTGAATGGGAAAATAAGCAATCTAACTTTATTTTTACTCAGAAGTGAGTTGCAGCTTGAAGTCTTTCTGCTGGGCTGTTCAAGTGCAACCTGAGGCCCTTTGGAACAGAGACTGGATGGCCCATGTCATTTAGGTTTGGTGAGGCTTGAATCAATCTTAAACGCTTGAAAATGCTCTAAATTGCAACCATATCCATTACTTAGGGCCCGATATAGATCTTGGCGATCTTACCGCAAGTCCCACTGTGGCAGGGGTCCCTAGTTCTCTGCTGAGTCAACAGTCTTTAGCCTGCCGTTTTTAGATACATGGACGCTGCCTCGCCATTCATGTCAATAGAGTGTTACTTGCAGCGGTCACTGCACATGCTGCCGACGCGGTGGACTACAATGCGGGCGAATGACAGTCTAAGGTGTCCACATTTTAGCCATTTGCTAAGGTTTTTTAAACTGTTTTTATATTGCTCGCTGATGTTAATATGATCTTTGGCACAACTTGCGCATTTTGCGTTCTTTTGCACTTAAATTTGCTTCTATCTCGACGATATTGAGGACTGGTCTTACCTCTTTTAATCTCCTGAAATCTCCCTTTGTCATTTTCCCTTTGCCATTTTTGCTGCTCTCCGGTCCACCTCGGCTTCACCTGTGCCGATTGAGTGGAGAGAGTTGAGCATGGTGGGGCTGATTGCTACGTTCGGCGGCCGCCATTTTGAGCGGTCGACGTTCTAGTCTTTTTGACATCTCGTAATAAAGCCAACGCTGCTCTATTACTTAAACCTGCCCTGACGCGGACGCGCAGCCTACTGAGGTTTTTTAAACTGTTTTTATATTGCTCGCTGATGTTAATAGTCACTCTATGATCTTTGACACAACTTGCACATTTTGTGCTCTTTTGCACTTAAATTTGCTTCTATCTCGACGATATTGAGGACTGGTCTTACCTCTTTTAATCTCCTGAAATCTCCCTTTGTCATTTTCCCTTTGCCATTTTTGCTGCTCTCCGGTCCACCTCAGCTTCACATGTGCTGATTGAGAGGAGAGAGTTGGGCGTGGTGGGGCTGATTGCTACGTTCGACGGCCGCCATTTTGAACGGTCGACGTTCTGTCTTTTTGACATCTCGTAATAGAGCCGACGCTGCTCTATTACTTAAACCTGCCCTGACGCGGACACGCAGCCTACATGACATTTTAAGGTGTCCACATTTGAGTCGTTTGCTGAGGTTTTTTAGACTGTTTTTATATTGCTCGCTGATGTTAATAGTCACTTTACGATCTTTGGCACAGCTTGCACATTTTGCGCTCATTTGCACTTAAATTTGCTTCTATCTCGACGATATTGAGGACTGGTCTTACCTCTTTTAATCTCCTATAATCTCCCTTTGCCATTTTCCCTTTGCCATTTTCACCGCTCTCCGGTCCACCTCTGCTTCACCTGTGCCGATTGAGTGGAGAGAGTTGGGCGTCGTGGGGCTGATTGCTACGTTCAACGGCCGCCATTTTGAGTGTCCAACGTTCTAGTCATTTTGACATCTCGTAATAGAGCGAACGCTGCTCTATTACTTAAACCTGCCCTGATGCGGACACCGAGCGGACGCGTGCTGCGGGTGCGCCGCCAGCACACAGAAGGCGCGCCAAAGGCAAGCCCATCTGCGCCTGTCCGCACACGGCCCGCGCTCAGCGCCAGCCACGCTGCCGGCTTTAGGATCCAGCTGGCAACCATGCGCACATACTCACGAAGTAAGTTGTTGGCACTATCTACTGCTATCCCACGCTGCCCAGGTCCAGTCCTTAACTGTGTTACTAACCCAGGAACTCAGTTGTGCCCCATATGTAAACTTATGCTCTCAAATATTAAAAGTACACACTACGGAAATTCTTACAAAGATAAAGATAGGGACTCATCTGTCCCTGCGGGTCTTAGAACCCCGCACAGGCTATAGTGCGCTCTCATCAATGCACGTTCGTTGATCAAACATAATTTCGAATTTGAGAACTTTGTAGAAGAGCAGGCCCTCGACATATTGTTTGTCGTGGAAACCTGAGCAGATGAGACCTCAGGCCCTGACCTGGTGGTGGCTATCCTGCCAGGCTTCTCTATTACCAGGAAAGATCGCATAGGGAAAAAAGGGGGTGGGCTAGCCATAGTCTATCGGGACTATCTGAAAGCATCCTTTAAAGAGATTTCTACTGGCCCCGACTGTGAAGTACTCTCCTTCAAGATAGCCATTAATCACACATACTCTTTTAATGGAATGCTGATTTACCGACCCCCCGGACCAAGGGCTAACTTTTTACATACCTTGTGGCATCTACTTGAGTATAAAGTCAACTCTCAGGACTAAACCATTCTCAGGGATCTCAACTTTTATCTAGATAGTCAGCTTAATAGGGGTTTGATTGCCCTTATGGACCTATTAACCAGTGTAGGTCTAGCACAGATTACGGGAGGCCCCACCCATAGAGCTGGACACCTACTGGACGCTGTTTTTTCAAACTGTCCTTTCTTAGAATTCAAAAATATTCTGCAACTACTCTGGTCCGACCATGCAGCAGTTATGCTAACTCTCACTATGCCCTCTACAGCCGGCAATAGACCTCCTCCAACTAGAAGTCTTAGGCGATACCAATGGCATCGCCTGGATATAACCAAGTTTAACACTCAACTAGGCACCAGCAGACCCATCTTATCCCAAGACCCTGAGATAGCATCCTTAGATTATCATAACTGGATTGGGTCATCAGTTCAAGCAACAATTCCTCAAAAAGCAGGACAAATTACAAGGACGGCCATCACCGAACCTTGGTTTTCAGAAGAACTTAGACTTCTTAAGAGGCATTGTTGCAGACAAGAAAGACGCTGGAGACATTCGTATGTCATAAAGGAAAAAGAACGATTTAAGAAATTATTAACTCATTACAAAGGAATGGTGCATAACACTAAGATCAAGGGGGCATATTATCAAGAACGGCATTAAAAATTATCGCCGCTTTGGCGGCAGAAAACTGCCGCTATAGCGGCGATAATGGGCTTGATAATATGCCCTTGAGAATTCCAATAGAAGTCCATGTTCTGGTGTGAACATGGGCATATTATCAAGCCCATTATCGCCGCTTTAGCGGCAGTTTTCTGCCGCTAAAGCGGCTATAATTTTATCGCCGTTCTTGATAATATGCCCCAACTATTTCTCGGAGAAAATTGAAAAAGCGAAGAATAACTCCAAAGAATTGTTTGCTACAGTCCAAAACCTCAGCCGAGTACAAGAATCTAGACACAATGTACCAGACCAAGCCTTTTGTAATACCTTAGCTTCCACCTGCTGTAGTACGGTATTGAGTATCTATGATTTGTATGCAGCGCGACCTGTATTTGATAATATCACCCAGTCCGTACTCCTTGATGCTGGAAGAGGAGATTTACAGGACTCCAGCATTCCCTGCATCTCCCACTCTCAGTCTTCACTCTCTGATGCAGAAAGAGTGGATTTACATTACCCTAATATTTTTTGCATCTTTCACTCCTCACTTCTCTCAGAGTTTCCGCCTATAACGTTTGAGAAAGTCACAAACTTCTTTCTGCCACCAATTCCAGTTCACCATTGGACCCGTGCCCTCCCAAGATAATAAACTCTGCGACCGATGTAGTAGCCTGCCATCTTACTGAGATATTTAACCTTGTCATTGAAACTGGAATCTTTCCTAAAATGTGGAAAAAGACCTCCATTCTACCACTTCTAAAAAAACCTAACTTGGATAAAACAGATCCAGGCAACTACCATCCAATTGCCCGCCTGCCTTTACCAGCCAAACTTCTGGAAAAATATATGAACCAAGTACTGGCCACATTCATTAATCACAATCATATTCTGGACCCATCACAGTATGGTTTCCAGAGTGAACATAGCACCGAGCTTGCTTTGATCACGGCGTCAGAAGAAATCAGGTGCTCTGTAGATAATGGAGGCATGGCGGCCTTGATATTACTGGATCTTTCAGCTGCGTTTGATACGGTAGATCACAGCCTCCTAATAGACCGCCTCCAAGAAATAGGCATAGCAGGCGCTGCCCTATCTCTTTTCAAATCCTTCCTTATGGACCCGGAACAATTTGTGGAAGTGGACGGCTTTAGGTCCTAGAGCTTTAAACTCCCATGTGGGGTCCCACAGGGCTCATCATTGAGCCCGACCCTTTTTAATGTATATGTGGTCCCCCTGGCTAGACTAATCAAATCTCATGGTTTTGCCATGGTGTCGTATGCAGACGACACCCAGATTGTAGTTTCTATTTTAAATAATACTCGGGATACAGCTCACAACTTTCACGCCTGTATGCGACAGGTGAGTAGATGGATGTCAGAGAACTGCCTTAAGCCGAACTGAGGTTCTTCTTTTTGGCAGAGATCCATCCATCTTGTCCTCTGATTGGTGGCCCTCGGAGCTGGGCCCCCCCATTACAGCCACTAAAGCGAAAATTCTGGGAGTCATTTTTGACACCACCTTGTCCTTCTCCCATCATGTGAAAGTGATCACTTCATCCACCTGTTACACATTGAAGATTCTGAGGAAACGTTTTCCTTTCATACCACCAGACCTTCAGAAAACGGTGGTTTCTGCATTAGTCTTGTTGAGGCTGGACTACTGTAACGGCCTTCTGATTGGTGTAAGCAAAGCACTACAGAACTCTGCCGCCTGTTTGCTTTTTGGAATCACAAATACTCCCCCGCCAAGCCGGCCCTCAATTCTCTACACTGGCTACCAGTGGAAAAACTGATTAATTTTAAGGCCCCCTGCATCGCCTTTAAGGCACTGCATAATCAGGGACCCGCTTATCTGATTGACTGTTTCCGCTGGTATACCCCGATCAGAAACCTGCGGTCCTCCTCATACATGTTGGTGGAGGTCCCTATACCATGACTATCAAACTGGGGTGGTAAGAGCTTTATATATATCACAACCAGACTGTGGAATCGTCTGCCTTACAAACTTAAAAATTTGCCTGACCTGCTTTCTTTTAGGAAGGGTTTGAAGACCTGGTTATTTACTGCATAAATCTGTTATATTTAGACTCTAGCCTTTATACAATCTCAGTGCTGGCATGATGTTGGATGACAAGCGCCTAGATGCCCCTGGGTATTAGCAGCACTATATAAATAAGTACATTTAAAAAATTTAAAAAAAAGAATACTACTCCATCGCCGTCAATGCGGCAGGTTCCTGTCGAGCAGTTTTAATTTTCACAGACGTGCTGGCAGTCTACTAGCGGTGGTTCCCAGATGGAGTGAGTGCATTGCGGTACGCGCTCAACAATGCACCAACACTGTGGCCATTGGATGGATGTTAGTAGAATACACCTGATGTCTATTGGCCAAATGGAAACACTTGCATACTACACTATAAAACACATCCCATTGCAGACCATAATCCTTTGCCATTCCAGCTCCACCACAACCTTTTCTACCAGACTATTTGCCAGTCAAGTGAAGGTTTTTTGTTAAGTCTCCATGTCTCATGTACCTTTATCCCCTTTCATTTAGTACCTTGTGGTCAATTATTTAATGTAATCTTATTTTTTGCACAATGCCAGAACCCAAATATCCATGTTTTACTGAGGGAGAATTGTCAGTCATGGTGGATGAAATCCTAAGAGTAGAGCCACAATTTTTAGGAGCCCAAGTCCTAAATTCACCCATATCCCAGAAAAGCCAAATGTGGTCCAGAATAGTCAACAGAGTGAATGCTGCAGCAAACAACCTGTGCACACAGGAGGAAATTAGGAAGAGGTGTAACAACCTGCGGGGGTGGGTGCATTCCCTGACCTCCAAGCGTCACATGGAGGCCAAACGTGCTGGTGGTGGTCCTCCCAGGCCCCCAATACCATTCATGCCCTGGGAAGAGAAGGTCTTGCAGATCCTACATACTGAAGGCATGACAGGAATACCTGAGGGAGTGGAGTCTGGTAAGTTACAATTTGCAAAGTCTCAATAAACCTCAATGTCCTATTTGTTCTCAACTCAGTTGTTGCCAATGTGTTCTGCATGGAAATCTCAAACTATCAATATCACATAATTTAGATTTTGTCTGATGTATTGTATTGCATCTAAGATTAGAGGTGTCAAACTCCGTTACATGTCACATGACGGTATTGTGCCTGTAAGTGTTACAACATCAAATAACCCATTACTCATATGTATGTCATATTGTAAGTGTCTGGTCCATTTCCAGTGCATATTTCCCACAGGTATGTTCCTCTAACCATTTAGCAAGTGTTGGGAAGTTATCTTTGACATGGCTACAACTACCATGATGCCCTGTGTCTGCTTCTCAGAAGAATATTGCTATGTCATGTTGCTCATTCTCTCTTTTCTAACAGATTTCAACATATGGCAAAGTGTCATGTAGTGATCAATCCCTATTCAATGCTCTCTTCTGAAAATGGTTTGTGTTGTTTTATGAATGTTGTCCTGTCCTTCTTAACCAAATGTATTGATGTAATGAGCTTCACTAATCAAACAGTGTTGACACAAAAATTGCCAGGTATGCAAATTGCTATGCTGCATATAAGTGCCACTTTCAAAAATTTACACTACATTGTTCACATGATGACTAAAGCAAAACATCCATCGAAGAAGTGGAAATGTGATTTGCAGTCAACTAGGTCTTGGAAGTGTCAAGTACACATTTCACATCTCTACTATGTTGGGCTGAAGGTTTGGGAGATGTTAGGTATACTCCCTAATCACTTCAGGAACATTTCAGGACATCATATTATTGCCTGCTGATTTTAAGTTGTATTGTTTGAAATTGATAAAAGTTAGGGAAATATGTGCAATACCACTGGAAGCTATCATCACAATAATCTCTATCTATTTTGTCTTCTAGGTATCTACATTGTTTGTCTCTAAAGATTTAAATGCGCACTACATACCACTTTTACTAATAAGAATGTTCTACATTTCTCAAAAGATCAAACTGGCCGAGCACATGGGCAGGTTCCGGCCACTGAAGAAACTTCCACTCCAGCCCAGGATCAAGCCATCAATGAGGACAGCACTCTTGATGATATGGAGGAGCTTGATGAGCCTGGTGCATCTGGTCAGTCTGGGCAGACGGCACCAGTGATACTACCTGCACTCACACCAACACCTCCCACCCCAGCTGTAACACCTCAGCAACCCGAAGAATCCACTTCATGTGCTCCTCCTACTGTGATACCGATTTTGCGCCCTCCAGTTCTGGGTGATGTTGAGACTACACCACCACCAGCTTCTGCTCACCCAGGAACTATTTGGTTGGGGCACACTGGGCCAAGGGGACAGGATAGTGGGTATGGGGATCATGGGAGGGTCTTTGTGGGCCAGCATACTGAGTCCACTGGGGTCACTGACACACAGACCACCATCGCACAAGTCTTAGGAGCCTACCATCAGTCCCAAGACAAGATGGCAAGTTACTCACCGAGCTCTGAGAGATGAAGCAGCTGCAGAGGAGCACAATCAGCAGATGGAGGCCCATAACTCAAATATGGGCTCCCTGTTTGAGGTGCTGCAGGATATTTACACTCACATGTCCAGGGCTTTCCCAGAATCATCTACCCCTTCCTATGGTCCAACAACATCTAAGCCATCTACATTGGCCACAGCCACAGAAAGGGGAATGCTGTGCCACCGCAAGAACCACGTGCAGCCCACCTAGCCCCTGTAACTGGGGATCCCTGCCCCCCAACATCCTGTCCCCCACAGCGGGGGACATTGATATAGATGCACCAGGAAATGAGGATGACAAGACCTCTGCCACCACCAGAAAGACACCTCAACACTAATTACCTCCAGTGTGTGCCTACCATTCACTCTGTGGACTATTTCTGGACGCATTTGCCTTTCTGATGCCAGTAGTATTTTGGACATTGGACTTCAAACAATTTTGGCTCTCCAACTATTGTTTCATTCACCATGACGGACTTCTTCACTTTTTACTTTGCTTTTGTTATGTTCACCCTCTTTAATTTCATCATGTTTAGTACAATACATTTACAAGTCGAAAAGTCATAAACTGGTGTTGTGTATCTCAACTCTATCAATGCATTTTTTTATTCCATCATAACTTGACAATGACAAAACAACAAAATATTGTGTCAACATTGATGATTTGCAAGTAGGTAATGTGCATTTCAAGTTCCCAAACATGACTCTCAAAAATGTCATACCATTCAATGATCAATTACTATGTTTATCACATTTCACCAATACTTGTCTGCCAACATTTGCACTAACCTAACAATCCATACATTGCACTAATACTCAGTGTCAGTTTGCACATTTCAAGTTCAAGATATTGTCAACATAGAAGAAGAGGATTTGTACAAAACAATAAGATAGCAAAGGCAAATTATTATTAATTCATGTCATTAGCTGTAGCAAAACGTCTGGCTCACATAAAGAATCCCACATCAATAACATCAAGAAAACAAACAATGGCAGTACTACATTTTGTAGACACAGGATCCTTCCAAACCACTGTTCCAGCATCTGCTAAAATGGCACAACCAAGTCTCAGTGGTGTGCCACAAGAGGTATGTCCCACAATGATGTGAATGATAGTCCAACCCAAGAAAATGGGGTGACTCCCCCTAGGCACAATCAAATACCCTTGCAAGGGTGTATATTAATTATGTTCAGTAGTGAAGACACATAGTTAATAGATTCTTTCAATGGTTGTATTAAATGGACTTAGATTCAATCCATGTTAATTCCAAATCAAATGATGTGCACTGTACGATGTATTACACATGATGAGTATGCATTCCAAAATCAATCCAATGCATTTCGGGTATTGTGCCCTTCATCAGGGATAACTCTATAATAGGATATAAAAATGTAATGAGGAAACCATCCTATAACATAATGCTATGCAAAAGTGACATTGAGTAATCAATAGTATAGGTAAAAAAAATGTGTCTCGATAGGCCCACTCGAATGTGATGATATTTGTCTGTGAATGTTAAGGAATGTTGCCAAGAAATTCTGAAATCATAGGGTGAATGTGATAATTCTATGTACGTCCATGAATGCGATGACGTAATTGTGAAAAAAAGGGGGTGGAATGAACGTGAAGTGATTCCATGCGGTGATAAGGTTAAATGAAAAACCGAAAGAAGTGTGAATTAAACAGAAACGTTGTAGAAAAGAGTTTTCAGTAACCGCGTTTTAAAAGTGATAATTAGCCACAAGCATTCCGATTTATAAAAAAAGAAGACAGTTAGAACGAAACAAAACTCTCCGAGTGGGAGGTTTCAATAACTACAATGATTAACAATGAAGATGAGGCGATAAAAGTGCCGATACCGAAACAGTGCCGAAACTCATGCTGTCTCAGGTTAAGAGGTTTCAATGACCACGACGGTAGGGTCTGTGAAAATGACGATGAAAATAAAACACCAAAGTGCCGGTATGAAAACAACGCCGGAGCTTATACTAATAGTGGTGGTGTTCATCCAGTATATTAAGTGAACGTTGAAGGACGACGCTTAGATCAAAGGTAGTCACGCATAGTTAGGTACTTACTTAGAATGTCATGCAGTATCACTCAGTCAGATAGTGCCACGACGACGAGTGCTTCGTTAAACCGGGTTAGAGTGAAGTCAACCACGGTTACAATTGAGGCTGAACTATAACCTTTGGTGGTTTTGTAGTGAACAGTGTTGTAGGACTAAGCTTATGCTTGAACAAAATAATGGTGGCCATCTTAAAGCGGTTAAAAAGTCCATTGACAGTACATGACTTAGAAACAAACTAGGCAAGTCTGGTCATCGATGGTGTGGAACAGATAGCAAGAAGTAATCTCAAACAAAATAATGGTGGCCATCTTAAAGCGGTTAAAAAGCCCATTAACAGTACATGACAAAGATACAAAGGAGGCAAGTCTGGTTATCGATGGTGTTGAACAGATAACAAGAAATAATCTCAAACAAAATAATGGTGGCCATCTTAAAGCGGTTAAAAAGCCCATTAACAGTACATGACATAGAAACAAAAGAGGCAAGTCTGGTCATCGATGGTATTGAACAGATAACAAAAAGTAAAGGTGAAGAAAGATAAAAAGAAGTAGAATGAATCATGCAAATTAAATCGAAAGATGAAAGTGTTGAAAATGTTTGTAATATAGTTTGAAATGCTAAGAAAAGTAACAGTGAACAAAGTCCACGATGCTTTCAACAGTGTAGGCCACCGGGCATGCTGGTTAAAGGTAACATTGAAATTCCATTCTCTCATTCATCCCATAAGGTTTGAGGGCACTGAGGTGTCTGATCCAGAAGTTTTCTCTTTGTAACAAAAAGTTAGTGTTGTCTTTCCCCTCTGTTTTAGTGATGGTTTCTAAGACCAAGAATTTTAATTGGCTGATGTTGTGTTTATGTTCTATGAAATGTCAGGCGACTACAGACTTCATGTTTTTTGTTCGGATGTTGCTTTTGTGTTCATTTATCCTCGTTTTAATTTTTCTTTCAGTCTTCCCGACATAAACTTTGCCGCACGGGCATTTCAAAAGGTAAATTAAATTCATGGAATCGCAGGTGGCCGTCACTTTCAAATTGATGTTAGTACCCTTTCTGGGATGTGTCATCTTTGTTTCCGGGATAATGTTGTGACAGTTGTTGCAGTTATGGCACGGTTGTGTGCCTTTGGCTGTGGATGTTTGAGTGTTTTCACCTTTGGTCTTTAAAATTTCTCCCAAATTTTTGCCTCATTTATAGGCAAAGATTGGATTTTGGGCAAATAAATCTTTAAAGTCTGGTTCCATCTTTAAGATTGTCCAGTGTTTCTTAATAATTTTTTTGTAAGCTTGACTCAAAGTTGAGAATTTTGTGACTACCATCATTCGATTTTGAGTTTGTTTAGGTGTATTCATCATTAGATCTTCACGTGTTTTGTCTTGGCAACGAAGTTTAGCTTGATCTAAAACACTTTTTGGGTATCCTCGTTGTGCAAATCGAAGTAACATTTCTTCAGTTTGGTCAATGAGTCTCGTGGGGTTGGAGACAATTCTTTTGACACGGAGTAATTGTGAATATGGTAAATGTTGTTTAAGTGGTTGTTGATGAAAACTGCTGTAGTGAAGGGTGTTGTTTCTGTCTGTCTTTTTTCTGAAGATATCTGTTTCTAAACCATTCGGAGTCTTCTTGATTAAAACATCCAGAAAGGTGATTTGTTCTGACTGAATATCAAAGGTGAATTGAATTCTTTCATCTATTAAGTTGAGATCTGTCAAAGCTTTTTGAAGTGGTGTGTGTGATCCGGTACATAGTATGAAAATATAATCTATAAACCTCACGAACAATTTTGTGTGTGTTTTCCAGATGTCTTTTGATAAAATGTTTTCCTCTTCGAATTGATTCATAAAGATATTGGCATAGGATGGTGCTGCGCAATTTCCCATTGAAGTACCAGTCAGTTGGAGGAACCACTGGTCCCTCCATTTGAAGTAGCTTTGGTAGAGCGCGAAATACAATAATTCCATCAGGAATAATTGTAGATCTTTATCAAGGTCAGAGCGTAACAGTGTTTGCTCAATGGCTTCAATGCCAAGTTGATGAGGAATTGATGTGTAAAGCGACTTTACGTCAACAGTACAAAGTGTAATAGATTCTACATCAGTGAAAGAAATTTGATTAAGTTTAATCAAAAAGTCTGTGTTGTCCCTGATATACGTTCTCATTTTCGTCACACTTGGTTGCAGGTACCGATCAAGAAATTGACCAGCAGGTTCGTGTATGCTGCCTCTGGTTGACAGTATTGGTCGAAAAGGTGGATTGAGAAGATCTTTATGGATTTTTGGTAACATATATATTGAAGGACTTCTGGGGTTACTTTGAGTGAGAAACCTTTTAACCCTCTCATTGATCACTCCATTTTCTACAGCCTTGGTGAGAATGTCATGTAGAATTTTAGAGAACTGTTCAGTGGGATTGGTGTCTAATTTAACATAAGTTAGTTTGTCCGATATATGTTTCTCTACTTCAGACATGTAGTGCGTGGTGTTCATGATGACCAACGTGCCACCTTTGTCAGCTTTCTGGCATGTAATTTGAGGATTATTGGCGATCTTCTTGAGAATCCCAAATTCTTTGTTCGATAGGTTGCTTTGTTTGTTTTTTTTGAGAAGTTGAGCTTTAATATCTCCTATTTAACCAGATTTTCAAAGATATCGAAACTCTTATGACTAATGGGTGCCATGTAGGAACTTTTAGGTCGTAGACCACGCAACAAATCTTCTTCACGGCTGGATTGGGGTTCCATCACGTTTTCAAACAAATGTCTTAATCTCAGATTTCGCATCAGCTTGAATAAACTTATTTCTAGTTCCAAACAATTAGTATGACTGGTGGGAACAAAAGAAGTTCCTTTTTGTAATGTGTTTAGTTCAATACTGTTGAATTGGTAATGTGAGATGTTTATTACTAGGTTTCTTACCCTTGTTTCTTCGCTTTGTCCTTCTTTCCTGTGGGCGAAATGCTCCGTGTCTGTGGATGCTCTGTTTCCTTTTCTTTTTGACCTCCGGGGTCGTCTCTGTCTCCTTGGCCTGTCTCTAAAAAAGAGACACCAGAGGTTTGAGGAATTTCAGGAGCGTGTTGTGATGGAACAACCATTCGTCTCTGTTGGATGGAAACACTTGATGCATCACTTTCAGAAGATGAGGTTTCTGTGTGTTGCGAATATGGTTTATTGTGACGTCTCCTTGCATATTCTTCAGCCCAGCTATAAACTTCACCTAGTTTATAATCCACTGTGTCCCTTCGGAATTTGCGAATCTTTCGTTCATTAACTTCTTGTGAATGTTTAGATAGCTGCACATTAATATCCTCAAGGATTTTGGTCAATTCATCAGATGTCATCATGTCTGCGAGTTCAGTTTTCACTGTGTTTATTTCCTTTGAAAGCTCATCCAGGATGTTTGAAAGTTCCTCAATTATTAACAAGATAAGATCAAGGGAACATTTGTTAGGAATCGCGTACCAGCGATCTTTGAATTTCTGTACATTCTTGCATAAAGATGGTTTAGGGGGATCCTCAAACCTCGTGGTATGCGTTGCATACGGTGACATTTTATCAATGTACTGGCATGCAATCGTTGGTTAATTTCGCGTTTCGATAATTACAAAAGTTGTTTGATGTTTTGTTCTTTATTCCGATTGGTCGTTGTTTGGGTGGTTTCCTCATGAATTAAAGCATATATTCGAGTTGCTTCGTCATTGGCGAAGGCAAAAGTATCTGCCCGTAGGTCAGTGATGTTTTAAATTTAATCAAAAGACATGTTTGTAATGGGGCGTGCAACATGCAGGGTGATCTGGTCATGAAATAATCAGAGGTAGGGTAGCTTGTGCACAACCTCTCAGTTGGTGTTGGATGTGTAAAGGAATTTTTGCTTTTAGATGTGCTCCCAGGGTATCGCTCTCAGATCATGAGCGTGAATAATACTGAATGATAGTCCAACCCAAGAGAATGGGTGACACATCAACACCTGCGTACACTTGACACACAACGAGGATTTTACCAATGTGAAGGAAGATTATCATGATTGGCTCCACTACCACGTGTTTTGAGCAAATTATGGCACACATATTGTTTTAATGCCAATACACAACAGAGAACAAGTCTAATGTAGTCTGCAAATCTTCCATTAAATCATAGTGCAAGTTGCCTTGGTACAATATGTGTACATCCAAAGTCTGTGTCTTTCTTTCCCAGAATCAACCCAGGTTCCCTTTATACCTGGAAACAGCATCATATACCTGCAAATGCCACAACTCTGAAATGATCAAATGAAGAGGACATGGTGAAGGAACCTAAAACAGATTAAAAAAAACATTACCAATCACACCAAACATGATGGCCACATTACAAAGTCAACTTTTGGAGGACACAGTTTCACAAAACAATCAGGAATAACCAGTGTAAATGAACACAGTAGTCCACACTTTGATCAACAAACACCTGTGGCCTGATTTTCCCTGAACTTACCCTTCCCAACAAAGTACCACCACATACTTCTCTCATCACCACATCAATAGTTGGTATAATGGTGAAAGATATGACATGTAAAGATATACTTACACTCATGAGAAAAAGTTGTCAATGACATCTTGATGTAAGTCAACTCCTTCCTCTTCACCACTATCATCTTCATTTGGCATATCAGGATCCTCACCCAGAGCCTCTTCATGGTCTCCATTCTCTGTGATGTAAGGGATGTTCCGTCACAGGGCGATGTTCTGGAGCATGCAGCAGGCCACTGTGATTTGGCACACCTTAGCGGGTGAGTAGAGGAGGGCTCTGCTAGTTCTGTCTAGACAACGGAACCTGGCCTTTAGGAGCCCAAAAGCCTGCTCCACTTGCTGCTGTGTACTTCTATGGGCCTCATTGAAGCGGACTTCCCCTGGCGTTGTTGGATTCTTAAGCGGTGCCAACAACCATGGTTGGTTGGGATAATCTGAGACTCCAAGATGAAAGACAAAGAAAGAGCCAAAATATTGTAGCACAATCCCAAAATATGCAACTAGAAATACCCCCAAAAATATAATGTATTGTACTGACCAACAAGCCAGGCCCTCTTAGGCCCAAGTTGAGACTTTTGCAGAGGTATGGGGCTGTTCTGTAGCACAAAGGAATCATGGGCAGAGCTGGGGAAATGGGCACAGACGCTTGTGATGTACAAATCTGGTCAGCAGACAACTTGCACATTGATGGAGCATCTATTTCTCCAACCACATGTGGTAGGCAACCCAACCATGTCACCCTTCCCATTGGCTGAATCTTGCCGCCGTAAAAACTAGATGAAGCTGTTGATGTGTCTTATCATTGAAGAAAGAACTTCTTGTAGTACACCACTGTAAATTGGTTGTGACATGCCAGCAGATACTGCCACAGTGTATTGGAAGGATCCTGTGGCCACAAAATGAAGTACTGACATGAGTTTTACAGTTGTTGTAATAGATGTGGGATTTCTGTTGTGAGGCTGAAGATCTGGCTTCAGCTGATGGCATAAATCCAGAATTGTTTGCATATTCATCCTGAACTTCTTGATTGTATCTCTTTATTCCATGGTGGTAAGGTCTGGAAATGGGTAGAACACCAGAGGCTGTTGTCTTCTCACTCTCCTCATATGTACTTTTTGGAAAAACATGTGAACATTTTTTACATCATCGACAGAAACATGGGGCATATTAGCAAGCGTGTTTTCGCCACTTTAGCGGCCCTTTTCGGCGATAAAGCGGCAATTTCATTATCGCGCTATCATCAAGGCCTCGTTAACATGCATTAGCGCATGTTATCTTGCGATATAAGCCGGTTTCGGGACGCATCACAGGCCAGCAATATATATCGCTAATTAGATGCGAAGTAGGCGTTCCTTACAAGAACTCCATTAAATAAGTCGCAAACACAACTTCGCTGTATTAGCAACGCGGCCCTGGACCTGCGAAGCGATCAAAAAAGTCCCGCTAATCGCGGTTATCGCTAGAAATTTACACCTGAAAAAAAGCTGACTTACCCATCTCTTCAAAGGAAGGTGGATTGTCAGCTTAAGTACACACTTGCGTATCAGCAAGCATTCCAATATCGCAGGTAGTTTATCGCAGGATTCAGACTGCTATCGCTGGTTTCCACCGATTTCGCTGGATTTTGCATCGCCTGTGAGCGACGCGTTGATAATACACCGCTAACAGGGCAAGAAAATCCAGCGATATGCGGTGATACAAAAAAACGCGCTAGCCTCGGTTTGCAATGATTATCGCAGATTGTAGATAATATGCCCCTCATTTGATGAGTAACACAAAAGTCATGTATTTTGACGAAACGTATACGGGATAATACATGTTTTGAACCAGCATTTGCTTCTTGTCCTTTATCCATCACACTTGACATTTATGGCCTTGATATAAATCTTAAAAATATATGCATAAATAATACATTTCAAATGTATTATTTACACATTTGTTTTTACTTTTTTCTTAAAAAAATACAGTCAACTGAGGTGTACACAACACCGCTCTAATATCACGTTTCAGCACAGTAACACACTACACATAAATGTTTCTTTTAAATGAATAAGTGTCCAACGAAGTGTGTTTATATGAACAAACTAGCCCCCATTTGGAGTGGTGGTGATGCATCAAACAGTACCTAACACACTAGTTTGAAATCCTAAAATGGAGGGTGCCTGACCTCCCCGATAGGACATTTGGAATCAGACAGCGGCGGCAGACGTTGACAGGGCAGTGGGCAGTAAGCGCCACAATGGACACAGTCATAAGCTAACATTGGTGAAAGTAATGGTAGAAGGCCAATGGTTGTGTCTGTCTTCACTGAAGATTGTGTACATGTATGTGGCACTTGGAAAAAAAGCTCACTTGCCTCCTAACACTGCTGCTATCAAGAACTCCTCCACTTTTGTTGCTGTTTGTCAACCTGTAAAAGTTGAGGAAAGGCGGTGTTCATGTGACATCAAGATCATGACGCTGCAGTTAGCATAACCTGTCATTGAGCAGTGCTCATTCAGAATCATGGACCAGGCTGGGGCTGAGTCACAGGGTCATACAACTGAAGCACTGAGGTACAGTTGCCAAGAACATATATCATTTGCAGCTCAAATTTTGAGGTGTGCTTAAGATATTCCCCTGAATGTTTTCAAATGGACAACAGTTGAAAGGGAGAGTTTCCTGACTTCTTGAGCTAACACTTCTTTTCAATTGACTCACATTTCACAGAATGTCATGTCCAAATGTCAGGTCCCTTATTCATAGTGGCTACTGTTCACTATGCCATAATTATTAATGTTTAGCATTCAGTAGTTCACAATCTTGTGCACTGATGATGATGTCACAGATGGGATTTTGGTGTTTAGACCATGACATGGGATGATGATGGACAACAGGTCACTATTAAAGTGTGTTTGAGGATATTGGTTTATGCTAGAATGTGACAATACACATGTTGTATGGTAACCTATAAGTTATGCTACTGATAGCTGTAGACAATTTTTGTGACAGCAATACAGACAAACAAAAAGTCACAATCCCATTGTTTGTTCTTTCCTTTCATGTATCCATACAAGTCAACATCCATCAGAAGTGCGGCAAATGGAAGGCCATTGCCAGGAAGATGCAGACCCTTGGGTTCTACAAGCTGCGCAGTGTCCATTGCCACAAGAGAGGGTAGGACCTAAGACGCTGGACCAGTAAGATCGCAGAAGTCCAGCTCAGGAAGTCCTCCCAACATGTGAGGGGTGAGTGCCACACCCTGACCCCCCTAATAGCCAGCACTCTTGCGCTGGCCTATCCGGAACAGCAGCTGCAAGGGGGTAAGCTCTTATCAGAGTTACACATGTTACATGACACATTTTTTGTTACAGCCAGGATTTTTGCCATCAACATTCAGGGTGACCCATGTCCAATGCTCTAGAAGAGTTCTTGAAGTTGTAAGTTTTGTACAAGGTGTTTGATGATGTGCTTTGTCTATTGTTTTTTTTATAATGATCCCTTCTGATTCTTGTCCACAACCAATGTATTGTTTTGAGCAGACACATGGCTGCCTAAACTCCACATACACATCATGTTGTTTGATGTCATGAGGGACGGTTCTACTAAATAGGCAAATAGTCTTTATTGTGCCAGGTGTGATGCTCCTTCACTGATGTGGATGATGTAATGGTAGCCCTATTACAGGTGATATAGCATACTAGGCACTTCTGATACAGTGGATGTACCAACCATCACATTGGTATGTTGGGATTCTACACAAACCAGAGTGAGCATGTGACGTAAAATGACTAGTGACTGTAGAATTGATGGCTACATATTAGTATCAAGACATATCTAAATTGTGATCAGCATCAGAAATACTATTTCAGATATGTTAAACTGTGACATATTTGCATGATGTCTTACTGCTTCACAAATGTGTGGGTAAGGCAGTCTGCTTTTGGCCAAATTATTCAGGTAGCCATACAATTTTTGAAGAAACATAGACAGGAACGTATACACAATGGTGACAGAGTACCAAATACCCCAAACCATTCCTCAATGTCCTTTGTCATGTCCAGATAAACAATCAATGATGGAGTAAAATGGAAAACTTGAATGTATTTTGGAAGATTGAATGTTCCATCACATATATGCATAAGTATCCCATTAGGAAGACTCAGATTCAGGCCAAACTCATGACTCATTAGGCAAATGGTGGATTGCATAAATGTGTAATATGTTGCATATTGTGATTTACATTGCAATCTTTGAAGTAAATATCATCGATGAATTATTGTATCCAATCTTTAGTGTGATGTTCTACAATGTTTTGACTACAGTGAAAGCCAGCATATTTAGTGAAACCATTTCATAAAGATGCAGAAATGTTCAAATAACTATAGCTATTTAGGAGTCAAATGTAAAGATGCTTTTGCTCTGTACTGAAGTGTATTAAAAATGTTTCAGGGGCTATGTATTTCACTTTGTTGTAGAAGTCATTTGTCAATCCCCACAAATATTAATTTCAGACTCTTTTCAACAGCATAGGTATGTACATAGTATGTGATACACTGCTAAGCTACTTCATTACAGAATTAATGTATAATATTTTACTCTTGACACTTTAGTGTCTTGAAGTGAGTGTTACCATCCTGACATGTCCAAACAAAGGTAACCTGCTTTCAGTTTACATTAATATTGGTACAACATTGCAGTATATGTTGACAGACATTGATTCATATTTTACTTATTGATAATGATAAGTATGCAGATTTTAGGACCTAGTGAGCACACAATACAAAGGTATTGTTGGTGTTCATCCTTTTTGGTGACATCAGTTCACTACTCTAAACAAAAAAGGCCAATCCTTCTGAGGTGTGAATCTGTTCCTGAAAAGACATAATAATGGATAAGAGACAACATCATGCATGATATAGAAGCTATAGTGGGGAATTATATAACTGTGACCAAGAGTCTTCTGAAAAAGTTGCCTACATGCATGTGCTTATGCCAATATAGAATCAAAGTTTAAGAGGCTTGAAGCAGGTGAAATCTGAAAACTTTCCAAAGAAGACACAACTGCCCAGAGGGTACCAGTGGCCGGGACCGTGAGGGGTGTGCAACGGAGGCCACCAGTGACTTGACATCTTCTTTAGAGGCCTCCTCCAGTGAGCACTTCCTAGTGGTGGTGACCCCTAGTGCTCCAGTTACACCTGCATCCTTCTCACCCACCCAGTCCCATCTCCACCCTCCGTCTTGCCCCCCCAGTTGGCCTACCCAGGGCAGCTCAAAGGCCTGGGACCTCCTTTGCTGCAGACACCTACCCCCGCCCCTGTCTCCCCGGCTGCAGTGAATGAAGAGGCTATTAACCTCCTCCGTAGCATCTTTGTAGGCCAGACTGACCTGCTGAATGCCATCCAGGGGCTTAGCTGCCATATGCAACAAATGGTGACTTATCTGTAAAGCATTCACAGTGATATGTCTGATCTTCAGGAGTCATTTCAAGCTCTGGTGCCTCATTCACCACAGCCTTCCAGCAATTCCAACATTCTGCCCTACCTCCCGCTCTTTCTCCATCCCATCCCAATTTACTATTTCCAGTCCTGTCTAAAGCACACTCACTCCTTTTCATGCACCCACCCAGACACAAGCAGCACACAAACATACAAACAGAAACACCACAAAAAAAACTCAGCTGCTTATCCAAACATACAGACAGCACCCCCACCACCACGCACACATGCACCACAAACACCACCAGCACACCGACAGACAGAGCACCCTTTACCACACACACATGTAACACACCCACCACTAGCACAGTGATAGACAGCACACCTACCACCACACACACATGCACCACACCCACCACCAGCACACTGACAGACAGCACAACCCTACACATACACATGCACCTCACTCTCCACATGCACCATAACCACACCCAGCACCTCCACAACGCACACATCCACACCTACCTTAGAATACACAGACGCTCACAATCAAACACACAACAGACACCTATAACACAAGACACACCCAAACAAACACAACATCCACCAGACCAACAGGGACCTACACTGTCAACAGACACATGCACATCAGACACTGCCACTCCCTCTACATCCCAAACTCCACTCCCTCCCCAACAGCCTACCAAGTTTCCCATTGAAGATCTGAGTTTTAGCGTTGCTCTAACCCCTTTCCACACCACAACCCACCCATTGCAAACACCAATCTATCCCTCCCGCACCCCAACCCACCCATTCCACATCCCCGTCCACCCCGGCTAACCGAAACCCTCACTTTCAACATTCAAGCTCATCCTTAAAAAAAACCAGGATCACCCATCCCAAAACCACACCCCTTGCTCCCAAACCCAAGGGCATCCCCTCCCAAACCCAATTGCACCCCTCCCAAGCTAAAGGGCACCCCTCCCAAAACCAAGGACACTCCTTCCAAACCTAAACCATGCCCTCTCATGTAAGATCTTTAGGTGTCCTGCTCTGTCCACTAGATGCCCCTCCATGAGGAGAACCCCTTTGGCAGTTATGTAAGAGGCAAGCTAAGTGCCACAGCACAACAGTCCCCAGGACTTTTGGATGATGAATGGGCTGCTATTTGGCTTAATTTTGTTTTTGAGAGATTCCCATTGGTATGAATAAATACCTATTTTTCATTTCACCAAGTTTGTCCTGGAATTAATTTTCCTTAGCAATTGTTTTATTCCTAGCAATGTTTCTGAGTAAAATGTCAAGTACTTATTTATCTTTCCCATGATGGCAGGTGATACAAATGATTTATTTAATGTCTACTTTGTTAAGTGCGTACACTGCTTAACATTGTATGCGATGCTCATTTGAATTTAGATGAAGGCATTCATTATAGTGATGGCCACTTGCAGCAACTATTTGATATTCCAAATTTTATTTGGATGTGTTACTACAGGTGTGTTTGTTTCACCTTGATTACTGTTCAGCACATATGTATGACATCTTAAAAATTCTATTGTGAATAAAGATATTGGATATAGAAAAGGGCTTGCACTAGACAAGGGGAAATGTTATTTGGATGTATATGTTGATTACTACTAATATGTTACCGAAATTCACTTTACTGTTAAATTCTAAGGTAAAGGTAACACCTTGTCTAGTGCAATTTCGACATCATGTTAAATTGCATTTATCCCTATGATGTGTGTTGCATATGTTTTTAATGTTGTAATTTTCGTCATTTCTCCACACTTGTATGGTCACGTTTAAATTTTTATTTGGATATCCTTTTTTGTGCAGGTGTCCATTTTTTTTTAAGGCAGCTTGCACCAAATTCAAACATAGAATGTGTTGATATGGGTGTGTTTCTTTAAATTTCCAAGACGTCAACATTACAGACATATGTATTGCACATTAGTTTGCTATTGCTTGTAAGAGCGATTTCTAAATGCACGAGGCCTGTGCAAATGTTAACAGACAACTCAATGGGTAACAGGTAACAGTGGAGCTTACCGTTGATTGCGTCAACGATGGTGTTGGTTTTGATCGTCATCAAGCAGCACTTGCACGACTTGGCAAGTCAGATCCATTGCGAAACAGGAAGTGTGAAAGTGAGAAAAGGTGAGTTTCAGCCTTATGTCCCTTCAATTTCGCCAACTCAGGTGTGAAAGTTTGACCGCCACAGTCACATCAGAGGGAAGTCACAATGTGATTGGGCTGGTGGGGAAACTGGCAGTCCTCCCCCCAACATCCAAGTTTTGCCTATCCCGCCATAAATGCGGTTGAGATTTCATGGCGGTGAAGGCAGGACAGCTGAGGTCTTTCATCTATTGAGCTGCTAACATCTAAATTGGGTGAGCGGACCGCCAAGTAGGCGAGCGGGAAGACCACTGAAAGGCGACGGCGGAACCGATTCCGCCAAGAACTAAATCAGACCCTTAGCATGTAAATGCTATTCAGGAAGGGACTCATACATATCTAAATCGGAGTTGGACCAGTTCCAAAGGGAACAGTCCAGCATGGCCTTCTAGTTACGAAATAGCCAAAACAGTAATGCGACTGATAAATCAATCAAACTAAAATCAAATTTTATTGTACAAATGGATGTATGTCAAAATAGGTCCTGCTGCTATGCCATGTCACTCTAAAGAGAACACAAGCAATCTAATATGCACTTTGTAATCATTGTTATATGCAGTTTGTGCCCCAATATCACAGCGAACTCTGGGTCCACATCCTAACACACCTGCGCCTTTTATGTTGCTCACTTATGAAAAGTGAAAGAATGATGAATGGAGGTACCTAAATCAATCTTAACTCCTTCTAAAATCTAAAATTCCTTCGTAAAGCATTGCATTACATGGTTCATTAGCTTGACTGTTCCATGAAAGAAGGGGACCAATCAAATACAAATTCAAGGACATACTCCTGAGGGGCACATATTGAAATTCATGTTTGAGGTTGACAGATCTGCTGCATGAAAGGGCATTTGTTTTTAGTTTTCCCATCCTAGAGTTAAAAGGTGGTACATGGGGAGTATTTCTTGATTATTTTGTCACTACAGGTGTTTCGATTTTCATGTTTGTAGTTTTTAATTTCTTTAGTAGATTATTCTAGTTTTTGATTCTGGTCTTACCCTTTGTCCCAGTTTCTCGTTTTAACTTAGAGCCATCCTTTCTATCTCATTCCAAATCTTCTGTCTCTTTGATGATCAAAGTGGTGAAGCCAAACCACCACGGCTTAATTTGTAACAAAATAAGCGCAAGGGCCCTCATCACCAGGCCACTGGAGCTTGCACCGCAGGTTGCCCCTTCCAGCACAGCCAATGACAGTACCAACACAACTACTAACCATCACACTCCTATAAGTGTGGCAATTCAGGCTATTCCTGGTCCCCTAAGTAATAAGAGTGGTTTGGGCAGCAGGTATTAGTAAATTACAATGCACATTGAAATAATTAACAACTGTCCTTGTGCTCATCTCTAAATCAGACAAACAGTCTGGTGTTGACAATTAAGTGCCAGTGCCGAGCACCTGTCCACCGGCTCAAATTAAGCACTCCCATGCAACTGGGGCCTTCATTTCACACCATGTCCCATCAGTCAGTAACGATTAAACTACTTCATAAACTGGCGACGACCTCTCACGAACCTACCCTCATGGTGTCTTTTGTATTCTATGCACTCGACGGAAACCTGTGGAAATCACTGTGTCAAGTCACCCAAAGCAAAGGATGTCTGAAGCATCTTTAACCATGGAGAATTGTAAAGAATTTCATTAATCGAAAACACAAAAAATAAGATATTCCTTTGTTTAACTTCAACATTATTTCAGGTCGGTCACGATTTATAGGCTAAAATCTGTTAACTGAAGTTTGATAACATCGAATCAGAAATAAGAAAATGTGTTTATTTTTGCTGCGCAGGTTTTCTATAACATCACTTCAGGCGTTTGATCTGGGAATAAACCACAAAAACTCCACGTTCTCCTCCGACGGTCTTAATGCACCTCAGTCCAAGGCCAGCCCACTCCCACACGTGGCTGAGACCAGCATTTCACCTCAGCTTTGGATAATGCTGCTGTTCCTATTGCATAGAAGGAGATAGTGCGTGGAAATGTTCCCGGGGGGTGGGGGGATGCCTGCAGTCGAGGATAACTGTCATAGTGAAAGAAAGGATGAGCTTGAGCCAACATCGGCACAGGGAGTTAGTTAATAAGTGGGTTCCTGCTAAAAATGAATTTATAATAATTTCTGAGACGGAGCTCAAAGCTGCAGCTGGGATCTCCAACTGCTGAGTTAGAAGTGGCTTTCATGTTAAGCCAATATCATCTTTAAAACAACTGGCGAAGAAAAAAAAACAGTTGCAGCGGAGAAGGACAGATATGTGTAGCTTCATGGGTATTCGTGAGACTGCAAACGAAATTGTAATCCAGTTTCTTCGACAGTGAACTCTGGTCTTACAATAAATGACATACAGTAGGAAAAGGGGAAAGAATAAGGCTGACATATAGTTCGAAGTATGCTAATTACTCCGTCAGTGAGATGGAGTAAAATAATTCTGTGCTCCGAATTTTTGAGATGTCCCCCGCCCACCGGTCATCTCTTGACATTGGCAGCAGCTATCGTCACTGTGGTTCCTGCGAATGCTGTAACAGTTTGATGGATGGTTCCATCAAGATGACAATACCATCTGTAAAACTTTTAACATGTCTTTCTATTTTCAAAAACAAAATCCCAAAGCAAGATTTTGTTTTTGAAAATACAAAAACTAATGACATTCACACCATTGGAGATGCCTCCATAATGTGGAAGTAATTTTGCAGTTTTTACTCCTCTTTTACACCTCTGTAACAGACAGTGGAAACTGGGCAATTGGCCGCCCACTCGAAATAGGACAGGTAGCCAAATTGTTAAACCTCAGATGGACCCTACTCCATCGGGCCATCAGAGGAGTATGTCAGCCGTGTAGACGGAGTATTCCTTGTCAGAATGAACCACAAGAAGTCACTAAATTAACCCGTGCTTAATCCTCTGTTAGCTTGGTAAACAAGCATTTACAAAGCAATAGGTCTCGCAATGACATTGTTTTGAGCTATTGGCATTGTAAATGTTATTGTTTTTTTTTTTCCTTTCGTGAAGCATTAATTAAATGGTGTAATGCAAAATGGCAATAACTATAGTCATGTGCCATTGTCAGATCAGAGACATGAACGTAATGCCCTCTGGTGCAGGGTATGCCACTACAATGGTATGCTCTCGTTTGTAATAATAATTATTTGATACGCTTCCTGTTAGTCAGTTGGTAAGATAGCTCTGTGAGTTCACGGGCAGGTCACCGATATGAATCCTTCTGGGTTGTCTCTGCATTTTGCCTTACTGCTAAGTTTGAAAAGGTGAGGATTTGAGACAGTCACAGCAGCTTTCTTTTACAGCGCTAAGAATGACCAAACGGCAGGAGTGAATCTGGGAGCCCCCTCTTTATACCTGTGTCCACTTTGAAGTGAGAGATGTTTCTGGAGTTTCCCCCTATAGAGGTGATTGGAATTTCATGCCTCCCTGCCCTGGTCCCAGTCTGTCTGGGGCACAATAGGCAAGTGTGTCTTTCTTTGTGTGTGAGCTGGGCCAGCGCCTTTGAAGTGAAAGTGTTGTAGGTGGCAGCTCTGCCCCCCAATTAAGGCAGGATGGTCCACCCTACCAACACCCAGACCCTCTATTGTGATACTGTCTGGGAGGAATGCACAAAGGCCAGCACCTAGTCATGTGACCCAAGAACAGTCTGCATGCACCAAATGGTAAGGACAAGAAAAGGCCAACTTTCTAAATGGAACATTACAACAAAGAGGGCAACCCAATAACTGCTTGTGAGCTTTAGCATCAACCAAAATAAAGATAATTGGCCAGCGAGGGAGTCATTTAGAATTATAATCGCAGATTTTAGAGTAGACTGTCTGTCTCAAAAAGGTGATAATTAGAACTGAACGTAAGAATCGTTCCCATCACACATTAATCAAATACATATGGAATAAACAAGGATGAGTATTGGAAAACCATAGATTGATGTATGTAAAGTCCACTCCTTGTATAATTGGTATCAGTCTATTATATAGATTAGTTGATTCAGGGACAAAGATCCAAGGATTTATATGAAAGAATTTGATTCCGCGAAGTAGTCCACTTCTTCAATATAAATCCTTGGATCTTGGTCTAAGTCATATAACAATTGGACTTTACATACATTGATTTATGGTTTTGGAATACTTATTCTTATTTATTTGATATGCACATGATTAATGTATGATGTGATTTGTTTATTCTGCACTCTTTGTGATATGCAAAGGATATAGATATCTCTTGATAACCCTATTATAGTGTATATCTGTTCCCTTGGATTCATTCATATGATAATTCATTCCAGACTTGTGTTCTATGTTTATATCTGACGCCTTTTTGGAACAGACAATTTTCTCTTAATTCAGATATTATATGTCTAAATGATATTATATGTCTAAATGATTCCCTTTTTAGCAAATTACTGTAACTTTCTAAAAGTGCCATTTTCATAAATGTGACTACAAATTCCAACTTTACCATTAAAATTTACATTACAATTTCTCAGACACCAAAACATGATATTTCTACTTGCTCCCAAACAAAGGTTATCACTTATTAAATGTAATAAGGTAGTCCAATGTTATCCTATGGGAGAGGTAAGCCTCATAGAAGTGAAAAACAAATTTCACTATCAGGATATGTAAAACTTAAAAATACACATCAAACGTTTTTAATACAATGCACCCTGCCGCATGGGCTGTTTAGGGCCTACCCCAGGGGTGACTAATATGTATTAAAATGGAAGGTGTAGGCCTGGAAAAAGATGAATTTCACCAGGTCGAAATGGCAGTTTAAAACTGCACAAGCAGGCTGCAATTGCTGACTTGGGACATGTTTTAAAAGGCTATTTAAGTGGGTGGCACAGTAAATGCTGTAGGCCCAGTAGTAGCGTTTACTTACAGGCCCCTGGGTAAATGTAGTACCACTTTACTAGGGAGTTACAAGTAAATTAAATGTGCAAATTGGGTGTAAGCCAATTTTACCATGTTTAAAGGAGAGAACACAAGCACTTTTGCACTGGTTAGCAGTTGTAAATTGCACAGTGTCCTAAACGCCATCCAAAATTGATTCTGAAAACCAGAGGGGTGAAGGCAGAAAGTCTGGGGATGACCCTGCAAAGTGGGCCAAGTACAACAGGTTTGCTTTATTAGAGCACTCTGCACTGTCCATTTGCATCAAAGATGAATAATTCTGCCCCAGCATCTGAAAAAGTAAGTTTGCTGAGAAGATAATGGTTGAGCCTGGAAGCAGCAGTACATTTAAAGACCTGTCCGCATGTGTCTTTAATACTCTGATACTAATTTTAACAACAAACAATAAAGAATGATGTATGAAACAAAAATTATGACTCTCCCATATTGAAAAACACTTTGGGCCATATGTACGGAATTTCCATTTTTCATTTCCTAAATAGTGAATTCCAAGAAATCACTATTTAGGAACATGCAAAATGGAATGTTCAAAAGTAGACATTTCCTAATAGCGATTCCTACGGAGTAGGAATCACTATTAGGAAATCACTATTACTTTGCTAAACCATTAGTTTCTATAGGTATGAATGGTTTTGCATTTACAAATTTGCGATTTCCTGATAGGAAATCTCAAATTAGGAAATGCAAAACCAAGGGTGCCTTTGGGCCTAAGGCCCCCATGATGCTCCCCACAAAAATGAGATGCACATGTGAAGCGCACAAATGCCCTATGGGCATGTGATCACTACAGGGCACTTTACAAAATGCATTTTGAGTCAATGGTAATAGCATTTCCGAAATTCTCATTTCACATTTAGGAAATGCTTTTTGCATGTGCTTAGGAAATCGCAAAAAGGAAATCGCTATTTGCCATTTCCTATTTGAGGAATTGCAAGATGTGATCTCCACTATGTAGAAATCGCATTTTGCGATCCCCTATCTGCCTTTGTACATATGGAAAGGCAATTTAGCATTTCTTAATGGACCGAAATTGCGATTCGGTCCGTTAAGAAATATTAAATGCTTTCATACATATGGCCCCTAATTCTTTTCTGTTGATCAGTAAAGAGAAAAACAGGAGTTCAAGACATGTGACCCAATTGGAGTATTCATTGTCATTAAAACGCACCATTATATGTGTTAACCAACAAAAGATGAGGGCTCTGCATTTTATGACTGGTGTTTTTGGACATTTATTTTTTCAAGTTTGGCAGAGCAGATGCAATAATATGAGGAGGAAGTGGCCAAAATGGAAATGTGTAGTACTTTTTCAAACTTAGTTTTCAGAAGTTGACTTATATTAATGAATGCAATGGAAAAGGGACATCTTTCTCTTCTCCAATCAGCACAACATGCCGTCTCTCTCAAAGGAGTAGGCAATTCCCCTTCTTTGCTGCTCTCCTCTAATTAAGTAGTGTTCTTCGAAGATTTGCTTCTTGAAACCATTGCATCCTCATCCAATTCTTAGTCCCATTACTTACAAAGTACAATAGTGAGGAGAATCCTCAAAAAGGTCACCTTACCCAAGCACTTCCTGAATAAAATAAAAGACTTCCACCCAATTTAATTATTAAATGGGAACAAACAATTAGGATGTCCTATTTTTATTTTTGTGCACTCCCTCAAATACACTGTCAGGTGTCGTCTGATGTGGAGCACTAACATTTGCGGAGTGCGATCCCTTAGAGGTGCAATTATGTTACTGAGGCTGATCCCAACTCTGTCCGAGGGCTAGCTGCACCCAATAAACTATTGATACTTGGGGTCCAGGCAGTCCCAACGAGGAAAATTGATTTGGCTTGACAAAAGAGAAGTCTTTTTCTCTGAGTCCTATGATCTGTCTAGTCAGCTTGTCTTCGTTACTAAGTATGTCTGGTTGCGAGATTGATGAGGTATCAGTCAACTGTATGAGAAGAAGCAAAACATTAGAGAACGCATGTGAACTTGGTCACTCTCAAATGAGCTTTCCTAAAGGCCCTGTTAGACTTGCTTACCACTCCAGTCCCTCTTTCTCACTAATGTGATGTAGGGTAGTGGTGTGGTGTATCAGGAGTTGTGAGCACTATGAGGTAAAAGACACAGGGATTAGATAAGGGTATTTTGAGCTGTCATGTCCCGACTACCTCCACCTACTCCTTACTACTGCATACCTGAGGGAGTGCAGGAGAATATTTTAGGATTCAGCAATCAGAAGTTTGCAAGCCATCTGATTGGATTAGTTAGTTGGAGGATTGTTACCATAGAAGGCTGAGAGTTCTAAGAAGCACTGTTTGGCCACAATGCACTAATTCTGCATGCCCTGTTATAACAAAGTGCTGTTCAAGTCTCTCTGAGCTTTAATCTATGGTTCTAGCTTTATAAAACACTGTTACACCACACTACTCTGAGTTAATTGTTCTGTTTTTTACATGTTCTGAATTATAAAAAAAGAATCCTGGAGGGGTCTCGAAAAAGCAAGTGAATGTGGGAGAGCCTTCCCCTGGGATGGTAAGTATGTCTGTGATGCACGACGCATGCACCAGTTAGTGATGTCCATAGAATAGTGATCTGTTCTGTTTTTTCTTTCAGGGTTGCAGGGGAGTATCTGAAGATCTGGTATCCGAAAAGCGTGTGTCAGGAAACAGAGACTTTTCGAGGAGTCTAGAACTTCCACTCAAGAGGACTCTGTCACTCCTGCAGGTGAGCACTGAATAGCAGGCAACGGTTATAGGTGGGCATGGTTTTATAGCTAGCATCACTCACGCTTATCAGTTTTGCAATAATTGGAATTCTTGTAAGAATGGTATTATATTAGCGCTAGAGAGCAAATGTGCAGACTAAAAGTGGCTCCCTTTCTACACCCTTTCTACTGTCTTTCTCGTCTTCTTCTCTTTCCTGCATCTCACTCATGCCTGCATATTGGAAAAGGGGATTAAGGCAACCTGCGCTCTCCCTGCTACTCTATACTATGTTATCTTTCGTGGGTCATTGAGTGGTCCCCGGGAAGTCATGACATATATGTTGTCACATTGCTTGGGCCTGAGTTTATTTAGTTGGTGGTTGGGCCTACTACTTTTGACTTTTTACGCAACAAGGTCACATCTTTCTGTGGTCAGGACCTCTGGAGGCTATCAATTCTTTAATTTTGACAGGGAGATGTGCATTAGTATCTGAGGGTCTCCCTTGTCAGCAACAGAATGGCCTTGATGGTTTGTGAGGTGTGTGGAGTGCACAAGGAACACTCTGCCTTTTCAGCAGTGCGGGCTTGCTTTTACTTCGCTGGGCAGCTTCTCTCTTCTAACGTGCGTTGACATTGGTGTGTCTCCCTTGTCAGCAGTAGCGACTCTTGAGTGCTCCTCGCAGTGTGTGACCCACATTTTGGACACCCTACAGGCTCTGAACTAGAGTGCTGAATGGAAGGTAGGAACCTGCTACTTTTACTTTTGCAGTGCAGGGCCTGCTTTACTTTTTAGCCCACTCCAGATAAGGATGTCCAGCAACATATCTTGTAGAAAGGACATGATTTGCCAATAACAGGCCAGCCTGGTATCTGGAAAACACAAGAATCAATATCATGGCTGTTTTGGTGGCAATATCTGATAAAGGATATTGATTGTCATGTCTAACACTTCATAGTATGTACTCAAGCCAAAATTAGTGGGACGTCTACAGTCACTTCCCACTCCCCAACAAAATGTTGGTCCCAGATGCCAATACATTTTATTTCAGATCAGCCCTCATCAGAAGGAAAGATGGTACTTTTAGTTGAAGTAGACTACTTTATGAAAAGTGTTCATTTCATTCCACTTAACAGGCTGCCCAATGCCCCTTCCTTAGCCATTACCTTTCAAAAAAGAGGTAGTCAGGTTAAGTGGGTTATCTACTGTTCTTGTCACTGATTGAGGATTTTAGTTTATTGGAAAGTTTTGGAAGGCTTTATTATAACACCTAGGAATAATACAGTACATGTCTACAAGTAACCATCCCCAAACTAATGGACAGACAGAAAGGCTGAATCAGACCTCAAAATATATTTCTAATGAATCATGCAGAACAATGGGCACAAAGGGTAGCAATAGCTGAGTTCTTAATAACTTTATTTCGATACTCTCCTTTTTAGGTCGAGCCTGATTCAGCACGCATGCGCTGCTCCTCGAGACTGCTGTTGTGGAGTATGGAAGAGAAGCCCGCCCACTCTCCGACCCATGTTTGTCATTGGCTTGTGTCAGTGTCCTTCCTAAATGCTGGCTTCTGATTCATAAATAGGCTTGTTAGTCCCTCCTTACTACCACCTTGTCTTCATCTGTAGCCTCCCATGCCGGCTGGCCCCTTTACTTCTGCTGTTACACGGTATGTGTTCTTAAGTGTGTAAGCACTATTTTCTTTATTGAGTTTCTGTTGCTGCAGGCACGACGTGCTTTAGTTACATTCATCGCGCCATGCCTGCTTTCTCTTTTGAAGCAGCCGGGACAATTGCAACCTCTTCTTTGAAATGTAATACCAATTGCATTGCAAATATTTTTTTCAGCTCTCCGGACGATGGGGGCACGCACGCCATGATCCGGGTTAATGTAATTTATCACTAACCAACATTTTTCATTACCTCAACTGGTACGTTTAAACATCAGACCATGTCTACTTATGCACGTAACTAAAAATATATATTTTTTCAATTAATTTCTTACAAAAGCGTTGTTGTTGTTTTATTAGACACTTCAAAGGGCGTCCCTCTCAGCCATTTTTTTTTTCCCGCCTAGATAATAGAGTCGAGCTTGTCATTGGTTCCCTGTCACGCAATCCTTGCACTTGTTGAGTTGGCATGAGTGTTTTAGCGCTTGCCATAGAATGCTGGCTTAGCCACGCCTATCGCGCATGGCCATTAACCCTGGGCGGAGTTCGCGGAGTTGCACTACGCCGAACACTGCGAAGTGCAAAAAAAACCCCGCCGCACTACGCAGAGCTCCGCGAGCGGCGGAGTATAATAGAAAAATGCCGTTCGCGGTGATTGCACAGTGCCGGATGCTTGTTCGCACTGTGCAATCATTGCGAATGGCACCATGCACAGTGCAAGCTTTCCTTTTCTACCGCTCGAGTAGATTTTCACTCGAGCGGCAGCTTTCTCAACGCGAATGGGCAGTTTCTCAACGCGAGCAGTCGCGAGCATACGCGACCACTCGCAATGAGAAACCTGACCCCCCCCCCGCGTTGAGAAATCTCGCTGGGATGTTGATTTTCCACGCTCGCGCTCGCCAACTTGATGTTGACGATCGCGAACGAGGAAAAATCTCGCCGGGAGGTTGATTTTCCTCGCTCGCGGTCGCCAACTTGACGTTGATGAAAGCGAGCAAGGGAAAAAACTCAGCTCCACAACGCGAAGCGGAGTTTTTGGGAACTCCGCAATCTCCGCGTAATGTGGAGTGCAGAAAACTCCGCAAACTCCTCAAGTGGAGCGGAGTTCACCGCCCAGGGTTAATGGCCATACTAGGTTGAAAAAAATTTGCTGCGGCTGCACGATGTTTGTGACTTATGCTTACTGTGTGGTCCGCCAATAAAACCGCCATCTTGAAACTGCCAATCTTCTCAATTTAGAAACACACTAATGCAGGAAAAGTGGATAAATGTAACTAATTTTGGAATAGGATTTAGACAATCATATTAAACATGTCTTATGTGTATCAATCTGTGTTTTGTGATTTATAACGCATATTTTTGCAAACAATATGCCCGTCACTAAAACAGAAAAAAGGGAGAAAAAATAAATATTTATGAAAAAATATAGACGTATTTTTTCAAATTATGCGTTGGCAGCAGGCATCAAAACAGCCATACAGTGGAGGAAGAAGGTAGGCTTCTTATTGGCTAGACGTCAAACGTCAGAATTACATTGGTGGGAATGCACTTAGCAGGCGGAGCTCTTAAGTTGACGGGCTGGGAGGGAGGTCTGTACGGTGGTTTCCTTCAGCTTTCTTGGTGCTGCGATGTTGCAGGAACTTGCTCTGGGAGCAGCAATTGATCTACCGGTACAATGGGGTGTTTGGGGCCTCTCGGCGCTGCTCAAAACAGAGAAATTCTATGACCTGACAGGTGAGGATATGGTGCTTGTGTAAGGAGAGGGCATGATTTGTAAAATGGGCGGAGTTCTAGGGTTTGTATAACTATTGTGTTTGAAGTGGAATATAGGTAACTTGTTTATAACACTTGTTGCCGCACTTTTCGCCCTTTCAATTGCTGCGAATAATTAATGTTGCAATTACCCAATGTATTTTTTATATCAGCTTCTGAAAGGTGGAAGCCTATTGGCCTTGCTATCAGTCTGACCCATGACCATCAAGAAGTTGTATTGGAGTTAATCTTGAACTGTTGAGGACCCCGCCCCACCTCCGTCCACCCCAGTGCTGAAGCTAAAAAAAGCTTTGCTGTCATGCTCCAAAAACCCCATTGTCAGTTTACCAAGAACTCACAGTGGCTTTAAATTCCTCCATTGCTTTCAATTGGTTGGTGTTATAGTTACTCATTTAGTTGCCCCTTTTTCAATGGCTTGTGTTTGTTTCTTCTCTGGACAAAGTCCTCTTTACTTGTTTCCGTCCACGGCTCTCTTTTAGTGAGCTACTTTTTTTGTATTTGCTTGAGTAATCCATGATGGTGCATGTTTTACAGCAGTCTTCCTTGAACACTTTTCTTTTCCCTCGAGTTTTGTGTTACTCACTCTTGCTCCTATGCTTTTGCACCCCCTGCTCTGTTGTGCTCTATCGCTGGTGTTCCGTAGTGAATTTGCTCTCACTCGGAGGTTGAAGTGTGTGGGGATCTCTGGGGCACAATGCACCTGTACGCTTTTAATTTAACAAATACAGTTCCCACTACATTTTGTTAAAAAACTAAAACCGACCTGGAATGGTTAATTCCGGCAGTTGGGATGTCTTAGCTGATGTGGAAAGGAGGGAGAGTTCGGTTGTGTGAAGCAGAGGAACAGACAGTTAATAAACAAGTCTTGCCAGGGTAGTTTGCTTCCTGAAAGAAATGTAAATGTGTAAAATGGGTTAATCTGCAAATGTAAAGGCTTCTTGGGAGACTGTATTGGCTTTAGTTGATGGTGCCCCTGGAACCTCTGTGATGACAAAGATGTATTTAGGTCGAGCTTGCCTTTCCTGTCACCTCTTTGCCCATTTATTTTGTTGTTAAAGCTACAGCACTTTGTTGCAGACAGCGGCATCTCGGACACTTATAATTTGTAGCTTGTAACATTCAAGTTGCAGACTACCGGTTATCCAATCCAGGTGCTATGATGCTGCTTGGCTAAAAGTGTTAAAATATTGTATTTTAGTAGCTAAATGCAGCAGCAATTCAATTCACATTTTAAAAATAAGCACGTTGTTCGTAAAATGTTATATGTGTTGAATGGCTAAACACTTATAAGCAGTGGAAAATTTGTAAAAGTAAGTGCCAGGGCTCTCATCAGGAGGGAGCTTCGACCAGCCCTTTTCTCCACAGAACCAACAAACCCTACAAGTGGGGAGAGGACGTTGCATAATGGCCTGAGCTGCCAACTTCGGAGCTGGTGAACCAGGTTCGAGTCTCGGCTTCGGCTCAACATCCTGTGATTTTGGGCGAATCACTTAATCGACCTCTGCCTACCAAAAATGAATGTCTCCTTAACTGGTGCTCAAGTGTCGGTGTTGATGATTAAGTGCCGGTGCTCAGCATCGGAAACCACCGGCTCAAACTAAGCACTGCTGGTAAGGTCCTAAAGGCAAGACCGATTGCATTTCGAATGCTTGTTTTGTTCAAAGTGTATCATCCTCATATTTGGTCTCCAGAGGTTTTCACCTTCTCTGTTCCCTCAGTAAAGTAACTTTTAAAAGATCTAAGTATTGTACAAAGATTTACATTATAGCATATCAGACTAGCTATAATCAGATTTAAGAACTTTGCTGACAGACCTTGTACTCCTTTTTCCAGTTATGCAATTGGGGAAAAGATGTGGTTATCCACTGACTAGCTCACCATTCCCCGGGCACATTTGAAGTTTGTGCCTAAATTTGGTAGTACTTTCCCAATTCTTGAATTTCTTGGTACAGCATCAGTGAAGCGTGCTCTTCCTAGCCATTGGAGGATTGACCCAATTTTTCATACTTTATCTGGTGGCTTGGAAGTGGTATGGGATGTCAAATAATTAATGGGAACCAGATTCTATTGATATGCCTCTAGATTGATCTCAGAATTCTTTAGGAGGTGCCAATCTAAAACAAAGATCCTTAGGTAGCAGATTATTTGGCAGAGGTCGGGGATTCTGCCAGGTCAAGGGATAAAGTAAGGCACAGGAAGAGGCATACATGAAAGAAAAGGCCCCTACCACAATGGAAACTACATCATTTGACATGCAAAACGATATTTCTCAGGGTCACAGTTGCTGTCCCAGCCACTCGAGGACTGGCACACATAAATACGCTTTCAGGTCAATAGTGGTAGTTAGAGTATTGAGGCCTGACTCGCCCTGAGCTCACTTGTCTGGCAACAGCAGTTGTTGTGATCCCCCCCATTGCTCACATTAGTTCGCACCCGGCTTGACTCGTTCACTCACTTTTTTTCATTTCACCCTGTTTGATTCCCTTGGTTCCCTTGTTCTCTCTCCTGTGCCTTCTTATCCTATCTCTGACCCTTTTGTTGAGTTTGTATTTCCCAACCAGACTCCTTCTGTCATGGTGCTGCAGTGGCCTTCATCATCGGCTCATATGATAGTTTTGTTGTTTACCGGGGGATAGTTAACATCATACTATCTGCTTGCACCGCATAAGTCTCAGTCTGTGGTGTTTGTGTCTCATAATTCTCTTCTATATGGAAACCTTCTAGAAATTTGTATTCTCTCATGAGTAGGTGGAAATGTAACCTTGATAATTCTTTCTTAAGATGCTGTGCTTAGGAATTTAATTAGGATCTTCCAACTACCTAAGGAGTGGATTTCTCTCTCTCTCCATAGCCTTACCTCCATATAACCTTAGCTTGGGTATTTGTTACCATATTTGACCTAATACAAGGGGGTAATTCCATCCTCTACTGGAATAGGGAATGTTTGACTCAGACACCATCACGCTTGCAATACAGATTCCATTACATTTGACACCATTCACTCTTAAAATGGATGGGAAAACATGCAGAAAAATAGGGATAAGGGAGGTACTTGGGCATGTCCTTGATGGGAGTTCAGTAGATGTTGTCTGGGAGAGGGGGTATGCATTGCAACTGTTGCCAACTACTGACCAATCTCCTTGATTTCCTACCAAGCTAAAGTCTTGGAAAAACTCATCAACTAACAAATGGTCGATCACCTCAATGAACCACTTCCTGGCCCCTTCTCAGCCCGGTTGCAGGCCCAATCCCAGCATTGAGATCGCCATCATTGCCACCGCTGATGACATCCACCACATGATGGACAGAGGAGACGTAGCTGCCCTCATCCTGCATCACAGCCTCACAGCCATGTTCAGCACCATCTCCAACCCCATCCTCTCTCAATGCCTCCACGAAACCAGCATAAATGGACTGATGGTTCAGCTCCAATCACCATGGGTTCACCCAGTCTGTCAGGTCTAGCCCTGTGCACATCTGCTGCTACCAACCTGATCTACAAAGTCTTTCACAGATTTTTTCTCATCCTCACATTGTTTAATGTCTACATGGCACCACTAGCCAACATCAACTGAACCCACTGAATATGCATCATCTTATATGCTCACAACACCTAGCTCATCCTCTCCAGCTCTGATGACACACCAAATCTAAGACAAAGTACACCACCTACATGACCAAAGTCGGCAATTGAATGAAGCCCAAGTGTCTGAAACTCAACTCCGACAAGACAGAGGTGGTGCTCTTTGAGAACTACACATTGCTGTGGACCTCTGATGGCCAGTCAAACTAGAATTGACACCCAACCCATCCAACAAAGTCCAACCAAGCCAGGAACTAAGGAATAGTGGTGGACCATCCAGTTCAAAACGGTTGCCTCCTCCTGCTTCTGCACACTCAAGCTTCTCAGAAAAATCTTTAGATGGCTTCCACTCAACACCTGAAGAACCATTACACAGACCCTGATCACTAGCAAGCAGGACTATGGGAACACTTTCTGGGCCTAATCACAATGTCGGTCAGAAAGCCTCCGACGGCTGGTCTGAGGCTTTCCGATCGACATTGTAGGTATAAACTTCGACCGCCATATTATAATGACAGCGGTCTAATTTTAAACCATCCGGGGAATCCAACTCGGTTCCGACAGGCTCAAGGATCATGCCGGCCAGTCGGAAAGGCCTCACAATCCCTTAAGGTAGCGTCTCTGCCGTCTGGATATGATGGCACTTTCTGACAGCAGTTCCATGTTGGCCTTTCTGAGATGGAACTGTTGTCGGAAAGTGTCTTTGGGAGCCCCTAGCAGGGCCCGTCCCCCCTGGCCCTCCGCATGTGGCCCTGGGGTGCACATCCCAGTTTAAAAACTTCCATTTTTCAATGGGACCTTGTGCTGTGGGCGGTTTTGGCCCGCAGCACAAACTCCCATTGAAAAATGGAAGTTTGCGACCGCACCATGTGTGGTTGCATCCCAATTGCGGTGTCGGAACCACCGACCTGAGGTCAGTCGGTTCCCCATCCGCAGCGGCCTCCGACCGACATTGTAATCAGGGTCTCAATGTCAGCATGACCGCACATTTCACCAAGAGATTCTAAAGGGTAGGTGTACATGTTTTAAAAAGTGGAGCTTAAGGAGGAATCCTCTGGTACCACGTGCTGAAATTTCCTAAAAATGGGTTGCAAAGGAAGTAGATAAACTTTCTTGGAACAATTTTAAAGATATGAGGAAATCTAAGCAAGAGTTTTGCCTTTGATTCCAACTTGTGATAGACGAGTAAGCAGAATATGTTGGGATACAGTGTCAATGTCAGCAGAAAGGTCAAGTCGAGTAAGGGCCACATATTACTATAAAGGAGCGCAAAGCCCCATTGGGCTGAGACAAGTATATTGTTTTATTCGAGAAACAAAGAAAGACAAATATAAACATCTTTTCCGAAGATTTTAATCAGTAAAAAGTTACAAATGTTAATGACCAATAATTTCTGAGTATCAAGGCATCAGCTAAAGGTTTTTTAATAGATGCAACACCATAGCTTGTTTCAAGGGAAGGAATTGTCCCTGTCTCTCTGTATCCAAAGAGGGCTTATGAATAGTTGGTAGCACTGAAATGATGTCACCAGTGGCCATTTGAAGAATGTGAGCAGTACATGGATCAGGTTGAGACCTTGATTTAATGTAAAGACCTGATTTCTTGAGATGGTCTCTTTCTAAAAAGAGAAGCTCTATAAAAGTATGTTTAGGATGAGCAGGAAATAGAAGACCTAGGGGCATATTTACGTTCCCTGGCACATCCCTGCATATCAGCAGGGATGCGCCAGGGAAAATGCGTCACGCAAGTTTACCCTTGCGCCACGTCCGATGCGCCGCATTTACAATGCAGCGCATCGTGGCGCAAGGATAAACAGATGCGTGACGCATCTGTCGGCGGAAGGGTGGCGCAGTACTGGAGTCGTGTCGCAAGTGCGACGTAAGTCCAGTACTGCTCAGGGGTGCCCTATACCTAACATGCTGCGTCACTCCTTACGCCTGCTTGAAGCAGGCGTAAGGATTTGACGCAGCAGGACGTAAAGTGACTCCGTGAAATCTTGTAGATTTCACTGCGTCACTTTTACGGGGCTTCCTGCGCAGGAACGCCCCCTGCGCCGGCACGCCCACATGAAACCTGACGCAGGTTTCATGTGGCGCAGGACTTTACAACGTGACGCATCTCCCTAGATGCGTCACGTTGTAAATCCCCCGCAGCATGGCGCATGATTTGCGCCGCCGCTGCGTCACAAAAGTGACGCAACGGCGGCGCAAAAGTGGCGTAAGGGGCTTGTAAATCTGCCCCCAAATGTCTCGGTTGGCTTGCCAGCAATAGGGAGTGTACTGCTCTGCCACGGGCTAGAGAAATAGTGCTGGTCTAATTATGAAAAATATATGAGAGATCATTGATTGGACTTTGTGAATGGGGCATGTTAGTTTTGCAACAATATTGATGTACTTATTTAGAAATAATCATGAACATAGTTTTGGTGGAAGATATGTCTGATTCCATTTGGTTCAAAAAGCAGTTTGCTCTGGCCATTGTGACTTGTTTGTATTTTCTTAAGGTTTGTAGAAACATAGGCATTTGCTCAGAAGATAATTTTTGCACCATTCTATTTCTGCTTACTTGAAAATTAGTTTCAGTAAAGCCGGGGGCTAAAATGTTGAATCTTAAACAGGATGTGTGCTTTAAAGTGTCAATCTGATCAAGAGAGTTAGTAAGCCACCCAATGTAATTAATAACTGATTCTTCCCGGGAAAGTAGGGTCAAAAATATTATGAAACAGAATATTGTCATAGTATTAACTATGATTGGTGCTAGAAAACAGGAGAATTCCTCATTTAAATCGGTCACAGGACCAGGTGGGTGATAGACTAAAATAAAGGTAAAAGATAGACATCATGGTTCAAATAGTTTTAATCTAAGTACTTCTGCTTCTCTGATGGGATCAAGATTGAAAGGGTTGTATGACAGAATATCAAGAACAACAGTAATGACTTGCAAGAGTATTGGGCCTCATTATGATGGCGGTCGGACTTTCATCCGACTGCCATCCTTTCGGAAATGAGATTGCCCAACTAGCTGTCGGTCCTGCCATAGGGATTAGGATGTGACCGCCTGCAAGGCGGTCACAATGTGTATGCTTTGTATTGCGGCATGTGCTGCGGGCTGCAAGCACATGCCGCAGTACAAAAAATACAAATTTTTCATATCCCTGCACTATGTGGCAGGCACAATGCGGTGCCTGCCACATGGTGCAGGGATATGTAGGGGGGCACCATAGGTGCACCCCAGAAACCAAGGCTGAGAGCAAGGGGGGAAGGGGAGCCCACTAGGGGCCCCCAAAGTCCCTTTCCTCCTAACTTTTCATGGCGGGTTAACCGCCATGAAACGGCCGGCGGAAAGGGACATTGTAATCCCTACGGCGATGCCTGAGCAGGCACCCCCACTGTTGTAAGGATGCAAGTCCCTCCGACGCACCAACGGGCTCCTTGAGCTCGTCGGATGCGTGGTGGTTGGTCTCTCTGACCGCCAACCTTCCGCCTGCCATTGTAATGGTCCCACCACCATCATAATCAGGCCCATAGTGTCAAAAATATTGCCTTAAATATTGCTTTAAAAAATATTGAGTTTATATACTTTATATGTAAACTACCAAAACCTAGTGTCAAAAATATTGTGAAACAGAATATTGTCAAACAAGGGAAGTATATTGAAAAACTAATAAATATAGCATTGGAAGTAATTTGTTTAATACGTTAAATGGCAAAATAATAATATATTTTTAAAAATCTTTTTTTTTTTTGTTTTTTTAGGTTCTTAATTCTATTAAGTACCAAAAATCTGCAGATTGTGGTATGTCCGTTGTAATGCACGATTGTTCGTTTGATTAAATATTTACACATGGGGGCTACTCACAGATATTTTGTATCACATAAAATTGTACTTCTGTAGTACTTTTAAAAAAAAAAATTTTATTAATATGTTTATTAGATTTATGCATAGCAAACCAGAGACATTGACATATTGCGCATATCGTTAATAACATCTGACAATCAGATATAAGCAGTGCAGTACCCTATTGACATCCAAGAAATACCCCATCAAGCATTTGTAAGGCCCAAAACACTAACAACTCACAACGCAGCATCATCTACCCTGTTTGATCCCAGTGCAAAGCCCAACGTACAGTGTAAGTCGTGCTAAACAGGCTTATTGTCACTGATGAACCGGGTGACCCGGGGATGGAGACCGCTGCACATCATCATCAGCGTCCAAGTCAGTGGTAACCGAGTTCGTCATGCAGTTCTTATACAAAGCCCAGTAGTTCTTCGGTCGGTTACGAGGTGGTAGTATCTCACTATAGTTTTCCGTCTGGGTACAACAGAATGTCATATCTTTTGTCCACTGAGCTATGGTAGGCGTGGGGCCACGGAGCCAGCACACCGCCACACATCTTTTAGCTAAAAGTAACGCCATGTCTATCAGCCGTCGGAATGCCTTGGGAAGAGGCTTGGAATACCCAATTAATGCCAAGGTCGGGTCTGGGACAAGCGCCAACCCCGTGATCCGATTGATTTCTGTAAAGATCAGTCCCCAGAAATGAGCAATTCCCGGGCACGTCCAGGCTAAGTGGAAGAAATCTGCGACTTGTTCATCGCATCTTTCACATTGGGACTCGTCACGCAGCCCATAACGGTGCAAACGTTCCGGGGTGTAATAAACCCTATTTAGAAATTTAAAATGGACCAACCTGTGGCGACCATTCATTGAGACCCATTTCGTACTCATGCAGCAGTTGGACCATTTGTCATCAGTGAGGTCCAGCTGTAGATCACGTTGCCAGGCCAGTCGTGATTTAGTGTACTTACTCCCCCTAGCAGCCATTGTGATGTGATCGATCCTAGAGACCATCCTAGCAGGAGTTTGTGCCTTAATGACTGCTGTTAGGGCCAGCACCTCGGGGGGTTCCGCCATATCTTCACCCAATAATTCCTTGAGAGCATGTCTGAGTCTGTGGAACTGGAAGTGAGCCAGGAGTGTAGGTGTGCCCTCCCGTCCCGTCAGATCGGTCCATGTGCGTGCTACTCCATCTGCGAAGAGATCCCCCACAACCTGGGCATCGAGCGTCTGTAATGCCGCTATAACCCCCCTATCTCTACATGGTGCTAGCCAGTGGCACCACTCAAGGCGGGCAGCTGGGGAATACAGTAGATTACCCACCTGAATAGTCAATAAATAATGCCAGGCATGTGTAACCGAGTTAAGAGACTGCAAGATGCCCATGCATCTATCAGGGGGCGTGAATAGCAAGGCGGGAAGAGGTCTAGGGGCTGCGACTACCGTCTCTATCCGTACATGCGGGATGTCAAACGGGCCATGGATCCAGTGGTATGCCTGGGAGCTTTGTGCGGCTCTGTAATATAGGTCCAAATCAGGTGCACCCAGTCCACCCATCGAGTATGGCAACGTCAATATGTTCCAGGCTACGCGCGGTTGTTTACCCGCCCAAGCAAGGTGTACCATTAGGGATTGGAGACGTTGGAAAACCACGCGGGGCAAGACCATGGGTATATTCGTAAAGAGGAAAAGGAAGCGCGGCAATACAATCATTTTCATAAGGGACACTCTGCCCATCAGCGACAAAGGAAGGCTTACCCAGCAGTTAATGTCCTCTTCCAGTTTAGTAATCGCAACCCCATAATTCTCCTTGAGGACCACCTCAGAGTCTGTGTGCAGTTTGATCCCCAAGTAGCGCACCGCTTCCGTAGGCAACTGTAGGGGATATTCCGGCTCGAAGGCCTTGGTGGCAGGGGTTAGGGGGAACATGATGGATTTGTAATTGTTTTTAAATAATGTATTTGATATATGTGTATATATTCTTTGAAAAATGAAAAATCTATAATTTAACGGTTTTTAAAATATGTTAAAGTAAAAATAATTAACAATCACTTTAAACTCAAAAGTAAGAAACATAGATATAACCAAAACATAGATGCAACCTAATAGAAAATAAATATGAATAGTTTTAATTAATTAGTTTTAATTATTACTGACTACATACTGACTACATAATATATGTGTATATACATTTTAAAAATGTAAAAATCTGAAAATCTAAAAATGTAAAACATTTAAATTTAAAAATAATATTTAAGCAATTTTTAAAATGTATATTAACAGTAACTGAAAAATTGAAATTAACAAACATGTATTAAGGAACCATGTATCACAAATGAATAAAAAATAAAATGAATTAAAAAAGTAACTGTTGGACTTGGCCCTTTTTGCAGGGTCATCCCTGAACTTTTAGCCTTCCTCCTGTATTTTTTCTGACCTGTTGTTGGCTGTTTTATGATTCTGGGCACTTTACCACTGCTGATCAGTGCTAAAGTGCATATGCTCTCTGGTATAAATTGATGTATGGATTAGTGACTCCATGATTGGCTGGATTGGTTTACTTGTCAGACCCTAGTACAGTGCACTGAGTGTGCCCAGGGCTTGTAAATCCAATGCTGCTGGTGGGCTTGCAGCACTGGTTGTGCCACCCACAGAAGCAGTCTGTAAAAGTGTGTCTCAGGTCTGCCATTGCAGAGCCTGTGTGCAGTCTGGTACTGCCATGTTGACTGGGCAAGTACACCCACTTGCCAGTCCCTAAACCTTCCCTTTTCTGCATATTAGTCACCCCTATGGTAGTCCCAAGGGCAGGGTGCATTGTAAGTATAAGGTAGGACATGCCCTGGTGTGTGTGGCATGTCCTAATAGTGAATTACAGCCATTTTCGTTTTTCACTATTGCAAGGCTACCTGCTCCCCATAGGCCAGAATGGGCAGTTTGATTATTACAGTTTATAATCCTAACTGACCCAGGGAACATGGTAGAAAAACGAATTTAGTATGCCTGAACTCAGAATGATAAAATACATCTTTTAGTGAAGTTGGTTTTAACATTCTGTGTTTGTAGGTATTTTCTTGCCTAACTATCCAAGCCTGCCTCTGCTAGGTTGTGTATTCCTTGTCTGGAGTTTGAGTGACAGGGGCTGGGGGATGCCAGGAGACAGGGTGAGTCAGCACAGGGCTGAATAGTGAGATCTGCATGGAGATGGGTGGGAGGAATTGCACCTGGGACCTGAATAGGGCTGTGCCTTCCCTCCACAATGCTGGCTCCACCTCCTGTGGTGCGTCTGATGTCCCTGGCCTACTCTGTGAAAGGAAAGAAGGAGTCTTGTCAACAAAGTGCTCCAGGACTGACCAGAACTGGTTTGGACTAGGCAAAGGCCTCTATGCCTTCAGAGAACAAAGAGAATATGTGTATAAAAGAGGGGACCCAAACCCCAGAAGATCAGATCACTTTGGGAAACAAGAAGAACCTTTGCTGAGGAGAGGAACCAGAGAAACTGAGGAGGAGACTATCCCTAAGCTGAGAGCTGTTTGGGGGATTGGCCTGCAGTGGTTGCCTGACTGCCAAAGAAAGGAGAAAGGAACTTTGTGTGTACTTTCATCAACTTGTAAAAGATCTCCAAGGGCTTGAGAGAAGAGCTTGCCTCCTGCTGAAATCTCAGGGACAACAGACTTCACCAACCAGCTCCCCAAGAGTCTTTCTGGAAAGTGCCTGCTGCTGTGCTGGACTTTCTGAGGGACTGTGTGTCGCAAGGAGCTGGAAGCACGACTCACGAGGAAGAAGCGTCGCCGCCGCAGCCGAAGCGCCTCGCATCGCCGAAGAAGAGGATCGACGTCGCATCAACGGAGAAGAGTGTCGCCGCCGCCGCATCGTTGCCGAAGCGCCTCGCATCGCCGGAGAAGAGGATCGACGTCGCATCAGACGCCGCCGCATCACCAGGAAGCGTGTCGCAGGGCCTGTTGCGGCTCAGAAGAATCGTTGAGTCGCCGCACGGCCGTCGGGCGTGCACGCATTGTGTCGCATCAAGAAGAAGACGCCATCTTTGTTTCATTGCACCGGATCTTCATCGCATCACGGCATTGCTGGTCGCATCGCCACGAAAGCGCTTTAAGAAACCGATGCATCACCTCCCCACGCCGAGAAGAACCGACGCATCCCCTACGCATCAGTAGGGACCCGACGCATCACCGTTCTTGCGTGTAAGGAACCAACGCTTCACCTTCCCTGCAGCACTTTTGTTGTATAGCGGTACGCATCCAAAGGTACATTGAACTCAAAGTGTCGCATTTTACATTTTAAGAGAACTGAGCTAATTCTACCATTTTTGAAGTACAGTATTGTGGATTTTTGTCGTTTGTGGTCTTGTTTTAAATCTATATAAAAGATACTTATTTTTAATATACAACTGGTGTGGTGTCCATCTGTAGTGTTGTCACTTGATTACTGTATGTGTTCACAAATGCTTTACACACTGCCTCTGAGATAAGCCTGTCTGCTCGTGCCAAGCTACCAAGGGGGTGAGCAGGGGTTATTTTAGGAGTGTATCCCCCTTACCCTGACTAGACGCAAGGGTCCCTATTTGGACAAAGGTACCTACCTCTGCCAACTGGAGACCCCCAAATCTAACATTGGTGGTCAGCGGTGAGGATTCTGGACTTGCATTTGTGACTCATGTACAGTGATTGGTGAACACTACTAGTGAGTGCAGACCAAAACGCGACCACATACTTTTGGTAGATTGTTTTTTCTGGGATTTTCTATTTTTGCAAAGAACTGCCAAGTTTAACCACCATGGATAAAGCAGCATCCATAGCATCTGTTGATTATGAGAGGGAAGAGGAGAAACTAGAATGCTACAATGTGAAGCAGCTGAAGCACTTCTGCAGAAAATTTAAAGTTGCAATGACCGGTCTCACCAAGAAGGATGAGTTCCAAAAGGCGCTGAGGGCCTGGGTCAAAGCAAGGAATACCCCTGAGAATGAGGAAGGGGTTGAGAATGCAGATGAGCAGCTGGAGGGGCCATTGGGTCCAGAGGGGAGGAGAGCAACTTCCCCAGTAGGTAGCAGTGTTTCTGCCTAAGGCCTGTCCCCAGAGGAGTTGGCGGACAGGAAGGAATACAGGATGCACGAATTGGAGCTTGCCAAGCTCAAGTTGGGTGGGCAACTGGAGTTAGAGAATAGAAGATTGGCACAGGAGGAAAAGAGAATGCAGTTGGAGCATGAGTTGAGAATGAGGGAGCTTGATTTAGAGCTCGAGAGGCTGGAGGCCATGAGTGTCTTAGCCCAGCAACAAGAAATGTGTGTAGCTCAGAGAGTGAGCTTTGCTGAGTTGGAGGGGGAATCCAGCTCAGATGGTGGCAGCAATATTGAGTTATCTAGTGCTGAGGGAGTAGTACACACACCCAGAGATGTGGCACCTGACTTGAAGGAGGGGGTTAATATACACCAGGGGGTTCTAGGATGTGAGGTAGCTCCAGTGGTGCGCAGTGTCCCTGAGGTGGATTGGGGAACTGGCACAGGGGTTCATAGTCCTAGTGGTGGGAGGGACACTCTACTGACTCTAGATGAGAGGTGCAGGGAGAGGGGTTCCCCCATGGTTGAAGTCCTGGTGTGTGAATGTGGAGACCGCCCAGAAGAGTGTGGGTTGAGTGACAGAGACAGTCAGATACTGTCTTGCCAGTCTCAGGAGAGTGGTGTGGGGTACGTGTGCAAGGCACTGGATGGTGAGGTGAAGGATAGTTTGGTTAACCCTTGTAGGGGGCTGTGCGATCCAATTGTGGGAGAGCATATTGTAAGTCCCTGTTTTCCAGAGCTATGCCAACACCTGGTGGAGTGTGAGTTCTCTGACCCCAGGGAGCTCACAATGAAGGCAGACCTTTTGGTGGATTCCAGAGGGTCTGGAGAGGCATTGGGGAGTGACTCTAAGAGGAGTGGCTCAGGTGCCTTCCAACCCAGAGTGGTGGGAGAGGTTCAGTGTAGCCCAGCTAGGTCCTGTGGTAGTGGGAGGGGTGTAGGGGCTCACGTCCTGTCTCTGCGGAGAAGGAGTGAGTGTGGGGCTGCGTGTCCCAAGGTGCCCAAAACCCAGTCTCAGGGCCTGGATGGTTCTTTAAGGGAACGCCAGGTAGGGAGCCTAGGCTGTCCTGATGGGTCGCCCGTTGAGGAGGATAACCTAGTTTCTGGGGAACTGGGAGTGTCTGTAAGCAGGCCTCCATCAGTTCTGGTGTCTGGCAGTGCCACTCCTAAGTGGAGGGTGCAGAAGTCCAGAGTGAGGTGTGAGAGGGGGAGAGAGTCACCAGTGGAAGAACCAGTGGGTCAGGGGCCAGCCAGAAGGGCTGAGTCACCGGTGAATGACCATGGTGACACCACTTCTGTCCTGGGGGATCTTCACGCGCTGTCAGATGGCCAGGGGTCAGGAGATCTGCGCCAGGCAGACTGTCACACAACACATGAGAGATGTGTTACCCTCTGGGGGGGCATGCGTGCTCCCCAGGAAGTCCTGGTGCGCCAGGCAGATTCTTACACAACTCTAGAGGAGTGTGTTCCCTTGGGGGGTGGTTGGTGTACCCTCCCGGAAGTCCTGGGTTGCCAGGCACAGGTCCAGCCTAAGGGTACAGACCCTGGGTTGGAGGGCCAGGTTCGGGGTGTCCCCCCCTGACCTGGAGGAAGGGGCAGCTGCTAACAGTGCCCCTAGCAGTTTGTCTTCTGGGGGTACCGCTCCTGAAGGGAGGGGGCAGTACCCTGGAAGGGGGTGCAGAGGGAGGGAGTCCTCGCCTCTGACCCCGGTTCAACTGGAGGGTTTAGACCCTAGGTTGGAGGGCCAGGTTCGGGGTGTCACCCCTGACCTGGACGCCCATTTGCAGGATAGAACCCCTGAACTGGTGGGCGAATTGAGCAGGACACCTGCCACAGGTGCCCTGGAAATTCTGGAAGGGGGTACCACTCCAGGTGGAAGGGTACAGAGCCCCAACAAGGAGGAGGAGGACCGGGTGTGGGAAAGCCCACCCCAGTCTCCTGTCCAGCCACCGGGTATAGGCCCGGGGCTGGTGGGTCAGTGCCAGGATGTCATACCTGACCTGACAGGAGGGAGAGTGGACCAGGGGTGCCAAGCACCTGGGGCTACTGCCCCCGCTCTCTGACACCACAGAGGGTTGAGAGGCCTGAGAGGCATAAGGCCTGGGTCTCATCACTGACTACGGTCAGTGGCCACTGTGGCTGGCTGTCTGTCTGTTGGGACACACCTGTGAGCAAATTAAGGTTAGGTGTTGCACAGGTGGTGTCCACAGGTGAGGAGAAGGGTTCCCCATGGATTAGCTTGGTGGGCCCTGAGAGTATGGACAGAGGGATTCCAATAGGTTCAGATTGGCGTAGAACTGGAGTATGCCCCTGCAGTTGCAGGCCAGGTCCAGGTTCTATTGCCCAAAGCAGGGAAGCCCATCAAGGTAGTGATTGGTCTACCCTGCGTTTTGGCTGGAAGGGGGTTGTGTTGGACTTGGCCCTTTTTGCAGGGTCATCCCTGAACTTTTTGCCTTCCTCCTGTATTTTTTCTGACCTGTTGTTGGCTGTTTTATGACTCTGGGCACTTTACCACTGCTGATCAGTGCTAAAGTGCATATGCTCTCTGGTATAAATTGATGTATGGATTAGTGACACCATGATTGGCTGGATTGGTTTACTTGTCAGACCCTAGTACAGTGCACTGAGTGTGCCCAGGGCTTGTAATCCAATGCTGCTGGTGGGCTTGCAGCACTGGTTGTGCCACCCACAGAAGCAGCCTGTAAAAGTGTGTCTCAGGTCTGCCATTGCAGAGCCTGTGTGCAGTCTGGTACTGCCATGTTGACTGGGCAAGTACACCCACTTGCCAGTCCCTAAACCTTCCCTTTTCTGCATATTAGTCACCCCTATGGTAGTCGAAAGGGCAGGGTGCATTGTAAGTATAAGGTAGGACATGCCCTGGTGTGTGTGGCATGTCCTAATAGTGAATTACAGCCATTTTCGTTTTTCACTATTGCAAGGCTACCTGCTCCCCATAGGCCAGAATGGGCAGTTTGATTATTACAGTTTATAATCCTAACTGACCCAGGGAACATGGTAGAAAAACGAATTTAGTATGCCTGAACTCAGAATGATAAAATACATCTTTTAGTGAAGTTGGTTTTAACATTCTGTGTTTGTAGGTATTTTCTTGCCTAACTATCCAAGCCTGCCTCTGCTAGGTTGTGTATTCCTTGTCTGGAGTTTGAGTGACAGGGGCTGGGGGATGCCAGGAGACAGGGTGAGTCAGCACAGGGCTGAATAGAGAGATCTGCATGGAGATGGGTGGGAGGAGTTGCACCTGGGACCTGAATAGGGTGGCCTTCCCTCCACAATGCTGGCTCCACCTCCTGTGGTGCGTCTCATGTCCCTGGCCTACTCTGTGAAAGGAAAGAAGGAGTCTTGTCAACAAAGTGCTCCAGGACTGACCAGAACTGGTTTGGACTAGGCAAAGGCCTCTCTGCCTTCAGAGAACAAAGAGAATATGTGTATAAAAGAGGGGACCCAAACCCCAGAACTTTAGATCAGATCACTTTGGGAAACAAGAAGAAACCTTTGCTGAGGAGAGGAACCAGAGAAACTGAGGAGGAGACTATCCCTAAGCTGAGTGCTGTTTGGGGAATTGGCCTGCAGTGGTTGCCTGACTGCCAAAGAAAGGAGAAAGGAACTTTGTGTGTACTTTCATCAACTTGTAAAAGATCTCCAAGGGCTTGAGAGAAGAGCTTGCCTCCTGCTGAAGTCTCAGGGACAACAGACTTCACCAACCAGCTCCCCAAGAGTCTTTCTGGAAAGTGACTGCTGCTGTGCTGGACTTTCTGAGGGACTGCGTGTCGCAAGGAGCTGGAAGCGCGACTCTCGAGGAAGAAGCGTCGCCGCCGAAGCGCCTCGCATCGGCGAAGAAGAGGAACGATGTCGCATCAGACGCCGCCGCATCAACGGAGAAGAATGTCGCCGCCGCTGCCGCTGTCGCATCATTGCCGAAGCGCCTCGCATCGCCGGAGAAGAGGATCGACGTTGCATCAGACGCCGCCGCATCACCGGGAAGCGTGTCGCAGGGCCTCTCGCAGCTCAGAATAATCGTTGAGTCGCCACACGGCTGTCGCATCGTTGCCGAAGTGCCTCGCATCACCGGAGAAGAGGATCGACGTCGCATCAGACGCCGCCGCATCACCGGGAAGCGTGTCGCAGGGCCTGTCGCGGCTCAGAAGAATCGTTGAGTCGCCGCACGGCCGTCGGGCGTGTACGCATCGTGCCACATCAAGAAGAAGACGCCATCTTTGTTTCATTGCACCGGATCTTCATCGCATCACGGCGTTGCTGGTCGCATCGCACGAAAGCGCAGTAAGAAACCGACGCTTCACCTCCCCATGCCGAGAAGAACCGACACATCCCCTACGCATCAGTAGGGACCCGACGCATCACCGTTCTTGCGTGTAAGGAACCGACACTTCACCTTCCCTGCAACACTTTCGTTGTATAGCGTTACGCATCCAAAGGTACATTGAACTCAAAGTGTCGCACTTTACATCTTAAGAGAACTGAGCTAATTCTACCATTTTTGAAGTACAGTATTGTGGATTTTTGTCGTTTGTGGTCTTGTGTTAAATCTATATAAAAGATACTTATTTTTAATATACAACTGGTGTGGTGTCCATCTGTAGTGTTGTCACTTGATTACTGTATGTGTTCACAAATGCTTTACACACTGCCTCTGAGATAAGCCTGTCTGCTCGTGCCAAGCTACCAAGGGGGTGAGCAGGGGTTATTTTAGGAGTGTATCCCCCTTACCCTGACTAGACGCAAGGGTCCCTATTTGGACAAAGGTAACTACCTCCGCAACTAGAGACCCCCAAATCTAACAGTAACATTTAAATTAAAATCAAATTTCTTAAAAATTATGAATATTAAAGAAAAATATACAAAGTATTAAAAAACAACACCAATTAAAAGTAAACAACACTAGAAAAAGTGTTGGGCTTCAAAGGAGTCACATTAAATCATCTAAATCCAACAAAAGTAAAAGTAGAGAAGCATTTAACTTTGGAGGGGTTAGATTTACTATACCCACTCCAAAGTATGCAAGGCATGGAAAGTGATGGAATTTTTAGGGGTTACATTTTATAATCTCACTCCTTCCTAAACAAAAGCAGTGAAAGAGATGGACATTGGATGGGTTACATTTACTACTCCCACTTAAGCATAAGCAACATTATGGAAAGTGTTGGACATTAAAGGGGTTACATTTACTATTCTCTCTCTAATCCAAGCAACAGTAGAGTAAGTGTTGAACTTTGGTGAGAGGACTCACCTGTAGAACGCTGCACACAGGGTCACAATCCTCGAGGAGAAGATCCTGCTGTGAAGGGAGGACCTGGAGAAAGGGATCCACATTGGAATCTGCCTGGAAGAAAAAGTGGTGAGTATGCACCCAAAATCCTTCTTCACCACCACCTTGAAGCAGGCGGTCGGACCGCTGTGGTCCGATCATGGAACAGGCAATTGGTAATACGCATAGCGGTGCAGCTCCCCTGTACCGCCCTATGTCATCTGCCTTTCTCCGATCTCCAACCCGGCTGTCGGTGGTCTGCTGGCGGTCTCGGTGGTCCAGCGACGGTCTTCTCAATGCCGATCCACCCAACTCATAATACGGTGGTCAGACCACCGAGCTCACTGCGCTCGGACCACCACCTCTGATACACCGGTCCACTGGACCGCCAAACTCATAATAAGGCCCTTAGGAGCTTGGAATCATCTAGTGAGGCAAAGCTATGGGCTCTATCTGAAGACGGCTCGGAGAGTCCAGATGCCTTCTCTGTGAGGTCCCACTAAATCTGAATTGCTGCTGTGGAGAAGCTCCGAGTAGGCGAAACCTGTTTCTTCAGCCCATCTGCAACCACCTCAGGCTGATCAGCTTGGCAGGTTTGTCCTGGTTCTCTGGAGATCATTAGTTCAAACTTTTTCCAAGCACCAGGTTTTTTTCAGGGATGTTTGGAGGAGTACACTTTGGCACAACCAAGGGTCCCAGGACCTCAGGCACAGCACCTGGGGGATTAAACACACTTCAACAGAGGCCACCAGCCGAGTTCAGATCAGGTCTAGTTGGCACTGGTCAGCTGGGTTCTTCAGGATAAAGGTGTCTTGCAGCTTGTTGTGGCCTCTACCTTAGACAGGCGGACAGCCTACTGACCCTTGGAGTCCGCTTCTCTGTACCGGGTACAAGTGGGGGCAGGTCCAGCGCTTCGAATCTCCTTACAGGTATCAAACGGCTGGTGAAGTCCTTCTGTTCTTTCACAGGTCCAGAGTGTTCTGAAGAGGGTTGCAGGGGACGTTACATTTATGTCTGGCACCAGCTTGTGGGTGGCGGTGACTCCTGGCCCCTCCCTAACCATTAGGGAAAAAGTTTCCAAGGGTAATCCTGCCCATCTTTTCAGCAGTTCCTGTGTGTCCTATTGCAAACAGCCCCTCAGTGCCCCTCTTTGCCTAAATCCAAGATGGAGAAATCCTTCTCCCTTTGTACAGAGCCAGTGTGCCCCTGCCAGAAAAGTGTCAAAGGAAATGACCAACACCTCCTCTGTTTCAAACCAGTTCTGGGGGCAGCCCCTTCCCCACTGAGCCTGGCTGAATGACTCGTAGAACAAAGGAAGGGGACTGTGCAGGTGTCCACTGACATCTGCCTATGACAGGGGAGTCTCATTACAAATAAATTAAGGTCCCTGGCACTACCCCAATGGCCATTCTGCCAGAGGAACAGAAACACCTTCCACACCCAGACTTTTCTCTCTGCTCTGGGAGCCGTTCCACACCTCATTCAGGGCTTCAGCACTCAGAGGGCTGTAGCTGGAGGCTAATGCATTGCAAATAAGCCTCCAGACGTTTTAGGCAGGGAAAACGTAACTTATTTAAAGTACCTTATCCTTAACATGTATTAAACATCCAACTTCACCAGGGAATTGGGCTTTTAATAAATATTACAAAAAATACAAGAATGAAATTTCTATTTCTTGACCAAAGTTATCAATATTGCATTTAGTATTTCATCCTAGTGTTTCTCCATGGAACAGCCAGCTTTGCTACATAGAAAATAGCTTTTCTCAATCCCTTTTGCCTCTCAAAACTGACCCCAAAATGTATGACACTCAAAGCAGATCAGCGATCAAACATGACACGGGCATCATCGAAACTATCCTCCATCATGAATGCGACATTCTTTTCCTGACAGAAACATGGCTAAATCAATGGTCCACACTTATGCTCAACATACTCGTTCCTCCAAACTACACCATCCAACACCATGACCAACAACAACGACAGGGAGGAGGGATCGCAATCATTCATGAGATGTCCCTACTAGTCAAAACTTTCCATGTAGACAGTCTCACATCCTATGAATACATGTTTGCAGAATTATCCAAAGCAACGAGATCACTTGCCAAAGTACACCTCTTTTACCACCCTCCAGGAGATAACCAGCTGTTCATTGAACATATAATGGAAAATTTGCAATACACTCAATGCTACAACCCAATGGCATTTTTCTCAGAGACTTCAACCTTCACTGGAACAACGAGGACGAAACACAGGTATCTACCCTAAAACAATTCCTCGCTGATACCCTTGGGTCATATTCACACTCTTTAAAGCAGTCTAAATAAAAATAAAACAAATAAAAATAGTCACTGTAAGGACATGTATAACAGTATGGGCTTGATTCACAAAGGTAAAGTTAGACCAAAAGTCTAAGTTTATACCAAAAGTCAAACTTTACTACTTTTCAGTATTCACAAAGAAACTTATGAGGAGTATCTTTACGACTGCGGAGGTTCCACACACGGGCAGAGTATCTGCACTTGAGGCGGAAATTCCACACTCAGGACAGAATCTCCACACTCAGGATGGAATAAGTATATTTCAAACACCTGCAGACAATTAATGCCATATGCAACCCATGCACTACAAACTACATAAAAGCAGCACACATCCAAGACTTCACCTGCCTGCTCTGCATCTTGCCTTGTGATCAACATGCTAAATGTGAGGAGGAAGAAGAACTTTACTGAGGTGGAAATCCAGTTGATTGTTACTTTTGTAGTAAGGAACTTTAAATAACAAACTGCATGCTCTTCCTCCATACTTCAGCAGAGTAATACAGAAGGCAGCCCTATGGCAGCAGTTGGCTACTTCAGTCAGTGCATTGGGGGAGGATGTCTGGTCTGACACAGACATCAAAAAGAAGTTACAGGATGAGAGGCGGAGGGTGAAGGAGAAGTTCACCATGATAGAGGTGGCCAGAGCTCTCCCAGGAGGACAAACTGGACCATGTCTCCGTCTCACATCACTTGAGAAGGCCGTCCTCTCCACAACGCACCCCCACCTGCTGCATGGGGTGTCTATGAATGATGACCTTAATGTGGCGGCAGGTAATATGCGATGATTGAAACAATGAATTAATTTGATAAATGTGTACTATAAACCGCAAATGTGCCTATGGAAGTCATTTCAAGTAGTTTTTGCAAATATTCATGATGATTTAGACTCTCATGTGTCTCATTTTGTCTATCGCACTACAAGCCCCAGAATCCTATGTGATGGAAATGTTAACTTCCAATTTCTTATTCAAAAACAGTGGTCCATCACTGCTATTGATTTCATTTTGCACTGGTGCATGGCACATGCGAATGGGCATTAATTTGTAACCCTCACAGTTGTCTTATAAATGCAATTGAGCATATATGTGAAAATGTGCACACAGTCATCATTTGTAGGTATTGACTGGTTACTACTTTTTATTTCCACATACAGCAAGAGTAGATCTACCCACTGGAGTAGAGGTCCCTGCACTTGCAGGGAGGCAACGTCATGGGACGGTTCAACCTATACCACCTGCACAAACAGGCCAAAGAGGGTCCCATTTACTACAATGTGATCAGACAACCCATAGATATTTTACATAGAATGTATTAATAGTCTCACACATGTGAACTGAACTAGGATATGTTGCTCATAGTGTGTGTCAACTAGAATATAAACTAAGTACACTCATTTCATTTTAAGCTTTAAGCCCAGTGACGTTGGCCAGGAAAACAACTACTACAGCAATCTCTGCTCCACGTACGGGTGTGACATATGGTCAGGCACCACATAACTGGGCGGATGGTAAACCCTGGTAAGTACACTTAAATATTAATTTATTGACGGTTCATAGTCTTTCATATTGGATGATATGTTAGCAGTAGGTGGTGTGTGTCTAATATCCCTGTTGTCATTTATCTCTATATGCTCAGATGTGGCTCATAAGAGTATACTGCTTCATAACTTGTTGGCTAGTGAAGGGTGACTCTCCATTTAAATTGAAATAATACAGTATGTACCAAATTGCTCATATTGTCTTATCTAAAGAGGAGTAGCCCCAATTGTGTTGAAAGTGAATACCTACGACATATACATGTAACATAATTCACATCATCCTTTGTATTGAAATATGGGTATGTATGGTACATTACAGCTGCTGTCAGGATTTTCTCAGTGATCCAAAGTACCTCATCCAGGGATTTGGGAGATATTCTGGCTGCAGCAGTCAGACCCACTACCATCTGTCCTTCAATTAAGTGTGCCTTATAGTGTTGTAAACAATTAATTCACAAATAGTGCACAGTAACCAAATCATTGTGAAATGGAAATAGCAGATATTGCCACTTTTTTGAAGTGTCTGATGTTGGTGTGTGATATATTTCCAACTTAATCAGTGATGTATGTGTTAATTTTGCATGTTCACGTATAATTCATGCTGAACATTAATTGAGGAGTCACTTCCTTCTGAAGCTGCTGGATTGAGGACCATGTCTTCTGCCACAAAATCAAGGAGCCAGGATCAGCAGCTGACATCAAAGAGGATCTCAATACCACACAGAGTTGTGGCTGGAGCTGGTGAGTTTGATTTTGCATTGGACATCTGCATTGAACACCTTAATGCAACAGTGTGAACTGTGACAAGTAGCTTTTCACAAACCAGATCACATGTGAAACTTCAGATAAATGCAAAGAAAAATCAATCAATCAATCAATCAGTCATTTGTAAAGCGCACTACATACCCGCGAGGGTCTCAAGGCGCTGGGGGGGCCGCTACTGATCGAACATCCAGGTCTTGAGCATCCTCCTGAAGGTCAGCAGGTCTTGGGTCTGTCGTAGGCTCGGTGGGAGGGTGTTCCATGTCTTGGTGGCGAGGTGGGAGAAGGATCTCCCGCCGGTGGTTGTTCTTCAGATGCGCGGGACGGTGACGAGTGAGAGGTCGGCGGAGCGTAGCTGGCGGTTGGGGATGTAGAAGGAGAGCCGTCTGTTGAGGTAGGCTGGGCCGGTCTTGTGGAGTGCCTTGTGTGCGTGGATGAGGAGCTTGAAGGATATCCTCTTGCTGACGGGGAGCCAGTGCAGGTCCCTCAGGTGGGGGGTGATGTGGCCGTGGCATGGTACATCGAGGATCAGTCGTGCCGAGGCATTTTGGATGCGTTGTAGTCGTTTGATGAGCTTGGTCGGGGCTCCCGCGTAGAGGGCGTTTCCGTAGTCGAGTCTGCTGCTGACGAGGGCCTGGGTGACTGTCTTTCTTGTATCTGTCGGGATCCATCTGTAGATCTTGCGGAGCATGCGGAGGGTGTTGAAGCAGGAGGAGGAGTCGGCGTTGACCTGCTTGGTCATTGAGAGCGTTGAGTCGAGGATGATTCCCAGGTTGCGTGCGTGGTTGGTGGGTGTTGGGGCTGCTCCCAGTGCCGTCGGCCACCAGGAGTCGTGCCAGGCTGAAGGGTTGGAGCCGAGGATGAGGACCTCCGTCTTGTCCGAGTTCAGCTTCAGACGGCTGGTCTTCATCCAGTCGGCGACGGCCTTCATTCCTTCATGGAGGTTGGCTTTGGCGGTGATGAGGTCCTTGGTGAGGGAGAGGATCAGTTGAGTGTCGTCGGCGTAGGAGATTATGTTGAGGTCGTGCTGTCGGGCGACGTGTGCGAGCGGGGCCATGTAAATGTTGAACAGTGTCGGGCTGAGGGAGGATCCCTGGGGTATGCCGCAGATGATCTCAGAGGCTTCGGACCGGAATGGGGGAAGCGGACGCTCTGGGTTCTGCCGGAGAGGAAGGAGGTGGTCCATTCCAGAGCCTTGTCTCGGATCCCTGCGGTGTGGAGGCGTGCGCGTAGTGTGCGGTGGCAGACGGTGTCGAAGGCGGCGGAGAGGTCTAGGAGGATGAGTGCTGCGGTCTCGCCGTTGTCCAGCAGGGTCCTGATGTCGTCGGTGGCGGCGATGAGGGTGGTCTCGGTGCTGTGGTTGCTGCGGAACCCTGACTGGGAAGGGTCCAGGATTCTGTTTTCTTCAAGGTATTGGGTTAGCTGTCTGTTGACGATTTTCTCGATGACCTTGGCTGGGAAGGGGAGCAGAGAGATGGGCCGGAAGTTCTTGAGGTCTCTTGGGTCAGCCTTGGGTTTTTTCAGTAGGGCGTTGATCTCGGCGTGTTTCCAGCTCTCTGGGAAGGTCGCGGTCTCGAGGGAGAGTTTGATGACGTTGCGCAGGTGGGGTGCTTTGGAGCTGCTTGCTTTGTTGTAGATGTGGTGCGGGAAGGGATCTGATGGAGAGCCGGAGTGGATTGTGCTCATGGTCTTGATGGTGTCATCGATGCTCACGCTGGCCCTGGCTAGCAGGGGGTCGTGGTCGATGGTGTGCGGAGGGTCTGTTGTGTTGCTGTCTGTTGGGTCTGTCTGGGTGTTGAAGCTGTCGTGGATGTCTGCTATCTTGCGGTGGAAGAAGGTGGCGAGGGAGTCGCACAGGGCTTGTGATGGCGGGATGTCGTTGATGTTGGAGCTGGGGTTGGAGAGTTCCTTCACGATGTTGAAGAGCTCCTTGCTATTGTGTGCGTTGTTGTCGAGGCGGTCTTTGAACGAGGTTCTCTTGGTGGCCCTGATGAGGTGGTGGTGGTTGCGGATGGCATCCTTGTGTGCTGCGCGGTTGTCCGGAGTTTGTTCGCTGTGCCATTTCTTCTCTCGTTTCCGGCAGGCTTGCTTGGAGGCTAGGAGTTCTGGGGTGAACCAGCTGGCCCTCTTGCTGGTGTCTCTGTGGGGGGGTTTCTTCAGCGGGGCGAGGGTGTTGGCACAGTCTTCGATCCAGCGTCTGAGGCTGTGGGCAGCGTCGTCGGTGTTGGAGGGTTCGGTGGGTGGGCTGAGAGGTTTGCATGTAGTTGGTCTTCGGTGATTTTGCTCCAGCAGCGGCGGGGGATCTGTTGGGTGCGGTGGTGTGTGGTGGGTTTCTGGAAGGTGAAGTGGATGCAGCGGTGGTCGGTCCAGAGGAGTTCGGTGGTGTGGCTGACGGAGACGTGCGGGCTTGAGGAGAAGACGGTGTCGAGCATGTGGCCGGCGGAGTGGGTGGGTGTTGTGACGAGTTGCTTTAGTCTGAGGTTGGCGACGTTATCGATCAGGGTTGTGGAGTTGTTGTCGTTGTTGTTCTCAAGGTGAAAGTTCAGGTCTCCGAGGAGGATGTAGTCGGTGGAGGTCAGGGCGTGCGTGCTGATGAAGTCGGCGATGGAGTCGCTGAACTGGGGGCGGGGTCCGGGGGGTCGGTAGACGAGGGTGCCTCTGAGGGTGGAGTTGGGGTCTGTGTGGATCTGGAAGTGCATGTGTTCGGCGGTGCTGAGCGCGTCGTCGGTGCTAGTCGAGACCCTGATGCTGTTCTTGTGGACGATGGCGATTCCTCCTCCGACTCCGTTGGTGCGGTCTCTGCGGGTGATCTTGTAGCCGTCTGGGATGGCTATGGCGATGTCGGGTGCAGAGGAGTCGTTCAACCAGGTCTCTGTCAGGAAGGCGACGTCCGGGGATGTTGTGTCGAGCAAGTCCCAGAGCTCAACGGCATGTCTGCGCGCGGAGCGGGTGTTCAGTAGTATGTATCGCAGGTGGGTGCGGTCTTTCTTGGCGGGTGGTTCGTCGGTTCTGAGGCTGGTGTAGCTGCAGTTCCGGCAGGGGAAGGGGCCGTGTGTGCGTTTCGGTGCGGCCTTGAAGCAGGTGTTGGTCCGTCCAGGGTTGAGGGTGTGGAGTGTGCTGGCATCGTAGCGGCGGCGGTCGTCGTGGCGGGGGCCAGGGGTTCTGGCGCTGGGCGCGGTCCAGGCGCGGACGGGCTTGCCTTAGGCGCGCCTTCGGCGCGGCCGCACAGCGGCCGGCATATATGGGGAGGTGGGAGGGAGGAGCAGCTGGGAGGCGGGAGGCGGGGCAACGAATGGGCAGTGGGCAGGCAGGGGGGCGGGGCCGCAGGGGACACAGCGGCGGGGGCGGAGAGGGGCGACGGAGGGAACAAAAGGAAAAAAGGGCACAGAAATCAATGAAAAACGAGTGGCACAGAAGGCAAAAAGGGCACAAAAACGAGGGGGAAACGAGTGGCACAGAAGGCAAAGGGCACCTCAGGGTTCCAGCTATCAACACAGCATGTCCCTACAATGAGCATCTTGTTCGCTGATATTCCTGGAGTATGCCATAAATAGGTGCTTTTATCTTTAAAAGGGTTGCCCCCCCCCGACGCTGGGTTTATGAAGTACTTCACTGCAGGTATTTATTGAATGTGCATTACCTAGGATGTGGCACGTACACACCTTATTATCATAACATCCCTAGTGGCAGTGGCAGATTTGTAGTGGACACTTGAGTTCACTTTTTGTGTAAGCATCCCTCAGAACAGTGGTAGAACTGCAATACTGAAGTCTGTGCAATCTAGAAACAATGAGCTGGCTTTCACGTGACTCTCACGAATGTCTGCCAACGTGCTACAACCACCGCGTCCAGCCACTTGTGGATATGCCTCAAAGGCTGCACGTGCTTCAGGCGGTCATATGAGCAAGCGATGATAACAACCACTCACACATGTGAGGCGGTACCCCTCGCAATCTTCCACTTCTTGCAAAGAACAGAAAAGTAAACAAGACATGTTTACGATTTGATGGAACTGCATAGAGTGGCATGCCGCCTCCATAATCGCTAGCGCTGGCGCCACAGAGACTCGCATTGTGTAAGTAAAGAACTGGGCATTTGGCATTTTTGCACACATTAAGAAAGACTATGAACAGTGATTTTAAAACCACAAACTTTTGACTTTTGAATTGCAAAGAACTAATGCTTGTTATTCGAGAACTAACGGCTATTAAAGATTATTCTGATTATATAAGTATTAACCATTATTTCATGAGAATCACAACTTAAAACTCATCCTAATATATGACAAGAGAGTGTTTGATGAAGAGCGGACTTATCAACCACTTATGTTTACAGTTTGTCACACTGTTCAATAAATCTCCCATGAATGTGAATGTTTGAGAGAACAGGGTGCATTGCCAATTCGCAATCCTGTGTTTTTTGGGCAAGATTCCAGTGAATCTTTGTTATAAAGTGTTGGTATTGATTTTTCCTTTTTTTGTCTCAACACTTTACACTTGAGCACCCCTTCAAGCACTTTTTCATGCACCTTATGGAGCACCCGTGTAAAATGTTATTGAATATATGCACTATTGATGAAAAAATTAAATAAACTGAATTGACTTCATATTAATTTGAATAGTGGAATACTTTTTTTCTTTCTCTCTCTCATTAATCAATTTATGTTGATTTAAATACAGGATGTGCTATCGTATTTTGGATATTTTTTTTCTTTTCCAATAGGACAATTTGTTACTTGTAGCACACCTGCATGCAGCGCATCCTAATATAGGGCGCCATCGGCAACCAGAATGAGAGGTGAAGTTCAGGGATCGCTGACAAAATATCGATATATTCAATATCAAAATAATAAATATCGGAAATTAAATATAGATGACAAAGATGCCGACTTCCTATACTTAACTAGTAAAATCACAAATTTTGAGAACACCAGTATATCATTGTTAACAATATTGATTTTTACTTGTATCAAAAACACAAATATCACAAACAAAAATATTGTCATCTTTAAATAAGCATTTAAAATTTCAAAATGATCTATTCGCTCAATATCAACTACAATAATATACTCAAAATAATTAAATTATCATTAATAAATATAGTAAAATGACTTTTTAATAACACAATTATTTGAAATAAAGCTGGAACATTTTATACACATGCTTAAATTAAATATATTACATCACCAAAATATTTACCATTCACCCCAAAAAATTATATAACAATAATAAACCCCAAAAAATATTAACATTAACTACAAACATTCAAACAACCTAAATATTAATATATATATATATATATATATATATATATATATATATATATATATATATATATATATATACATATATATATATCTCATGTATATTCAAAACTATCAACTATCAAACTATATATCATAAAATAAAACCTAAATTAGTATTTGCCATAGAAGGACATTAGGGGTGAAAAAAATTCAAAGGGGAGAGATGGGCCTTCTCAATGGGGGTCACGCTGCAGCCTCCATTGAGTATGTCCTGGGTAGAGGGAGGGGGGGCTGGAGCTTTAATGAGAGAGAAAGCAATTAAAACGAGGGGAAAGCAAAGAGAAGGCACTCAAAAAAAAGGGGGGGGGAACAAGGAGAAAGCAATGACAACAAAAGGAAATCACAGAGAAGGCACTCAAAAAACAGGGGGGAAAGCAAGGAGAAGGCAGTCACAAACAGGGGAAACAACAAAGAGAAAGCAATTATAATGTGGGAAAAGCAAATCGAAGGCACTCAAAAAACAGGGCAAATAGTCAGGGGGAAGCAGTGAAAATGAGGGAAAAGCAAGGAGAAGGCACTCAAAAATTAGAGGAAAAAGCAAGGACAGCAATGAAAATGAGGGAAAAGCAAGAAGAAGGCACTCAAAAAGAGGGGAAAGCAAGGAGAAGAGAGGATGAAGAGCGATACAGCAGAACGGGGAGACCTGGGCCTGGGGACTGCTCAATTGGGTTGCGCTGAGGCCTCCATTAAGTGGGTTCTGAGAGGAGGGTGGGGGGCTGGGAGGTGGTGGGCGGGGCTAGGTGAGATGCAAGAAAAAAGCAGCAGGCAGGAGCAGCAATGTGGGAAGAGAAAAGGACAAAGCAATGAAAAGTGTGGAAAGCCAGGAGAAGGACCTCAAAAAGTGGTGGAAATAAACAATGAGGAAGCATTGAAAAAGAAGGGAAAGCAATAAGAAGTCACTCAAAAAATGGGGAGAAAAGCAAGAAGAAAGCATAGAAAATGAGGGAAAAGCATGGAGAAGGCACTTAAAAAACGGGAAAAACAAGGAGAAAGCAATAAAAATGAGGGGAAAGAAAGAAGAAGGCATTCAAAAATCAGGGCAAAAGCAAGGAGAAAGCAGTGAAAATGAGGGAAAAGCAACAGGGAAAAAACAAGGAGAAGGCAATGAAAACGAGGGAAAAGCAAGGAGAAGACACTCAACAAAACAGGGTTAAAAAGCCAGGAGAAAGCAGTTAAAATGAGGAAAAAGCAAATAGAAGGCACTCAAAAAACAGGGGAAAAGCAAGGAGAAGGCAGTGAAAATGATGGAAAAGCAAAGAGAAGGTACTCAAAAGTGGGGAAAAAGCAAGGAGAAGACAGGAGCAAAAGCAATGCAGCAGCAAGGGGAGAGCTGAGCCTGAGGCTCTGGGGTCAACAGACAATATAAATTAGAAATGTACCAAATATTATTCTATTGCATGCTATGGGAGGGCAATGACAAGAATGATGTTGTAATTGATCGAAGAGAGCACAACCACCCCCTAAATTTGACAGATGTACTGCCTAATGTCGCAGGACATATAACAGGCCAACTACCACCTATACCCACTATACAACGTTTAATTTCATGAACTAGAAAAGCCACCAGCAATACTCCTCCTGTCCCTAGAAGATACCAAGACATTGAAATCCCTAAACATTTAACAATAAGACATAATGAGGAACCTTTCCTTTGATACAACAACCTAAATAATGAGAAACGAGTTCTAATATTCTTTACAGCAGATAACTTTCTAAAAATTAAGCCATTGTCGAACCTTGATGATGGATGGAACCTTCAAAATGATTCCCCAACCATTCACACAGATATACACGATACATGGTGAATACCAAAATACAAATATCCCTTTTATGTATGCCATGCTACCAAATAAACACAGCAGCACTTACTACGACCTTTTAAAACACATTAACATAAAACAAATAACTACTACCCCCCCAAAAAACAATCATAAGCTTTGAGCAAGTCATGATTCAAACCATTTTAACAATGTACCCCCACATAGCCATAGAAGGCTGTTACTGTCATTTCAATCAAATCATATGGGGGCACCTCCAAAAATCTGCATTAAGTGTAGAATATTCAAACAGTCAATTTGCCTTTGACATAAAAAAATTATAAAACCTGCTTATATGTCCCTGTCACAGAGGTAGCTAACAACTACTAATAGAAAGCCCTTTTCACCAATAAATGAAGACAAACTAAGCCCCCTAATTGATTATTTCGAAGACACTTGGGTTGGCAGACTCAATCATTCCCGACACAGATGCCAACCCAAATTCCGAATACCATGGTAGAATATCTATTACAGCACCTTGGCACAGGAAGCCAAAACAAATAAAGCAGTGAAAAGAAGGCATAATGTCTTCCAATCCACACTAGGCAGAACCCAACCTACACTCTATAAATGTATAGAACCATTACAAAAAGAGCAAATCTATCAACAACTACGAAAGGAGCAATCTGTTAGCCAAATTGCCCCTAAACTTAACAAACAAACCAAAAGAATGTACGGCATGCTTTAATTTAAAGTCAAACACTTCATAAATAACAAAGGAGTAGCCGAAGGTATTGTCCAGCTGGTAGCCAGAAGGCATCCTGTCATGCTCTTCAGCTGGGGTCACGTCACGTCCGGTTGCTGACCGCCGCCATGCTGAGGCCGGAGCGATGTCTGGGAGATTCTAGCCAGACCCCATTGGTTACTGCCCACAGATTTCCTCCAACTTGAAGCCGCATAGCTACCTTGAGGGAATCTCCAGACAGAATCAATGTATGCTGTGCATCTACTGTGCCTTGGGGCAGTACTTAGATTAGTGCCCCGTGGCTACAGCTTTCCCGATCCCCCACTGCTGGAATAATCCAGCAAGACGGCATTGCAGCTGAGGAGGAGAAACACAGAGGCTCGTGGGAAGCAAGTGAGCTCACTGAAGTGCGACATGCTTGGCTGCAGTACGGTCGCTCATACTCAGGCAGTGGGTCCATCTGAAGAAGGAGTAAGGAAGATTCAACAATTTGCTGCCTGGTTATTTGGCTTCCTGTTTCAAAATGTACACTGCAAGGTAGGAGGCGGGGGCCTTTCTTAAGAGGGGCATTTTTTAGAACTGGTTTTGGAGTGCCTTAGGCCTCCAGCTAGAGTGCCGAGTAAGGGTGGTAGCGGAGGCGGTCCTCCTAGGTGTCGGTATCGGCTTGTTGCCACTCAGCTTGCCCCCCCTCTCCCCGCCCCTCTTCTTTTGCATCAAATTTTCGTGGGCTTTCAATATTTAAAAAAATATATATAATAAAAAAATTGCCTGCTCTCAACCTGATTTCTTCAATAAAGGAATTTTGAAGGGGTTGATACAGGTGCAATGAAGCATTCAACAGTACGAGATGGGGCCCTAAAAGCCCACACCCCGCAACCTAAAATCCAACAAGGCTTCAAAAGCGTGGGGTGATAAAAAAACCGATCTAACCATTGAGCCCAAATATCATGAAGAAGATATGGGGGAGAGTAAGGAAAGTTTTAACCTGGGCAGTTCACGTAACGAATCATTGGTTTCACCCGAATTAGGAGAAACAAGCTGTTAGCCGAGCCAATATAACGAGCTCTTAAAGCACCAGAAAAGACCTTTGTTGGAGGCAGCAGCTGCTCAAGGCAACACATTGCTCCCCGAAATTGTTGAGAATTCTACCTCAGTACCTGCTATCATACAAAACGACAGTCTGGGGCAAACAAAACCCTCATACCCTTTGTTTGGACTGAAGGTGGCAAAGTTAACAGCACAGGTAGTGCTTAGCTCTCTGGAGCTGGTCCAAGATTCACAACAGATAGCACACTTGCCATTAGCAAGTCCTTTGCCTGGAGAAAATAATTCTCCTCCTATGGAAATGATAGTCCAGGACATTTCAAAAGGTCAGTTAGCTATGCAAAAAGCCAGCCCCAAAATGATCTTACAGTATGAAGGAACATTGCAATCGGTTGGGAACAGATAAAGAGTTTTCAACGGAGGAAGTTGTACATACTTACCACTCACAAGATGCACTGAGGGAAATCTTGTTAGAGATAAGACAATTAAAACAAAAATGCTCAGGAAAAAGCTCATACAGAACTGAAGAGCCAGCCTGAAACGGTCAACGGCAATATCTTGCAGTTAAATCAAAGACTGACCCTTGCTGAGCAGCGAATCTCAGATCTCAAGGATGCCCAAATAAAGTTCATGCACTTTCAAGCTAATTATAATTGAGAGCTAGAGGAAAGTCAGATCTAGCTCGAAGAGATTGAAAATAGGTTGAGAACGTCAGATCTACGCTTTGTGGGCATACCGGAGGGACAAGAAGTTGGACAAGATCCCATCAAATATATTTCATATCTCATTCAAAAGCATGTTAATCCAGGAAAGGATCCCAACAGAGACTGTCACTCGATTATGAGAGCTCACCTTGTTCCGTTTCATCAGCAGACTAACGCAAATTATCCACACACATTTCTTGTAAATTTCGGAGATTATGGTATAAAAGAATCGATTTTAGCTGCTGTCATCAAGTCAAAGTGTTTTCAAACAGCAGATACGTTTCGGGTCAATATCTTTTCTGACATGTCAGCTGCAGCTGCAAGACGTTGATGCGAAGTTAGAACGATGCTGAATCAATTTAAGGATCAAGCACTTCAGTCGGACATAGTCCAATAGACGCTTTCAGATTTTACATTCGGTTCAGCAGGCAAAAGAAATCTTACAGCAGAGAAACTAGGACTGAAATTGTGGAGATCAGTTTTGAATGAGAATGTATTGTTAGCAAATATTGTTAAATATAAGGCAGGTTTTTTTTGCATATCTTGTTTATTGCAGTCAGCACCAAGATGATGACCTAAGTGCCATTCCAAGGTACATAAGGTTCAACACAATAGGGAAGGGAGTGAGACAGGGTGTTCCCTTCCCATCTGGGTTTTTTTTGGGGGTGCACAGGGCTTCTTAAGGGAGGCAACTAGGGTGGTAAGGGGAGCACTTTTTTAGCCTGAAAAATGAGCAGATTTATAGAGGAAAGAAAATCCAAGTAGAGCTCAAGTAGTAGTGGGAGGGTGTTTAAGGGGAGGTCACAATGTGTTCATATGATGTCTTCATCTCTGAAAAGTAGAATTAAGATTATTTGTTGTAACGTCAATGGGCTATCCAATAAGCATAAATATGCCAGTCTGATGGGTTGGTTAGTCTCTTTTACACCTGGCGTCATCTACCTCCAGGAGACCCATTTGAAGAGTAATACTTCGAAGCTGGCAATCCCACAAAAAGTATTCACATGCATTCTTTGCGTCAGCACAGGTGGTGGTAAGGGGAGTTGCTATATTTTTGAGTAATAGTACCAATTGGGAGGTGAGGGAAGTGATTTGTGATCCATATTCTAGATGGCTTTGGGTCAAAGTAATAACGAATGGGAATAATTTAAATATTATAAACTATTATGGCCCAATAAGTGATGGTATATATGCTCCCATAGAGATCTACGCAGTTGCCTGGGGAGCTCTTGGTCCCTTGATGTGGGGGGATTTTAATTTTATACAACATGTAGTCAAAGATACTTCAAACAAAAACAAAAAGCAGCTTAAGCTCAAAAACAAAAAAAGCATTAAAATCTAGCTATCAGTTAATTGACCCCTGGAGAGAAGACCTTCCAGAAGTCAGACGGTACACATGTTTCTTGTGTAGATTTAAAACTAAGTGACAAATAGACTTTCTTTTTATTTCTAAATCTTTAAACAGGGGTCGGACTAATATTTTCACCAATGTTTTTTCAGATCATCTTCGTTCTCCCTAGAAGTTGATATTGGTCTAAAAAATAGGGATAGACCTAGAGAGCAATTGGATAGATCTCTGCTTTCCAATCTCCAGTGGGTGGAGGAAACAAAGCATTTCATTTTGGTTTTTTTTCCGTCAATCGCAATACAGCTTCATTATTTTCAATCTGGGAGGCTTTTAAAATAGCTTTAAAGGGGATGATCATAGCTAATGGATAATGCTATTAGAGTAAGGGAACAAAGTGCCGGGACTAAGAGAGAGCCTGGAATAATTGCTACTGCAAAGCAAAATCTCTGAGGTTGTTTCACTTTTGAAGAAATTTAAAAATCGGATAGCTATCAACAAAAACATATATGAGGAGAATCAGCATATTGGCAAGTTTCTTGCCTGGTCTACCAGACTAAAGAAAGAGAAAGAATATGTCAATTCTTTAGAAAATCTGATTACAGAGAAGATGGTTATAGACCGGGCCAATATTGAAAAACCTTTTCTTCAGCATTATTCTGATATCTATCAGACCCAATATGCTGTACCAGGGAGCCTCATTAAACAGTATTATTATAGTCTTGAAAAATGTGGTTTTCCTTCTCAGTTTATTTCAATGCTTTCAAATCTGTACAGTGGGGCTCATTCAAAGTTGATGGCAAACTCCAAAATGGCAGGCTCAATTACAATCAAAAGACGAACACGTCAAGGGTGCCCCTTTTCCCGGTTTTATTTACTTTTTTCATAGAACCACTGGAAACACAACTTCGCAGCAATAACAATATAAGGCCCTCAATGGAGGGGATGACTAGGCTTAAATTATTTGCCGATGATATGAGTCTATATCTCCATCCCGAGGAGGATAATATTGCATGAGTTGTCCAGACTATTTCTGACTTTACGAAGATTGGAGTGTACGATATTAATCAAAGCAAAACATAATTATTGCTTTTTAATGTGACAGCTGATGACTCCCTTTTTCTTTACAGTCCCGGGCAAAGTTAGGGTCTCCAATTAGATATCTTGGTATAGATGTGACAAATAATTTCTCCAGCCTTTTCCATCAGAACTATGGAAAACTGTTAAGTAAAATCAAGAGTCTGCTCGAAAGATGGGCTTTGCTCTCTTTGACCATAATAGGCTGTATATCAATAATAAAGATGCCGATCTTACCATTAATAATATTTTTATTTCGGATGTTCCAATAAAGGTCCTTAATAGTTTCTTTCAGGAACTAGATTCAGCTTTGAGGAGTTTTATTTGGAACAAAAAACCTGCGAGGGTTAAGCTAGGGGTCTTACAACTCGATAAATCACAAGGGGCCAGATGTACGACGCGCAAAATAGCACATCGCAAGTTGCGAGTTTTTGGCGACTCGCAATTTGCAAGGCGCTATTTTGGATGTACAACAGTGTGTATCACACTGTTTGCGATTCCCAATGGTGTCGCAAATTGAGAGGCTCATAAATATTAATGAGCCTCTCGCAATTTGCGACCCCTTTGGGAATGGCAGGCCCTCCCAGGTATGGTGGCGTGCTGGGCTCAGCAGACCAACATGTCTGGGACTGCTTTTAAATAAAGCAGTTTTTTTTTTAATGCAGCCCGTTTTACTTAAAGGAAAACGGGATGCATTTAAAAAAGAAAAAATGAAACGTTTTCGTTTAATTTTTTAAGGGCAGGCAGTGGTCCCTGGGACCACTGCCTGCCCTTAAAAAATATTTTCCCCTGCATCAGCAAAGGGGAAGGGGTCCCCTGGGGACCCCTTCCCTTTTGTGACCCCATTCCCACCCTCTTGAAGAGGGTGGTAATTTGCGAGTGTTTTGCGACCGCAATTCCGGTCGCAAAACATTTGTACATGGGGTTGCGCTCGCAAAACATTTGTACATGGGGTTGCGCTCGCTATTAGGAAGGGAATGCCCCTTCCTAATAGCGAGTCGCAAAACCTATTTAGCGAGTCGCAAATAAATTGCGACTCGCTAAATAGGCTTGGTACATGGCCCTTGCTGTTTTTGCATGCGCAAATGGGTTGGCAAACCCGTTCGCGCATGCAAAAACGGTCATACATCTGGCCCAAGAAGTCTTAGGGGGATATTCACAAGAACGTGCGCTAAACATCTCCAAAAAATGTTAACGCAACTTTACACATCGCTGTCCATTGCGGGAAAACAACCCCATGTTAATGTGGAATTCACAACACGGCGGTACCATGCGATAGTCTGCCGAAAACGCAGCCAATGTCTGCGATACAACCACCTCGACGGAGATAAAAACACAAACCACAACACCAAAAAACGTGCGATGAGCCTATTCGCGATGAGGAAAGCAGTGATAAGCAGCGCCAGGCCCGCGACACACACACACGGCAGGCGGGAATAAGCACAACAAAAGCAGGAAAAAGGAAGACAAACCAAACAGAAAACAACAGCGAAGCACAATGGAGGCAGCCGGAGCTAGTACACAAGCCCCATTGGCAACAAAACATTGTACATGGCAGTCCATCGTGGACAAGGTGAATGCAGTTGGAGAGCGGAGGAGGACAATGGAAGAAAACCAGAACAGCTGGAATGATGCAAAATGCACAAACAAGCAGAAACACGCCAACAACCAGAAGGCAGCAATGCACACCGAAGGTGGGAATCCAGCGCCACACCAGGAGCTGGATGACATGGAGGAAATGGTGTCCACCACATCAGTCTGGAGATGGTGGCAGGAGTCGGGGACCGGAAACTGCTCAAAATCAACAGACACAACAGCAACAGGGAGAGGAACTACCAGGGACTGGGGGGAACGGGGGAGATGGGTACAATGGCACACATGCACAATTAAGCACAGCACAACTGCAGACAAACCATGCCCAAGAGTAACAACACGAACCAAGAGCACAAGTCACAGAAGTCAGCAATATCACACCACTGAACAAGCACAGAAGTGAAAACCACACTGCCTGAAAGGGAGAAGGGTGAGCCAATTCAGAGCTGAAGGGGCATCTCACACACAATGCAGCATACACACATAGGAAGCAGAGCACCCCAACATCGAACACAATGTGGTACAAACAGCAACATTTGCACAACCGAACACAGGACACAAGTGCACCCGCTTGTGGCCGGTAAATGGCCATACACATCTGGCAAAGCACGAAACAGGAACATGATAATGCACAAGTACAAACCCACAGCCCTGATGGGGTAACAAAGCACGTATGGCAGGGACCCAGATAGGCCGTGACACACACATTGGCATACAAATCAAGACTCATCACAGTTTGAGACAAGTGAAGGTGCGGAAACTTTATCAACAATTGCGTGTCAGTGCGGCCAAGAGAAGTGCCACGTCATGCAGACCAATGCAGCAGCATGTCTGAATGAGGAACGTTGGGAAGCGCCCATGTCCACCTGGGGGAGTCCATCACCCACACAAGTGAGTGCCAACCCGCGTTGGTTGTCTGCGCATGGATCCGGAGTCCAGGCCAATGCAGCCATGTCCACTGTCGTCTTGGGACATGTGACCAGATCCCCAACATGCAACCAGGCGTCAGGACACGTGCAATGGGTCACATTCAGTTGTGGCTGCAGGTACCTTGTCACTCGTCCATGAACGCGAGTGCAGCAGCGTAGGCCAACATTTCCAATGAGAGCTCGTTGTCCACCACATCTAACATGTCGGCGACGTAACCCATCAGCTGTCCCAGACAGATGTGCTGACTCCAACCCCTGGCCCCAATTTGCACTAAAGCCCAATAGGGGAGCGGCTCAATGTGGTCACTGCACACGACGACTCGTGCAATCTCCCAGGTCCAGTTGCCAGCATGCATGCCAAACATCCAGTCATGCCATGAATGGGCATCACGGTGACACTCCTGGACGTGGGCCAACAGGGGGCGCACACACACGTCGAAATCCAGGTCAGCTACCGTTACGTTGGAGAGGCAGACATCCATGGTCCACTCGAATATGCACGAGCGACAATGCAACACAGGCTGAACGCAGGTGATGTTGGCAAGGCGGAAGCTTAGCCGGTAACTGATCCGCAGCACTGCCAATGGCAGTGCCCCCAGTACATGCAGCAGACGTGCACGGTACAGGTCCACGTGACTGGAGTTATGCATGTGTCCGGGATGGTCTGCCATTGCATCAGTGGCTCTGCTTGAAGCGGCACTGTGCTGACCCGCGCCAGTCCTGTGGATGAAATGCCACAGCTCGGAGCAATGAGCAGTGTCTGTGTGCAACGGGATGCAGTCCTGGGGTGGGGTGGGAGTACGTGTGAAGGCCATTTCACGCACGCTAACTACGACCAAGGACTTCTTTGTGTGGGATGTGTACAAGTTGGTCTCAGTCAGGCAGTGCGTAGTGTGGGAGTCGCCAGCAAATGCTATCGTATCTGTCAGGGGGTGTTGGGCACATGCAAGTCCCAGCTCGGAGCTGCAGATGTGCTACCGCCTGATAGTTCAGACAAAGGACCTTACGTCCCTACAGTAACTTCACCATCTGCTTGCATACAGGAGATGTACAGAGGCCTGTCGTGGGTGGGGTGGGATGTCTGCGACCCTGGGAATCATGGATGATATGCCGAGCACGTGGCACATGAGCGGCCACACTGGGTGTCACGTTGCCTCACAGCTGCTCCTCCCTCCCACGAGCCCCCACATTTGTGTGCGCTGCGCGGTTGTATCACGTGCACCCCTATGGCACTCCATTGTCATGCCTGTCTGCGCATGTCCAGCGGCATGCCAACAACACCGTGAAGCTGGCCGTTGAGGCGGTGCGGCCACATGAGTGTAGGCCAATGGTCTGAACAGGGCGGACACAGGTGTACAGTCCATAGCTGGCTGTGATCGCGCTGCGATTGAGGCTAGGCATCTGACTTATGCAGCCGCAGGACTGATACACATAACACTTGGCATGCATGAGCCAAGACCCAAGCGGTCTTGCGCTCCTACATTTCCCCGTACGTGCGGGCCCGCCCTCCGGGTGCATGCTACATTGCAACATCGACTACTGTGGCCCCGGTGGTGACAACACTCCAACACAGAGACACGCTTACCGCACTTCCTGCTCAAGGCCAGACCAGAGCCACGCCCTGAACCCCCTGCTGAATCAGCACACCCCTGCGCTGACCTGACGTACGCAGGACCAGCACACGCCGCTTGTGCATGCAGGGGGGGCGGGCGAAGCTACATGTCCAAGGTCTCAGCCACTGCTGAGGTGACATGGTATCGTCCGCTGAAGACAGCACACAGTGATGTTGCAGGGCTCGGGCCCATCATGCCGACATAATGACCACACGGACACACTTGCTTAGATGGTGTGAATGGCTACGGGCACGTGCGCCCGGCCACTTTTATTAGCAGGCTCACATGTCGAGTGACACCTGTGTTGGATGTGTGTGGGGTGTGTGTACACCAGCCGTCATGGAGTGCCTGGTGCAGTCAGAAAACGACAACAGTGTACATGGTTAAGGACACAACCATTTAACCATAAAGGCCCCATGACTTGAGCTGCACAGAGTTAGTGGCCCCGGATGCACAGCGTCCTGCACGGGCCTACCGCCACGGGCTGCTAATTTGCGGTGCACTGGGGCAGGGTCACGAGAGCAGAGCAGGTTCTCGTAGATGACAAAGGGGGTTGTCACGGAGTGTCTCGGTGGACAGTGGAAGGTGTACCCCCAGGGCATGATGCAGAGGGCAGAACCACGCAGAAACAGTCACTATGGTGGAGATGAATGGAACAGACACATGTCGAACACCAAGTTCGGCCCAGCAAGATGATGATGCAGACAACCCCCAGGCCATGGACTCAGACGCCACCAAAGTCCAACCAGAAAGTGCCCATGACTCATTGCGCACAGAGTTAGTGGCACCAGTGCTGATTGGGGAGGCCTCCTGCGATGAGGTGTGTCCAATGGTGTGGATTCCTCCATATCTTACCCAAGACACAGTTCCACATGTGGGACCTACTGGACCGCAGTGTAGGCCTGAGGCAGCGGTCAGCAGGGGCCATCCACCGAGTGTCGCCGGCATACGTTGGATGGTCCCACCGGCCTGTGTAGTTCAGGTTCAGTGGCACCACGGGATGCGGACTTGCGGTGAACAGGGTTGGTGGCACTAGGTCAGTTGTTGCTAGTGTTCGGTCACCTCCGTGACGAGGATCCGGCTTTCATCCGGACTGAGCCGCATCTTCCTCTTACTCCTCTCCGTGCGTTCTCTGGTATGGACTCTGCCATTCGTGAATCACGACTAAGTGCTGGATGTGGGACCTACTGGACCGGGGTGTATGCCTGGGGCAGCTGTCAGCACGGGCCCACAGACGCGTGTCGTGTGCTTGCGATGCAGACTTTGGCCTCACTGATCGGAGGGAGTTCAGTGATGTGGACACTGCCACGGACTTGAGGTCACTGCCATTCAAGACTCAGGACACAGTTCCACATGTGGGAGCTACTGGGCCGCAGTGTAGGCCTGAGCCCTCATCCACGTGTCGCCGGCTTGCGTTGAACAGGGTTAGTGGCACCACGTGTCGCCGGCTTGCGTTGAACAGGGTTAGTGGCACCACGTGTCGCAGGCTTGCGATGCAGACTTTGCCTTCACTGATCGGAGGGAGTTTAATGATGTGGACACTGCCACGGACTTGGGGTCACTGCCATTCAAGACTCAGGACACAGTTCCACATGTGGGACCTACTGGGCCGCAGTGTAGGCCTGAGCCCTCATCCACGTGTCACCGGCTTGTGTTGAACAGGGTTAGTGGCACCACGTGTCGCCGGCTTGCGTTGAACAGGGTTAGTGGCACCACATGTCGCAAGCTTGCGATGCAGACTTTTGCTTCACTGATCGGAGGGAGTATAGGGATGTGGACGCTGCCACAGAATTAGGGTCACTGCCATTCAAGACTCAGGACAAAGTTCCACATGTGGGACCTACTGGCCCACAGTGTAGGCCTGAGCCCTCATCCACGTGTCGCCGGCTTGCGTTGAACAGGGTTAGTGGCACCACGTGTCGCCGGCTTGCATTGAACAGGGTTAGTGGCACCACATGTCGCCCTCTTGCGTTGAACAGGGTTAGTGGCACCACGTGTCGCCGGCTTGTGTTGAACAGGGTTAGTGGCACCACGTGTCGCCGGCTTGCGATGCAGACTTTGCCTTCACTGATCGGAGGGAGTTTAATGATGTGGAAGCTGCCACCGACTTGGGGTCACTGCCATTCTTAACTCACGACTCAATACAACATGTGCCAACAACTGGGCCAAAGAGTACACCGGTGGAGTATGTCAATGAGAAAGGAGTATTGTGGGCCAGCGTCGTGGAGGCCAGCGATGGTCTGCGGAGGCTGCAAAGGTCGCGGGACTGGGGCTTGGAGCTTGCACCGGCACGTGGTGGGCCCTCTTTGACACACGCCGGTGTCGGCAGGTGAGCGGAGCCTCCTTGGTGCGCTGGGGCAGGCATGTCGGGTCTGGGGACCAGCAGCCTGGGGTGCAGCAGGCGCACAGGGATGCAGGCCCCGCCACGCACGGTGCCGGCCGCATGGCGGGCTGAGAGGCGCCGCCCTGGCAGACACATTGGCCATTCCGAAAGAGAACCACGCCCAGTGCAACGTGGTTTTTATTCACACCCCTACGCAGGCCTGGCGTACGCAGGGCCAACTCAGTCCGCCCGCGCATACAGGGGGGGACGTAATGTGCGACAATTCCGCGTTCTGCCCCACAGCCTGTGGGGACATGGTAGCGTCCACTGGCCACTACACTCCATGCACCAGCAGTTAATGTCCACATGGCCATTTCCGTGGTTTGCACATTGGAGTCTGTCCGGCACCTCCACGTCACAACTGGCATTGGGTAGGTTCTCATTCATTAGTCACTTGCCGCTCTCGCACATGCCTGCTCCAAGCCTCTCCTCACATTCTGCTATTGTGTGGCTGTGGTGCCATGCTGTGGCTGGGTTGTGTGCATGGCAAGCCCAGGTTCCCAATGGAGTCGTGTTGTCATGTATGGTCGGTTGGCATGTTGTGTGGCATGTTGCATGTAGTTCTGCTGCGTGCCAATTGCCAGTGTCGTGAGTTGCATGACTGTTGGGTGGAGGTGTGTGGTGTGTTCATTTGGTACTTACCAATGAGCACTGCATTTCCATAGGTGCCATCCTGGGAGCGCTGGTTGATGATGGACTGTCGGGCGATGTAGGAATCATGCACTCTGACTGGGGAGTTGGCCACAACATTGTTGAGGAGTCCCGGGTGGTCCACTATTGCCTGCACATTCATGGAATGCGTGTGCTTTCTGTTGCGGTAGTTGTGTGCAGTGTCGGCAGGGGGCACGAGGGGTACATGTGTGCAGTCGATTGCCCCCGACACGTGAGGGAATTCAGCTATGGCGTAGGGGCCTTGCTTGGTCTCCAGCTGCTCCTGCGCAGTGTGGGTGAAGTGGAGGTGCTGGGGTACCAGGCTGATGATGGCATCCAGGACAGGTGTGATGGACTTGGATGGGGCGGGCTGTGAGACTCCTCCAACTCTGGAAGTTGTGGGTTGGAAGGTACCAGAGGCCAACATGTGCAGCACAGCCGGCAGCTTTGTCTGTGGAGGGATGTTGGTTGTCTGCTGTGTTGGTACCGTCAGCAGGTGGGCGATGTGGGTCAGGATGCGGGGGATGGTTGTCCTTTTGGGCCTGTAGTGGGCAATGTCCTCCTCTGGCGTTGGGTCTGGGCGGCTGGTGCGTTTAAGATGGGTCCGCTGTCTTTGTGTACGCTGCCTCTATGGTGTTCCGGGGGGCGGGATGGGTCCTGGGGGTGGTGGCGGGCCTGGGGTGGGTGGCGGTGGGTGTTGTGGCCCTCATGGGTCTCCGAGCTGCATGATCATTGTCTCCATGGCATCTGTGGGTCTTCAGATGTGGCTCTTGGCTGGGCTCCCTTTCATGCTGCAGGTAGTCGTCCTGCTTAACACCAGCAAAAGGCAGGTGTTAATTCCCTGCTGCTACCGCGGCTTATCGCCTGTTTTTGGTTCACAGCGCAGATCTGGCAGTTTGTTGTGAAAGTGGTGTTGTGGTGTTTTCGTGAGTTTTTGCACGGGAACGCCTACTCTACATCTCATTAGGGTTAGTTGGTTAGTTGGTGGTGTCACCCGTGGAGATAAATTGTGAGGCAGTTATCGCGGGAATACTGGCGATGTCTGCAGTTTGCACCCGCTTGTGAATGGGGCGTTAAATCTATCTCCACTTTTGATGCGTTAAGGTGGCGATAACTCAGAGATAGGTCCTTGTGAATATGCCCCTTAGTGTGCCCCAATATTCGTATTAATCATCAGACTGCTTTACTGGATGTACTTTTGTGTTATTGAAATGGGGTTAGGGCACTAGATAAGTTTTTTTAGAGAAAATGATTCAGTAATCAGTGATTAGCCTACCAGTGTTTATAAAAACATCCAAGCTCTCAAAAAAAACAAGATACAAGTTTCTTCTGGACATTTATGGGCGGATGAATGCACTGGGAACATTTTTTAAAACACCTTTTGATGGTCTCTTAGTCTGGCTGCAGGAGAGCAATTATTTGGGCCTTTCCCTGGCATATAGGGAAATTAGATTCTGGAATTCATTAGGCTTCAAAACTCTGGGAGATTTCTTTAGACAAGGGAAATCTATTTCATGGCAGAAATTATTAGAACGGGATTGTCCGCTATGTCTGCAATATTTTTAAGCTTTAATATGATCAAGCATTTTTGCAAGCTCAATGTAAAGATGAGAATCAAGGGCCCTAATCAATTAGCAGGGCGCTTGGTAAGAGCAAATTGCTAGGAATAGGAAATTGGTATGGATTCCTGCAGGATCCTTCCATGAAGCCTGACATAGCTGCTTTTTCATCTAGGGTAGCAGAAAAAAAACAATGTAATGTTTCAGTGAGCGACTGGCAACTAATCGCAGAGATAGGTAATAAATCCCTTCAGGCAGCTAATTTTAAACTAGTGTTTTTGTCAAGATGGTTAGCATATTATACACCAGATAATCTCCATTAGCTGTATCCTGCTGTATCTAAAAAGTGTTTCCGCTGCCATCAAGCATGTGAAGGAGGTTGGATCCATATGTTTTTTACTTGCCTGCACTTAACACATTTTTGCCGGCAAGTATTTAAGGCTATCAGCAATGCAATTAACCGCTCGATTATGCCGGAGGCCACCCTAGTTTTATTTGGCGCCTCTAAAGCTAGCCAACTATTAGTAAAGGGTCAACAATATTTTGTATCAATAGCTCTATCTATTGCGTGCTCCACAATTCTCCAGAATTAGAGGCCAGACAAGGTTTCTCAGTTGTAGAAAAGAGGAACAAAATGTTTCATACTATGAATTTTGAAGAGGCTTATGCTAAGCGAGCAGGGGGTTTGAAAAAGTGTAAGGATATTTTGCAATATTGGCCTTGAGCCGGAAAAGTAACAGAAAATGTTTTTTTTGTCTTTCTCAATCCAGTGGAAATATGTCCCATAGGGGGAGTTCTGTAGTTTATTTCAGCAAATAGCCATAGATCATCTAAAACAGTGGCATTGATTAACATAAGGTATATTAAGCCATCAGGAAATAGAACCCCCCAGCTCTTCCCCTTTTTCGCAATTGTACTCTTTAAGCACTCTTGCACTTTCTTCACAGTTGAATAAGCTCATACATAATTGCACTAATGGAAGTACTAATCCACTCTTTTGGTAGAAGGTATTTGTATTAGAAATGGAATGGTATAGGATTGTTTACATCATTGTTTACAGTAGAAAAGCACTGTTGTACTTTGCAATTGCTTCTTTTAACATGTTGCTGATCCGGACTGGCACTTCGGATGGAGATCAGAGGCAATCTAACAATGGTTAAAACTGAGAACTGGCTCTAATTATTCAGATGCACTTATTTGCGTTTTAACAAAAGTTTAACATTATCATTTATAGTTTTAGGTACTTGAGAAGAATTTGGGTTCTAGATCTTTTATTCACATGATTAAGCTTTAATTACCGAGAATCTGTTACGCTCTCTCTCCAAAGTACTTTTGCACTTTTTACCGATAGAATGCATTTTTTTTGCTGAATGTTTCTATAAGGGGTGGTTGGCTATAGAAGTATGTATAGTATTGTTTACAGTTGAACAGCACTTTTGTACTTATTTGGCTTTTAAAGATATGCTCTCGATCAGGGGCTGCACTTTGGATGGCGAGAATAGGCGTGGGAATAGAGGTTCAATCAGCTTGAGATCCAATATCAATGCTTTATTAGGATTTTATTGGTTTTTTATACTAAAACACAAACTTACGCCTATAGTTTTTGATATCTAGAGCAAAGTTGGATTTTAGGTTATTCTAATCAGTTTGCATTATGGATAATTCATAATTGATTTTTGTTAGCGGCCAGGTGCTAGATCGCATTTCCTGTGCAAAAACTGTTTTCTGTCCTCTGATTATACGTGTATTATTGTATCCATGGTTGTTTGTTCTGCTCAATAAAAAAAGAATATAACAAAGGAGTACATTACTTAGAAATGATAGTCAAAAGCATATTATAAAGTAAATAGTAGCCTACCAAAGTCCCAAAACACTATCACAAAATCTAAACCAATATGACAAGTCATTTTTTCATAAATAATAAACATTATATTTTATTACATCAGTCTAAATATTAAATAAAAATCCAATTTGAATGAAGACTAAGAATAATAAAAAGATATATGAATTATTTCAAAAACAAATGTGACCATCCCCAACTAAGAAGGTAAAAACAAAAGTCAATCCAGCACATAAATGAATTGCAACACACAAACCACTCAATTCCAAACAACAATGATATAATATTTACACAAACAATATAATATAACATTTCCCACCCAAAAGAAACCAAATAAATAAGACTTACTGTTGCTGCAGATCTTCCTCTGCATCCATGTAGTCAAAAACAGAAAAAATATTGTCCAAAAATCCCCCCAATTAAAAAAAAAAAAATACATCCAATAAGCATCCCTGAAGCAATCCAAAGTATCTAGGAACCACAAATAAACCTGAAAAAGTGGTAACAAAATGTTCAAGGAAGCCCCAAAAAAGCAAATCAAAGTAAAAAGCATTTGTGCGTTATAAAACAAAATTGATTTTCTTTAAAGAAAAAATAAAGAAACTCCCACTGCCCATAGGACAAGTTCGCACATTTGTAGACAAAAACCTGTAAAGTAAATAAGAGAACCTACCAGCAAAACACATAACATTCCCAAAAATACATATACATCACACTTAATCATCAAAATATAAGTCACATAACACAGTTTAATATAACTTAACAATACATCACTAAAACAGTATACGAACACCCAAAACTGAAAACTAGTGAAAAACACCACTATTAATACATCTAAAAATAAAAAAATCTGCAAACAACACCATAACTAAGATCTAGACCGCCCCTCTAAATCCCCCTACCCTCAAAATCTATAAAAATCCTTAAAAAAGGACTTACCTGTTGCAATGAACAGCAGCACTTTACAGTGACCTGGATCTGGGAAAATAGCCTAAAAATAACACAAATATATTAGAAAATATATGGTAGTGGTAGGAAAATGGCAGCTAAATGAAAATTATAAAAGACTATCTCCTCATGGAACTGAATGGGAAATAATGTAAAAATGTTGAATAAATATATGAAAAAATCAAAAGAATTATTAAACATGTAAAACGTCAAAAAATAAACAGGAGCCCTCAGAGGAGGTGGGGCTAGCTTCCTGACTGCGATATAAAGGGCTGACCTGCTACTCGCTGCGTGGGACACAAACTCTGCACCTCAAGGGACTGTAAGCCCCAGGAGCCCTCGGAGGAGATAAGGCCACCTTCCTGAACGTGCTACAAATTGCTGACCTGGTACCCACTGCATGGGACGTGCCCAAGCTGTGCCTGCGTGAAGCTCAGGCCCAGGGCTGGCCCATCTTTCACCGTCATTGACAGGAAGAGTCAGGGCAGGGCCACCCCCCTTCACGCAATTAAGGTAGGACTTCCTGTACAAGTTTGTTGAAACTACAGCAAAGTTGTATCTAGTCTTTCCCCACATGGGCCATGGGAAAAAGAAAAGCAACTTCATCCAAAGGTGGAAAAGAGCCCTCAAACACACTCGCACTCTCCATTACTAACTATTTGTCCACCCCCATGGAGGCAATTGATTCCGAGATCGGTTTGGTTGATGAAACAAATGAAGCTGCTAGGCTCCTTTCTGCTCATCCCCCATACAGCATTTTGGGAAGTCCTGGCTCCCTTACTAATCCTAGGAAGTTACCTCTCGGTGTTGCCAAGGTGATCTGTGGCCTACTCAATAATCCTAACCTAGGCAGAGCCGCTGACCATGGAAATGGCCAACCTAGTAATTTGTATGTGGCTTTGAATACTTCTCTGGAAACTATTGAGGTCATTGCTGGTCCCTTCTTCTAACTCTAACCAAGTTCACTCCCCAAAAGAATTTAGAAAAACAATCAGGCCCTGTCAAGACAGAAAATCCTGCCTGAAATCTCAATCAACCCACATCCTGCGTACAAGCTGGGTTGCTTCTCTATTTTCAATGTTCAGTTGGCAGAGAGCTCAAAATCTTTTTGCGGACCGCCTAAATTTCATTGTTAAGAAGCATTGTGATCGGTTTTGTTGTGCTTTTTAAACTGCAGTCTAAATTGAACGTATTTCGTTGTGAAATGTTGTTGCAATTTGAGCAAGAGGTGGAGAGAATTTTGGCCTCGACTCGGCATCCTCAGTTTCGGCCGCCTTTAGCTGAGGCCTATATGCCTACTTTGATCATTTTAACTCCAAGGCCTGCTGGCTCTCATGCTAAAGTACAATTTTATCACAGGGGTTAACAGTTTTACGGCTCCGCTAGTTGTCCTCTCAAGAGACCAACATGAGTACTGTGGAACCCTCTAATCCTAGATTTGACCCGCCCCATAATCACCATCAGCCTCTTTTGCCTGAAGTCAGATATTCATACCCACCGAAAGCTCATTTGTTTCACTTACCCTTTCCCCCAGAGTGTAGCCCTTTTGTCATCATCCTAGTCCAAGATCCTACCTTGCACCCAAACAAGAGGGAGTCCTGGTTGGGCCTGAAACATAAAACAATCCATTGAATCAAGACAAATTCAGGCTGGTCAGGCGACATCTTCAGCAAGATCCCGACAGTGAGGAGAGTGTCATGGGTGGGCCATGTACCAAAACGCTCAACAGGAGACTGTGTTGTCATTAATTTTAGAAGGGCTCCCCTGGTGGAAAAATTACTTGCCACCTTGAATCACTTGGTTGAATCTTAAGGAAGAATTTGAGCTTTACCTTTTAGGATTCTTTTATAAGCCCTCCCATTGAACGCACCAGGTGGCCAGAGGGTGCACCCAGGTTAGGGTACCCAGCTTGGTTTCAAGCAGGGCCCCCACCCTCCCTTTAAGCAACCGATTCTCTCTGCTGGGTAAGGATATTGACTGAGATGCCATTATGACAAAGACCCTAGTTCTCACCCCCCCCCTCGATGTCTAAGTCCCTATCCACTATGCCGCCCTTTTTGATCTCGGATGATCATTTCAATCCCGTGGGTGGGGCTCCTCAAAAAGTAAATTCTAAAGCAAGGATTCCCATGCAACTCATGGCTTCTAATACGCTATCCTGGAACATTACAGGAATTCATTCCAAACTGACTATGTTCACAGTGACTTTATGTGGATGGCTTTCAATCATTCTGTACCCCAGCAATTTCATCTTCTTCCAGGAGTGCAAGGGCGGTTTGGCAACCAAGTATTGATGCTGTCCAAGCAGGCACAGTTGACTTGTTGATCATTCATTTTTATCAGTAGTGGGAATGTTGGATGGCCATGTTGCAAAACTGATTTGTAATAAGCATGGATGCTGCAAGCTGTGGCGTGGGAATTCAATTGTACTCTATGTTTGTTTTGTGGGTCTCCAGTTTGCGGCCTAGAAGATCTTAACGGCCAAGAGTTGACCTATTTTAAGCACACAAAATATGAGGATGACATGAATAAGATGATTTTTGATAATGATCTTTTTATCAGTGAGTGTGGCATGGCCTTTTTAAAGGCTTATCCAACTTTCATAGGGGTAGTACACAGAGTATTATCGATTTCATTCTGATCTTGAAGGAATATAGGGGCTTATTACAATACCAGTTGGATCGACCATCTGACCGGGGTGACGGCAGTTCGATTCCGACTGTCGAGTCCGCGGTTTCTCCCCCGTCGTATTATGATGTATGCAAGCTGAAACTCTGACTGCAGCGGTCAGAGCTGACTTTTCATGATTCACGGCAGTCAGAAAGGATGCCGATAGGGATTCTGACAACACCATGGCTGTGGTTCCACTGCCGAGCAGATTACGATAGATCAGATACCTTGGAGGTTCCATGTCGGTCCTTTCACCTCATCGCAAGGCTGCCGTGGTACCGCTAAGCACCACAACACTACCCATTGTATGCGTACAACAAACAACACAGCTGATATCAATATTCAAAGAGGACACACCTATTCAAACTATAAAACACACCCCATCCTAGACTATGATCCTTTGCCACCACCTTTCAGCATAGCAGCACTGAACGTGTCTTTTGTTTCACAGCAGCCAGCCCTTCCACACATTCACACTTCACACACCATCATCGCACCATTCACTGCACATAACATTTTGAAGTATTTTCCTGTAAACCCCTTTAATTCCTCTCTCACTCTCACTCACTGCAAATCACACAATGTCACGCAAAAAACAATCAGGTGCTGGTGAAAGAAATCATTAGAGTAGAGCCACGGATTTTCGGAGCCCAAGTCCAACAAACTCCTGTCATTCTGAAGAATCAGATGTGGGATAGGATAGTCAACAAATTGAATGCTGAGGACACAAGGAAGAGGTGGCATAACCTGAAGGCCAGGGCCAAGCCTCCCAGACCACCATTACAACTCACAGATTGGAGGAGAAGGTGCACGCCATCCTGTATTCGGAGGGCTAGATAGGAATACCTGGGGGAATGGACTCTGGTAATTAACATCTCATCTACTGTAATAACATATTAATGTTCTCTTAGCACACACCAAAGTTGTTGCCACAGTGTTGTACATCTATTGGTTCAGTGGCCAAAGTATCTGAAATGTGTGATTAATAGTGACCATCAGTAGACCTGCACATAAGATCAAAGTTTCAATAGCAATTACATTTTCACATGTGGAAATGTTGGCTGTAAGTGCAGTACCATGAATTTGTTGTGTAGTTCTCACTAATCCATAGGATCTGCGCATTTGTTGAACAACATAAACGTTGGGTGAGGCGCCTAGACTGATTCCAAGCACCCCCGCAGGCTATGTTGGCCTAGAGACCAGCTAGCTCACAGTGCCTCCATAAGCCCCCCTAACCCTAGCAGGGAGTAAACGGTTTCTGGCAACCACGGAACATGACAAACCTGACCCCTCAGGGATCTTGGTAACAGATCAGAACCTCTCGCTCAGTCACTCGTGCTCTTTTGTTCTCGGAGAAATATACAGAGAATACACACTGAGACATTTTCAATATTTTATTGAACCAACATTATTCTTGTATAAAATACATGTGCTGTGATAATCAGTAGACAGAAGCAGATGAAAATGATTACAAGCACCAAAAGTAAATAGTAGATACAGTTCTACCATGGTGCTAAAGCAGTGTATATACGCAGGTATTTAAAGCAAGGCAGTAATCAGGTGTACTCCAACTATGTGAACCCTGCTTTGTGTGTAGCTAGAGTGTGTGTAGGTGTGAAGCCAAGAATACCCCCAAGGGACGATCCAACTCTAATACCTGGCGGAGAGAATGTAGGACCCGTCTTGGTCACATACTGGACCCCCTCACGGAGATGTCAGACCGCTGCATGGTGAAGTATCAGCATGCAGGGACCCTCGGTGTCAGCTGAAGTGCCTCCTCTGCTAATCCTATGAGATGCTGATTATTTATAATAAAAAGCATCCTTGCAATGTACGCATAGATTAGCAATGTTATGGATATGTAGATAGCCCTGTCACCCATGGATGAAGATAGAACGACATGTGTACATTCGTGCGTAAAGGCCTTGTCCTTGGTGTTCGAGGCATCATGATAATGTTATGAGAAACCAGATGTATAAACAGAAGTAGTTTCAGAGAAACTAATCCAACATTGTCACACAAGCAAATATGTGCAAAAGGTCACAGCAGTAAATGCTATTGTGCAAAAGAAGACAATGGAAGAAATGAGCAGCTTCGCTATATGGGCCTAACCCGGGCACATAACAAAATCATCATCCCAGGAACTGGAATATGTGCTAATATCCAATAGCATGGCCCATCACAAATGCATTTAGCTAACAGGTATGCAGTATAAACAAGTTTGTCAAGTGACGGGAATTGGTAAATTGAAAGGACTACAGCCACCATCAGGCCCTGTACCTAGACCTCTGAAGAAGGGGCACCTGTGTTGTTTCTCTATACTCACTTGTCAGCCATGTCACTATTGAGGTTGACCTCATATCAAGGGAGCCATTGGCAAAGTGGGGTGGGAGGAGTGTTTGAAATGACTACAACTACCATCAGGCCCTCTACTTCTAACTGTGAAGAAGAGGCACCTGTGTTGTTTCTCTATACTCACTTGTCAGCTATGTCACTATAAAGGTTAACATCATATCAAGGGAGCCATTGGTCAAGTGGAGAGGGAGGAGGGTCTGAAATGACTACAACTACCATCAGGCCCTCTACTTTTAACTCTAAACAAGAGGCACATGTGTTGTTTCTCCATACTCACTTGTCAGCCATGTCACTATTGAGGTTAACCTTATGACAAGGGAGCCATTGGTCCAGTGGGAGGTGGGAGGGGAGTGCTTGGCGTGACTACAGCTAACATCAGGACCCTACTTCTAACTCTGAACATGACGTCCCAGTGCTGAATCTCCATACTCACTTGTCAGTCATGTCACTATTGAGGTTAACGTCCTATCAAGGGAGCCATTGGTCAAGTGGGACGGGGAGTGTTTGAAATGACTACATCTACTATCAGGCCCTCTACTTCTAACTCTGAACAAGAGGCACTTGTTTTGTTTCTCCATACTCACTTGTCAGCCATGTCAGTATTGAGGTTAACCTCATATCAAGGGAGCCATTGGTCAAGTGGGGGGAGTGGGGAGGAGTGTTTGAAATTACTACAGTTAACATCATGCCCTCTACTTCTAACTCTGAACAGGGGGCCCAGTGCTGTTTTTCCATACTCACATTTCAGCCATGTCCCTGTTGAGGTTACTTTCATATCAAAGGAGCCATTGGTCAAGTGGTGGGGAGAATGAATGTAAGTGGGGGAGGGAGCAGTGTTTGAAATGACTACAACTACTATCAAGCACTCTACGTCTTACTCTGAACAAGAGGCCCCAGTGCTGTTTCTCCATACTCACTTCTCAGCTATGTCACTATTGAGGTTCAGCTCACAGAGAGTTAACCATTGGTCAAGTGGAGGGTAGTAGAGTATGACTACAGCTACCATGAGGCCCTGTTGCTGCAACACTTAACGAGATAAACAAATGCTTTTACCCAATACTCAGTTGTCAGCCATGTCACTACAGAGGGTCAGGTCATATAGACTGAGCACTGTACACACAATGCTCTACTCAGACTCATGTCTTCCTACTTAGCCTGAACTTCCCCTGGTCTCCAGAATAGCAAATAATGAGTCCATCAGTGGCACCATGCCAAGTGTCTACATGAAATATCACTAACACATGTAGGTAACCCCTCTAGTTCAATTTGCCTGGTGATACATTGACACTGCACAGCACACATGAATAGCAATGACAAAACTAATACCAAATTGTGTGTATTCCTCTACTGGACACAAATCGGACATGGAATGTACTAATCCTCGTGTAACTTAATTTGGTTTTTCCATCCCTCATTGCAAAATGAACCATATCAGCACAGCTAATGAGCAGACCCATAGCAATTTGTGTAATTGAGGTATAATAATGTAAAATAAAAACTGAGTCAAACATAACGGGATAGTTGCCAGTGTTTACCTCAACACCTTTTTCTCTCCCAGGCATGAACTCACTGTGACCCAAATGATGTGGATGTACATACCACACTTAAAAAAATTATAATGTAATCTCTGTCCCAACAGGTCGATCTGGTACAATATCCAGCCAGAGTGAGGACACTCCCCAGGCTCAGACTCAATCCTCCAGTGATGTAGACTCTCCTGGAAACATGGGCGTGGAGGAGGAACCTGGCCCATCTGGTCAGCCTGGGCAGACGGACCGATTGAGTCCAACTGGGTCAACAGCTACATCTCCCACCACAGCATCAACATCACAGCTGACCCTTACCCCGACAACCAGACAATCGAGCACGGGCCACAACATCACCTGCCCACCCATTCCAAATCTGGAGGTGAGGAGCCACAACATACTCACTGAGGATAGAGGAGCCAGTGGGAGGGGACAGGCAGGACCAATGGTACATGACCCTGGAGGCAGGGGTGGAGGGAGGGCAACTGTGGGCCCATAATGTGAGGCTTTCGGTGCCAAGGACCTCCCAGTCCAACCTCGCCCGAGTCACCGGCCCATATGATGGTTACCAGAAAGCAAAAGGCCAGGTACTTCAGGAACTAAAGGACATTAAGCAACTGCAGAGGTCCTTAGACCACAGAATAGAGAGACATAACGACCAAATGGACCAGGTCATTGGGGTGCTGAGGGGCATTAATACCACCTTCTGTAGGGATATTACACAAACACATACCTCGCCCTGTGGCACAACTACATCTGTCCCTTCTACATCTGCGGCAGCCACAGGGAGGGATTCCCTGGCAGAGAGAGACTCCTCAGACACCCTGGACCCTGCAGTTGTGGATCTCCCCACCCAAAGTAGGGTGGGACATCCAAGGAAACATCCAGGAGGGTCGGATGGCAATACACCCACCACCGCCAGTAAGAAAGTGTGCACCTGACGTCTTCCTTTGTGTACAATCCATTCACTTTGTTGACTATTTCGGTACACTTTCCCACTTCTGATGGGAGGAGTGTGTTGGACTTTGTACTCCAAGCAATGTGGCTCTTATATCAATGGATACATCCTCCAACACTGACAACTGCACTCCACTGTGTTCATTTTATGTCTCATTTTGTTCCATTTCTTGTACTCACCATGTGCCTGCAATGAATTCACTTCTCACAATAACACTAGCTCATGTTGTATCATTAACATCTAGCAAGTTATGTTTTGTGTAAGCTACTTAGGTAAGCATGTACATATGTATTGTCAACAATGTGCTACACACTCGCTCAGCCATGCCACCCCAAGACAGACATACACGTGTACAGTTTCAGGGCAACTTTATTCCATTGTCCCAAACATTAGGCTGTCATAATGACTACAAATTTGCAAAACAAGATATCTCACAAAGTATCTGTGGCAGTGACCACACTGCCATGTGCATACTTAAAAACATAGTAGGAGGTGACACATCTGACAATGCCAAATAGAATAGGCAACAAACAATTGGTTCATGCGATCAGCTGGAGCCACATCCACTACCTCACAAAAGGTATCCCACATCACTATTAAAAAAACAACTAAACATGGCATTACAACAGTTTCTGTGCACATGTTATTTCCAATCTAGTCTTGCTGCATCTGGTGGAATTTACAAACATATGTCAGTGGTGAGCTACAAGCACTGTGGCATACATTGATGAGGCACATCAATTGCTACATCCAGTTCACACACATGAAGGACTTATCCATTTTGAAGGAAGAATAGCATGTTTTGGCCCCACAATCACATTGTGTTGGAGCACATGATGGCACAAATATTGCAAGAGGACCACCACACGGCAGGGAACAAGTCCAATGGAGTTGTAGCAACTTCCATCCGTTCGCTGTGCAAGCAGGCTTCGTACCAGATTTATACACCCAAAGTCTGTGACAGACATTCCCAGGAACAATCCATGGCCACATCATACTTAGACACAGCATCATATACCTGCTGATGTCACAACTCTGAAATGCCCAAATGAGGATGATATGGTGAAGGTACCCAAAACATTTTTTTTTTTAAATCAACATATAAAAATAATTCTGTCAACTTCTACTGTACACAGTACATAGGTGATGTCACTTACGCAAAGCAACATCAACAATGTGTCAAGACTTCATTCTACAAATAGCTGTGCACAGAGTTTAACACACCTGTTTAGACATAACATGAATCCATGCACACACTAATCACAGCTATACAACAGCAATCACTGTAACAGACAAAGTAAAGACATCTCACAGCATACTTACACTCATGAGAAGAAGTTGTTAATGAGCTGTCAACGCATGTCAGCTCTTTCCTCTTCACCACTGTCATCATCATTTGACATTTTAGGATCCTCATCCGGTGGCTCCCTCTGGTCTTCATCCTCTGCGATGAGAAGGATGTTCCGTCACAGTGCGAGGTTGTGGAACATGCAGCAAGCTACGGTGATCTGACTCACATTTCTGGGTGAGGAGAGGAGGGCTTCATCTGGTTTTGTCCAGACAGCAAAATCTGGCCTTCAAGAGCCCAAAAGCCTGCTCCACTGGCCGCATTGTTCTTCCATGAGCCTCATTAGAATGGACTTCCCCTTGCGTTGTTGTATTCCTCAATAATGTCAACAACCATGGATGGTTGGGATACCCTGAGTCTCCTAGATGGAAGATAGGCAGAAGTGCAATAAATAGTTATACATTTGCAGAAAATTTGAACTGAAGACACATACAAAGGTTGGACACATTATACTCACCAACAAGCGAGACCCTCGCCGGTAGTAGTTGTGAAATCAACTGAGGTATGATGCTGTTTCGCAGTATGTAGGACTCAAGGGCTGTACCTGGGAATCTGGCAGAGACATGTGAGATGCACAAATCTGCTAAACAAACCACTTGCATGTTGATCGAATGGAAGTGCTTCTTGTTCCTATAGACCTGTTCACTGGCTCCAACCACATGTGGGATGCGACCAAATCCTTCGAAGTCACCCTTCACATTGGCCAAATCTTCACCCTTGGGGAACTGAATGTAGCTGTCCACGTGTCTTATGAATGCTGATAAAACATCACGAAGTACTATGCTGATTATAGGTTGTGACATTCCACCAGAGGAAGCCACAGTAAACTGGAAGGAACCTGTGGCCAGGAAATGCAGTACTGCCATCATTTTAACTACAGGTGTGAAAGATGTGGGATAGTTCCTATGCAGACATAAAAGAGGCTCGAACTGCTGACATAAATCTTTGATGATCTGCCTATTGAGCCGAAATTTGTTGATTAAGTCTCTTTCTTCCATGGTTTGAAGGTCTGGAAAAATCCGGTAGACTGGAAGCTGTCTTCTTCTCCCTCTGCCACGGTACCTATGTGTGGAGTGTACAGACATAAGGAGATTGGACACAGTGTCCACGCTAACATGTACCAAGACACACCCAAAAGTCATGTGACCACACATACCAGCATATGTTAGCGGTACCCAGCAATTCACATCATAATTTAATGACATACAACAGCATACATAGCAAATCCATGTATGAGGAAAGTTGAAGGAATGCCTGGAATATAATGACAGTAATATATATTTCCACCAGTGACAACAGACTTAGGAGAGGCCATTCCAGGTGGTAGACGGTCTAAATAGTTAAATGAACTTTCCAGATGTATAAAGGAGTCTGCAGGATGAATATGATCAATTGGCATTACTGGAATTTCCAACTATCAACCCAATTCTCGACTCCACATATGTTTGTAACTGCACTGTGCACATCATACACCCAACTTTTGTATAGTGGACACAGTCATGTTGTGGAGTCTGCATTGCACATACAATAAGAGTCACAGCTGGTGTACACTGCACATTGGTAATCATGTGTTCATGCACAGTCATGAACAACAGTGACATACCTGCCAACTTACAGGGCCTTGGACGTGGCGGGGCCTTGTTCCAAAGAGGCACTCTGCCCCTCATCAAGCCCCTTACCCTGCGCCTCTCCCAGAATAAAAAAAGGGTGATAGAGGCTGTTGACGATGTCCTGGGGTGTTTTCACACCTCTTAATGGACATCTGCTGCTTACAGCCTCCAAAAACGAGCTGAAAAACCACTGTTTCCATATTAACCCAGACATGGTGAAGGCATAACCTTCGCCAATGGTAAATGCTGGATCGCCGCCCGCAGCGATTTCAAATGTCGCAGTAGACGGTTCCAACCATGCTGGACACAGCCATAGGCGGATGGTTGTGATGGTGATGTTTGTGGTTCAAGGGTTGTGTCCGCCTACAGAGGAGACCGGCAATGTGGAGGCCTGCCCTTGCCAATGGAACATGTAGGATCTCTGACTGCCGCCTAGTATGAACCATGCAGTGGGCCGAGTCTCACACAGCAGTCACAGCCATTGGCTTAAGTTAGAAAATGCAACAGCCACGGACCAATGGTTTTGATAGTCAATACAGACGACCGTCTATGCAGCTTACTTATATGTTGCGAGTTAGAAAATAAAGTCACTTGCCTCCAGAAATTGCTGCTTAGTACACCTCCTAATCCGTCAGCTGCTGTTTACCACCTCTGGGAGCTGCCAGGACAGTCTGTGTAGGAAGCAGGGCCCCTGTATCGCCCACTCCAAGACTCACCAAAGGAGCAGGTGAGTACTATTTATACAGTAGTTACTCAGCAACATTTTAGCTATCCATACACATGGCCCAGAATGTGGCACTGAGACCCAGACAGGCATTAGAGTTATGTATGTCAGATAGTGTGGCCAAAAAAAAAAAGACACCTATGCTCTGGTGTATATGGAACTGTACTTTTAGGACTTCACATCATACTAGTGATGTGTATACATTCCTATGCCCTACACCCATTGTATGCACATTTCTATTGTTGCCAATGATGAATGTGCAAATAATTTGATGCAAGATGTGCTGGAATATTTATATGCCTTTATACCCAAATTGTGAATGTGTCATGTGAGTTGCATGCAAGGATTATGTGAGATATGTGTACAGTCTCACCAATCACTAAACACACATGAGGCAACACTAACCTGACATCAGGGATATACCAACACCTCACAGACCACTTCACAGTGACGTCAGATATAGGATTACCACCAGATGTACAGTTAGGTGTGGGAAATGTGGATATATGATGGTCATGTCTGAACAGTACGCTTAGCATGCAGAGAGAAAACACTGACAATGATTTGTGCAGTGTATGGTCCACGACCCAGGCTGTAGCACAGTTATCTTGGTATTGATGAACAGAGTACTCCCCCTGTAGATCTGCTGATCCTCAGATGTAGCCTTATTAAGTTTAACAGGACTATGATTTTGCTTGAACGCTCCTAGTGTAGCAACATTTGTACTGGTGCTGATGTGAGCCCCAGAACCAGGGAGTCCTGTCCATGGACTCATTTTGTGAATGTGTGTCATTGCCTAAGGACAGACACCTTACTCACAAATGTTTGCAGTTGGACTGTCATAAATGATGCTACCATTGTACAGTAACATTTATCATGTGAAACATATAAACAGCAGATAGTTAGTTACATCTTGTGTTCAGTTCTTAAGTGCAACACCTGCTGTGTTATAATGTGCGATCATGCATTATGTACAATGGTATGTTGGTGTTGTCCCATACCCACTGCCACATATGACATACGGTGTGTTCTGTGATGTCAGGATTTCTAAACACAATCACATGCAGACGTAGTATAATGTACAAATTAGTTAATCACGTGTCCACTAATCCTCAGAGTGGGATTTTCAAGTTATACACATGGCAGCCCTTTAATAGTCACCCTAAACTTTGCTAGGACTCATAATCATGGTAGCAGTGATGGCTTGGACAGTGTGGGTCAAGTAATTTGGCCAGACTATTAACGTGTCTCTCCAGGGCTGCACTGCTACTGTAGCCACCAGGATGACACAATAGTGTGCTGTGTTACTTGGTAACACCTTACAGAGCTTAAGTGGTGGGGTCCCAGGCTATATGATGGTAGTGGCCTGGCGTACCCAATATACACAAGGTCAGGTTGGAGGGTATTACTCATTGGACTTTAACATTTTTAGCAGTAATGCTTTTTGAATTGCTCAGCATGTGCACTCCAAACATGTAATGTCTTCAATCTTGTAAGATGGCTATGCTAGCTGTGTACTACCTCTGTGTAACCCTAGCAGATGACTTACCATTTACATGTCCACTAAGTCTCTTCATCCATTGCATCCATACAGGTCAACTCCTATCAGATTATGCTCCTGTAGAAGACCATCGCTCGGAAGGTGCAGACCCGGGGGGGGATCACAGTGTCCACTGGCGAAAAAGGTGGGAGGACCTGTGACGCTGGGCCCGGAAGATCACTGAGGTCCAGCTGGGGCTGTCATCGCAAGACAGAAGGACACACACCAGACCCTGACCCCCCCTTAATGGCCCGCATACTAGCAGAGGCCTACCTAGACCTTGATGGGCAGTTGAAAGCCCAACAGCAGCAAGGAGAGGGTGAGTATAGGCCTGAGTGAAACATTGTGCATGACTGTCTATCTTTTGTTACAGGTAGTAATTTTCACTTCAAGCTTGAAGGTGGCTCATGTCACACACAATTGGAGAATTGTTGCATGTGTAGACATGGTATCAGGTGCATGGTAATGGCCATTGACTATTGGCCATGTTAGCAGGAACTAAGCAGGGAACTGTCAAATGTGAGTTTCCATAGTTGAACAACCACATGGCTGCATAATGTCTCAGATAACATACATTATCTTTTGATGTCATGTGTAACTGTGGTCCCAACCAGGCCACTTGTCTTCCTAGTCTCTGGATTGACACCCCCTCACATCTGTGTGTCAAGTGATGGTGGACCACTTGCTTGTGACATGGCATACATGCACTCTGGATGCAGACACACTGTGCAATACATCTCCTTGGTAAGTGGGAATTACACAGTATAATGAGAGGGTTACACCACTGGTGGCATTTGTTGTGCTGAGTAGATGCTGGCCTGTGTAACTTTATGTGTTGTATTGTCACATGTACAACTGTTCCGTGCATGATCTGAGGGTCTACAATCATTCTATCTGAAACCATCATATGTGCATGTGTTGGGCAGTATGTACATGACAATATATGTCTGTGATGGACATACAGAGTAGGTGTTACTCCAAACAGGGGTGATTAGACATGGGTGGGAGAGTCACACATACCCAACGGCATTGATGGCTGTTAGAAGCCAGGTCAACATGTTGAAGCAAAACATGCATAGGCCAAACTGTGGAGGGTCAATATTTGGCAGGTGGAATGCATCAGGGAGGGATATGCTGACATGTTGGGGTGATATGTGTGTATCAGTAGTCAGTACTAGCATGTAATTTATGTTAGCATGAGATGGAAGGTACAATGAATCCCCATCCGTTGTGCATACATTTAAGGGCTCATTATGGACTGGATATCTTGTAAGCCTCATGTCCTTTCAGTGTCCTCATGGCATTGACATTGGCTATGTGAAAAAAGGTGTGCTCACATGCACCAATGTAGACTGGGGATATTCCTAGGCAGACTCATGTACAGTGGTTCTATGTGCTGAGATCGCACACTACGTTGGTGCCACATTTTCTCCTTTCAACTCTTCTGTACTACATGTGACACCTAGCTAAGCTACTCATGTGCAACTTTCAACTGCGTCATCTGTCAGTGGACAGATGTGTGTCATTTTGGAAGAGTGAACAGTGTGGAATGGGCACATCCTTGTCACATTCTTCCTTGTAGTGACATTTTGCATTAACTTAGCTGTAGCAGGTGCACAGCTGTTCTACATGTTATGGGTTAGGGACACCTGACCATTTGCTGATTGCAGGTCCTTGCGTGGATATGTAGTAATTAGGGCTCCCGGTTTTCTGGTATTTATTTTTTTTGACATTTCCATCTGTATTTATCCACATTTATTTTTTGCTAATTTTATCTGTATTTATCCATATTTATTTTAGGTTTTGTGAAAAAGTTAAGCTAAAATGTGTATATTTCTACATTAATTTAACTATTTAATGTGCACTCGTGCCTGAACGCCTGCCAGGTTTCAATGATTTAAACACACACAGATGATAAAATATGCTGTTTTCAGACTTAACTGCTGTTTAAGGCTTTTTACTTAAATTCCTTTTTTTTACCCCTCTTTGCCTGTTTAATCCTCACAGCTATTGGCCTTGCAGTCATGGTTGACAGCATTTAGAATCACTCAAAAACAACCAATTTCCATTTTTATCCAAATTTAAAAATAAATTCATACAGGAACGTAAATGGTTTTCTGTCTGTATTTATCTGTAAAAGTCAGTAAAAACGGAAAACAGGGAGCCTCTACAGTAATGCATTCAATGTGGAAATTCCCTTTAATGACATCAGGTAACTATGGAATGCTACGAGGGCCAAGGTTGCCAGGGTGATGATGTCTCCTGCTAGGCACATGAGGCTAGATTTTGAACAAGGTCACACATGCAGTTGTAGCAGACTGTGGTTATGACAGAATTATGTGTGACTGTGCACAGATCATGTAGCTTTCATACATGTGCTAATACCAATGTTGGAAACAATGTAGTTATTCCAGTACATGTTGTGATCTGAGCAATTGTGTAATTGGTTGTGTGATGATCTGTTTGGCCAGTATGTTAATGCAATAGCAGTTAACCTATTTGTACTATGTTTTTCAGTTTCAACCCAGGGCAGCAAAGGAGACAGGGCAGAGACCGTTGGGGAAGCAGCTGGACACAGTGGTCCCTGTTCCAACAGTGACACAGAGAGGCCCAGTGGCCCAGAGGATGAGGTGAGTGCCACGGACGAGCAAGTCAACACTACTGGATTGTCATCTTCATCTGAGTTGAGCTCCAGTGAATACTCCCTGGTGGTGGTGGAGTCCCCGGGACCTGCGTCTGCAATCACTGTTCCATTTCCACCCTTCCTGCTGCTCCCCAAACAGCTGTCCATTGCTGCTTCCCTCAGAGGGGAGGAATCTCCTTTGCACCAGGCACCTCACCCCCTGCCTCTGTCTCCCCTGCTGCCCTGACTGTGGAGGCCATTGACATCCTAAGGCAGATCCTTGTGGGTCAGACAGCAGTTCTGAATACACTCCAAATGCAAAGCTATTAGCAAATGCAAATGGTGTTGTACCTGGAGGGCATTCACTCTAACATGTCTTCCCTATTGAGATTGTTTCAGGCTCTAGCTTGCACACTCACAGCAGCCTTCCACCAATTCCAGCTTCCCACACCCCCTTGCCTCTTCCCTATCCACAATCCCTATTCCGGTACCTACCCACAGCACACACAAACATCAACATGCGTCCACCTCAACAAACACACACAGCATACAAACACAAAAACATAAGACAAAAGACAGGCACACACCCACTCATCAGGCAACCGACACCCTCACTACCACATACAGTCAGACACCACACCCACTGCACTACATACCTCAACTGCAGACATTCAGGCAGACCCCACACCAGCAGACACAGCCACTATAGACACCAAACTCACAGACACCACACCAGCAGCCACTGACACATCACAGACATCACATCCCTCTACCTCCAAAACCCCACCCCTTGTCTCACCTCCTCCCCAGTCTGGCCAAAAACTCTACATGATTGCCCTTGACCTCTTCCCTACCCGCACCTGGCCCACCATTCCCAAACCCAAAAAGAGTACTTTGCCACTCTTACCCTACCCTTCCATGCCCATCCCCAAAAAAACAGCCCACCCCCTTCTAAAGCCCAACCTAACCCACAAGGCCATAAAAAAAGAAAGACTACCCATTCTGATACCACCCCACCCCTCCTAAAAACCAAAGAACCTCTTCCTCACCCCACCCCAGCTCTTCTAAGGAGAGAAACGAAAAGTAAAAACAGCCCCCTCCCTATACCCTTCACTACTCTTCATGGCTACAAAATACCAAAAATGTTGAAACCCAGCCCTCCCAAACTCGAGCCCAGCCCTCCCACAGACCCACTCGACCCTCCCAATCCCGAGCCCAGCCTTTCCAAGGACCAACACAGCCCACCCTAGTACCATCATTGAGGAGCCTGGGCTGCCCACTATATGCCCCTTCCTGGGGAGGTATCCCTGGCAGTGTTTTGGAAGGCAAGTTTGGATGACACAGCAGTATGCGGGCCCACAAGACTGATACTTGGACCGGCCATGGTCCTTTGTTTTTGAAAACCCATTTGTTCTATATAATAAAGCACTTACTTGGTTTGAAGTCCTTTATCCAACCATTGCTACTGATGCTAAATGTTGTTCTTGTGTAATTCGGGATGTGTAACAACAGTTGTGTTTGTTTCACCATGAAAGCTGCTCCTTTTTCATTAGGTAAGGATATTATGGCACTAGGGAAAGTTATGGAGTTACAAATGCCAAGGGTCAATGTTCACTGGATGTAATTGTGGGTTGAGTTCCAACTGAAGCAGACATTGCATTGGATGGTCTATGCTATGATAAGTATTGCAGCTTGCTTTGGCCAATGGCCACGTCTTTCAGTGGGCAGTACCCCTCGAGATGTAGGGTGCATATGTGCTTAATATGTACAAAATTGGTATTTATTTCTTCACACATGGGGGGGTGTGGTGTTGTCATACCTTATAGGTACTTTGGATGCACGTGTACCCTTTTTCATGTGTGTTTTTTAAAATAAATTACTTTTACTACATATGTGACAACTGCTATTGCTGCTTTGTTCATTATTATGAACTTTCAATCACACACTAGCCACATGTGCATGACACTTTGTGACAAAGTCCGTCAGTCCCAGATGATATGGGAACATACTTTCTGTGTTGTTGCATACATGGGCCCACAAGATATGTTTGGACCAGGGATAGCATGCCCCTATCCTTAGCCACAGTCTCCTACCTCCAGGGGCGGTGTATCTAGTGTCACAAGCCAATGATTGAGATAACGTGTGGGACACAGTGACCTAGGAGTGTTTTGGGTCGGGTGATGTGGAGTGTGTATATATGTTTAGCTGGGATGTATTACCTGCAAACACTGACACATACACATGCTCTCTGTCTTCTGTGTTATGGTGAACTAGGACAGTGTTGTGATATTTGTGCTTGAAAGTATTTTCCTTGTTCACCAAAACAGGAGCTTGAGTGGGTTACGTTTACTGGGGAGGGGTCTCTTACACGTGCGTGTCTGATGTCCATGAGGGTGTTTCTTACAGGCACATAAGCCACATATCAGTGATTGGCATGTTGTCCCATACATTTGGTATGTCACTACTTCTGGCATTGCACGACATCCAGATTTGTGCTAGGACACATTACATTGTACCTAATATGCCAAAACTGTTGAAGTTGCCAATGGTTTTCAGGTGCAATTCATTTTGCAGCAACAACTGTGGCTTTATTGCATAGGTGTATGTTGTTGCTTCAGTTCAGTCATGAGGAGAGTGTGAATGGTGCCCTACGAGTATCTCCGCTGTTACATCTGGAGCAGTGGTAGGTGATACTGCTGCGTATTCAACTTTCTGTCTCACCCTGAGGGTGTGGGCCTAAATGGAGAGTCGGATGGAACCCTTCTGAGAAACTGCGTTTTCAACCTGCTGATGCTAGGCAGTAGCATGCCCCGGACCACTTCATGACCTGATACACATCTGTCAGTACTCACTCTTTCCACTGCCCCTTCCTGCCCCCGCATGTCCTGCTTCTCACGATATATCTATTAACCCTGACGCTGCGCTGCAACAGCCTCCTGCAAGCAGCACAGCAGGAGTCCAGCTGGACCCTCAGTTTTCCTCCCAGCAGAGGTGAGGAGGGTATTGGGGCAGGGAGGAAGTCCTGTGCTGGTGTTTGGATATTGCAATGTGTGTGTGCATATATTATATATCTAAAACATGTGACACGTAGAGAAGTGGAGGACTAAAATTGCATCTATATATATATATATATCCAGTCAGACGCTGCTTGTCGTATCAATCAAACAGCATGCTGCAGACTCAAAAATGTTTGCAAAGTGTTATTTAATGGTGGCGCAACAACTCTAAGCATTTCAGAGCTGATGCTCCTTGCTCACGAGCAAGTGCTGTTTCATTGATACGACAAGCAACGTCTGACTGGATTTGCAGGGGCCCGCCACCCCACCACGTGAATGCCGTCATAAGAGGCTTGGGTAAGAGCAAACTTTGTTGTTGGTTATATATATATATATATATATATATATATATATATATATATATACATATATATTACCTACTGGCAGTCGCAAGTAGGTAGTTATAGTTAGAACCTAGTTTCCATGGGAAAAGCGTTTTTTGTTTTGCCAATAACTTTGGCGCTATTTGACGAATTTTCACGAAATTTTGAAAACTAATTGTTCATTCAGGTCAGCTCCTGTCTTGAAAGTTTGGGGGTGATTCGTGAAGGGGGGGCCAAGAAAAAAGGGGGGTCCCAAAACGTGTTTTCTCCATGTTAATTTCCATAGGAAACTTTAGACACGGCTACAGCCCGAACTGCTGAACGGAATTACACCAAATTTGGCAAAAAGGTAGCTCTTGGTTCGGAAAGCACGCTTTTCTTTAAATGGTGTAAATTCGTTCAGTAGTTTTTGAGATATTTATAGATTTAGAGATATCGATATTTGAGAATTGTGAGATCTGATTGGCTGAGGCGTTCTGAGCACGAACTTGCCTGGGATTGGCTGCCAACATTTCAAACTAGGAGGCCTTGGGAGCCATTTTGTGACTTGGTTAAGTAGAAGAGGGTAGGGTAGGAACAGTGTGACCTTCCTAGGGTGCTCAGGGGTGTCACAGGGAGTAGAAACGTAAAGAAACATTTTTATATGTTTTTGGCAGGATTCGCGTAGGGCCTGGAAATCACGGCGGGAAAACGAAAAACGGAGCGCGGTGTGGAGTGCTTCATTTAATTAAGCCCCCGGGTGGGCTAGTTCCCGGGAGCAATGTTTAGTTATGATGCGGGGTTTACTTCTGTCATGGGGACTGCCATTTCTTTGGAGCAAATATAATGATATGGGGGGGTTCGCGTCTTCCCTGCCCCTCCGGTCCGAGGAGCAGTACGTTTTGGAGGTATACGTAAAATTTAAGTGTGGAGGGGTGAAGCTTCCCCACACTGTCCCGGGGGGCACTACTTCTTTCGGCATTCATGAATTAAAATGAGGGGGTCTGTTGCGGATTGGGGGCCTCTGGGAGTACGATGTTCGCGGGCTTTAAATTGGATGGAGGCGCATCGTTGAGAAGCTTTGCATGGCGCTGGGTATGGTTATGTCCGAGGGCCGGTTGCAACAATGAGCCGTGGTGCCTACGCCATGGACATTGTAGTTTGCTATGGCAAAACAGGATCTATGCAAAGTTGCGGGTCGTGTATTGGTTTGTGCACAGTTGTGAAGCACCCCTGAATATAAGTTAAGGTATTGTGAAGCTTCCTGCTCGTGCTGTACCTGCGTATATCACAGGGGCGGCAGATCGAGAGACTGAGAATGACACGTCCCTTGAGCCCCCCCAAACCCCCCTCCTTCATCCCGGTCTGTAACGTTTTTTGTCCCGTGGTTTGTAAAAGGAAGGTAACAGTGGTCCGTGTGCGTTGACCGTCACTGGGCTGCTGGGGGTATCTGACGGGGAGACAGAAAGTCATCATCGATTTCTGTGCTATATAAAAAAGCCGCACACAGGAGCATACTATGAAGTAAGTGGCAGAGAGAGGCGTTAGTGTTCTTGGCTTAATGTGTCTTTCCGCCACTTCGGAAATGCGAGGCTGCACTATATTAACAAGGATATGGTGGAGCCTTGCATTTGTCACTGCAATGACGCTAAGTTTCAGAAGTTAGCGCCAATGTTAGCACCCTTGCACCAGAGTGTAAGGGTGTCTGCGAGCAGGGAGGTTTGTTTATGTACAGGAAGGTGTCCCTTCCTGCACATAAACAAACCTAAAATGCTAGTTTGTAATTTACGTGTGTGCTGTTTCATGCAGCACAGATGTAAGTTACAAAACGGCATTTTGAAAAACGTTTATTTATGTACAGGAAGGGACACCTTCCTGTACATAATCAAACCATGGCATTTTGCTTTTTGCATGTGTGGTGCACAAGGCAGTACACATGGAAAAAGCAAACGAGGAGAAATAAAGCATTTCTCCTCGTTTTGATCATTTAAGACCAGGGTTTTTCTGGTCTTAACTTTGGCGTTGCCTCCTATTAACGCTGCCCTTATTAATAGGATGCAGCATCAAAATGAATGGGTGTTGAGGTGGAATGCCCCTCACTATACCCACTGGACGCCCCTTTCACGCTAAACAGAGCGTGAAAGGGGCTTTTTAACAAGGCAGTGTTAAGCTACGTTAAGTGGCTTAACGCTGCCTTGTTAATAAGCGAGCCCTATCGCCACCACAGCGTCAGTGAAAGTGACGTTGTGGTGGCGATAGAAGCTTGTTAATATGCCTCGCAGTTGCAACTTACATATTGCTCCAATTTACATTGCTCGACGATTGGTGTTAACATTTAATTTTGCTAAGGTATGTCTATGCTTGAACATGTATTTTCACACGAGTTATATATTGGAAGATGCGATAGCTATAAAACACAGGTATACATGTAGTTGTATGTTTCTTTTAAGTATGCTGCCACTACGAAAAGGCACAGGAGATGTATGCATTGTAATAGTAATATGGTGAAACTGTCAACTGTAACTTGAAAAGAGTTTCTGGTTTGCATTTGCTTAGGCTCAAGATTGTTAGTAGTTGGTGGGTAGTGAACATGGGGCAGGCAATTGATGTTAAAAACATGGTGGGAAAGGAATTAACTGTCAGTAATGTGTTTGTAACATATGACACAGACATGATACATTTAAAAAAATTATTTTAAAGTACATGGCGTAATGTGCAGTATATGTGCCATAACAAAAAGAAAGTGTATGATAGAATTATAATCAATATAGTAGTAAATCGATATCTGATAAAGGGAGATGTTATCAGAAAAAGAGAATAGAGAAAGGACCATCTTGAGTTACGTTTCTCTCTCAGCTAAAAAGAACTGTTATTATAAAATAGAGCATCTCAGAGGTTTGTCTGCAGACTACATAACTTTTAATATAGATAGTAAAGTCCCCAACTGCCAAGTCACCCGTTTCTTCGACTAGCTCTGTAACAACCAGGCAAATAGAGTGGAAACATCAATAGAGCGTAACCAAGTCTGTAAAGGGAATTCGTAAAGAAAGTCAATGTCTGAAAATCCAAAAAGGAAGGAAAAGCGAAAAGAGAAAAAGAAAAAGAAACAGTGTTCTTGAAGTGTAGAAATAAGAGCTCGTCAAATCCGGTTTCCATGTGCACTTATGGAGATTCATTTAAGCTCAAGAACTCAGAAGCACCGTGATATGCAATCAGTTCCAAAAGGTAATCTGCACCTCTCCAAGCAAAGAGGGTGGCCATCCAATTTAGCAAGTCGAAAGAACAGACATGGTCATCATAATCTTCAGCAAGCAGGAGCATGTCAGGGCAACTTGCATGATATTCGATGATAGACTGCTGCAAGAGGCTCTCCGTATGAGCGCATGTACTCCAACTTCCCCTTATTGCATTATGAAACGCATCCATAAAGCGTGTGTCTCCGGAACAGTCCTGGTCATGAGCCAGCAATGGACGCAGCAACAGTTCATAATCCAGGGGATCGTGTGAAGTAGTAGATAGGCAGACTTGGAGGTCGCATTCATAGTGGCACCGGAGACAATAAAAAACAGGTTGAACACAGGTGAAGTACACGTAGCGGAAATTCAGGCGATATCTGATGCCAAATATCGCCAATGGCAAGCATTTAAAAAGTTGTAGCATTTGTCCACGGTATATCTCCATTTGTCGTGGATGGGGTTGAAGCAGAAGACGGGCAGCCATTTCGTAGTAGCAGCTATAGAACGACTTTTCCGGAAAGAAGGAAGGAGCACCAAGGGACCCGTCAAATGTGCTTGCAAAGTTAGAATGAATGAAATCTGGTATTACTATAAAAATAGTCTGAAAAGAGATAACAAGGCGGGAGTGGGATAGTTTAGAAAAATGTGGTAGGCCTTGAGTTTCAGACTGATTAAATATTTGGTGTATAAATTGTGCAAAATGTAGTGGGAGATTTCCATAGAAGACTAAGTCAATGTCCCTTGCTAATTTAGCCACCTGTTATTTGAAGGTCGCACAAGGTTATATGAGACCCGCTTGTTGTTGAAACAATAGCGTTTTCTGTTAGTGTTCGCTATTAATATATGTTTTCAAAGTAGGAATGGAGGGCAAGACCAAACTATCTTAAAGCGCATGTGGGGGAGGTGAAAAGATAGTGATGGAACATGTTACACGTTGTGAAAGAGTTGCTCTGCACGGGACGCCTGCTTGTAGGTCAGAGCACTTGCGGTTATTTGGAATAAGATAATTGTTTTTCAAAAGCACACTGATCGTGGGATTAACAGCAGCTACTGGAGTTTGTTTAAAAAAACAGTTTAAATTAAGAGCAGAAAGTTAGAATTGCCGTTTAATTTAACTTGTGTATAAACTAAAGAATATTGAACAAAACAAAGTGTGGTTCTCTGTTACTAAAACTTACTTATCTTCATTTTGACAGCAAAATGCAAAAACAAAGAATGCAATTCATGAATAAAAGTAGTTTCAAGGTAGTTAAATGTATAAACTGGGTAATGTTTTATGCAATCATGGAGGCTGTGGTATACAGAGATCAATTAATCAGACATTAGCAACAGAATTATGCAATCCCCCGTTTGTATTTTTGCACTTAATTAATGATTGAGGCAGTACGAAAGCACTGATGGATTCCCTCGGGTACTACCCATGCACTCCCACAATGACCCAGAAATTACTGTCAAAGTCATCATTTTACTTAGGCAGTTTCCGTGCAGTATTGTAAACAGGAAGGTATAATCTTTTTAATGATATAGGGGCGTATGCTCAAGCCCCTATCGCCACAACAACGTCACTTTGAGTGTTGGTGCTGGAAGCGCTTTGGACCAAAACGACAGAGGAGTTGTCCTCAGTGTTCAGTGAAAAGGAATACTGTGACTCTGCTTTTCAGGTGTATCAGGTGCAGCACATGGTTACTTTTATTTATGCCGTGGCTGGCGGCTCAGCTTGTTTGTTTTAGGTTATAAGATACACGGCGTTGGCCACTATGTGTCGACCCATACACTTCACCCTGTGGGACGCGGGGTGGGGGGTAGTTGTACACTGTAGTAAGGACCACCTGCATGTGCGAATAGTAGGAGTATACGGCCCCAATTATGATAACCCTCAGTTTTACCGTGCCTTGCACAATAAGCTCATCGCGTACCCTAGGATGCATACACTGTGGGATGGTGACTTTAATTGCGTGCAAAATCCAGCGCAGGACTGTTTGAGGGGTACACCTCATCCCCCTTCGTCCGCCGCGAGGGCAATTGCGGCCATAGCGGATTAAGACGATCTTGTTGACGTCTGGCTATACCGTGCGCCAGCTGGCAGGGGCTATACACATTACACTTCTACGCACGACATACACACACGCATACATTATTGGCTAGTATCCAAGGGCCTAATCCCCTTTGTATCGCACTGCGAACACCTGCCCCCCACATATTCGGACCACTCCCCTGTTAAATTGCAGCTACACATAGGAGATATGCAGCCCAGAGTTCACACATGGCGCTTCCCACAGTATTCTCTTCTGGACGAGGCATTCAAGGTAGAAATCTCTAGGGAGATCGATCTGTTTTTTGCCACCAACCTGGGTAGTGTGCCCAAGATGGCCACTGTCTGGGAAACTTTTAAAGTTTTCATTAGGGGGGCAGTCATATCAAAGCATGCAGGGGTCCTTCGTTCCATCAGAGGGAGGTTGCAGAGGCTCGAGATGGAGTTAGCGGACCTAGAGCGACGAACAACTGTAGACACCTCTTCAGAAGACCTGGCAAAGATCAGAGCCAAGTTGGTGGAATATAATGAAGAAGCCCATGCGGAGGTGGTGCACCTGGGGAAATATGCCACAGCGCAAGTGTACAGTGAGGGGGAGAGGCTGGGGGCCACCTTAGCAGCTCTAATCCGCCCTGATAGCGGTTCAGGTGAGGTGTTGGAGCTCCGGGATGACAAGGATGTCATATTAACTGAAGCTGTTCAGATAGCGGACAGATTTCGCTCTTACTATACGCAATTACACATGTTGCGCCCCTCCGAGACTGATGAGTCGGACGAGGAATACCTATCCTATATAGCCATGCGGTGGCTCACAAATTCATGCAGAGAACATCATATGGCCCCCCTGCGCACTACTGAGATCGCTGCTGCCCTGAAATCTATGCCCAATATTAAGGCCCTGGTGTCAGATGGGCTTACAGTAGCTTTTTAGAAGGCGTATCAGGACCAATTGCTCCCCCATTTGGTCAACCTGTTCGAGGAGATGGCCACGGATGGTATCATGCCCACCAGTATGAGAGAGGCCACTTTGATAACGCTCCTGAAAAAGGACAAACCTCCACAACAGTGTTCCTCCTACAGGCCACTCTTGTTGTTAAACACAGATACTAAATTGTTTGCCAAAATACTCGCCAACCGGTTCGCTCCCTTGCTCCCCTTGGTGGTGGCCCCTGAGCAGTCGGGCTTTGTACCCACACGTTCGTTAACTAGTAATCTGCGGACACTTTTCGGTACAATTGCTGGCATAGATCCAGAGATGCGTGCTGCGGAGGTCTTTCTCGACGCCGAGAAAGCTTTCGATTCCATAGAGTGGCGCTTTCTGAGGGCAGTGGGAGTGGGAGTGGGCGAGATATTTATTAAATTGATAGACGTGCTGTATGAGCAGCCCACCGCACGAGTTCTCGTCAATGGGCTTCTGTCGGACCCAATAGCTATTACCAGAGGCACAAGACAGGGGTGCCCTCTGTCCCCCTTGTTATACGCTTTGGTCGCGGAACCTCTTGCATGTGCGCTGAGGGAATACCATGGGTTCCGAGACATACCCTTCCCGCAGTACAATTTAATAATTACAGCCTACGCTGATGACACTTTGCTATATGTTCATGATCCAGCGCGGAATTTAGTGCCAGTCCTGCAGGAAGTGGAGCGATTTGGGCAACACTCTGGCCTTCGTATTAACTGGAGCAAATCCGTTGCGTTCCCGCTGACCCCTCAGACGCTCCCAGTAGCTAGTACATTCCCTATCGAGTGGACGTCAGAGCCCACCAGGTTTCTGGGCGTATAGATACACACTGACCCTGAGGTCGTGGTTCGTGAGAACTACGGCAGAGCAGTACAGAAGCTATCGGAGTCCATTGATTAATGGATTCGGTTACCATTATCGCTGCTTGGGCAAATTTCACTCATGAAAATGATAATACTCCAGAGGTTTTTATTTTTCTTTGCCAACATTCCGATTTTGTTGCCCAAGTCCTTTTTTGGTACACTTCGCTCTCTCCTGATCCGTCTTGCCTGGGCAGGCAAACAAGCACGTGTGTCATGGGACGTATTGACCAAACCTTATGCTGAAGGCGGACTCAATGCCCCTGATTTAGATCTTTATTACTGTGCTGCGCAACAGATGCACGCTCACTTATGGTTGCATGGCTCCTCTGACAGCCCGCAAATACAGGTGAAGAGACAGGCCGTGTTTCCCTTGACGCTGCCACAGTATGTGTGCAGCGCCCCGCGCAGGCGCTATCATGTCATAGACCCAGTAGGAAACACGAGGAGTCTACTCTGGAAGGCAGCGCATAGGCAGGGGATCACATTGCTTTATTCCCCTAAGTTGCCGATCGAACTCTGCGATTGGCTACCAATGCGGCAGGAGAAGGACTTCATCACAGCCATGCGGTCTCTAGGCATTATTATCGCGGGCGACTTTTTTGAGGAGGGCATAGTTAAAACATGGGAACAGCTACAAAGTGACTCTCTGGCCGCCCCGGCAATAGCAAGATTCCACTATTTTCGTGTACAACGCGCTGCGAGCGATACTAGGCGAAGGCATGTCAGAACCGCGCGAATACGCCTCCCTGACATATCTGTTAAGAGCCCCATCCTCACAACACATGATTTCAATGCTATACACGCTCTCTAACACGGGTCCAAGCACTGTCCATGCGAAAGCTCTGCAGGAATGGCGTGCGGAACTAGAGATAGAAATTACAGACGAGCACTGGAAGTACTGCACTACTACTAGCACGAAGTCCATTTCCCAAAATGGTAGGCATTGTTTGACACACTCTAAGTACCTGCAAAGGGGTACTACACTCTGGTTCGCTTACATAGATATGGTCTTAGAGAAGATGATAGATGCGCATGATGTGGGGTAGAGGCTGCTGATTTCACTCATCTTGCTTGGGGCTGCCCTGACATTTCCAGATTCTGGGAGACCATACACGCTGCATTACAGGATAGCAGGAGTAACACTCAGGTTAACACCGCTGGAGGCCTTACTGGGCTATGTTAAGGAGTACCCGTGGAGTTCACGCAGGTTGCTTGTGCTGGGTGTCTTGCTGGCAAAGCGCAGGGTAGCGATGAGGTGGATGAAGGGGCCCGCCCCTACATTAAAAGAATGGTGTGCTGACATGTCATACTGCAATACACAGTCCGAAAACATCAACACCCTCATGCCCCTCAAGTGTCAACCAAAAGATATTTGGGACCCATTCAAGGCTTATCTCACTCGCCACTACCATCCGTAGGTTCGGAGGAGGAACAAGACAGGACAGGGGTCGGTTGACTCAACCAATATACAAATATGGAGACGCAACATGGATGTCATTAACACAGCAGGGTATGGGTGACTGGGCCGTTAACCTCTTAACAGGAGTAAAAAGGTGTCATGGTGTTCAAACTGCAACGTAAATGTAACCAGGTGTATGTAAGGCTTTTCAATGTATCAAAAGAAATGGTTGTAACCAAGAGATAATTGTTATGTTGTTATCATGCCGCAAGGTTTGCTGCTGCCTTAAATGTGATGATTGTCTAGATTTAAGTTTGTAAGCAAAATGAAAATAATGTTTAAAAAAAAAAAATGTAGACAGTTTTAACTATTTTGGCATCCCTTTTGATTCCTAGCATGAGTGGGGCCATTTGTTGATGCTGAGAGCACCCCACTTTTTGAGAGCGATTGAAGTAGTTTTTCATTTAGCATCAAAACTGGGCCAAAGGCCAGTGAAGGAGATGGTATCTCTGTAGCGAGTTAAATGTATCTCAGTTGCCTCCTATGAGGTGGGTGTTTGGGTGCACTGTCATTGTAACAGTTTGCAAAAGCCTCAAAATAGACTATTGTGTAGATTTTTAACAGACCACTCCCCCCCTGGAACGGCTACTATTTTCTGGCCCTCTTAGGTAGGCCTGACTTTTCTGGAAGATGTACTAGGGCTGGCTCCACTCCTGCTATGGGCAAACATTTGGCAATCTCCCGAGTTAGGTCTTACTAAAAGTATACTTTTAGATTGCTTGGCCTTGAACAAGATGGATAATATTCCCAGGCTAGCTTATGTTAAGAGCATCTTTTCAAGACTAGGGGTTTCTGAGTTTTTACGAACCCCGAACTTCTAGGTCCTGCATCCAGACCGCGGATAAGGCTTATTTGTTTATGACTAGCATCATTGTATGCACCAAACCAATTCCCTTCAGATGTCTTCTTTGGCAAGTGATCAGGCCCTAGACCTCAGATACAAGTTAGAGTTTTAACTTATGTAGAAAATACTCAGTACAGACTATATTTAACTAGGTTATGTTTGGGTTCTTTACATTTTCTTTTAGCTTTTCTCCAAAAGGAGCATGGTTTGAAAGCCTTCCCATTGCCCAAGTGACAACCTTTCAAACCAAAGTACAGTTAATTTCATGATTTTTTGTTCTCTTTACAAGTTGGTGCAAACCCAATTTTTTATTCCAGTTTTACACCCTCTAAATTTTAAATCATACAAAATGCATTACCAGTGAAGTTATTAGCCTTGGATCATTAAGTATTAGGAAAAGCTATTCTTAATCAGTCCCTTCCTTCACCTTATGATTACATATATGCATCTGCACTTTGATGATGGTGATGATGATGTCAAAAAATGTTGTAAAAAATTAAAGAAAATTGTAAAGTATAAATGAAATAATATTATAAAATATATACAATTATTTAACATATACTGAATACATTTATGTTAAAACTATGCATATAAAACAATTTAAGAGATGTTTAAAAAGTGTTAAACAATGGAAAATAAAAGTGCAATATGTACAACATACAATAGTATTTAAAAATAAATTTAAATATTTTATTTATTAATAAAAAACATTTAAAATGATTTATTTATTTAGCTATATATAAATGTTTATTTCTTTATTTTTAAGTTGAAATATATATGTTTAAATATGTAGACATGGGCTTTAAATACACTTTAAGAACATAAAATAAAAGGAGAAAAACGTGTTACGTGTCTTTATTCTATAAAGATAAATATTAATGATATTATTGGTTACAAACATACACCTATTTTTTTATTATAGTGCTAATCTCCAGTAATACATACAAATAAAATTAAAACAAAGGATTTGAGAATAACGTTATCACATTAAATAATCACACTCCAACATAAACCATTTTTAAGAAAATGTTAGACAATAAAAGGGTGTAATTTTCTCTTCCCACTCCAACATATACTAATTTGGGGAAGGTGTTGGACACTAAAAGGGTGACATTTACCAGTGGCGGCTGGTGACTTTTGAAAATGGTGGGGTGCAAAAGTTGGGTATGACTTTTATGTAGCAAGCAATATAAGCAAGCTTAATGGACAATTGTGGGGTCCAGGGTGGGTCCTCCTCCCGAGAAACAATTGAAACAAGATTGGCAAATAGTGCATTTTAAAGCAAATGAATTTATTGAAAAAGCAAGGCTTATAAAGCAGTGGGAACGTATAGTCTGGAAATATTCAACACATTAAAAACTGCCCCATATCCTTGTACAGCACGACAACTTCAGCTTTAAAGTGTGTAATTGCCCAGTGTGGTGCACTGCATGCGGCATCACCTATGGAAGAAAATGCTCTAACCAGGCTTTGAGAAGCACCCACAACTACTGGCTGCAATCAGTCATTTAGAAATATGTGCAGACAGGTCTTTGAGTGGGATGAAAAAAGTGGGGGCTCTCGAAAAGGCAACATGTAAAATAAATGTCTGTGATTCCCATAGTGTCACACCCGACCAGTATTTTGGTTTCTTTCTGAGATGTAATTGCATCCAAATATATAACACAACAACTGACATATACCTAAAACCAAAAAGAACAATTGATGGACAGAATGCAGAACAATGTCATACATTCACCCCAGTACAGAGATCTGGGCCTAAATCCATCCTTTTTTTGCTCACCATGCCATTCCAGTTTGGACCCAGCCATATGCAAATCAGTCTTGACCCTGCGCCCAATGGGAACACTCCAGCCCGAACTGCCAGGCCAGGTCCTCCCTGGACTGGAAACAAGCATCCTAGGACCGGTTTCGGGTTTTCAGCCCTCATCAGCCAGGATAGCTTGACTCCAGTGGCATGGAGAGCATGGGACCCACGTCTGGGCATACCCGTCCCACTCGGGGTGACAAATGCGAAAAGAACAATTGATGGACAGAATGCAGAACAATGTCATACATTCACCCAGTACAGAGATCTGGGCCTAAATCCATCGTTTTTTGCTCACCATGCCATTCCAGTTTGGACCCAGCCATATGCAAATCAGTCTTGACCCTGCACCCAATGGGAACAGTCCAGCCCGAACTGCCAGGCCAGGTCCTCCTGGACTGGAAACAAGCATCCTAGGACAGGATTCGGGCTTTCAGCCCTCACCAGCCAGGATAGCTTGACACCAGTGGCATGGAGAGCATGGGACCCACGTCTGGGCATACCCGTCCCACTCGGGGTGACAAATGCAAAAAGAACAATTGATGGACAGAATGCAGAACAATGTCATACATTCACCCCAGTACAGAGATCTGGGCCTAAATCCATCGTTTTTTGCTCACCATGCCATTCCAGTTTGGACCCAGCCATATGCAAATCAGTCTTGACCCTGCGCCCAATGGGAACAGTCCAGCCCGAACTGCCAGGCCAGGTCCTCCCTGGACTGGAAACAAGCATCCTAGGACCGGTTTCGGGCTTTCAGCCCTCATCAGCCAGGATAGCTTGACTCCAGTGGCATGGAGAGCATGGGACCCACGTCTGGGCATACCCGTCCCACTCGGGGTGACAAATGCAAAAAGAACAATTGATGGACAGAATGCAGAACAATGTCATACATTCACCCCAGTACAGAGATCTGGGCCTAAATCCATCGTTTTTTGCTCACCATGCCATTCCAGTTTGGACCCAGCCATATGCAAATCAGTCTTGACCCTGCGCCCAATGGGAACAGTCCAGCCCGAACTGCCAGGCCAGGTCCTCCCTGGACTGGAAACAAGCATCCTAGGACCGGTTTCGGGCTTTCAGCCCTCATCAGCCAGGATAGCTTGACTCCAGTGGCTGGAGAGCATGGGACCCACGTCTGGGCATACCCGTCCCTCTCGGGGTGACAAATGCAAAAAGAACAATTGATGGACAGAATGCAGAACAATGTCATACATTCACCCCAGTACAGAGATCTGGGCTTAAATCCATCGTTTTTTGCTCACCATGCCATTCCAGTTTGGACCCAGCCATATGCAAATCAGTCTTGACCCTGCGCCCAATGGGAACAGTCCAGCCCGAACTGCCAGGCCAGGTACTCCCTGGACTGGAAACAAGCATCCTAGGACCGGTTTCGGGCTTTCAGCCCTCATCAGCCAGGATAGCTTGACTCCAGTGGCATGGAGAGCATGGGACCCACGTCTGGGCATACCCGTCCCACTCGGGGTGACAAATGCAAAAAGAACAATTGATGGACAGAATGCAGAACAATGTCATACATTCACCCCAGTACAGAGATCTGGGCCTAAATCCATCGTTTTTTGCTCACCATGCCATTCCAGTTTGGACCCAGCCATATGCAAATCAGTCTTGACCCTGCGCCCAATGGGAACAGTCCAGCCCGAACTGCCAGGCCAGGTCCTCCCTGGACTGGAAACAAGCATCCTAGGACCGGTTTCGGGCTTTCAGCCCTCATCAGCCAGGATAGCTTGACTCCAGTGGCATGGAGAGCATGGGACCCATGTCTGGGCATATCCGTCCCACTCTGGGTGACAAATGCAAAAAGAACAATTGATGGACAGAATGCAGAACAATGTCATACATTCACCCCAGTACAGAGATCTGGGCCTAAATCCATCGTTTTTTGCTCACCATGCCATTCCAGTTTGGACCCAGCCATATGCAAATCAGTCTTGACCCTGCGCCCAATGGGAACAGTCCAGCCCGAACTGCCAGGCCAGGTCCTCCCTGGACTGGAAACAAGCATCCTAGGACCGGTTTCGGGCTTTCAGCCCTCATCAGCCAGGATAGCTTGACTCCAGTGGCATGGAGAGCATGGGACCCACGTCTGGGCATACCCGTCCCACTCGGGGTGACAAATGCAAAAGAACAATTGATGGACAGAATGCAGAACAATGTCATACATTCACCCCAGTACAGAGATCTGGGCCTAAATCCATCGTTCTTTTGCTCACCATGCCATTCCAGTTTGGACCCAGCCATATGCAAATCAGTCTTGACCCTGCGCCCAATGGGAACAGTCCAGCCCGAACTGCCAGGCCAGGTCCTCCCTGGACTGGAAACAAGCATCCTAGGACCGGTTTCGGGCTTTCAGCCCTCATCAGCCAGGATAGCTTGACTCCAGTGGCATGGAGAGCACGGGACCCACGTCTGGGCATACCCGTCCCACTCGGGGTGACAAATGCGAAAAGAACAATTGATGGACAGAATGCAGAACAATGTCATACATTCACCCCAGTACAGAGATCTGGGCCTAAATCCATCGTTTTTTTGCTCACCATGCCATTCCAGTTTGGACCCAGCCATATGCAAATCAGTCTTGACCCTGCGCCCAATGGGAACAGTCCAGCCCGAACTGCCAGGCCAGGTCCTCCCTGGACTGGAAACAAGCATCCTAGGTCCGGTTTCGGGCTTTCAGCCCTCATCAGCCAGGATAGCTTGACTCCAGTGGCATGGAGAGCATGGGACCCACGTCTGGGCATACCCGTCCCACTCGGGGTGACAAATGCAAAAAGAACAATTGATGGACAGAATGCAGAACAATGTCATACATTCACCCCAGTACGGAGATCTGGGCCTAAATCCATCGTTTTTTTGCTCACCATGCCATTCCAGTTTGGACCCAGCCATATGCAAATCAGTCTTGACCCTGCGCCCAATGGGAACAGTCCAGCCCGAACTGCCAGGCCAGGTCCTCCCTGGACTGGAAACAAGCATCCTAGGACCGGTTTCGGGCTTTCAGCCCTCATCAGCCAGGATAGCTTGACTCCAGTGGCATGGAGAGCATGGGACCCACGTCTGGGCATACCCGTCCCACTCGGGGTGACAAATGCAAAAAGAACAATTGATGGACAGAATGCGGAACAATGTCATACATTCACCCCAGTACAGAGATCTGGGCCTAAATCCATCGTTTTTTGCTCACCATGCCATTCCAGTTTGGACCCAGCCATATGCAAATCAGTCTTGACCCTGCACCCAATGGGAACAGTCCAGCCCGAACTGCCAGGCCAGGTCCTCCCTGGACTGGAAACAAGCATCCTAGGACCGGTTTCGGGCTTTCAGCCCTCATCAGCCAGGATAGCTTGACTCCAGTGGCATGGAGAGCATGGGACCCACGTCTGGGCATACCCGTCCCACTCGGGGTGACAAATGCAAAAAGAACAATTGATGGACAGAATGCAGAACAATGTCATACATACACCCCAGTACAGAGATCTGGGCCTAAATCCATCGTTTTTTTGCTCACCATGCCATTCCAGTTTGGACCCAGCCATATGCAAATCAGTCTTGACCCTGCGCCCAATGGGAACAGTCCAGCCCGAACTGCCAGGCCAGGTCCTCCCTGGGCTGGAAACAAGCATCCTAGGACCGGTTTCGGGCTTTCAGCCCTCATCAGCCAGGATAGCTTGACTCCAGTGGCATGCAGAGCATGGGACCCACGTCTGGGCATACCCGTCCCACTCGGGGTGACAAATGCAAAAAGAACAATTGATGGACAGAATGCAGAACAATGTCATACATTCACCCCAGTAGAGAGATCTGGGCCTAAATCCATCGTTTTTTTGCTCACCATGCCATTCCAGTTTGGACCCAGCCATATGCAAATCAGTCTTGACCCTGCGCCCAATGGGAACAGTCCAGCCCGAACTGCCAGGCCAGGGACTCCCTGGACTGGAAACAAGCATCCTAGGACCGGTTTCGGGCTTTCAGCCCTCATCAGCCAGGATAGCTTGACTCCAGTGGCATGGAGAGCATGGGACCCACGTCAGGGCATACCCGTCCCACTCGGGGTGAAAAATGCAAAAAGAACAATTGATGGACAGAATGCAGAACAATGTCATACATACACCCCAGTACAGAGATCTGGGCCTAAATCCATCGTTTTTGCTCACCATGCCATTCCAGTTTGGACCCAGCCATATGCAAATCAGTCTTGACCCTGCGCCCAATGGGAACAGTCCAGCCCGAACTGCCAGGCCAGGTCCTCCCTGGACTGGAAACAAGCATCCTAGGACCGGTTTCGGGCTTTCAGCCCTCATCAGCCAGGATAGCTTGACTCCAGTGGCATGGAGAGCATGGGACCCACGTCTGGACATACCCGTCCCACTCGGGGTGACAAATGCAAAAAGAACAATTGATGGACAGAATGCAGAACAATGTCATACATACACCCCCGTACAGAGATCTGGGCCTAAATCCATCGTTTTTTTGCTCACCATGCCATTCCAGTTTGGACCCAGCCATATGCAAATCAGTCTTGACCCTGCGCCCAATGGGAACAGTCCAGCCCGAACTGCCAGGCCAGGTCCTCCCTGGGCTGGAAACAAGCATCCTAGGACCGGTTTCGGGCTTTCAGCCCTCATCAGCCAGGATAGCTTGACTCCAGTGGCATGCAGAGCATGGGACCCACGTCTGGGCATACCCGTCCCACTCGGGGTGACAAATGCAAAAAGAACAATTGATGGACAGAATGCAGAACAATGTCATACATTCACCCCAGTAGAGAGATCTGGGCCTAAATCCATCGTTTTTTTGCTCACCATGCCATTCCAGTTTGGACCCAGCCATATGCAAATCAGTCTTGACCCTGCGCCCAATGGGAACAGTCCAGCCCGAACTGCCAGGCCAGGGACTCCCTGGACTGGAAACAAGCATCCTAGGACCGGTTTCGGGCTTTCAGCCCTCATCAGCCAGGATAGCTTGACTCTAGTGGCATGGAGAGCATGGGACCCACGTCAGGGCATACCCGTCCCACTCGGGGTGAAAAATGCAAAAAGAACAATTGATGGACAGAATGCAGAACAATGTCATACATACACCCCAGTACAGAGATCTGGGCCTAAATCCATCGTTTTTTTGCTCACCATGCCATTCCAGTTTGGACCCAGCCATATGCAAATTAGTATTGACCCTGCACCCAATGGGAACAGTCCAGCCCGAACTGCCAGGCCAGGTCCTCCCTGGGCTGGAAACAAGCATCCTAGGACCGGTTTCGGGCTTTCAGCCCTCATCAGCCAGGATAGCTTGACTCCAGTGGCATGCAGAGCATGGGACCCACGTCTGGGCATACCCGTCCCACTCTGGGTGACAAATGCAAAAAGAACAATTGATGGACAGAATGCATAACAATGTCATACATTCACCCCAGTACAGAGATCTGGGCCTAAATCCATCGTTTTTTTGCTCACTATGCCATTCCAGTTTGGACCCAGCCATATGCAAATCAGTCTTGACCCTGCGCCCAATGGGAACAGTCCAGCCCGAACTGCCAGGCCCGGTCCTCCCTGGACTGGAAACAGGCATCCTAGGACCGGTTTCGGGCTTTCAGCCCTCATCAGCCAGGATAGCTTGACTCCAGTGGCATGGAGAGCATGGTACCCACGTCTGGGCATACACGTCCCACTCGGGGTGAGAAATGCAAAAAGAACAATTGATGGACAGAATGCAGAACAATGTCATACATTCACCCCAGTACAGAGATCTGGGCCTAAATCCATCGTTTTTTTGCTCACCATGCCATTCCAATTTGGACCCAGCCATATACAAATCAGTATTGACCCTGCGCCCAATGGGAACAGTCCAGTCCGAACTGCCAGCCCAGGTCCTCCCTGGACTGGAAACAAGCATCCTAGGACCGGTTTCAGGCTTTCAGCCCTCATCAGCCAGGATAGCTTGACTCCAGTGGCATGGAGAGCATGGGACCCACGTCTGGGCATACCCGTCCCACTCGGGGTGACAAATGCAAAAAGAACAATTGATGGACAGAATGCAGAACAATGTCATACATTCATCCCAGTACAGAGATCTGGGCCTAAATCCATCGTTTTTTTGCTCACCATGCCATTCCAGTTTGGACCCAGCCATATGCAAATCAGTCTTGACCCTGCGCCCAATGGGAACAGTCCAGCCCGAACTGCCAGGCCAGGTCCTCCCTGGACTGGAAACAAGCATCCTAGGACCGGTTTCGGGCTTTCAGCCCTCATCAGCCAGGATAGCTTGACTCCAGTGGCATGGAGAGCATGGGACCCACGTCTGGGCATACCCGTCCCACTCGGGGTGACAAATGCAAAAAGAACAATTGATGGACAGAATGGAGAACGATGTCATACATTCACCCCAGTACAGAGATATGGGCCTAAATCCATCGTTTTTTTGCTCACCATGCCATTCCAGTTTGGACCCAGCCATATGTAAATCAGTCTTGACCCTGCGCCCAATGGGAACAGTCCAGCCCGAACTGCCAGGCCAGGTCCTCCCTGGACTGGAAACAAGCATCCTTGGACCGGTTTCGGGCTTTCAGCCTTCATCAGCCAGGATAGCTTGACTCCAGTGGCATGGAGAGCATGGGACCCACGTCTGGGCATACCCGTCCCACTCGGGGTGACAAATGCAAAAAGAACAATTGATGGACAGAATGCAGAACAATGTCATACATTCACCCCAGTTCAGAGATCTGGGCCTAAATCCATCGTTCTTTTGCTCACCATGCCATTCCAGTTTGGACCCAGCCATATGCAAATCAGTCTTGACCCTGCGCCCAATGGGAACTGTCCAGCCCGATCTGCCAGGCCAGGTCCTCCCTGGACTGGAAACAAGCATCCTAGGACCGGTTTCGGGCTTTCAGCCCTAATCAGCCAGGATAGCTTGACTCCAGTGGCATGGAGAGCATGGGACCCACGTCTGGGCATATCCGTCCCACTCGGGGTGACAAATGCAAAAAGAACAATTGATGGACAGAATGCAGAACAATGTCATACATTCACCCCAGTACAGAGATCTGGGCCTAAATCCATCGTTTTTTTGCTCACCATGCCATTCCAGTTTGGACCCAGCCATATGCAAATCAGTCTTGACCCTGCGCCCAATGGGAACAGTCCAGCCCGAACTGCCAGGCCAGGGACTCCCTGGACTGGAAACAAGCATCCTAGGACCGGTTTCGGGCTTTCAGGCCTCATCAGCCAGGATAGCTTGACTCCAGTGGCATGGAGAGCATGGGACCCACGTCTGGGCATACCCGTCCCACTCGGGGTGAAAAATGCAAAAAGAACAATTGATGGACAGAATGCAGAACAATGTCATACATATACCCCAGTACAGAGATCTGGGCCTAAATCCATCGTTTTTTTGCTCACCATGCCATTCCAGTTTGGACCCAGCCATATGCAAATCAGTCTTGACCCTGCGCCCAATGGGAACAGTCCAGCCCGAACTGCCAGGCCAGGTCCTCCCTGGGCTGGAAACAAGCATCCTAGGACCGGTTTTGGGCTTTCAGCCCTCATCAGCCAGGATGGCTTGACTCCAGTGTCATGCAGAGCATGGGACCCACGTCTGGGCATACCCGTCCCACTCTGGGTGACAAATGCAAAAAGAACAATTGATGGACAGAATGCATAACAATGTCATACATTCACCCCAGTACAGAGATCTGGGCCTAAATCCATCGTTTTTTTGCTCACTATGCCATTCCAGTTTGGACCCAGCCATATGCAAATCAGTCTTGACCCTGCGCCCAATGGGAACAGTCCAGCCCGAACTGCCAGGCCCGGTCCTCCCTGGACTGGAAACAGGCATCCTAGGACCGGTTTCGGGCTTTCAGCCCTCATCAGCCAGGATAGCTTGACTCCAGTGGCATGGAGAGCATAGTACCCACGTCTGGGCATACCCGTCCCACTCGGGGTGACAAATGCAAAAAGAACAATTGATGGACAGAATGCAGAACAATGTCATACATTCACCCCAGTACAGAGATCTGGGCCTAAATCCATCGTTTTTTTGCTCACCATGCCATTCCAATTTGGACCCAGCCATATGCAAATCAGTATTGACCCTGCGCCCAATGGGAACAGTCCAGCCCGAACTGCCAGGCCAGGTCCTCCCTGGACTGAAAACAAGCATCCTAGGACCGGTTTCGGGCTTTCAGTCCTCATCAGCCAGGATTGCTTGACTCCAGTGGCATGGAGAGCATGGGACCCACGTCTGGGCATACCAGTCCCACTCGGGGTGACAAATGCAAAAAGAACAATTGATGGACAGAATGCAGAACAATGTCATACATTCACCCCAGTACAGAGATCTGGGCCTAAATCCATCGTTTTTTTGCTCACCCTGCCATTCCAGTTTGGACCCAGCCATATGCAAATCAGTCTTGACCCTGCGCCCAATGGGAACAGTCCAGCCCGAACTGCCAGGCCAGGTCCTCCCTGGACTGGAAACAAGCATCCTAGGACCGGTTTCGGGCTTTCAGCCCTCATCAGCCAGGATAGCTTGACTCCAGTGGCATGGAGAGCATGGGACCCACGTCTGGGCATACCCGTCCCACTCGGGGTGACAAATGCAAAAAGAACAATTGATGGACAGAATGCAGAACAATGTCATACATTCACCCCAGTACAGAGATCTGGGCCTAAATCCATCGTTTTTTTGCTCACCATGCCATTCCAATTTGGACCCAGCCATATGCAAATCAGTATTGACCCTGCGCCCAATGGGAACAGTCCAGCCCGAACTGCCAGGCCAGGTCCTCCCTGGACTGAAAACAAGCATCCTAGGACCGGTTTCGGGCTTTCAGTCCTCATCAGCCAGGATTGCTTGACTCCAGTGGCATGGAGAGCATGGGACCCACGTCTGGGCATACCAGTCCCACTCGGGGTGACAAATGCAAAAAGAACAATTGATGGACAGAATGCAGAACAATGTCATACATTCACCCCAGTACAGAGATCTGGGCCTAAATCCATCGTTTTTTGCTCACCCTGCCATTCCAGTTTGGACCCAGCCATATGCAAATCAGTCTTGACCCTGCGCCCAATGGGAACAGTCCAGCCCGAACTGCCAGGCCAGGTCCTCCCTGGACTGGAAACAAGCATCCTAGGACCGGTTTCGGGCTTTCAGCCCTCATCAGCCAGGATAGCTTGACTCCAGTGGCATGGAGAGCATGGGACCCACGTCTGGGCATACCCGTCCCACTCGGGGTGACAAATGCAAAAAGAACAATTGATGGACAGAATGGAGAACAATGTCATACATTCACCCCAGTACAGAGATATGGGCCTAAATCCATCGTTTTTTGCTCACCATGCCATTCCAGTTTGGACCCAGCCATATGTAAATCAGTCTTGACCCTGCGCCAAATGGGAACAGTCCAGCCCAAACTGCCAGGCCAGGTCCTCCCTGGACTGGAAACAAGCATCCTTGGACCGGTTTCGGGCTTTCAGCCTTCATCAGCCAGGATAGCTTGACTCCAGTGGCATGGAGAGCATGGGACCCACGTCTGGGCATACCCGTCCCACTCGGGGTGAAAAATGCAAAAAGAACAATTGATGGACAGAATGCAGAACAATGTCATACATACACCCCAGTACAGAGATCTGGGCCTAAATCCATCGTTTTTTTGCTCACCATGCCATTCCAGTTTGGACCCAGCCTTATGCAAATCAGTCTTGACCCTGCGCCCAATGGGAACAGTCCAGCCCGAACTGCTAGGCCAGGTCCTCCCTGGGCTGGAAACAAGCATCCTAGGACCGGTTTCGGGCTTTCAGCCCTCATCAGCCAGGATAGCTTGACTCCAGTGGCATGCAGAGCATGGGACCCACGTCTGGGCATACCCGTCCCACTCGGGGTGAAAAATGCAAAAAGAACAATTGATGGACAGAATGCAGAACAATGTCATACATATACCCCAGTACAGAGATCTGGGCCTAAATCCATCGTTTTTTTGCTCACCATGCCATTCCAGTTTGGACCCAGCCATATGCAAATCAGTCTTGACCCTGCGCCCAATGGGAACAGTCCAGCCCGAACTGCCAGGCCAGGTCCTCCCTGGGCTGGAAACAAGCATCCTAGGACCGGTTTTGGGCTTTCAGCCCTCATCAGCCAGGATAGCTTGACTCCAGTGGCATGCAGAGCATGGGACCCACGTCTGGGCATACCCGTCCCACTCTGGGTGACAAATGCAAAAAGAACAATTGATGGACAGAATGCATAACAATGTCATACATTCACCCCAGTACAGAGATCTGGGCCTAAATCCATCGTTTTTTTGCTCACTATGCCATTCCAGTTTGGACCCAGCCATATGCAAATCAGTCTTGACCCTGCGCCCAATGGGAACAGTCCAGCCCGAACTGCCAGGCCCGGTCCTCCCTGGACTGGAAACAGGCATCCTAGGACCGGTTTCGGGCTTTCAGCCCTCATCAGCCAGGATAGCTTGACTCCAGTGGCATGGAGAGCATGGTACCCACGTCTGGGCATACCCGTCCCACTCGGGGTGACAAATGCAAAAAGAACAATTGATGGACAGAATGCAGAACAATGTCATACATTCACCCCAGTACAGAGATCTGGGCCTAAATCCATCTTTTTTTTGCTCACCGTGCCATTCCAATTTGGACCCAGCCATATGCAAATCAGTATTGACCCTGCGCCCAATGGGAACAGTCCAGCCCGAACTGCCAGGCCAGGTCCTCCCTGGACTGAAAACAAGCATCCTAGGACCGGTTTCGGGCTTTCAGTCCTCATCAGCCAGGATAGCTTGACTCCAGTGGCATGGAGAGCATGGGACCCACGTCTGGGCATACCAGTCCCACTCGGGGTGACAAATGCAAAAAGAACAATTGATGGACAGAATGCAGAACAATGTCATACATTCACCCCAGTACAGAGATCTGGGCCTAAATCCATCGTTTTTGCTCACCCTGCCATTCCAGTTTGGACCCAGCCATATGCAAATCAGTCTTGACCCTGCGCCCAATGGGAACAGTCCAGCCCGAACTGCCAGGCCAGGTCCTCCCTGGACTGGAAACAAGCATCCTAGGACCGGTTTCGGGCTTTCAGCCCTCATCAGCCAGGATAGCTTGACTCCAGTGGCATGGAGAGCATGGGACCCACGTCTGGGCATACCCGTCCCACTCGGGGTGAAAAATGGAAAAAGAACAATTGATGGACAGAATGCAGAACAATGTCATACATACACCCCAGTACAGAGATATGGGCCTAAATCCATCGTTTTTTTGCTCACCATGCCATTCCAGTTTGGACCCAGCCATATGTAAATCAGTCTTGACCCTGCGCCCAATGGGAACAGTCCAGCCCAAACTGCCAGGCCAGGTCCTCCCTGGACTGGAAACAAGCATCCTTGGACCGGTTTCGGGCTTTCAGCCTTCATCAGCCAGGATAGCTTGACTCTAGTGGCATGGAGAGCATGGGACCCACGTCTGGGCATACCCGTCCCACTCGGGGTGACAAATGCAAAAAGAACAATTGATGGACAGAATGCAGAACAATGTCATACATTCACCCCAGTACAGAGCTCTGGGCCTAAATCCATCGTTTTTTTGCTCACCATGCCATTCCAATTTGACCCAGCCATATGCAAATCAGTATTGACCCTGAGCCCAATGGGAACAGTCCAGCCCGAACTGCCAGGCCAGGTCCTCCCTGGACTGAAAACAAGCATCCTAGGACCGGTTTCGGGCTTTCAGTCCTCATCAGCCAGGATTGCTTGACTCCAGTGGCATGGAGAGCATGGGACCCACGTCTGGGCATACCAGTCCCACTCGGGGTGACAAATGCAAAAAGAACAATTGATGGACAGAATGCAGAACAATGTCATACATTCACCCCAGTACAGAGATCTGGGCCTAAATCCATCGTTTTTTTGCTCACCCTGCCATTCCAGTTTGGACCCAGCCATATGCAAATCAGTCTTGACCCTGCGCCCAATGGGAACAGTCCAGCCCGAACTGCCAGGCCAGGTCCTCCCTGGACTGGAAACAAGCATCCTAGGACCGGTTTCGGGCTTTCAGCCCTCATCAGCCAGGATAGCTTGACTCCAGTGGCATGGAGAGCATGGGACCCACGTCTGGGCATACCCGTCCCACTCGGGGTGACAAATGCAAAAAGAACAATTGATGGACAGAATGGAGAACAATGTCATACATTCACCCCAGTACAGAGATATGGGCCTAAATCCATCGTTTTTTTGCTCACCATGCCATTCCAGTTTGGACCCAGCCATATGTAAATCAGTCTTGACCCTGCGCCAAATGGGAACAGTCCAGCACAAACTGCCAGGCCAGGTCCTCCCTGGACTGGAAACAAGCATCCTTGGACCGGTTTCGGGCTTTCAGCCTTCATCAGCCAGGATAGCTTGACTCCAGTGGCATGGAGAGCATGGGACCCACGTCTGGGCATACCCGTCCCACTCGGGGTGAAAAATGCAAAAAGAACAATTGATGGACAGAATGCAGAACAATGTCATACATACACCCCAGTACAGAGATCTGGGCCTAAATCCATCGTTTTTTTGCTCACCATGCCATTCCAGTTTGGACCCAGCCATATGCAAATCAGTCTTGACCCTGCGCCCAATGGGAACAGTCCAGCCCGAACTGCTAGGCCAGGTCCTCCCTGGGCTGGAAACAAGCATCCTAGGACCGGTTTCGGGCTTTCAGCCCTCATCAGCCAGGATAGCTTGACTCCAGTGGCATGCAGAGCATGGGACCCACGTCTGGGCATACCCGTCCCACTCGGGGTGAAAAATGCAAAAAGAACAATTGATGGACAGAATGCAGAACAATGTCATACATATACCCCAGTACAGAGATCTGGGCCTAAATCCATCGTTTTTTTGCTCACCATGCCATTCCAGTTTGCACCCAGTCATATGCAAATCAGTCTTGACCCTGCGCCCAATGGGAACAGTCCAGCCCGAACTGCCAGGCCCGGTCCTCCCTGGACTGGAAACAGGCATCCTAGGACCGGTTTCGGGCTTTCAGCCCTCATCAGCCAGGATAGCTTGACTCCAGTGGCATGGAGAGCATGGTACCCACGTCTGGGCATACCCGTCCCACTCGGGGTGACAAATGCAAAAAGAACAATTGATGGACAGAATGCAGAACAATGTCATACATTCACCCCAGTACAGAGATCTGGGCCTAAATCCATCTTTTTTTTGCTCACCATGCCATTCCAATTTGGACCCAGCCATATGCAAATCAGTATTGACCCTGCGCCCAATGGGAACAGTCCAGCCCGAACTGCCAGGCCAGGTCCTCCCTGGACTGAAAACAAGCATCCTAGGACCGGTTTCGGGCTTTCAGTCCTCATCAGCCAGGATAGCTTGACTCCAGTGGCATGGAGAGCATGGGACCCACGTCTGGGCATACCAGTCCCACTCGGGGTGACAAATGCAAAAAGAACAATTGATGGACAGAATGCAGAACAATGTCATACATTCACCCCAGTACAGAGATCTGGGCCTAAATCCATCGTTTTTTTGCTCACCCTGCCATTCCAGTTTGGACCCAGCCATATGCAAATCAGTCTTGACCCTGCGCCCAATGGGAACAGTCCAGCCCGAACTGCCAGGCCAGGTCCTCCCTGGACTGGAAACAAGCATCCTAGGACCGGTTTCGGGCTTTCAGCCCTCATCAGCCAGGATAGCTTGACTCCAGTGGCATGGAGAGCATGGGACCCACGTCTGGGCATACCCGTCCCACTCGGGGTGAAAAATGCAAAAAGAACAATTGATGGACAGAATGCAGAACAATGTCATACATACACCCCAGTACAGAGATATGGGCCTAAATCCATCGTTTTTTTGCTCACCATGCCATTCCAGTTTGGACCCAGCCATATGTAAATCAGTCTTGACCCTGCGCCCAATGGGAACAGTCCAGCCCAAACTGCCAGGCCAGGTCCTCCCTGGACTGGAAACAAGCATCCTTGGACCGGTTTCGGGCTTTCAGCCTTCATCAGCCAGGATAGCTTGACTCTAGTGGCATGGAGAGCATGGGACCCACGTCTGGGCATACCCGTCCCACTCGGGGTGACAAATGCAAAAAGAACAATTGATGGACAGAATGCAGAACAATGTCATACATTCACCCCAGTACAGAGCTCTGGGCCTAAATCCATCGTTCTTTTGCTCACCATGCCATTCCAGTTTGGACCCAGCCATATGCAAATCAGTCTTGACCCTGCGTCCAATGGGAACAGTCCAGCCCGAACTGCCAGGCCAGGTCCTCCCTGGACTGGAAACAAGCATCCTAGGACCGGTTTCGGGCTTTCAGCCCTAATCAGCCAGGATAGCTTGACTCCAGTGGCATGGAGAGCATGGGACCCACGTCTGGGCATATCCGTCCCACTCGGGGTGACAAATGCAAAAAGAACAATTGATGGACAGAATGGAGAACAATGTCATACATTCACCCCAGTACAGAGATCTGGGCCTAAATCCATCGTTTTTTTGCTCACCATGCCATTCCAGTTTGGACCCAGCCATATGCAAATCAGTCTTGACCCTGCGCCCAATGGGAACAGTCCAGCCCGAACTGCCAGGCCAGGTCCTCCCTGGACTGAAAACAAGCATCCTAGGACCGGTTTCGGGCTTTCAGCCCTAATCAGCCAGGATAGCTTGACTCCAGTGGCATGGAGAGCATGGGACCCACGTCTGGGCATACCCGTCCCACTCGGGGTGACAAATGCAAAAAGAACAATTGATGGACAGAATGCGGAACAATGTCATACATTCACCCCAGTACGGAGATCTGGGCCTAAATTCATCGTTTTTTTGCTCACCATGCCATTCAAGTTTGGACCCAGCCATATGCAAATCAGTCTTGACCCTGCGCCAATGGGACAGTCCAGCCTGAACTGCCAGGCCAGGTCCTCCCTGGACTGGAAGCAAGCATCCTAGTACCGGTTTCGGGCTTTCAGCCCTCATCAGCCAGGATAGCTTGACTCCAGTGGCATGGAGAGCATGGGACCCACGTCTGGGCATACACCCGTCATATTCGGGGTGACAAATGCAAAAAGAACAATTGATGGACAGAATGCGGAACAATGTCATACATTCACCCCAGTACAGAGATCTGGGACTAAATCCATCGTTTTTTTGCTCACCATGCCATTCCAGTTTGGACCCAGCCATATGCAAATCAATCTTGACCCTGCGCCCAATGGGAACAGTCCAGCCCGAACTGCCTGGCCAGGTCCTCCCTGGACTGGAAACAAGCTTCCTAGGACCGGTTTTGGGTTTTCAGCCCTCATCAGCCAGGATAGCTTGACTACAGTGGCATGGAGAGCATGGGACCCACGTCTGGGCATACCCGTCCCACTCGGGGTGACAAATGCAAAAAGAACAATTGATGGACAGAATGCAGAACAATGTCATACATTCACCCCAGTACAGAGATCTGTGCCTAAATCCATCGTTTTTTTGCTCACCATGCCATTCCAGTTTGGACCCAGCCATATGCAAATCAGTCTTGACCCTGCGCCCAATGGGAACAGTCCAGCCCGAACTGCCAGGCCAGGTCCTCCCTGGACTGGAAAGAATCATCCTAGGACCGGTTTCGGGCTTTCAGCCCTCATCAGCCAGGATAGCTTGACTCCAGTGGCATGGAGAGCATGGGACCCACGTCTGGGCATACCCATCCCACTCGGGGTGACAAATGCAAAAAGAACAATTGATGGACAGAATGCAGAACAATGTCATACATTCACCCGAGTACAGAGATCTGGGCCTAAATCCATCGTTTTTTGCTCACCACGCCATTCCAGTTTGGACCTAGCCATATGCAAATCAGTCTTGACCCTGCGCCCAATGGGAACAGTCCAGCCCGAACTGCCAGGCCAGGTCCTCCCTGGACTGGAAACAGGCATCCTAGGACCGGTTTCGGGCTTTCAACCATCATCAGCCAGGATAGCTTGACTCCAGTGGCATGGAGAGCATAGGACCCACGTGTGGGCATCCCCGTCCCACTCGGGGTGACAAATGCAAAAAGAACAATTGATGGACAGAATGCAGAACAATGTCATACATTCACCCCAGTACAGAGATCTGGGCCTAAATCCATCGTTTTTGCTCACCATGCCATTCCAGTTTGGACCCAGCAATATGCAAATCAGTCTTGACCCTGCGCCCAATGGGAACAGTCCAGCCCGAACTGCCAGGCCAGGTCCTCCCTGTACTGGAAACAAGCATCCTAGGACCGGTTTCGGGCTTTCAGACCTCATCAGCCAGGATAGCTTGACTCCAGTGGCATGGAGAGCATGGGACCCACGTCTGGGCATACCCGTCCCACTCGGGGTGACAAATGCAAAAAGAACAATTGATGGACAGAATGCAGAACAATGTCATACATTCACCCCAGTACAGAGATCTGGGCCTAAATCCATCGTTTTTGCTCACCATGCCATTCCAGTTTGGACCCAGCCATATGCAAATCAGTCTTGACCCTGCGCCCAATGGGAACAGTACAGCCCGAACTGCCCGGCCAGGTCCTCCCTGGACTGGAAACAAGCATCCTAGGACCGGTTTCGGGCTTTCAGCCCTCATCAGCCAGGATAGCTTGACTCCAGTGGCATGGAGAGCATGGGACCCACGTCTGGGCATACCCGTCCCACTCGGGGTGACAAATGCAAAAAGAACAATTGATGGACAGAATGCGGAACAATGTCATACATTCACCCCAGTACAGAGATTTGGGCCTAAATTCATCGTTTTTTTGCTCACCATGCCATTCCAGTTTGGACCCAGCCATATGCAAATCAGTCTTGACGCTGCGCCAATGGGACAGTCCAGCCCGAACTGCCAGGCCAGGTCCTCCCTGGACTGGAAGCAAGCATCCTAGTACCGGTTTCGGGCTTTCAGCCCTCATCAGCCAGGATAGCTTGACTCGAGTGGCATGGAGAGCATGGGACCCACGTCTGGGCATACCCGTCATACTCGGGGTGACAAATGCAAAAAGAACAATTGATGGACAGAATGCGGAACAATGTCATACATTCACCCCAGTACAGAGATCTGGGCCTAAATCCATCGTTTTTTTGCTCACCATGCCATTCCACTTTGGACCCAGCCATATGCAAATCAATCTTGACCGTGTGCCCAATGGGAACAGTCCAGCCCGAACTGCCAGGCCAGGTCCTCCCTGGACTGGAAACAAGCTTCCTAGGACCGGTTTCGGGTTTTCAACCATCATCAGCCAGGATAGCTTGACTCCAGTGGCATGGAGAGCATGGGACCCACGTGTGGGCATCCCCGTCCCACTCGGGGTGACAAATGCAAAAAGAACAATTGATGGACAGAATGCAGAACAATGTCATACATTCACCCCAGTAGAGAGATCTGGGCCTAAATCCATCGTTTTTTGCTTACCATGCCATTCCAGTTTGGACCCAGCAATATGCAAATCAGTCTTGACCCTGCGCCCAATGGGAACAGTCCAGCCCGAACTGCCAGGCCAGGTCCTCCCTGTACTGGAAACAAGCATCCTAGGACCGGTTTCGGGCTTTCAGCCCTCATCAGCCAGGATAGCTTGACTCCAGTGGCATGGAGAGCATGGGACCCACGTCTGGGCATACCCATCCCACTCGGTGTGACAAATGCAAAAAGAACAATTGATGGACAGAATGGAGAACAATGTCATATATTCACCCCAGTATAGAGACCTGGGCCTAAATCCATCGTTTTTTGCTCACCATGCCATTCCAGTTTGGACCCAGCCATATGCAAATCAGTCTTGACCCTGCGCCCAATGGGAACAGTCCAGCCCGAACTGCCAGGCCAGGTCCTCCCTGGACTGGAAACAAGCATCCTAGGACCAGTTTCGGGCTTTCAGCCCTCATCAGCCAGGATAGCTTGACTCCAGTGGCATGGAGAGCATGGGACCCACGTCTGGGCATACCCATCCCACTCGGGGTGACAAATGCAAAAAGAACAATTGATGGACAGAATGGAGAACAATGTCATACATTCACCCCAGTATAGAGATCTGGGCCTAAATCCATCGTTTTTGCTCACCATGCCATTCCAGTTTGGACCCAGCCATATGCAAATCAGTCTTGACCCTGCGCCCAATGGGAACAGTCCAGCCCGAACTGCCAGGCCAGGTCCTCCCTGGACTGGAAACAAGCATCCTAGGACCGGTTTCGGGCTTTCAGCCCTCATCAGCCAGGATAGCTTGACTCCAGTGGCATGGAGAGCATGGGACCCACGTCTGGGCATACCCGTCCCACTCGGGGTGACAAATGCAAAAAGAACAATTGATGGACAGAATGGAGAACAATGTCATACATTCACCCCAGTACAGAGATCTGGGCCTAAATCCATCGTTTTTTTGCTCAACATGCCATTCCAGTTTGGACCCAGCAACATGCAAATCAGTCTTGACCCTGCGCCCAATGGGAACAGTCCAGCCCGAACTGCCAGGCCAGGTCCTCCCTGGACTGGAAACAAGCATCCTTGGACCGGTTTCGGGCTTTCAGCCCTCATCAGCCAGGATAGCTTGACTCCAGTGGCATGGAGAGCATGGGACCCACGTCTGGGCATACCCATCCCACTCGGGGTGACAAATGCAAAAAGAACAATTGATGGACAGAATGGAGAACAATGTCATATATTCACCCCAGTATAGAGACCTGGGCCTAAATCCATCGTTTTTTTGCTCACCATGCCATTCCAGTTTGGACCCAGCCATATGCAAATCAGTCTTGACCCTGCGCCCAATGGGAACAGTCCAGCCCGAACTGCCAGGCCAGGTCCTCCCTGGACTGGAAACAAGCATCCTAGGACCAGTTTCGGGCTTTCAGCCCTCATCAGCCAGGATAGCTTGACTCCAGTGGCATGGAGAGCATGGGACCCACGTCTGGGCATACCCATCCCACTCGGGGTGACAAATGCAAAAAGAACAATTGATGGACAGAATGGAGAACAATGTCATACATTCACCCCAGTATAGAGATCTGGGCCTAAATCCATCGTTTTTTGCTCACCATGCCATTCCAGTTTGGACCCAGCCATATGCAAATCAGTCTTGACCCTGCGCCCAATGGGAACAGTCCAGCCCGAACTGCCAGGCCAGGTCCTCCCTGGACTGGAAACAAGCATCCTTGGACCGGTTTCGGGCTTTCAGCCCTCATCAGCCAGGATAGCTTGACTCCAGTGGCATGGAGAGCATGGGACCCACGTCTGGGCATATCCGTCCCACTCGGGGTGACAAATGAAAAAAGAACAATTGATGGACAGAATGCAGAACAATGTCATACATTCACCCCAGTACAGAGATCTGGGCCTAAATCCATCGTTCTTTTGCTCACCATGCCATTCCAGTTTGGACCCAGCCATATGCAAATCAGTCTTGACCCTGCGCCCAATGGGAACAGTCCAGCCCGAACTGCCAGGCCAGGTCCTCCCTGGACTGGAAAGAATCATCCTAGGACCGGTTTCGGGCTTTCAGCCCTCATCAGCCAGGATAGCTTGACTCCAGTGGCATGGAGAGCATGGGACCCACGTCTGGGCATACCCATCCCACTCGGGGTGACAAATGCAAAAAGAACAATTGATGGACAGAATGCAGAACAATGTCATACATTCACCCGAGTACAGAGATCTGGGCCTAAATCCATCGTTTTTTGCTCACCACGCCATTCCAGTTTGGACCTAGCCATATGCAAATCAGTCTTGACCCTGCGCCCAATGGGAACAGTCCAGCCCGAACTGCCAGGCCAGGTCCTCCCTGGACTGGAAACAGGCATCCTAGGACCGGTTTCGGGCTTTCAACCATCATCAGCCAGGATAGCTTGACTCCAGTGGCATGGAGAGCATAGGACCCACGTGTGGGCATCCCCGTCCCACTCGGGGTGACAAATGCAAAAAGAACAATTGATGGACAGAATGCAGAACAATGTCATACATTCACCCCAGTACAGAGATCTGGGCCTAAATCCATCGTTTTTTTGCTCACCATGCCATTCCAGTTTGGACCCAGCAATATGCAAATCAGTCTTGACCCTGCGCCCAATGGGAACAGTCCAGCCCGAACTGCCAGGCCAGGTCCTCCCTGTACTGGAAACAAGCATCCTAGGACCGGTTTCGGGCTTTCAGACCTCATCAGCCAGGATAGCTTGACTCCAGTGGCATGGAGAGCATGGGACCCACGTCTGGGCATACCCGTCCCACTCGGGGTGACAAATGCAAAAAGAACAATTGATGGACAGAATGCAGAACAATGTCATACATTCACCCCAGTACAGAGATCTGGGCCTAAATCCATCGTTTTTTTGCTCACCATGCCATTCCAGTTTGGACCCAGCCATATGCAAATCAGTCTTGACCCTGCGCCCAATGGGAACAGTACAGCCCGAACTGCCCGGCCAGGTCCTCCCTGGACTGGAAACAAGCATCCTAGGACCGGTTTCGGGCTTTCAGCCCTCATCAGCCAGGATAGCTTGACTCCAGTGGCATGGAGAGCATGGGACCCACGCCTGGGCATACCCGTCCCACTCGGGGTGACAAATGCAAAAAGAACAATTGATGGACAGAATGCGGAACAATGTCATACATTCACCCCAGTACAGAGATTTGAGCCTAAATTCATCGTTTTTTTGCTCACCATGCCATTCCAGTTTGGACCCAGCCATATGCAAATCAGTCTTGACGCTGCGCCAATGGGACAGTCCAGCCCGAACTGCCAGGCCAGGTCCTCCCTGGACTGGAATCAAGCATCCTAGTACCGGTTTCGGGCTTTCAGCCCTCATCAGCCAGGATAGCTTGACTCGAGTGGCATGGAGAGCATGGGACCCACGTCTGGGCATACCCGTCATACTCGGGGTGACAAATGCAAAAAGAACAATTGATGGACAGAATGCGGAACAATGTCATACATTCACCCCAGTACAGAGATCTGGGCCTAAATCCATCGTTTTTTTGCTCACCATGCCATTCCACTTTGGACCCAGCCATATGCAAATCAATCTTGACCGTGCGCCCAATGGGAACAGTCCAGCCCGAACTGCCAGGCCAGGTCCTCCCTGGACTGGAAACAAGCTTCCTAGGACCGGTTTCGGGTTTTCAACCATCATCAGCCAGGATAGCTTGACTCCAGTGGCATGGAGAGCATGGGACCCACGTGTGGGCATCCCCGTCCCACTCGGGGTGACAAATGCAAAAAGAACAATTGATGGACAGAATGCAGAACAATGTCATACATTCACCCCAGTAGAGAGATCTGGGCCTAAATCCATCGTTTTTTGCTTACCATGCCATTCCAGTTTGGACCCAGCAATATGCAAATCAGTCTTGACCCTGCGCCCAATGGGAACAGTCCAGCCCGAACTGCCAGGCCAGGTCCTCCCTGTACTGGAAACAAGCATCCTAGGACCGGTTTCGGGCTTTCAGCCCTCATCAGCCAGGATAGCTTGACTCCAGTGGCATGGAGAGCATGGGACCCACGTCTGGGCATACCCATCCCACTCGGTGTGACAAATGCAAAAAGAACAATTGATGGACAGAATGGAGAACAATGTCATATATTCACCCCAGTATAGAGACCTGGGCCTAAATCCATCGTTTTTTGCTCACCATGCCATTCCAGTTTGGACCCAGCCATATGCAAATCAGTCTTGACCCTGCGCCCAATGGGAACAGTCCAGCCCGAACTGCCAGGCCAGGTCCTCCCTGGACTGGAAACAAGCATCCTAGGACCAGTTTCGGGCTTTCAGCCCTCATCAGCCAGGATAGCTTGACTCCAGTGGCATGGAGAGCATGGGACCCACGTCTGGGCATACCCATCCCACTCGGGGTGACAAATGCAAAAAGAACAATTGATGGACAGAATGGAGAACAATGTCATACATTCACCCCAGTATAGAGATCTGGGCCTAAATCCATCGTTTTTTTGCTCACCATGCCATTCCAGTTTGGACCCAGCCATATGCAAATCAGTCTTGACCCTGCGCCCAATGGGAACAGTCCAGCCCGAACTGCCAGGCCAGGTCCTCCCTGGACTGGAAACAAGCATCCTAGGACCGGTTTCGGGCTTTCAGCCCTCATCAGCCAGGATAGCTTGACTCCAGTGGCATGGAGAGCATGGGACCCACGTCTGGGCATACCCGTCCCACTCGGGGTGACAAATGCAAAAAGAACAATTGATGGACAGAATGGAGAACAATGTCATACATTCACCCCAGTACAGAGATCTGGGCCTAAATCCATCGTTTTTTGCTCAACATGCCATTCCAGTTTGGACCCAGCAACATGCAAATCAGTCTTGACCCTGCGCCCAATGGGAACAGTCCAGCCCGAACTGCCAGGCCAGGTCCTCCCTGGACTGGAAACAAGCATCCTTGGACCGGTTTCGGGCTTTCAGCCCTCATCAGCCAGGATAGCTTGACTCCAGTGGCATGGAGAGCATGGGACCCACGTCTGGGCATACCCATCCCACTCGGGGTGACAAATGCAAAAAGAACAATTGATGGACAGAATGGAGAACAATGTCATATATTCACCCCAGTATAGAGACCTGGGCCTAAATCCATCGTTTTTTTGCTCACCATGCCATTCCAGTTTGGACCCAGCCATATGCAAATCAGTCTTGACCCTGCGCCCAATGGGAACAGTCCAGCCCGAACTGCCAGGCCAGGTCCTCCCTGGACTGGAAACAAGCATCCTAGGACCAGTTTCGGGCTTTCAGCCCTCATCAGCCAGGATAGCTTGACTCCAGTGGCATGGAGAGCATGGGACCCACGTCTGGGCATACCCATCCCACTCGGGGTGACAAATGCAAAAAGAACAATTGATGGACAGAATGGAGAACAATGTCATACATTCACCCCAGTATAGAGATCTGGGCCTAAATCCATCGTTTTTTGCTCACCATGCCATTCCAGTTTGGACCCAGCCATATGCAAATCAGTCTTGACCCTGCGCCCAATGGGAACAGTCCAGCCCGAACTGCCAGGCCAGGTCCTCCCTGGACTGGAAACAAGCATCCTTGGACCGGTTTCGGGCTTTCAGCCCTCATCAGCCAGGATAGCTTGACTCCAGTGGCATGGAGAGCATGGGACCCACGTCTGGGCATATCCGTCCCACTCGGGGTGACAAATGAAAAAAGAACAATTGATGGACAGAATGCAGAACAATGTCATACATTCACCCCAGTACAGAGATCTGGGCCTAAATCCATCGTTCTTTTGCTCACCATGCCATTCCAGTTTGGACCCAGCCATATGCAAATCAGTCTTGACCCTGCGCCCAATGGGAACAATCCAGCCCGAACTGCCAGGCCAGGTCCTCCCTGGACTGGAAACAAGCATCATAGGACCGGTTTCGGGCTTTCAGTCCTAATCAGCTAGGATAGCTTGACTCCAGTGGCATGGAGAGCATGGGACCCACGTCTGGGCATACCCGTCCCACTCGGGGTGACAAATGCAAAAAGAACAATTGATGGACAGAATGCAGAACAATGTCATACATTCACCCCAGTACAGAGATCTGGGCCTAAATCCATCGTTTTTTTGCTCACCATGCCATTCCAGTTTGGACCCAGCCATATGCAAATCAGTCTTGACCCTGCGCCCAATGGGAACAGTCCAGACCAAACTGCCAGGCCAGGTCCTCCCTGTACTGGAAACAAGCATCCTAGGACCGGTTTCGGGCTTTAAGCCCTCAGCAGCCAGGATAACTTGACTCCAATGGCATGGAGAGCATGGGACCCATGTCTGGGCATACCCGTCCCACTCGGGGTGACAAATGCAAAAAGAACAATTGATGGACAGAACGCGGAACAATGTCATACATTCACCCCAGTACAGAGTTCTGTGCCTAAATCCATCTTTTTTTGCTCACCATGCCATTCCAGTTTGGACCCAGCCATATGCAAATCAGTCTTGACCCTGCGCCCAATGGGAACAGTCCAGCCCGAACTGCCAGGCCAGGTCCTCCCTGGACTGGAAACAAGCATCCTAGGACCAGTTTCGGGCTTTCAGCCCTCATCAGCCAGGATAGCTTGACTCCAGTGGCATGGAGAGCATGGGACCCACGTCTGGGCATACCCATCCCACTCGGGGTGACAAATGCAAAAAGAACAATTGATGGACAGAATGGAGAACAATGTCATACATTCACCCCAGTATAGAGATCTGGGCCTAAATCCATCGTTTTTTTGCTCACCATGCCATTCCAGTTTGGACCCAGCCATATGCAAATCAGTCTTGACCCTGCGCCCAATGGGAACAGTCCAGCCCGAACTGCCAGGCCAGGTCCTCCCTGGACTGGAAACAAGCATCCTAGGACCGGTTTCGGGCTTTCAGCCCTAATCAGCCAGGATAGCTTGACTCCAGTGGCATGGAGAGCATGGGACCCACGTCTGTGCATACCCGTCCCACTCGGGGTGACAAATGCAAAAAGAACAATTGATGGACAGAATGGAGAACAATGTCATACATTCACCCAGTACAGAGATCTGGGCCTAAATCCATCGTTTTTTGCTCACCATGCCATTCCAGTTTGGACCCAGCCATATGCAAATCAGTCTTGACCCTGCACCCAATGGGAACAGTCCAGCCCGAACTGCCAGGCCAGGTCCTCCCTGGACTGGAAACAAGCATCCTAGGACCGGTTTCGGGCTTTCAGCCCTAATCAGCCAGGATAGCTTGACTCCAGTGGCATGGAGAGCATGGGACCCACTTCTGGGCATACCCGTCCCACTCGGGGTGACAAATGCAAAAAGAACAATTGATGGACAGAATGCAGAACAATGTCATACATTCACCCCAGTACAGAGATCTGGGCCTAAATTCATCGTTTTTTCGCTCAACATGCCATTCCAGTTTGGACCAGCCATATGCAAATCAGTCTTCACCCTGCGCCCAATGGAAACAGTCCAGCCCGAATTGCCAGGCCAGGTCCTCCCTGGACTGGAAAGAATCATCCTAGGACCGGTTTCGGGCTTTCAGCCCTCATCAGCCAGGATAGCTTGACTCCAGTGGCATGGAGAGCATGGGACCCACGTCTGGGCATTCCCATCCCACTCGGGGTGACAAATGCAAAAAGAACAATTGATGGACAGAATGCAGAACAATGTCATACATTCACCCCAGTACAGAGATCTGGGCCTAAATCCATCGTTTTTTTGCTCACCATGCCATTCCAGTTTGGACCTAGCCATATGCAAATCAGTCTTGACCCTGCGCCCAATGGGAACAGTCCAGCCCGAACTGCCAGGCCAGGTCCTCCCTGGACTGGAAACAGGCATCCTAGGACCGGTTTCGGGCTTTCAACCATCATCAGCCAGGATAGCTTGACTCCAGTGGCATGGAGAGCATGGGACCCACGTCTGGGCATACCCGTCCCTCTCGGGGTGACAAATGCAAAAAGAGCAATTGATGGACAGAATGCAGAACAATGTCATACATTCACCCCAGTACAGAGATCTGGGCCTAAATCCATCGTTTTTTTGCTCTCCATGCCATTCCAGTTTGGACCCAGCCATATGCAAATCAGTCTTGACCCTGCGCCCAATGGGAACAGTCCAGCCCGAACTGCCAGGCCAGGTCCTCCCTGAACTGGAAACAAGCATCCTAGGACCGGTTTCGGGCTTTCAGCCCTCATCAGCCAGGATAGCTTGACTCCAGTGGCATGGAGAGCATGGGACCCACATCTGGGCATACCCGTCCCACTCGGGGTGACAAATGCAAAAAGAACAATTGATGGACAGAATGCAGAACAATGTCATACATTCACCCCAGTACAGAGATCTGGGCCTAAATCCATCGTTTTTTGCTCACCATGCCATTTCAGTTTGGACCCAGCCATATGCAAATCAGTCTTGACCCTGCGCCCAATGGGAACAGTCCAGCCCGAACTGTCAGGCCAGGTCCTCCCTGGACTGGAAACAAGCATCCTAGGACCGGTTTCGGGCTTTCAGCCCTCATCAGCCAGGATAGCTTGACTCCAGTGGCATGGAGAGCATGGGACCCATGTCTGGGCATATCCGTCCCACTCGGGGTGACAAATGCAAAAAGAACAATTGATGGACAGAATGCGGAACAATGTCATACATTCACCCCAGTACAGAGTTCTGTGCCTAAATCCATCGTTTTTTGCTCACCATGCCATTCCAGTTTGGACCCAGCCATATGCAAATCAGTCTTGACCCTGCGCCCAATGGGAACAGTCCAGCCCGAACTGCCAGGCCAGGTCCTCCCTGGACTGGAAACAAGCATTCTAGGACCGGTTTCAGGCTTTCAGCCCTCATCAGCCAGGATAGCTTGACTCCAGTGGCATGGAGAGCATGGGACCCACGTCTGGGCATACCCGTCCCACTCGGGGTGACAAATGCAAAAAGAACAATTGATGGACAGAATGCAGAACAATGTCATACATTCACCCCAGTACAGAGATCTGGGCCTAAATCCATCGTTCTTTTGCTCACCATGCCATTCCAGTTTGGACCCAGCCATATGCAAATCAGTCTTGACCCTGCGCCCAATGGGAACAGTCCAGCCCGAACTGCCAGGCCAGGTCCTCCCTGGACTAGAATGAAGCATCCTAGGACCGGTTTCGGGCTTTCAGCCCTCATCAGCCAGGATAGCTTTACTCCAGTGGCATGGAGAGCATGGGACCCACGTCTGGGCATACCCGTCCCACTCGGGGTGACAAATGCAAAAAGAACAATTGATGGACAGAATGCAGAACAATGTTATACATTCACCCCAGTACAGAGGTCTGGGCCTAAATCCATCGTTTTTTGCTCACCATGCCATTCCAGTTTGGACCCAGCCATATGCAAATCAGTCTTGACCCTGCGCCCAATGGGAACAGTCCAGCCCGAACTGCCAGGCCAGGTCCTCCCTGGACTGGAAACAAGCATCCTAGGACCGGTTTCGGGCTTTCAGCCCTCATCAGCCAGGATAGCTTGACTCCAGTGGCATGGAGAGCATGGGACCCACGTCTGGGCATACCCGTCCCACTCGGGGTGACAAATGCAAAAAGAACAATTGATGGACAGAATGCGGAACAATGTCATACATTTACCCCAGTACAGGGATCTGGGCCTAAATCCATCGTTTTTTTGCTCACCATGCCATTCCAGTTTGGACCCAGCCATATGCAAATCAGTCTTGACCCTGCGCCCAATGGGAACAGTCCAGCCCGAACTGCCAGGCCAGGTCCTCCCTGGACTGGAAACAAGCATCCTAGGACCGGTTTCGGGCTTTCAGCCCTCATCAGCCAGGATAGCTTGACTCCAGTGGCATGGAGAGCATGGGACCCACGTCTGGGCATACCCGTCCCACTCGGGGTGACAAATGCAAAAGAACAATTGATGGACAGAATGTGGAACAATGTCATACATTCACCCCAGTACAGAGATCTGGGCCTAAATCCATCGTTTTTGCTCACCATGCCATTCCAGTTTGGACCCAGCCATATGCAAATCAGTCTTGACCCTGCACCCAATGGGAACAGTCCAGCCCGAACTGCCAGGCCAGGTCCTCCCTGGACTGGAAACAAGCATCCTAGGACCGGTTTCGGGCTTTCAGCCCTCATCAGCCAGGATAGCTTGACTCCAGTGGCATGGAGAGCATGGGACCCACGTCTGGGCATACCCGTCCCACTCGGGGTGACAAATGCAAAAAGAACTATTGATGGACAGAAACCATCATCCCCTTTGGTTTTGCTTTGTTCGCCCTAAGTTGGCAGGGTATGCCCAGACGTGGGTCCCTTGCTCACTTTGCCACTGGATTCAAGCTAGCCTGGCTGATGACGGCTGTTAGCCAGAAACTGGTCCCAGGATGCTTGTTTCCGGTCCAGGGAAGACATGGCTTGGCAGTTCGGGCTGGACTGTTCCCATGAGGCACAGTGTCAGACTGATTTGCATATGGCCATGTCTGAACTGGGGTGGCAGAGTGAGCTAAATAATGATGATGGATTAAACCCAGATCAGTTGACTGGGGGTGAGTGCTTGCAATGTTCAACACTCCGTCCATCATCCCCTTTCGTTTTGCTTTGTTCGCCCTAAGTTGGCAGGGTATGCCCAGACGTGGGTCCCTTGCTCACTTTGCCACTGCGTTCAAGCTAGCCTGGCTGATGACGGCTGTTAGCCAGAAACCGGTCCCAGGATGCTTGTTTCAGGTCCAGGGAAGACATGGCTTGGCAGTTCGGGCTGGACTGTTCCCATGAGGCACAGGGTCAGACTGATTTGCATATGGCCATGTCTGAACTGGGGTGGCGGACTGAGCTAAAGAATGATGATGGATTAAACCCAGATCAGTTGACTGGGGGTGAGTGCTTGCAATGTTCAACACTCCGTCCATCATCCCCTTTGGTTTTGCTTTGTTCGCCCTAAGTTGGCAGGGTATGCCCAGACGTGGGTCCCTTGCTCACTTTGCCACTGGATTCAAGCTAGCCTGGCTGATGACGGCTGTTAGCCAGAAACCGGTCCCAGGATGCTTGTTTCCGGTCCAGGGAAGACATGGCTTGGCAGTTCGGGCTGGACTGTTCCCATGAGGCACAGGGTCAGACTGATTTGCATATGGCCATGTCTCAACCGGGGTGGCGGAGTGAGCTAAAGAATGATGATGGATTAAACCCAGATCAGTTGACTGGGGGTGAGTGCTTACAATGTTCAACACTCCGTCCATCATCCCCTTTGGTTTTGCTATATACCTAAAACCAGTCAGTACAGTTGGCTTTCTCAATGGTTGTTAGCTGTTTAAGATAAATGAGTATGAACAATGATTTGTTTTAAATAATTAACATTGGAAATGTTTCAATTCTGAAATCGTGAGTCTTTGAATTACATAGTATTGAGGCCTGTGGAACGAGTTTTGGCCTTCAGTTATGTACGCATTATGTTAGATAGGTATGTCATTTTTCTCTGCATTTCTTGGCCATCTGCACATCTTATAACACCTCACTTTCCTCTTCAGCACCTTCTTTTAACTCTTCACCGAATGCACTACCTCACTTCACCACTTCCAAACATGCACTGCGCTCACTCACATTTAAGCAATTTATTTCCTTTTGCTTTTTAAAAATATTGACATCTGTGTACCCTCTTCACACACATTTCGACACATTATTTCAATTGCAACTGGAATACATGACCTGTGTTCTGTGTATTCTGCAGAGAGGCCAATGCAATGACAGGCACTTTGCTTAGGCTTCAGCATCAGAACTCTCAATCAAAGCCCCTCATGAACACCCGACACACGCAAAGTATGCTCTATCCAAGAGTAATAAGATGCACAGAAAAAAATACAGAAACACAACATGATAAAATAGCTAACACTCTAAGGGAATGTAAGATTAAGAACACGTGAAATAAGAGAGGAGGAACTAAATCGCTGACATGCATTGACTTAACTGTTTTAACATTCATTGTTCATGAATCAATCCATGTTTGTGGCACAAATGTTAAGGGCATGAAGATAGGACCAGTTTTATGGCCGTACAGCAGATAACTGTCTTTAGTATAAGCACATATTTCTTCCTTGTGCTTGACTCAGATAGTTGGATCAACTGTGCAAGGGAACAAGAATACTGCTCGTCTTTTGGATCAATTTCGCGGGGGAACAAATACAGCAGTTCTACTTTTAAAGGGGCCAGTGATGTGCAGCCAGGGCCTGGGGGTGCCACAGTGGGAAAGGTTAGCGGGACCAGGGGTCTCAGCACAATATACATAACACAAGATTGGCATTATAACACTTACCACTACCGAGGACGAGGCACCAAAGCGCACATGCTTGCATCCACTCCTATGTGTGATGAATGAGAAAGAGTGGGATCTATGGCTGTGAATGACAGATGGCTGCCCTCATGCAGGGGCAAAGACTCTGACGCTCTGACCTATAGTGGATACTACCATGGACTACTATGTCAAAGTAGGGCCTTAGAACGGTAAGCCCTGTGTTGTGCATTAAAATTCAATACGTTGATTTACTGCCTGGCTTCCATCACCTGCTTCAGAGTGAGGTGGGGCAAGCAGCCTGGGACAGACAGCCCAGACTTAAAGACATCTTTGTTTAGAGAAACAATTGTATCTCTAAATAAATTGATCTATTTAATTTTTCTGCAGGAATGTGTAGGAATTTCAGAGGGGGGCAGCCCCAGAGCCCTAATAGAGAAATCACCCCTTACATTTACTATTCCCACTCCAATCTATGCTAATTTGAAGAAGGTGTGGAACACTAAAGGAGTGAAGATGCTATTCCCACTCTAATCTAAACAAAATTTGGGGACAGTGTTGGACACTAAAGGGGTGACATATACTATTTCCTCCAACCCATACCAATTTGAGGAAGGTGTTTGACACTAAAAGGGTTACATTTACTATTCCCACTTCAATCTATACTAATTTGGTGACAATGTTGGACACTAAAGGGCTGACATTTACCATTCTCACTCCAATCTCAACCAATTTGGAGAAAGTGTTGGAAACTTAAAGGGTGCCATTTACTATTACTACTCCAATCTAACCCAATGTGGTGAAGGTGTTGGACACTGAAAGGGAGACATTTGCTATTTCCACTTCAATTTAACCATATGGTGGGAAGGTGTTGGACACTAAAGAGGTTGCATTTACTATTCCCACTCCAATTTAATCATATGGGGGAAGGTGTTGGACACTAAAGAGGTTACATTTACTATTCCAACTCCAATCTAACCATATTGGGGCAAGGTATTGGATACAAAAGAGGTGACATTTACTATTCCCAATGTAATCTACCCATACTGGGGAAGGTGTTGGACACTGAAGGGGTAATATTAACTATTCACACTCCACTCTAAACATATTGGGAGAAGGTGCTGGACAGTAAAGGGGTGGAATTTGCTATTCCCACTTCAATCTAAAGCTATTTCAAAAAGGAGTTGGATGCTAAAGAAGTCAAATTCACTATTTTCACTACAATGTAAAAAAATGTATACAAGGTAATACAAATGAAACATTTTATATACAGAATCAATACTTCATATGCACACACATTTTGTTAACTATAAAATAAACTAAATTTAATTTAAAAACAAACTAACCAAATCTACAATCATATATCTTCATATTTAAACATTAACATCTAAAAATAATTGTTATTATTATTAATGATTAATATATGTTTTAACTATTTACTACCATCCCTAAACTTTAAACCATAAAATAAAAAATAAAATCATTAACCAAAATGAACAATCATAAATTAAAAAATTATATAAAAGCAGTTTTTAAAACAAATTAATTAAAAATACATTTTTAGTATAAAATTGTAATTTCAAAACAAAAAAATAAAATATTTGTATTATTTAAATGTATTTTAAAACATTATATAAAAATATATAATTATTTTATCCCTTAAAATACATGTTTATCTATTTTTAATTTTAACATTTATTTCTATAACTATATTTCTTTTTACATTTTGAAATGTTTTTAATTTCATAACATTAATGTATATATATGATGAAAATTATAATTAACATAAAATGTACTTTGAAATATACACATTTAAAAAAATCTCCCCACCCTTATGCCCTAAAGACCCAATATCCCACTACCCAAAAATATAAAACCTTTATTTATACACATTAATACAACTAAAAGTACAAATTTCAACAGTCATAACTGAAATATTATCTTATTATAAACACAAATAAAAAAGTAATAAAGATATAGAAGCAAACACACTACAATAAATGATATGCAAATTAACACTTACAAACGATGTTACATACAACAATATTTTCTACATCTATACTTTTTACAATGATATTAAAAACAATAATTTTTGCTTTAATATTCCCGTCAACAATATTTTTGACATCCCCATATTCTGGACACATTCATTTTGTATCACAATATTTTTTTCTGATGATTTGTCCAAACTCCTAAAGTTCAGTTGTCCCAACACCTGAGTGAAAAGAAATTGGGCAAAACATAGCGTGAACTGAGTGCAACTCCAGTCGCGTCATGTGTTGGCTACAGGAAATAAAAGCAAACAAAAACAAAGCAGGTGAAATAGAGCGTCACAAAGGAAAACAAGTTACAATAATAGCTAGCCCATTCAATGTAAAAGTAGGGCTGCTCTTGATAATATAATATATTAAAATAAAAACAGGAGAAAGTGGAGCTAGAACCTCCAAAATTACAAGTGACAAATTAGGGGCAAAACAGTATGATGTTAGAGCATCAAAAGTGAAAAAATAGTCAGCTACTTATCCAGCACAACAGGCAGAGAAGTACAGCGCCTCTATGCTATAGTGGGTGTGCACGCATAGTTTGAAGACACAGAGCAGATTAGTTGTTCCCTCTATAACAAATACAACTGCAGGAAGTGAATTTACTCATCAAGCAGTTGCCATTAATCCCTCCTGGGCCAGGGATTATGCACTCTAATGTGAAACTGTGCTCAGGTACAATTCAAACAGACACAAGATGCATTTGGACAGAGGGGCGTGTCCAACATCCGATGGAGTAAGACGTGACCTGTGGGAGCTCCCGACAAGGCCTCTGCATCCGACACCATTCTTGTAGTGATATTGGCCCTTGGGACCCAAAACCCATGATTTTACTGCTGGGGACATTGGAGAACCCCCCTCCGATGCTGTGATACTTTGGGAATTCTGCCTGCGGCACCCTAATTAATGTATTCAGTCCAGGCCGCGCTGCACCGCAGCCAATATGGCAGCTCCGGTAGTTGCCCTGCTTTGTAGGCCAACTCTCCCTCAGTGCGGAGAGGGTCTACACGATTTGATGGGGCTGTCCTGGAGGGCCCCTTTTACTGGTGGAGTTGGCATGGCATAGCGGAGTGGCCCATTGGACTTTCGGGCCACTGTACACTCTGCCGATGATGGTTGCCTTGACTGTGCGGGTCTGGGAACTCACCCAGCTGTGGACGGATTGCCGCCGCCTACTACTGGCCTTCTCATCGCCCTGACAAGTTTGGGGGAAGATCTCCGTGGTGTGCTTGGACTGCCCTGCTCATCCCGTTTGCAGACGGACACTGATGCCTATGGCAGGGGGCCCGCTGCTGACTCAGAGCCCTCCCTTCCTCCCCCTGAGTGATTATGCAGCAGCAGTGGTAGGTATTGTGCTGGCCCCGATGAACATGCAGTAGCAGATATTATGCCGGCCTGTGCCTCAAGCCTTTTCCTTCCCTCATTACCTTAGGCCACCAGGTAAGCATTTGCCTATGATCCGGCATTCCCTACCTTGCTGACTCTAGCGGGGGGCTCGTTATCTACTCAGAGCCTCCCCACTCTCCTGGGTACTACCATGGAGGTCACGCTCTGAGTTGTGCTGGCCCTGGGTGGCGCATAGTGCTAGAAGGCCTAGCGGCCTGGGCTTTTGGATTCCTATCCACCAGCTGTGCCGGCCCCGGGGGACAGACATTACTGGCCAGTGCCTCCTGATTTTCTCACACCTCAGCTACCTTGGGGCCCCGCAGGAATGAATGCCTAAGATCTGGTGCAAACTGACTTGAAGACTATAGCGGGGGTCTCGCAATTGACTGAAGCCCCTTGCCTCCTTGTATACTAGTGCTGTGCTGGCCCCAGGGGACGACTTGTTCTGGAAGGCTTCTTATTCCGCATCTTTGCTCCTCCTTACTCCTCGGCTACCCTCGAGGACTGTGAGGGTGAGGGCAGACCCACCGGTGGCGCAGCGACACCAAAGGTATATTGTGCAAGGAGCACCGGATCTCAGCCCTCTGGACTGTGGAGCCTTACTGTGTGCCTACTGAGTGAGCCTTGGGGAAGTGACTGCTTAGTACTGACATTTGGAGGCCTCTTGTGCTGCTTCTGGCATCGTGGCTGCCCTCCCACACTATTACTTATTTTCTTGTGGCAGAGGGGTGGAAGCTCCTCCCTCGCCCCTGTAGTGAATACTGGTGGGGACCCCGGGTGCTATTGAGTTTGTGAACCATCTTGCTTTGTCTTGGCCTCCTGGTCCCTGCTGTTTGACAACTCTCCTTATGCACTATCACCTGACAAAGTGAGCACTGTGGGGCCCTTCTCTGACCCTGGTGACTCTACTGGCTGGTGGCTGGCACTGGCTTCCTTTACCTCCCTCCACCTCCCCTTAACCACCTGCCAGTATGTCACCCCCCTGCTGCGGGTAAGAGACCCAAGAACTGGGTCCCGAAAAATCTGCTGTACCTGGTGAGGAGTCTTGTGTACCTCCAAATTCGGTGCTGGTCTCAGGACAAATTGGACTCTATTTTTCTAGCTTTTAAGGACTCTAAGGAAACCCTTGAACATTAAATAGACACAGTGGTGGTGAATCTTGGCCTCCTGAGGGCTAATCATCACAAGTTTGGGGAATGCATTGCCGCTATGGCACTTATCTTGCAAAACCTGGTCCCCACATCTAAAGATCTGACAACCCGGATGGAGGAGGTTGTGGGCCGCGTATGTGTTCTTGAAGCCTGTGTGCAGGATTCTGAGGGTCAGGCCTGCAGGAACATTGTCCAGTTGGTGAGTATGCCTGAGCGATCAGAAGGCACGGACATGGTGGCTTTTCTTGAAACATGGTTACGAGAGAGGGTGGCGCCTGAGGGCTTGTCCCCCTTTTTTGCATTGGAAAGGGCCCATAGGGTGCGAGCCCACCCGCCACTCCCTGGAGGGCCGTCTCTGCAAATATTGTGGCACGCTTCTCCACTTCCTGGACAGAGACCATATCCTTAAATGTGCCAAAGACCTTGGGGAATTACCTGTGGAAAACAGTCAGGTAATGCTCTTCCTGGTTTTCACGCTTGTGGTACAGAGACAGAAGGCCTCATTCTTGAAAGCCAAACACAAGCTATGGGACAAGTGCATTCCATATGCCATGCTTTATCCCGCACGCTTGCAAGTTGTCAATGGCCAGGGCACAAGATTCTTCCTAGAACTCAGTGAGGTGTGGGACTGGCTTGGCCTGAGTCCATAGTCCCGGAGGCGTAATAGGTGGCCTCAGAATCAGCCCCAGAATAGGAGAGGGTGCAGCGGGTCCTCTACATTGGATCTAGTGCGCAGAGATCACCATAATGCTGCTGAGGCAGAAGCTCAAATTGAGACTTCAAGCTCTGAATGGCATTCGTCTCTGAAGGGCGCGATGGCCAGTTGTCGTGCTCGGAGTCTGACTCTACTGTAGATAACAATTGAAGCTGGAGTCTGCCTAAGGTCACCCCACCGACTGCAGATGTGGTTTATTGATGTAATGTCTTATTGGAAATGTTTGCTTCTGTGCTCCACATTTTGCTCCCTTGGTTGTATCTTCTTTTCTAGTGTGCCTGTCGGAGAGAAGTCTTGCCCTCTCCCTCTTGAAAGCCGGAGGGGTAGGGGAGAGGTTCCTTTTCTCCCCCCCTTTTTTGGGCCCTGGGGGTTCCTTTTATTTTATTCTTGGTCGTGGGTGGGGGTGCCTTGTCAGGGATCCCTTTCCCTTCCAAGGGGTCTGTGTCTTGCTTTCACCACCCCTCTGCTTAAACTGTGGGTGTTTTTCTGGTCCACAGAATTGTTTTGTTGTGTTTCTTCATTTCAATGGGGTGTCGTTGCCTTACTGTTCTGGGGAGGCGGTGTTGGATTGATTTTTGTTTTCTTGGGTTGTCTGGGGTCTGAGGATGGCTGCTCCTGCTCCTCCCCTGCCTGGGTGTGGCTTTGTGCCAATCCTTTGCTATGCGTGTGCCTAGTGGGGTGGTTTTAGCCTTTAATGTTGATTGATGCGGGAGGTCTCACATGACTGCAAATTCCTCTCCTAGAATACCCGGGGCTGCGTAGTATGGCCAAGCACTATAAGGTATTGGCATATTTGAAACGCAGAGGTGTTCATGTGACCTTATTGCAGGAAACCTACTTAGATGCTAAGGAGATGGCTGCCCTCTGCAGGAGGTGGCATGGCCTTGGAGTGAATAACACTTATTTGGCCTTTGCCTGGGGAACCCTAGTGTGGGTGAAGCCGGGGGTCCAGCACCAATTTATCAGTAGCTTGACTGATACAGAGGGGCTCTACTCTATCTTGACAGTGATCAATCATTGTTTTTGGACAAACTATACAAGGTGTTGGGTCCTTTGTTACCTCATGCACTCATAGTTGGTGGGGATTTCAATTGTGTAGTTAGATCACTCTCACCCACCTCTCTGAGACTCCCCTACTGTTCGCCTAGCTGATTGATGGCTGGTGACATCGCCACCCTCTGGACCACGACTACTCCTTCCACTTGGTCATACATAATTTGCATGTGTGACTTGATTCCTTTTTGTGCTCCCCTGATACTTTAGGGGGAAATTTCGCCCATTGAATATCTCTCCCGGACCATCTCCGACCATAATCCCATGTTGATGACGCTAAAATGAGGTAAGACGGGCCCTGGTATTCCTACCTGGCGCCTACGGCCAGTGAGTCTCAGAGACCCCGTGTTTTGTGTGACAGTTTGGGAGGGTATCCAACATTATTTAGATGAAAATACTGGTTTGGCCTCCTCTCTGCTTGGGGAGTGGGATGCCTTTAAGATGGTTATTAAGGGACAGGGTTTGTCGGAGTCTGTAAGGGTATGGAAAACCTTGTTGTGGGATATTGTAGTCCATGAGCAGACGCTTCGGGATTTGGAGAGCTTATACCCAGACAGGCCCAACCTCTAGCAGGAGTAACTGGATGCGAAGGAGAGAGTGGCGGAGCATGTGGAGCATCTCCACTGTTTTGATCACAAGGCATATATGGTCAGGGAGCAGACTGAAGGGGATAGATCTGGCCCCTTACTGGCTTGGTTGGCTAACCCCTCATGCCGTGGATCGCTGATCCTAGAGTTGGTAGCTCCAAACGGTACTCATCACTACACCCAGGGTGAGATCAATCACTCCTTTGCGGACTTTTGAGCTCATTTTTATGCGGCCCAGGAGCCCCCCGGGACTTTGTCATACGCGACTGGTTGACTGCCCTACTGCCTAGCGAGTTGTCTTGGGATGTAGTAGATGCACTGGGGAAGGATATCTCGGAGGAAGAGATCCGGGCTGAGGTTCGACATATGGCACATGGTAAGTGTCTGGGACCCAATTGACTCCCGGCGGAATTTTATACTGCTTATCTTGTTATTCTTGCCCCCTGACTGGTGGCCTTGTACCAGCATGCGTTGTCGATTGGAATATTGCCCCCTACTTTGTGAGAGGCCGTTTTTGTCCCTTCTACTCAAGCCTAGGAAGCCTGCCATGAATGTCACTGTGTACAGCCCCTTGTCAATGTTAAAAACTGACTATAAGCTTCTTAGTGGCATTCTGGTCCTCACACTGACCAGTCTGGGTTTATACTGGGCCGGTGTACGTCTCTTAATGTTAGATGCCTCCTGGTGCTCTTGGGGGAGGGTCCATGATTGCCGGAATGGTCTGGATTCATGTTTGTTGACATCAAGAAGGCTTTTGACAGCCTCGGGGGGGGGCTTTCTCTGTACTGTCATGCTTTGGATGGGACTGGGGCCCTGATTTGTTTCCTGGACCTTTTTATTATATCCTGATCCTGTTGCCAGGATCTGCACTGGTCGCATGATCTCAGAACAGTGTGTTGTTGGCGGTGGCATCCGGCATGAGTGTCCATTATTCTCTTTGCTTTTTGGCTTCGCAGTTGAACCATTTGCGTGTAGGGCACGTAGTGGCCTGGTATTTTATGTTATTCGGGCCCACGGCATGACTCATTACATCTCCCTCTACATGGACGACATGGTGCTCTACCTACACAATTTGCGCACGGACTCTGAGCGGGCAGCCGATTTCTTCGTGGCCTTTGGGTGAACTGGCTGAAAACAGGTCTGGTTTCAATCAGTGGTGATAGGGAAGAGCCTCCGGACCTGAGAGGCATGCGTTGGGAACTGACTGTGGTGCAATATCTAGGGTTCTCATATTTCGGACTCTCCCTGACCTCTTAGAGGGCAAAATTGGCATGGCTGTGACTGCCCTACTTGCAAGTTCGAGGCCTTTTCCCTCTGGTGATATTTCGTGCTATCTTTCAGGAAATAGATTCTATCCTTATTGACCTTATTTGGAATGAGGGGCGACGGTGAGTCGTTTTGGCAAAATTGCAACAAGCAACGACAGATGGCAGGATGAATGCCCCTGACTTTTATTCATATTTTCTGTCAGTGCAGATGCTGTAGTGTATTGTTGGGTTTCTGGGGAGGGAGGCCACATGGTTAATGCATTTGCTAGGGCCCCTCAGTTTGAGTCAGCTGTGGACCCTTATGTTAAATATGAGGTCTGCTACTCCTATGGGTCGTCATGACATACCGGCCCTCAGAGCATGCTGGATGAGGGTTCTTGGTTGGGTGGAGATACTGTCCCCATCCTCTCCGGATCTTCCACTGCGAGCACTGGTGATGTAATTACCTGGGGTGGAGGAGAGATGACTTTGGACTGGGAGGCGGGTGGTCTGGATGCAGTGAGCCTGTTGTATACAGATGGTGTCTTGACGGCCCGGTGGGACAGTGTCCGCTTTATGGTACTCTGACTGTGGCTGTACACACAATCTAGGATAAGCGTGGAGTGGATCCAAGGCTCTTCCATACTTGCAGCTTCCTGTGCAACACCGCTAACACTCGCTGCCCGGTCTCAGGATTGTATGCCGCATTCTGGGAAGATGTCTGCTCCCCCTTACAATGCTACGGGGCATTGTGACGCCAATCAGGGAACCCCTTGGACGGATGAAGACTGGGCTAAAATGTGGCAGGTGGCGCCTAGGACCTCCCAGAATGCACATTTAAGATTAATACACTTTTACGTTCTTCACCGGGCATACTTCACACCCATGAAACTTAGTGTTTATTGTCCACTGACCCCACCTGATTGCCCCGCTGTCGTGTTGCTGCCAGTGATCTCCTTCACATGCTTTGGGGTGCCCGCAGCTGACCATTTATTAAACTGAGGTGGTGCGTCTTTTAGTGGAGGCTACAGACCGTGCTCTCACACCTACACCCTGGTTTTGCCTCCTTGGCCTCTATCATCACCCTGCTAAATATAGGGTCACAACCCAGTTTATTGACCTGGCCCTGGTATTTGCCAAGCATAGAATTACTATGCTCTAGGAGGACACTGAGGTCCCCCTCATGGAGGGCAGATGTATTGCACTAGGCGACATGGGAAGGGGTTGCTTTGCTCTGTGAAGTGCTTCAGGGTCAGAGACCCATTGAGTTCACAAGAGTTTGGGATACGATCCTGGCTGACTTCCAGGGAGATGGGAGCGAGAGTGAAGAGGCTGTTGCTGCTTAGGGGTTCCCCTGATGCCCTGGATACACCCCTATTGGATCCCCGCCATGATGCTGCCTGAATTTTGAATTTGGGCTACAGCATCCCTCTACTTCCATTGTCCACTGGCAGTGGAGCAGGACTTGCATAGAGGTGGGGGGGGCAGTATACTGTTCTGCTACTCTGGATACACCTCCAGGGGGAGGCCATGGGTTGTGGGCGGGGCTGGATGATTGTTTTGTTTGTTTGTAGTTTACTGCACTTTCATAACCCCTGCTACCACAACTAATCTGGAACCTTGCTTCATCCTGACTAGATTGCTGTCTATATTACCTGTGTTTATGACCTGGGTTCCTCCCAACGAATATTGCACTACTGATGGTCCCTATTATATGTTGGCTTATTGTTTTTACTGAATGATCCACTTCCATCAAGGAATTGGTACCTGCTTGGTTTCTGTTGATCACCATCCACCCTCAATTCAATTCAATTCTTTATTAAGATTTGGATCGCTAATGAGGTCCACTTTAAAACGAAACAAAGTATAAAAAATAATCACAGATCAAAACTGGATAGACAAGTTACAAATTACATATTTTAGTCCTAACCGTGATAAGTAAATTGAGTTAAATACAAAGGCGAATTGTTATTATATAAAATTTCAGTAATGTAGTAGTTCATAGAATGTCAGTTTTGTGTAAAAAAAAAATCACAGCCATAAAGCAGCAGAGGCTATATACAGATTCAAACCCTCCTTACTATCACTAAGTATTAATACATTTATGAGAGGTGGCCAAACGCTCAGCTCCTAAATAATCAAGTGAGGATCCGGATAGAAACTACGAGCTGAAAGGCGCCCATCTCCAAATTGCACAAGTCACAACAATGCACTTAAAGATTCATGAGCACAATGTATTAAACCACACCACTGGTGCAAATAAACCAAGACCTGTGCAGGTAAGAACAAACACAAATTTGGACTTCTGTGTCTAATAAATATTTGGACAAATGTGCAGAGGTCATTAGTATTTTAGAGGTTCTTATACAGTGCAGCTTTACTCAGTGGAGGGTGATGGTATGCTTTACAGGGAGCAACACAATTAGCAGAGGTACCGGGCAATACCATGTTACAAGCAGAGGTGAGTCATGCAGCAGAATTTCATTTAAAAAAATGTCACAATGTCACAGGGAACGCCAGCAAGAAGAAGGTTGAGGTTCTAGCTTGATGGGGGAATCCACAGGCAGTGAGGGCCAAAATGAGACAAGTAGCAGGCTGAGAGGGACATGGGTCCAGCAGGTATCCTGAGATGTTTCTTACGAGGACTTACACATGTAGGGGTTTTAAGCTCCAGGACACAAGTTGCAGAGCCAGCATTCCAGTTAATATACAATGGCACACTCTTAAACTCGAGATATTCCTTTCGGCAGTATTATCACCTGAACGTGGGAAAGTGGGCCTCTGGATTCAAAAGAACACTGCTCCAAAGTTATGAAGGCTGTTACTTGGCAGAGAGGGCTATTTAGGATTGGTCTTGCTAATTCCGCTTGACTTTTACATTTTGTGAGGACAGGTGACTGGTGGTGTATTGTAGATGGATGAAGTGGAATCAACACAGCACAGCTTTAATATTCGGCACCCTGACATTTGATAGTACTGGCTTCGTGTTTTGAGTGAAAAACTTTCTTTTTCAAATTAAGCACTAAAGAGTGAGAGAGACAGAAAGAGAGACAGAGGGGCAGGAAAAGAGAGAGCGAGAGAGAAACAGAGAGAGGCTGTGTTAGAACTGGGGGTCTCTAGTTGGCAGAGGTAGGTACCTTTGTCCAAATAGGGACCCTTGCTTCTAGTCAGGGTAAGGGGGTACACTCCTGAAATAACCCCTGCTCACCCCCTTGGTAGCTTGGCACGAGCAGACAGGCTTAGTTCAGAGGCAGTGTGTAAAGCATTTGTGAACACATACAGTAATCCAGTGACAACACTACAAATGGACACCACACAGGTTGTATTATAAAAATAAGTATCTTTTATATAGATTTACCACAAGACCATAAACGACAAAAATAATCCACAATACTGTACTTTAAAGATGGTAGAATTAGCTTGAGTCTCTTAAAATGGAAATGCGACACTTTGCGTTCAATGTACCTGAGATGCGTAACGCGATACAACAAAAGGTGGTGCAGGGAGGGTGATGCGTCGGTTCCTTACACGCTTCTGTGGCGATGCGACAAGCAGCGCCGTGATGCGATGAAGATCTGGTGCAAAGAAACAAAGTGGCGTCTTCTTGAGGTTGCGACAACGAAGGGGTGATGCGTGCACGCCCGACGGCCGCGCAGCGATTGCGATGAATCTTTGGAGCCGCGACAGGCCCTGCGACACGCTTCCCTGGCGATGCGATGGCATCTGATGCGAGGTCGACGATCTTCTCCTGGGATGCGGGGCGCCTCGTGTTGCGATGCGTCGGCATCTGATGCGAGGTCGATGCTCTGCCCCGGGGAAGCGACGGCGTCTGATGCGACGGTGACACTTTTCTCCGGTGCTGCGAGGCGCTTCGAAGGATGCGAGGGTGTCAGCGGCGCGCTTCTTCGGGGATGCGCCGGCATCTGCTGCGACGTCGACACTCTTCTCCGGCGATGCAAGAAGCAGCGGCTGCGGCGACACGCTTCTTCGTCTTGAGTTGCGCTTCCAGCTCCCAGCGACACGCAAGTGTGTCAGAAGGTCCAAATTCCCAGCAAGGGAATACAGGAGAGCTGGTGGGTGAAGTCTGTTGTCCCTGAGACTTCAGCAGGAGGCAAGCTCTGAAATCAAGCCCTTGGAGATCCTGCACAAGTTGATGAAAGTACACACAAAGTTCCCTTCTCCTTTCTTTGGCAGTCAGGCAACCACTGCAGGCAGATCCCTCTAGCTTAGGGATAGTCTTCTCCTCAGTTTCTTCTTGGTTCCGCTCCTCAGCAAAGGTTTCTTCTTGTTTCCCAAAAGTGATCTAATTTCCTAGGGGTCTGGGTCCCCTTTTATACACCTTTTCTCTTTGTTCTCTGAAGGCAGAGAGGCCTTTGCCTAGTCCAAAACCAGTTCTGGTCAGTCCTGGAGCACTTTGTTTACAGGACTCCTTCTTTCCTTTCAGAATGTGGGGCAGAGTGCTCAGCCACCCGGCAGGACGTCGAGCCAGCATTGTGGAAGGCAGGCACAGCCCTATTCAGACCCAGGTGCAACTCCTCCCTCCACTCTGGATGCAGATCTCTCTATTCAGCCCTGTGCTGACTCACCCTGTCTCCTGGAGCCACCCCCAGCCCCTGTCACTCAAACTCCAGACAAGGAATACACAACCCAGCAGTGGCAGGCTTGGAAGGTTAGGCAAGAAAATACCTACTTTCTAAAAGTGGTATTTTCAAACACAGAATGTTAAAATCAACTTCACTAAAAGATGTATTTTATCATTCTGAGTTCAGGCATACTAAATTCGTTTCTCTACCATGTTCCCTGGGTCAGTTAGGATTATAAGGTGTAATAATCAAACTGCCCATTCTGGCCTATGGGGAACAGGTAGCCTTGCAATAGTGAAAAACGAAAATGGCTGTAATTCACTATTAGGAAATGCCACACACACCAGGGCATGTCCTACCTTATACTTACAATGCACCCTGCCCTAGGGCCTACTTTAGGGGTGACCAACATGCAGTAAAGGGAAGGTTTAGGGACTGGTAAGTGGGTGCACTCACCAAGTCGACATGGCAGCCCTAGGCTGCACACAGGCTCTGCAATCTCAGGCCTGAGACACACTTTACAAGCTGCTTCTGTGGGTGGCACAACCAGTGCTGCAAGCCCACCAGCAGCATTGGATTTACCAGCCCTGGGCACACTCAGTGCACTGTACTAGGGACTGACAAGTAAACCAATCATCCAATCATGGAGTCACTAATCCATACATCAATTTGCAATAGGGAGAGCATATGCACTTTAGCACTGATTAGCAGTGGTGAAGTGCCCAGAGTCATAAAACAGCCAACAACAGGTCAGAAAAAACATAGGAGGAAGGCAAAAAGTTTAGGGATGACCCTGAAAAAAGGGCCAAGTCCAACACAACCCCCTTCCAGCCAAAATGCAGGGGAGACCAATAACTACCCTGATGGGCTTCTCTGCTTTGGGCGATAGAACATGGACCCTGGCCCGCAACAGCAGGGGCATATTCCAGTTCTACGCCAATCTGAACCTATTTGGATCCCTCTGTCCATACTCTCAGGGCCCACCAAGCTAATCCATGGGGAACCCTTCTCCTCACCTGTGGACACCACCTGTGCAGCACCTAACCTTAACTTGCTCACAGGTGTGTCCCAACAGCCAGACATCAAGCCACAGTGGCCACTGACAGTGGTCAGGGATGAGACCCAGGCCTTATGCCTCTCAGGGCTCTCAAACCTCTGTGCCGTCAGAGGGCCCGATTCACAGAACTAACTTAAGACAAAATCCTAAACTTACTACCATTTTGGTATTCACAGAAGGCACTTACTCATTTCGGTATTCACAGAAGTTAGGAGTCCAAACTTTAGGACTCCTAAATGCCTTCTGTGAATACCGAAAGTCTTAAAGTTAGGATTTTCTCAGTTTAGGAGTAGTAAAGTTAGGACTCCTAACTTTAGGACTCCTAAATGCCTTCTGTGAATACCGAAAGTCTTAAAGTTAGGATTGTTCTCAGTTTAGGAGTAGTAAAGTTAGGGGTCCTAACTTTACTACTCCTAAACTGAGAAAATCCTAACTTTAAGACTTTCGGTATTCACAGAAGGCATTTAGGAGTCCTAAAGTTAGGAGTCCTAACTTTACTACTCCTAAACTGAGAAAATCCTAACTTTAAGACTTTCGGTATTCACAGAAGGCATTTAGGAGTCCTAAAGTTAGGAGTCCTAACTTTACTACTCCTAAACTGAGAAAAATCCTAACTTTAAGACTTTCGGTATTCACAGAAGGCATTTAGGAGTCCTGAAGTTAGGAGTCCTAACTTTACTACTCCTAAACTGAGAAAAATCCTAACTTTAAAACTTTCGGTATTCACAGAAGGCATTTAGGAGTCCGAAAGTTAGGACTACTAACTTCTGTGAACACCGAAATGAGTAAGTGCCTTCTGTGAATACCAAAATGAGTAAGTGCCTTCTGTGAATACCAAAATGGTAGTAAGTTTAGGATTTTGTCTTAAGTTAGTTCTGTGAATCGGGCCCAGAGAGCGGGGGGCAGTAGCCCCAGGTGCTTGGCACCCTTTGTCCATTCTCCCTCCTGTCAGGTCAGGTATGACATCCTGGCGCTGACCCACCAGCCCCAGGCCTATACCCGGCGGCTGGACTGGAGACTGGGGTGGGCTTTCCCACACCTGGTCCTCCTCCTTGGGGCTCTGTACCCTCCCCCCTGGAGCGGTACCCCCTTCCAGAATTGCCAGGGCACCTGTGGCAGGTGTCCTGCACAATTCGTCCACTAGTTCAGGGGTTCTATCCTGCAACTGGGCGTCCAGGTCAGGGGGGACACCCTGAACCTGGTCCTCCAATCTAGGGTCTAAACCCTCCAGTTGAACCGGGGTCAGAGGCGAGGACTCCCTCCCTCTGCACCCCCTTCCAGAGTACTGCCCCCTCCCATCAGGAGCAGTCCCCCAGAAGACAAATCGGTCAGGACACTGTTTACAGTTGTCCCACCCTCCAGGTCAGACAACACCTGAACCTGGCTTCCCAACCCAGGGACTAAACCCTGCAGCTGAGCACCCGCCTGGCGCACCAGGACTTCCTTGGGAGCATGCATGCCCCCCTGAGGGTGACACATAACTCATGTGTCGTGTGACATTCTTCCTGGCACAGATCTCCCGACCCCTGTCCCTCTGACAGTGTGTGAAGATCCCCCAGAACAGAAGTGGTGTCACCATGGTCCTTCACCGGTGACTCAGCCCTTCTGGCTGGCCCCTGACCCACTGGTTCTTCCACTGGGGACTCTCTCCCCCTCTCACCCCTCACTCTGCACTTCTGCACCCTCCACTTAGGAGTGGCACTGCCAGACACCAGAAACACTGGAGCCCCATTTACAGACGCTCCAGGTTCTCTAGACACTAGGAGATCCTCCTCAACAGGCGGCCCATCAGGACAGCCTAGGCTCCCTACCTGGTGTTCCCTTAAAGAACCATCCAGGCTCTGAGACTGGGTTTCGGGCACCTTGGGACACGCAGCCTCACACTCACTCCTTCTCCTCAGAGACAGGACGTGAGCCCCTACACCCCTCCCATTACCACGGGACCTAGCTGGGCTACACTGAACCTCTCCCACCACTCTGGGTTGGAAGACACCTGAGCCACTCCTCTTAGGGTCACTCCCCAATGCCTCTTCAGACCCTCTGGAATCCACCAAAAGGTCTGCCTCGATTGTGAGCTCCCTGGGGTCAGATAACTCACACTCCAACAGGTGTTGGCATAGCTCTGGAAACTAGGGACTTACAATATGCTCTCCCACAATTGGATCACAGCCCCCTACAAGGGTTAACCAAACTATCCTTCACCTCACCATCCAGTGCCTTGCACACGTACTCCACACCACTATCCTGAGATTGGCAAGACAGTATCTGACTGTCTCTGTTACTCAACCCACACTCTTCTGGGCGGTCTCCACACTCACACATCAGGACTTCAACCATGGGGGAACCCCTCTCCCTGCACCTCTCATCTAGAGTCAGTAGAGTGTCCCTCCCACCTCTAGGACCATGAACCCCTGGTCAGTTTCCCAATTCTCCTCAGGGACACTGCGCACTACTGGAGCTACCTCATGTCCTTGAACCTCCTGGTGTATGTTAACCCCTCCTTCAAGTCAGGCACCACATCTCTGGGTGTGTGTACTACTCCCTCAGCACTAGATAACATAATTTTGCTGCCACCATCTGAGCTGGAATCCCCCTCCAACTCAGCAAAGCTCATTTCCTGAGCTAAACACATTTCTTTTTTCTGGGCTGAGACACTCATGGCCTCCAGCCTCTCGAGCTTCAAATCAAGCTCCCTCATTCTCAACTCATGCTCAAACCGCATCCTCTTTTCCTCTAGGGCCAACTTTCTAGATTGCAATTCAAATTCCAACTGCCCCTTTAACTTGAGCTTGGTCTGCTCCATCTCATGCATCCTACTCTTTTCTCTGTCCTCCAGCTCCTCTGGGGTCAGACCTTGGGCAGAAACCCTGCTACCTGCTGGGGAAGTTACTCTCCTCCCCCAATCACAATCAACAGATGCTATGGATGCTGCTGTATCCATGGTGATTAAACTTTGCAGTTTTTAGCAAACATAGAAAGTCCCAGAAAAGAATATCTACCAAAAGTATGTGGGTGCGTTTTGGTCTGCACTCACTTGGTAGTGTTCACCAATCACTGTACATGAGTCACAAATGCAATTCCAGAATCCCCACCGCTGACCACCAATGTTAGAACTGGGGGTCTCTAGTTGGCAGAGGTAGGTACCTTTGTCCAAATAGGGACCCTTGCTTCTAGTCAGGGTACGGGGGTACACTCCTGAAATAACCCCTGCTCACCCCCTTGGTAGCTTGGCACGAGCAGACAGGCTTAGTTCAGAGGCAGTGTGTAAAGCATTTGTGAACACATACAGTAATCCAGTGACAACACTACAAATGGACACCACACAGGTTGTATTATAAAAATAAGTATCTTTTATATAGATTTACCACAAGACCATAAACGACAAAAATAATCCACAATACTGTACTTTAAAGATGGTAGAATTAGCTTGAGTCTCTTAAAATGGAAATGCGACACTTTGCGTTCAATGTACCTGAGATGCGTAACGCGATACAACAAAAGGTGGTGCAGGGAAGGTGATGCGTAGGTTCCTTACACGCTTCTGTGGCGATGCGACAAGCAGCGCCGTGATGCGACGAAGATCTGGTGCAAAGAAACAAAGTGGCATCTTCTTGAGGTTGCGACAACAAAGGGGTGATGCGTGCACGCCCGATGGCCGTGTGGCGATTTCGATGAATCTTTGGAGCCGCGACAGGCCCTGCGACACGCTTCCCTGGCGATGTGACGGCGTCTGATGCGAGGTCGACGATCTTCTCCTGGGATGCGGGGCGCCTCGTGTTGCGATGCGTCGGCGTCTGATGCGAGGTCGATGCTCTGCCCCGGGGATGTGACGGTGTCTGATGCGACGGCGACACTTTTCTCCGGTGCTGCGAGGCGCTTCGAAGGATGCGAGGGTGTCAGCGGCGCGCTTCTTCAGGGATGCGCCGGCGTCTGCTGCGACGTCGACACTCTTCTCCGGCGATGCGAGAAACAGTGGCTGCGGCGACACGCTTCTTCGTCTTGAGTCGCGCTTCCAGCTCCCAGCGACATGCAAGTGTGTCAGAAGGTCCAAATTCCCAGCAAGGGAATACAGGAGAGCTGGTGGGTGAAGTCTGTTGTCCCTGAGACTTCAGCAGGAGGCAAGCTCTGAAATCAAGCCCTTGGAGATCCTTCACAAGTTGATGAAAGTACACACAAAGTTCCCTTCTCCTTTCTTTGGCAGTTAGGCAAACACTGCAGGCAGATCCCTCTAGCTTAGGGATAATCTTCTCCTCAGTTTCTTCTTGGTTCCGCTCCTCAGCAAAGGTTTCTTCTTGTTTCCCAAAAGTGATCTAATTACCTAGGGGTCTGGGTCCCCTTTTTATACACCTTTTCTCTTTGTTCTCTGAAGGCAGAGAGGCCTTTGCCTAGTCCAAAACCAGTTCTGGTCAGTCCTGGATCACTTTGTTTACAGGACTCCTTCTTTCCTTTCAGAATGTGGGGCAGAGTGCTCAGCCGCCCGGCAGGAGGTGGAGCCAGCATTGTGGAAGGCAGGCCAGCCCTATTCAGACCCAGGTGCAACTCCTCCCTCCACTCTGGATGTAGATCTCTCTATTCAGCCCTGTGCTGGCTCACCCTGTCTCCTGGAGCCACCCCCAGCCCCTGTCACTCAAACTCCAGACAAGGAATACACAACCCAGCAGAGGCAGGCTTGGAAGGTTAGGCAAGAAAATACCTACTTTCTAAAAGTGGTATTTTCAAACACAGAATGTTAAAATCAACTTCACTAAAAGATGTATTTTATCATTCTGAGTTCAGGCATACTAAATTTGTTTCTCTACCATGTTCCCTGGGTCAGTTAGGATTATAAGGCGTAATAATCAAACTGCCCATTCTGGCCTATGGGGAACAGGTAGCCTTGCAATAGTGAAAAACGAAAATGGCTGTAATTCACTATTAGGACATGCCACACACACCAGGGCATGTCCTACCTTATACTTACAATGCACCCTGCCCTAGGGCCTACTTTACCGGTACCAACATGCAGTAAAGGGAAGGTTTAGGGACTGGTAAGTGGGTGCACTCACCAAGTCGACATGGCAGCCCTAGGCTGCACACAGGCTCTGCAATGGCAGGCCTGAGACACACTTTACAAGCTGCTTCTGTGGGTGGCACAACCAGTGCTGCAAGCCCACCAGCAGCATTGGATTTACCAGCCCTGGGCACACTCAGTGCACTGTAATAGGGACTGACAAATAAACCAATCATCCAATCATGGAGTCACTAATCCATACATCAATTTGCAATAGGGAGAGCATATGCACTTTAGCACTGATTAGCAGTGGTGAAGTGCCCAGAGTCATAAAACAGCCAACAACAGGTCAGAAAAAATATAGGAGGAAGGCAAAAAGTTTAGGGATGACCCTACAAAAAGGGCCAAGTCCAACAGGCTGTAATGGATGGATGGGAACAGAAAGCGAGAGAGAGAAATTGAGAAATGCAGGAATGGCGAGAGGGGGTGGAAAGAGAGAGCGATCGGACAGAAAGGGAAAGAGAGAGAGAGAGAGAAAAGGAACAAAAAGACAGAGAGGCATATTCTCAAGGACTCATCGCTGAGTTAACGGCACTTTAGCGCAGCAAAAGTGGCGAAAGAATTATCACCCCATTCACTAGCTGGTGCAAACTCCCCACATCGCCAGTATACCAGCGATAGCTGCCGCAAAAAACATCGCCATGGATGAGAGAGACAACTAACGCTAATGATATGCAGAGTAGGCGTTCCCGTGCAAAAACACACGAAAACACCACTTTGCGATATTCTCAATGACCAGCCAGAACTGCGATGCGACCCAAAAACAGGCGATAAGGCGCGTTAGCAGCAGGGATTTAACACCTGCCTTTTACTGGTGGTAAGCAGGACGACAACCTGCAGTATAAAGGGAGCCCAGCCCAGAGCCACATCGGCAGACCAACACATGTCATGGAGCTACTGATCATGCAGCTCGGAGCCCCAAGAGGCCCACAACACCCACCGCCACCCCCCCGAGGCCCCCACCCCCCCAGGACCACCCCCCCCGGACTACCACCGAGGCAGCGCAGAATGAGACAGCGGTCCTTCCGAAAATGCACCAGCCTCGGAGACTTAACGCCATAGGAAGTCATTGCCCACTACAGGCTCAAAAGGACGACCATCCTCTGCATCCTGACCCACATTGCCCACAGGCTGACGGTACCAACACAGCGGAGAACCAACATCCCTCCGCAGACAAAGCTGCTGGCTGTGCTGCACCTGTTGGCCTCTGGTACCTTCCAACCAACAACTGCCAGAGTCGGAGGAGTCTCACAGCCAGCCCTATCAAAGTTCCTCACACCTGTCTTGGATGCCATCATTAGCTTGGTACCCCAGTACCTTCACTTCCCCCACACTGCGCAGGAACAGCTGGAGACCAAGCAAGGCTTCTACGCCATAGCTGGCTTCCTGCACGTGTTGGTGGCAATTGACTGCACACATGTCCTACTTGTGCCCCCTGCCGACACTGCACACAATTACCGCAACAGGAAGCACACGCATTCCATCAATGTGCAGGCAATAGTGGACCACCGGGGACTCTTCACCAGCGTCGTCGCCAACTACCCAGGCAGTGTGCATGATTCCTACATCTTCCGACAGTCCATCATCAACCAGCGCTTCCAGGATGGCACCTACGGAAATGCACTGCTCGTCGTTAAGTACCAACGGAACACACCACACACCTCAAATCCACAATCAGACAACTCACAACTGTGGGAATGCACACGTTACAACATCACATACGACATGCCAAACAACATGCCCACCTACCAGACATGACAACACATGGAAACGTGGTAACAGGGGCCAGACATCCAGACAAGCCATCCACGTAATGGCACCTCTGCCACACAATAGCAGGATGTGGTGAGAGGCGGGAACCAAGTATGTGCGAGGGAGGCAAGTGACCCATGAATCAGAATGTACACAATGCCAAGTGTGGAGGGGATGTGCTGGACAGACTTAAGTATGCAGAGCACAGACATGTCCATGTGGACATATACTGCTGGTGTTTGTAGTGTCATAAACAGTGGGCGCTACCATGTTACCTCAGGCAGTGGGGTAGACCCTGGACATGTAGCCATGTCGTCCCCCCCTGTAAGCGTAAGCAGGGTGGGCTGGGCCAGCATAGGAGTGGCAATCAATAGCCCGGGGCACAGGGCGTGGTTCACTTCTGGGATGGCCACCAAGGCAACTACTGCGTGTGTCTCTGTTCCCGCCATATCCTGACCATAGGCCTACACACACGTGGCCGACCACCTTCAACGGCCAATATCACAGTGTCGTTGTCAGGCTTGTAGACATGCGCAGACAGTCATGACAATGGTGTGTCCTAGGAGTGCAAGTGTTGCAACCGCGCAGCGCACACAAGTAAATGGGCTTGGGGGGAGTGAGGAGCAGCTGTGAGGCAACGTACTACACATGGATGCCGCTCATTTGCCACATGCAAGACATGTCAGACATGTATCCCAAAGTCCCACACATCACACACCAATATACTAATAAGCCTGCCAACACAGAATGCCGAACCACCGATTGACACATCTCTCTCCCCTGTCACAGGTGATCAAGGATATGCACTCTGCCCGTGGATGATGACACCCCTCCGAGCCCCGACCACCCAGGCCCAGAGGCAGTACAATGCAGCCCACATACGCACCAGGGGCATTGTGGAGCGCTCATTTGGCGTGTTGAAGTCACGTTTCAGGTGCCTGGACATCACAGGTGGAAGACTCCTGTACAGCCCGCAAATAGTGTGCAAGATGATCATTGCATGTTGTGTGTTGCACAACATATGTGTACGCACCAATGCCCCATGGATCCAAGTGCCTGATGCACCGGACGATGATGATAAAGATGAGGCAGGTGGACCACACCCCAGTGCAGCAGCAGCTGGAATAGCCCGAAGGGACACTATCATTCACAATTTCTTCACATTGGCACGTCACATGGGGACTGTCCTTAGCAATCATGGGACAGGTCAAAATGTCCACAGGCACAGCATGTGCAAATAAATTCATTCCTAGACACATTCCCTGTGTGCATGTCACTCCTCTGCATTGGCACATCGCTCGGACAAGTGTATGTGCAACATTTAGTGCTGTCAATTACACCAATGGCAATTGGATGGTGGGAGTGTCACCTCCGTTATCGGGATCCTGTTTTCCTGCGGACTGAACCGCGTCTTCCTCTTCTTCTTCTCCTTCCCCTTCCCTGGCCTTGAGGTCCCAGGCTGGTCCTCCGTGGGGCTTGTGGGGTTCGGGTTGTCCTCTGTACTTGCTCTAGCTCCCTCCATTGTGCTTCGCAGTTGTTATGTCTTATTTTTTTCTTTCTTGTTTTTTTGCTGCTTTTATGGTGATTTTACCCGCCTGACGTGGGAATTGCAAGCCTGCCGCTGCTTGTCGCCGATTTTTCTATCGCGGTTGGGCCCATCGCAACTTTTTTCACGTTCGGGTTGAGATTTTTATCGCCGTCCCGGTAGTGTTATCGCGGACATTTGCTGCGTTATCGGGGTACTATCGCATGTTACCCCCGTGTTGTGAATGCCACGTTAACACAGGGTTATTTTTCCGCGCTAGACGGCGATATGAAGACTTGCGTTAACCTATTTTGGCGATGATTATCGCACGTTCTTGAGAATATCCCCCAGAGTGAGTGTTCTATTAAGTGCAGTAAGTGTCTCACGGCCTAGAGTTACCCAATATTGTATGCACTTTTGAGCATTGTGCATAGACTGCATTTGCTTGTAGTAGTTATCAGAATCTTAGTCCTCCTTACATTATGTGCTGTAAATAGATGCCACGGCTGAATTTAAAGTTTCAAGGGAAGAAAGGCACCAACATTTTAAACTAAGCTACACGATTCGGATTATCTTCCCCCACAACTGCCGAGCATCGTGCCCACGAGTCCCCCCTTCCAGGGATCTACTAACTCTGATCATCACATATGCATGTCAGCTGCTGGGAAAACACATACGGCCAAAAACTATATGACAAGCTGGTCTTTGTGCATACCAGCTTGCAGCACCATTTGTAGAGATACATCTATATTTGTACATTGAACTGCTTGGAAGTATTTTGACATGATCCTGCAAGATATGCGCACATTTTAAATATAGCATCAGGCAAAGAAAAGCAGCTGGCTAAACAGGAGTAGTGAATGCAAACAAAACATCTCACTCTCAGTACGAACTGTCAGGATCGTGCATTTACATCTCAGAGGCACACCTTTCTTCTCTCATTCTCTCGCCATGAAGTAGGTGCAGTGAGTGAAAACGGTGACCCAGAATACCGCCGTGAATAGAATGATGCTCACGCCATTGCCCTGTATCTTTACCTCAGAATATAATGCTGCAAAGGTGAAAAATACCTTTGAGTTGCGTTGCACATAAAATAATATACTGTGCGGTGCTTATTAAAAAAAAAAAAAAAAAAAACACTCATAATCTCTTGTGCATTGGGCTTCTTCGGAGGAGTAATTTACCTTTTGCGGGACTACCTCTAAAAATAAAAGCCAACCCCGTATGAGGGTGAAGGCCGGATTGAAGAGTCTCTGTAAAAGTATTCCAACTGTTTTGGACAAATGCATCCTTTTAGCATATGAGAATGCAGCTGAGCAGACTCCCTGGATACTCGTTCATACCTATTTCAAGCTTACCCCCAAATGCCCACAGTATGCATTTCTTCTAAATTGCTGCAAACTCAGAATCACGAATGAAAGTTTGTAATATAAAGCAATGTTCAGATGTTCTAGATGCATATAGAATCAAGGTAGCTTATTTACAAGCCCCTTGCGCCACCCGTACGTCACTTTTCCCATGTTAAAAATGACGCAAAAGTGGCACAAGGGGCTTGTAAATAAGCCCCAAGGTTTCCTAAGCACTATCACAGACAACGGCTCAAAATCAAAATCTATATCAGATATTGTCAAGCCCAAGTGCAAACAGCAATTATGCTTTTATTCCTAGTTGCACTGGACTGAAATTTCACATTTATCATAGATAGAAAGTACCACAAATAGGAAAAACATTTTGGGGCTTATTTATGAGCCCTTGCATCACTTTTGCGCCTGGTTGCGTCACTTTTGTGACGCACCAGTGGCGTAAAAATGCGCCTGGTTGCATCATATTTACAAAGTGACGCATCTAGGTAGATGCGTCACTTTGTAAACCTCTGCGCAACATTATACCTGCGCCAGGTATAATGTATGCAAGGGGCGTTTTGACGCAACAAAGAGTCGTAGAAGTGACGCAGTGAAATCTATAAGATTTCACTGCGCCATTTCTTGGACACTAATGCGTCAGAATCTTACGCCTGCCTCATGGCAGGCGTAAGACTGACGCAGGCTCTAACAACATGGGACTTGCCCATGTGAAAGTACACATTGCTGGAGTTGCGTCACTTTTGTGACACACTCCAGCAATGCGTCACTTTGCGCCTACAGATACGTCAGAAATACTGACGTATCTGTGACTCCCTGCGACATGATGCGTCATACTGTAAATATGACGCATTCAGCATGTCGCAAGGAAGGCGCAATGAAAAGTGACGCATCGCTGTTTTCACGCTGCGATGCGTCACTTTTCATAAATGAGCCCCTTTGTTTCCTAAGTTATGAACAAAAAATATTTAAACCCAGTACTAATGAGAGAAAAAGCAGCTGGCAGAGATGGTACCTTTAATCGAGCTATGAAAGCAGGATAAGGGTGTTGCAGATGTTTATAACATTTCTGAACCTTAAAGTACTCTTTAGTAGACATATATCATCCACATGAATGGATGGGACTTTTATCCACTGACAAAGACAAGCGGGCAAAATCGAGATAGCAAAAGTGTAATTCCATTTATTTTGTATTTTCCGCAATCGTGACTTTTAGATAGGCATCCTTAAAATAGCAATAAAATAACTTATCATGCATTTATATTAAAAAAATTGAAAAAAGAGTAGGACTCGAAAGTGGACAAAAGAAAATAAGGGACAGAGAGGGCCATCAAGAGCTGTGCAGTGTTTTGATTTAGCACATGTTGGCCATGGGTGCCTTTGGTGCACCAGGCAGTCATTGTAATGTTGAACGAGTATAGAGGACAATTAAAAGTGAAATTGATTACACTCTTTCTAGGATTTAAGAAGGCTACCCTATCGACTTGCAGATTCCATCTTTCCTCATCCAATGTCTCCAATGAGTATAGAATTCTTCCACCAGCATCCAATTTTAGTGCCCACTCACCTACCTTAACCTTCTTGCCACTGAAAGAATTCTCATTGCATTCCTGTGCGTCGTCCATTGAGCCTTCCACCACCAAGGTTTATAGCAGGAACATTTTACCACTATAGCTGCCAGTAAACAACTGGTTTCTGAGAAATCTAGTCCTTCCGTGGCACCTACATGTCTATGACATAATTTCGATCAGCAATTGCTCTATACTTTGTGTATGACGCATTAATAATGAGTGCTGGGCTGATGCATTCCTGTTTTTGTGTTGAGGTCCTCTCCCTTCTTTGCTTATGTGTCCCAGTAGCTGTCGCTCTGGCATTCGTGTATTGTCATCTGGCCCTTAAGTATGCAGTTTAGGCAAAGACATACAAATTGAGGGGCATATCTACAAGGGCTTTATCTCCGTTTTTCTGGCTTTAAAAGCCAGAAAAACGGAGATAAAACTATCGCCCTATCAACAAGAGGGTGCTAACATGCATAATCGCATGTTAGCACTCCTTTCTCGACGCTCCCCTTTGCATCTCTAAAGAGATGCAAAGTGGGCGTCACTAGGCGTACTCGGATGGACTGCCTTGAGAATATCGCTGATGTTCACATCGCGATATTAACAAGGCAGCCCATAGGATTTTAGCAGACGTTAGATTTTGGCGAAAACGGCCGTTTTCGCCAAAATCTAACGTCTGCTAAAATCCTGACTTACCTATGTTAGACATAGGGGATGGATTATGCTGATACGACCACAGGGTCGTATCAGCAAGGTTATCGCCGTTTGCAGGGAACATCGCTGGAAAACCAGCGATGTTCCCTACAAAACGGCGATAACCTCGCTATCTCTGGAATTCTTATCGCCCTGGGGAAACGCGTTGTTAATAACGCGCTACCAGGGCGATACATACCAGAGATAGCCTGCGTTAGGGAATTTGGCGCTCAGCACGGCCAGCGATAATTATCGCTGGCCGTTGATAATATGCCCCTGAGTTCTTTGCTCCATGGCCAATCAATGCAGCTCTCTCCTGGCCTCGGAAAAATGATTGTATTTTTTCAGATGGGCCAATAAGGTGAACCGCAGCATTTAGAACTCTTTGAAGCTTCAAGAAAGCCTAGGCTGGTAGTTACAGACATAGGTTTTCGTAATAGTCTAGTTTTCAAATCACTCAGGCCGTGACACCGGATGCCTGGAGCTCTCCACGAAAAAAGGGGAGAGTACATTTTAAGAGACAGATCATACAGAAGCCCACTCCACTGAGTTGAGAATGCATGGACAGGTTATGGTAAAAAAAAAAAAGAAACTGAGAGATTTAGCTTTCGGAACAGGAGAGGGAGCAGTTCCGAGAATAGACAGCCAGACAGATCCAATGAATTGTTCTGCATTTCTTCCAATAACTCGAATTTCTGCTTTACCAACGTTTTGCTTTAGGAAATTCAAGGCTATCACTTGTTGGAGTGTGTTTTGAAACTGGGTTACTGGTCGAAGGGGGTGAAACGCTACTCAAGCAGCAACCACAATATCTGTCAGGGTGAAATGCCAGTAAATTCCAAATTAACCTGTGCATAACCCTGTGGTAGCTTGGCACAAAAGCAGTCAGAGGTTCACAGGCAATGTGTAAAGTATTTATGCAGCACTTCAAATAGTAATAAAGTGAAAACACAGCACAAGAAAAATTCCACACCAGATTAGACAAATAGAATAAATTATTTGATACCTCAGGACCGCCATACTCGCGGTGATCGTCCGTCCGACCACCACCACCATTGCAGGCATGCCCGCAGTATTCTGAGTGTGGCAGTCAGACTGTCAAGAGACCACCGGCTCTGCCGGGATCAAGGATCCCGCTGCCACTGTGGTCTGCAACCAGCCTCCATATGCTTGCGGTGCCGATGACAGCACCGACAAGCATATTATGAGTTGGATTTCCGCCGCCCATTTCATGGCGGTGAGTCTGCCATGAAAAGAGTGGTGGAGAGGAAACTAAGGGGGCCTTATCGGGGCCCCTGGCTGGATCTAGGCCTGGGGGCACATTTTGTGCCCCCCTGGAATTGCATGCCTGTTCCTGCACGGTGTGCATGAACGTTCTGCAGGCGCTGTCATGGCGGCGATCTGCTGTTAAGGCTCTCCAATCAGCCTTACACAGCCACTGCATTGAAATGGCAGAAGCACCTCCCACCCGCCCTGGATTACACTCGCAATCTGGCGGGCAGGCACAGTATGGACTTGGCGGTCCTCCTGTCAGCGTGGCGGGCCAGCAAAAGTACCGCCAAACTTGTAATAAGACCCTAAGTGGCAATAGTGCTTAAAAGCGCAAAGCGCCAACTGGGGTTATCTGGTCGGGACGGACAGGGACAAAGTTACAAATTCAAGTTGACCGTGATGAGCATAGGCTGGATACAGGGGCCAAGTTAGGCCCACTGAACACTTAAATCCTGGTTGTAGAGTGTTGCGAGATCCCGTGTTGCGGATGTGTTGTGCAGCGGCGGTTCCAAGGAGCTGCGAGGCTGCAATGCAAGGTTCTACACCGTCGATGAGAGGCATGTGATGCAAAGTCCTGCGTCAAAGATGCAGAGTTCCCGGCAGTTCAGAAGAACCTACCAGGATGCGATGAAGAGTCCTGCATCATCATCAAGGATGATGTTGATGAGGGACTTGTGATGCAAAGGCCTATCCTGAGGATGGGTCATACAGCGGGGGTTGTGAGGAATCTGCGGGCTGTGATGCGAAGTCCTGCATTGAGGATGCATTGCACAGAAGTGGTTCCAAAGCGGAAGTGCAAGGAGATGCATCATGCTGCATTGGATCTGCCCACTGGGCCACACGTGGACTGGCAGAGCATCATCAGGCCCACTTCCATGGCACCACTTGCAGGGCAAGACTCACAGCAGGTAGAATCCAGGTGCTGAATCCAAGGCAGTTGGAGCCTTTACTGTCCCTGAGGCTCTGATCAGGAGCCCAGCCAACTAGCCCTTGGAGTCACTTTGGTGGTCCTGTGCTCAAGATGCAGGTCCAGACTTTTTACTCAGGCAGCAGGGCAGCACGAAAACAGGACAGCAGGGCAGCGGGTAGCAGGGTAACAGTCCTCCTTGCAGAGCAGCACAGCAATCCTTCTGATTCTTCCACAGGTCCAGAGGTAAACTGAAGAGTGCATCTGAGGGTCCTATATCTAATGCCTTCTTTGAAGTAGGAGAATCTTCTAGAGTATTCGCTTTCAAGACCTTAAAATGTACTACCTCTCCTGCTATGGCTCCATGCTGGCTGCATGAACAATACAGTGGTTACAAGTCCTTTGTGTGAATGCAGGGCACAGTCCATTCTTGTACAAGTGGGGCTGTGCCAAACTCTGCACAGAACCCCTGCCACTTGATGGCCTTTCCACATACACTTAATCCCTCTATTGTGTGGTTGTCTGGAAGGAATAAACAAAGTCCAACTGCCAATGTCATCCAGTCATATGACTTCCATGGGAAATACTTTTGCGCCCAGCTTGGCATGCCTCTATATGTCCCATTTGGAGTTGGAGTTCATCCTCTGTAGTGATAACCGCTACACTGATAACTTTCTGCTGTGGTGTCGCTATATTGATGACATCAATCAATCAATCAATCGATCAATTAAACAGCATTTGTAAAGTGAAACCCTGTCACGCTTAGTAGTATTTGGGCACTGTGTCTCAGTCGAAGAGCCAGGTCTTGAGTCTCTTTCTGAAGTCTGCCAGGGAGGGGGCTGTAAAGAGCTGGAGGGGAAGGTCGTTCCAGATCTTGGCATCAATGTAGGAGGAGCAGTGGCCACCACTGAGATGGATTCAGGGATTGTGAGCATGGGCAAGTGAAGAGGAATACAGGTGTGTACCCGGTTGGTGGACGTTCAGTCAGTAGTTGAGGTAGGCAGGTCCTAGGTCATGGAGGGCTTTGTAGGCATGCATGAGGATCTTGAACTGGCATATTTTCTGGATGGTGATGCTGTGGAGGCCTCTCAGGTGGGGGCAGATGTGTGTTCATTTCAGTTGGTGCAGAATGAGTCTGGCGGCAGCGTTTTGTATGGTCTGGAGTCTTCTGAAGAGCTGGGTGGAGATTGCAGTGTAGAGGGCGTTGCCGTAGTCGAGGCAGCTGGTGATGAGGGCCTGGGTGATGGTCTTTCTTGTGTTTGTTGGAATACATCTGAAGATTCTTCGGCGCATGTGAAGTGTGTGGAAGCAGGAGGAGGCAACTGCGTTAACTTGTTGTTTCATGGTCAGTTGGCTGTTGAGGATGATGCTGAGATAGCGTGCATGATTGGCCAGTGTGGGTTCTGCAGGCCACGAGCTGTGGTCCCATGCGGAGGTGTTCTTCCCGAATATCAGCACTTCGGTTTGTCAGAATCTGGTGGGTGGGCAGCGCAAGCTTTCGTGGAGCAGTGGTGTGGCGGTTTGCACTGCCGCACTACCACCCTGCCAAAATCTCGTAATAGGGCCTTATGTATTTACCACTAGTGTCATTACCACACATGAGTTTACAACGATTTTTAGATCTAGATATTTAGCACACAAGCGTGTACCACCACTGTCATTACTATGCATTCTTTTACTACTAGTGTCATTACTACTTAAGGGCCTAATTACGAGTCTGGCGATCCACAGACCGCAATACTCCGGGAATTCGGCAGTGGTGATCTTCCGACCGCTCTATTACAACTAGTGCAGTTGGACCACCATTGCACCTCCACCAGGGATCTCTGATCTGGCGCAGCGATCTTTAGGCTGCAATATGGCGGACCCGCCTAACATATTACGGGTTTCCTTCACACAATGGTTTTCATGGCGGTTCCTCCTCCATGAAAGTTGTGTTGGGGAAAAAACAAAGGGAGCCCTACACGGCCCCCTGTTGCCTCTGGGCCATGGGGTGCATGCAGGGGGGCACATGTTGTCCCCCTCCTGTTTGCATTCACACCAACACCTGCACAGCGCACAGCATGGACTGCATCAATCCATGCTGTGCAGGTACTGTCTTTGATGGTCCAATTGCAGTACCTATTTCATAGGCACCTCCATGGGAACACCAAAGAACCACCTGCCAGTGACTGAAAAATTCATAATCTGGTGGGCGGTGCGTCAGATTATTATATGATAAATTAGTATTTAGGGTTGGGATGCAAGGGATATAAGGGTATTGGTTGGGCAAGTGTATTAATACTCAGGCATTAATTTGTAATACGTTAGTAATAATATTTACGAATTGTAATTGTAAATTATAAAATGTTAAATTAGTATTTTGGGACAGGGGTGCAAGGGATATAGGAGCATTGGGTGGGAAGTGTACTAATACTCGAGTATTAATTTTAATACGTTAGTATTAATTTATAAGATTTGTAATTTTGGAAAATGAAAAATAATTAAAAATTACAAAACTTTACAAAATGTAAAATTAGTATTTAGGGATGGGATGTAACGGATATAGGGGTATTTGTTGGGGAAGTGTATTAATACTTAGGGCCGTATTATGATGGTCTTCGTATGAATGCCCGACCGCCATTGTTGGGGGATGGTAACAGCCTGACTAGTAGTCGGTTGTTCCACTGCCATATTCCAATGCGACCGCCCTGTCTGCATTCGGAAACATGCGCTTTTCTATTGCAGCTTGTGCTGCAGCCTGGAAAAGGGCCGCAGCACAAGCCGCAATAGAAAAAGGCATGTTTGCAAACATCCATGCACCATGTGCTAGGCACCATGTGGTGCCTGGCTCACGTTGTATGGATGTTTGGGGGTGCACCACATATGCCCCCCCCTGGCCCCATAGCGGAAGCCCAAAGGGATTGAGGGCCATGCTAGGAGCCCCAAAAGTCTCTTTCCGGCTGCCTGTTAATGGCAGTGGGACTGCCATGAACAGGCAGTTGGATAGGGATATCCTAATCCCTATGGCAGTGCCTGCGCAGGCAACGCCCCATTGTAGGAATTAGGAATCTGAACGCCGTCCCGATGAGCTCCTTGAGCTTGTTGGAGGCTGCGGTCTTTCCCCGCCTAACTTGCTCCGACTGCCAGAATCGTAATCGGCGGTCAGACCGATGGCATAGATGGCAGTGGGACTGACACCGACGGCTTGTCGGTGGCGGTCTCACCGACATCGGATTAAGGCCCTAAGGTATTAATTGTAGTAGCTGAATATTAATAATTAAAGGTCATTTATTTAAGTAAACAAATTACATTTTATTTTTAAATAAATACAAATATTTACTATTTAAATATTAAAATATTTTTAATTAATTAAAAAAATTATTTGTCAAAACTAAATTTTAACACATTATATGAAAAGATGTAAATTTAATACAAAGGTGTAATTGCAAATCAATAGTAAATTATCTAAAATATTTTACATAAATATAAAACAGATTTTTTCTAACATGTAATATATTTTTAACATTTTTATTATTTTTTGCCGCTGTTTACCATTAATTTTAAAGGCAAATATTGTCCTTTTTCTGTTTTTACTTCTGTGCTTGATGCTCACGGTTGGACGTATGCTTCTACAGTCGATGGAGCATCAGGGTCAAGATCAGAAGCAAGGAAGAGCTGCGGTCAGGTAAGAAGAATTTATTTTACATTACTAAGTCTATAGGCGACCTCATTGATTGTAAGGTACAGGGGGAAGGTAGTTAGGGCCCGGTTACAATTTTGGTAGTCTGACCGCCGGACCACCATTGCAGCAGTTGGGAGTACACCGCCAGGCCGGATGCATCCCAACTGCCACATTAGGAGTTAACTGAGGGGCTGACAGTGTTGCGGCAGCGGTGCCATGTCAGCGACATGCTTCAGCTCATACAGAGACTGCAGCACAGGCCACTGCTGTGGCACCACCTCTTGCACATCAGCGCACTGTGTACCATGCACCATGTCATGCATGGCACAAAGTGCAAGAAGAGGGGGGCACGACATGTGCCCCCATGCACACCCCCATGGGCTACAATGCACTAGGGCCTTGTTTGTGGCCCCTTCCATGCCTTTCCGCCCACCTTTTGCCAGGATCCCCACCATGAAAAGGTTGGCGGTAAGGCAGGTAATAATCTGCACGGTGGTACCGGCATCGGCACTGCTGCTTTCCCCACCGCCACCCCGTCAGGATCCAGGATCTTGGCGGTGGCAGCAGTCTTGCTTTGGGCTTGTGGCGGTCCGACCACCAAACTCATAATCGGGTGGTCAGACCGCAGAGGAGGTGGAGGTCCAACCACCACCACGGGTACAGCAGTCTTGATACTGCCATACTCATAAACAGGCCCTTAGGAGGTAGATAGAAATACTTGGTGTGTTTTATGTGTTTCTATCCATTTTCCATTCCCATGCAGTTTGTGTTCATATGCTTACATCAAGACGGTTGGTTTTTTTTTCAAAGTAAGTTCAGAAAAGTTAAAAGATAAGTTTTTAAAACTTTTTAAAACTTATTTGAAATAAAAGCAAATTTTTACTTTTTGAGCTTTGGGTTTTTTAGACTGTTTGGAGTCTTCTCGGAACGAAGAACACGTGGCTGCAGGATGAAGATGGATGTATTAAATTAAATCCAGTACTACAGCATTATTTTTGGGATATTTCAATTATGAAATAGTGGGTTTTTTTAGGGTTATGTTTTTATTAACAGAGTTGCCGATATGGATGTTTGTTTTTTGTTATTGCTTCCATTCACAGTTGTGTATTACTACTGATTTTTTGGGGAAATCATTTTATTCTTGGAGAATGGATTTTTTACTGGCTATTGTAACAGAAAAAAGTTTTACAACTATTTTTGCTTTTTAAATTGTGCTTTTTAGACATACAATCCATATATTCGTAATAATTGATTTGCAGGTGATGGTTTTGCATTTAAAACCATGCTTTTTCAGGATTTTCTTCTGTGGATAATAATTTGTACATATATAGATTATTGGAGTCATGTTGACTCTTGGTGACACATTTTGAAAAACTCACCAAGAGTTAAAGAAAGAAGACAGCTACAGGTAGGTATTCATTTTTTTTTAATTTAGTAAAAGAAATTTGAAAAATGTCAATTGAATTGTATAGAATTGTTAAAACAGATGATAATTTAGGTAAATATTAGTGAGTATTAGTAATCTAATATGTATGCATCAACGAAAATTGTTGAATTTGACCCAATAGTCTCTCAGACATTTCTTTACTCTTTTCGGGTATACGTGGGTTCAGGCTACCTCATAGTGATTGTGCAAATCTCATTTCTTGGAAACTATGGGGCACATTACGATGGCAGTTGGATGAGCGTCCAACCGCCATCGCTGTGGGAGTGAGACCGGCTGACAAGTGGTCAGCGGGCCCACCCGCCATGTTTTGATTAGACTGCCATGTAGGCGATCGGAAGATGCATTTTTCTACTGTGGCTTGAGCTGTGGCCCAGAAAAGGGGCGCAGCACAAGCTGCAGTGGAAAAGGGCATTTTTCAAACATCCATGCACCGTGCACCAGGCACCCTAAGCATGTGGTGCCTGGCACATGGTGCATGGATCTTTGGGGGGCACCACATGTGCCCCCCCTGGCCACTTAAAAGTGGCCCACAAGGACCCTGCTTGGGGCCCCTAAAATCCCTTTCTGACAGCCTTGTGGAACCGCAATAAAAAGGCTGTGGGAAATGGACATCGTGACCCTGACGGCGATGCCTGAGCAGGCACCGCCTCCATTTAGGACCACGATTCCGACCGCTGCGCCATTGGGATCAGTGGATCCTGGCAGAGGCGGCGGTCCGTCCCCCCAAATACAACGGTCCAACCGCCTACATCCTAATGCGGCAGTCGGCCCGAAGGGCTGTATGTTGGTGGGATCACCATTGACGGCCTGTCAGTGGCGGTCCCGCCAGCATAGTGATGAGTCCCTTTGCTCCTTCTTTAAAATTTTCAAAAAATTATATAGGTTTGGGTGAAGTTTGCCAATTGATTTACTGTAGAAATTGTGCCATCACTCAGTGGCATATTTAGTCTTTGCAACTCCTTCTAAGCAGGTTGTGTAACAGTTCCACCATTCAATGGGAAATATTAGCATCCTCCTGTAACCAGACCTGCTTAGATGGTGAATCCATGTATCTTCAAAATAATTTAGTAGTGGTGCCAATTTATCTTCATTTTGTGTAAAATATTGTCATGCAGAAACTGCTGTGTACTACTCATCTACACTGTCAGGAGGTACAAAGCATAAGGCATGTCATTTTTTTTATTTCAAATTGAAGTGTACTGTTTGATAAGTAATTCTTGACATAGGATGATTTTTTAATTTTACGCCACTATGCCTGAGACAAGTGAAAAAAACATCCTTGAATTTAGATGGTGGGGTAAATGTTTGTATTTGTATTTATCATTGCTTAGTCAAACTAAATTATTACTTTTCTAGGACTTTTATTCATTGTTTTGGATTTTTTTTTTTAAACACATTTTATTAAGTTTTTACAATTTACATCCAGTAGGAAATAAACTCTTATAATTGGTACAACCGGTTATGCAGCACCATCGGAATTAGAATACAGTTATGAAGTTCGAAGTGTTCCATTGTCCATGTCATATGGCATGACTCGATCGTGCCAGACAGGTCCGTTGTGCTCGTATATGAAGTTCAAGTTATCTACCTAGCTGCTACAATAAAATTGTAGGAAAGAAAGGAGAACAAAGGGGAGAGAAAAAAGAAACTACAAAACTTGTCCCCAACTCAGCTGGCCCTACCCTATCACATCATCTTATCAACAAGCCCCGGCTAAAACCCACACCAACTTACATTGAGGCATGCCACGTCTCTTGATAACGTTGTATTGCATGGCTATGTACAGGGTTGCTTGGTATTCATGGGGGACTGGTCTATGAGGCACAACTACACATCCTGTGCTGCAGAGACAGGTGCAGGTTCAAGTGTCTTAAAAGCTTCCAAGATTATATCCCAGTCCATTGAGATTACTGTTTTGCGCAGACCATGGGCTTTCTCGCGCCGGATAGCAGCGCTTTCTGCTCTACCCCATCTGACCACCTCCCTGTGCCATGTGTAAACTGGTGGAGATTTGGATGATTTCCACCTCATTGTTATAGAGCATTTGGCCATGAGTAGTGCTAAATCGATAAATCGAAGCTGCACTTTGTGTGTTTTGGGGCGCCGGGTCATACCCAATAGGCAGCTACCGGCTGTTTTCGGCACTGGGAAACCTGTCGCCGTGTTAACGTTTGTGATTACTGTTGTCCAGAAATCAGCAAGCACCGGGCATAACCATAGCATATGTAACCTGTCGGCGTCCGCTGTCTTACATCTAGGGCAGTGGTGTTGTGTGACTGGAAACATTCGCTGTAGGCGGGGTGGGGTGAGGTATGCTCAGTGCAATATCATGTATTGGATGAATTTAAATTTGGCATTCCGGGGTATTTTTTGGGGGTATTCTATTATCATATTCCATTCTTTGTCAGTTAGATCTTTTCCGAGGTCTGTGGCCCACTTAGTGCGTATGTCGATAAGGGAGATCCCAGTGTGTGCTCTAATGCCTCTATACAGCCATTTCGTGAGATGGCGGCCTTCCCCCATGAGGTAAGTCATGTGTACCAGTTCGTGTTGTGTGGGTACCACCCTGAGTGGGGCCCAGTGTTTTTAAACGTAATGGAGGATTGCAGCATGTGTGAGGTACAGGGTTTCTGATACCCCGTTTTGCCTGGTAAAATTACCATGATCCATTAGGGTGCCATTATCAAACAGTGCTCCACTGTGGTGACCCCCCCCCCCCCCTCAGACCATGGGAGGATTTTCCGTTTAGTGATTAGGCCGGCAGGCGAGGGGATACCCAATAGTGGTGTGTTATCTGCGTATGGAGGGCAGCGGCGTGTATAATGGAGAGACTTCTTCCAGTAGGCAAGCGCGGTTCGTAGTAGTGTCGGGGCACCCGGGGGTATTGTAGCCCGCGGTAGCAGTAGAGTGTGTAAAACACCTTGGTCGATGGCATGTATCCAATTTCATGTAGGTTACGTCCCACAAGCCAGTACGACAACCATTGAAGTTGGCTCGCATAGCAGTAAGCACGGAGATCTGGTGCACCCAGGCCACCCTTGTCTGTGTCTAATTGTAATTTAGGCAGTCCCACCCTGCGGCGGCCATTACCCCATATTAGATCTGATAGTAACGTGTTCAGCGAGTTAAGTACAGGAGCAGGAATAACTACTAACAGGTTTGTGAAGAAGTATAGCAGCCATGGGAGGGCCACCATTTTCGAGATCGCCACTCGGCCCATCACTGATAGCGGTAGTGAGGTCCAAAATATTGTCTGCGAGTGGAGTGACCTTATAGCTTTGTTTAAGTTACCCTCTATGAGGTCCTGCGCGCTTCTGTAAATTTGGATGCCCAGGTATTTAAAGGTGTGTGAGGCTACCGATAGGGAGAGCCGGCCAAACTGGATCTCATGTGGTCATTCACCAGTATAGAAAAAAAAGGTGTGGGATTTAGTCTTGTTTATGGTGAGGCCTGAGAGTTGTGCAAAATGTGAAAAGATCTCTGGGGTCGGTGTTAGGTCTGTGGTCAAGTCGCTAGCATACAGAATTATATCGTCTGCATAAGCGGACAGCACATGCGTGGAGTTACCCAAACGAATGCCCTTCTGTTCCGCTGATGACCGTAGCTTAATGGCCAGGGGTTCCAGGGCAAGCACAAATAATAAGGGAGACAAGGGGCAACCCTCTCGGGTGCCTCTACCAACCGGATATGCACGCAAGATATGGCAGCCAGTGCGGGCCCTCGCCGTAGGAGCTGAGTATAATATTCTTACCCATTTCAAATAGACTGGTGGTATGCCAAATTTTTCAAGCACCTGGATCATATAGTCCCATCTGAGGGTGTCAAATGCCTGTCTTAGGTCTAGGGTAATACATCCAGCATTGTGGCTATCTGCAGGGCTAGATTCCATGATATGATAAAGTCTCCTGATATTGAGTGAGGTGCTGCGCGCCGGTATAAAGCCACATTGGTCTGGATGGATTAGTTTATGTAGGTAAGGGAGAAGACGGCGCGATAGGACTTTGCTTAGAATTTTGTACTCCGTTGTAAGAAGCGACAGAGGCCGGTATCCAGAAATGTCTGTTGCCAAACGGCCCGGCTTAGGATGAGATATTACTAAGGCCTGCATTGAAGTGTGAGGGAGTATTCCCGTGTCTAGTGCGGATTTGTAAATGCATTCTAACTGTGGCACCAGAGCTTCCGAGAACATATCAAAGAATTCAACCGGTAGGGGCCTTGTTTCGTGGTAGGTCCCGAATGGCCGCTTTTATGTCCGCCCTAGTGATGGGGCCGGATAGGTCATCTTGGGCTGTTTGATTTAGCTTTGGGAATGTTAAGTCAGCCAGGAATGCATGTAAAGAGTCCTCCGCCAGTGGTGGGGGCGAGTGATAAAGTGCTTGATAATATTCGCAGAGAGCTTCGTTGATTTCCCTCTGAGTGTACACCGTGTCCCCACCCATTGTAGTTATCTCATGTATTGGGGTATGTGGGGGATCGTCCCAAATTATGCGCGCCAGAAGCGGGCCTGCTTTATCAGCCTCTGCATGCTTTGTGTGAGTGTATGCTGTGTAATCAATTTGTGTAAGGGTTTCCAGTAGCTTGGCATGCTTTATGCGGACTTCCTGTAATGGCGCTACCTTGTTAGGGTCCTCTACTGCTTCCTGTTCCAGCTGGTTCATAGTGCTTTCTACTGCTTTGAGACTGTTGTGTGTTTCTCGCCTTGCCCCTGCTGTGGTGCTGATGGCTATGCCCCTTATCACTGTGTTTAAATGCATCCCATTCTATTTGAGGTGTGGAGGCCGTGCCGGTATTTTCTGTGAAGTAGTTTGTGATACCCGTGGACAATGCGTTATGGAAGACAGAGTCGTCTAGCATTTGTGGCCATAGTTTCCAGGTGGGGACCGGAGTGGGAATTCTGCCCCAGGCGATGGTGATCTCTAAGGGGTTGTGGTCCGAAAAGGTCTTGCCTAGGTATGTAGCATGTGTGATCTGGGTTGTTGTGAGGACAGAGCAAAGGATCCTGTCTATCTGGGTATGGAGTTGGTGTGGATGTGAAAAGAATGAGTGCTCCCTGCTGGTCGGATTCTTTAAGCGCCAAATGTCCCCCAGTGCCCAGCCTTCTGCCCATCTACATAGTGCCTCAGCCTGTTTTATAGACCCAGCGCCTTGGAGTGGGGGGTGGGAGTGATCAATACTTATATCCATGACAGCGTTATAGTCCCCGCCTAATATCCATGGGTATAGTGCCCAGGTGGCTAGTACAGGGTTGAGACTCAGAAGGAACTTATCCTGCTCGAAGTTAGGGGCATAAATACCACGCAATACCACTTGTGTGCCGTCTAGTGTGCCTCTCACTAGTATGTATCTCCCTAGTGGATCCGTCCGTTGCTCCAACGCCTTAAAAGGGACCCCGCTCCTGATCCAGATGGTCGCACCTCGGGCAAAAGCTTAATATGATGTGGAGAATACCTGTCCCCTCCATTTCTTGCACAATTTGACTGCCTCCGCTGCAGTGAGGTGGGACTCCTGTAGGAATACTATATGAGCTTGACGCCTGTTCAACTGCGCGTGTATTTTATGCCGCTTATGTATGGACCCCAGCCCCGCACGTTCCAGGTGATTACTTTGTAGTTACCCTGCATGTGGATATATGACCATATCTGGTATGTTTGTGTGTCGGGTGTGAGAGAGCCAGTGGCATGTGGTGCAGTGTAGGAGGTGGGCCAGATTTCAAGGACTCCTGAACAGTAACAATAAATACACGGTCCAGCACTAGAACTGTGCTGGTCCAAACAACTTTCGTAACAGTGCAAACGTCTAACAATGTAGTAGTTGCTTTTGCCATAAGGGGGTGTATTCTATTGACCTGGCTATTGAGGTGAGAGCAATGCGAGCTCGGCATCGCCCGGACCAGGCATATTGGCGGGTGTTACTAAATCGGGACTAAGAGAGGGATTGTGCAGCGGGTTTGGTGGCTGAATTTTACCTTACCACATTCTGACTAGGCTCTGCTAAGCTCCCCTTCAACCAGCCCGCTAACCCAGGGACCCATCAGCAGTTTGAGGCGTTACAGTTCGAAAGAGCGCTAGGCTTCTCTCTGAGTCAGAGTGGACAGTGTTGTCATCGGAGGAGTCCGAAGTCGCATGGCGGTTACCGTCCCAAAACATGCTTGCTGCTGCCAGCGCCTCTTTGCGTCCCTTTTGGGCTTGTTCTGGCGTGGTGTTCCTGGCTTGGCATTTATTGCTGAAGGTTTGGCAACATGATCGTCGGTCCCATTTGGCTTTCGGGGAGCCGGGTATACTTTGCGAGGAGGGCCCAGACTCTGACGGGGGAACATGATCTCGAGCCATTCCTCCGCTTCTTCTGGGGTGTCAAAAAACTGTGTTTTTTGGTCGTGAATAACTTTTAACCTGGCCGGGAATAGCAGTGCATACTTGATGTCCAGCGCCCTGAGCTTTCTCTTGGCCCCTTGGTACAGGGAGCATCTACGCTGCACCAACATGGTGTAATCTGGGTATAATGACACACGCTGGTTCTCGTACTGGATTTGAGACAGTTCCCTTGCTTTCTGCAGCAGCACGTCCCTGTCCCTGAAATTCAATATTCTAGCAATCAAAGGACGGGGTTGGGCCCCAGCCATCGGCCTGCCGGTGGGAATTCTATGCGCCCTTTCCACGCAGAAGAAATCCGATAGACCCTCCGGGGCCACATGTTCCCTGAACCACTGTTCCATGAACTTAGCTGCATTCGGCCCTTCACTGCGTTCAGGTAGGCCTATAACTCGGACATTATTCCATCGGGTTCGTCCACCCTGTCCTGGATCCCAGTTACCTGTCGCTGGAGTTGTGCGATCTGCTCCGTGTGTTCTTTGTGCTGTGGCAATATCTCCACTAGTGCAAGTTTATTGACCTTAACAGTGGCGGCGAGTCTGGTGTGGTCAGCTTTTAGGAGGGTGAACCCAGATGTCAGGGAGCCGATTTGTTGCTCGATGGATTTCCTCGAGTTCCGCACTTCCTGCAGAATGAGGTCTAATTTATCCAGAGGGGATTCCAGATTGGTAGGCAGGATACAGTTTGTCAGCTGTGTGGGGGAATCCTTGTCCTCTGTGGGTTGAGTATCAGTGGCATTGGTGTCCGGTATTTTGCCCTTGGGGCGCCCCATTGTTCAGTAAGTCCTTGCGTGGCCCTATGGAGCGGGTCGTGGAGCCTGCAGCACGACTGCGCCGGCGGGGGCACTGGGTGGTTTCGTTGCTCCTCAATGTAAGGGCCTAAGCGTCGCCGGCGCCTGCGGAAAGAGGCTGCTTTCTACAGTTGGCGCTGCACTTGTGCCAGCCGCCTAGCACGTTTATGGACCAGCCGCAGCAGAAGGAGAAGGGGCACTCCTAATGCTCCACATGTGCCCCTCCAGTGGCAGCCAGGGTCCTGTACTAGCGCTAGGGAAAGGGAAAGGGGAACGCAGTAATCACAGTTCCACGCAGCAGTCGCCCCAGGGAGGGCCGCAGGGGGGCTATGCACCCACCGCCTGCACGCCCCTATCACTGTCAACACGGTCAGGTCTACTACAATGGCCGGGCCCAGGATACGCAGCAGCCAGCACACTGACCACAGACCACACATCAGCAAGGGCGCTCCATAGCAGGGCCGGGCTTCACGAAGGCAGGCAGAGGAAACAGGGAGACCAAGCCGGGGTCGCCGCGCCGTGGTTGTATGCACTCACCGCCTTGCAGGTTGGAGATCAGCAGGGAACTTTATTGCAGGCCGTAGCTTCATAAGTGGCAAAGTGGCGTCGTCAGGGGTGTGTGTGGAGCCGCAATCCAGGCCCGAAACATGGACAGCACGCCACGGGCGCAGTGGTGCGCGACCTCCCACTACTACTGTCGTTGGGGCCCGTCGGTATAAGCAGGCCTCGCAGGCACACGCAGCAAACACACTGCCAGCGTCCCGGGCAGCAGTTCATGCACTGCAGGGGGAGGGCCTCTCTATGCCCCACCGCGGTCCCACTCAGCATCTCGTGGGGTGGCGGCCATTAGGGGGCCGCGTCATGGGCCACAGTTCCTGGGACAGCAATGCAGTGGCTTCAGGGGGCCTACACTGGGTGACGATCAATGGCTGTAGCGTGGGCCGGGTACATTGGGCTGCCCAGCGCCCGGCCGCCTCCCACCTCATTTGCCCTGACCCCGTCGGAGCAGCCAGGTCTCCCAGCCGCACAGCGCAGGCACACCTCAGAGGCAGGGAACGGCGTACATTCAGTGCAGGGAGAGGGCCACACGATGCTTTGTCAATATAGCGGGAAGAGTGGGCGGCGAAGCAGTCCGATGGGCCGCACCCAGCAGCAGGAACACCAGGCAGCCGTCAGCAGGCCCCCGCACACCGGGACCCACACCGCCCAGCCACCAGTAGTTGCACCGGAGGGTGAGTTCAGGGCTCTGTGCTGCCGCCGTGTGACACAGTTCATGCGGCGTATGGTTGCTGCCGCTTGGCGCACCCTCCGCCCACGCCGGTCACCGCGGCCCTCGGGGCCTCCACTCAGCGTCCGGGCTCCTCCGCCACCCGCGCACCCCACCCCCGCCATAGCAGTCGGGCCTCCCAGCCACACCACACATGCTCGCCACAGAGGCCGGGAACAGCGCACGTAGAGTGCAGGGAGGGGGCCGCACGATGCCCCGTCAGCACAGCGGGAAGGGCGGGCAACAAAGCAGTCTGGCGGGCCGCACCCAGCAGCAGGAACACCAGGTGGCCGTCATCAGTGGATCCCCGCTCACCGGGACCCGCACCGCTCAGCTGCCAGTAGTTGCACCGGATGGTGAGTTGGGGGCTCTGTACTGCCTCCGTGTGACACAGTTCATGCAGCGTATGGTTGCTGCCGTTCAGTGCGCTCCCCGCCCTCACCAAGCACCGCGGCCCACGCTGCCTCCGCGCAGCGCACGGGCCTCTCCGCCAATTCAGTGAAGCAAATGGCCCCTGGTGTTTTGACTGCGAGCAAATTGTGCCTCGATCACTCAGCAGGTCCGCCGCCAATGTTTTCAGGGCCGATGGAGTCCAACTAAGCAGGATGACAGCAGAATTTTCTGGACCGGGCGCGGAGCTCGCTCACAGTGCGACCGCCATGTTTGGCGGTTAGCCACGCGCCCCCCCCATTGTTTTGGATTTTATAACTGCTAATAATTCAGTGTATGTTGAGGATTGCTTGTCAGGGAGCAAACTATAGACTAATGTATTTTATTTATGTTAGCATGAATAGTGTAAATTTGGGCGAAATTGCAGTGGTGTTTATTTCAAAGTACCATCCATCATACAAATTTCGCTATTTTCAAGTGTTAAAAGCTTATGGTTTGTGCTAAATACTACTATTATTTATTTTCCTGTTATAAAATTGTAAAAATGGTTTTGTTAATTTTTACATTTTTCTGTGGAGAGAAAAAAAATGTAGATGGTCTGTTGAGAACAAAAAAATGATTGTTAGTTAACATTTTTCACCCGGAAAAAAATTTGCTGTTATTGTTACCTGGAAATTGGTGAGTTCTTTGTTTTTGAGGGATGTTATTGGTAGTAGGTATTCTTAAGGTAATGTTTTTTTTCTTTCTTCAAATTTATTATTTATTCACTAACTTTTTGTTTTATGGTGTTTTCTTTATTATTTACTGTTGATATTTACAATACTCACATGATATGATATGTCCTGTAGTTTGATGTTTTTCGAACTGTTTTTTTATAGGTAGGTGTAGCTGTTTTAATAAGGAACGAAATACATGTTGTTAATTTTTTTTAAAGTATGTATTTTATGAAATTGAGCACCTGGTATTAGAAAATTATTTGGTGCTTTAAACTACGAAATTTGTACTTTAGTCACTGTCCAGCACCAGTCCTGAGGTAAGTACTTAATGGAGTTTGAATAGCAATTTTGCCCCCTAGTCACTGCCCAGCACCTGCCTTGAGATAAGTACCAGGTGGAGTTAGAATAGTAATTTTGCCCCTCAGTCACTGTCCAGCACCTGCCCTGAGGTAAGAACTTGGTGGAGTTAGAATAGTAATTTTTCTCCTTAGTTATTGTCCAGCACCTACCCTGAGGTAAGTTCCCGGTGGAGTTAAAATAGAAATTCTGCCCCTTAGTCACTGTCCAGCACCTGCCCGCAGTTAAGTAAATGGTGGAGTTAGAATAGTAATTTTGCCCCTAAGTGACTGTCCATCACCTGCCCTGGGGTAAGTATTTAGTGGGGTTAGAATAGTAATTTTGGCCATAGTCACTGTCCAGCACCTGCCCTGAGGCAAGTACCTTGTGCAGTTAGAATAGAAATTTTGCCCCTTAGTCATTATCCAGCACCTGCCCTGAGGTAAGTTCCTAGTGGAGTTAGAATAGTAATTTTGCCACTTAGTCACTGTCCAGCACCTACCCTGAGGTAACTACTTGGTGTAATTAGAATAAGAATTTTGCTCCCTAGTCACTGTCCAGCAGCTGCCCTGAAATAAGTTCCTGGGGGAGTTAGAGTAGTAATTTTCCCCTTTGTCACTGTCCAGCACCTGCCCTGAGGTACGTTCCTGGTGGAATTAGAATAGTAATTTTGGCCCTAGTCACGGTCCAGCACCTGCCCTGAGGTACGTTCCTGGTGGAGTTAGAATAGTAATTTTGCCCCTTAGTTACTGTCCAGCAACTGCCCTGAGGTAAGTATTCAGTGGAGTTAGAATAGTTATTTTGACCGTAGTCACTGTCCAACACCTGGTCTGAGGTAAGTATGTAGTGGAAGTAAGAATCATTTTTTTAATACTAGTTTATGCCCAACACTTACTCTCAGGTAAGTATGTGGTGTAGTTAGAGTAGTAATTGTACCCCTTAGTCACAATTTCGCATCTGCCCTGAGGTAAGAACCTGGTGGAGTTAGAATTGTAATTTTGCCCCTGAGTCATTGTCCAGAAACTGCCCTGAGTTAAGTTCCCGGTGGAGTTAGTAAAGTAATATTGCCCCCGGGGGCGTGGCCGAGCCGGCGACCAAGATGGCCGCCTGGCTCAGGAGCTCCGGAGCCGCCGGAAAACGATGTTTGCCGTACCGTGCACCCCCGCTGTAAATCCAGCCCTGCTGCAGTGAAGTGAGGTCCCGATGTGCCGGTGAGCTTGCTGGGCTGCAGATAACACCCTGGACTGCTGAGGATGCCGAGAGCGGAGACGCGATGCACCCGGGCCTGTCACAGCCCTCGGAGGACCCGTGTCGACAGGGGACTCGGGTGAGCCTGAGGGCGGGGCCAGGTCGCACGCGCTGGGACCGAGTGCTGCGGCTGCCGCGTTCATGTGGGGACCACGCGAGAAACTGCAAGATACCCGCAAGCTAAATGCTCCTACTGTACCAACATACCGGGTGAGAAGCACTGATTTCTCCTGCTTGCCGTGACGGGAAGTGGCGGCTCCCCCGCCCAATGCTGTCTGCACTACGCCACATGGCCTCACTGTAATGCGCGTGGCTGCCTTCTGTCAGCACACTTTGCCATCGCCTGCACTGTGACTACAGCGCTTAGGTGCTTTGCAGAATAGCATTGTTTTTCAAATGCCCGGTCACTCGCTGGGTCTCAGCTCATCCCAATTCCGTGGGCTACCATTCTATGCACACTGCGCCGCGTTGCCGTAGTGTCCCGTGTTCCCCGGACGGCGCAGAAGCCGACAATCCCTGACTTGGCGGTCTTGCCCTGGGGGTGCCCATACCCTGTGGAGGCCCTGGTGCCCAAACCAATTGTGACTTGGCTGCCCTGGCTGGGACAGCAGATCCTCTTGACACCAGCGCGCTCCTCTGGAGGCCCCCTCCTTGCGTTGGAAGCCGAAAATGGGCCGCAGTGACCCAAAACAGCGCCAGCTCAACTTCGAGGGGGGGAAGACCACTAGGAGAGAAGAGGCTGAGAATGCCACTGGGGAGGAATCGAGCCAACTGGAAGGCACCACCGCCATAATGGCCGAACTCAGGGCTGGCTTTCAATCCATTGACTCTCGCTTGGACACGTTAACTAGTCGATTGGATGATATCCATGGCCGCCTGGACGCTCAGGACACACGGATCAGTGGTACGGAACAACGCATTTCCGACTTAGAGGATGCGCAGCCCTCACTCCAGAAGCGTCTGGAATGAACGGAGACCCTCTTAAACAGCTAGCCACCAAAACTGAAGATTTAGAGGCGTGCTCTCGTAGAAGCAATATTCGCATCGCTGGAGTTGCGGAGTCCACAAATACCGGTCCCATGGCTAAATTTGTGGAGTCCATCCTAGTGGACTTATTCGGGAGAGAAGTCTTCTCCACATCGTTTGCTGTTGAACGGGCCCATCTGGCTCTGGGCCCTCCCCCCCGGTGCCAGGGGCCCCTCCGAGGATAATAATTGCCAAACTCCTCAAATATAGTGACCTTGATGTGGCCCTCCGGTTATCCAGAGAGCGTGGCACGCTTAACTATCAGGGCGCCAACATCTCCCTCTTCCCAGACTTCACACCGTTAGTACAAGAGGCACGGCGTAAATACATGAATGTGAAGTGTGCCCTCCTAAAGGCAAACGTCAAGTATGCCATGATTTACCCAGCCAGACTCCGAATCCAACTTGGTAGTAAAGCCCACATTTTTGACTCTCCCGAAGAAGCCAAGAAGTTCTGGAAGAAACACAAGCCTTCTACGACACCGCAGCGCCAGGATGACGACATTGGCCCTGGTCCCTGACTTCCTGTTGCTCCGCCGTCCGGTGCTCTGCACCTGAATCAGTATTGAACACTGCTAACTGCTTAGAAACTGATTGCTCCCTGACTGTGCAAATCACTAGATATCGTGTATATGTCTAGATGTTGGGAGTTCTCTATAATGTCTATGTCAGCGGGGCTGATTGATAATTGTGAGACTGACACTGATCTGGTGACAATCACCGATATCAAAAATGCTACATTCCAAGGGCTTCATTGGAGAGTTGCCATCCCCCGCAGGATGAGTCCCCACTTTTCCCTATTCCCTCTCCCCTCCCTCTCCCTTTTTGCCCTGGATTGTTGGGATTCACCGGTGCCTTGTTTCTGTGTATCCGATGGGGGTGGGGGGTGGCAGACCCCAAGGACCTCAAGAACTTCCGACCCATCTCTCTGCTCCCGTTCCCCGCGAAGGTCACCGAGAATATCGTCAACAAACAACTGACCCGCTACCTCGAGGAGAACAACATCCTGGACCCTTCCCAGTCCGGCTTCCGCAGCAACCACAGCACCGAAACCGCCCTCATCGCCTCCACCGATGACATCAGGACCCTGCTAGACAACGGAGAAACAGCAGCCCTCATCCTCCTGGACCTATCAGCCGCCTTCGACACGGTCTGCCACCACACACTACGAACACGCCTTCACGACGCCGGGATCCAAGAGAAGGCCCTGGACTGGACCACATCCTTCCTTTCCGGCAGAACACAAAGCGTCCGCCTCGCCCCCTTCCGATCCAAGGCCACCAAGATCATCTGCGGCGTACCCCAAGGCTCCTCCCTCAGCCCAACGCTGTTCAACATCTACATGGCACCCCTCGCCCACGTCGCCCGACAGCACAACCTCAACATCATCTCCTACGCCGACGACACCCAGCTGATCCTCTCCATCACCAAAGACCCTCACACCGCCAAAGCCCACCTCCACGAAGGAATGAAGGCCGTCGCCGAATGGATGAGGACCAGCCGCCTGAAGCTGAACTCGGACAAGACGGAGGTCCTCATCCTTGGTTCCAACCCTTCAGCCTGGGACGACTCCTGGTGGCCAACATCACTGGGAACAGCCCCGCCACCCACCGACCACGTACGCAACCTAGGGGTCATCCTCGACCCCACCCTCTCCATGACTAAGCAGGTCAACGCCGTTTCCTCATCCTGCTTCAACATCCTCCGAATGCTCCGCAGGATCTTCAAGTGGATCCCCACCGAAACAAGAAAAACAGTCACCCAGGCCCTCGTCACCAGCAGGCTGGACTACGGAAACGCCCTCTACGCAGGAACGACGGCTAAGCTCCTGAGAGACGGCTGCAACGCATCCAGAACGCCTCTGCACGTCTTATCCTCGACATCCCCCGACGCAGCCACATCACACCCCACCTGAGAGACCTGCACTGGCTCCCTGTCAACAAGAGGATAACCTTCAAGCTCCTCACCCACGCACACAAAGCACTCCACAACTCCGGACCAGCCTACCTCAACAGACGACTCAGCTTCTACACCCCCACCCGCCAGCTCCGCTCGACCAGCCTCGCCCTCGCCACAGTCCCCCGCATCCGGAAAACGACCGCCGGCGGCAGATCCTTCTCCCACCTCGCCGCCAAGACCTGGAACACCCTCCCCACCAACCTCCGACAGACCCAAGACCTACTGGCCTTCAGAAGACTCCTCAAGACCTGGCTCTTCGATCAGTAGCAGCACCACCCCCATCTTCCCCCAGCGCCTTGAGACCCTCGCGGGTATGTAGTGCGCTTTATAAGTGACATGATTGATTGATTGATTGATTGGTAGGGGGTTGGGGGTTTTTCTTTCTATGACTGTATTAGATATGTTCTTTGTTGGATTGGAGCGCCTTTTCTATTTTCAGTGCAGATTGCTTGTATCGCAGACCTCTGGTTAATAATGTTGACATTACCGATGGTCGGATGACTGTTGACGGCGATAGTAGATCCGGGCTCCGCCTTAGATGTCTCTCTTGGAACGTTAGAGAATTGGCCAATCCCAAAAAAAAGCAGGCAAGTGTTGGCATATTTGGCTAGGCACTCTATACAAATCGTCTTTCTGCAGGAAACTCACTACGCACCCCTCCTTGCGCATAGATTTGCATCCACTTGGGGCGAGAACCGCTTTTTCTCCTGCTACAGCTCATACTCACGTGAAGTGTGCATCTTAGTGCACCGCTCCCTCCCCTTCCGATCTGTAGAGGTGGTGGTGGATCCGGAGGGAAGGTATGTCATGTTGAAGGGATTGCTGGGGGGTGAATCTATATTGCTCATTAATATATATGCCCCGAACATTGACTCCGTTGATTTCTTTCCCACAATAGCTGCGGGTATCGATATATTAGGTTCGGATATTATATTGATGGGGGCGACTTTAACCTCACGTGTGATCCTGCAACTGATACTACCGGTCTGGGACGCACCACAAAACCTCACTCCACTCAGGGTCTTTTAAATCTTTTACAGGCCTCACTGTTAGACGACCCCTGGCGCACGCACCATCCAGGGATCCATACTTACTCTTTTTATTCTGCCTTGCATAGTTCTTGGTCCCGTATAGACCACTGGTACCTTATGCCACAATTACTGCTGGATGTACGCAGCATTGAATACTTACCCCGCACGCTCTCGGACCACTCTCCGGTCCTCCTTGTATTAGACTTCTCCTTGCTCCCCAAACAGCGACCATTATGGAGGTTTCCCTCATCTGCCCTCTTGGATCCGGTATTTTGTAGTGAAGTTGGGGATGCCATTAGAGAATATTTTGAACTAAATGAGGGCACGGTGGATTCACAGCTGACACTTTGGGATGCCTTCAAGGCGGTTGTTTGTGGGGTCAGCATCTCCAAACACGCTGGCGTTCTCCGCTCCATTCGTGGTGAGCTAGGTAAAATAGAACAGAAACTGAAGGATGCTGACGCTGCGACACTCACTGATCCCTCGCCGGAGTCTTTCCGTGCCCGCTCAGCATTAATGGTGGAATTCACTGATGCAGGCTCCAGAGAAGTCAAGTATCTCTGTAAATATGCCATAGCTCGAGTGTATGGAGAAGGTGAGAGGCCCGGCAGGACGCTCGCCCGACTCCTCCGTCCACAATATCAATCGGCATATATTACACACTTAGACACAGACATGGGTGAATCATTGACTACCAACATTGACATCTCTGAGGCTTTACTAACCTACTATACACGACTGTATGAAACTCGGGATCCCCCGGGAGGGCAAGCTCTGATGGATTATTTACAGGAAATAGCCATGGTTTGGCTTGAGGATGGGCAGCGGGAATTCCTAGCATCCCCGATAGATGCCGATGAGGTTAAGCAGGCATTAAAGGATCTAGCCAGCAGCCGGGCCCCTGGCTCCGATGGCCTCACTGGAGATTTCTATAAAGCCTACCAAGATATGCTCGCTCCACGGCTAGTAGAGGTTTATGCTGAGGCCCTAGAAAGTGGTTCCGCTCTCCCCGACCATGCGGGAAGCCATAGTAACAATATTGCTTTAACCGGGCAAGCTTCCCACTCAATGTCAGTCGTATAGACCGTTGTCACTACTTAACCACGACTACAAAATTCTCGCTAAAATCTTAGCCACCCACCTTTCGTTATTAGTCGACACTGCCGTATGCCCCTTCCAAGCGGGTTTTGTCCCTGGCAGGTCTACGTCGCTCAACCTACGTGCGGTGTTCTCAGTGATGAACCAAATGGAGCCGACACTTCCGGCGGCAGTGGTGCTGCTAGATGCATAGAAGGCATTTGATTCATTAGAATGGTCCTTTTTATAAGCAGTGATGCAAAAACTAAGTATACCCATTGGTTATTTAAACTTGGTCCGCCTTCTGTACTCCAATCCAGTGCCCGGTTAAGGGTGAACGGGATAGTTACGACTGAGTTTCCTTTGTCACGAGGCACTAGACAGGGGTGCCCATTATCCCCCCTATTGTTCATTGTCGCTATGGATCCCCTTGCCCGCCACATACAAGAGTGTCATCTTCACCGGGGCTTGCAACTACATACGGGCCCACTCGCCGCTTCCTTTTTTGTCGGATGATGTAATGCTATTAGTTCGACAGCTGGCTGAGAATCTTCCCCCACTCTTGAGAGAAGTAGTTCACTTTGGGGTACACTCAGGATAGGTCATCAATTGGACAAAGTCGGAAATGTTTCCGCTAACCCCTGCAACTACCCAAGTAGATATAGAATTCCCCTTGCGATGGTGTACTGACCCCCCCAAGTATCTTGGCATCTATCTGCATTGTAACGCTGCAGAAGTCATCCGCCTTAACTATGGGCCGGCGATTGATCAGCTTACATCACAGATTGATAGATGGACGAAGCTCCCTCTATCTATAGCAGGCAGGATTGCCATAATTAAAATGGTAGTCTTACCACGACTGTTATATTTATTTCTAAACATTCCAATTGCTTTGACTGCGTCATTTTTCGACACCTTACGATTTATGCTGACGCGTCTCATACGGGCAAACAACCACGCATAAGCTGGAATACACTGACAATGCCATTTGAGCGGGGGTTTTCGGGGTTCCTGATTTTTACTTATATTACCTAGTAGCGCAGGTTCAGTTCACATACTATTGGTACCACCCTGATGCTCGAATACAATATCTCAGACCTGAGAGATCCCAAGTGCATCCGAGCTCACTCCTGTCGATTCTGCCGCAGGGTCTCCCAAGTTGCCCCACTGAAATACAGATGCTGGCTACAACCTGCTGGGCGTGGACCAAACTACGACGATACCTGCAGTGTGACTTCCTATACTCCCCCCATTCACCATTGATTGACAATTCGTGGATACCCCCGGCCACCGAAACTCTCACTAAAAAGACGCTAGATATATTCAGACTCCATACAGTAGGGGATCTCTTTAAAGATTCTCGTCCATGCACTATTACTGACTTAGCATCTCGGGGGGCTGCTACATACATGGACAGGTTTCTCCTTCACAGAGTGCGAGGCGCTTTGTTAAGCGCTTTACCTGACGCAGCTGCAGAACCGAAAGAATTTCCTCCTTTCACACTAGTAATTAGCTCTTCTGATAGCACTCATCTCGTCTCCTGCCTATATCACTTATCATAATCTATAAGCCCTTCAGTGGGCCTTAAGGCAAGGGCGGCCTGGGAGCGGGATCTAGGCGAAACATTAAAGGACACAATATGGTTTTATTGCTGTGCACAGACACGATACATCTCGAACAACTACAAGCATAAATTATTGCATTTTAAGTACCTCCATAGAGCATACGTTACCCCGAAATTACTATCCACGATAAGTCCAACTGTCACTAGTGCATGTGCCAGATGTACGGAGCTAGAGGCGGATTTCGCACATCTTGCTTGGAACTGCACACCCATTAAGGCATATTGGGAGGCGGTATTTCACCACTAGTCCCTTATGGTCGAGCACACTTTGCAGCCTACACCACTGACAGCATTACTGGGGTATGTGAAACCCGTTAAGAGGTGCATTAGGAGATTCTCAGCGATTGCTCTACTTCTGGTAAAACGCCAAGTCTCTTTGCATTGGGGTACAGCACAATCACCAACAATAAAAAACTAGCTTTGTGACCTTAATTAATACAGCAAGTGATGTTTAGGCAACACTACTGCCTATGGCCTCACGCCCTTGCGACATTTGGCAACCACTCAAGGATTATCTGCAGCTCCATCCTATAGATTAGGCACCAGGGGGTACTGTGTAAAGTATGTCATGGTATATTGTCCCAGTGGGATTGTCTCAGCTGATAACTAGAGACTTGATATACGGATGCTACGTGCATTGGAATGACTGTCACCGATCCATTGATAATATCTAGTCTGCTGCGATGTACAAGATGTACTGTGTTTCCTATTGTACAATTAATCTAAAATGCTCCTATGCTGTTGTTGATTTGTTTATGACTTGAGAGTGACATATACTCTGGCAAAATGAATCATGACTGTAATATCTGCCCTTCTTTTGTGCACTCTCTGCATGTTTGTTCTTTGTAATAATACAATAAAACAAATAAAAAAAAAAAAGTAATATTGCCATCTACTCACTGTCCTGCACCTGCCCTGAGGTAAGTACTTGGTGCAGTTAGAATAGTAACTTTGCCCCCTAGTCACTGTCTAGCACCTGCCCTGAGGTAAGTTCCTGGTGGAGTTAGAATAGTAATTTTGCCCTTAGTCATTGTCCAGCACCTGCCCTGAGGTAAGTTCCCAGTGGAGTTAAAATAGTAATTTTGCCATTTAGTCACTGTTCAGCACCTGCCCTGAGGTAAGTTCACAGTGGAGTTAAAATATTAATTTTGCCACTTAGTCACTGTCCAGCACCTGCCCTGAGGTAAGTATTTAGTGGAGTTAGAATAGTTAATTTGACCATAGTCACTGTCCAAAACCTGGTCTGAGGTAATATGTAGTGGGAGTTAGAATAGTTTTTTTTTTTAATACTAGCTTCTGCCCAATACCTGCCCTTAGAGTGGTGCAGTTAGAGTAGTAATTTTACCCCTAAGTCATAATAGTAATTTTGCAGTATAGTGACTATTTAGTAAGTCCTAGAAGGGACGTATCTGGTGGTGTTAGAATAGTACGTTTTCATGCCAGTTATTGTCCACCACTTTATCTGAGGGAAGAAGATGGTGGAGTAAAAATAGTAATTTTTTGTTATACTAAATCTTTGGTATTTGTTTTCAAGTGTACATCTAATTAGTTTTTTACGTTATTTAAGTCAACAGTTTTGTGGGAAAAGGTATCTTGCAACATTTTGTTACTTTATTTGTTTTGTTTAGTTACATAAAACATCTAATTTTTTAGAATTTTTTTGTGTAAAACTGCAATATTGTTCTATATAAAATAATTTAAAATATACAATCCCAGTATCTGTTTGTCGAACAAAGTTTTGTAAAATTTGTGGGCGAAATTTGTAATTGTAGGAAAATATAAATTAACTGATATGTCATATAACTAGGTAGTACATATACAAATATTTTCTCATGAAAGTTCCACTTACTTGGACGGGTAGATGGTATAGTTTATGGAAGTAAAGTGTTGCTTTGGTAACAATCTCTGTGTCGTCACGAACGCAATCAGTGTAGTTGTGAATGCAAAATTATGGGCGGCCCTTTTTATACGTGTTTAGTGTGGTAGATGAAAATTTAAACAAAGATATGTGTTGGTACGTAAATTTTACAGTGAGTTTTATTGTGGATGTGTAGTTTATTGTTTTGTTTGTAAAAAGAAAACATTTATTCCACTTCCTGTTGTACAACGAGAGCCATTTTTATTTAGGAAAGGTGAATATAAGGAGTTAAAATAGAGGTAGGACTAAGTTGTAAACATTGTATTTGGGAATGCATTTTTTTAATAATAGACATATTGCGTCATGTTTCATTTTTGATGTTTATTTGTAGAATGTGTTTTGGAAAATATTACTTTCTAAGGGGTTGATTACGATGGCGGGCGGAAAAGCATTCCGACTGCCGTGCTAGCGGAAAATTTCCGGCCGCAGGTACAGCGGCAAAACCGCCGGCCAGATTAGGATGCACCACCAGAAACTCCCTACCGCGGCGGTCAGATTCCAGGATTCAGCGGCGGAAAAGCTCAAAATCCATCCGCGGCGTTCGGATTTGTTGCAGAAAGGCCAAAGACTGCTGTTTCCCCAGCGGGCTGGAACACATGGAGCTATCCGCAGTATTGCCACTGCCATCCTCGAATGGCCGGATTCTATGCAGGGGTGTGGTGGGCTGTTTGAGGCATCGTGATTTGACCGGCGGTCGTGACCGCATTCTGCACGGCGGTACCTCTCTTTTGGCTCCGTCCACTACCGGTGCGGATGGAGATTTTCGGTGGAACACGGAACACCGCAGTGGACGGGAAATGGGCTATCTATGCCCATCATAATACGGCGGACGCAAAGACTGCCGATGGAGTGCGGAAAAGGGCATTTTCTGCCACCGCCAGCACAGCGGATGTGCCTCCGCCCACCATCGTAATCAGCCCCTAAGTTTTTTGTTATTTTTAGAATTAGTTTACATTTTTTAGTATATTGTGACTGAGAGTACTTTTCTGCATTGGTTGTAACGACACGTTGTAACAGGTATGCGTGCTGTGGTGGTACATGTTAATGGTATGTGTGGTAATGACATGTTTAATGATACTCTATGTATATGCGTGGTAGTGTGTTTTGAGGTGAAAATGTACATTGTAGTAGTAAGTGCTCAAATAACGTAACATTATGGCTGCTGTCGGAATCCTCCAGATTAGCTCAGGCCACCATGCTACTGAGCAAGCTGAACATTTTTAAGATCAATTTACCACAGAATAATATAGAAACATGTTAAAAATGTTAACATGGAAATGCATAATAAAGTGGACGTTAGGAAATGTGCTTTATTAAAGTGCAAAAATGGAAATGCATAATAAAGTGCAGAAAGCTATCATTACTATCTTTCTCCAACTGCTAGGCCACACTATTCTTTTATTCTCCTCTATCCCTTTAAGAAAAATAAATGCCTTTTATTAATAGTGATTTAATCTTATAACTGAATAATAGAGGCTGACCTTTTTTTGTGAAATGTGCTGTTTCATGCAAAATGTATGTCTCTTTTGTCACGCCATATGACTTCATTGTATTTATATTGTTTTCTTTGGCACATATTCATAATGAACAAGTGTATTAATGAAAAGAAAATGCTTGATGCAGCTTACATTTTGTGATCTAACCAGGACATACCGGAATTCAAATGTTTCATTCTATAAAGCAGCTCGTAGTTGCACAAATGGACACCATACATCTAATAGAGGAGGATTTCAAAAGGTTCCCATGAGAACATTCGTAGATGTAGCTTTTTGTAATAAGTTGTAGCCACCTCTGAATAACTTCATGTTGGCATGGACATTTACCGTGAGAATCGAGGACGAAGACTACTGACCATCGGAAAATCTTCCTCCATTGGATGCTGATGACATGTTATCCTGTTTTTGCAACATGTTTAGTGGCCTTTCTAAATAGTACGTGTTCCTATCCATAGAACCAAGGCATTCTATGCACTCCTACCCTGCCATGCACCTTAGCACTTCATTGTGGTAGCTCAAATTACCATCAGCTTTTGCTGACAGTGATTTTCTTTGACTCCTTACACAAATTGAGGAGACTTTCTGTCTTTATGCCGATCATAGCTACTGCTGTGATTTCTCTCAACCTCTCACTCACTTATACATTTGCTACTGCAACTGACTGGAGTACTTGGCTGAGTCTCCAGAACTACCCTTTATGAGAATTTCGATCCTTTTCTTAGTTTTATGACTTTGCTCCAAAATTCTACTTGCTCATTTCCAGAAGGACCTCTTTATAGGTTCTTGTTAGGATAGGATAGGTCCTTTAGATGAGAATAGGGACTATTTTCTGAATGGAACACAGTGTTAATTTCTATGTCTGTTCTAACCAATCTTTTTGATTATTTCTGTAATTGATCTGATCTGACTAACCTAAATTAAAAAATAAAAATATTGACTACTCTCTTAATGAGAAAATAAACTTTTAAAACTTCACCAACCCTCTCTTTATTGGCTGAACATCAAATGCAAACAAGCATTGGAAATGCAATAGGTCTCGCCTTTGTTTAAGTTAAAGCTATTAGCTTTGCTAATGGTATTGTATTTTAGCTATGTCTTATTGAGTGTTTGTATGTGATATGTTGTGCCTTTATGTTGGTTGAATTTTAATTGTTATGTGTGTAGTAGTTTAACGCATAGCGTTAGAAGGAGAAGAGCAGTGATTTGGGACAGAGAGTGAGTAGAAGAATAGCATAAGGGTTAATGAAGTATAGTGAGGAGGAGAGTAGCATGAGGCAGAAGAAAGGGGAGTGGGGAGAGTAGTATGAGGGAGAAGGAAGAAAGCGTGGAGGAGATTAGCGTGATTTTGAAGGAAGAAAAGTGTGGAGAGCAGTATGAGGCATAAGGAAGGAGAGAGGAGTAGAAGAGTAGTAGGAGGGATATGAAAGGAGTGTGAGAAGTAGAAGAGTAGTGTGAGGTAGCAGGAAGGTAAGATTATTTGCTTAGTATTAGGCATAAGGAAGTAGATAGGTGTAGAAGAGCAGTGTGAGGGAGATTGTAGGAGAAGGAGGAGGAGAAGAGCAGTGTGATGCAGAAGGACTGAGAGTGATGAGGATAAGAGCAGTGTTAGGCAGAAGGATGGAGAGTGTTGTGGAGAAGAGCAGTGTGCTAGAAGGTTTGTGAGTGTGGATGATAGTATGAGGCATATGGATGTAGTTGTGTTGGTAGTTTGTGTTGGTAGTGTGGTGTTGTTGGTGTTGGTGGTGGTGGCACTGCGTTGGTGTGGTTTAGCTAATGGTGGTTGTTGCATTCGTTCAATAAACATAAATTTGGTATCCCCGGTGCCATGGAGGATCTGTAATACTTTTCAGTTCCCTTCCCCCCACCCAGGAGGCTGGCTCCTCCTGACCCTAATGCTCCTTAAGAGACGCTTCCGTTCCTTGTCGCTCCCCCATCCCCCACAACCTCTTCGCTTCAGCCCCCTGCGTTGGCCATTCTCTGGGGTTCGGACCCTTTATATTGCCGCCCTTTTCACTCGGGCTCCTCTGACAGGGTCTGTCCCTGCCCACCCTTCCGGGACCTTACGCGGTGCTGCTTTTTCAGGGCGAAGCGCCTTGCATTCTGGGAAGGGAAGTGCAGGCTCGCTACACATTGGCTTCCACGGAAGTATGCGCGGTTGCAAGTCGCGTGGGGCTGGCTCCTCTGTATTAAGCGTAGAGAGAAGCCCAGAGCTCCTGGCCACTGGGGCAGGAAGCCGACCCCCAGAGTATATTATACAACAGTGGGTTGGGGGGGTCCCTGTGGCAAGAAGAAAGCTGACGGATTAGGACGACCACATGTCGAGTAGTTTAGCAGACTCTGCATTGACAGTGAAATTCGTTTTCCACAATTGCTTTTCTAACGGCCACATTTTTAACATAATTTCAGGATTCTACACTAAGACTATCTGCGCTTACGTGTAAACATGGTTATTAAAATGCATGTAATGAATATATTACTGGCCAGCGTTGCTCGGTTGAACTGTAAGTTGTCTTTATAACTTTAATGTTTTTAGCTGTGTCTGCTGTTTCTCGAGCCGCACTTTGGTTCTGTGGTTTCGTGCTGGGTCACGGAAAATGAGCGCGATACGAGAACGATGTAACGTAACTTATGCTCATGTTAAAGCGCTCTGATACCTTCTGGTCAAGTTCGCGCTATGTAGAACTATATAAAAAGAACACCATGGATAGAAAACAAAATGGGAGGTGACTGGATCGTAAATGTAAATAATTTCAGCGGTTCTATGGAGTGAGCAAGCCCCCAACACAACTGTGAATACATAATCAGTGCATGCGTGGATAGAGAGTTCTAGAGAAGTTACCACACGCCGCAAATGAGCGCGATACGAGAACGATGTAACATAACTTACGCTCATGTTAAAGCGCTCTGATGCCTTCAAGTCGAGTTCGCGCTATGCAGAACTATATAAAAAAAAGAACACAATGGATAGAAAACAAAATGGGAGGTGACTGGATCGTAAATGTAAATGTAAATAATTCCAGCGGTTCTATGGAGTGAGCAAGCCCCCAACACAACTGTGAATACATAATCAGTGCGTGCGTGGATAGAGAGTTCTAGAGAAGTTACCACACGCCACTTGCTAAAAACAAGCGCGGTCCTCTTTCAATAACAAAAAAATGGTTACCGACTTAAAAAAGCTGTTGCCACGCCATTGTGCGAATGAAAAAAGAAAGTGCTCACCCAGCAATTAGAAGACACTGTGTCATGGCGCAGAGTAAAAGATCCAGTCCAGGTGGGCGGGGCCAAAGGTGGACAGGGTGGTAACCAGGAAGGACTAAAAAGCCTCCGGTACAATCATCACACTCCGTTTAGCATAATTAATTACGCCAAATGACGCACACCAATGGAAATTACGGGCGGAGCAGAAAGTCAACTTCTGAAACCATATTGATTCCAAGAAGCCCTCGCAGAGCGAGCAGCGCATGCGATCTGCAACACCAGGCGAGACCTAAAAATGATGTTGTTGTGAAAAATGCTCAGCGCCTCTTGACCTCGTCCATTGTCCTCCTCAGCACTCCTACTGCATTCACCTTGTCCACGATGGACTGCCATGTTCCATTTTTTGTTGCCAATGACACAGTGGAGATGGCAAACAGTTGTTGATGGTGTTCTATCACCTCCGTAATCAGGATCCTGTTTTCCTGCGGACTGAACCGCGTCTTCCTCTTCTTCTTCTCCTTGCCCTTCCCTGACCCCGAGGTCCCAGGCTGGTCCTCCGTGGGGCTTGTGGGTTTCGGATTGTCCTCTGTAATTGCTCCGGCTACCTCCATTGTGCTTCGCAGTTGTTATGTGTTTTTTTTTTTGCAGCTTTTATGGTGATTTTTCCCGCCTGACGTGGGAATTGCAAGCCTGGCGCTGCTTGTCGCCGATTTTTCTATTGCGGTTGGGCCCATCGCAACTTTTTTCACGTTCGGATTTCCTTTTTTATCGCCGTCGCTGTAGTTGTATTGCGGACATTTGAGGCGTTATCGGGAAACTATCGCATGTTACCACTGTGTTGAGAATACGACGTTGACACAGAGTTATTTTCCCGCTATAGACGGCGATATGAAAAATTGCGTTAGCCTATTTTGGCGATGTTTATCGCACGTTCTTGAGAATATCCCCTTCTGTTTTCTCTGTGGTCGGACACTAACACCTAGACATAATCGAAAAATTCAGCTGCTGTTTTGAACATGCAATTCTTATCATATAAGCTGGGACTTGTTGTTTGTAAAACAGAGAGCACACATTCTTGCAGAGCAAAGGTCCAGAGAAGAGAGAGAGCTCCGCCACCTGAGATGTAGAACAACCACTTATGTATGCCAGGTTTGGGGTCCCCCACTAATCCCAGAGATCGATAATATAATGCTGTATCTCTATAGTGAGGTAGACTTAGGCAGATCTGTCTTTCGATATGACAGGGCTTTTCATTGTGTACAGTCTGTTGTCTACGATAATCAAATTTATTACCTGTATATGTCTTTTAATTGCAGCGCAGTTATTAGAAAATAGAGCACGATAGTTCCAATAAGTATTGTAAGCTTTCTTCGTGTCTCTTTTCTGTTTATTGTGGATATGTATGAGTGAGAGAATGAAAGATGATTGCCTGCTACTGGGATCCCTGAGAGGGTCTAGAGTGTTGTGTTCTGGGGTGACAATTTCCATGTTTCTCTGGAAAGGTTAGGAGAGCAAGTAAGGTGCCATGAGTTAGTCTGGATTTGGGCCCATAGATACTGCGTTAATATGGTGACTCAGTTCCTACATACTGATGTTCTGTGGTCCCAGGCATAGTTTTGTTTCTAAGCAGAAGCCCTGCAACACTGTGTGCGCTGAAACCAAATCAATGAACGTCTTCTATACTTAAATTGACCTTAGTGACTAAGGCGCCAATTCCGATCTCGGCCGGTAGGGCTCCGAATCGGATTCGGCTTTACCGGATCCGATTCGGAGGCCTTGTTTCCGACCGATTCGTACATTCGTCCGAGCGAGCAAGTGCGATGCGAGCGTACGCGAAATCGCCGACCGACTCGTTCCCAGGTCCGAACCGCTCCGACCGACTTGTACGGACACGAATCGCACCACGCAATGGAGACGTTTTCCGACCAAGCGAGTACGATGGACGCGTCGGACAGCCAGATCGAGTCGGAGCGTCCGGCTCGCAAAAGCACCCAGAGCCGGACTTGGGGGGTCCGTGTCGGACCACCCTGCACGCGTAACCACACGAGTCGAACACAGGGGGGACCCAAGGGTCCCCCCTACACATGCATGTATGGTGCGAGTCGCACCAACGCGTACCCACTGTAGGGGGCCCCCCTGTTCGCGACGTGCCCATTCAGTCAATGGGAGCCCGTGTACGCGTTGTACGACCGGCTCGCATTGACTTCAATCGAGTCGGGCAGCATACGGCCGCATAGTACTCGCTGGGTCGGACTGCAGGAGTCCGGCTCGGTCGGAAATCTCTCCGGATCCGGCTCGGTCGGAGAGCTTTCCGACCCAGATCGGAATCGGCCCCTTAGTCTTACTCGATGTCCCAACATGCATCTCAATGGCTTGCTAAGAAGGCTACTAAACACAAAAATGACATCAATGAGTATCGTCAACGTAAATGATAAACAGAATGAATGATACTGTCAATGTGCTGCATACTGCAGCTAGTTGTTCCCTTCGTGATAACTTGTTGAATTGGAAGCGAATCAAAACAACTGTGAAAACACAACACTGCATTGGTTACGAATCGACAGGCCCGCACTGTTACACCCATACATCAGACGTAACATTAAATACCTTCAAGAGCAGCGTCCTCGTTAAAGCGCATCCAACTGGCATAACCAGTTCAATGGTTCTTTCTTGTACCCATTCTAATTATTGTACCATACTCTACTTGTCTCACAACCGAAGAGTGAACGACAAAGTGGCGCCCAGTAATAAAGAATGAAAAAACAAATGAAACAGAAAATAGTTAATGCGAGGGTAATTACCTAGTGAAAATGCGACCTGCTCCGCTGTCAAACGTGCCGCTATTGTACACGCTGTGAACCCATAGCAAACCCCATTGGTGTCTTTTGACCACAATATAGCGTAATCCAAATGTCAATGTGGGTGCGCATATATATAGAAAACAGATTAAAGTGTTGAAGAAAAACAAGGAATCCTGAACAGGAAATGAATCAAAACAAAGATGACTAGTAATGCAAAACCATATAAAAAAATAATTAGGCCTCGTAATTCTAAGATCCTGTCAAGAATTTCCAAGCAAAATATCTGCATTGATTTTCCACAAAACTTATATTGAGGATGCATGCGTATAGCATTTTATGTCTCTATTATTACTGGAAAAGTACTGATATTGCGTACATCAACAGTTATTACATACAACAGCTGCTGCTATAATACGATCATTTCACAGTAAATGAGTATTACTTGCAAAGTTCTAATATTGCCCACATCCTACAATCATTATATACAACAGTTGCTGCTATAATACGATACATTTTGTGTGGGTAAATGAGTCATTCTATAACCGAAAATATGCTTAAACATGTGTCATGTGGTGAAGGTAAGTAGACACAATATCGATTTTTAAATATTGTTGTGTAATATCGAGTTTTAAATGTCGATAGTCAAAAATATCGTTGTTTAAAATATCGATGTTAAAAATATCGATTTACTGTGTTGTTTAAAATATCGTTGTCAAAAATATCGATTACTAAAATATCACAATTAAAAAATATTGTTTTGGTAAATGTTGTTTTTTGTATTATAGTATATGTTTGCAAATGTTATAATAATTGTTAATAAATGTGATATTTATTTTTGAAATTTTGTTTTAGGAGCAGGATGTTGGGTTTATAGGGGATAAGGGTGGGAAGTGTTTTAAAAATGTATAATTTAAAATTTTAAATAATAAAATTAATAATAATGAAATTGCAATATGTTTTTAGGAGCGGGATGATGGGTTTATAGGGGATAAGGGTGGAGAGTGTTTTCAATTTTTTTAATTAAAATGTTTTAATTTTTTAAATAATATTAACAAAATTGTAATATTACATTTAGGAGTGGGATGTTGGGTTTATAGGGGATAAGGGTGGGGAGTAATTTAAAATTAAAACATTTAAAAAATTAGATTTTTAAATTAATATTTATGAAATTAAAAATGTATTTGTTATGAGAGGGATTTTGGGGTTATAGGGGATAATGTTGTGAATTGTTTTAAAAAATGTGTAAACATTTTATAAAATAAAATTTATAATATTTGAGAAATTTATATTCAAATGTATGAGTGAAATTTTGGTTTAAAAGGGATAAATGATGTTTGGAAAAAACATTTTTAAAAAATCTGAATTTATTTTTAATAATTTTAAAATTTATTTTCATGAGTGTGATTTTTTTTTAGGGGATGAGGGGTGTATTTAAAAAAATATAATCTAAAAAAGATTTTTTTCAAATCTTTTATCTATATTGAGATAAATGATTTAATTATAGGGAAACATTGTGTGTATTGAATATAATTTATGGAATTATATTGAGAAATTTCAAGTTTTTTTTCAAAAAATGTGAAAATAATAAATTCATATTTTAAATATTAAATTATGATTTGTTGTTAGTTGTGATAGAGTAGTGAATATTAAAATGTGAGGAATTAAAAAAATTGTTTAATGTATAGGTGTTTTGTGTTGATATGCTATATATCTATATATATATATTCACTGAAAAAACCATAGGTTTCACACACGTTATAGTTAGAAATTTGCATTTAAAAAACCTTTGAAATTCACTGAAAAAACCATAGGTTTTAGGGACAGTTATAGTTAGTTGGACATTGCACTCGTACAAAACCCGTGAAATTCCCCCGTTATAGTTAGTTCAGCTAACTATAACTTGCACCCCCGCAATGCACTGCTGATGACGTCACATATTACATCACTCATGACATGGTCAGTGACATCACTGATGACATCACTGATGACATCTCAAATGACATCACTGATGACATCATGCAGTGACTGTGTGTTTCTATAAAGTTTAAATATGTTTAATATATATGCCAAGGTGTACTGAATAATGAGTGGGTGTATAAGTGTCTGGATGGATGATTTAGTAGGTGCGTGACTGACTCTATAAGTGAGTGATTAAACGTATCTTACTAAATGCATCGGTTAGTGACTAAACTGTGTGAATGTCTTTATCCGTCTGTCTGTTGGTGTGTAAGTGGCTGCATGGGTTTGTAAATAGCTACATGAGTGTCTATATGAGTTATTGATTGGTTGTCTGAGTATCTGTATGGGTGCCTGAGTGTTTGTGTGGATGGGTTGTGTGTGACTGCACATAGATGTATCAGTGGGTGATTCACTGGGTGCATGGTTTCAAGAGTGCATTTGTGATGGACTGTATGGGTGGGTGAGTGTGTGTATGGGTGTGTTAGGGAGTGAATGTATATCTCAGTGGTACATGTGTGAGTAACTACATATGTGAAAGGCAGTATATATGTGTGTTGGAAATGGGTATAAGTGAGAGTGTGTGATTGTGAGAGTGGCTGTATGGATGAGTGTGTACTTGTATTAATGATTGTATAAGAGCGTAAGAATGTGCTAGTATTTGTATGAGTAAGTGAGCTGGTGTGTGTATAACTGTATAGGTGAGTAAATGGCAGTGTGATTAATTATTTGCATGACTGACTAGGTGTGTGAGTACCTCTATGGATGAGTGGCGGTGTGTGAGTGTCTATGTAGGTGTATGAGTGCATATGATAGTCCTGTACTGAGTGACCGTAAGTATGAGTGACTGTACAGGTGAGTGAGTGGATGTGTGTGTAGACCTAAGAATCAGTGAGTGGGTATGTAGTTATTGGTGTTGGAGTGTCTATGGTTTTGAGAATGGCAGTCTGTAATTTAGAGTGGGTGTATCAAAAGTTATATTAGGGTGTGAGAAGATGCATGAAATTATCACATGGATGATGTCATCAGTGATGTCATCAGTGATGTCATTTGAGATGTCATCAGTGATGTCATCAGTGATGTCACTGACCATGTCATGAGTGATGTAATATGTGACGTCATCAGCAGTGCATTGCGGGCGCGAGTTATAGTTAGCTGAACTAACTATAACGGGGGAATTTCACGGGTTTTGTACGAGTGCAATGTCCAACTAACTATAACTGTCCCTAAAACCTATGGTTTTTTCAGTGAATTTCAAAGGTTTTTTAAATGCAAATTTCTAACTATAACGTGTGTGAAACCTATGGTTTTTTCAGTGAAGTTCAAAGGTTTTTTAAATGCTAATTTCTAACTATAACGTGCCTGAAACCTATGGTTTTTTCAGTGAATTTCAAAGGTTTTTTAAATGCTAATTTCTAACTATAACGTGCCTGAAACCTATGGTTTTTTCAGTGAATTTCAAAGGTTTTTTAAATGCTAATTCCTAACTATAACATGTCTCAAACCTATGGTTTTTTCAGTGAATTTCAAAGGTTTTGTAAATGACAATTTTTAAATGTATTAATTGTTATCTTTATTTTTTTGATACTGATTTACTACATTTTTTTAAACTATTTATTCTTAGATATTTTATTTTTTAAATTACATTGTAATTACATTATACATTACATTACAAAATATACTTTCTCAGAATGAATTACTTTAGTTTAAATACTTTGCAAATAGGCAATAGACTTTTAAGTACAGTAGTTACAGTTGTTGCAATGGGCAACACAATTTCAAACACAATGCAACATTGAGCTCAATGTGAATTTCTAGTTAAATGCAATTAGTTACTTTATGGATTACTTTTTCTAACCACAGGACTGGATCCTAGATTCAGTCCTGGGACATCTCCTGTAAACAGTTGAGTAAAAGCGTTTTGGTTACAGTAGTGATTTTTAAGGAATATTATTGTATTTTAAAAGTTGACACTTAGAAACTTTTTCACATAGAATCACCAATGTTATCCTATAGGAGGAAATTCACTTAGCAGGTAAGTAGTGTTATCGTTACTTTTTCTTACTCAGTGGTGGATCCTGGATCCAGCACTGGTGCATCTCCTGTAAACAGTTGAAAGAATGCGTTTAAGTCATACAGGCGATTTTTAAGGAATATTTGTAGTTTGTGAAAATCGACACTTTGAAACTTTTCTGCTGAAAACCAGACAATGGATTCCTATGGAAGGAAATACAAGTTACTGGTAAGTACGGTTAGAATTACTTTTCAGGGTCAGTGCTGGGCTAAAAGATGCAGAACTGGGTTCTCTCCTGATAACAGGTGAGTAAATCGGAATTCGTAGTTCGGCTGATTTTAGATGAATATTATAAAGTTCCAAAACTCCACACTTAGAAGAATTTCCAAGTGAAACCAGTCAATGTTAGCCTATGGAAGGAAATTCAAGTTACTGGTAAGTACGGTTAGAATTACTTTTCAGGGTCAGTGCTGGGCTAAAGGATGCAGCACTGGGTTCTCTCCTGATAACAGGTGAGTAAATCAGAATTCGTAGTTCGGCTGATTTTAGAGGAATATTTGCACAATGGTGAAGGAAGGGGGTGTGGCCTGAGGTGACATGTCTGCAAACACGCCCTGTGGCGCGTTTTAAGTTGGAGAATTAATTCCTCCTCATTCCCGAGGGTCTCTAGGGGCCAACTATCCCACCAGGTACCTCCAGTATGCGCCAGAGAGCTGCGCTGCAGAGAGGTGTTCAGAGGCCACGCCCCTTTTTACAACACTCTGCAACGCAGCTCCGTGGTGCTTACTGGAGGTACCTGGTGGGCTACTTGGCCCCCAGGGACCCTCAGGATTGAAGAGGAATTAATTCCTGAACTTAAAACACGCCACGGGGCCTGTTTGCACACATGTCACCTGAAGCCCCGCCCCCTCCCTTCACCACTGTGCAAACGCACCCCGTGGTGCGTTTTAAGTTGGGGGATTAAGTCCCCTTGAATCCTGAGGGTCCCTGGAGTCCAACTAGCCCACCAGGTACCTCCAAAAAGCGCCACAGAGCTGCATTGCAGAGAGGTGTAAAAAGGGGCGTGGCCTCTGTACACCTCTCTGCAACACAGCCCCCTGGTGCATACTGGAGGTTCCTGGTGGGCTACTTGGCCCCCAGGGACCCCCAGTATTCAAGGGAATTACTTCCCCTTCTTAAAACGCGCCAGGGGGCGCGTTTGCAGACTGCTGCAGGAAGGGGGCGGGGCCTCCGGCGCTATGCCGATCTTTTTTGTTTTTATTTGTATGGGAGGGGGGCTGAGTGGCCCCCCTTCCCTCAGCCACTTTTGGCCCCGGGGACCCCATCCCACGGGGCCTGAGGATTTTTTTTTAAATAAAAAAAAACGGGAAGGGGGCCGCGTGATCCCCCTTCCCTGGGCCTCTATTGGCCCCGGGGACCCCATCCCCCGGGGCATGCCCACTTTGTTTTTTTATTTAAAAATATTGGAGGGGGGCTGCGTGGCCCCCCTCCTTAGGCCACTTATGGCCCCGGGGACCCCATCCCCCGGGGCCGGCCTTTACATTTAAAAAAAAAATAAAATTATTGGGAGGGGGGCCACGTGGCCCCTCTCCTGGGCCACTAATGGCCCCGGGGACCCCATCCCCCGGGGCCTGGCCTCTGGTTGGGAACTGTGGGGGGGTCCCCAATCCCCCCACAGTCCCGCCGGCTCCCCACGTCCTGCGGGAGCCGGCATTGCTTTTCCATAAGGGGAGCTGCTGAAATGCAGCTCCCCTTATGGAAAAGCAATTTTGCTTTGCTTCTTTGAAGCGAGAGCAGGTTTCCCTGCTCTCGCTTCAATGAAGCAAAGCAGTTTGCAATGGCAGGACGGGAGCCGCGAGGCTCCCGTCCTGCCATTGCAAACAGCAGTGTCCTGGGGGTAGGCACCCCGGGACACTGCAGGAGCCGGCCCTGGGGGGTGGCGGTCCCCAGGGCCATCAAGGGCTCCAGGAGGGGGGCCACGCGGCCCCCCTCCCATCCTGTTCACAGCCCCGGGGAGGGGGTGGTCCCCGGGCTCGGGGTCCTAAACGGACCCCCACATTTTATTATTTAGTGCCCCGGGAGGTGGCGGTCCCGGGGCATGTGGGGGCTCGAGCCCCCCCACAGGTTATTTAAAAAAATAAAAAGAAGCCCCGAGGAGTGGCGGTCCCGGGGCTGCGGGAGGGCCCAGAGCCCTCCCGCAGCATTTTAATTGAAAGCCCCGGGGGTGGCGGTCCCCGGGGCCTTAGAGGCCCCCCCACATACATTTTCATTAACCCCGCATGCCCCCGGGACTTGGACCACCCGTGGGCCAAATCACAAAGAAGCGCGGGAGCCTGCGCTTCGTTTTTTTTTTTATCGGCAGGATACGCGCACTCAGCGTGTTTTCTGCCGATTTAAAAAAAAATAATAATAATTTTGGGGCCCTGAGCAGGCCTAGGGGGTCAGGGTGTTTCTACCCTGCCCCCTTTTTGCGTTTTACGCAGTTGTTTTTCTGCTTTCTACCGAGGAACAAGATGGCTGCCAACACTTCCTGGTTTGGAGTATTGACAGCCAATTAGCATGCAGCTCGTGATCGGGAGGGTGCGCGGATCCAACGCGGCCATAAATATCGGAACTTTTATTTTTGATTTTCTCCAAAACTGCTGAACGGATTTACACCATTTTTAAAAAGGGTGCTTTCTGAACCAAGCACTACCTTTTTGCCAAATTTGGTGTAATTCCGTTCAGCAGTTTTGGCTGTAGCCTTGCATAAATTTTCCTATGGGAAATTGATTTTTTAACTCTTATTTTTTGAATTTCTCCGCAACTACTGAACGGATTTACACCATTTAAAAAAAAGGTCGCTTTCTGAACCAAGCGCTACCTTTTTGCAAAATTTGGTGTAATTCCGTTCAGCAGTTCGGGCTGTAGCCGTGGCTAAAATTTCCTATGGGAATTAACATGGAGAAAACGCGTTTTGGGACCCCCCTTTTTTCTCGGCCGCCGCTTGATGAATCACCCCGAAACTTTCAAGACCGGAGCGGACCGGAGCACCCCACTAGTTTTGAAAATTTCGCGATGATTCATCAAACAACGCCAAACTTATTGGGAATAGAATGTTGCGGATTTCCTATGGATAAAGGTCCTAACTATAACTATCTACTGGCGACCGCCAGTAGATTATATATATATATATATATATATTTTTTTTTTTAACTAATATATATATATATATATATATTAGTTAATAAAAATGTGTAATGTGTAATAAACATTTTAAAATAGTGTATAGATTAATTTTTACATCATGAATTTTTAACAGGTTCAATGTTTTGGTTTGTTATTAATAATGTTTTAAAAATTTAAATTCACACATTTTTTACATTATTATTTTTATATTAATTTGATAATTAATTATAAATAATAATAAAAATAATTTTAATAATTTTAATTTATGTAAATACAAAATATGTAAAAAAATGTTTACATTTTTATTGATCTGTGAACAGGTTAATATATATATTTTTTAAATGTATTATTTTATATGTGTTTATGATATTTAATTTTTGTGTATTTTAATTTTATGTGTAGGTTGTTTTGAACTTTCATTGAGTTTATATAGGTTGGATTGGGAATAGTAAATTATATATGTTTAGTGTCCAGCACCTTCCCTTATTTATTTAAAATTGGAGTGGGAATAGTACATTATATATGTTTAGTGTCCAGCACTTTCCCTGAGTTAATATGGTTTGGGGTGGGAATAGTTAATGAAATATGTTTAGTATCCAGCACCTTCCCTGAGTTAATATGGTTTGGTGTGGAAATAGTAAATTATATATGTTTAGTGTCCAGCACTTCCCTGATTTCTTTTTGATTGGAGTGGGAATAGTAAATTATATATGTTTAGTGTCCAGCACCTTCCCTGAGTTAATATAGTTTGGGGTGGGAATAGCAAATTATATATGTTTAATGTCCAGCACCTTCCCTGTGTTAATATGGTTTGGGGTGGGACTAGTAAATTATATATGTTTAGTGTCCAGACCTTCCCTGATTTCTTTTTGATTGGAGTGGGAATAGTAAATTATATATGTTTAGTGTCCAGCACCTTCCCTGAGTTAATATAGTTTGGGGTGGGAATAGTAAATTATATATGTTTAGTGTCCAGCACCTTCCCTGTGTTAATATGGTTTGGGGTGGGACTAGTAAATTATATATGTTTAGTGTCCAGCACTTTCCCTGATTTCTTTTTGATTGGAGTGGGAATAGTAAAATATATATGTTTAGTGTCCAGCACCTTCCCTGAGTTAATATGGTTTGGTGTGGAAATAGTAAATTATATGGGGCATATTCTCAGGGAACTATCGCCAAGTTAACGGCGCTTTATTCCAGCCAAAGTCGCGATAAAATCATCACCCCTTTCACAAGCTGGTGCAAACAGCCGATATCACCAGTTTACCTGCGATAGCACCCGCAAAAAACATCGCCACAGATGAGCCCGGAAACTATCGTTAATGAGATGCAGAGTAGGCATTCCCAAGCAAAAAGCCGCGACAACACCACGACGCAACATTCACAACGACCAGCCAGATCGGCGATAAGAACACAAAACAGGTGATACGGCGCGTTAGCAGCAGGAAATTAACACCTGCTTTGACCTGGTGCAAAGTCGGACGACAACCTGCACCAGAAAAGGGAGCCCAGCCCACAGCCACACCTGAAGAACAACAGATGCAATGGAGCTACTCATCATGCAGCTCGGAGCCCCAACAGGGCCACAACACCCACCGCCACCACCCCCAGGCCTGCCACCCCCCGGACCCCTGCCGCCCCCGGACCACCACAGAGGCAGCGCAGACAAAGACTGCAGACCTTCAGGAAATGCACCAGCCTCACAGACTTAACCCCAGAGAATGTCATTGCCCACTACAGACTCACAAGGCCAACCATCCTCTGCATCCTGAACATCATTGCCCACAGGCTGAGGGTACCAACACAGCGGACAACCAACATCCCACCTCAGACAAAGCTGCTGGCTGTGCTGCACCTGTTGGCTTCTGGGAAATTCCAACCAATAACCGCTAGAGTCGGAGGAGTCTCACAGGCAGCCCTATCCAAGTTCCTCAAACCTGTCCTGGATGCCATCATCAGCTTGGTACCCCAGTACCTATACTTCCCCCACACTGCGCAGGAACAGCTGGAGACCAAGCAAGGCTTCTACGCCATAGCTGGCTTCCCGCACGTGTTGGGGGCAATTAACTGCACACAAGTCCTACTTGTGCCCCCTGCCGACACTGCACACAATTACTGCAACAGGAAGCACACGCATTCCATCAATGTGCAGGCAATAGTGGACCACCGGGGACTCTTCACCAATGTCGTCGCCAACTACCCAGGCAGTGTGCATGATTCATACATCTTTCGACAGTCCATTATCAACCGGCGCTTCAAGGATGGCACCTACGGAAATGCAGTGCTCGTTGGTAAGTACCAAATGAACACACCCCACACCTCAACTCCACAATCATGCAACTCACAACTCTGGGAGTGCACACGTTACAAACTCACATACAACATGCCCACCCACCACACACGACAGCACAACGTACTACGGTAACCTGGGCTAGCTATGTACATGAGCCATGAACGCATGGCACCTCAGCCACACAATAGCAGTATGTGGGGAGAGGTGGGAACCAGGCATGTGCGAAGGAGGCAAGTGATCCATGAATGCGAATGCACACAATGCCAAGTGTGGTGTGGAAGTGCTGGACAGACTGCAGTATGCAGACCACAGACATATCCATGTCGACACATACTGCTGGTGGTGGTAGTGTTGTGGACAGTGGGCGCAACCATGTCACCCCAGCAAGTGGGGAAGATCTCGGAAATATAGCTTGTTACGTCCCCCCTGTAAGCATGTGCGGAGTGGGCTTGCCCGGCATATGCCCGGCTAGCGTAGGGGTGTGAATAAAAAGCACGTAGCCCTGGGCGTGGTTCTCTTCCGGAATGGCCAATGTAGCTGCCAGGGCAGTGCATCTCACCCCGCCACGAGGCCGATGCTGTGTGCGGCAGTGCCTGCGATCCTGTGCGCCTGCCGCAGCCCGGGCCGCTAGTCACCGAACCAGTCTTGTCCGCCCCTGGGCATCCAGGCCTCACTGCTCACCTGCCGACACTGGCGTGTCTCCAAGAGGGCCCACCACGTGCCGGTGCTAGCTCAAAGCCAGAGGCCCGCAACATTGGCAGCCTCCTCAGACCATCACGGCCTCCGCAAGCAAGGCCCGCAGCACTCCTTTCACGTTGACGTACTCCACCGGCATACACAGCGGTCAAGTAGGTCACACATTTGGAACTGAGTCTTGATTACACAATGGCAGAGTACATATTTATGGCATCGTTTATATCCCTATACTCCCTTCGATGTGGTGCCACCAACTCTGTGAATAGCATTTCGACCACACGTGTCTGTGGGCCCTTGCGGACTTCTGCCTTCGGCCTACACAGTGGTCCAGCAGGCCTCACACCAATCCAATACAGTCCGTAACAGGCAGGACACGGCATCGCCGCAGGGTGCACACCCGCTCAGCTCTGGTGCCTCCACCTCCGTCAACCATGAATCTTCTCCACATGCCATTTCAACGCCGAGTGTTAGAGATCCAGGAGGAGCTAACTGCACAGCGGTTGCCCCGCGCTGACTGCTGCCTCCGGCACACACTACGGTCGAGTAGGACACACAATTGGAACTGAGTCTTGATCTGTTCATTGCAGAGTTTATATCATTGTACAGGCCTCATCGCAGACTGCATCCCCTTCCAGCTCTGGGGCCACTGACTCTGTGCCACGGGAGTCATGGACACTCTCTGGTTGAACGTTGGTGGCGTCTGAGTCTATGGCCTGGGGGTTGTCTTCATCATCATGTAGCTGATACTGACATTGTGGGAAAAAGGGGACTGTAGCATTCAACTCCTCCATATTGCCTATTTCTGCTTGCTTCTGCCCTCTGCATCATGCCCTGGATGGACACCTTCCACTGTCCCCCGTAACACTCCGCGACATTCTCCTTGGACATCAACGAGGACCCGCTCAGCTCTCGTGGCCCTACCTCAGTGCATCGGAAGTCACCGTCCCGTGACGGTGTGCCTGTGTCGGCCGCTGAGCATCCGGGGCCACCGACTCTGTGCAGCTCAAGTCATGGACGCTTGCTGTTTGTACTTTGAACTCCTGATTGTCTGATCACTGTTGTAGTTGTTGCCAGCACCAACCAACCCCTGAGGGGTGGCTTACACTGCCCAACACCCATCCAACACAGGTGTCACTGGACGTGTGACCCTGGCAAGTAAAGGTGCCGGGCGCACGTGCCCGTAGCCAGTTCCACAAATTATCTCAGTGTGTCCATGTGGTCATTCTGTATGCATGTGGGCCCCGGGCCATACCACATTACATTGTGCTGTGTACAGCGTGCACAACCTTGTCACCTCAGGCAGTGGGGTGGACCTGGGACATGTATCTGTGTCGGACCCCCCCCTGTGAGCGTGAGCAAGTGGACCGGCGTACGGCAGTACGGCTTAGATGTGTGGTCATTCAACACGTGGCTCTGGGCGTGATTAAGTTTAGGCCTTGCCAAGGCAGTAACTAATGCGTGTGTCTCAGGTGTAGTGTCGGCGCCACCCGTCACGCAATATACAATGTTGCTATGTAGCATGCCCCCGGAGTACGGGCTCGGCCGAGGGGTACATGAGGGTGCGCAAGCCCGCTTGGGGTCAGGGATCAGACATGCCAACTGTTGTGTGTGTCGCTATTTCCGCAGCATAGGCCAAAGGTCTACCCTCAACCGCATGGCGAGTTCAGCCAGGCATGAACTCTACATCTGTGTCCGCCCTGTCCTTACCATAGGCCTACACACACGTGTCCGTCTACCTTCAGCGCACGACATCACTGTGTCGTTGTCAGGCTTGTGGACATGCGCAGACAGGCATGACAATAGTGTGCCGTAGGGGTGCAAGTGATGCAACCGCGCTGCGCACACTAGTGAATGGGCTCGGGGGGAGGGAGGAGCAGCAGTGAGGCCACGTAATTCACATTGATGCTGCTCATTTGCAACAAGCAGTACATGTCATGCAGGAATCACAAAGTCACACATATCACACACCAATGAACCACTGAGCCTGCCAACACATCATGCAGAACCAACTATTGACTCATGTCTCTCTGCACTGTCACAGGTGACCAAGGATATGCACTCTGCGCTTGGATGATGACACCCATCCGAGCCCCGAACACACAGGCCCAGAGGCAGTACAATGCGGCCCACAAACGCACCAGGGGCATCGTGGAACGCACATTTGGCGTGTTGAAGTCACGTTTCAGGTGCCTGGATGCCACAGGTGGGAGGCTCCTGTACAGCCCAGACATTGTGTGCAAGATGATCGTTGCATGTTGTGTGTTGCACAACATATGTGTACGCAGCAAGGCCCCATGGATACAAGTGCCAGATGCACCGTAAGATGATGATGAGGATGAGTCAGGTGGACCACACCCCACTGCAGCTGCAGCAGGACTTGCCCGTAGGAACACCATCATTGACATTTTCTTCACATGAGCACGTCACATTGTGACAGTCCTTGGCAATCATGGGACAGTACAAAATGACCACAGGCACAGCATGTGCTAATAAATGCATTCAAAATACACATTCCCTGAGTGCATGTCACTCATCTGTACAGGCACATCACTCAGACAAGTGTGAGTGCGACATGTATTGCTGACAATTTTCTGATTTGTTCATGGATGGTGGGTGTGTCACCTCTGTGCAGAGGGGCTGTTTAGGGTGTCACGTATTCGGACTGCCAGTTCTGTGTGTCGCAGTTCGTAGGGAATCCCACTCTTCGGCATTTCACATGTGTCCAAAATCATTCCATTTTGGCTGCCATTTGTCTCTTACAGGTGACAACAGGGCTCCTTTTGGGGTCAGATATGTACCACCATGATGCAGGGATGCCCCCTGTAGCTCAAGTACCACAACATGGGCAACATGTACGTAAGCGGGAGTCACTGCCCCTACATTCGTCCACGCTTTCATGGTGGATTGATCATGGTCATGACACGTCTGTGTGCAGGAGGGGTTGCTTTTCCCTCTGCAATGTGAAGGGGAGATGCGGTTTCAATGTGTGTTCCATGCATGTTTCAGCATTGGCGCAGTTTACATGCAGACTGCATGTCAATGTACATTGTGACCATGAGGAGATGCCTATTTGATGCGGGACAATGGTCATTTGTTCTACGTCATGGATGTGTGGTTGTGCTCGTACATTGTCATCTCACCGTTTTTTTACTCTGCTTCTATGATGCATTTTCCCGCATGATGCGTGGGAATTGCAGGCCTATCGCTGGTTATCGATGATTTTTGTATCGGGATTGGCATCATCGCTACTATTTTCGTGTTCGTGTTTCGCGTTTTTTAGGCGTTGCGTTGATTTTAACACGTTCATTTGACGCGTTAGCGTGGGACTATCGCATGGGGCCGATGTGTTGTGAATACCACGTTAACAAGGAGTTATTTTCCCGCGATAGACTGCGATATGAAGGGTTGCGTTAAGGTAGTTTTGTGGTAGTTATCACACGTTCTTGAGAATATGCCCCTATATGTTTAGTGTCCAGCACTTCCCTGATTTCTTTTTGATTGGAGTGGGAATAGTGAATTATATATGCTTAGGGGCCTATTAGGATGGCGGGCGGACTTCAGTCTGCCCGCCATCCAAGCGGTGCTGGGACCATCCGCCATACATGCGGCGGTCCCGCTCCGCTAATTAGGATGTGACCGCCACCCTGGCGGTCGCATTCCGCATGTCTAATATTGCGGCGGGTGCTGCTGTAAGCGGCACCCGCCGCAATACCAAAGAGGCACAACGTGAGAGGCTCCGCGCGGTGCCTGCCACCTTGAGCATGGCAATGTAGGGGGGTACCTATGGTACCCCCCAAGTGCAGCCCCCCACCTCCCTAGGGGCCCGCAACGGGCCCCCACAGCAATTCCCGACAGCCCTTTCATGGCGGCATGGCCGCCATAAAAGGGCCGGAACCGCCAGGCATCATAATATGGATGGCGGTGCCTTCCAGGCACCGCCACCATATTATGACAGAGTTCCGCCTGGCCGGCAATCGTGGCGATTGCCAACTGGCGGAAAAGCGGTGGACAGACTTTCCGTCCGCCGCGGTACCCCCCGCCATAGTAATATGGCGGGGGTAAATTGTGTTGTGATGGCAGGCGGATCGCCACCACCGGCCGGGTAGTGGCGATCCGCCCGCCATCATAATGTGCCCCTTAGTGTCCAGCACCTTCCCTAAGTTAATATGGTTTGGGGTGGGAATAGTAAATTATATATGTGTAGTGTCCAGCACCTTCCCTGAGTTAATATAGTTTGGGGTGGGAATAGTAAATTATATATGTTTAGTGTCCAGCACCTTCCCTGATTTTCTTTTTTATTGTAGCGGTAATAGTAAATTATATATGTTTAGTGTCCAGCACCTTACATGAGTTAATATAGTTTGGAGTGGAAATAGTAAATTATATATGTTTAGTGTCCAGCACCTTTCCTGAGTTAATATGGTTTGGATTGGGAATAGTAAATTATATATGTATAGTGTCCAGCACTTTCCCTGATTTATTTTTAATTGGAGTAGGAATAGTAAATTATATATGTTTAGTGCCCAGCACCTTCCTTGAGTTAATATGGTTTGGAGTGGGAATAGTAAATTATATATGTTTAGTGTCCAGCACCTTCCCTGAGTTAATATAGTTTGGAGTGGGAATAGTACATTATATATGTTTAGTGTCATGCATCTTCCCTGAGTTAATATAGTGTATAGTGGGAATAGTTAGAAATTAATTCTTTATCTTGGAGTAAGGTTATTGATATAATTATACATGTGTATTAAAAACAATATATAAAAGTAAATTGTTACATAATTAATTTATTAGACATACAGGAATTAAAAAATTATAAATTAAATACAGAAGCATGTTAATATTTTATTTAAGTTTTTATTTCAATTCAAAGACGCAAGAAAAGAAATAATATGCATTTTATTTTATTTACAATCTTTGATATATATATTTTGTCATACAGAGAAAATAAGATTAAAAAAATTATTTTTGAATACATTGAATATTTTGTACATATTCATACATTCACATATAATTTTTAAGTATAGTCAGCATTGAACATTTTTCTGTTTTATATAATAGTGACGTACATTTTTACAAAGAAAAGATGTAGTTATCCATTGGTTTTTATACAATTTTTTAACATATCATTTTTTTGGTAACAGTTATAGATTATTTATTTATAATGTAAGTATGCATTATATTATTACATATATTACATATTACATATATTTTTAATAACATATATTTTTTAACAATGTTTTCATTGTATAACTTTTTACAATTAATTGTATGTTTTAACACATAGGGCCCGATTCCGATCTCGCTAGGAAAGCCCTCCGTACGACTCGGATCTGGAGGGCTTTCCAAGCAAAACGTGCTCCGGGGATCCGTTGTAGCGAGTACGATGCGGCCGTATGCTTACGGACTCGGTTCGCTCGAGCTCCCATTGAACTCTATGGGAGCCTGTGTACAGATGCGTACACAGGCTCCCATAGCAAAAAGGGGTGGGTGGGAAAAGTGTACACCCTGTGGCGGGCACCCCATGTTGCACACCACACTGTGCATGCCTGGATTGGGGGTACCCATGGGCACACCCCCATGACAGATTCGGAAGGCCCCGGGTGAAGGGGGGCCTGCTACTCCCCCCTGAAGTATGCTTCCGGCAGCAGTTTCATCTCGCTGAGACCGAGGCAAAGCGGCTGTCCGAATCGTGCATCGTACTCGCTTGGTCGGAAATCGGCTCCATAGCGAGGCACAATTCAGCTACGAATTAGTTGTACAGACAAGTTTGGGTCCCGGAAACGATTCGGTCGCGCTTACGCGATCTTCGCATCGTACTTGGTCGTTCAGACCTGTGTATGATTCAGTCGTAAACAAGAGCTACGAATCGGATCCGGGTAAGCCAAATCCGATTCAGAGGCCTTCCGAACAACGTCAGAATCGGGCCCATAATGTTATATTTTGTGCAATATTATTTATATTGTAAATATAAATAATATTGTTAAGTAAATAAAGCATTTTGCCAAAAATATATATTTTTAACATTTATACATTTTTTCACTTTATTTGCAAACAGTATATTTGTTTTAGTATACATTGGTAATTTAATATATTTTTGTTTTAATTATAATAATAAATCGTATTTGTTTTATACTATTTATTATTATAATTTAACATTAGAAAATATATCTTAAACAATTTTTTATAGATCACTATTATTAATGACTATTTTTACAACATTTTTTTGTAACATATTTGTAATGTTCATTGAGTTTAATAAAGAAAACTATAATTATTTTTAATTAAGGCTGCCATTTTTTAAACTAAGTTCTATTTTGTGTTGTTTTAGGTCATTTCTGAGGGGAGAAGCTCGCGGTTGGAAGCTGTGTCGCATCGGTTAAGGTAAGTTTAATTTTATTTATTTAATCTTTAATTTAGGAGTAGTTTGAAGGTAGTTAAGTACTATATAGTGTATGTAGTGTTTGGATTTTGTGTTTTTTGTGAGGTTTAGGTTTTAGTTTTGCGTTTGCGAAAGGCGGTTAGTTTGTTCATCAGTCGGTGTTAGAGTTTGATATATATTCACTGAAAAAACCATAGGTTTCAGGGACAATATAGTTAGTTGGACATTTCACTCATACAAAACCAGAGAAATTCCGCCGTTATAGTTAGTTCAGCTAACTATAACTCGCGCCCTCGCAATGCACTGCTGATGACGTCACATATTACATCATTCATGACATGGTCAGTGACATCACTGATGACATCACTGATGACATCTCAAATGACATCACTGATGACATCATCCACGTGAAAATCTGATGCACCTCCTCACACCCTAATATTACCTTTGATACACCCACTGTAAAATACAGACTACCATTTTCGAAACCATCGACACACCAATACCAGTTACTACATACGTACTCACTGATTCCTGGGTCTACACACACATCCACTCATTCACAAAATACAATCACTCATACATGCAGTCACTCATCAATACAACACTATCATATGCACTCATACACCTATACAGACACTCACACACCACCACTCATCCAGAGTTACTCACACACCTAGTCAGTCATGCAAAGAATCAATCATACTTTCATTTACTCACCTATACAGTTATACACACACCACATCACTTATTCACACAGAAACAAATGCATACTTACTCTCTTATACAATCACTGATACAAGTACACACTCATCCATACAGCCACTCTCACAATCACTGACTCTCATGTATAGTCATTTATATACTCCAACTCTCACATACACTGCCTTTTACATATGTAGTTACTTGGACATGTACCACTGAGACATCCATTCACTCACCAACACACCCATACACACACTCACCCACCCATACAGCTGTTTCCACATGCACTCTTGAACCCATACACCCAGTGAATCAACAACTCAAACATCTATGCACAGAGTCACACACCTCCCACCCACCCACACACACACTCAGAAACCCATACAAATACTCAGGCAACCAATCGATAACCCATATAGACACTCATGTAGCTACTGACCAACCCATGCAGCAGCTTATACAACAACAGACAAACTGATACAGACATTCACACAGTTTAGTCACTAACCCATGCATTCAGTAAGACACATGTAATCACTCACTTAAACAGTCAGTCACGCACCTACTAAATCCTCCATCCACACACTTATACACCCACTCATTCTTCAATACACCTTGGAAAATATATAATACATATTTAAACTTTAAAGAAACACACAGTCACTGGATGATGTCATCAGTGATGTCATCAGTGATGTCATTTGAGATGTCATCAGTGATGTCATCAGTGATGTCACTGACCATGTCATGAATGATGTAATATGTGACGTCATCAGCAGTGCATTGCTGGGCGCGAAGTTATAGTTAGCTGAACTAACTATAACGGCGGAATTTCTCTGGTTTTGTACGAGTGAAATGTACAACTAATTATAACGTCCCTGAAACCTATGGTTTTTTCAGTGAATTTCTAAGGTTTTTTAAATGCTAATTTCTAACTATAACGTGCCTGAAACCTATGGTTTTTTCAGTGAATATATATATATATATATATTATCTACTGGCGGTCGCCAGTAGATAGTTATAGTTAGGACCTATTTTCCATAGGAAATCCGCTACATTCTATTTGAAATAACTTTGGCGCCGGTTGACGAATCTTCGCGAAGTTCTCAAAACTTATGGCCCGCTCCGGTCCTCTCCTATCCTGAAAGTTTCGGGGTGATTCGTCAAGCGGGGGCCGAGAAAAAAGGGGGTCCCAAAACGTGTTTTCCCCATGCAATTTTCCATAGGAACCTTTCATCGCAGCTACAGCCCGAACTGCTGAACGGAATTACACCAAATTTGCCAAAAGGTAGCCCTTAGTTCAGAGTTGTGCCTTTTGCTTAAATGGTGTAAATCCGTTCAGTAGTTCCTGAGAAAATCAAAAGTAAAATCACATGTATATCTATGGCCGCGTAGGGTCCGTGTACCCTCCCGATCACAAGCTGCATGCTAATTGGCTGTCAAGTGGCTGTCAACACTCCAAATCAGGAAGTGTTGGCAGCCATTTTGTGCCTGGGTAGAACCGAGGCACAGAAACAAGTCGCAAAAAGGGGGCAGGGTAGAAACACCCTGACCCCCTAGGTCTGCTCAGGGGGTCCCACAAGGACCCCCTGGGCAGAAAAAGCATTTTTTTTTAAATCAGCAAGATGCGCTTAGGGTGCGCGGATCCCGCCGTGATAAAAAAAAAATCGAAGCGCGGTCTCCCGCACTTCGAGGCTATTTTGCCCCCGGGTGGGCCAAGTCCCAGGGGCATGCGGGGGTTGATTTATATTTTATAGGGGGGCCTCTAATGCCCCCCCAGGCCCGGGGACCGCCACCCCCCCGGGGCTTTAAAAAAAAAATGGTGTGGGAGGGCTCTCCGCTCTCCCGCAGCCCCGGGGACCGCCACCCCCCGGGGCTTCTTTTTTTAAATTAAATAACCTGTGTGGGGGGGCCCCAGCCCCCCCACATGCCCCAGGGACCGCAACCTCCCCGGGGCACTAATGAAAGAAATGTGGGGGTCCGTTTTGGACCCCGAAGCCCGGGGACCACCACCTCCCGGGGCTCAGTTGATGTTGGGAGGGGGCCACGCGGCCCCCTCCTGGAGCCTCTGGTGGCCCTGGGGACCGCCACCCCCAGGGCTGGCTCCTGCAGTGTCCCGGGCGCGTACCCCGGGACACTGCTGTTTGCAATGACAGGGCGGGAGCCTCGCGGCTCCCGTCCTGTCATTGCAAACTAGCTTTGCTTCATTGAAGCGAGAGCAGGAAACCTGCTCTCGCTTCAATGAAGCAAAGCAGATTGCTTTTCCATAAGGGGAGCTGCATGTCAGCAGCTCCCTTATGGAAAAGCAATGCCGGCTCCCGCAGGACGCGGGAGCCGGGCGGGACCGTGCGGGGATTGGGGACCCCCATGGTACCCAACGAGTGGCCAGGCCCGGGGGATGTGGTCCCCGGGCCATTAGTGGCCCAGGAGGGGGGCCACGCAGCCCCCCTCCCCAAAAAAGGAATTATTTAAAAAAAATTAAAAAAGGGGATGGGGTCCCCGGGGCCTTAAATGGCCTGAGGAGGGGGACAGGCAGCCCCCCTCCGAATATTTTATTTAAAAAAAACAGTGGGCATGCCCCGGGGATGGGTCCCCGGGGCCAATAGAGGCCCAGGGAAGGGGGGCCACGCGTCCCCCTTCCCGTTTTTTTTCTTTTTAAAAAATTTAAATAAAATGCTTAGGTCCGGGGGATGGGGTCCCCGGGGCCAAAAGTGGCCGAGGAAAGGGGGGCCACGCAGCCCCCCTAACATTAAAAAAAAAAAAAAAAAGACCGGCATCGTGCCGGAGGCCCCGCCCCCTCCCTGCAGCAGTCTGAAAACGCGCCCCCTGGCGCGTTGTAAGAAGAGGAAGTAATTCCCCTTGAATACTGGGGGTCACTGGGGGATAACTAGCCCCCCAGGAACCTCCAGTATGCGCCAGGGAGCTGTGTTGCAGAGAGGTGTACAGAGGCCACGTCCCTTTTACACCTCTCTGCAACGCAGCTCTGTGGCGCTTTGGAGGTACATGGTGGGCTAGTTGGACTCCAGGGACCCTCAGTATTCAAGGGACTTAATCCCCCAACTTAAACGCGCCACGGGCGCGTTTGCACAGTGGTGAAGGGAGGGGGCAGGGCTTCAGGTGACATGTGTGCAAACAGGCCCCGTGGCGCGTTTTAAGATGGGGAATTAAATCCTCTTCAATCCTGAGGGTCCCTGGGGCCAACTATCCCACCAGGTACGTCCAGAAAGCGCCACAGAGCTGCATTGCAGAGAGGTGTAAAAGGGGCGTGGCCTCTGAACACCTCTCTGCAACGCAGCTCCCTGGCGCATACTGGAGGTACAGGGTGGGCTAGTTGGACCCCAGGGACCCTCATGATTCAAGGGGACTTAATCCCCCAACTTAAAACGCGCCACGGGCGCGTTTGCACAGTGGTGAAGGGAGGGCGGGGCTTGAGGTGACATGTGTGCAAACAGGCCCCGTGGCATGTTTTAAGTTGGGGGATTAAGTCCCCTTCAATCCTGAGGGTCCCTGGAGTCCAACTAGCCCACCAGGTACCTTCAGTAAGCACAACAGAGTTGCGTTGCAGAGAGGTGAAAAAGGTGCGTGGCCTCGGAACGCCTCTCTGCAACTCAGGTCTGTGGTCCTAACTGTAGGTACCTGGGGGCTAGTTGGGCCCCAGGGACACTCCAGGATTCAAGGGGCCTTAATCCCGCAACTTAAAACGTGCCATGGGGCGCGTTTGCACACATGTCACCTCAGGCCCCCTCCCTTCACCACTGTGCAAACGCGCCCTGTAGCACGTTTTAAGAGGTAGTTTTAATCCCCCTGCCCTATTATGTACTAGGGCCTTACAGAGGAGGTCATGCTAATCACAGGGGTACCCCAACGCATAGTGTTCCGTAGTGTATGTAGGTGTTTTAACTGTATTCTAAGTGTGTTTAGCATAGCACTGGCTCTGGTTAGTCAGAGTCAGTTACCACCAGTACACGTCAGAAAAAGTTGTGGGCACAGGATGATTTTGGAACAAGGCCTCTTTCTGCTCCTCTGTTGGTTCTTTCTGCACATCTTTTGCTTCTTCCTGCACTTTTCTTCGTCTTTGTGGACTTCTGTTGCTTCTTTCTGCATTTCTTTTGCTTCTTTCTGTGCATTTTTCTTCTTTCTTCACATGTCCTACCTCTGTAGGCATAGTTAGAAACTAGCATTTAAAAACCTTTGAAATTCACTGAAAAAAACATAGGTTTCAGGTACTCTATAGTTAGAAATTAGCATTTAAAAAACCTTTGAAATTCACTGAAAAACCATAGGTTTCAGGCACGTTATAGTTAGAAATTAGCATTTAAAAACCTTTGAAATTCACTGAAAAGACCATAGGTTTCAGACACGTTATAGTTAGAAATTAACATTTAAAAAACCTTTGAAATTCACTGAAAAAACCATAGGTTTTAGGGACAGTTATAGTTAGTTGGACATTTCACTCGTACAAAACCCGTGAAATTCCCCTGTTATAGTTAGTTCAGCTAACTAAAACTTGCGCCCCCGCAATGCACTGCTGATATTACATCACTCATGACATGGTCAGTGACATCACTGATGAAGTCACTGATGACATCTCAAATGACATCACTGATGACATCATGCAGTGACTGTGTGTTTCTGTAAAGTTTAAATATGTTTAATATTTATAGGAAAAGGCGTATTGAAGAATGACTGGGTGTATAAGTGTCTCAATGGATGATTGAGTAGGTGCGTGACTGACTCTACAAGTGAGTGATTAAACGTATCTTACTGAATGCATGGGTTACTGACTAAACTGTGTGAATGTCTGTATCCGTTTGTCTGTTGTCATTTGAGATGTCATCAGTGATGTCATCAGTGATGTCAGTGATGTCAGTGATGTCACTGACCATGTCATGAGTCAGTGACGTAATATGACATCACTCATGACCATGTCATGAGTGATGTAATATGTGACGTCATCAGCAGTGCATTGCGGGGGCGCGAGTTATAGTTAGCTGAACTAACTATAATGGGGGAATTTCACGGGTTTTGTACGAGTGAAATGTCCAACTAACTATAACTGTCCCTAAAACCTATGGTTTTTCAGTGAATTTCAAAGGTTTTTTAAATGCTAATTTCTAACTATAACGAGCCTGAAACCTATGGTTTTTTCAGTGAATTTCAAAGGTTTTTAAATGCTAATTCCTAACTATAACATGTCTGAAACCTATGGTTTTTTTCAGTGAATTTCAAAGGTTTTGTAAATGACAATTTTTAAATGGATTAATTGTTATATTTATTTTTTTATACTGATTTACTACATTTTTTTAAACTATTTATTTTTAGATATTTTATTTTTAAATTACATTGTAATTACATTATACATTACATTACAAAATATACTTTCTCAGAATGAATTACTTTAGTTTAAATACTTTGCAAATAGGCAATAGACTTTTAAGTACAGTAGTTACAGTTGTTGCAATGGGCAACACAATTTCAAACACAATGCAACATTGAGCTCAATGTGAATTTCTAGTTAAATGCAATTAGTTACTTTATGGATTACTTTTTCTAACCACAGGACTGGATCCTAGATTCAGTCCTGGGACATCTCCTGTAAACAGTTGAGTAAAAGCGTTTTGGTTACAGTAGTGATTTTTAAGGAATATTATTTTAAAAGTTGACAGAAACTTTTTCACATAGAATCACCAATGTTATCCTATGGGAGGAAATTCACTTAGCAGGGAAGTAGTGTTATCGTTACTTTTTCTTACTCAGTGGTGGATCCTGGATCCAGCACTGGTGCATCTCCTGTAAACAGTTGAAAGAATGCGTTTAAGTCATACAAGCGATTTTTAAGGAATATTTGTAGTTTGTGAAAATCGACACTTTGAAACTTTTCTGCTGAAAACCAGACAATGGATTCCTATGGAAGGAAATACAGGGACCCTCAGGATTGAAGGGGATTTAATTCCCCATCTTAAAATGGGCCACAGGGCCTGTTTGCACACATGTCACCTCAGGCCCCGCCCCCTCCCTTCACCACTGTGCAAACGCGCCCCGTGGCGCGTTTTAGGTCGGGGAATTAACTCTCCTTGAATCCTGAGGGTCCCTGGGGTGCAACTAGCCCACCACCTACCTCCATTAAGCGCCACAGAGCTGCGTTGCAGAGAGGTGTAAAAAGGGGCGTGGCCTCAGAACACCTCTCTGCAACGCAGCCCCTGGCGCATACTGGAGGTTCCTGGTGGGCTAGTTGGCCCCCAGGGACCCCCAGTATTCAAGCAGGTTTCCTGCTCTCTCTTCCAAAATTCAAAGCAGTTTGCTATGACAGGACGGGAGCCGCGAGGCTCCTGTCCTGTCATAGCAAACTACAGTGTCCCGGGGGTAGGCACCCCGGGACACTGCACGAGCTGGCCCTGGGGGTGGCGGTCCCCAGGGCCACCACAGGCTCCAGGAGGAGGGCCGCGCGGCCCCCTCCCAACATCTACAAAACCCCGGGAGGTGGTGGTCCCGGGGCTTCGGGGTCCGAAACGGACCCTCACATTTGTTTAATTAGTGCCCCGGGAGGTGGCGGTCCCGGGCGTGTGGGGGCTCGAGCCCCCCACACAGGTTATTAATATTTAAAAAGAAGCCCCGGGGGTGGCGGTCCCGGGCTGCGTGGAGGGCAGAGAGCCCTCCCGCACCATTTTTCATTTAAAGCCCCGGGGGTGGTGGTCCCAGGGCTTGGGGCCTTAGAGGCCCCCACATAAAATATAAACCCACCCCCGCATGCCCCGGGACTTGGGCCACCTGGGGGCAAAATAGCATCGAAGCGCGGGAGATCGCGCTTTGATTTTTTTTTTATCAGCGGGATCCGCACACCCTAAGCGCATCCCGCCAATTTGTTTTTTTTTTTATGCTTTTTTCTGCCCAGGGGGTCCTTGTGGGACCCCTGAGCAGACCTAGGGGGTCAGGGTGTTTCTACCCTGCCCCCTTTGTGCGTTTTGTGCACTTGTTTCTTCTGCCTCGGTTCTACCGAGGGACAAAATGGCTGCCAACACTTCCTGATTTGGAGTGTTGACAGCCACTTGACAGCCAATTAGCATGCAGCTCGTGATCGGGACGGTGCGCGCAGGGTGTGCTCAGGGTGCGCGGATCCCACGCGGCCATAGATATATATGTGATTTTACTTGTGATTTTCTCAGAAACTACTGAACGGATTTACACTATTTAAGCAAAAGGCATAACTCTGAACCAAGGGCTACCTTTTTGCCAAATTTGGTGTAATTCCGTTCAGCAGTTCGGGCTGTAGCTGCGACTAACGGTTCCTATGGAAAAATGAATGGGGAAAACACATTTTGGGCCCCCCTTTTTTCTCTGCCCCCGCTTGACGAATCACCCCGAGACTTTCAGGATAGGAGCGGACCGGAGCGCCCCAACAAGTTTGAAACTTTCGCGAAGATTCGTCAATCGGCGCCAAAGTTATTTCAAATAGAATGTTGCGGATTTCCTATGGAAAATAGGTCCTAACTATAACTATCTACTGGCGACCGCCAGTAGATAATATATATATATATATATATATATTCGTGGAATACTTATATGAGCACATGCCTTATGGAAACAGCAAACAAAAGCACCGCCCACTGGAGGGAATTAAAGTAACACTGCCGGTTGGACCACATGTCCCACAAAGCAAGCATAAAAGTTATCCTTTGGAGGATCAAGATTTAAATTAGGACATTAGGCTGTGGACACCAGCGATGTGTATGGTGCAGGTTTACCTTTGATAAAGGTTTTTGGAGACCAAAACGCGTCAGGACTGCCATGCTGCTTCACCAATCAAGAAATAAAGATCTATAAACAGCAAGTTACGAGTGCGGCTCACCTTCTTTCTGTCAAGGGAGAATATGTTTATATATATATATAATAATCTTCAACGGTGTTAAACGCGTATGTACCCTGCTGATTATCACTTTCCATTGGTATGACTGAATACCTTCTGTATTATTATTTTAATCACTATTAATTGTATTCAAACACATATGATTTGCTAATTATCTTTGCATGAACAATGCTTTGTAACATTGAATCATGAACAGTATGTTTACTATCTCTATAGTAGAAGAACGTCATGTTGGACGTGGTGTTCCCTTTAAAAACCTGAGAGTTCCTACGAAGGTCATGTGACCAAGACTCCGGACGGAGTAGAATTGCGTCATGTTTGTCTGCCCGTAAATAAATCAAGAACAAAACTCTACATACCGGTGTGGCTCGTCTTTTCCACCGTCATCGAAGGTGAGAGGAATTCTGCTTGTATATGTGTGGTGGCGTCCGCACAAAACGAGCCCCAGCCCGTCTGGATGGGCGTGCAGAGACGCTAAACTTTGTTTAGGAGAAACTCTCCATGTAAAGAACGCCCGCCGGCAAACGAAACGCGGAAGATCCCGCTTTGGATAAAGACCCACGGCGGCAGTAACGAAAGAGTGTTTGCTGCATGGGTCACTGAACCGTAAAGAAGGGAATCCAGAAACCGTGTTTGCCAGGGCACGCCAGAACACAAAGTTCAAAGCGCGGCAGCAGCGACACAACAATCTGCTGATTGTTGGAAAACGAAGGGCAATGGAGTACTTAAAAGGACGGGAGGCCTCAGCTACCCTGATATTTAAAGCAACATCAACCGCCGATAATAGCACTAGCAATGCTAACTCTAGTGCCAGCCAAAGGGATCAGACAACAAGTTTGAAACAGAAAGGCAACAACTTGGAGAGATTACGCCGAAGAGAAATCAGTAGGTGGTGGGAAGCAACATCACTACAGAACTACCTGGAAGTAGAGAGGATACCAAGGGGTTTGCGGATTTTCATTGTACCGACACTGAATAACCCTAAGCCACAACTTTTGAAATCATGGATGGATAATACGACGGCATGTTCCAAAACCATGCTACAAATTTTGATCAAAAATGCCTGGGAAGAACATGCGGATCTCATTGGACAGATTCAACTAATCCTAGATGAAATAGCAAAGGAGCAAGATCAAACTGAGGCTAAAAAAATCCTGACCACAGTCGATGAAAGAATTCAAAAATTTGAAAAGGAGGTAATTGAGCGGAAACAACGTAAGTTCCGACGTGATGAAAGGGACTACAAACATGGGAGGATCTTAACCTTTGCTCGCAAATTCGATAAGGCACAAGCGGAGCTGATCAAAGACAAAACCCTAGGATTGGCAGACAAAGGAAGATGGGAGTCAGGCACCAGCCTCAGCTCGGACCTTGAATGTCTGGATGGCAACCCCTCAAACTCCGCAGAAGCGATTTCTTTTTCCGAAGAACTACGCCTCATTCAAAAAGGCAAGGAACACTCAGAGAGGGGCAAAACGAGGGGAAGAGGAAGAGGCGCAAAGACAAAAGCAAAAGAAGATGACAGCGCCGCAGAGAAAAGCAGCAAGCCCGGCATGGGAACAAGGGGCCAGAATCAGAGGAGAATATAATGGATGAACAACGACTAACGGTAATTAATCTATCCACAAGAACTATTACCCAAGCTGAAAATGAAGTATTAATGTTAGGCTTGACATTTTGCCCTTATGTAGGAATGGACTATGTGCAAACACGGATTGATATGTATAAATTTGTGAGAAAGCTCAAACTTTTTAAATTACATTCCATGCAAAACAAAACACCACTAACCAGAGTCTCTCAAGCAGCTGCATCCACCTCTACATTATTAATAGAAGACATAAACACACTATGAGTCCTACACGAATTACATGAAGATCCCCAGACAGGCACACTACAAACCATGGCTGATCTATTTGACCCCACACTTATCAATACAGTGGAATTGATCCCAGACTTCCAAGTGAAACTGAGTTCAGAAACAAATCTAAATACACACCCCAGATAGCCAAGGACAATATAGATGTATTTCATCATCAACCAGGACATCTTAAACCTTATCAAAGAAACACTGAAAAGAAATAATATATCTATGAGTCAAAGGCAGGCTATCACCACCTTACAACAAGATGTTGACATCATTATCAAACCCTCAGACAAGGGCGGTAATGTAGTCATTATGTCAGCGAAAACTACACACGAGAGGCATTGAGACAACTCAACGACACTGTGTGTTACGAGAAAGTGGGTCCAACATACATCTCTCGTTTACAAGAGAGATTTTCTAGATTTTTGAAAGGTTGGTTTGAGACCAACTTACTCAATTTGGATGAATATCAATTCCTCAAAAATGACAATCCTATCACACCAACATTTTACCTTCTACCGAAGGTACACAAACACCTAGATAACCCACCAGGACGCCCTATAGTTTCATCCCAAGGGAGTCTTTTTGAACACACCTCTAGCTATGTGGATCATTTTTTAAGCACGTTCGTAAAAGACCTGAACTCTCATGTTAGAGACACTAAGGATTTCTTACTAAAAATACACAACATACACTGGCAACAAGATCACTGGCTGGTGTGTTTAGATGTGACAAGTCTATATACCAGTATTAAGCATCAAGATGGTCTGATAGCTTGTAAACATTTTTTTGGAACCAGGAGCATCCATTTTCTAGAGCACACACTTATGATCCTGCAAATGGTCGAATTGTGTCTCACAGAGAATGTCTTCACTTTCAACAATGTACTATACAAACAAATACAGGGCACGTCGATGGGCACCTGCTTCGCTCCTAGCTACGCCAGTCTTCTGGTCGGCTGGTGGGAGGAGCAGGTGCTCAGAGGCGATGTACTAACGAACTGGACTGACAAAGTCAATACATGGCTACGTTATACCGATGATATATTCTTCGTGTGGGAAGGGAATGAAAGTGATCTACTTGAATTCGTTGGCAGACTGAATGAAAACAATGTAAACTTGCAATTCACAATGAAACACAGTCAACAGACAGTAAACTTCCTTGACATCAGATTGAGTATAGAGTAAGGCAAACTGTCCACCCTGCTATTCAGGAAACCGACAGCAGGAAACTCCCTCTTACACGCAGCAAGCTGCCATCCCCCAACTTTCAGGTGGAGTATTCCTTACAGTGAGTTCTTAAGGGTCAAGAGGAATTGTAGCTCAAGTGAGGATTATGAGAAAAATAAACAGGAGATGACACGGAGATTCCGAGCTAGAGGGTATACCCAACAGACATTACACAAGGGAGCTATCAAAGCAGATGAGATTGATAGAAATCAAACCCTCTTCGCACCACCCAAACCCAGAAAGAACAATAAGGACCATGAAGGCCCGATCAGGCTGATAACTCAATTTAGCACTGTTAGATTTGGGGGTCTCTAGTTGGCAGAGGTAGGTACCTCTGACCAAATAGGGACCCTTGCGTCTAGTCAGGGTAAGGGGGGTACACTCCCAAAATAACCCCTGCTCACCCCCTTGGTAGCTTGGCACGAGCAGGCAGGCTTATCTCAAAGGCAGTGTGTAAAGCATTTGTGGACACATACAGTAATATAGTGACAACACTACAAAGGGACGCCACACAGGTTGTATTATAAAAATAAGTATCTTTTATATAGATTTAACACAAGACCACAAACGACAAAAAGAATCCACAATACTGTACTTAAAAATGGTAGAAATAGCTTAGTTCTCTAAAGATGGTAAATGCAACACTTTGCGTTCAATGTACCTTTGAATGCGTAACGCTATACAACAAAAGAGTTGCAGGGAAGGTGATGCGTCGGTTCCTTACACGCAAGAGCGGTGATGCGTCGGTTCCTTGCTTCGGGGGAGGTGATCCGTCGGTTCCCTACTGCTGCGTAGGGGACAGTGATGCATCGGTTCCTTACCGGAGAGGAGGTGATGCGTCGGTTCTTCACCGCAAGGGGAGGTGATGCGTCGGTTTCTTACTGCGCTTCTGTGGCGATGCATCTAGCAACGCCGCGATGCGATGATAACCCGGTGCAATGAGACAAAATGGCGTCTTCTTGATGTTGCGACAACGAAGGGGTGATGCATGCACGCCTGACGGCCATGCGGCGGCTCAGTGAATCTTCTGAGCCACGACAGGCCCTGCGACACGCTTCTCTGGTGATGTGGCGGCGTCTGCTGCGACGGCGACACTCTTCTCCAGGGATCCGGGGCGCCTCGGTGATGCGATGCGACAGCGGCAGCGGCGGCACACTTTCTCAGCGATGCGACGACAGCTGCTGCGGCAGCGACACGCTTCTCCAGTGATGCGACGGCATCTGCTGCGACGGCGACACTCTTCTCTGGTGATGCGAGGCGCTTCGGTTGATGCGATGGCGATAGCGGCAGCTGCGGCACGCTTTCTCGGCGATGCGACAACAACTGCTGCGGCGGCGACACGCTTCTTCGTCTTGAGTCGCGCTTCCAGCTCCCAGTGACACGCAGTCTCTCAGAAGGCCCAGCTCAATAGCAGGCACTTCAATTCCCAGCAAGGGAAGGCAGGGAGAAGCTGGTTGGTGAAGTCTTGTATCCCTGAGACTTCAGGCAGGAGGCAAGCTCTAGTTCAAGCCCTTGGAGATCTTCTTGCACGTTGATGAAAGTAGCACAAAGTCCTTTCTCCTTTCTTTGGCAATCAGGTAACCACTGCAGGCCAATCCTCAAGCAGCACACAGCATAGGGATAGTCTCCTCCTGCAGTCTCTCTCTCTGGTTCCTCTCCTCAGCAAAGGTTCTTCTTGTTTCCCAGAAGGGATCTAAAGCCTTGGGGTCAGGGCCCCAGTATTCATACACCAAAATCCTTTGTCTCTGAAGGCAGAGAGTGTCTGTACCTAGTCCAAACCAGTTCTGGTCAGTCTTGGAGCACTTTGTTTACAGGACTCCTTCTTTCCTTTGACAGTGTGGGCCAGGGACATCAGACGCACCACAGGAGGTGGAGCCAGCATTATGGAGGGAAGGCACAGCCCTATTCAGGTCCCAGGTGCAACTCCTCCCACCACTCTACATGTAGATCTCTCTATTCAGCCCTGTGCTGACTCACCCTGTCTCCTGGAATCCCCCAGCCCCTGTCACTCACAAACCAGACATGGAATACACAACCTAGCAGAGGCAGGCTTGGACAGTTAGGCAAGAAAATACCTACTTTCTAAAAGTGGAATTTTCAAACACAGAATGTTAAAACCAACTTCACTAAAAGATGTATTTTATCATTCTGAGTTCAGGCATACTAAATTAGTTTTTCTACCACGTTCCCTGGGTCAGTTAGGATTATAAGATGTTATAATCAAACTGCCCATTCTGGCCTATGGGGAACTGGTAGCCTTGCAATAGTGAAAAACGAAAATGGCTGTAATTCACTATTAGGACATGCCACACACACCAGGGCATGTCCTACCTTATACTTACAATGCACCCTGCCCTTGGGCCTACCATAGGGGTGTCTGATATGAAGAAAAGGGATGGTTTAGGGACTGGCAAGTGGGTGCACTTGTCCAGTCAACATGGCAGTCACAGACTGCACACAGGCTCTGCAATGGCAGGCCTGAGACACACGTTACAAGCTGCTTCTGTGGGTGGCACAACCAGTGCTGCAAGCCCACCAGCAGCATTTAATTTACAAGCCCTGGGCACACACAGTGCACTGTACTAGGGTCTGACAAGTAAACCAAATAAGCCAATCATGGAGTCACTAATCCATACATCAATTTACCATAGGGAGCACTCGCACTGTGGCACTGAATGGCAGTGGCACAGTGCCCAAAGCATCTATAACCAGCAAAAACACATGAGGCAACAGCAAAAAATGGAAGAGAGACCCACGCCAATGGTGCCAGGTCTAACACGTGTCCCCTCCAGCTGAAATGTAGGGAAAACTACCCTACCTCCTGGGAGTTCTCATCACTAAGGCGGAAAAATCTGGACAGACCATCAGCATTGGCGTGTTCTGTACCAGGGCGGTGTTCCACCATGAAGTCCATACCCTGTAGGGAAATGGACCACCTCAACAGCTTTGGATTCTCACCCCTTATCTACATCAACCATCTGAGGGGCCTGTGGTCTGTCTGAACCCGGAAGTGAGTCCCAAACAAGTATGGTCTCAACTTCTTCAGTGCCCAGACCACAGCAAATGCCTCACGCTGAATCGCACTCCACCTCTGTTCCCGTGGAAGTAACCTCCTACTGATGAAGGCTACATGTTGGTCTAGACCCTCCTCATTCATCTGTGACAAAACAGCCCCCACACCATGCTCTGAAGTGACTGTTTGAACGATAAACTCTTTTGAGAAGTTGGGTGCCAGGAGCACGGGTGCCGTGCACATGGCAGTCTTCAGGGCATCAAAAGTTTTCTGACAGGTGTCAGTCCAAATCACTCTCTTGGGCTGCTTCCTGGAAGTCAGCTCTGTCAAGGGGGCAACGATGCTGTCATACCCCTTGAAAAACCTCCTGTAATACCCAGTGAGTCCTAGGAAGGCTCTCACCTCTGTCTCGGTCTTGGTGGGTTCTCAAGCCAGGATGGTCTCAATCTTGGGCTGTAGGGGCGCCACCTGGCCGCTCCCCACTTGGTGTCCCAAGTACACCACGGAAACCTGCCCGATCTGGCACTTACTCGCCTTGATCGTGAGGCCTGCTCCCCGCAGCGCCATCAACACTTCCCAGAGGTGGCGCAGATGTTCTTCCCAATTGGCGCTGAACACTGCAATGTCATCCAGGTAGGCGGCACTGAACTCTTCCAATCCAGCCAACACCTGGTTGACCAACCTCTGAAAGGTGGCAGGGGCATTCTCCATCCCAAAGGGCATAACCTGGAACTGGTAGTGCCCATCTGGTGTGGAGAATGCTGACCTCTCTCTTGGCCCATCAGTCAAGGCGATCTGCCAGTACCCAGACGTTAAGTCAAACGTGCTGAGGTACCGTGCAGCCCCTAACCGATCAATGAGCTCATCAGCTCTGGGGATGGGGTGCGCGTCAGTCCTGGAGACTGAATTGAGTCCTCGGTAGTCCACACAGAACCGCAGTTCTGGTGTGACACCCGGGGCGGCAGCCTTTGGGACCAAGACCACTGGGCTGGCCCAAGGGCTGTTAGAGGACTCAATCACCCCTAACGCAAGCATCTTGTAGACCTCCTCCTTGATGCAAGCTCTCACCCTGTCAGTCACCCTGTATGTTTTGTGCTTAACAGGAGGACTGTCTCCTGTGTCTACGTCATGGACGCACCACCCAGTGACACTGGGAATCAGGGAGAACAGATCAGAAAACTGTCCCAGCAACTGGTGACAGTCATTCCGTTGCTCAGGGGTCAGGGTGGAAGAGAGGTGCACACCATCCACTGACCCATCTTGCTCTGTTGCACACAGGAGGTCAGGAAGAGTCTCAGTCTCCTCCTCCATCCCAGCATCGGTTGCTAAAAGCATGCCACTTTGGACCTCTCTAAGTGGGGCTTCAGTCGGTTGACATGCAGGACCCGCAAGGGGTTCCTGGGAGACCGCAAGTCCACCAAGTAGGTAACAAGACTTTTGCGCTCCACCACCTCAAATGGTCTGGTCCACTTATCCTGGAGCGCGCAGGGCTCCACTGGGGCCATGACCCACACTTTCTGACCAGGCTGAAGCTCAACCAGAGTGGGATTCTGGTCATACCACCGCTTCATCTCCTCCTGGCTGGCTTCCAGATTCGCCTCAGCGAGTTGTCTGAAATGCCTAGTCTGTTTCCTGAAGGCCAGCATGTAGCTATATACATCCTGGGGAGGTTTCCTGGGAGATTGCTCCCAGCCTTCCTTGACCAAACTCAGAGGTCCTCTCACTGGGTGACCATAGAGAAGCTAAAAGGGGCTGAACCCTAGAGACTTCTGTGGCACCTCACGGGAAGCAAAGAGAAGGCATGGTAAGAGGACGTCCCACTTACGCCTCATGGGTTCCTCAAGACCCATAATCATGCCTTTGAGGGTCCGGTTGAACCTTTCAACCAGCCCATTACTTTGGGGGTGGTAAGGAGTGGTGAACTTGTACGTTACACCGCACTCCTGCCATAGGGACTTCATATACTTGGAAATGAAGTTCGTACCTCGGTCAGACACCACCTCTCGAGGGAACCCCACACGGGAGAAAATTCCCATCAGTGCCCGTCCCACCACGGGGGCTGTCACTGTCCTGAGAGGGATGGCTTCTGGGTACCGGGTGGCATGGTCCACCAAGACCAGGATGAACCTGTTGCCCATGGCTGTCTTGGGGTCCAGTGGCCCCACAATGTCAATACCCACCCATTCAAAGGGGGTGCTGACCACAGGGAATGGCTGGAGAGGAGCCTTTTGCTTCCTCCCACTCTTTCTACTTGCCTGGCAAGTCTGACAGGTCCTGCAATGAGTATCTGAGCTCCTGCGCATTTGGGGCCAATAAAAGTGGGTGGCAAGCCTCTCAAAGGTCTTGTCCTGCCCCAAATGTCCTGCTAATGGTACATCATGAGCCAGCCCCAGTAGGAAGGCTCTGAAGCGCTGGGGTACCACCAGCACACGGGCTGACCCAGGCTCAGCAACCTTGGACTCACTATACAGGAGACCATTCTCCCAGTAGATCCAATGTGACCCAGACTGATCACCGCTGCCTGGTTTGCAGCCTGCTGCCGCAAACCCAGAAGAGAAGGGCACTTGTTCTGCTCCTCACAGAACTCTTCCCTGGAGGGTCCTCCTTCCTGCTGCCAATGGGTCAGCTCAGGCAGGTCCCCCAGTTCAGCTACTTGTTCCCCTGTAGGTTCCAGGGCATCCCCCTCATGGTCTGCCTCCTCCTGGACCGTGGGAACTGTGGGGGCGGGTTTACCGCGCCCCCGGCCTCTTCTCTTCAAGGCAGGTACCTGGGCCACTCTTTCAGGCTCCAGGTCCTCTTGAACACCCTTACTGGCTGCCATAGACCGAGTGGTCACGCATGCCCACTCAGGCAGACCCAACATCTCTAAATGAGCTCTTCGCTCCACCTTAGCCCAAGGGGAGCTTTCCAAATCGTTACCCAACAGACAATCAACAGGCATGGCTGGCCTCACAGCTAGTTGAAGAGTCCCTGAGACCCCCCCCCACTGAAAGGGAACCTGAGCTACCTTGCAGTGGCTCTCTGTGTTGTCCGCGGCAACAACTGGGTAAAATGCGTTGGGGACCACCTGCTCCTCAGACACCAGCCGACAACTGACAGCTGTCACACTGGCCCCAGTGTCTCTCAGAGCCTCCACCCTGTGGCCATTGATGGTCACCCACTGCCTGTACTTCTTAGTGTTATCCGGCTGCTGGGTCCTGGGGACCACCTCACAGTCTCCTAAAGAGACTAGGGACATCTCTGCGGGACCCCACCCACCTTGGGCACCCATCCCCTCCCCCAGGGCTACACTAGCCAACTGCCAGGGTGCTGCACCAGTGGGTGCTGTCTTCCCAAACTGGGGACACTGGGGATCCCATGAACCGTGACCCACTAGGCCACACTTAAAACAGGTCAGGGGCCCTCTTTGAACAGGTTTACCTGTCGGGCCCCTTGCTTCTTCTCAGGGGGAGGCTGGGAACCTTTCCCTCGGTTCCCTTGGGAATTACTTTGGGGCCCTTTCTGGAACTCCCTCTGTTTATCCTTGTCCCCCCACTCTTCTGCTGGGGTCCCTGCCCCCCTTTGGCGGAGTCTCCCACGTGACCCTTGTGGACCCGGGTGCTCACCCAGCGGTCCGTCTCCTCAGCAAGCTTCCTAGGATTAGTCAGCCTACTATCAATCAGGTGCTGGCGTAGCTCTGGAAAACAATTACTTGACAAGTGCTCCCATGCAATTAAATCAAAGAGCGCCTCAAAATCATTTACTTTGCTACCCTTCACCCAACCATTGAATGCTCTGCAGAAAAAAGTGACATATTCTACCCAGGTACTGCCCTCTATCTTTTTGCAATTCCTGAACCTCTGCCTATACAGTTCAGGGGTCAACCCATACCTGGACATCAATGCGTCTTTCATGTGGCTATAAGAATTGTGGACTTCAGAGGGCAAGTCTAACAAGGTATCTCGCCCCTCACTAAGGAACCGCCCCCACAACCCCGCTCCCCAATCCTTCTCAGGGACCCAGTGGGAGGACATGGCTACCTTATAGGCCTTGAACCACTGCCCAATGTCATCATTTTAAAAGAACTCTTTCACCACATCCTTAGGAATATACACTCTTGGTTCCACCTGCACAGACGGTGTGCTGCCACCAGAGGGAGTGATCTCTAAGCTCCTCGCTTTCAATTCTAACTCCCTCAAACTTCTCTCATGCTCCATTTGCATCCTCTTTTCCTCTAGGGCCAATTTCTTATTCTCTAACTGCCCACTCAACTTGAGCTTGGTCAGCTCCATCTCAATCATCCTACTCTTCTCCCTGTCCTCCAGCTCTTCTGGGGACAGGCCCTTGGCAGAAACACTGCTACCTGCTGGGGAAGCTCCTCTCCTCTCCCCTGGACCCAATGGCCCTTCCAGCTGCTCATCTGCATTTTCAGCCCCCTCCACTTGCTCAGGGATGCTCCTTGCTTCCATCCAGGCCCTCAGCGCCATTTGGAACTCATCCTTCTTGGAGAGACCGGTCATAGCAAGTTTAAATCTCCTGCAGAAGTACTTTAGCTGTTTCACATTGTAGCTTTCTAGTTTCTCCTCTTCAAAATCATAATCCACAGATGCGATGGATGCTGCTTTACTCATGGTGACTAAACTTGGCAGTTCTTGGCAAAAATAAGAAATCCCAGGAAAAACAATCTACCAAAATGTATGTGGTTGCGTTTGGTCTGCACTCACTAGTAGTGTCCACCAATCACTGTATATGAGTCACAAATGCAAGTCCAGAATCCTCACCGCTGCCACCAATGTTAGATTTGGGGGTCTCTAGTTGGCAGAGGTAGGTACCTTTGACCAAATAGGGACCCTTGCATCTAGCCAGGGTAAGGGGGGTACACTCCCAAAATAACCCCTGCTCACCCCCTTGGTAGCTTGGCACGAGCAGGCAGGCTTATCTCAGAGGCAGTGTGTAAAGCATTTGTGAACACATACAGTAATATAGTGACAACACTACAAAGGGACGCCACACAGGTTGTATTATAAAAATAAGTATCTTTTATATAGATTTAACACAAGACCACAAACGACAAAAAGAATCCACAATACTGTACTTAAAAATGGTAGAAATAGCTAAGTTCTCTTAAGATGGTAAATGCGACACTTTGCGTTCAATGTACCTTTGGATGCGTAATGCTATACAACAAAAGAGTTGCAGGGAAGGTGATGCGTCGGTTCCTTACACGCAAGAACGGTGATGCGCGGGTTCCTTGCTTCGGGGGAGGTGATGCGTCGGTTCCCTACTGCTGCGTAGGGGACGGTGATGCGTTGGTTCCTTACTGGAGAGGAGGTGATGCGTCGGTTCTTCACGTGGGGAGGTGATGCGTCGGTTTCTTACTGCGCTTCTGTGGCAATGCGTCTAGCAACGCCGCGATGCGATGCCGACCCGGTGCAATGAGACAAAATGGCATCTTCTTGATGTTGCGACAATGAAGGGGTGATGGGTGCACGCCCGACGGCCGTGCGGCGACTCAGTGAATTTTCTGAGCCGCGACAGGCCCTGCGACATGCTTCTCTGGTGATGCGACGGCGTCTGCTGCGACGGCGACACTCTTCTCCAGGGATGCGGGGCGCCTCGGTGATGTGATGCGACAGCGGCAGCAGCGGCACGCTTCCCCAGCGATGCGACGACACCTGCTGCGGCAGCGACATGCTTCTCCAGTGATGCGACGGCATCTGCTGCGACGGCGACACCCTTCTCCGGTGATGCGAGGCGCTTCGGTTGATGCGATGGCGACAGAGGCAGCGGCGGCATGCTTTCTCAGCGATGCGACGACAACTGCTGCGGCGGCGACACGCTTCTTCGTCTTGAGTCGCGCTTCCAGCTCCCAGCGACACGCAGTCTCTCAGAAGGCCCAGCTCAACAGCAGGCACTTCAATTCCCAGGAAGGGAAGGCAGGGAGAAGCTGGTTGGTGAAGTCTTGTATCCCTGAGACTTCAGGCCGGAGGCAAGCTCTAGTTCAAGCCCTTGGAGATCTTCTTACAAGTTGATGAAAGTAGCACAAAGTCCTTTCTCCTTTCTTTGGCAATCAGGTAACCACTCCAGGCCAATCCTCAAGCAGCACACAGCATAGGGATAGTCTCCTCCTGCAGTCTCTCTCTCTGGTTCCTCTCCTCAGCAAAGGTTCTTCTTGATTCCCAGAAGTGATCTAAAGTCTTGGGGTCAGGGCCCCAATATTTATACACCAAAATCCTTTGTCTCTGAAGGCAGAGAGTGTCTGTACCTAGTCCAAACCAGTTCAGGTCAGTCTCGGAGCACTTTGTTTACAGGACTCCTTCTTTCCTTTGACAGTGTGGGCCAGGGACATCAGATGCACCACAGGAGGTGGAGCCAGCATTGTGGAGGGAAGGCACAGCCCTATTCAGGTCCCAGGTGCAACTCCTCCCACCACTCTACATGTAGATCTCTCTATTCAGCCCTGTGCTGACTCACCCTGTCTCCTGGAATCCCCCAGCCCCTGTCACTCACAAACCAGACATGGAATACACAACCTAGCAGAGGCAGGCTTGGACAGTTAGGCAAGAAAATACCTACTTTCTAAAAGTGGTATTTTCAAACACAGAATGTTAAAACCAACTTCACTAAAAGATGTATTTTATCATTCTGAGTTCAGGCATACTAAATTAGTTTTTCTACCACGTTCCCTGGGTCAGTTAGGATTATAAGATGTTATAATCAAACTGCCCATTCTGGCCTATGGGGAACAGGTAGCCTTGCAATAGTGAAAAACGAAAATGGCTGTAATTCACTATTAGGTCATGCCACACACACCAGGGCATGTCCTACCTTATACTTACAATGCACCCTGCCCTTGGGCCTACCATAGGGGTTTCTGATATGAAGAAAAGGGAAGGTTTAGGGACTGGCAAGTGGGTGCACTTGTCCAGTCCACATGGCAGTCGCAGACTGCACACAGGCTCTGCAGTGGCAGGCCTGAGACACACTTTACAAGCTGCTTCTATTGGTGGCACAACCAGTGCTGCAAGCCCACCAGCAGCATTTGATTTACAAGCCCTGAGCACACGCAGTGCACTGTACTAGGGTCTGACAAGTAAACCAAATAAGCCAATCATGGAGTCACTAATCCATACATCAATTTACCATATGGAGCACTTGCACTGTGGCACTGAATGGCAGTGGCACATCTGCCATCACTAAAAACTAATTGGCTAGGGAGAGGAGGTGGCTTTCACAAATGTGGCAAATGTAAAGCCTGCAGCCACAGCGAGAATGTAAAAGAAATTAAACTCTTGAGGGTAGACAGACAATGGAGAATCTCCAAGAATATCAATTGCCTTACTGAATATGTGGTATATGTAATTGTCTGCCCGTGTGGCAGATGGTACATAGGGTCCACTATTTTCCCTGTAAAAACGCATCCTGGAACACTGGAGGGCAATCACTAACAAAGATTTTACATACAGCACAGCGAAACACTTTTATGAGGCTCATGAAAGTGATTGGACTAAAGCTAAATACTTTGGCATTGACAGTGTTCCAAAAAACCCAAGAGGCAGTAATAGAGTACAGGCATTGCGCCGCTTGGAGTCTAAGTTCATCCTGCAGGCAGGCTGTATTACACCTTTTGGTATGAATAATGATGAGGAAATGCATGTACACCTATAAATAACTGAGGATAAGCGCCCCCCTGTGTTTTTTTACACCCTTTTAAACTGTACTCCCTGGTGGGCGTGGCCAAGATGGCAGAGAGCTAGGACGTGCTTTGTCTTCGCTCCTCCGCCCGCCAAACTTTAGCACTCACCAGGGCACTAAATCGCGACGAGAGGGGCTCATTCTGCGGCGCTGAGACCAGAAGAAGCTGGCGCTGTCCCGCGGACGACTCCCAGACCCCCCGCTGCACAGTTCCCCGCTCCGGACGCGCACAGACCCTGTGCGACCGGGACGCAGCCGGGAGACGGAACCGGCGCGATCGAGGCCGTGAGGGCGGGAGCCCTTCGCATCAGATTCCGGGCGGCCTCTGCGGTGCGAGACCAACGGAGGGGCCGGGAGAGCCGACCCTTGCATCCAGCGACAGCGACGGGCGGCGAGCGGCTGCCAACCTCCGGACGCCATCTTGGGTGACATCGAGGCCGGAGTAGAGGCGCGACCGGCAGTGGAGGTCAGTGGTGGGGGACGAGGGCTACCGGTAGGCGGATCGGCCTTCAGCCTGCGGCGGCGACCCTCAGTGGCCCAGCGGTGAGAGGCATCTGCACCCGCTCCTTGCTGCAGCCTACCCCTCCCCAGAGCACATTCGTGCGGCCTAGCGGGCGCTGGGCCCGCGCTTCCCCTGGGCTCTGTCCTGGCTGCTGCTCTGCTCGAGTCCCGGCGGAGGCTGCTGCCCGGGAGGCGGGGGGATTTGCGAGCCTGCGGAGAGGAGTGAGCAGGGCGACAGCCCTGTAGCATGTGAATCGGCGGACTGTCACTCGGCCCTGACGCATTCCGGGAGTGTGGGGAGGAAATGAGGAGACCCACCACTGAGCACGGACACCACACAGCGGGGGCTCTGAAATCACTAGCACCTCTGGACGCTGGGTCAATCATTGCCCGGTGGAGCCGACCCACGGGGACCGAGGGGGGAGAGGCATTGGGCTCCCGCTGCTTGCTGCGGCCTCCCTTCCCCCAGAGCGCACCGGTGATGCCCGGCGGACAATAAGCTGTCACATCTTTGGCGCCCTACCTCGGCCGCTGACCGACTGGGGCATACATCGTAGCAACTGTATCTGGCGGTTGAAAGGCTGGACACACTGCTGGGGGCTGCGGGCCAGGTGGCGGCCGTGTAGCGACACGAACGCCTGGCCACTGCAGGACTTGGAGAAGGCCTAGGAAAGCCCAGACTCTGCGCATGGCCCGATCTGCACGCTACGACTAGGCCCTGAGGCTAGGGGGCGAAGTTAGCACCTCGACGAGCCACGTACCCTGCGATCTGATCCAAGATCACGACCGCTGCAGCCACTTACGAGACAAGACAAGAGTATGTCGTCCGCCCGGGGCCGAAAAGAAAAGTCAGCCACCAGGGAGAGGTCACTACGAGATCTTTTCGCCAGGGCGCAGGACGGGGGGCCGGCGGAAACGGAGAGACGGGAGGAGCCGGCGCCGATGGAGCCCACTCCGGGGAGCCGGTAACACGGGCGTTCCTAGAATCTTTGTTTGCCAGCCTGAGGGATGACCTGCAAGCGGTGAAGCGCGATCTCACTGCAGAGATCAAGGACATCCGCAAAGATGTGGACAGCATCGGGGAAAGAGTGGCCACCCTTGAAGACAGGAGCGACACAAGGGACACCGAGACGTCCGCCATGCAGCAGCAGGTGATCCGCATCCATGAGCAGCAAGTAGATGTGCAATCCCACCTGGAGGACCTGGAGAACCGCTCCCGACATCACAACCTCAGAATCCGGGGAGTGAAGGCTTCTCAAGAGGCGGGCGACATCTTTCTCTACGTACGGGAGCTTTTCAACCACATACTGGGCAATCCGCTGGACTCTGCGCTCCGTCTGGACCGAGCACACAGGGTGGGTCCGCCGAGAGCGGCATCAGCACCGCCGGCAGATATTCTGGTCTGCGTCCAGGACTTTACCACAAAAGAAGACAATCTGCGTAAAGCCAGATCGCTCCATCCAATAACTTTTAAAGGCCAGTCACCCGTCCTCTATCAAGATCTTGCTGCCATCACGCTCCAGAAGCGCAAAACATTCAGACCTATTACAGAAGCGCTCCGGATCCGTAACATCTCCTATTCCTGGGGCCACCCGTTTCGCCTCATCTTCCGCCATGAAGGCACGTTGTACCAGCTCCGCTCTGTTGCCGAAGCTAGCAAACTGCTGGGGATTCCTATCCCAGAGGACACTGACGACGGGGGACACTCGGACCGTGGGTCCAACGATGGTCGTCCCAGGTGGAGGAAACGCAGGTCACTCCTTTCATACCTCGAGAGCTCAAGGGCAGATATTTGCCTCCTACAAGAGACTCACCTACTTCATAAAGACTGCCATAGGCTTAGATCCCGCGCCTTCCCGATAAAAGTTTTTTCATCAAATACCACCAAGACCGCTGGGGTAGCTATATTGGTATCCAGGACTTTCCAAGGAAGGGTAGTGCAGAAGGGGACTGAGATTAAGGGCCGACTTCTCACATACCACTTTGCAGTGGGGGGGTCATGATCTGATAGTGGGGTCTATCTACGCTCCCAATGAAGGCCAGGAACGATTTTTACACAATGCCCTTATAGATGCCACAGTGACTCAAGAAGGTCATATTCTCATAGGGGGAGACCTCAACCTGGTGTTTGACAACGATCCAGACCGCTCACCGCAACGCACCACTCAGGTGGGAGCCCTTTCACATGCAGGACTCACTAGACTGAATGACCTGGGGCTCACGGACTTATGGCGACACAATCACCCTCAAACACGTGCCGTCACATATTACTCTAATGCACATAAAACATACGCACGGCTAGATTACCTGTTAGGATCCAAGGCAATTCGCAACATTACGCTCTCAGCTGATATTCTGACGGCTGCTCTCTCGGATCACACCCCAGTGGAAATTACGTTAGCCCTCCCTCAATTGCAGCGGCCTACCACACACTGGCGCTTTCGAGACACTCTATTACACAGACCGGACACGGTAGCACAGATACAGAGGGCCCTAGAGGACTATCTCTCGCACAACGATAACCCAGACACAGCTCTCTCCACACGCTGGGCAGCCCTTAAGGCTGTCATCCGGGGGGAGGTCATTGCTATCTCCTCAGCGGACAATGCGGACCGTAAAGTAAAATGGGAAGGATTGACACAAAGAGTGAAAGAGCTAGAGCAGATGCACCAGCGTACCGGCGCCCCTCGAATATGGCGGCAATTGACGGCGGCTCGGTCACAGCTGGCCGCCATTGACCGTGATAAGGCGGAATATGCTGCAATGCGGCTGCGGCACACCTTTTACACCGGAGGAGATAAATGTGGGCAGCTACTCGCACACAGACTTTGGGAAGTCCGGCACCGAGGGGGAGTCCAAGAGATCAAGAACCGGGGCGGCTCACGAATAACTGATGATGCGGCTATTGCTGAGACCTTCCGCGACTTCTATGCCCACCTCTATGATGCATAGGTGCTGGGGAATCCAGACATTGAGGGATATCTAGATCAGACCCATCTTCCCACCTTAATGCCGGAACAGGCGGCACACATAGAAAGGGAAATTAGAATAGAGGAAGTGATAGCGGCTATCACCCGGCTAAAACTGGGCAAATCGCCCGGCCCTGATGGCTATACTGCGGCATTTTATAAGCAGTTCTGCCCCATACTCGCCCCCCTGCTTACACGACTGCTTAATTCCTTTGCAGAACCAGGGACGGTTCCTCCCCCCATGTTGGAGGCGGCGATAGCTGTCATTCCGAAACCCGGGAAGGACAAGGCAGAATGCGGGTCATATAGACCTATCTCGCTTCTCAACATTGATTTAAAGCTCTATACCGGAATTTTGGCATCCCGATTGGCACCATATATGCCGGGTCTTGTGGATCCAGACGAAGCCGGTTTTATCCCGCAGAGACAAACGAGTGATAACACTAAGCGTGTCACGCATCTCATAGAAAAGGCCTCCCGAATCCCAGGGGATTACATGCTTCTCACTATTGATGCGGAGAAGGCCTTCGACCGGGTCCACTGGCCTTATTTGGAGCAGACACTGATCCGAGTTGGCCTGGGTGACAAGATGCGGACCCATATCTTCAATTGCTACCGGTTGCCCACAGCAACTGTACGGATTAACGGGTACACATCCACCCCACTCCCTATTAGCAGGGGCACGCGGCAGGGGTGCCCACTGTTGCCTCTGCTGTTCGCCCTCTACATGGAACCATTAGCACAGCGGGTCCGGCATCACTCGCGGATCACGGGCATTCGCATAGGGGGGGACACGCATACCATCAGCTTGTATGCCGACGACGTGCTGGTCACCCTGGCTCAACCGGGGGAGTCACTGAAGGCCTTTCTGGAGGAGCTAGACACATTTGGGAGGGCATCCGGCTTCAAGGTCAACCTGACGAAGTCTATAGCACTGAATCTCTCCATGCCTCCGCAGGAGCAGGCGGCACTACAGGCCCGACATGCCTTACAATGGTCCAATACCACCGTCCCTTATCTGGGTATCCAATTGGCTCCGAATTTACAAGCCATGAGGGCAGCCAATTACTCTCAGCTTCAGACACACATTCGCTCTGAACTGCGACGTTGGAAGCACCACCAGATCTCGTGGCTCGGACGGGTCGCCGCAATCAAAATGACCATTCTCCCCAAAATTTTATATATTTTCCAGATGCTCCCATTGCCGCCCCCATCTGGATGGCTGCAGAAGATGCAATCTGAGCTTTCACACTTTATCTGGCAGGGACGTAAACCGAGAATGAAACGACTAGTTAGTTTCCTCCCGCCTCACGAGGGGGGTCTGGGGATCCCAAATCTCACCCTCTACTTCAAAGCGACGCAACTACGATACTTAGTCGGGTGGAGTCGGACCGAGTCCGAGAAACATTGGCTTTTTCAGGACCATGCAGTTGTGGGCACGTCCCTCATGAAGGTGCCCTTCCGTCCCAAACCACATCGGCCCCCTAATCTGTATGCCTCACAGGTAACGCGCACCACCCTCACCTCATGGGATCATACTAACACGAGACATGAGCTAACCACTTTCCCCTCCCCGCTCACACCCCTATTCGACAACCCTGATTTCCGCCCCGGGGTGGGATCGCAGTCTTTCCAGCGGCGGAGAGAGGCGGGCTGCCAGGCCTTAGGCTTACTGTTTACTAAAGGCGACATCCTCCCCTTCTCGCAGCTTAGGGCCGATTTCGGACTTCCAGAATCCGAACGCATGCATTATCTGCAGGTACGGCATTGGGCCATGCATCCTGGCAATCGCGCGCAGGCAACCAGGCCTCTCACTCCCTTTGAGAGGTGGCTGATCACACGGACTTCGGATAAAAAGCTAATTTCCGATTTGTACAAAATGCTTCTCTCCCGCTATACTCACACTTATCATGCAGGTCGGGCACGTTGGGAAAGGGACCTGGGCCGCAGCCTCAGCACGAAGGAGTGGGAAGGTGCATGTTACAGAGCGCGCCATGCTGCAACCCAAGTGGGCCTCACAGAAACCCTCACAAAACTGGTGTACTACTGGTACTATACCCCGAAAGGCTTCAGCAAGCAGACCCGACGCAGACACCCGACTGTTGGAGGGGGTGTGGGCAGAGGGGTACGTTGGTCCATCTCCTTTGGGACTGCGAACACCTTCAGAGCTACTGGACTCACGTATTAGATGAGGTTGATAAACATTTGGACACTGAGATCCCTAGACTCCCTGCATACATCCTATTAGGGGTACCCAACCAACTCACCTATCCCTTGAAATCCAGGAGAGGGAAGCAGATAGCTGTGGCCCTGGCTCGGCAGTCCAAACATCCTCATTCACTGGAGGACCTCACGCCTCCCCATGCATATTGGGTGGTACCACCGATTGTGGCATATTTTAGGTATGGAGAAGATCTCACTCACCCAGGCTGGGAAGGGCTCCTCCTTCAATGACCTTTGGCAGCCATTTCTGGCATTGCTCACACAGGAATTCCGGGAGTTGACCTGCCCACGCTACTTACGCCTGCTACGCCTCTCGGAACCGGCCCCTGCCAAGTGAGCTGGCTCCTATCTGGTAACAACACTATGCCGGGTACAGCACTGATGGAAGGATTGGACTGGGAAGGGTGGGGGGTGGCTTTTCTTTATCTTCTTTCTTTTTCCAGCTCTGTCTTTCACTCTCTGGGAGGGGGGGAGGGTATTCGTCACTTGTTGTTTTGATAAAACAATGCATCACCTAGCTGATATAGCATGCCCTGTGTAGCCTGACTGAAGCGAACAAGTCCTTTGCATTGTCTAATAAAAGATTTAAACCATAAACTGTACTCCCTGACAGGGATCTTCGTTATTCACATTACACTTAATTGATTTTAATCATTACCATAGTGTATGTATTTTGCCTCTTTTTTCAATGTATCACAACGTTATTCACTATGCCACAACGGGGTATAAATTATCACCGGTATCCGTTATTTAAAACGTGTGTGGATATACTGAGGTTTTGACATCTATTAACTTAATCTACTTTCTTCTCTGCACAGATAACAACAGTGAGCGACAGTTTAAGATCACATAACAGGAAGCTAAAATACACGGAGACCCGGCCTAGCTCACGAGACAGCCGCTTCTTCATTACAGTATGCACTTGACTACTATGGGAAAGTTATTAAGTGTTTTACATTCACTTGGGTACTACACCCGACGTGAGATATCTAAAGGATTAGCCCATGATGTGCTTGATAAGGATGTATGTCGTATCACATATGACAGTACCATTTTGCAGAAAGATAATGAATAATTCTTTAAACAAAGTCATTGTTAACTCTCTTTATGATTTTATTCCTGCACACGTTAAATAATACGCATAAGCCTACTATAGGCATTTGAATAATCTTCAATGGTGTTAAACGCGTATGTACCCTGCTGATTATCACTTTTCATTTGGTATGACTGAATACCTTCTGTATTATTATTTTAATCACTATGAATTGTTTTCAAACACATATGATTTGCTAATTATCTTTGCATGAACAATGCTTTGTAACATTGAATCATGAACAGTATGTTTACTATCTCTATAGTAGAAGAACGTCATGTTTGTTTGCCCGTAAATAAATCAAGAACAAAACTCTGCATACCGGTGTGGCTCGTCTTTTCCACCGTCATCGAAGGTGAGAGGAATTCTGCTTATATATATATATATATATATATATATATTCACTGAAAAAACCATAGGTTTCAGGGGCGTTATAGTTAGTTGGACATTTCACTCGTACAAAACCATAGAAATTCCCCCGTTATAGTTAGTTCAGCTAACTATAACTCTGTGCATCCGCAATGCACTGCTGATGACGTCACATATTACATCACTCATGACATGGTCAGTGACATCACTCATGACATCACTGATAACATCTCAAATGACATCACTGATGACATCATCCTTGTGATAGAGTGGCAGACCTCCTCTCACCCTAATATAATCTTTGATACACACACTCAAAAATACAAACTAACATTTTCAAAACAATGGACATACCAATACCAGTTACAACACACCTATTCAGTAATTCCAAGATCTACACACACATCCACTCATTCACCAACAGTCCCTATACAGTCACTCATACATGTACTCACTCATCATATGTACTCATACACCTATACATCCTGTTACACACCGCCACTCATCCATAGAGTTACTCACACACATAGTCACACATGCAAACAAAGTATCAAACATCCATTTACTTGCATATACAGTTATACACACACTACCACACTTACTTCTACAGAAACTTACACATACTTACTCTCTTAAACAATCACTTATAGAAACACCTACTTATTTGTACAGGAACTCTTCCAATCTCTCATTCTCACATATACTCACTTATATACACCAATACTCACATATACTAGTTTAAAACATATGTAGTTACTCATAAAGACACTATTGAGACAGTCATTCACTCACTAACACACCCATACACATACTCATCCACCTATACAGTCCTGCACACATGCTGTCTTCAACACATACAAACAGTGAGTCACTCATTCATGCATCTATGCACTAAGTAATACCCCCCACCGAACCATACAGACACTCAGACACTCATACTGATACTCAAAAAACCAACTAATAACCCATATAGACACTCATGTAGCTACTCACCAACCCATGCAGCCACTTATACACAAAGTGAGAGACTGATACAGATATTTTCATATTTAAACATTACTCACTAACCCATGTATTCACTAAGATACACTTAGTCAGTTATATAATCAATTTTACAAAAACAAATCATCCATTTAGATACTTATATACCCATTTATTCTTCCATCGACCTTGAGATATACATATATAAAACATATTTAATTTTCAGAAAAACACACATTCACTGGATGATGTCATCAGTGATGTCATCAGTGATGTCATTTGAGATGTCATCAGTGATGTCATGAGTGATGTCACTGACCATGTCATGAGTGATGTAATATGTGACGTCATCAGCAGTGCATTGCGGGCGCGCGAGTTATAGTTAGCTGAACTAACTATAACAGGGGAATTTCTATGGTTTTGTACGAGTGAAATGTCCAACTAACTATAACGCCCCTGAAACCTATGGTTTTTTCAGTGAAGTTCTAAGGTTTTTTAAATGCTAATTTCTAACTGTAACGTGCCTGAAACCTATGGTTTTTTCAGTGAATATATATATATTTATTATACTATGTATACATGTGAAAATGTCTCGGTCCCCTGTTTGCCTCGGTGGCATGGAAAAATGGGTGGAACTGACGTCAGCACGCCGACGAGGTCCTCTTATGGCTCTGATGACGTTATACGGTGTCGCGAGCGGAGCCGTGCTCATTGACGTGGGAGAGCTAGGAAAGAATTTCCGTGGAATGCTGGTGCAGGGGATATTCACCTAAGTGTTCAGGCTAGTCCTTTGGGAGCAACTGTTTATGTTGCCACTCCAGAAACCGAAACCAGTGATCCGAGGGCAGAGGCCCTGCAGATGGCACACGAGGTGGGGTGCCCAGTCGTGTGCACCGGCGGGGCAGCGAAGTGACAAGCACCACAACCCACAAAAAAGGTAACGAGGGCACTGAATAACACAGGATCTTCTCTTTGTATCTGGCAGGAACAACGAATTTAAAATGCCCTAGTACCAAAATGTAGAATTAGTGCTACAACGGTCTTCAAGAGGACCTGCGATGCCGCTTCTGCCTCCCGTACCCTGGAGGCGGCACATGGGTCACGCGGTACGGTCATACTGCGGTGGGACACACACTCGTTGACCTCTCATGGCACTGCTCCACACTTCAGGGAGGACGCTTTCCATTAGCTATGTTTTCTGATGACATGTCGCGCCGGCCCCGTCCAACAACAGAACTCCTTTAGATCCAAACAGACTCTTCCACTCTCTCACCGGAAGTGAAACCAGGCCACGCGGACACTTTCACAATACAACAGCCGGGAATGCACTTTTCGGTAAAAAAACCACATTCCTCCTAATTAATCAAATAAATGTCTCACTGAAGAACAGGGGCCAGCTTTGATCGGTAAACAGCCGTTACAACGACTTTTTTACTTTGCGATACCATTACAACGCATGCATTACCACGCATGGGTTGTACATCACGAAGTCATTACTACGCATTTTTAGAACGCATGGTCATTTACCACGCATGCCTTTACAACGAATTTTGTTGTAAAGGTATGTATGGTAAATGACCATGCGTTCTAAAACATGTAGACGATCCATGTCGTTGTAAGGAATTAGAGGCTGTTCCGTTTCCTCACAACGACGTGCACCGCCCCTCAGAGATGACGTGAAGCAGGAACCACGAGGAGAGAGGAACCATGAGAAGTGAGAGGTAAGGGGGATTGGGCATGGGGTGGGGGTTTCTTTTCTAGGGTTTAGGGTAGTGCAGTGGTGTTTGGGTGGTGTAGGGGGTCGTGCTGGGGGTAGTGTTTTAGGGTTTAGGGTAGTGCAGTGGTGTTTGGGTAGTGTAGGGGGTCGTGCTGGGGGTAGTGTTTTAGGGTTTAGGGTAGTGCAGTAGTGTAGGGGGTCGTGCTGGGGGTAGTGTTTTAGGGTTTAGGGTAGTGCAGTGGTGTATCGGTAGTGTAGGGGGTCGTGCTGGGGTAGTGTTTTAGGGTTTAGGGTAGTGCAGTGGTGTTTGAGTAGTGTAGGGGGTCATGCTGGTGGTAGTGTTTTAGGGTTTAGGGTAGTGCAGTGGTGTTTGTGTAGTGTAGGGGGTCATGCTGGGGGTAGTGTTTTATGGTTTAGGGTAGTGCAGTGGTGTTTGGGTAGTGTAGGGGGTCGTGCTGGGGGTAGATTTAGGGTTTAGGGTAGTGTAGTGGTGTTTGGGTAGTGTAGGGAGTCGTGCTGGGGGTAGTGTTTTCGGGTTTAGGGTAGTGCAGTGGTGTTTGTGTAGTGTAGGGGGTTGTGCTGGGGGTAGTGTTTTAGGGTTTATGTTAGTGCAGTGGTGTTTGGGTAGTGTAGGGGGTAGTGCTGGGATAGTGTTTTAGGGTTTAGGGCAGTGCAGTGGTGTTTGGGTAGTGTAGGGGGTCGTGCTGGGGGTAGTGTTTTAGGGTTTAGGGTAGTGCAGTGGTGTTTGTGTAGTGTGGGAGGTCATGCTGGGGGTATATTTAGGGTTTAGTGTAGTGCAGTGGTGTTTGGGTAGTGTAGGGAGTCGTGCTGGGGGTAGTGTTTTAGGGTTTAGGGTAGTGCAGTGGTGTTTGGGTAGTGTAGGGAGTCGTGCTGGTGGTAGTGTTTTAGGGTTTAGGGTAGTGCAGTTATGTTTGGGTAGTGTAGGGTGTCGTGCTGGGGGTAGTGTTTTAGGGTTTAGGGTAGTGCAGTGGTGTTTGGGTAGTGGAGGGGTAGTGTTTTAGGGTTTAGGGTAGTGCGCCCAACCAGCCACAATATCCGTGGACAAAGGGGATCCTGACTCTTTGGAACGCTCCGTCAATTGAATAATTTCGGTCAAGGGCCCTACCACGTCCAAGACCTATCAATTCCTTTCTTGGGATCCCTCATATACTTGGAGAAAAAGGTACATAGTTTCTCATCAATTTCAGGCGTGTGTGCCACCTTCCTCTTCAATGAGGGCCTGGGGCATTCTCCCCTCATCCTATTCCTGACCTCCCTTTCAAGGGGTTGATGGATTTTCCCCAACACATACTCTGCCACTTTGGCGTCAGGTGTCCACTCTGCCGACCTAGGATGGTAAATTTGGGTAGGCTCGAACATGTCCGAGTGGACCCCGTCCCCAACCGGGGACTGAGAGGAGTGGGACTCTGGACGCCAGGGACGCCCCGAGTCCTTATCCTCATCGGAGGAGAAATCGTCCTCCGATACACACTCTCCCTCTAAGGGAAACATGCCGTCGGGGTCTACAATAGTGGTGACAGTGTCTCAATTTTCTCCGGGCCTCTCCTCCTCCCGGCAGGGTGCATGTTTCAGAGTTCGCGCACTCTTGAGGAAGGTCTCCGTAAGTTTATCAAATCCTTCCAAGTGCCCCGCGTTATGCTTAACGGCCCTTTTATTCCCCATCTGGGAGCTACTTGGACCCGCCACCACCAGATCTGGGTCACTGAACACCCCAGGGATGCTTTTCGCCAGCTTATCAACCTGATCCCTAAGAGGAGCCAGCGCCCTAGAAATAGCCAGAGAGAGGGCTTGGTCCACTGCTGGAGGGAGAAGTTGGGGGCCATTCCTCCTCCACTTCCTGGTAGGAGGAGTAAAAATGGTCTTCTGGAGAAGACATGATAGCTGAGGGTGTGAGCACAGAACAAATGCCCTTAAAATCCTTAAGACAGCCCCCTCGCCAGTGCTCCAACAGCTGGGCTTTCCCCGAAGCTGTTATAAGAATAGACTGAGGCGCAATACCAATTACCACCACCAGGTGGCGCTGGTCGCTAACGTGGCCGTGTGGGGAAATCACCGCGTAGCGGTGTCAAAATTAGGCGAGGGTTGGTCGGGAATCAAGCGGACACTAAAGGAGTGACCGGATTCCCAAACGCGCGTAAAGACCAGCGGGAGCGCTCGACGGAGCTGCCTCGCTCGGACCAGACGCGCCTGACAGGATCTCACCGCGCACAGAGCACACAGCGGGAGAAACTGCGAGGGGGAGAACGCACTCGGGCAAGAGCCTGCTGCGCAGGGAATATGAAACAATACCAAGGCAATAATGCTAATAACGTGCACAAGAAACCGCTATACAAACAGCAACAACGTCAGATTAAGCCAAGAATGTAAGGAATGCACTTAACTGACGAGCAGTGAAGAAAGAGGAAGCGGAAGGGACGTCACGATATTATATACGATGGACTGTGATATGATTGGACTATAGTTGCCTTGGGGACTACCCCCTAATGGTTCATGGGTTGTGTAGTCTTTTGTTTAATGATTGTTGTGTTACGTTTTCTTTGAACTGCTATGCAAATAAAGTGAGGAAAGATATGCATAATCCTCGCCTCCGTCCTGCCATAGAATTCATTAAACTTTATTTGATCTGATTTAGAAACATAGATCATAAAAGTGTACATAAAAACAGTAAATCCTCTTTCCTAATACAATACAGTGAGAATTAATTAAAACCAGTAGGTAAAAACGGGTGTTACAAAGCCCGGTTCAGAGCAACTTCAGGTTAACAGAATCGTAAAGTTCAATGTTTTGCAAGATTAATCTCATGTACTTCGTGCAAAATACGCAATAAGGGGTCCAAGTAAGATGTAATGCTCCAATACCTGACCAGTTTGCACTATATAAAACTGCAGAAAAACTATAAATAAAAAGTGTTTTGCACACTTCTGTCATTGGGCTATATGTGGGCTACATCTGGGTGATATTTGTGCTACATTTGGGCACTTTTTTCTCTGGTGGCCATCTTGGGAGACTTATTTGTTATGAAGTTTCCTAATTTCGTCATTTACTGCAGTCTCCTCAGTAGGAAATGCTTTCAGTTTTTTACTTTGATTCCATCAAGAAGGCATTCAGATGTGTCACACATTTGCCATAAATTCAGAATGTTAGCACTCTAGTTGTTCATTAAATCACTGTAGTAAAGCTACTGCTCACCAGGGAGTTAACTGGAAGTCTACTGCTGGTATTGAAAGTGATTGTTTCAGTCTGCATGTCAGAATTTTCTAATGAAATAGAAGAGGATTTGAGATCTCACTTAAAACATGCCCTAAATTTTCTTTCTGCAGCACTAACCATAATTTCTATGGCAAAATGAACCCCCTCATTTTGTTCCTTTTTAAATTAAATGTTTTAAGTGATACCAGTTTATTCCAATCAAGATGGCTTCAGGTGTGCCATACTTTTGTCATAAGTAAGACAGTTAGCGCTCTAGTTGTTCTTTAGAACACTCTGGGAAGCTGCAGTAGAACACAAAGGCATCAACTGACAGGCTGCTCTGTTGAAATATAACAGGAAGATATTTGAGATCTCACTTAAAACATGTCCTATTTTTTCTTTCTACAGCACTAACCATAATTTCTATGACAAAATGAACCCCCTCATTTTGTTCATTTTAAATTAAATGTTTTAAGAGTTACCAGTTTATTCCAATCAAGAGGGCTTCAGGTGTGCCATAATTTTGTCATAATTAAGACTGTTAGCGCTCTAGTCGTTCTTTAGAACACTCTGGGAAGCTGCAGTAGAACACAAAGGCATCAACTGACAGGCTGCTCCTGTTGAAATATAACAGGAAGATATTTGAGATCACACTTGAAACATGTCCTAATTTTTCTTTCTACAGCACTAACCATAATTTCTATGACAAAATGAACCCCATCATTTTGTTCCTTTTTAAATTAAATGTTTTAAGTGTTACCAGTTTATTCCAATCAAGATGGCTTCAGGTGTGCCATACTTTTGTCATAAGTAAGGCTGTTAGCACTCTAGTTGTTCTTTAGAACACTCTGGGAAGCTGCAGTAGAACACAAAGGCATCAACTGACAGGCTGCCCCTGTTGAAATATAACAGGAAGATATTTGAGATCTCACTTAAAACATGTCCTAATTTTTCTTTCTACAGCACTAACCATAATTTCTATGGCAAAATGAACCCCCTCATTTTGTTCCTTTTTAAATTAAATGTTTTAAGTGTTACCAGTTTATTCCAATCAAGATGGCTTCAGGTGTGCCATACTTTTGTCATAAGTAAGACTGTTAGCTCTCTAGTTGTTCTTTAGAACACTCTGGGAAGCTGCAGTAGAACACAAAGGCATCAACTGACAGGCTGCTCCTGTTGAAATATAACAGGAAGATATTTGAGATCTCACTTAAAACATGTCCTAATTTTTCTTTCTACAGCACTAACCATAATTTCTATGACAAAATGAACCCCCTCATTTTGTTCCTTTTTAAATTAAATGTTTTAAGAGTTACCAGTTTATTCCAATCAAGATGGCTTCAGGTGTGCCATAATTTTGTCATAAGTAAGACTGTTAGCGCTCTAGTTGTTCTTTAGAACACTCTGGGAAGCTGCAGTAGAACACAAAGGCATCAACTGACAGGCTGCTCCTGTTGAAATATAACAGGAAGATATTTGAGATCACACTTGAAACATGTCCTAATTTTTCTTTCTACAGCGCTAACCATAATTTCTATGACAAAATGAACCCCATCATTTTGTTCCTTTTTAAATTAAATGTTTTAAGTGTTACCAGTTTATTCCAATCAAGATGGCTTCAGGTGTGCCATACGTTTGTCATAAGTAAGGCTGTTAGCACTCTAGTTGTTCTATAGAACACTCTGGGAAGCTGCAGTAGAACACAAAGGAATCAACTGACAGTCTCTGCCCTTGTTGGATGTACATGTTTTACTGAGAATGTCAGACTTCATTCTCACATGACTGTCAAAGATAATGTGAATTTACAGAAAATATGCTCTCATTTTAGCTTCTGGAGCACCTTCCAAAACTGTATGGGACAAGCATGTGAAAATAGTTTTCTCTCAAACATGATTCATGATATCCCAGCAGAAGGTTTTTCACAGGGTAAAATCACCTTAGAACACACCACAATTCCTGAAATTAGTATGGTACCATCAACAAATGAATTCTAATGTAACTAAAGTCTGTTATCACCCTTTATAGTTCTCCTTTTGGTAACCCTCAAAATCTTCGATTCACTACAATGCATTTCAATGGGGTACTATCATTTATATTGGTCCCAAGATGGCTGCCAGCAATTCCAGGATGAAGTGCTGACAGCCAATCAGATCTCACGATGACATGTGTGGTTAGGCTCCGCCCAGATATATATGTGTTTTCTTTTTCAAATTTTTCAGGAACTACTGAACGGATTTACACCATTTAACCAAAAGGCACGACTCTGAACCTAGGGCTACCTTTTTGCCAAATTTGGTGTAATTCCGTTCACTAGTTCGGGCTGTAGCTGCGACTAAATGTTCCTATGGAAAATTGCATGAGGAAAACACGTTTTCGGACCCCCCTTTATTCTCGGCCCCCACTTGATGAATCACCCCGAGACTTTCAGCATAGGAGCGGACCGGAGCGCCCCACGAGTTTTGAAAATTTCGCGAAGATTCATCAACCGGCGCCAAAGTTATTGGAAATAGAATGTTGTGAATTTCCTATGGAAAATAGGTCCTAACTATAACTACCTACTGGCGACCGCCAGTAGGTAATATATATATATATATATATATTTTTTTTTTCCCAAAACGCCCTTGCGCTCAAGAATGCACTTGACAATGCCCGAGCCGCGGGTACAAGAGGTGCACCATTTCTTAATGTTGAAAGGCCATGGAAGGCAAAAATCCCTTTCCGTCAGGCACAATGTTCTCTAGCAAAATGAAGCATGCAATCTCAAGATGTCCCTACCTACTAAAGGACCTTACACAGCTTTTTATTTTTACACAGGGGCACGGAGCCTACTAAAGGAGTGACACTAATACTTACCTTTGGAACTGCAATTACCATCATGCTATGTGGCGTTTACTGCAAGTCACGCCCACTGAGGGCTGTCTCATTCAACAATAAAAATGAAGTGAACAAACAGGTGAGCCTTCCGTGCCTTTGTGTGAAATGCATGATTAAGAGGCGAATGCCTTGAAACACACCGAGCATGATTGCCAAGTCTGGACAGAGAGACAGCGTGCTGCAGCAAGGCTAACAATACCCGAAGGGCGAGAGCATTGTCGAGTGCATTCTTGAGCGCAAGGGCGTTTTGGAGAAAAAATGATACGCGGCTGCCCGAGCCGCGGGAACAAGAGGTGCACCATTTCTTAATGTTGAAAGGCCATGGAAGGCAAAAATCCCTTTCCGTCAGGCACAATGTTCTCTTGCAAAATGAGGCATGCAATCTCAAGATGTCCCTACCTACTAAAGGACCTTACACAGCTTTTTATATTTACACAGGGGCACGGAGCCTACTAAAGGAGTGACACTAATACTTACCTGTGGAACTGCAATTACCATCATGCTATGTGGCGTTTACTGCAAGCCACGCCCACTGAGGGCTGTCTCATTCAACAATAAAAATGAAGTGAACAAACAGGTGAGCCTTTGTGTGAAGCTCATGATTAAGAGGCGAATGCCTTGAAACGCGTCGAGCATGATTGCCAAGTCTGGACAGAGAGACAGCGTGCTGCAGCAAGGCTAACAATACCCGAAGGGCGAGAGCATTGTCGAGTGCATTCTTGAGCGCAAGGGCGTTTTGGAGAAAAAATGATACGCGGCTGCCCGAGCCGCGGGAACAAGAGGTGCACCATTTCTTAATGTTGAAAGGCCATGGAAGGCAAAAATCCCTTTCCGTCAGGCACAATGTTCTCTTGCAAAATGAAGCATGCAATCTCAAGATGTCCCTACCTACTAAAGGACCTTACACAGCTTTTTATTTTTACACAGGGGCACGGAGCCTACTAAAGGAGTGACACTAATATTTACCTGTGGAACTGCAATTACCATCATGCTTTGTGGCATTTACTGCAAGCCACGCCCACTGAGGGCTGTCTCATTCAACAATAAAAATTAAGTGAACAAACAGGTGAGCCTTCCGTGCCTTTGTGTGTAGCTCATAATTAAGAGGCGAATGCCTTGAAACGCGTCGAGCATGATTGCCAAGTCTGGACAGAGAGACAGCGTGCTGCAGCAAGGCTAACAATACCCGAAGGGCGAGAGCATTGTCGAATGCATTCTTGAGCGCAAGGGCGTTTTTGAGGAAAAAAATAATAATATATATATATATAACTCACGCCCCCGCAATGCACTGCTGATGACGTCACATATTACATTACTCATGACATGATCAGTGACATCATTGATGACATCACTGATGACATCTCAAATGCGAAATGCGATCCACGCGTTTCGGCTCGTCCGAACATTGATAACGATACAAGACGTCATTGTAGCTTCCTTATTTAAATGTACAAATGCATCCAGTTGCCAACATTAACAAAGGACTACATATTACTTTAATCCAAAAAGCTAGCGGCCATATTGGCCTGGTCACGATGTGAAAATTCAGGAATTGATACAATAAAGAAAAGAAAACAAGTGTTAATATGCACACAAAGTCATTTCAGCATATCTTGCCCCATGACCGCCGTACCTGTATGTTCGTCAACGTGACTTGTTCATAATAAACATACTTAGGATTGTAAACATCAACATAAACAATGGACTACACATTACTTTAAAGTGAAAGGCTATCGGCCATATTGATCTGGGCACGTTGCGTATTATAATGGTTCTTACACGAAAGAAAAGAAAAAAAGGGGTGTTAATATACACACACTATCCATAAATAAAGTTCTAGCGATTATAGTTCCATTCCATTCACAGCTCATTTGAGATGTCATGAGTGATGTCACTGACCATGTCATGAATGATGTAATGTCTGAGGTCATAAGCAGTGCATTGCGGGGGTGTAAGTTATAGTTAGCTCAGGCAACTATAATTGCTGAATTTCACTGGTTTTGTATGAGTGAAATCTGAGTCTAACTATAACGTCCCTGTAATCTTTGTTTTTTTCAGCGAATTTCTAGTTTTTTTTTAACGTTAAGATGCCTATCACAATGGATGGTGGGGGGTGGAAGCAGGGCCTGGCCTGGCATTGTGCTGCCCCCACCCAAGCTTGCTGCTCCTGCCTCCCCTCCTCCTTGCCATCCATTGTCCAAGTCCATGCCCCTGCTCCCTCATTACAGCCCTGTGTGGCTGTTGTTCTGCCACTGGCCTTCCCGCCTTCTCTGAACAGTTAGCTTGCTGCCCCATCCACCTCCTCCCTATCCTCTGTTGTCTGAATCCATGCACTAGCCTTCTCCCTCCTGCCATGCATGGTCTGATGTGCTGCCACTGCCCTCCATTTAGCATGATGTCCCAGTCCACTCCTCCTGCCCTCCATTGCCCAATTCTATGCCCCATCATTGACCTCCTGCTTAGCCTCTGTGCTTAGCTTGCTGCCCCTACTCTCCTTCCCCCTGCCGTCTGATGTCTGTGTGCATGCCCCTGCTCCATCCTTTTTGCCCACCATGTTCCATGGACCTGCCCCTCCTATCTACTCTGAGTGTTCTGTTGAGCTGCCACTCCCCTCCCACCTGCCTAGCATTGTCAGATGACTGTAACCTGTCCCTGCCACCTCCACCCATCCTGTCCACGTTCCATGCCCCTATCCCCTTCCTCCTGTCCTCTATGGTCCATTTTACTGCCACACCCTTCTGCCCTCCCTGGTCTGTTGTGCCGCAACTGCTCCTCCTGCCTGCCCCGCATGGTCTGTTGTGAGGCCCCTTCCCCTGAACTCTCTTGTCTGTGCCCAGCTCCTACCCCTCCCTTCTATCCTCCATGGTCCTTTCTGCATGCACCTGCCCCCTCCTTCTTGCCCATCATGGCCATTGTGCTGCCACTAACCCTCCCGCTTGCCATGCATTGGCTTCTGTGCTGCCACGGCCCCTCCCACCTTCCCTGTGTGGTCAGCTAGCTGCCCCTGACCCCCTCCCACCTTCCCTCCATGGTCTGTATGCCATTATAGTCTCACTGTTGCTCTCCATGGTGTGTCTTGTTTCTAGTGCCCATCCTGCCTGACCTCCATTGTCAGTTTGCTGCTCCTGCCCTGCCCCCTTACCCCCTGCCCTCTGTTTTCCATGTGCAGACCCCTATTCCCTCCCTGCTGGCTTGTCTGTTCCATTGTAATGCCCCTGATCCCTACCGCCTGCCCTTTATGGTCTGTTATGCTACAGCTTTCTCTCCTGTCTGTCCATTATGGTCAGCTAGCTGCCATTGCCTCTTTCCCCTCTGTTCTCTGTTGTCCATGTGCATGGTCCTGTCCCCTCCCTATTGCTTTCCATGAATTGTTGTGCTGCACTCCCGTCCCGCATGCCCTGTGTGGTGTATTGTGCTGCTGCAAACCCTGATGCCTGCCCTGTAAGGTCAGTTTGGTGCACCTGTCCATGTCCCTCCTGTCCTCTGTTATCCGAGTCCATGTCCCTACCCCAATTCCTCCTGCCTTCCATGATCCAATGTACCATACTTGCTAACATTTTGAACTTGGTAAGAGGGAGATTTTGAAAAATAAACTGGGGTATTGATTTTCCCCATTGACTTACATTGAAAAAGAGGAGATTGTAGACAGGAGACAGATTAAATATAGCCCATTTGGGCTTAAAAACATTGGGCGTTTCCAGGCTGAATCGGGTCTGTTGGCATGTATGGTTGTACTACCACTGCCTCTTCCTTCTGCCCAAAATGGTCTATTATATTACCACAGCCTCTCTTGCCTGTCCTGCATTGTTGGTTTGTTGCCCCTGCCCCCCTTTCCACTGCCCTCCATAGTCTGTTGTGCTGCCACTGCCCTTCCTGCCTGCCCAGTGTGGTCAAATTGTTGCTTCTGCACCGTCCTACCTGCCTTCAATTTTCTGAGTCTGTGCCCCTGGCCTCTGCCTCTCAACAGTATCCTAATGAACAACTAGATTGCTAACATTCTATATTTATTACAAAAGTGTGGCACGCCTGACGTCATCTTGATGTAATCAAAACTGTAATACCTACAGCATTTCCTTTAGAAATTACAGAAATGAGAGGGTCTTATTTGCATCGAAATTATGGTTAGTGCTCTAAAAAACTAAAATGAGGACATATTTTCAGAGTTTTCAAATAGCGACAAAGCACTTTTAAATTATTTGTTATCTTTATGTTTTTTATCCAGTTGACCACTTGATTAAATGTTGCACTTAGGGGAGAGGATGTGGTAATACTTCCAGAGCTGCAGACTTTGCAACTGGGGAACCAGGTTGGAGTTTCTGCTTCAGCTCGACATTCTGTGATTCTGGTCAAATCACTTAATCTCCCCATGTCTACAACCAACATAAATTTGTCCTTGTGTGATGTAACCAATGCTCATGTAAAGCACTCCAATACCTGACCAGTCTGCACTATATAAAACTGCAAAAAACCAAAAAACAAAAAGTGTTTTGCACACTTCTGTCATTGGGCTATACGTGGGCTACATCTGGGTGAAATTTGTGCTACATTTGGGCTCTTTTGTCTCTGGTGGCCATCTTGGGAGACTTATTTGTTATGAAGTTTCCTAATTTCCTCATTTACCGCAGTCTCCTCAGTAGTAAATATTTTCAGTTTTTTACTTTGATTCCATCAAGAAGGCATTCAGATGTGTCACACATTTGCCATAAATTCAGAATGTTAGCACTCTAGTTGCTCATTAGATCACTCTAGTAAAGCTACTGCTCACCAGGGAAGTCTGCTGCTGGTATTGAAAGTGCATGTTTCAGTCCGCATGTCAGAATTTTTTAATGAAATAGAAGAAGATTTGAGAAGTCACTCAAAATGTGCCCTAATTTTTCTTTCTGCAGCACTAATCATAATTTCTATGGCAAAATGAACCCCCTCATTTTGTTCCTTTTTAAATTAAATGTTTTAAGTGTTACCACTTTATTCCAATCAAGATGGCTTCAGGTGTGCCATACTTTTGTCATAAGTAAGACTGTTAGCGCTCTAGTTGTTCTTTAGAACACTCTGGGAAGCTGCAGTAGAACACAAAGGAATCAACTGACAGTCTCTGCCCTTGTTGGATGTACATGTTTTACTGAGAATGTCAGACTTCATTCTCACTTGACTGAGAAAGAAATTGTGAATTTACAGAAAATATGTTCTCATTTTAGCTTCTAGATCACCTTCCAAACCTCTATGGGAAAAGTATGAGAAAATAATTTTCTCTCAAACATGATTCATGATATCCCAGCAGAAGGCTTTTTCACAGGATAAAATCACCTTAGAACACACCACAATTCCTAAAATTAGTATGGTACCATCAACAAATGATTTATAATGTAACTAAAGTCTTATCACCCTTTATACGTTCTCCTTTTGGTGACCATCAAAACCTTCCATTCACTACAATGCATGTTAATGGGGTGCTATCATGTATATTGGTCCCAAGATGGCTGCCAACACTTCTTGGATGAAGTGCTGACAGCCAATCAGATCTCACGATGATATGTGTGGTTAGGCTCCGCCCAGATATATATATTTCTTTTTCCTTTAATATTTAAAAAACTACTGAACGGATTTACACCATTTTAAAAAAAAGGGCGTTTCTGAACCAAGAGCTACCTTTTTGCCAAATTTGGTGTAATTACGTTCAGCAGTTCAGGCTGTAGCATTGTCTAAAGTTTCCTATTGAAATTAACATGTGGAAAATGCGTTTTGGGACCCCCCTTTTTTCTCGGCCCCCGCTAGACAAATCACCCTGAAACGTTCAAGACAGGAGCTGACCAGAGCGCCCCATTAGTTTTGAAAATTTCGCAAAGATTCGTCAAACGGCACCAAAGATATTGGCAAAAGAAAAAACGCATTTTGAATAGAAACAAGGTCCTAACTATAACTACCTACTGGCGACCGCCAGTGGGTAGTGTTCAATTATGTTTAGAGTATGGTGTTAGTGGTATGTTTGTGTGTATTTTTAAGTGATGTTTCGGTATATTTGTGCGGGAGGGATTGTTTTGTTTTTTCAACAGGTCTTTGTCGATTGGAAGTTGCCGTTGGGAGAAGTATTGTTTTTTTTGTTTTTTTTTAAAGGAACTGTGTATTAGTTTCTAGTAAACTAATAATTATTTTACAGTTCCTTTATTTTTTGGGTATTCCTGAAGTGTTTCTTTTTTTAAATAGATTTTTCGGGATTTTTATGGTATCAAGTCAATAGAGCTATTGCCAGTGGATTATTTTTTATACAGTTGTATTTTTTCATTTTTTGGGGGGATTTTTAACTAAGGGGGTGATTAGGTTGGCGGGCGGACTCACCCTAACGGTAACGGGACCACCCGCCTGCCATGCGGCAGTCCCGCCACCCCAATTATGATGCGACCGCCACCGCGGTTGTCGCATCTGGGATTTTAACATTGCGGCGGGTGCTGCGGGCTGCAGCACCCGCCGCAATGTTGAAATGCCATGTTGTGCATTGCCATGCACAACGTGGCAGGCACCACGCGGTGCCTGTCACCTTGTGCATGGCAATGTAGGGGGGTACCATAGGTACCCCCCAAGTGCAGCCCCCAACCCCCCAGGGGCCCGCAACAGGCCCCCAAAGCGAATCCCCACCAGCCTCATGGAAAGGCCAGTTTCCGCAAACATCCTAATATGGATGGCGGTGCCTGGTAGGCACCGCCACCATATTATGCCCCAGCTACGCCCGACCGGCAATCGGAACGATTGCCGACCGGCAGAAAAGCGGTGGATGCACTTTGCATCCACCGCGATACCCCCGACATTATAATATGGCGGGGGTAAATCGGGTGGCGATGGTGGGCGGATCGCCACCGCCTGGCTGGCGATGGCGATCTGCCCGCCATCCTAATCACCCCTAAGTTCTGGGAATTTTCTACATTTGGATCTATTTATAGCAGTTTGGACTACATTTCTTCAGCTGCAAAAAAGTAAGTAATTTTAAATTAATTATAATGGGAGGGAAATGTAATTTTTGTAATTGTTATTGCTATTTTTATTATATGAAATATCATTATGTCAATTAATTTTTTCAAGATATTTTAAATTGATTGACAAAATCATTATATTTTTGATGTTTGATAAAAAATGTTTATTTGACTAATTATTTAGGAATTTCAATTTTTCTGTGTTCCTGTTTTATTTTTTAAAAAGTAGAGTTTTAGCTATTGTTTCTAGATATTATAGCCCTTAAGTGTTTGGGTGGATTCTTACTTTGTATTGTAAGTACTCGAGCATTTGCTTTGTTTGTTTGGTTAGTTTTGGGCCTAGCTGGGTTATAGACTGTTCCATTCTTATTTGTTGGTAGCTTTGTTCTTTTTGTATTGATTGTAATAATTTGTGTAGGGTTGGTTGGGTTCTGCCTGTTGTGGCTTGGAAAGCGTTATGCCATCCTTCCACAGCATTATTAGTTTTTGCTTCTTTGTTTAAGGTACTGTTATATACATTCCACCATGGAATGTGGTATTTGGGCTGTCTCCTGTGTCTAGATCTTTGTAGCCTTCCCACCCAGGTATCCTCAAAATAGTCTAGTAGGGTACTATGGGCATCATTACGATGGCGGGCGGACAAAGTCCGCCCGCCACAGCAGCGGAATGCGGGACCATCCGCAAGGGGTGCGGCGGTCCCGCCATGGGTATTAGGATGCCACTGCCACGGCGCCGGTGGCATCCCGTATTGTTCGCATTGCAGCGGGCGGTGCTGTCACCAGCACCCGCCGCAATGCGAAAAACGCATGTTGTGCATTTGAATGCACAACGTGACAGGCACCGCGCGGTGCCTGCCACCTTGTGCATTCAAATGTAGGGGGTACCATAGGTACCCCCATGTGCACCCCCACTCCCCCAAATCCTGGGGCCCCGCAACGGGCCCCCAGAAGCAAAGACCACATGCCTTTCCATGGCGTCAACACCGCCATGGAAAGGCTGCTTTCCGCCAGCATCCTAATATGGATGGCGGTGTCTTGCAGACACCGCCACCATGTTAGAGCTCTTTTCCGCCCGGTAGACGAGTCGACCGGCGGAAAAGTGGCGGACGGTCTTTCCGTCCGCCTGGGTCCCCACCGCCATCGTAATATGGCGGGGGAAAATGTTGTGCGGGTGGACGGGAATGGCGGGTGGAACGCCACCGCCATACGGGCGGCAGCGATCCGCCAGACATCATAATGACCCTCTTAGTTTTTGTTCATTTGGTTGGTTGTCGGGGCTTTCTATTAATAAATTGTAGTGTTCTGCTACATCAGTGATTGGGACGTATGCTAGTGCTATTAACTTTTTAATTTCATGTGCAAAATTGCTATTTGTTGCATATTCTACACTTAGGGGGTGATTACGATGGTGGACAGACTTCAATCCATCCGCCATCGTGTCGGGGAGTGGGACCACCCGCCATGCATGCGGAGGTCCCGCACACCAAATTAGGATGCGACCGCCACCATGGTGGTCGCATCTTGCAATTTAACATTGCGGCAGGCGTTGCTGACTGCAGCACCCGCCGCAATGTTAAAAATGCATGTGGTGCATTTCACTGCACTATGTGGCAGGCACCACACGGTGCCTGCCACTTAGTGCTGTGAAATGTAGGGGGGTACCATGGGTCCCCTCCAGTGCACCCACACCTCCCCCCAACACAAGGGGGGCCCGCAATGGGCCCCCGAAACCAATCCCCACCAGCCTTTCCATGGCGGTTTTGCCGCCATGGAAAGGCTGGCTTCAGCCCGCATCGTAATTTGGCGGACGGTGCCTGCTAGGCACCGCCACCATTTTACCCTATCTTGACCGTCCGCCAGGCAATCGGAACGATTGCCTGTGGCCGATCCGTGGCGGACGGTCTTTGCGCCCACCACGGACACGGTCCGATTCCCCCGCCATCGTAATGTTGCGGGGGAAAAATCATCGTTTGATGGCGGAGGGATCACCACCGCACGGCTGGCGGTGGCGGTCCTTCCGCCATCGTAATCAGCCCCCTAGTGTCGATTTTTGGAGGTGTCTCCATTTGCATTCGTTAAAGTGGTAGTAGGAACCTTTTATTGCTGTGTGAGGGTAGTTTTTTAGTATGGCTTGTGTCACTGACTGTTCAAAGTCAATGATCATTTTTTGAGGATAGTAATTATTAGTTTCTTGTTTTATTTTGGTTAAGAGTTCAATATAGGTGGTGGTTTGTTTGTTTGGCAACAGGGCATATATAAATGGGATGTTTGTATTTTGATACAGTCCATGAATTGTATATAACTGGTAAATGGTTTTGGACATATTTTAAAAGTTCCATCGATCAACCATGTTTCACAGTTCTGTAGTTTAAGTAAGTTTGAGGGAGTTCCAAATATTATTCTTTTTTCGTTTGATTTATTGTCATAAAGAAGAATTTGTTCTTCATTATGAGTTATAGTAAGTTCAGGTGGTATTTCTATTTCACTGAAAGTTTTGGGGGCAGGTGGGGTGGTAGCAGTTGATTTATTTGTTCTAGCTATCATCCTTTTTAATGATGAGATCGAGGGCATTTGGCCAGTTACATGTTGTGGGACTCTGGGGAGTATGTCTTTTAGTATTTCAGTGGTAGGCTTTTGAGAGCTAGTGCTAGCTTTTTTTTTAGAGTTTCTAATGCGTCTTGAACTTCTATTTCAGCTATGTTAGGGGTGGTTATGTTCTCTAACATATAATACAGTTGTTTCTTTTGTTGTAGCCCTCCCATAACATTTGTTAGCATAATATTTGCTACATTTCCAGTTAACTTTGTCGCCTGTTTGTTTTTCTTGGGTGTAAACATAGCCCATATAACTGAATAAAAAATGTCCTTTCTGGGAAGCAATGAATTGAGCCCCTTCAGTCATGGTGATGTTTCAAATGCTAAGAGAAATGTATATAAAAAATATTAAATGTATTTCTATTTTCTTTTATTGTTAAACACATTTACATTTACAAAATTATACTTACAAGGTTGAATTTGTTGAATTTTTTGCATGCTGATGGTTTTCTTTTGATGCTTGTCTTTAGTGTTTCTTTATATTTGCTGCAGAAAAAAAGAGTAATTTTAAGTAATTTGTTTAATTGTGTTTTCAGTTGGGGTGGGGTTGTGCTTAGCTTGTGCTTTTGTTTGAGATTTTTAGTAGTTATATTAGTTTAATTGTGATGTATACTTACTTTATTTGCAAGTTGATATTTTGAAGTTTTCTGTAGTTAGTTGAGTGTCTTCTCTATTATCGGTATAGGAGATATAATTTAAAAAATATAAATTAATTGTTTTATTTTTTTTTAAAGTGCTTTCTGAACAATTTATACAGTTGTAATATTAAAATGATATTTTACTTAGTTTGTGAAGCTGAAATCAGAGTTTTCTATAATGTAGTCCAATTTTGCAGAAGCAATCCAGCAGAGATTCCCCTTATTCTTGGTTTTCTTTTGTAGAATAAAATAATGTTTAATTTTCTTTGTTTTATATAGTGTCTAATTGTTCTTTAAATATTATTGGGTTATTTTAATTGTATGTATTTTTTATTGGTTGTTAGTTATTGTTTTAATTAATTTGGCAGTTGTTTCCTTATATGGGTAACGCTAATTAAGGTTTAGTTAGAGCTTTTTTTTTCTTTCTTTCTTTAAAAGTGTTATAGTATATTATTTGTAAATTATATTGTATTTAATGTTAAATACTATTTGTTTATTTCATATATAATGTTCCAAAGAGTAATTAATTTGGTGTATTTTATAATTATCAAGTTATTATTTTAAAATATAATTAAAATATGTGTTATTATATTTATTTAATATGTTTTGTGTGTTATTGATATTGTTTATATTTTTTGGGGTATGTATTGTGTTATTATAAATATTTTTAAGGTGTCGATATTTTATTTTTGGTGATAACTGTGTTGTCTATATTTTTGTTATCGATATTTGTGTAATTTTGTATGCTTGTTTAATGTTTTCGATATTAGTTATAACGATATTTTATGTGTCGATATTAATGATATCGATGTTAAAGTTTGACGATAATTTATTGTCGATATTTGTGTATTTTTTTAAATAAGTATACAATATCGATATTTATGTTATCGATATTTGTGTGTCGATAATTTGGTAGGTCGATAATATGACTGTCGATGTTATGTCAGTGAACCATGGTGAAAGGGAAAAAACAGGTTATCACAAATGAGCTTACTTTGTGTCTGGCTGACCTCTGTACACTGTGTCACCTGCACAAATAAATTCTGTAACTGAAGAGTGATCGAAGAGAAAAAAAGGACTGTCTGTTTTTAATCAAACCACCCGATCTGCTTGACCCAGGGGCCCATAAGCTGATGTATGTGTAAGGAAGCTGCCCCACAGTAATTTGGTAACCATGTGATCTCTATCCAAAAAGATAAAAACATGGAAGAATAGAGAAACTGGTGGACTGAAATTGTTGTATAACCAAGATAGAGTTCATGTCTTGAGGCCATGAAACACATCTCACAAGTAACACAACATCTCCAATTTGCCATTTAAGCCCTGAGGTAATAGAGTAACTAATTTGTTGATCCAAAAGCTTGCTCTTTGAGACACATTTTTGTATGTTGATTTCAGGGTTTGGTTTTATCACATCCAGTACTTGGAAGCATAATTGTTCTATATTGAGTTTATATTCTTCACAATGTGCGGCCAAGCAAGAATTTTTGTTTTTATCCCGTATCTTATTCCGTATCATGCTAATGTGTTCGGTTATACATACTTTTATTTTCCTCTCAGTTTTGTCAACATACATCAATCTGCATGGAATTTTGATGCTGTATATTACATGCTGTGTATTGCAATTGAAAGAGTGCCTCAGTTTTATGGTTTGGCCCATTTTTGGATTAACAACAGTGTCTCCCACAATAACGTTGTTGCAGTGTATGCAGTTCTGACATTTTCTGGTCCCAACAATGGTGGCTGACATCAAGGGTTTCCTCGACGCTAAGATCGCCTTCAGATTTTTTGTTTGTTGATGTGCGAAAATCGGCTTTTGTTGAAACAACCCCTTGAAATTTGGCTCAGATTCTAAAAATTTCCATAACTGGTTGATGAAACGTTTAATTGCTTGAGATTTGGTGGAGGATTTTGTCACAAATACTGAACATGCAGATTTCTCAGCAGTATTTTTTATTCAAAATGTATACAATCCATCCCTGTTACAATCAATTAGATCCTCAGGATATCCTCTGTTGATGGACTGTAATTTGTATTCTTCCATGATCTTGACACAGACCTCACTGTCTGAAGTAATTCTCTTAATACAAAGAAACTGGGAGAAAGGTAGATGTTTCAGAGCCGCTGTGCATTGCCTCACCCAATTCCGCATCGGAACTGCTGTGCAGCACATCCCCAATGCAGGACTTCGCATTGCAGACCACAGCCTGCTTGGAACCGCCCCTGCAGGTGCAATTATGGCCTGTAATGGGGAGGGACACAAATCTCACACTAGCTGTAGATGTCCAGACAAGGTCTACCCCCATAAAAGCCATACTTGTTGCCAAATTTGGGCTGACCCCTGAGAAGTACCGTCAGAGTTTCAGGGGCAGCCACAAACTTCCAAATCAGTCTTCGGTGGATTTCTTGGATTATTCCAGCAAAGCACTGAATGGCTGGATGAGGAGCAGCAAAGTTAAGGATTATGGTGGGCTGCACAACCTGATTTTGAGGGAGCACATGCTCAATATTTCTCAATGTTATTTTACAGAACTGCGCCAGCACCTGGTAGATAGCAAGCTGACTGATCCCAGGAAGCTTGTCCAAAAAAGACATCTGGGTTGGACTACCAAAACAATGGTCAGGGTTTCCACCAGAAGGACGAGGGAGATAAAAGCAAGAGGTTAATCACAAGGCCCCAAGATAGTTCACAGGGGAAAGGGCCCCACTCCTCTTTTGGCCACCAAAAGAAAGGTTTTGTGGACAAAAATATTGGTAAGTTTGTCTCTAAGTGCTACAAGTGCTACCAGTATGGGCACGTCAAGTGAAATGCTAAGTGCTCTAAGGGTGCAAAACCAAAGGGGATGATGGACGGAGTGTTGAACATGGCAAGCACTCACCCCCAGTCAACTGATCTGGGTTTAATCCATCATCATTCTTTAGCTCACTCCGCCACCCCAGTTCAGACATGGCCATATGCAAATCAGTCTGACCCTGTGCCTCATGGGAACAGTCCAGCCCGAACTGCCAAGCCATGTCTTCCCTGGACCGGAAACAAGCATCCTGGGACCGGTTTCGGGCTCACAGCCCTCATCAGCCAGGCTATCATGAATCCAGTGGCAAAGTGAGCAAGGGACCCACGTCTGGGCATACCCTGCCAACTTAGGGCGAACAATGCAAAACCAAAGGGGATGATGGACGGAGTGTTGAACATTTCAAGCACTCACCCCCAGTCAACTGATCTGGGTTTAATCCATCATCATTCTTTAGCTCACTCCGCCACCCCAGTTCAGACATGGCCATATGCAAATCAGTCTGACCCTGTGCCTCATGGGAACAGTCCAGCCCGAACTGCCAAGCCATGTCTTCCCTGGACCGGAAACAAGCATCCTGGGACCGGTTTCAGGCTCACAGCCCTCATCAGCCAGGCTATCTTGAATCCAGTGGCAAAGTGAGCAAGGGACCCATGTCTGGGCATACCCTGCCAACTTAGGGCGGACAATGCAAAACCAAAGGGGATGATGGACGGAGTGTTGAACATTGCAAGCACTCACCCCCAGTCAACTGATCTGGGTTTAATCCATCATCATTCTTTACCTCACTCCGCCACCCCAGTCCAGACATGGCCATATGCAAATCAGTCTGACCCTGTGCCTCAAGGGAACAGTCCAGCCCGAACTGCCAAGCCATGTCTTCCCTGGACCGGAAACAAGCATCCTGGGACCGGTTTCGGGCTCACAGCCCTCATCAGCCAGGCTATCTTGAATCCAGTGGCAAAGTGAGCAAGGGACCCACGTCTGGGGTGGACAGGATGCTTGTTTACGGTCCAGGGAAGACATGGATCGCATCACATCAATCGCTTCAAGCCCACTATGAGTGGTCTGAGGTCGTCATGCTGTTGGTAACGGATGATGGAGTAGAGAAGGAGAGTGAACTTCTCACTGATCCAAGGAGAAAGATGGGTCAGGGGAGGGTGTCAACCTCTCCCCTACCCTGACCTGAGAGCAGCAGAGGGACAGTCACCCTCTATTGGGACAGTTCACCTCTCTGTTCACCCTCACCCCTTGGATTACACACTTTTGTACACATGACATTAACACTGGTGACAGTCCCCCTGTCAAAAAAAAATTATTGACTGTCAGACAAGGTGAAGGCCAATATCAAGGTCAGAGGTCTCCAAAGTGCTGCAGTTGGGAGTGACTTTTTTATGTCAATAATATTGTAGGTTAAACCATTCTTAGAGTAACATGATGCTAAATGTTTTTATAATTACACTTTAGCACTTTATATGGTTTTGATGCTGCTATTTTGGATATTAAGATTCTAGCTAATGTGGTTGTGTAGTTGTAAAAAAATAGCAGAGGCTTGATAAATCACATTTGAAATTGTTGGATGTAATATAGATTGGATTTATTAATAATGTATAAATGATGCTGTCTGTACTAGCTGATTCTCATCCTGCTCAAATAAAAATATAATTTAAAAAATTGGATTTTAATAAACATGAAAAACAGACTAGGAATGAATTTCCTGCTGCTACCTGTCTAAAGTTAAAGGTTAACGTTTATAATCTTAACTTTGGTATTTTCCAGGATCATAGCAGCAGCAGAGTAGAAGAATTGCCGTCTGTTTTTATTTTATTTCTGCACATACCACTCTGGAACATTAGTAGTACATCTCTTGCAAAGCCTTCTGGATATTTTGCTCTTCATTGCCAGATCATACCATGTCATTGTTGACTGCCTTGCAGAAATCGCAGCAAGTCTTAAAGGTAATACAGTCAGGAAAATGTATCCTTTGTCACACTCTTAGGGTAAAAGTTTCCTGTAAAATTGTCAAACACCTTTGATCAGGTGGACTGTTAAAGAAGATTTTCGGCAGTTTCATAACGGTCAGTGAGTGCTGGCCAGAATGCCACTGCTGCCTCCAAGATAACCTAGGACCATTGTCTGTCAGAGGATCTGCAATGACTTCTTATAGGAGCAGGTTCACGCTGCAGAGTGCAGAATGTTGATACTATTAGCCCTGTCAGCCTTAGGGTGGTCTTCCACCAAAAATGTTGCCTTACTCCCCCTCCTTTTGCTGAATTCCTTTGTGTTAGTCTTGGGACTCTGCACACTTTACCCCTGCTAGCCAGTGCTAAAGAGAGTATGTGCTCTCCTTTAATCATTGCGAAATTGGCTTATACCCAATTGGCACATTTAATTTACCTATACTTTCCTTGTAACTTCATAGCAAAGTGGCACTACAGGTACCCAGGGCCTGTTAATTAAATGCTACTAGTGGGCCTACAGCACTTATTGTGCCACACACTTATGTAGCCCTTTAAACATGTTTCAGGCCTGCCATTACAGCCTATGTGTGCAGTTTTAAACTGCCATTTTAACCTGGCAAAATAAACCTTTTGCTAGGCCTAAACCTCCCTTTTTATACATATAAGTGACCCATAGAGTAGGCCTTAACCAACACTTAGGTCAGGGTGCAGTGTATTTAAAACGTTTGGAATGTACTGTTAATTTTTACATGTCCTGGTAGTGAAAAACTCTTAAATTCATTTTCCACTAATGCAAGGCCTATCTCCCCTATTGGATAATATAGGGTTACCTCATTACATTTAATAAATGCTATCTTTCAATTGGGAACAGGTAGCAATTTTGGGGCAGATTTACAAGGACTGGCGCATCTCAGCATATTAGCAGGGATGCACCAGTAAAGATGCGACACGCAAAAATACCCTCGCGCCACCACGGATGCGTCGCATTTACAATGCGGCGCACCGTGGCGCAAGGATAGACAGATGCTTGTCGCATCTTTTGTCATAAGGGCAGCGCATTGCTGGAGTCGTGTCGCAAGCGCGACGCAACTCCAGCAATGCTCAGGGGCGACCCATACTTATTGTGCTGCGTCACAGCGTAAGGTTTTGACGCAGCGGCGTCGTAAAAGTGACTCAGTGAAATCTTGTAGATTTCACTGCGTCACTTTTACGAGGCTTTCTTGCGACAGAACGCCCACCCTGCATACATTATAACTGACGCAGGTATAATGTAGCGCAGGGCTTTACAATGTGACGCATCTCCCTCGATGCGTCACATTGTAAATATGTCGCAATGTGGCGCATTGTTTACGACTCCGCTGCGTCACAGAAGTGACGCAACAGCAGCGCAAATGTGTCACAAGGGGCTTGTAAATTTGCCCCTTCGAGTTTGGTCTCTAAAGAACTGTAATGTGAAACCCTATTTAATGCTAACGTTGGATTTTAAGTCACAAGTATGAAAATGCCACTGTTTGAAAGTTGGCATTCTTTTGTCCAACCATTTGGTGCCTGCAGCCTGTATCCTGGTTCACATGACTCGGTATAGCTGGCAGTTGTGTCGCACAGTTCATACTATATCAGTAAAACTGTGTGTTTGGACAATATAATCATCAAAACTGTGCGAGACTGATTCCACACACCATCAGGCTATGTTGCCCCTAGTCCTGGCCTGCTCACAGTGCACCCTCTGGATCTCTAAACCTTACAAGGTACCAAAGGGCATGTGTATCCTCAGAATATGATGACTCTGACTCCCCAAGGAAATCGTGGAAACAGATCAGTCCCTTTTGTTAGTAACTCATGCATACCAAAGGGAAACACACAAAATACTCAAATTGTCATTTTAATAATTTATTGGAGCATTATGATTCTTGTGTAAAATACGTGTGGTGCAATGATTAATAGAAGGAAACAGAGCAGAGTAATCAGCTTTACTCGAATCGTAAAGACTATGAACAATTTCACCATCGTGCAGTTACACTGATAATAAGAATACATGTATAATCATATCTATACTCCTATCTAGCGCTTTGTAACCTAGAGGGCTTAGGGTATGCAAATATGCCAGAATACCCAAGGGTGATCTAAATCCCCAGTTACCTGTTGGTATGTTTCATCTGGGTGCTCATTCTTGTGTAGAGCAGGCCATCATCCTTCTCAGGAAGGTAAACACGATTCAGCTAGGCTGAAATTTCAGCATGGGGCGGCCTCGATAGTGGCAGCAAAATGCTCCTCTGTCTAAACAAAGTAATGGTGTCATTTATATAATAAACTTTACCATTGTTACCATACCGGACCCCAGTCAGGGCTGTCGCCAAGCGGACAACAACAAATATCATTTTAAGCAGTTAACTTAAGCCTGGTACAGAATGTTTAAGGCCCTGATAATATGCCTACGAATACGTGTAAATGTAAGCAATTCCATTTCCGAGAATATTATTCTATATGTGGGTGCATGCAAATGGGTGTCAAGTGTCAACGTTTAAGAAAGATGCCAACTTTAAACAAAAATATGTAAAATGTTGGTGTTTCTCGCCCGAGGCCTATGTAACCATGTAACAGTTGGTCTTTGTGTATTGCTCCCAGACAGTAAGACAAAGGGGGAATAAGTGTTGGCAGGATGTGCCATCTCTGACTTGAAAGGGTGGCGGAGCTGTCACCTACCAAACTTGCACATCATAAAGATTATGCCTCAGCACACTCGCAAAGGGTTTTACAAAAATCTTTTGGGCCCCCAGACAAGCTGAGACTAGGGCAGGAAGGCAGGGAATTCCAGACACCTCTGTAGGGAGAAGATTCTAGAAGTTTCTCCCACTTCAAAGTGGGCACCAGGTATAAACAGTGGACCCCAGACCCAAATCTTCAGTGCACCTCTCTGCTGCAAGAAGAACAGCTACTCTGCTGCCCACTACTCTGCTGTCCTGCTACTCTACTGCCCTGCTGCCTGAATGAAAAGGACCGGACCTGCAGTTTGATCACAGGACCACCAGAGTGACTCCAAGGGCTAGTTGGCTGACCTCCTGATCAGAGCCTCAGGGAGAGAAAAGGCTACAACCATCTTACACCAAGCAACTGGACTCTGCCTAATCTGAGTCCTGCCCCCCAAGTCTTGCCAACCTAGACCTGGACCCGTAGAAGTTGGCCTGAAGGTGCTCTACCAGTCCAGCTGTGGGCTCTTGGACAGAACCAATGAATTGCAGCACATCTCCTCGCAGCCCCACATCAGAACCACTGCTGCATGACACATCCATTACGTAGGAACTTGCATCGCAGCATGCAGCTCCTCGGAACCCCCGCTACTCGATGCATCCCGGATGTAGGACTTCTCATCGCAAACCTCTATCGACGTCATCGTTGACAACAGGTCGTGACCTCGCATTGCAAGCCTCCTCGATGGCTTCCTCGGAACCGCCACTGCATGACTACTCCTGTATTATGTACCTCGCATCGCTGCACGACGCTCAAAATGGGATCTTGCAATGCTCCACAACCAGGATTTAAGGTACTTTGTTCCACAGGCTTAACTTGGTCCCTGTATCTGGCCTGTGCTCCAGCACAGTTGGCCTGAACTTGTGACATTGTCCTGGTCTGGCACGATCAGATAACCACAGTTGGCACTTTGTTTTTTTAGGCATTTTTTTCATTTAAATCTTTAAATTGCATACATCTGGTTCTACTGATTAGATTTTGGTCATTGTGGCCTCATATAATTTATTAAATGTTATGTTATTTTTCTAAATTGGTGTGGGATATTTCATGTGTGGTGTTATCACTTTATAATTGTTTGAAGTACTGCATAATTTCTTTACATATTGCCTCTATGTTAAGCCTGACTGCTTTAATGCCAAGCTACCAGAGGGTTAAGCACAGGCTAATTTGGGGTTTGCTTGTGTTTCACTCTGACAAGTATTGTGGTTGCTGCTTGAGTAGGGTTTACCCACCTCAACCAGTAACTAGGTTTCCTACAGATACCATGCTGGCTGTTTTGTGTGTGATGTCCATTCCAAATTTGAGTTTGGTCTCAAAGACAATCCACAGAGATCTGTTTTTGAGTTGTAGCGCGAAGACATTAAGATTCATCTAATAAAGCCATTCATTAACCTGATAAGGCTTGCTGCCCTGGCACTTAAGATAAACTCTGTCTGGGTCAGGTTATGCCTTAGATGTGTCTGAAACAACCAATCTAATGGTTGTTTAATGCTGCGTGTGGACCTGAGGAGGCTTAACAAGAGTCCGATATCCCCTGCCCAACATCTCTGACATGCTTGTTTTGTTAGGTTGAGCAAAACATTTCTTTACTATAGATCTCACATCAGCATATCAACAGATCATTCTGGATGAGTTAGTTAATGAGTTAACAACATTCATCTCTCCTTTTGGCACTTTTAGATATGCTAGACTACCATTTGAATTAGTCTCAGTGGCATCCATTTTCCAAAGGACTTTGGAAATAGTCGTGAAAGGTACTAAGGGTAGAAGAATCTATCAGGATGACATTTTGGTGTTTGGTAAGGATAATGATGAACATGATTTTAGAGTTATGCAAGTGTTAAGGAGACTCAAAGATTTTAACCTCATGATTAAGATGGAGAAATGCAAATTCGGGAAGGGTTCTATTGATTATTTAGGTCACACACAAACACTGGAGATGGTATTGTTCCTAAAGAGGATTTGATTGACTCTATATGCAAACTGAAGTCCCCTTCTAACAAAGAAGTATTAATGCAGTTTTTGGGTGTGGCTAAGTACTATAACAAAATTGTACAAGGTTTTTCTGAATTGAGTGTAGGGATGAGGACTTTGCTCAGGAAGGGTGCAGAGTTTATCTGCGGTGATGCATGTGAAACTGAGCTCAAGGAGTTGAAATAAAGATTGAGTTTAGCTCCCAAACTTAAGAATATTTATCCCATGAGTAAAACTGCTTTGACTATGGACGCTAGTTTAAATGCCTTAGGAGCTGTTCTACAGCAAGGTGAACAGGGTTCAGAAAGGACTGTTTTGGGGTATAAAACATGAATTGTCAGAGAACAATGGATTGCTGTACAAAGGAACTAGATTGACCCCTCCAACTGATCTTTGGGAAGAACTGAAGAACTGATACCCTAGCTCACAGTGGCCAACAAGGGATGTCTAAGACTAAAGAAAGAATTCAGTTGTCATAATGGTGGCCAGGGCTGGATCTTCAGGTGGATACGATGGTAAGTGAATGTATGCAATGTGCAATGAGTGAGAAAGTTATGAAGAGAAAACACCCAACTAGGCAATGGGAAGAAGTTGCTTTAGACATTTTGGGTCCTGTTCATGATGGAAGGTGTGAGACTTACTTGGTGGCCTTGATTGACATGTACTCAAGATGTCCGGAGATTTGTTTTACCACAGGTATTGAGACCTGGCATGTTGTGAAATATTTGAAACAGATAATCGGAAGGGAGGATTTACTTGAGGTTTTCCTCACTGATAATGGTGTACAGCTTATTTTCAAGGAAATGGAGACATTTGTAATGGAGAATGGAATAAGACATAAAAAAGTATGTGTTATAGCCCCTCCCTGAGTCTAATAAAGTGTGTGCCATATTACCTCGAGACTAATGGTAAGGTAGAATGTGTCAATCGAGTGTTGCCAGAAACCATACATGTGGCAAAGGATAATGATTCGAATTGGAAGGAAGAGGTCTGTAAGAAAGTTGAGGCATACATATTTATGCCACACTCTACCACCGGGAAAATCCCTTTTGAATTATTCTAGGGAAGGCATCCCAACACTCTGCTGGCACCAATGTGGGTCAATGATATCGAATCTAAAGTAGTTAGGACCAATTGGAGATTAAAAGAAGCAGAAAGGGTGAAAGAACGCAAGGAGAATTTTGGTAAAAGGAAGCCTGTTAAAAAAACATTGTGAAAATAGGTGACTGGGTATTAATAAGGAGGCCTGTTGGTAAAGAAAGTGTATGTAGATTCTCTAAGCCCAAGAAGGTAATGAAACTATTCACAAATGTGATAAAACAGAAAATTCATGATACAGAATCTTAACGGGGTTGTTGTTTTCAAGGGTCAAGTACTTAAAATGAGAAATCCTAACAAAGTCATGGGAGGTGAAAAACTTGATGTGGAGTAGGGTGGCAAAGGAATTTTTGCTGTGACAAAGTCTAACAAAAAGGTGTGAGCTCCTGACTATTTGAAAGAATCTGAGAGGTGAACAAGTATTGCTCCCCTAATGCACGCTCAGTGAGAAAAACAAATACACCCAGCATGTAAATTATATGGTACTCTGATGTAGGCAGTTCTCAAAAAAGTAATGAAATAACGCCATCAATGCATGCGACAAAAATATTTTTCATTCACATTTTATCAGTATAGGTGCAACTGAATTTAGTATCTGACCAATACCGCTCCATATTGAGAACAGTTTTGTTTTCTACATTAAGCCTCCAAGAGTACCATCTCGACACAGGTAGCTCTCATCGCCCTTGTCTGTCTTCATTATATTCTGTTTAGGTAAGTTTTCGCCATTCCAACATGGTCGCCGAGACGGCAGGGAGAATCGTATGGTATGCTAGTGGGGCGCCGCTTTCTGACGTCACCGCAAAGGTGTTTCAGATCTACCAGGTGCTGTTTTTGTGGAACACATATAAATACGCCAGTTAGATGATGGGGTTTGTTTGGAGTTAGATTGGAGACGTTAGGCTGTGTGGACATTGGAAACTGATTCAGGTAAGCCGGTGTGGTGACGCTTTGATCAGCGTGGTTGATTTTGTGTACTTAAGGCAGGTGGATTCTGTAATTTCTCAACCATACCACTGAAGATAGGGATAGGGTGGGTTTATAATGGTGCAGTTATAGTTATGTTCGGGTGGGAAGGACAGTCTTTCTTGCAATTAATGCTCGGCATGCATAGATGGTATTATTTCATGACTTTTGTGAGAACTGACTATATCAGAGTACCATATAATTTACATGCTCGGTGTATTTGTTTTTCTCACTGAGTGTGCGTTAGACACATGTTTCATGAGGGTGGATGCCTTTTGGCTCTATTAATTGTCAGTGTTGCTTGTTTGAGAGTATCGCAAGTGTGAACACCTTCTTATTATTTTTATTGTCATTGTAACATCTTGGACGGTGTGTTTGCTGAAGTGAGCCCCGGGTAGGAAGAGTGTAACATTTCTTCCTTTTGCCCCAACCACTATGGGTTGGACAGCCGTGGGGACACTTTATAAAAATGGGCGTAGCAATGTGGGACGCTCTGTTGACCTGTCACCATAGAGGCAATATTTATAACTGCATCACATACTTTGACATTCTGTGGTTACTTAACATGATCGGAATGCCAAATTGATTTAGCACCACTATATTAAGTAAGGAATGACGATTACGTTGTCCGATTTACTAGACTCAGAGCTTTTTGGTGCATATGGATGACATGACTATTTTTTATTTTTGACTTTGTGTGAATGCATCAATTTGAGGTCCTATGATAGCTGAATGTGGATCGGACACAAATGAGGTATTCAATATTTTTCAAGAGATAGATCAATTGGGGGCTGTTTGGAAAGATATGATTTACATATAGGATTCCTATGACTAGTAAGCCTCAAGATGATTTATATCATAATGAAGAATACTGAAATAATACCCTAATTCATTTAGATATCAGTCTCCGGTAATTATGTTTACCCCGTCCAGAATTGGATTAATTCTATGTGGCACAGATAGCATTTGCTTTTGCATGATTTGGAAATTAAATGGGTTTTTGCCCAGTACTTTTTGAAGGAACAAGTACACTTCCAAATTAAGAGGTATGCAGCTGTGATATAAACTATATGTTATTGTGAACATCAACAACTGAGAATTTGTTTTTGTTATTGTATTGAATACTCTACAAAATTGAACAGATATGAACTTTACTGATAATTCCGCAGTTGAGACTTTTAATTTGTAGTATAATTTCTTTGTGCTCCTCTCTTCTTCATGTCATGACTCCTGTTATATACATCAGAAACATTTTTTTTTTAAAATTCAAACTACTAGGCCATGTGGGAAATACTGTGGCAGATTCCCCTCCTCAATGGGACCTCTCTGCATATACGTTCCCGCAAAAACTTGATGAACTCTAATCTAGAATTTACATGTTTTTGTTGGGTTTGTGACTGTTTGTGTCAATATGTATTCTTGTCATGAATTTTGTAGTTGTATACATACCGGTGTTGGCTTTATTTATGGTCTATGTATATACATTGATTTTTGTTTTATATTATGTTGCTTATGCATGCCCTTTTTGTGTATTATTCACAGCTCATATGAAGTTCATATGATTTCAACGAAACACGTTGGCTGGATGTTTTCCTGATTGATTTTATGAAACATATGGAATAAAGGAAGAGTTTTACAAAGACACAGAACTGTGGGTATTATATTATTTTGGGTGCACCATTTCATTCCCTTATCTCAATTTGTTTCTGCTTGACAGCAGTATCATGCAGTGACTGTTGCTGGAATGAAAGTTCCCCAGGCCTTAATGATAAGGAACTGTGTGGGAGGTGCAGTGGTCAGTGTCCGCCGTTGTTGTTTTGTCTTTCATAAGTCCTGCCCCCCTCCTTATTCTCTTTCAATCTTTCAAATTGTAGCAATGATAAGTTTGATTTAAATGTATTTTTACAGAGAGATTACCTTATACAATATCACTTCTTGCATGGAATTGCTGTATTTGTGCGTTATTTTATGAAGTTATTTTATATAGGATACATGCAGATGTTCTTGTGTTTAATGTAGAAAGGGATATGTGTAATATATGCATGGATGTACTTGGGTAATAGTTGCCTTAGTGATAGTTGCTTTGTAGTTATGGAATGTTGTGAGGAAATGAGAATGTTGAAGTTCAGAGGCAGTGAAAGAGAGCTGGGAACAGTTAGGGGCCAATTCACAATGGTAAACTTAGATGTTTGTTCTAAACTTAGATCAAACATCTAAGTTTTTGACTTATTCACAAAGGGGATTTACGAGTACTATCTTTATGTCCACATTCGAGGAGGACACAAAGATAGTACTTGTAATTGCCCATTGTGGATTCCCAAAGTCATAAACGTAGAAGTTTGTTCTAAGATTAGAACAAACCTCTAAGTTTACCTTTGTGAATCAGGCCCTTAGAGCGGTTTGAGGGGTTTGGGGGAGGAGAGGACTGTGGTTACCAGATACACTGGATAGCACCCATGAGATTTGAGGAGACGGCCAACACATACATATATACAAACCAGACAGATACATGTACACTCACATGCTCACACAAAGTAATAGACTAAGGCCCAGATTTACGAAGCCCTTGCACTGCCATTACATCATGCAAGGTTGTGAAAAGCAACGCAAGGTCTTCCGTGATATTTACTAAGTCACACAAAGCCATCTTGCATGGCTTAGTAAATCCAGAGTAGCACAAAGTAGCACAAGGCAGCACAAGTCTCTGCCTAGGTTATTCCGCGTTGGGAAGGTGTTCCATGGGTGGCGCATGGGTGTTCCCACATATCCACTCATGGATTTTGGCACATTCCAAGATTTACTAAGACAAGTAAACTTTGGATTGCATTAAAAAGCTATGCCTATATGTATGTCTCCTCGTTATTTCCTCTTTCTATGTGTCCTGCAATCTGCAGCACACATAGAAAGAGATGCCTCTGTAATGAAGGCACCCTTGTACCATGGCGTATGGGTGCTCCAGTACAGAGAGAAAGAGTTGAAATATATTAGTAAAGGTGGCACATTCCTCCTCTTGCCGTTTGATGCAGAGCACATCATTAAATATAATGAGGTTACCCTGTGTCCCTCAGAACCTGGGTATGCCGTTATGAGCTTCAAACAGTTCTGCCGGGTGAACGAAATCTCCTCAAGGGGAATTGTAAAATAATGTTTTTCATTAAACATTAAATACTAAAAGGGCCTATAAATGATCCCTCAAGCATGTGTGAAACTTCTCCTACTCAAAAAACACAAATTTTTAAAGAAAAATGATTTCCAAAAACCACTGACATAGCACAACCATTGACTTGTTTAAAATATATTATTTTTCATATAGCAAAACATGTATATCTATCTCTTTTCATATTTCTCTTTTCAACGGCTGTCCAGAGAACATAAGGAACAATACATCACATTAACATATACATAGTGAAAATCACAAATCTCCCGGTGATCACATACACAAACATGAGACCTTGGAACCACGAATAATCAAAATGTCCCAAAAATGTTTTGTTCAGTGTATCCTTATATTTTCTTTACATATTCCAAGGATAGCTGACATAGGACATAAAGTAATGTCATCGACGTTTCGACCCTGTGATCAAGTGTTATTCACTATACATCATGACGGGTCTTCCTCAGGACTAAAACAGACCAAAGGGCAGCCTTAGATGCATTCAAAGAAAGACATGTATGGTGTGTCCAAAACAGTATCCATTAGTTATGTAACATGAAATCCCAGACCCCAGCCAGGGTTCACTCGATGTGGGGATGGGGTTATTCTTACCCTCCTTCATTTGTAGTCCTCTTGGCCCAATCATGGCTTCATTTAAAATATACAGCAGCAGCTCCTGTCTTGTCTGCTGTCTTCCTGCATGTCGATTTGATGCAGAACGGCATGTTTTCTTGCTGAATTGCATTGCACCAAAAATAGAAAATCTGGGCCTAATTTTCTTCTTATTGCTTAACTATCCCCTCTGATTATCATGCAGTGGAGTCTCCTCTTCCTCTGTTCCTCTACTACATGTTTGTGAGGTTCTGGAGATCTGCAAATGACCAGAAACAATGTCATCCTCCTTCTCCAGACTCCATTGGTCTGGATCAGATATTGATTTAAGGCTGAAGGGGTGTGGATTCCAGGTGGAGCTGGCCCCAACTACCTGGTGTCTGCCCAAATGGGCATTCCCAGGGAGCCGAAAAAGGGTTAAAAATTGGGAAATGGGGAGATTGGACTGATTCTAGGAAGGACCTGCCCCATCTCAACCTTCTTTTACCATTTTCCCTGGTGTACAATTGCCATTTAAGGTCCTTTGTGGTGGTAGATTAGAGATAAAATCATAAGAAGCCTGACAAAGTGGCTGAAAGGGTTTCTGATGGAGCCTAATGCCAGGCGAAGCTGTTCCCCCACTTCCTTATGTTTTTTTAACTAATTTCCCTGGTGTCTCATAGCAATTTCAGAAACCCCTCAGTCTTCCCCAAGGATGTTGAAATTGTTCCGTATATGGAAGAAGGGAGTATGGGCAGAAGCCAGGAGAAACTTCCCCTCTCTCTACTGACTATTTTACATTAGCTTTTTGTCTAAAGGTGGTTTCAGCTTCCCTTTTGGGGGCAAGCTAAGGTGGAAACCCATAATCTTTTCTTCAAGAGAGCTAAAATTTGTCGGCCAGTGCCAGAATTAGAGGGAGCCATGGTCTGTGCTAAGCTGCCCCCTCCAACCTAGAACATATGCCTGGTGGTCTGTGGCATAGATTCGTCATCAGGGATTCCCACTCTGTGGGATTTCTGAAGCAGGAATACATGTAGGAGAGGGCAAGGAGCAGAGCAACAGCTACAAATACTGAAGCTTCTTCGTGCTGTTGGAGCTGATGTTCATTGGATATCAACCTCAAACTTTAAAGAAAATCCCACAACTCATTTTTATTGAAAGGATAGTGAAGAACAAATTTAGAGTCACATTTTCACTTCTATCCTCTGAAAGAGTAAAGGTTAAAAGGAGAAGCATTATTATCTGTCCACTTTACTACTTAATTATACTTGTGCAATTTCTCTCTTCCAAACATGATTGGAAGTGCCACCCTTTTTTTTCTGAGACTATCAACATATAAATGATGGAGTTTATATAAACTTTCTCAGCTTACAGATACCAGTCAAAATGTTAATGTTAAAGAAGTAGCTGTGATGAGTTCAACCATCCTTAATGTTTAGCTAGGTAGACACAGAATTCTCATCCAGTAATTGTAGGGCCCCTGATTGATTGTGTGAAGAAATTGATGTGCATGAAGGTAGCCATCCAATAACATATATAAAGACCATGAGCCACAGTAGTGGAAATGGCATAGAATGTCTTATTGAAAACTCTCACATATTAGGGAACATATACATTAGAATTTTTAAACACCTTTGTAAGAGATGGGGTTGTTGGTTGGTGGGGGTGTGAGCCCTGGTCAAGCAGAAACCACAATATTTCTCAGGGTGAGGCACAAGCCAACCCTAAATTAACCTGTGCTCCGCCCTCAGGTAGCTTGGCGCAGAGAAGTCAGACTTAACTTAGAGGCAATGTGTAAAGTATTTCTGCAGCACTTCAAATAGTAACGCAGTGAAAACACAAAACACACCACAAAAAGATCCAACACAAATTTAGAAAAATAGAGTAATTTTTAATAAATAAAACAAGACCAAAACGGCAAAAATTCAATTAGGAGAACCCAAGATATGCAATTTTAAAGAGTTCAGTAAAAATAGCGCCAAAAAACAGTAAGCGCCAACTGTGGATATCTGGTCATGCTGGACTGGGACACAGTCACAAAATCAGGCCAAGCGCGGGCCGGCTGAAGGGACCCAGTCAGGCATGCTGAACAAAGTAGCCTAACTCCTGGTTTGCGGAGAGTTGTGAGGATTCGCATTGAAGACACGTTGTGCAGTCGAAGTGATGTGTGGTTTCTGAGATGCAGCAAGGCTGCATGCGAGGTCCTGCATCTTCATTGAGGATTCCATTGACGAGGACTTGTGATGTGAAGTCTGGCATTGAGGATGCGTTGTGCAGTCCGGGGTATGCATCAGTTCCGAGGAGCTGCAGGGCTGCGATGTGGAGTCTGATGTTGTCGTATAAGCTGCCGTCAATGAGGGATGCGAGGGCTTGCACTAAGGATGCATCGTAGAGCGGTGGGTCCAATACAGTGATGGGCTGCAATGTGATGCGGGTCTTTGTGGCGGTTCCGATCCATGCAGTACAGCAATGCATCGGTTCTGCTCGAGGTAGTGCCACGCAGCAGAGGAGATGCGCTGTTTCTGCTGGATCCTCAAAGGCTGGCAGAGCACCTTAGACCCACTTCCAAGGGTCCGGAACTGGGGTGGCACCACTTGGCAGGGTGGACTCACAGATGGCAGAGTCCAGGTGTAGGTTCAAGGTTCCTAGAAGCATGTTGTTTACCTGAGTCTTCAGGTCAGGAGGCCGGCCAATTAGCCCTTGCAGTCACTCTGGGATTCTGAGTTCAAGAGATGCAGCTCCAGTCCTTCTCACCCAGGCAAGAGGGCAGCAGGCAGCACTTCAAATAGTAACACAGTGAATTCAGTGTTATAAGGAGCAAACGCAGTCCCTTTAGCACTGGTGAGCAGTGGTAAAGTGCCCAAAATCTGAAGGCCCACAAACGAGATCAGCAAAAATAATGGTGGTGAAGGCAAAAAGTTTGGGAGAAGAAAAACCTAAGGCTGACAGGTGTAACAACCCTATATAACCGTAGTGATAGGTAAAGATAACCTTATATGACCATAGTCATAGCTAAAGATAATATATTTCCCTCTACATTTTGTGATTTTGATTGTAGAAGCTTATATAAGCAACAAATTTGAATTATATTTGGATGGATAAGCTGCAAAGAAAATTAAAACTCACACAAACTTAAAGTTCACTGTACTGCTTTAACTGATGAAACCACAATATTCACCCAACTCTAGAAATATGAAGCAGAGCATTATATTCAAGTCAAGATAAACGAAGCTGAAGAGTAAGCTGAGGCTAAATTGATTCTGAGAAGGAGGAGAATCAGTGAGCAAAACTGTTCATAGTTGAACAAGAAGCATTACATTGATTTCAGCCTCTGTCAGTGCAAGACAGTGTCGAACTTGAATGCATCTGGTTAATTCAGTTCAATGACAGTTTGATGATTCTTGATAATCTCCATGGAAAATAATCGTTTTTTTCATAATTTTTAGATTACCAAAGATACTGAATATGATTTCCATATTGCTAACAACATCTTATGTTGATTAGCTGCTGTGAGTGACGATGCAATACATCTCAAACTCCAGCGGACATCATCAAACAATGTAACATTCTAGGATTACTATTACTGATGATTGTTGGAGATACAGGACTGGGTAAAGAGAACTGTGGGGCATATTAGCAAGACCCACGTTAAAATTATCGCCGTTTTAGCAGCAGGAAACTGCCGCTAAAACGGCGATAATGGGCTTGCTAGTATGCGTTATGGAATTCCAATAGAAGCCCAGGTTAGATGTGCAGGACATCTAACCTGGGCTTCTATTGGAATTCTATAACGCATATTAGCAAGCCCATTATCGCCGTTTTAGCGGCAGTTTCCTGCCGCTAAAACGGCGATAATTTTAACGTGGGTCTTGCTAATGTGCCCCCTGGTTATTTTTTTACACTGGATGCGCCCTTTAAGTAATGTGGACTTATGGTGCTGAATCACAAAAATTATTTAACGGGCACTATTACGACCCCTTGATGGTAAGTGTGCCAGTGCTTTCTGTAAACACCTATTACCATTGCATTATAAAAGCAGATTTTCGAGGTGGTTAATATGTGACAAGAATATTTGAGCGTATTTGTTGTTTGCTTTTCATTGTGGTAGTTTTGTAATGTTTTGTGTCTTGTTATGTTGTTTGTGCTGCATTATTATATTGTGTAACTATGGTGTTTCCAAATTTCAGGGTCTCAATTCATTGATGGATCTTTATCTGAACCCTAAAAGTATGTACATTTTTAAGGACTGTAAATATAGTTAATGCATTTCAGGACATTTTTCTAACGAATCTTTGGATTTTGGAATTCGGAATTCATGTACCACTGCTAACAATTTTCAGGCTGGTTTTACAAAGCTGATCTGATAACAGCTAGCTCCAGGTGAGGTCTCTTTATGTTTCCTTACGCTACAATTCTTCTTTTGCCAAGTCATCTATGGAAGCTGAAAGAGAATACTAAAGAAATATAATTGGCAAGAGAAGAGTTAGGTGAAAATATACACATTTTTAATGCAGTGCAGCAACCTAACTTACTGCACTGCACAATGGGCAAAACACAGTGCAGAGCCATATCTTTTAAGTTTGGCCTGCTGCTGCAGTCATACCCTGTAATGGCACGCTTGTGTGATGCACAGCCTAGTATTTGTACAGGAAGCATACCCTTTCAGCACAAATTCCTACGTCTAGACAAACATAAAAGGATACCTTTGTGCTGAAAGTATGCTGAATTTTAGCACACATACTGGACTTGAGTGACAAGCCTCCATATGGTCGAAACTGGTCTTGGGTTGCTTGTGTTCCAGTTCAGGGAGAGCCTGGCCTGGCAGTTCAGGCTGGACTGTTCCTATTGGAGCAGGTTCAAGACAGATGTTCATATGGCTGGATACAAACAGGTGGAATGGTGTGCAAAACAACAATGGACTGGGATGCCGCCCCCCATGTACTTACGTGGCAGACATTGTCAAGCTTTTTGTGCACTTCATTATTTTTGTTATTATCACTACTGGGGTCACATCCTGCATTCTTCAGTGTGTGGGGTTCTCTTCTCTTACTTTATCAGGACCTTTAAACATACCCATGCATTTTATTGGTGATTTTTCCTTTCAGGATGATTCTCAAATTGAGCTTATGATTTAGAAATACCATTGAGAATGCCCTCTCTACCATTAACAGGAATAATTTACTGTATCTCGCTGCAACTCTGCCCACTGGAACTTCCAGGGATGATGCGTCAGGTCTCTTATTCTGATAACTTATACGCATGTTGAAATGTTGCTGCTAAGAGGTTGCATATTTAGGACACAGATTTGTCCTTCAGAAATAAGATTTTCTTGCAAATTGTTAAGATTGGTATTGTCTTGTCCTTCAGAGAATAACTGCCCCTACTCAGGGCAGCTAAATGTTCATAGCGACGGCTGTCATTCTAGCTAGATGTTCATTTACTGACCTCGTGACCTAGCGTCAGTGAGATGTTAATGATAAGTTGTTGGGTTGTGGGGAAATGTATCTTTCTATTCTTTGGCCCTAGTTTTCTTTTGACGTCTAGTTGATTGATTTAACTATAAATTGTGACAATGCTCCTTCTTCTGAAGAGGACGTTCCTGATTGCATCTATCCTTCATGAGTGACATTATGGCATTAAGCACTCACTGTCCCAGAATGCATTACTCTTCCATATATATATATATTTGTGTGTGTGTGTGTGTGTCTGTGTGTGTGTGTGCAACAATATACCTTCATATTATCTCTATGTCTCTGATTCTCTTGTTAAGAGGAACATCTGATATTTTTGAAAATATAAAAGAGTTTATTGTTCTACGTATATTTTAGCATGTCCTAGTATCACTTCTAATATAACAATGGATACCTCTAACTCCAGTTACAATTTTAACATTTGAAGTGTGTTATGAATTTCTGGTTAGGTTTTGCTTTAAACTGAAATATACAGCCTGAATCAAGATTGCGCTACCTTTTTCTATTACAATGGTTACTCTCCTTGAATTATCACTATCTTAAACACAGCATGTACCTCATTAGTATTATAAATGTCTTGCACTTTAAAGAGCCTATCCATTAACTTCACTTAATATGGATCCAAATTCACTGAGAAACAATAGTCCAGAAATTCCTTTATGTTGTAGTCAATGTTTTGTCTCTAGTTCATAAATTATCATATAAAACAGCATCTGAAAACAAATGTTTAAAGTACGGTAATGAGTTAGCATCCAGAATTCGAGACATCTGTGAAAACAATACATCTCAAGGTGTCGCAGGATGCAGATAGCAAAATCTCGGCTGTGCAACTAAATATCTTGTTTGCCAGCAAGGATGCAATTGACCACGACGAAACATAGCACCAACGTTGGTCGCTGCTATTCCCAAATGAATGATGTGTGAATTTGGGAATCAGGGGCAAAGTAGTTTGTGCTCGGTGCCCTCAGTGCATCCTTCATAGCAGTGAAGCATTTCACCGAATAGTGCCAACATTCCTTGTCCAGCTCCAGACATTCATTCCTTGGACTGAAGCTACATTGAGAGCACTCTGCTTATGATACCTCAGTGCCTACATGTTATGGAGAGGTAAGCTACTGTTCATGGCATCAAGGTGCTCAGATAGGAGGCATGCTCTTTGGGATGAGTTTATGAAAGAAATATTCTATTTTGTGGGTATTTTATGTCCATTCACTGTACTAAAGCAAATGAAAGTAAGGCTTTCCGGAGCCACGTTTTTGAAAGCGACATGGCTTCTTGAGAACTCTATCCTAGCCTAGGGATATTCACTTCCAGGACCTGTTTAGGGTGCTAAAAGTCCTCCAGATCAGAGTTCTTTCAACTAGGATCCAAAGGGTTATACTAATGAATATCAACCCCAGAATGTCGTGATACTAGAATACTGAGGACAGAATATTGAGGAACAAAATATCAAATAGGGAAGTATAGAATTACTATTCCTAGCTCCACATCTGCATACCCTAAAAATATGTATATCACCAAGGTACATAAATGAGAAGGTACGCTTAAAAAATCTAGACGTACCTGTTGATATTTTATTTGCAATATTTTGTTCTTGATATCATGTCCCATTGATATTCTAGTGTCAATAATCAGGGTGCATACCTTCCAAAGACCTGCTTCAGGAAAGTCTTCAAGGCCATATTTCTACCTCCTTCATTTTTTTTGCCTCAGAACCTTTGGGTTTTACAGACAGTCATAACAAGCAAATCTGCAACCTCATTTCACATTTCTTTGGATCTTCGGAAAATGAGGTCCAATACCAAGTGCAAGATTATTAGCATTCTCTCTCCCCAATCGCTATCAATAGGATTTTCTTAAGAGAAAAGAAATATAAAGGGGCATGTTCTCAGCTAATCAATTGAACAAGTGGATGTTTTAAAACCTATTCAATATGTAAGGTAAGCTCCTCTGAAGGAAATGGCTCACACAAATCAATTTCAAGGACACTTACTTGAATGTCTCAATGCTGGTCCCTCACCATTGCTTGCTTGAGTTACTTTAGCATAGCATGAAAGTGCATTTCTCTTGCCTACCTATCAGGGTTTCATCTTCCCATTAATGCTTTACAAAACTCTTGCTTTTTGCTATAGATTGGTCAGGGATATAGGTGTTCATCTTATCATTCATTTGGCAACAAATGTATTTTGGCAGCCCAGAAGACCTAGAGATAGCAACAGAGTTTATCGCTCATACTGTAAGCTTTCTTCATTGATTAGCAGTTATTGACAACTTCACCGTGTGCCTTTCCAGACTATTGCCACAGAAGCTAATGAAACTGTGAAGGTTTTTTCTGCTTTGGCCCTCAAAGCCCTCTCTGTTTCTTTGAAGGAATTTGCCTAGATTCTGTACTTTTTGGATGAAACTATTGAGGAACTTCTCAAGTGGTTCTCTAACAGGAATGATTCAAGCAGCAGAGCAAGTTTCTGTCCTATTATAGGTTTCATTATTAAAGCAGGTGTTTGATAGGATGGCTGGGATGTTCGCTCTGGACAGTTAGCCATCAGAAACATGTGAACCCAAAACAAAGGACCTTTCACATCAAATCCCTGGGCTGCTGGCAGACTCTTTTGTGGTCAATAGCCTGTCTCTGTGGCTATTCCATTGCTGCATCCTCCTGCAGAATATTATTTTACTATCTATTCTATAAACCATCCCAGGACTCCCAGTTTAAAGGGTTTCATGGACTTCAGCCCACGGCTCTGAAATGGTGTGCCTTTGATGTCAACAGGATGGCCAAAAGATCATTAAATTCCACCCTTCTTTCTTAACTAGTGGAAGACTCTAGAGCCACGCAGATTGAACACCTTCATCAAGGAGTGCACTGGCCACTGCCTCTAAATTTTCCCGATTTTTTCATGATTTCTCGCCTAATGGCATGGTTCAAGTCCTGCAATGTTACTATGGTCTTTTCATCCCACTGAAGAAGGCACAGGCCTGATTACTGGTCTCTAGGCAATTGCTATAGCGAGCCCCATTCATACCTGTTTTTCCCAGCCTTTCTGGAAAATCCATTAAAGGATCTCTATGTAGTTCTCATTCTGGCTCATCGGCATTAAACTGGCTTTTCATCTTCATTTAGAAACCTCAATTCAAGATGCAAACCTCCAGAACCTCTGATCAGCTTGGTCACAATGGGTTCACTAGTGTCTGGAATGGGGCCGGGAACTGATTTTATTACATGTTTTTAAACTTTTATCATCCATTTTCGAGAAGAATAAGCATGACAGTGCCATCAACATGTTTAGGTCATTTAATTTCAGCTGGACATTGTCCCTTACAAGGTCTCCCTATGGAAGGATGTTATCTGATACTTTATATATTTGAAAGCATTGTCACGTGGGTGCACTAGGCCTGGTTAAGCAACGCTATTTTACCTGATCACGTTCTTAAGTTGCCTTTTCCCCCTAAACACGATGACATTTGACACACATTTATTTGCGTGCAAATGCAGGATAATTTTCTTCGAACTCAGTTTTGCTTACACCACTTTGTAGGCACACCATCAAAACACCTTGAACATTCTATACAAGAGCTGAGTTCATCACACAAGATGTTGTTATTTGCTTTGGCCACTCAGTGACAGAGCTATCATAATAGAATAACAATAGCGGCCTGGCTGGGGCTTTGGCATAGTAATATGGAGGATGTTATTATATGTATGACATCAAGCCTTTGTTTAGACAGAGGAGTATTTCGCTGGCAATGAAAGGATGGTCCATGCTGGAATTCCAGCTCAACTGATTCGTGTTTACCTCATGTGAGGGATGCTGTCCAGCTCTATACCAAAACAGACAGCCTGGTAACGAGGAGTTGGAGCACCCTACAGGGATTTGGCAGATTCCCTCACCCTGGACATGATAGGTTAGGATGCGCTAGGTAGGAGTACAATATATTGCAGTATTTGTATGCAAGCATTTACTCCCTGTAATAAGTAAAATGGTTGAACTGTTTACCTTTTTCACCATTCTAATAATGCTAATCACATTATTCTCTTTACTTCTATTGATTATTGCAGAGCAAGTATTTCACTCATGAATCACAATTCTTCAATAAATATTGAAACGCTTTGCTGTGTATTTCTTGTGTATCTCTTTGGGTATGAATAAGTAACTAAGCGAACCTAGATCTGTTACCACGATTTGCTTGTGGAGTAAGGGTTGTCATGTTCTGAGGTTGCACATACTTTTGCTACCCTGTCAGGTTAGGGGTACAGATAGTGCACTGTAAGCCAGCAGGACTTCGGCCAACATATCCAACGTATGCGTGGAATCAGTCTCGTACAGTTCTGATAGTTATGTTGTCCAACAAACAAACAGTTTTACTTGGGAAAGTATAAGCCATATGACAGCATCCAACTCTGTAGACCTCCTTGCATGCCAGTCTACTTCATTTTTTGGATGTGGGACAGTCTTCTCCCTATTGGCCTTGGTAATTAAGTCTTGGTTTGAAAGTGACTCTATATCTGAGCATACTCATGATTTCTTGCAGAGGGATAAAACATATAAAAGGGAAACTTAATGTATCCTGCCAGGTTTTCACACAAAATGAGATATTATTCCACCTCTCCAAGCATACCGAGGAACTCTCCATGTCCATTAAATATGTACCCACGTAGACCATCCTGTACGTTGTTTAGAAATCTGCCTCTGTAGTTACAAAGCAACTTACATCTCTCAGATACTCCACACCTCCTGGTCTTTTTGGTACATTCTCACCTCCTACCCACACTTTCCTGTTGGGTGTACATGAATATGCAATTTACAAACATTCACCCATCCTGTTTTGGCTCTCACTCAACTCATGGAACAATGGCTTCCAAGGGATTCATTGTGGATGAGGGAAGAGGCTAGTATTATATTTTTAGACCTTGGATTGGTCCCACATATCATGCAAAAAGGACTTTTACATTTGCCAAAAAAGTAGTTATAAAAGTGATTGCAAGGCATTAAACCTTCAAAATATTAGCCTTTGTTTGCATATATTGAAAATGTTCAGCTTTTGAGTAGGGCATTATGATTGTATCAGAGAGGCTGGGCCTGTTATTATCTCCTCCTAGTGCCATATCTTGCATTGCAGAATTGTTTCAAGGCTGCGATCTCCTATCTTTAAGCCTCATAGTCAAGCTGAAGCTGGACTGATGTTATTTAACACTTCTATATAGCCTACTGCACCAAAATGAATTACTGTGCTTAACTAAGTATAACAATTCAGTAGATATAGAGAAGCCATAATTAGAAAAACAGGAAACAGTAGTTAAAATTAAATGTGATTAAATGTGCATATAATGCTCTGAACCATAAGCACAGTGAGGTCAAATTAGTGTTTGCAGTTGGTTTTGTTATCTTGCTTAATCTTTTTCAGATAATGGAGGTGATAGTTGGAGGGTGGGTGTTTGGGTGGAATGAGATGGCGGAGTCAAAAGTGAAGCTCAGTAATATCACTGATGGACTGATGACTTAAACCTTTTATTTCTATTACTTTAGAAGCTCATAGCAGAGTTCTATTAGGGATAAGGCCTACTCTATAGTTGTTTTGGTTGTCATAAGAGTAGGTATTATCCAAACTCAGATCTGTTGCTTCAAATTATTGTGAATGTAAGCATTATACCTTCTAAATTTAATTTGTTTGTTTAACTGATATTTAGGTAACATAGAAAATGGAAAATTTACATTATCATTAAAATTACTTTAAGTAATCTGTGATAAAAAACTAGGAATTGTCTCATAATTATAGTTCTTACTATTGTAGCTTGTATAAACATGAAGGTGTTGTCCAGGTACCTTCTCCTTCCTTTAATCTGTTTGTTTATATACAGAACAAGTTATCATTATGTCCTTTATGCAATAGATTTTTTAAATAATTTTTTTATTGTATTTTTTTAATCTTGCTTATTTTACTACTGTCTGCTGTGTCTTTCTTAGTTAAAACTGTATCTTGAATTGTCAAAGGGTTCAACAATGTTGTGAAAAGGGAAATATATTATATCACGTAAGGAATATACAAGCAATGTACAAGCAAATGTAGCTCATCTGCAGGAGAGGCATCTAACTCACATTTGAGTTCTTTATCCAGAAGATCAGATGGGGTGAATATACTATTTCAAAGCACCTAACATTGACTTCTGTAGGTAGAAGGGGTGCAGTAAAAGCAGAAATACATTCAGCAATAATGGTTTTTATTAGCATCTATTTCCTTGTTCAACTGCCTATAATCTTTATAGAAGAATTGTAATATATTCTAATTTCTATGCAAGCTTTAACATGTACTGCTCACATTGACTTTGATATTGCTCTTGACACATGTGAAAAAAGGTTTTGCAAAACACAAGGATTTAAAGTTGGTTGGTGATTATTAAACCCCAGCTTTAGGGATTATTCTTATCATGGTGATGATCAAGATTCATACTCAGGGATCAACTTCTTCTTTGTATATATGAATATTGCACAAATAATATTTGCCTCTGTTAGCAATAATCTGTCTGATCAACTACCAGTTAAATTGACAAGCTATATCGGACAGATAAGAGCTCAGACTCTGGGGAAACAGAAACAATGAACATATAAATTTGCCATTTAGGAATGCATTGAGTTTTTCCTCCGAGAAACTGTCAAGCTTTAAAAAGCTGGATCTATCAAAATAACAGGATCTTAAAAAAAGGTGTGAAAAGGAAATCGGAATCACCTAAACAGGAAATCATCAAACCTTAACAAAAGCAGAAATTGTATTATTGAGTACTGAACAAAACACTGTAAAGGTGGAAATGGAAGTGGAAACCTATTTGCCTGTACACTAAAGAAAATAGACAATGACAATGTAATTCAATTGCTAGGCAGAATGGATCAATATATTCCAACACATAAAAAAGGTATTTATGACCACTTTGTACAACTTTTTAACATCTTGATATCATGAATTTCTTACCAGGTGGGCAGCAGATTCCCAATATGCAAGACATAATGTACCACATTGCTAACTTTCATAGAGGAGTACTCTAGCCCAGATGGGCTGAAATTCTGTAAGTGTCAAGGAAAGTACACTGAGAAGTGCTGTTGAATACACTTCTAGATTGCCCATGGAAACGGTGACTCCTCACAGTAGTTTTAGTGCCACTTTGCACAGCATAATATAGGTGAAAGGTGTCAAGAGTATTCTTTACAGGGTCAAATTAGGAGGAAAATCCCACAGAGGGAAAACAAATCCTTTGCCAGTCTTGTAATTTGTGATTGAAGATTAAAATAGTGCTGCTGAAATCAACAATGCTCCAAACTCCCCTGACATCTGGAAGTAAAAAAAGATAACCTGTGCCAGAAGAAGGTACCAGAAGGTAAACAATCCAACCTGTTTAAAAAATCAGGGTGAACAATAATAGCAAGGAATAAAGAAAGCCTGCATGCTTTAAACAGGAACTAACATCACAGGTAAAGATTCCGCATCATCTTGGATTTGGAGACTCAGCCATCCTCCAAATAGACAAACCACCATTTTGGAAACACCATTTAGAAGGTTTATTTCCACCCCTTTCTAGAAGCTCATGGAATGTGTGTGACTATGAAGAAGACACAGAATTCTAGAGTTTTGCTGCCTCCCTTCTTGCTCTGGTCTCCAATAACTTGTGGAAAATCTGAACAATTATGCAGCAAGTTCGCTCTGCAATGGTCGGAGGGTGGCATCTGGCAATTCATCAATGCAGACTGCTTGGAACACTTCTTCTCCTTCTGTACTCAGAGAGGCTCAAGTGAACACTTGGTACTGTCCTCTGCATGGATCCCAATACAAATATAACCTTAAGAAATATAAATAAAAGCTGTCAACTGTATAAACAGATAACACAAAATGAAATCTATACTATAATCTTAAGTCACCTGAGCAGAGTCCCAACAATGTGAAAACTATTGACTCATGTTCCTTTTCAATGTTGATGAAAAACTTGTATCAAAAATCTTCATGAAATAGACTGAGTTATTACAGAATCAAACAACACTGATGAGTTAGGATATATTAAATGAAGAAGATGCTCTTATAAAATCAGGCAGGTAAGAAATGTTATGCACTCAACGTGGACTAAATCATAATGTTTTGTAAGCCTCTATACAAAAAAAGAAATGAACATTACAAATAATGAGCTTTGGAGAGGGGTCCTGGAGCAGTATATTCTCATTATGTGAGGTTACCTCAGCGCAATTTATCACAAATTGCCTTCTTTGAAAGAACTGTACTTGAATATTAGAACTGGATAAGGTTGTCTTTTGTTCTCAATTCATTCTACTCTCAAATCCTTAGTGATTTCCATTAGAATGTACAAAGACTTTGAAGGTTTTTAGATTTGGGATGAAGCTGTTTTGCCATTGACTTGCTGTGAATGCTATCTTCACCACAAAATTATTTTCAAAAGATCAAATGGTCTTAATGTATGATGGAGAAGGTGTGCTAAGTTGAGATTTTTTAAAGGAATCAAGAAGTGGTCTGGCCAACACAATTTGGGAGGTTTAGGAATGTGTGATGTCTCTTTATGAAAAGTAGGTCCAGGTTAGAGTTCTTTTTTGTGGGGAAAGATGGTGCAATGTTTTGGGAGGTTTTTGTCTGCTTGGAAGGATTTGAGGAGGGATGAGTGGTTGTTCTTGTCTTTTTCCCAGAGGAAGTTCAAATTTACAAGGAAAAACTGATCACAAGAGTGAGTTGACAAGTGCTATAATTGATGAAATCATGAATACATTTTTTTCTGTTACTTGGCAAACACTATAAAATGTTCTACCTCAGGGGCATAGGTGTCACATTTGCAATTTCCATAGCGAGGCACAGAAAAGAAAAGGAGTTTATTGATTGAATAGGTTTATATCTAATGGACCGCTTGTGATTACAGGCAGCAGCCCACCAGTTTTTCTGTTCTAGTGAGGTTTAGGATATTGTATCGCATTTCAAAAATATTGTTATGGAGGACACACATAACCAGATTTCTGTGAGTGCAATAGTGTCAAGGTCACAATGCACAATGTTGTATGAGTGCAAATATGGAAGTTGCATTCGATACTGCAGTCGTACATTTTAGGTGGTTACTATGAAGTGAAGTATGGGAGATAGGTTACTGCATACAGAGTGATTGATTGTTCTGTAGTTGCTTAGACAGAATGTTCTTTACGTTTAAAACAATTAGCTTTGGAAATTACGGTAATAGGATGTAGTCTGGGATCAGTGATCACAGTTTTCCTGTGCATGGAGTGCATTGGAGGTAAGGTGCATAGAGGAATCCTCTGAAGCATAGTTTGGTCGAGTATTGTCCATTCTTCAGGCATAGGTGTGTTGATTTAGGTGTACTGGGGAATTATGTACTGTCCTTCGGAAGAGTGTGCATGTGGGAGAGAGTTATAAAGAGTATGATTTAGAGACTTTGTATCAAATATGCAGGTGATCCAGCTTCAGCAATGAATGACATCACATTTGGTTGACAGTCCATTGAGGTGCAACATCATCCTTGGTGAAAAGTAAGTTAAAATGTAGTACTGCATTTGGAAGTAAAATCATGGTCATGTTCTTTGTAAAGTACACTAGTATCACTAAGGTGCAAAAGACTATAGAAACCTGATAACATATTTAATAACAGATGCCTAAGAGAGTGGAGCTAAGGAGTAAATTTAATATATCTGAAAGGTATCAAGGAGGGTATAAGGAATCCTCTAATAACATAGACAATAATTTAAAAGACCTGATTGGGAGAACTAAGGGCCTGTTTAAAAAATAGACTGTGAGACTTACAACTGACTTGGGTAAGTTAAAAGGAGTACCTTATTTTTGTTTGCAGTGCACCATATTTACAATAGTTAAAAAAAACTGACATATGTCGGTCCCTCCTTTGAATATATTTAGAAATAAATGAAATATATATTGTAAATGGATTATGAACTGCAGTGTTATTGAATCAATTGAAATACTCTGCTAAGTCAACAGCCCTGTTACAAATAGCATGAGAATAGATGGCGTCGCATGTGTGAGGTATTTGTCTATATCCTCAGTGAAAATGGGATGTGTGACTTAATTGCATCTTAATAAATTATTCACCAATACGTTTTCCTTCAAATTGAATGATACCTCAGAGGTGTGTTGGATGGGTTGTCCGGGAAATCCATGTAAATGTGGGAACACCTACTTGGATGTAACTTTATGGGTAAATTGCAAGCTTTTGTAAGTGAATTTCTGACACATAGCCAGAAATTCAAGTTTGAAATACAAGTGGAATGTAGCATGAAAGGCTCCAGTTTCCATTGAGATCTCTACCCTCAGTAGAAGGCTAGAGATTCATATATTCACCCAAGTTAACAAACAATGTGGGGAGGATAATAATAATTCCTATTTCTAAAGCGCGAACATATCACCTCTAAAGGTTTCATGGCGCTGGGGGCGGTCGGGGAGATTAAGTGAGCTATTGCCCAGAGTCACATGATGCTGAGCTGAGCTGCCACGTGGGATCGAACTGTGAGCCCTGCGCTCCGATGTCAGTCAATATGGCCGCTGTGCCACTCCTCTCCTTAGGACCATCCCATCCCTAAATGAGTTGATTTGTGCTTTATATTTCTGATATAATACACTTTTCCTCTGTAAGGATTGTTTGTACTTTGAGATTGTGAAAAAAAGCATAGCATATTGCTCCAGGGGCAAGCGAGTAGATAATTTTTAACGTAGTCCAGTCTGAGGCTATGGTGTTTTGCACAGATTAAGGCTTGCAAGTTGGTTACCAGGCTTTATGTTTGTGATTTCTGAGCACAGTTTTGGAATAGGCCAGAGTTTAGTAGGATGTCCGAGTAGGTGGCAAATGCATCCTGGAGTCTGATATAATATTAATCTCTCTTTGCTGTAGGGTTGTGGTGAAATGATTCACATGGAGGCGATTGATCTTCAGAAGCAGATTCAATATGAGTCATGAAGTATCACTCATTACAGCGAGAAAATGTAAATGTACGATGCTATGTAAGGTGCAAAAGATGTGCATCAGTACAAAATCACATTTAGTCAACTGCACAGTGAGTTGCAAACCACTCTTGGTTATCATTAGATTTAAGTGTGAAATACTTTTAGAAGCACCAATCATGTTTATGGTGCGCGAGTAATTTTTAGGTTCAAAATCACTTGAGGTGCAAAATCACAACTGATGCAGAGTTAGAACGAGGGTGTTATCACATTTAGAAACAAAATTATATTGAGGTGCACAATCACTTTAAAGTACAAAATCCCCCTTGATACAATATCATCATGGGCATGACAGTGAAGAAAGACTTTTTGGACACAAATCATATCGAGCAGGAAACATACATTTAGTTGCATAATCACCCTTGTTGCAACATAGAGGGGAGTGTGAAAACACATACCGGAGCAAAACACATCACATTTAAGACTGAACGCACAGGTGTCAAATCATTGTTGGATGCAAAATCACATTTTGGTGCAAAATCACTCTTTATGTAACATCAGTTTGGAAACACATGTCTGAACCCAATTCAAATTTAGGAGCAAAAACACATTTAAGTGTAAAATTAACCTTGGAGCAAACCTGCAGTGTGTAAACATGTTTAGAAGAACAAATCACACTTCAGATCGAAAGCACATCTAGGTGCAAAAACACAGTTAGCTGCAAAATCAATTTTGGTGCAACAGTAGCAGAAGTGTGAGAAAACTGTGAGGCAAAAACAATGTTTATGTGAAAAAACACATTTAGCTGTGAAATCATATTTAAGGCAAAATCACACTGGATGCACCATCAACGTGATTTTAGTTGCAAAAACACATTTCTGAGCAAAATTGAAACTTACGTACACTGGCACATTTAAGTGCAACTTTACCCTTCATGCTAAGTCAATAGGAGTGTGGTATCACATTTAGGTGCAAAATCACTCAGTACAGAGAGAAATTGCTTTCACATGAGGTTTTCAAAGTTCTGCATTAATATGACAACAGGTTGATGTGCAAAATTACTTTTGTTCAACTTCAGCATGAGTGGAACACAATTCACAATTTGGTGCAAAGTCAATTTTAGGTGCGAAATCATTCGTAATTGTCGCAGGGGCGGGTAAACGAAACAAAACACTGTACTTCCACATGAATTCAGGGAAAATTGAGGTGGTCGAGTCCTTACCTTATTAGGGGTACTCTTTGACAAAAACCAATCGCGGTCACAGCTGGTCGAAGGACGGGCTACGGTAATGGAGAGGAGTTTAACGGCTATAAAATCCTTTTCCAATAGGCTGGGTGCAAAACCATTAGTCCTCATTAAAAAGATCTACCACGCCAAGACCAAGTCAGTAGCAACCTATGGGGCAGGCGTATGGGGTATGGCACCTATTGATTCACTTCAAAACATTGAGAATACATTTTTTAAGTCATTGGCTTCTCTCCCGCAATCTTATTCTAATTATGTATTACACATAGAACTGGGTTAACCATACATTACTGATTCCATCAGATTAGCCCCGCTCCTACTGTGGCTCTCCATATGGCGTAGGGACACGGTGACCCTACCACAAAATATAATAAGAGATAGCCTAAATTTGGAGAACTACAGCAGGATCAGATGGCTGAACTATGTAGAACTGGAGTTGACCGCTATAGGGCTGAAAAACCATTTTAAGGACCCAACTGCCTGTAGAAAGACGTCTAGGCAGAGGTTGGTCGACACATTTATGCTGCGGGCCCAAGATATTCGTAGGGAGAGGAACTATTGCAAACAGTCGGTCCTCATGTACCAATTACCTCCACCTTTGTTAGAGGGAGGGTACTTTTATCTAGCAGATATCCCTATATCACCCCACAAATTTATTCTATTGAGATTCCGCATGAGCTTAATACCACTGATGCTAGGATACCCAGGGAGAAGGTTTAAGCACTCCGAACTGACTTTGTGCTCTTGCGATACCCAATGCCCCCAAAATGATCTCCATTTATTATTTCTCTGTGGTTTTTACCAGAAGGAAAGAAAGAAATTCATTGCCCCGATTTTAAAGCAGCATAATTTTAAACAATGTCGGGTTGCACTATACTTTTTAAAATCCCTGTCTGATCCTTTTGTCTGCTTCTCAGTAGCATCATTCTTATGGGCATGTATGAAAATAAGGAAACAAGTGGGCTCATAAGCAGGATATGGACTCTTTTATTATTTTATCATGACACAATCCAACATTTGCTAACTGATATTTTAACTTATATTTTTAAATGGACATAAGTGTACATGTATATGGAATGTATAATGAATTTTCACCGGGCACTCTCCTACCACCATGAATTGGGATTGTACGTTTCCTGCTGCTGTTTCTGTAGTTCTGTTTTTTATGTACTTTTATGATCTTAACTGAAAAAAGATTGAATAAAGTTTTTAAAGAAAGAAAGGTGCGTAATCACCCTTCATACAAAATAAGCAACATTTTCTATCACATTTAGGAACAAGATCACATTTAGGTGCATAGCCACGCATGATGCAATATAAGCAGGAGTATGGATACAGTTCTAGAAGCACAAATCACATTTAGCAGTAAAATCACCTGTATGCTCAACATCCCATTTAGAAGCAAAATAACCATTGGTGCAGCATCAATATAATGTGTACACACTTTTAGGACCACAAAACATCTCACTATTCAAGCACTGAAATGGGAAGGACTCGTAAAGCAGACAGACTAACACACCTACAAGCCAAAAGGTAATGTTGAGACCGAAATACTACTCTGGACTGATGTAAAATGTGAATGACACTTTCTTCAAGCAATTGCTGAAGGGGACTGTAATAAATGAATCAATGTCTGAAGAACATTGCAGTGGTACTTCACCTTGAGAGTTAGTGAGCAGCATTACAAGCACCTCAAACCAACCTGTTACTCTTTGCTCATGTGTCTTGAGATTCAAGCACTCGCTGTGCCATCATGTGGCAAACGCTCTTCAAGTGTGCTGATCTCGCCTTTGACTGTAAGCTTCTCCTTGGAGTTATTAGGCTGACAAGCCTGTGTTGATGCACCTGCGCTCAGCAGTGGTACTTAACCTGAGAAACAGTGAGCATCATTACTACCACCCCCAAATCATCATGTTACTGTCTGCTAATAAAAGGACACATATGGAAACATCCATGTAGCAAACCCTCCTCAACCTGTGAGCAAATTCAAATGACGGTTTTATTGTGCTGCATGTACCATATGCATCTGGGTGAACTGGTGCTGTTATACTATGGAGTATGCTCCCCTTAGACAATGTCTGAAGGTTACTGGCCTCGAGCCCATCCCTTTGCGTGCTTATGCTGTGGCTGACATGAGCTCTGGGTTAGCTGGACCTAGCAATTTTAGGATGAAAAATAAAAATACCTCAAAGAAAAAACACACACTAGAAAGTAGCAATTGAATTGTAGAAATCAAGCCAGAAAGTGGCTAAGCAAGCTAAATTCCTATAGCTGTTTAATTTTCAGACCAAAAATTCAGTTCCTAAGCATGGCCAACACAGAATGTAAGCGTTCTGTGGTCATCAAAATAGTACCGTTACATTAGGTAATATTAACAGCATTTAGAATCAACAGAAGTACTCAGTACTAATATTACAGCAGGACGTGTTGAATTAACCCCAGGTCAGTACACAGATAAAAACATTTCTGCTTATTAAACTGCCCGTGGTCTACACCGAAAAAGAACAACGTTGCCAGTGAAACAGTTGCACATTTTCTCGCTGCGTGACATTTTTAGGTCTTGTGACAGACAAATTTAGGGGCATATCTACAAGGCCATGCGATAATTATCGCTCAGCGCTCTTAGCGCGAGGATAATTATCGCCGGCCGAAACTGAATTTTATCGCGGAGATAGCGTGCTATCAGCAACGCTTATCTCCAAAGCGATAAAATTCAGAGCGCAAGCTGCCAATTGTGCGATTATCACTGGAAATACAGCGATAATCGCACAAGGTTTGGCGATAGCTTGCTGATAGGGCAAGACATACTTAGCCATGATATCCACCTTCCATAGGATATCATGGCTAAGTCAGTCTCAAAGCAGGCGTTAGGAAAGTAGCGATAACAGAGGTTATCGCTACTTTTCTTGTCGCTATGCTTCTTTGCCTGAGGCTTGATAATAGGAGAAATGTCACTTAGTGACATTTCTCCCGTTATCCTGGGGAGGAACGCCCACTTTGCATCTCATTAGAGATGCAGAGCTGGGCGATAGGGAAAGGGCGATGTAGCATGGATTCACTCGTTAGCGTGTCCTTGCTAATAGGGCGTTAAAATTATCGCCGCTTTTCGTCCGAAAACGGACGCTAAAGCGGCGATAATTTTATCGCCAGCCCTTGTAGATATGCCCCAAAGTTGTCTGTTGTGGGGGATCTAATCATCTATTTGTCAAAAAGAAGCATAAAGAAGTAAGACGTGTAGCAAGAGAATGTGGGTTTTGGGTCTGCTATCTTCAGCTAATAGCTTTCATGTGTTTTTCATGGTGTGGACGAGCTGAACGTCAAGGCCATGGCATTTTGAGGATGGTTGTATTATACTATTGGTGTTCCCATTAGATTTTGGTGATGGCTGGAACTGGTCCTTTTGTTAAACTGCCAACAAAACATGACCTGTAAATAAAAGTGGAAGTGTAGTTTGTGTTCTTTGATGTATAGACTTTGTTGGCACAACAAGATGTAACAGCTGATATTTGTATTTTCTTCTTGCTATTTGGATGCTAAAACCTATAATAATGGTACAATGCTATTCAATAATCACCTTTGAGTATTCATTTATTTTACTTTGATTTCACGCTAACATACTGTTGTATAAACAGCGTTTTTTGTTCACAAAGTAAATATTTGCGACCCATTCATCTAAAGCATCTACTGTGCAATATTTTGCTGTTCACGTCTTTTAGGTACACCCAGTGGCGTCACTAGGGGGATGCGGGGGTGCGGACCGCACCGGGTGACACCATCACATGGGGTGACACCTTTCCCAAATGAGACTATTTACTAAATAGTCTCATTTGGGAAAGGTGTCCCCCCATGTGATGGTGTCATGGGGTAAGTCGTGAGGGGGTGACACCATGAGTTACCGCACTGGGTGACACCAACCCTAGTGACGCCGCTGGGTACACCGCTTACAACACAAACTTTATCTTCTGTCTCATTTTCATGACTGTTCTTTGAGGGCACAACTTAACTCTGCTAATGGACTTTGCTCAGTGAAGAGGCTCTTTTTAAATCATTCTTCTTCTTCCTTCATCCTTCCTTCTTCTTTCTTCTGCTTTTTACTTCCTCGAAATAAGGAAAATCACCTTTATGTAATTCTACGATAAATCAATCTTTTTCTTCCACAGGACTGGAATGGATTTTATTTTATATTTTATGTTGTGCATTACAAACTACAAGCATACACAATTTGCAGTACAAAATATACAAGAATCACTCATCTAAAAGAAAAAAGTGTGCTTCATTCAAAAACAGTTTTTTTGCTTGTCATTGACAATACTACGATTTGGAAGAAAGAAGTTTAGAAAAGACTTTATTAGGTCTAACCTTGCAATATAGACAAAAATGTTATTATGTTCCACCATACCTAATCTACCATACCATACCACATTCTTCCGAACCTTGCCATACCATACCATATCATACATACAATACCATACCATACCATACCATTACTACCTACAGTACCTAACTTACCTTACTAACCATGTCTATCTATCATGGTTAACTTATCATTCCTCCATACCTACCTATCAGAATTACCAAATCTACCAATACCTACCATAAATATCCTACTTTACCTAACAAACCATAACTAAACTACCATAAATCCATATGTACCATGCCTGCCTACCATATGCTGTGTGCTGGGGAGGCCTTTGTTTTTTTGCCCGCTCCAAGGACTACATTATCCAGGCATCCCTTGGCCCAGAGGAGGAGGGGTCTGACACCAACCGCCTCCCGCAAGTGCTGCTGTGAAATAAAGTGCCTTGCTGTTTCTTGCGGTGCGGGACGCTGTGTGCTGGGGGGGCCTTTGCTTTTTTGCCTGCTCCAAGGACTAAATTATCCAGGCATCCCTTGGCCCAAAGGAGGAGTGGCCAGTGGCGGTTGGTAGGGGACGGAGGCAGAGGGGCAGGGTTTGGGGTGGTGGGTTAGAATTTCTTTTAATAAGAAGGCTTGCCTGTGGGTCGCCTCTCCTCCATTCCGCTGTATCCTGCCTCCCAGAAGTTCCCTTACAGCAGCGTTGTGAGTGGTCTGAGCACCGTTATTCGGCGCTCAGAGAGGGTTTAGAAGGCTGTGCATGTTCTCCACCCACGCTGTACAATACAGCCCTTGGAGAACATGCAAAGTGCCCATGGTGGTTTGGCCGGCCCAAGACGGCCGTCCAACCCGTCATGCGGACTTATGGTGCAGCAACCACTCACGCTATCCTAGCCCCACCCCACCCTAATGTGGAGCTTGCAGCCAGACTAAAAATAAAATGATAATAACGTTTTGTTATTATCATTTTATTTTTACTTTGCTCTGCTCTTAGAGCAGTGGGGCAACGCTCATCTACCTTAGCGGAGGAGCCGCTCCTGGGAGGGGCCTGACACCAGTCGCCTCCCGCAAGTGCTGGCACACTATAAAGCGCCTTGTTGTTTCCCACAATGTAGGATGCTGTGTGCTGAGGGGGCCTTTGCTTTTTTTGCGCGCTCTGAGGACAACATTATCCAGGCATCTCTTTGCCAAAAGGAGGAGGGGCCCCACACCAGCCACCTCCGGCAAGTGCCGCTGAGCTATAAAGCACTTTGTTGTTTACCGCGGCGCGGGACGCTGTGTGCTGGGGGGCCTTTTTTTTTTCCCGCTCTGAGGACTACATTATCTAGGCATCCCTTGGCCCAGATGAGGGGGCCGACACCAGCCTCCTCCCACAAGTGCTGTCGTGGTGCAAGATGTGCGTGGGCCAAGGGAAGGCCCATCCAGGGAGAGGCAGGGCAGGGCCACCTCCTTGGCCCCGACTATTGTTGGAGGTTTATTGTTTAATCTTCACTCCTGGTGTTTCAAGGTACTGTAATCTATGAGCAGGGGCTGGGCCAAATTTTGCTGTGCTTGTGCTCACTTTCTATTCATCGATGGACAGCGGAAGGAAACAAGGGAGGTCTTTCCCAATCTGCCGGTTGGCACCATAAAGACTCTCCAAACTTGCTCTTTCCCATTTCTTCTGACCCATGGGGTGGTGTGGCAGAGTGTTTTGATCATGCCTATCTATGTGAGAGGAAGAAATTCCCACCTGCTTGCAAATCACTTACTGCCGGGCTTTGAAACTTATTCCCTTTTGTATCTCTATTTTTGTTAATGGTACCAAGAGGAGAGGACTGTGAAGATGGTTGATTGTTATAGTAGCTCTGTGTCATTTTCTTATATTTTTGACATTTTGAAATGGGTAAGCGAAAGGCTGTGGAGGGTGCTTCGAGGACTCCAAACCAAAATAAATCACAAACTTCGTTAGAGGACAATGGGGTAATGGATAGGATTGATAACTTATTGTTGGAATGCGCAGAACTTGTAAATGTAAACTCTAACTGCAGATTCCAGCATAAAATGCCCTGATGTTGAGCCAGTTAAGCAGGTTTATAAAATGTTTGAAAAATCCCATTTGAGACCTAGTGGAACACAAGAGTCACAAATTGTTGTTAGTCCTGTCAAGTCCTTAACAGTTCAAAGTACACTGGTTGTTGAGTGTAGCAACCGCTTCTCACTTCTCTCTTCACTGATGATAATGCAAGCGAGAGTTTACAGGTAGACAGTCAATTCTGCATGATGCCAGGGCTTTTTACAACGCTACAGAACATGATGTGGATTTTCGGGGATTTAAGAGACAAGGTCAAAGTAATTCTCAAGGTGGTGGAGAACCTTAATGAGTGTAAATAATTAAACAGGTGTGTAGACACAGTGGGGATAGGGTGGGTGACTCTCTTATGACTGGGGAGTCCAATGCTCCACTTTCCACAGCGGTTGTACATCGGCCAATGGCAAACAATCACCCCAGCGTGCTTCTATCCCACCTGTAGCCCAAAACTGCCTTGGTGTAGATGCTGGGAGAGTGTGTCCACAATCCTCCTCTCCCAGGTCAAGATCACCTTAATGGGAACCAATCACAGAACCATGGTAGGAGTGGGGTTATGTGCATGCGCCAACCGCCCTGTTGGATACAGGGGGCCTTGGTTAAGAGGGCAAGTTCAGAATTGTATTTATACCCCAAGCAAGGCAGGGGATCTCCCAACGACGGTCTATCTTGTTAGGGTCCCCAAGCTGGCCACTGGGTCTAGAGAAGACAAGGACTCACTAATCAATAAGGTAATCTACTGGTTCCATGAGACAAGACAATGCTATTCAATTATTAGGAGTGATATTTTAGGGGCTCTAAGGATTGAAACCCATGATGGTATGAGAAAGTGCAGGTGTCCCTTGCCCATAGAGATCTGGTGGAGGGTCTCATGGCAGTTGAAGCATGTACTATTTCCAGTGCAAATACTACCATGCTGCTTAAATTTCATGGCCTGGCTTTGCTTCAGGGGTCGCAGTGTGAGGGGGCCAAAAAGGGGTCAGAAGAAGCCAGCAATGGGATCAATGGTGTTTCTCCGTGCCTGGAGTTTAAGATCCCCTCCTGCGAATTAAGGATGTTAGAGCTTCTGAGGAGGGCTTGCTGTCATATTCTATCTCATCCCAAGTGTTGGTTAGCCCACCCCCTTTGAGTAAGTGGAAGAATCAAAACACCATTGGGGATGGCCCTTTGGGCCAGGCATTGTGTCTTGCATCTGGGGACCCCATTGTCAATAATGTGGAAAGCACCATTGTTGAGTCGACCCTCCCTGTTCTTGATGGTGTTAAGTTGCCCTCTGAGGCCTCCATTAACATAATGTCATGGAATGTAGCAGGAATATCCAAGTTACTCTCCGAGGTTGAGTGGGGTCAATTTATTGAACTGTTTGACATTTGTCTTTTCCAGGAGACGTGGTGCTAATCCTCTTTTCATCTTTTTGTGTGAATGTGACCAAATCTGCAAGGGGCAGGCCCTCAGGAGGGCTGGGTATATGGGTTAAAACAACACTCCAGTGCAGAATATCCTTAGTGCCCATTGCCTCACGTGATATATTAGAAATTAGGCTGGTGTTACCATCTGGTCTGCCCCTAAAAATGTATAATGTCTACAATAGAGCAGAGGTCTGCATCGAAGAGACAATGGTATCAATATACTAGAGCAAGCGCTTCTGGAGAATGTTGGACAGGACATGCTTTTGGTAGCTGGAGACTTAAATTCTACTTTTTGAACCAATGGTTGCTACTACCCTTGATCTAACCCAGGAACAGGACAACCAGTGGGTTATACCACAGATTGATCTCCCCACAGCAAGATGGACAGCTAAAGCTGGCCAATTGTTGGCTCTAATATTAAATTGCGATTTATGAGCCACAAATGGTAGAGGCCCCTCAACAGGGTAAAATGACTTATAATAGGCTTTGTCATAGTTGTAGAATAGATTATTTTTTGGCAAATGTTAAGCTCTGGCCTGCTATTCTGGATATGGAAGTAGTTGGTTGCATAGATAGTGACCAAAACGCCCTTAGTTTGCCATGACAAAGTAGCTCCAGTTTATGTGTCCTATGGTGTTATGTGCCCGGGTTAGGCCCATGTAGCAATGCTGCGCATTTTCTTACATTTTCCTCTTTCTGCAGAATAAAATTTTACGTGACTGTTTGCACATATTTGTGTGCGTGACAATGTTGGATTAGTTTCTCTGAAACGGCTTTGCTTACACATCTGGCTTTGCATGACGCCTCGAACACTGAGTACAAGACCTTTACGCATGCTATACAAATGTCATTCTATCTTCATCAATGAGGCTATCTACATATCCATAACAATGTTAAACTGCATGCACAACACAAGGATTCTTTTTATTATAAATAAATAAGCATTTCCGGGGGTTAGCCAGAGGAGACACTTCTGCTGACATTGAGAGGTCTGTGCATGCTGAGGCTTTGCCAAGCAGCTGCCTAACACCTCAGTGAGAGGTGTACAGTTTGTGACCAAGACGGGGTCCTACATTCTGTACTGCCAGGTAATGGGTTTGGATCATCCCTCGTGGGGATTCTTGGCTATACACACACACATACACTCTAGACGCACATAGAGTAGGGACTGCATAGTAGGAGTACACCCAATTACTACCTTCTTGTATATGCCTGCATATATACACTGTTTTAGCACCATAGTAGAACTATACCTGTTATTTACTTTTTTGGTGCTTGTAATCAGTTTTATCTGCGTCTGTCTACTGATTATAACAGCACGTGTATTCTATACAAGAATAACGTTGATTCAGTAAATATATTGAAGAACGTCCCATTGCGAAATGGTTCTAGATCTGTTACCATGATCCCTGAGGGGTCAGGGTTGTCAAGTCCAGTGGTTGCCAGAAACCATTTGCCTATTGTTTAGGTTAGAGGGGGCTTGTGGTGGCACTGTGAGCTAGCTGGTCTGTAGGCCAACATATACTACAGGGGTGCATAATATCAGTCTAGGCAGCTCACCCAAAGTTTATATTGTCCACAAACACCCAAGTCCTACAGATTAGTGGGAACTACACAACAATGACAATGGTGATATAGGTGCTCTTTCGCATTAGGGAATATCAGGAGGCATTCAGATTACTGCAATCCGACACTAGCCGTGTTGTGGCCTTCTGCTTGGCCAAGTTTTTTATGGCAATTTGGAAAAGGTACTCGAAATATGTACAATCCATTTGTGCTTGAATGTGCAATAGTGCTGTTCTTTTCCTCTTTGCAGGCCTCAATCTTTGCTATGTTGCTATCTTCTGTATTACTGTTAGCTGTATTGGGGCTTTTATATTGTTTTTTAAATTATATTTTAAATGTGATTTTGGCACTTCTCAAAAACATATTTATTATTATTTATTATTGCATTTTTATGTATATGTGTGATTTTTTTTTTTACTTGTCCACACTTTTATGATCTAAAGTCTTTGATGATGATGCATACTTAAGCTATCATACTGAAACTACCTAACAGCACTACAGTACTTAACATAGCATACCTTTCTACCATACATACCAATCAGGCTTTCCTACAATTCCTACATACCTACCACTCCTACCAAATGTAACCTACTTTACTTAACTTACCAGACCTACTATACCTACCTACAATACCTAAATTATCATATTGAACTTCCTTACCCCACCTAACAAACATAGCCTTTGGCAATTATCTGCCATACCTACCAACTCTATCTGACAAACTTTCTTGCCTACTATTTCAATCTACCATATGTGACCTTACAATCATACCTACATACTGTCAGGATTTAAGGGTAAGGGTAAAATGTAATCCCCAAGGAGTATAGCTGACAGTGCCAATCGTCCATCTGTTCCAACCCAGGTACTCAATAATGATATTTAGGTTAGAACCAGGAAAAAATATGGGGGAAGGTAAATGACAACAGAGAGACTAGTTCAGAATGACTCCCAGATTTACTGATATCAGCGGAGAACCACTGCTCAGACATCTTGGGTAAAAACACAAATTATACTGTGAGACATTTGCAATACAAACCATGCAATACAAAGGAAGATGTGCCAAGGCTCAAAGTGTTTCAGGGAAGTTTGTCCCCAGCTAAATGTTAGAGTTGCCAAATATCAAGACTGCCTAAGCTGAATCCATCCCACGCCTTTTTAATCCACCATTGTACATCCTTGCCCTTTATCTCACTCTTGTAAGTTATTTTTTATCCATTTGTTTTCCTTTTGTCAGTTTCCCTTTATTTCTCTTCCCCCATCTTTCTGCATTTCTGCCTTTCTCTCTCTTGTCTGATTGTAAAAAATAAGTCCAGGTACTCAAAAAGGCCTGCTGCTCTCTGACCCTCCTGAGGAGAGCAGGACTCTGCCTTGCAGCTGAAGTAATCTCCAAGGGCTTGTTGGCTATCAAAGTCTCTACCCCTGCTCCTGTGCCTGGTTCAATGGAAGCAGACCCAGATTCTTGCACCACAGAAATTGACGCACCCCCAGAGTGCGTGTAGCAGAACTGGCGCATTGACCCTGTTGGTGGAGTAGAACCCGTGCATCGCACTCAGAACCGCCTCATCGCATTCAGAACCACCACTTCGGAACCAATGCATCGTTAGCACTGCATGGAGAAGATTGATGCATCATCCCTCCAGCGTGGATTAACCCGGCACATCCTCCTTGGAGCCATTGCACTCGGAATCAGCGCTTCGCTCCATGAACCCGACGCATCGCCGCCCCTGTATGGAGAAAATCGACGCATCACCTTGACTGTGGGCCCCACTATGATGCATCGCTGGTCTGCACCCTGCATCTCACTGTTGCGACCAGGATCAAGGTAATCTGTTCACCGGGTGTGCATGGCTCATGTCCCCTGTCCTGTGCTCCACCTCAGTCAACCTCAACTGTTGACTTTGCCCTGGTCCAGCGCAACCAGATAACCCCCATAGGTGCTTATTGCTTCTAAGCGCTAGAACTCTTTTTATATTTCAAAAATTCATATCTCAACTTCTACTCATTGGATTTTTGTCATTTTAGTTTTAATTCATTTATAAAATTATTGTCTATTCTGTTGTGTTTTCATTGTGCTACTGGGTGTTTGTGTTGCACAAATACTTTACACATTTCCTCTTTAGATAAGCCTGACTGCTCTGTGCCAAGCTACCAGAGGGTGAGCACAGTTTATCTTTTAGTGTGCATCTAGCTTAACCTGACTAGAGTGGTAGTCCCTACATGGACAGGGTGCATACCTCTGCCAACTAGAGACCCCATTTCTAACAGTCATGATGTCCCTTCCCTCCCTCAACAAGCTTCAATAGGATGATATAGTCTATGGATTTGCGTACGTTGTCTATGCCATGGCTTTTTCATGTGTATTTTGTTTTAATAATATATTTAACCAAAACCAAGATGCACAATGTTAAATTTGTGCAGTAATGTATATTACAGCACCCACAACACCAAGGGGGTGATTAGGATGGCGGTCGGAAAACCTTCCGACCGCCATGCTAGCGGAAATAAACCGTCCGCTGGTACCGCAGCAAAACCGGCGGTCCGATTAGGATCAACCGCCAGAAAAATCCGACTGCGGCGGGCGGAGCAGGTAAAAATCCGTCCGCGGCGGTCGGATTCGCGGCGGAAACACCCAAAACCGCAGCTAGGCCAGCGGAGTGACCGCACGTAAAATTAGGATACCATTGAGGTGACAGCGGAACGATCCGCTGTTTCCGACCGCCGCGATTGCAAACAGTGATGAATGGGAGAGCCGGCGGAAGGGCTGTTGCATACCCACCGCCGCGGCCGCTCCGGAAGAAATATGGCGGTCGACAAAAAAAACACACCACAAGGCCACCAAGAGCACACAACAAACTAGCTCAGCCCCCCAAAGCACCTAACACACCCCAATGACACACCCCTATGGCAACTAAAAAAATACAAATCCCAGGACAACACACACAACCCACCTGACAGCAATGCTCCATTTTGACACACCCACATAGCTGAGTATAAAACCAGCCCCTTCCCTGATCAGAATCCTTTGCAATACTCCACCCCTGAAGGAACTAAACCCTACAGCCCAAAGGAGAGGCAAACCACCACACATCTCACCAGCACAACAACACACACACACACCCCACTTACATCACCCCCACCACCCTCACACCTGCACCTCAAACCATTTACACATCACACACCATGGCACAAAAGAAAATGCCCAAATTCACTGATAGTGAGTTGTCAGTCATGGCAGATGAGATAATCAGAGTAGAACCACAATTGTTTGGTAACCTGGTCCAACAGACACCATTAGTCACCTGAGCACAAATGTGGAAAAGGATAGTCAACAAGGTCAATGCAGTAGGGACCACCCCGCGCACCAAGAAGGAGATCATGAAGCGGTGGCATGAACTCAAGAGGCTGGTGAAACAGAAGAACTACAAGAACCATCAGCTGCCTCAGATGACTGGCGGTGGCCCTCCTATTCCACCAAGAACATTCACTTCATGGGAGGAGAAGGTGCTTGCCATACTGCATCCAGAGAGTCTCACAGGAGTAGCCGGGGGAGTGGAGGCTGGTAAGTACAAACAAATGTCTACCATTACACTGCTATGTACTGTCTTGCACAACTACAAAGCTACACCTCCTAGGCCCAAATCCATTCATGTGCACCACACACTACCCAACACATGTCTTACAGATAAAACATTCACTCCCTCTGAATCACCCCAAAGGTAGCCAGCAACATTCCCAGGGTTGCATGTGTACAGGCAGCCAGCACTACAACTCCCACCAGGCCCCCTTGTCCCACCCCTGAGCAGGATGTAGCACTCCACCCCACCCAGAAGCATGTGGCAGCCATTGCATTGTTCACCTTCACCTAACAGGTAGGTAGCCATCTTCACAGGGAGGGGGATTTGGGGGTGGGAGGCCTGCACTACAACTCCCACCAGGCCCCCTTGTCCCACCCCTGAGCAGGATGTAGCACTCCACCCCACCCAGAAGCATGTGGCAGCCATTGCATTGTTCACCTTCACCTAACAAGTAGGTAGCCATCTTCACAGGGAGGGGGGTCTGGGGGTGGGAGGCCTGCACTACAACTCCCACCAGGCCCCCTTGTTCCAAAGCTCAGCAGGATGGTACACCCCCACACCCAGAACCATGTGGCAATAATTCCCCTCAACTGTGTCACAGAACAGGTAGGTAGACAGTGCATGCACCCTGCCATTCCTCTCAAAAAGCATGGAGCCAGATGATCACACCAGCCCTCACATGTCTTCCAACTTGGCATAGATCCAATAGCCACTTCCAGTGTGCAGACCGTAAAACGTATGTAACTGTCACAGAAACCAAAGTGTGACTCACCAAATCACATGTTGAAGAAATTCAGGGCACAATAATGCACAGCACTGAAGGAAATCTGTAAGTGCCATGGGGGCAGAGCAGCAAGGCCCATATGAAAACTAAACAAGCATGGTCAGTAGTAAAAAGAGAGCAAAGCACATGATATGACAAAGGTATGCATGAGACTACAATGGCTAGTTCATGCTCAGATGTAATGTCTTCCATGCAGAGTGAACAACAAAGGTGCGTCACATAAAGTTGTTGTGCTGCTAGTCGTTAGATGATGACATGTCCTGTAGTCACACAATTTGCACGTTGCGCATGGTACCTATTGACATGTCACACCATGGACAAGTAATGTATGTACCTCCACATCATGACATGATGCTCAATACTGTGCAACCATACAACGTAATATCAATGTAAACTGTGTGGTGTTTAACATGTAACAACAAAACATCTAACACCAAGCTTGAGGGGTGCACTCCAATGACCATTTCCAAGAACTGACAGCTGCAGATGACCACACCAACCTGCAGAGCCAGTCCCCCCTCCCCCCCGGAACATGGACTCTCTGATGCAGACTCCCTAGATTTCTCGGATGCGGAGCCCGAAGCCGGCCCATCAGGCATGCCAGGGCACAACAGGTCCCAGGACCCCACTGTCCCCACCGCAACAACCTCAGCAACAACAACTACGCTGACCCCTGCTGTAACGACCTGTGCGGCCTCCACCACCACCACCAGTGCTGCCTGCAAAACTGTCCCTGCCTCAGAGGATGTCCACCCCACCCAACCCCACAATCTGAGGAGGGCAGGGAGAGTACGCGGGTGTGTAGAGTGGTGACGCCACAGGTCCCGGGACAGCAGGGCAGGTGGGAGGGCAACTAGGCGACAAGACCAACCGGACACTGGGACCGAAGCCCTGGCCAATATCGCCAGAGTCCTTGGGGCCTATGAACAAGCCCAGGGACACACGGGCCAGGCTCTGGAGGAATCCCATGAGCTCCACCTGCTGCTGAGGTCCATAGACACACGATTGGGCCAAATCGTGGCCCTCTTGGGCCAGCTAGTGGGTGTCCTGAGAGACAGGCCTGCGGCCCAAACAACAGCTCCACCTATCTCCAGTGCCCCACAGGATGACAGTTCCCCCACCTCCCCTGTGGCCACAGAGAGGGGTGAGTCCTCAGACACCGCTGAGCCCGCAGCAGAGGCCCCCCCTGCCAAACGCTCAAGGGGCGGCCAAAGAAATCCCAGGGAGGATCACGTGGCAAAGCACCAGCCAAACGCCAGTCAAGGAGCCAGCCATGATGGCACCCCTCTTCACCTTGCCATTGACTCTGTTGACTGTCCTTATCCACACTGCCAGGTTAATGGCATGTGTCTGTTGGACTGTGTCACCACATCAATGTGGTGACTACTCTATTGTCTCATCTACCATCACTGACAATTCATTGATTCACTTTTCACCTGTTTGTAAATATTCACTTCCCTGTCACATATACCCATTGTAAATAAACACTCCTTACACACCTATGTTTTCGTGTCAGCTCCATGTTTATTACAGGATGCACAATGTTGACTGGGATTACAATGTACCAGGAGCACGGATTGTTTGGAGGCATTGAGAGGCAGAAGGGACCTAGGAAAACACAAAAAAACAATATTTACTTGTCATGTGATGGCATCACAGCCATTACACAACACTTGTCATCAAGGTACTCAAATCTGCACACATTACAATGAGCAACAGTACTGACATAGACATCCTGTAGCTGTGCACAACTACCCTGTCCCAGAAACATTAGCACCCAGCACAGAGCCAACAACAGGCAGCAGTCACAAATCTCCCCTAGGCCTTTTCACCAACAATACAATCAGCAGTCAATGGCACCGTTGTATGTTTTCACTCACCTTCAAGGGAAGTAGCGGTTGATGAGCTGTTGACGCAGGTCAACACCTTCCTCCTCTCCACTATCCTCATCACTGGACATGGGTGGGTTTGCAGGCGGTGGCCTCGGCTGCTCATCAGCGTCCAGGAGCAGGGGGATCTCCTTGTGCAAGGCCAAGTTGTGGAGCATGCAGCATGCAACTACGATCTGACACACCTTTTGGGGAGAGTACATCAGTGCACCTCCGGTCTTGGCCAGGCAGCGAAGTCGTGACTTCAGGAGACCAAAAGTACGCTCTACCACACGACGTGTCCTCCCATGGGCATCATTGTAGCGGACTTCACCCGGGGTCCTGGGATTCCGCAGTGGGCTCAGCAACCAAGGCCGGTTGGGATATCCAGAGTCACCTAGGTGTGAGACACACAGGACAAACTTGTAACATTACTGTGGCAGAGGACAGCATGTCACACATACAGCATGCTACTTAACTCTGCGTACTCACCCACAATCCATGCACGCTCCGGAAGCAGATTTGCCATCAGCTGTGGCACAATGCTGTTACGCAGGATGTACGAGTCATGGGCAGAGCCAGGAAATTTGGCACAGACATGTGAGACTATCATATCCGCCTGGCACACCACTTGCACATTGATGGAATGGAAATGTTTCCTATTCATGTAGATGTGCTCACGTGCCTGTGGTGGAACCAGGCCAACATGTGTGCAGTCAATGGCACCAACAACATTAGGGACGTGGCCAAGGGCATAAAAATCAGCCTTCACATCCGCCAATTCATGTCTCCTGGGGAAATGGATGTATCTGTCCTTGTAGGTCATCATAGCGGACAGGACATCACGTAGCACCATGCTGAACATAGGTTGCGACATCCCACCTGCGCTGGACACCGTGTACTGGAATGATCCAGTAGCAAAAAAATGCAGGACCGCCATCACCTTAGACGTTGGTGTGAAAGCAGTTGGATATGTTCTGCGAGGTCGCAGGTGGGGCTCCAACAGAGCACATAGGTCTTGTAGGGTGGGTCGATCCAGACGGAATTTCCGAATGATGCCCTCATCCTCCATGTCCGCCAGCACTGTGAAGGGACGATGCACATTTGGTCGCCTCCTAGGTGAGACGAAAGGAGACACATGTCAATGCAATCCACCATGAGATGTGTCCAACATCTTACGTTTTGACTGACACAGTGCCAACAATTACAGGCATCACACTTCAGCTTACAGCACAACTTACAGGTAGGGACACCTTCAGCTACACTAGTCGTACACTTGTCCAGTTTTCACACTTTGAGTACCTCCCAAACAGATTCAGACTATGTGAATGCCCAAAGGTACATGTCCACATCTTGCGTAACCAGCCCTGAGAGTAGTTCATACAGCATATGTGTGAAACAGCAACACTGCTGGCTCCTACCTAGCTGCTGTACCTGCCACACCTTCTTGCGTAAGTCGAACAGGGCACACATCAACAACACAATGAGCACAGTCTGTGCATTAAGATCAAGTATGTACATGAGCAAAACAAACTACACAGTGAAATATGCACATTGTGTACTCTGACCTTCGTCACTGTGTGTTGCTTAGCCAGATCACACATTGACATGTGTACACATTGGAGAGTCCATCACACCACTGATCTGTGTACATGCACAACAATATCATAAGTGACATGTGAGGGAGTACATGCCAATGTTTGCAATCATGTGCACTGACATGGCATGTGTAGTCACCAGTGGGCTAAATGTTACACTGGCATTGTTTGCACTATCTTGTGGCATGATTCAGGTGTCTACTGTACACTGTTGAGAACTGGCCATTGCCATTGACACAGCATGATGTGTCCATAGGTGCTGTTAACGTGCTCCGCCACCCAAATCACGGTCATAGGCACCAATGTATAGCAGCCAGATCGCAGTAGCGACTGCCTGGCCCCTGCGGTGTGTCACCGCCAATGCCCATGCCCTTATAGCCAATGGGACCCGCAATCGCGGTAGTGATATACAGATGGGGAAATGGCGGTTGGCATGCTCCGCCACCCAAATCACGGTCATAGGCAACAATGTATAGCAGCCAGATCGCGGTAGCGACCGCCTGGACCCTGCGGTGTGTCACCGCCAATGTCCATGCCCTTACAGCCAATGGGACCTGCAATCGCGGTAGTGATATACAGATGGGGAAATGGCGGTTGGCATGCTCCGCCACCCAAATCACTGTCATAGGCACCAATGTATAGCAGCCAGATCGCGGTAGCGACCGTCTGGCCCCTGCGGTGTGTCACCGCCAATGCCCATGTCCTTACAGCCAATGGGACCTGCAATCACGGTAGTGATATACAGATGGGGAAATGGAAGTTGGCATGCTCCGCCACCCAAATCACGGTCATAGGCACCAATGTATAGCTGCCAGATCGCGGTAGCGACCGCTTGGCCCCTGCGGTGTGTCACCGCCAATGCCCATGCCCTTACAGCCAATGGGACCCGCAATCGCGGTAGTGATATACAGATGGGGAAATGGCAGTTGGCATGCTCCGCCTCCCAAATTACAGTCATAGGCACCAATGTATAGCAGCCAAATCACGGTAGCGACCGCCTGGCCCCTGCAGTGTGTCACCGCCAATGCCCATGCCCTTACAGCCAATGGGACCCGCAATCGCGGTAGTGATATACAGATGGGGAAATGGCGGTTGGCATGCTCTGCCACCCAAATCACGGTCATAGGCACCAATGTATAGCAGCCATATCGCGGGTTAGCGACCGCCTGGCCCCTGCGGTGTGTCACCGCCAATGCCCATGCCCTTACAGCCAATGGGACCTGCAATCACGGTAGTGATATACAGATGGGGAAATGGCGGTTGGCATGCTCCACCACCCAAATCACGGTCATAGGCACCAATGTATAGCTGCCAGATCACGGTAGCGACCGCTTGGCCCCTGCGGTGTGTCACCGCCAATGCCCATGCCCTTACAGCCAATGGGACCCGCAATCGTGGTAGTGATATACAGATGGGGAAATGGCAGTTGGCATGCTCCGCCACCCAAATCACGGTCATAGGCACCAATGTATAGCTGCCAGATCGCGGTAGCGACCGCTTGGCCCCTGTGGTGTGTCACCGCCAATGCCCATGCCCTTACAGCCAATGGGACCCGCAATCGTGGTAGTGATATACAGATGGGGAAATGGCAGTTGGCATGCTCCGCCACCCAAATCACGGTCATAGGCACCAATGTATAGCAGACAGATCGCGGTAGCGACCGCCTGGCCCCTGCAGTGTGTCACCGCCAATGCCCATGCCCTTACAGCCAATGGGACCCACAATCGCGGTAGTGATATTCAGATGGGGAAATGGCAGTTGGCATGCTCTGCCACCCAAATCACGGTCATAGGCACCAATGTATAGCAGCCAGATCGCTGTAGCGACCGCCTGGCCCCTGCGGTGTGTCACCGCCAATGCCCATGCCCTGACAGCCAATGGGACCCGCAATCACGGTAGTGATATACAGATGGGGAAATGGCGGTTGGCATGCTCCACCACACAAATCACCGTCATAGGCACCAATGTATAGCAGCCAGATCGCGGTAGCGACTGCCTGGCCCCTGCAGTGTGTCACCGCCAATGCCCATGCCCTTACAGCCAATGGGACCCGCAATCGTGGTAGTGATATACAGATGGGGAAATGGCGGTTGGCATGCTCCGCCACTCAAATCAGGGTCATAGGCACCAATGTATAGCAGCCAGATCGCGGTAGCGACCGCCTGGCCCCTGCGGTGAGTCACCGCCAATGCCCATGCCCTTACAGTCAATGGGACCCGCAATCGCGGTAGTTAAATACAGATGGGGAAATGGCGGTTGGCATGCTCCGCCACCCAAATCACGGTCATAGGGACCAATGTATAGCAGCCAGATCGCGGTAGCGACCGCCTGGCCCCTGCGGTGTGTTACCGCCAATGTCAATAACCTTGCAGCCAATGGGAACCGCAATCGCGGTAGCCAAATGCAATTTTGATAATCGCGGTAGGCGTGCTCCACTACCGCGGGGCCGGTCATTGGATGCATTTGTAAAAAGCTGACCTGGAACACCAATTGCAGCAGCTTAGAACCACAGAAACTACCCCAGGGGGCTATATATGTGTGGGAGAGAGCCTCACATTTCCACTGCTTCCAGACATTGCTGACTGACACTCTTCACCACCAACTGCTGCTGCTCCTGTCTCCTGGACCCAGACACTGCTGACTGACACTCTTCACCACCAACTGCTGCTGCTCCTGTCTCCTGGACCCAGACACTGCTGACTGACACTCTTCACCACCAACTGCTGCTGCTCCTATCTCCTGGACCCAGTGATGGCAAGGACTGAGAACGTCAGGGCCCGTCCCTTCACCACAGAGGAGCTGGAGGTCCTGGTGGACGAGGTGCTCACACAGTATGGGAGGCTATAGGGTGGTCCAGATGTCATGGTAAGTGTCTCAGAGTGGAAGTGAGAGTGCATGGAGTGCACACATGAAGTTGATCTGCTGCAGTATGTGCCTGAGAGTGTGGGTTTGTGTGATGCACTGCCTAGCATGCTGACGTCAGGGAAATGGGGTTTGTAGCCTATTTCACACATTCCCCGGGCTGCATTTCAGGATGGGAGGGACATGCAGTCTTTTTGCAGCCATACAGTGACACTGCACGCATGGAAAGTGGGAGTCAGGACAGACTTTGCCTGTGCTAATGGATCTTTGAGTCCATGAGGTTTTTCACAGGCTCATTTGTGAAATGAGACAGACTTTACGTCCAGAGGGTACTGATGGAAGTGTGTTTGACTCTATATTGCCACCATGGATATGTAAGCATTATGCACAAGAGTGAAATGCCTGAGGGTGACACTCCTGGCGAATAATTCACATATGACACATCAGATTGCTGTACTTTGGAAATAACATCCTTCCATTGTTTTCATCATGTGTTCAGGCTCGCATGTGTAGGCACTGTTTGCCCTCTCATATTGTACCTGCATGTGAATGTTCTGATGGCCCATGTTAAACCTCAGTGTGAGCCCCCCTGGCCTGCACAGTCACTGCCCAATTTGACAAGGACCCATCACTGAATGGACAGAGTGAGACATATGGGTTGTCTGCTACCCTATCCATCAAAGAGCTATCTCAGGCCTGTGGATTGCACAAGACAGACCTTGTGAGAAGGGTGTGAGATTGTAAGATCATGTACCTAAATGTGACCTCCATGACACAGTGAGCCATTCACAGGGCAAGGACATTGAGGGGTGTGCAGTGTTGGACACAGTGAGTCTGCCCCGACACATCATTTCCAATGTAATGTATGTCTTGCTCACTCACAAACTGAATCGCAAATGTGGGCCTCCTTCACATTGCTTTCTGTGCTGCCATTCAGCATGTGTATGAGATGGGCAGGTACTGTGTCCATCCTCATACCTGCATGCATTTTGGTATGATTATCCCATGCTCATGTACTACGTGTCATGCTGTATTGTCTCTGCTAAACATATCTGTGAAGCTGTGCTGAGTTTGTGCATGCTCCTGTACTGGGGGATAGTGGTACATAACCCAGTGTCACTGAAATTTCATCCTCTTGTCTCCCATGCCTGCAGCTCAAAGTCTACCAGCATAAGGCCGTATCAAGGGCCATTGCACGCAAGGTGCGGGCTCAGGGTGTCTCCAACCCATGACACACACACTGTCACAAGAGGTGGGATGACATCTGCCGGCTGAGCAAAAACATGGCAGAGATGACGATGGGGCTGCTCCCTCAGACTGGCAGGTTGGCGCGCAGGAGCATGACACCACTAATGGCCCGCATCTTGGCAGTGACACAGCCAGAGCTGGATGCACGTTTGAAGGACCATCAGCAGCAAGCTGGGGGTGAGTATTCTGGGAAGGGTGACTTTGGTTGTGAGTGACTGCATGTATTCCAAGCCTGAGCCAGTGCTGAGCTCTGTGATGTTGCTATTGTGATGCAATGGCTCGTAAGTGGCCTCTCTGTTGGGTGCAGCTGTCATGCATTTTCGCTACATGTACTTTCTCATGTCATTGATGTAATGGCCCTTGACGTTGCATTCTGAGTTGTGGCCTTATGGCATCGGCTGCATTGGGGGAGTCAGGGACATCCCATGTCAGTGAACGGCAGTGTGCATCATCGGAGTGTGCTTTCATCAATGTGTGCAGTGCCTGACCTCAAAATTGTGAGAACTACACATCTGACACCAATGTGCAACTGTAGTTGTGCCCAAAAGCACGACATGGTGGATGGCATGAGCTCATGGCCATTGCGAAATGATATTTTGGAGTCTGTATCTGTGTTGTCCCCTTATGGTGACTCCATATGTGAATGTGACAACATGTTGGGATGTACATCTTTTTCACCCACAGGGACCTAGGTATGCTCAGAGGGATCTGTATGTCTGGTTACACGGTGGCACGGGCAAGCTATTTGGCTGTGTGGACATCAAATGTGTCAATTATGCCAAGTTTGCATGTTACCATGCAATTTTTGAGTTTTGACTTAAGGTTGCACAATGTGGCTGCACAGGGTGGTGTGCAACATGGGGGTATCACCATCTTGTTTTGTGCGTTGCTTGAATATGATGTTTGTGTGTATGGCACTAAACTGAACCTACATCTCTGTCTCTTGCAGCATCTACCGAGGGCACAGAAGGACAGGGGACGGACACCAGTGGTGAGGCATCAGGCACGACTGCTTCACATGAGCTCACTGACATTGATGTGACCAGCGCCTCGGAGGGGGACAGGAGTGTGCTTGAGGAATCACAGTCAGAGACACCAACCTCAACCTCATCTGATGCCAGCGATGACTCCTCGATGTTGGCGGGCACAGGGAGTGGGAAATCTGCCTCTTCTTCCACCACACATCGTCCTGTGCCCACCCTCCCAGCTACTTCCACTAGTGCTGCCCGTGTTCACACCAGTAAGAAGGGAAGTGTGTCCTTCCCCCCAGGCACCGCTGCCCCTGTCTCCCCTGCTGCCCTCAGTGTTGAGGCTGTGGACCTTTTGCGCCAGCTGTGTGTGGGTCAGACAACTCTCCTGAATGCCTTCCTAGACCATGACAAGAAGTTGGCACAGGTGGTTGCCTTCATGGAGGGCATTCATTCAGACGTGGGTGGGCTACACAGGACTGTCCAGTCTTTGTCCTCCACAGTGACGTCAGCCATTTGGCTGTCACAGGCGCAGAGTCCAGCTCCAGTCCCTTTGGCCACCCCCCTGCCAGTGGCTACATCTGACGAGAGTGACCACACACCACAGCCCTCAGGCTCAAGGTACACCACACGCAGCACACAACAGCAGCACCCCAAGCGGGCCAGAGCGCAGACACCATCCCCCAAACAAACCAAAGTCACACCGGAGCGCAAAAGCCCTTCAGGTGACACTCAGGGGCATCAAGCCAAGAAGCAGGCCTCAGGCTCACATGCCTCAAAATCATCCCCATCCAAGGACACTCCCATCCCAAAAGCGTCTCCCAAAGACAAGCAGACAGTTGCTGTGCCTGCTGTGAAGCTAGTGCCTGCTAAGAGTCCGCAGAAAAAGCCCTCTAAGGCAGATTCACCCACAACCTCAACTCCCACCCACACCCCTGTGAAGCTGGGAAAGGAGGGCACTGTAGGGGGTTCACCTGGTCAACAGGGGATGGAGGGGAAAAGGCAAGGCCAGGCCAAGCGTGCCGCCGGATCCAGCAGATCCCCAGAAGGAGGGCCACCGCCTGCCCCTGATGCACCTTTGGTGGAGGGTGTGCCTGTTGTGCCCGCCCCACCTCCCACTCCTACCAAGACCAAAATGACCTATCGAATCACCAAGAAGTGGAAAGGCACCCCTCCACATTCTCCCTCACACACTGTGTCTCACGGCAGCATGTCTCCGCCTCCACGTGCCACCACACCACCCGATCCAAGCAGCCCTCTGGCTCCCAAAGCCACTGATGCCTCTACCTCAGCTGGTCCTCTCTCTCCCAGGTCCAGTCCTCCAACTGGGCCCGACAATCAGCCACCTCCCAGTTCGACTGACAGCCAAGTCTGAGGCTAAGTCCCCCTCCCACACCTGTCTCTCCCACAGCGGTGCCTGGACTGCCCATTGTTATCCCCCTAGCTGTGTTGCTGACCATGGCAGTGTACGGTCTCACCCATTCCCTGTGCAGGTTCTCATGCACACATGTGCCTACTTTGAACTATGGACTGGCCACTGGCCTTGCTGTTTTACACTTTGTTTGCCCATTCCCTGTGCAAGTTCTCATGCACACATGTGCCTACTTTGAACTATGGACTGGCCTCTGGCCTTGCTGTTTTTCACTTTGTTTGCCCATTCCCTGGGCAGGTTCTCATGCACACATGTGCCTACTTTGAACTATGGACTGGCCACTGGCCTTGCTGTTTTTCACTTTGTTTGCCCATTCCCTGTGCAGGTTCTCATGCACACATGTGCATACTTTGAACTATGGACTGGCCACTGGCCTTGCTGTTTTTCACTTTGTTTGCCCATTCCCTGTGCAGGTTCTCATGCACAAATGTGCCTACTTTGAACTATGGACTGGCCACTGGCCTTGCTGTTTTTCACTTTGTTTGTCCATTCCCTGTGCAGGTTCTCATGCACACATGTGCCTACTTTGAACTATGGACTGGCCACTGGCTTGCTGTTTTTCACTTTGTTTGCCCATTCCCTGTGCAGGTTCTCATGCACACATGTGCCTACTTTGAACTATGGACTGGCCACTGGCCTTGCTGTTTTTCACTTTGTTTGCCCATTCCCTGTGCAGGTTCTCATGCACACATGTGCCTACTTTGAACTATGGACTGGCCACTGGCCTTGCTCTTGTCTACTTTTGATGCCTATCTGGGTAATATGTAATAAAGACAGTTACTCCTGTTGTCTGCTTTGTCAGTGTCCTTGCTAAATAAAAAATGTTTTATGTATGGGTATGGTTTAATGTGACACATGCTCTGTATGCCACTTTAACATTGCCAATGGCTTGTTTCACTTTTTCAGAGTTTGCCAGAGGTGACAGGCATTTCAGTTCTTCTTGCCTCTGAGGCTTGGGGGTGCAATGATGGTTGTTTGTGATGACCTACTGTTATACTAATCATTCTATGGTCAGGTTTGCTAAATTGTACACATGTCATGTTAGGATGCACTACCAGCACAGAGGGGAATTCTATCCACAGGATTGCAGGCAGGCTGGCCAGGGTCCATCATGTCTGTGTGATCTTTCTTAATTTGTGAACAGCAGTGTTGGTGTATGGTCATCTTGTGATGGCCTGTCTTCCTAGTCACATGGGTACATTTGAATGTGTGCACTTGAGTGGTCATGAAGTGTGAAGGGGTGACTTGGTCAGTAGTGTTGATGTGTGTGTTCCCCTGCAATGCCTACTGCACACATGTATCACCCAGGAGCTGAGTGCCTGTTTGTTTGATTTGTCAGCCCTGTGCTTGTGATTGTGTGCACATGTGGGAGTTGTAGGTTGTGCACTGTGCAGTGTGTTGGTGTGTCCTTGCACTCCTGGGGGACACCTACTTGTTGTTGCTGCCAGTTGTGAGTATGCAGAGTGTGTGACAGCCAAGTCTGTGTTGTGTTTTGTTGATCAGCCATGTGTCTTGTTACTGTTTGTGCTCACTGTGCAGACCTGCTCAGCCACACTGTTATTGTTGGTGAGTTTTCGCATGCATTGCTGTCACTTGAGCCATTTTTGGCTCCAGTATGGTATGTGGGATGTGGAGTCATGCCATCCCCTAGCTTTGCTTCTGATGCATACCCATTGTGAGTGACTCCTCCATGTATTTGTGTATAGTACACTCCTGACCTGTCCACTACTGATGTACACACCACTTCACTCTCATGTCACCCATTCCCTTGGGTTGCCAGTGTGTGAGCCTCCCCACCACTTCATTTGTTACACTATGCTTTGTGGTGCTGATCTGTGCACAGGACCAATTTGCCACTCAGGACAGCTTCACATAAGGTTATGTGTGATTTTCTTGTACTGGTTTGCAGTCATGGTTGCTCATGTGCAGTGCAACTGTTTGTGCTGCACAGTCCTCTGTTCATGTTGTTTGCACCTGGGTGTCCTTGAGTTGTGGATCTGTGAGTGTTGGATTAGCTGTATGTGTGTTTGCTGAGGTACTGCTACCCTTCCAGAGTGTGATGTTGTCTGTGTGCTGTGCTGATTTGTGTTGTGGGAGTACATGGTGTGACACCGAGATGTGTGTGCTACTGATTTGAATAGTGTGCACACACTGCTTGGCCTGCATGCAGTGCTGTCAGTGTATGTTGCCTTGTACTTGCCTGGTGTGCATCCCCTGATGTCCAGCTGAGGTTGCAATGTGATGGATTGGCATGTGCATCTGTTGTGTTTTTGTTGTGGATGTATGCAGTGTTTGAGCTGTGTTGGCTCTTTCTGCTGACAGATGCTCTGTGTGTGATGTTCTATTTGCATTACATTGTGTGTGAGTTGTTTGTGCATTGTGATACATTCAGATGTGTGTTGCAAGTGTAGTGTACATTACTTGTGTGTGTGTCACATGCAGCAAGTTATATTCTGGTTGCTGGGCTTGTTTTGAGTGCACACTAGTGCTATGTCCTCCTATCTTTGACCTGTCACTTGTCAGGATTGTGCATGTGCATGCATGTGGTACACTATGACACCATGTTGACTTGATGGGTGGTGTGGTGTGTCTGTCTGGGTTAGCTTATTGTCCCATTGATCCCAGTTTGTGTTCATGATTGTTTTGAGATGATGCACTTCTTGTTTGTGTTGGGGTATGGTGTCTGTGCATTGGTCCTGAGTGACAATGTTGTGTACTGCTGTTCTGTCTGGGGTCCTATTGCCTTTCCACTGTTTGGCTGGCCATATGTGGGCTTGTTGTACTTCTGTGTATGTTGTTTGAGAGGTTTGTGTTTGGCTATTGTTTTTGTTCCAGCATTGGTTCAGGCATCCCTGAGTGTGTGTGTGATGTTTGTGGATGCACACCAGGGAGTGTTATTGGTTGTCAGTGTACTCACAGGACCTCATTTGCACCATTCTGTGTGTATGACACTGGTGTTGAGTGCTGCAGGTGTGAGGTGGGTAGAGGAGGGGTATGTGTGAAAGATCAAACTTGTGTTTAACAGTCATGGAGTGTGACAATGAGCCATGTGTGTTGTGCTGATGACATATACATGCCAAGTAAGTTGAGACAGATGTGTGGCTGCTCACTGTTTGACTTCAGACACTTCCTATCATTCCTGTGCCTATGCATGGCTTGCCTTGCTGTCTCCCTGAGTTGTTGCACAGAGGTCACTGTGGTTTAATTTCACTCACTGTGCCAGCCATGTCTGATTTGCTGGCCTAAGGGTGGTGTGATATGTTCCTTTTCTTGCATTTGATGTACACATGCTTTGTGGCTTACTCCATGGCTTTCCAGCACTGTCCACCTCACTGTTGGCTAGGCCATTTATTGTCCTCCATTGCTGCTGACATCTGGTATGTGTATGTGGCTGTGTGTCAGTGTGGGGTGTGTCTGGGTGATTTGACAGGCAGTGTGTACAGTTAAGTGGTTGTTCATATGCAGTGTGAGTGTTTATTTTGTGATTGGACTCAGTTTGCTTGACATGAGTGGAGGGTAGGTGTGAGGAGGGATGCCCTGCCCCTGAGCTTCTGTGCAGGGTGTTCCTCTTCACCCTCACCTTCTGAGACAGGCTCCCTGGTTGTTTGGTGTGTGTGGTGCAGGGTCTGGGTACACCTGGCTGGTTAATTGTGCAGGGGGGGCACAAGAGGAGCACACAGCATGTCCCCTAATGAGTGTGGGGGGCGTAGTGTGTGATGGGTGGAGGTGGGGCCCTATTATCTTTGTGGACTGCCCATGCCTGGCGCTGGCCCTGCCTACTACATTGTGCGCATGTTTTCCCGCGTCTGCACTGCTGCGGTGACGTGACCGGGACATTGCTGTGATTTTGTGGTTGATGAGTGGTCCGGATGCAGAGGGGTGATTTAGTGACAGGTAGGACATGTGTGGGTACACTTGGGGATGTGTTCCTGTCCCCACCAGAGTGTCTGATGTGGACAGGAACCGTATGTCAGCACAGGAGTTGTGTGTTGTGGTTGTGTGCAGAGTTGTGTGATTGTGTACCTGCGGCGTTGTCTGCGACGGGCCATTATTTGCTGGTAGTGGATCAGGTACAGCACCGGAAAGGCGTGTAAAGCTGGATCCATTGCGGTCGGGACCGGGTGGAGGTGACCGGGAGTCTGGTTTCGTGCTCCGCTGTCGTGCTTCCGCCGTCTCTGGTTGGGTGCTTTCTCCGCTGCGGTGTGACGGGCTGTTTGGGCCATCGTGATTTGTACAGCAGACGGGACGTCATTCCGCACAGCGGTGAGTCTCTATTGGCTCACACCGACGCGGTGGCGTACGCCAATTTGTGGTAGTTCACGGCGCACCGCGGCGGACTTGAAATGGCCTATGTTTGCCCATCGTAATATGGCGGGCGAGTGGACCGCTGCTGGAGTGCGGTAAATGGCATTTTCCGCCACCACCAGCACCACGGAGGTGCCTCCGCCCGCCATCGTAATGAGCCCCCAAGTGTAAACAGCGATGCTGACGTGATCAGAATCTTCATGCTTCCTATCAATTCATTTAAAATCACTGTTTTTCAACCGCCTGTCAGCTGCTTTTAATTAGTGCCAATTATTTCATAACCAGAAGGCAACAGAGAAGAGAGAGCTGATATCTGAGGATGCAGCACGCCATTTCTCTGTCAGGGCAAACAGCAGAAACCACTTGTCATCATGCTCTTAAACATTACAGTCAGCACTTTAAAAAAAAAAAAGGTAGCAGAGCCTGAACCACAGATCTGCTGCTTCTATTAGCCCATCTGTACACCTTTGCGTGCCTCCACAATAAGTATTGCATCCCGGAATCTCTATCTTGGAGATAAAAGAGGATTCGAGGACAGATCATTACAAAGTTCCTTAGGTGCAAATCACTTTCATATGTGATTTGGATTTTGTGCCCAGAGTCCTTTTAATTAGAAATACTTAAAAGAACTTTTTTTTTTTAGTTCCAAATATTTTATTGCCATTTTAAAGCAATATACAAACATTGAAGTGTTACAGAAACCTTGCAAGGCATAAAAAATGTACCATAAGACATAAGTACTAGAGGGAGTACATATAAGAATCAACTAAAATGTTTCGATTTTTTTGGCTTGAACAAAAAGATAAGCTCTTTGCTAACAATGGTGTTAAATGTGTACTTTAGTTGCTTAATTTTCTCCAGTAGCGACTTATTACTAGAGTGTCTGAAAGCTTCCTCTTTCCTTTTGCATTCTGTACCTAAGGACTGTAAGGAATTCTTGATGTCTTGGTTCTTTTTTGCCATATGTTTAATAATTTGGCCTTTCCCGACACACTTAAATGTGCCCCAAAGTGTCACTGGGGAGGCTACCGAATTCTTGTTTTCTCTGAAAAAAAATTCAATTTCCTCTGTGAGCTCTTTGACATCCGTCTAATTTTCTAAAATGTCTGAATTCAACTGCCACTCTCGACTTTCGCCTTTGTCAGGCTGTTTTAAAATCGATAACGAGAGGGCAGCGTAATCGGAGACAAGAATGGGATGGATCTTTCGGTCAGAAGTTACTTTGAGTGGTGAGACATCTACCAGGCGGTAATCAATGCAAGAAAAACTTGAGTGGGGAGGAGAGAAGAAGGTAAAATTGTTACCTTTTGATACGATAAGGCGCATTGTCAGGTTTTAGTTGACGCTTGTGTTATTGTACTATGTTTGCAATTCAAAATGTATATGTAGTGATGGGGACTAAGGATCTTATCTGATACGTCCTTTTGATGTTGTATATGTCTCATATCACTCAGATATTCTGTTTCGACTATGATAAAAATCAATACAATTTCTTCAACAAAAAAACAATTGTTACCTTGTGGATTATGTAATCTCCAAGCATCTAGGAGATGGTGGGTGGAGCATTGATTAATCATCTATTTGTGGCCCCTGGAAGATCTAAATTTGAAGGCAGAGTGTCGGTCCAAAATTTGGATTTTTGGGAGGTTAAAGTCACCTCACACAATTAAGCTTTACTTTTGTGGGTTATTATTTAGCTTTTTATTAAGAGAAAGACAAAATACAGGGTCATCAATTTTGGGAGTGTATATGTTCATTGCATCTAAATCCTGTTCACCGTTATTTAACCTAGAGAGAAGCCATCGGCCATTAGAATCATGTTCTGATGCAATAACTGTTAAGTCGGATTTCCTGGAATAAAGGGTGATCACTCAGTTCTTTTTGCCATGAGCTTTGGAGCAAGTAAAATCAGCCACCCAGACTTTCCAGATCAGTAAGGCCTCTTTAAAACCTATCTTGGTTTCTTTTAAGAGTACTATATCACCCTCCAAACTTTTTCAAAAGTCAAGTATTTTGGTTCTTTTTACTGGATGATTTAGTCCCTTAGCAATGGGGGAGATTATATTTAGAGAAGGCATTGGATAGTATGTCACATTGCTGATAGGCGATCTAGATGATGGGACCAGAGAGTGGAAGCCATATGAGAGGTCATGTTAAGCATGATGCGGGCTCTTTCAGTAAATCAATCCCACTTGGACTGGGGGCTGGTAGGGAGCAGGAGAGGGAAGAGAACTGGGAGAAAAACAGAGAACATTGTGAGGCCCGGCAGATTCCTGGGTAACCCGAATACCCACAAGGGCCTCTACCCACCAGGGGAGGTCTGTAAAAGACATAATTCATGGGGAATATCGTGGAGGAGCATAGAAGAGGCAGCAAAAGAACCAGTGATGATCACCGGCCAGATACAATCAGCATGAGCGGCAAGAGAAACAGTTGTGTAGATAGGAATGGTAACACTGAACCTGTGTCAGCTTTGTGGGGAGAAACAAAGGGATGCTGTAATCACAAACAGAGAAACTCTAAGTAGAAAACTACATCCATCTCTTCATATAAAAGATATGGAATGTACTCCCTGTTAGGAAAACAAATGCAACATTAAGTGCAGTAACCTCCCTAACTAGCAACAATGACAACTCATGACCCTCATATATAGTAAAAAGTTAAATGAAACATCTACCCCATTAATTCACAATAAAGGGATCACAGATTGGTATGGTAAATCAAAAACTTGGTGAAAATGTTCATAGTGTGCATCCATGCCAGACAACTTCGTATGAATCTAGGAGTAACACAGAGTTGATACTTTAATCAGTAGGCTTCTGAAACCTAGCAAATAGTCCTCTGTAAGTAACTAATGATGTCTGGAAGGAGTTCGAAGGAGGAACGACATGGTAAACGATAGATATCCTGACAGGGTATAATCCCCATCAGGATAATATGACTGTAGTGGAACAATTTGTACCTTGACGGACGGGAATGCATAGTATGCTAGAGTCACAAAACACCTTAAGTGAAAATATGATGGAGAGCCAATTGTGATCATGTTTGAAAGTACAAATGACCAGCATATAACTGTGGCTATTAGTCTAAATGGTTACAGCACTAGGATACAGCACTAGAGATCAGTAGGAGATACCCACCAGCCTCACTGCTAACAGTTAGCTTCAATCAGTGTCTATGTGGGTATTGCAACATGTGGTGACACCTGAATGCATAATATGCCGAGTGTGAAGCTAAAGAAGGATGCCAACAACAACCCTAAAATTAAAATGGAAATTAACGTCAATAGATTCCAGATAAGGGGAAAAAGAATATCAAAATAGTGATAAGCATGTTCTTCACAACCATATTTTCCACCAACAGCAAAACACAGGTATAATGGCTACATCTTAAATGCAGGAGCAAGAAATGGTGAACGTGCCAGCAATGAAGCCGACACGTGGTGTCAGGAAGGGCACAGACGTGGGTTCCTTGCTCGCTGTGCCACTTGATTCAAGCTAGCCTGGATGATGAGGGGTGATACCCCGAAACCGGTCCCAGGATGCTTGTTTCCGGTCCAGGGAAGACCTGGCCTGGCAGTTCGGGCTGGACTGTCCCCATGGGGAGCAGGGTTGTGAGAAGTTGGCCTGGCATATGCTGTCCACTAATTATAGTGGGCACCTTGCACCAGTCCAAATCGACTCTTATGGTAGGTAGGTTAAAGACAACCTTATTGAAAGCTATCCTAGTGGTAGCTGTGGAGAGCAGCCTTCAGGCTAAGTCTTGAAGGAATGTAAAGCAGCTTGTTTTACCAGTCTATAATCTCTTGAGTGACCAAATGAAAGAGCACCACACCAGGTATATATTCAAAATATATGTATTTATTACTAAACACACCCCTCTAGTCTCTTTATGAGGCTAGAGTTCGAAGTACATAGGTTATAAGATCTTAAATCACAGTAATAGCACAAATACACGTTTGTGCCCTAGGGGCGTACCAAACCATATACCAATAAAGTGGTATGCGAACCACGACTGAACTAGACACTAGGCCTAGAGCCTCTAGAAGTGCTTGGACCACAAGGAACCACCCAAGGTAGTGACACAGGGGACCCACGGGAGACGCGTGCAGTGTAAATACACAACCGCGATACGCCGTTAACTTCTATGGAGAAAGTCGGGATCGGGAAAATAGAGGAAAGGGACACTTTAAAGAGGACTAGGACAAAACCCTTTGAGATCTAGGACTTTGAAGAGTCTCTACCCACGGGAGCACCGGAGTACTCGTGTTACCTCACCCAGGGAAGCCGGGTGCATAGGTGCCTTTCGGGGTCGGGTTTCGTCGTCGGTTCTTATGGCGATCTGCTGCAAAGTGCTGCTGGCGACCAGGAGAAAAGTGTCCGGGTGGATCCAAGAGTGGATCGGAGTTCTGAAGAACCTGAAAGCAGAGGGGACAGAGTCTGGGTCACTAGCCAGTGACCAGGGAGGTGATGGACAGATGCCCACCGATGTCGAGTGCTTCAGGTTCGATGACAGTTGTCTTGACTCTTCAGCCACGAGGTCCGGGAGGCGTTGTCGGCAACCAGGAGCAGGATTCAGGCTGTTGCTCAATGTCTGTCGAGTGCAGAGGTGTCAGCGACCAGATTGGACCCAACAAGCCTTGGCAACGGCAAGTCTCGAGTAAGATGTGGATCGTCGATGATGCAGACCAGCAAGGTCTGAGGAACTCACCCAGCAAGGGTAAGTGAGGGCAGGCCTGGAGCAACCAGACTGCCAAGTAAAGAAAAGATTGGCCTTCGTGAAGGGCTACTAGCCAACGGGCTAGTGACCGCGAAGGAGCCTCGTGATGCCGCACGTGGAGCTGGCTTACAGGACACTCGTGGAGTGGGGGCCAGTGATCTTCGGTGCAGGTGGTGCTGGAGACTAGGGCTACTCGGAGCCCAAAGCACGACTTCTTGGGAGACCCAGAAGATGGTGCACTTGCAAGTGTGCTCGGTGTCCAGGGGTCACGGTCTCAAGTCACCCACGATAGCCACGGGCCTCAGCTTTGCTGGGGACTCAGGGTAGCCTCGGGGAAGTCTGAGAATCTACCTCTGGTGATGCGATGACTTCGGCGTCCGACGGGAGCTTCAGTGATGCGAACCGGACAGATGCTTCTTTGGTGCCTGCCAAGCAGGGGAGTCACTCCTTGACCCCAAGGGAGATTCTTCAGTCCTCTAATCTTGTCGTAGAGCGTCGAAGGTCCAGGATTCCGTGTCAGAGTTTTGTCCAGGTATAATCTAATCTTGCTGTGGCAAGGGTTCCCCATTTTAACCAGTAAAACAGGGAGGGACTAACTCTATGACCCCACCTATGGGAGGGTCAAGGGAGGGGGTGGCTACACCCACTTCCCTTTGTCCAGTTTCGTGCCAGAGCAGGGGCAGGTAGCCCCTGAGATGGTTTGAACTGGCATATGCACAGAGGAGCCTTTTGCTCCCCCAGTGCAGGACTTCAAAGCACTCTAAGAGTGCACCCACCCAGCCCCAATACACATTATCCTGTCTGGGGAGGTGGTCACACCTCCCTGCAAAAGGAAACCTATTGTCCAGGCCTCCCCTGCCGGAGTTTCGTCCAGCAGCAGGAGGCCAGACTTGTGTCTGTGGCAGCAGCATCCATTTTGTGATGCCAGGGCTTCAGAAAGAAGTTACCGGGTAAGCCAGAGTTAACATGTCTTTCCCTCTAGAAGGGTGGAATGCTACCCCCGCCGCCAGGATTGGCGGGGGGGTAGTATTCCAAGATGTTTGACACCAAACACGACATGTTTAGGTGCAGCCATTCCAAAGTTAGCATTTTACCGCGAGGATATAATGCGCTTAAGAGTATATGGTCAGGCTGCACTACAAACAGCATCAGAGATGGTCTCCGAATGCTGCAGAGGGGCCCTGCTCATGCAGGGGCACCCTCTCACATAGGAACCATGCACTCTGCCTTTAGGATTGATAAGGCCTGCCTTAGGAGTGACTTATAGGTTTATATGTGTGTATGTATTTAGTGATATAGGTAACCTATATCACAGTAAGGGGTGCATGCACCACCTTACCCAGGCTGCAGTAGCAGACCTGTGGTGTCAGTTTGGATGGCCTTCCAGGGGTGGCATAATACATGCTGCAGCCCCTGGCAGGCCTCTGAGGTACCTATGCCCTTGGTACATAGTATACCATATACTAGGGACTTATAAGGGCACTCCAGATTCCAATCAGAGATGTGCCTAAGGCACATGGAAACCTTTTTACAGAGAAAGCAGATAGACTGGGGCCCTGAATAGCAGGATCCCAGTCCAACTAAGTCATAAACCAGCAAAACACCATAAAAAAAGTGGGGGCAACCATATAGTCAGATTCCACCTTCCTACAAGGGTAAAGACTGATTTGCATATGCCTGGGTCCAAACTGGTGTGGCATGATGAGCAAAAAACCGATGGATTTAACCCAGATCTCTTCACTGGGGGTGAGTAAGTGAAACGTTTCAGCACTTTGTCTATCATCTTGTTGTGTTTGCTGAGGACAGGAATGCGCCATATAATGGTAAATATGCCACATTCCAGCCCTCTCCCTGCCATGCATCACAGTGCAGCAATGTGTTATGCTGCATTGCATAAACAAACCATATAGCAGTTGTGGCACCACTACACTGCACAGCTCTATCACTTCTTTTGCAAGACGGATACACACTCCTGGAGGTCCAACTGCCATCACACCTCCTATACCACATTGATAATTAGTCCAATGAAGGGAAGGCAACTAAAGTATCCAATAATCTTATATCTTATTCAAACAACAAAGTTCCTTCAGTGACTCCACAGTTAGTTTTGCTGCATTGTGTTGCGTGAATCTTTGCTAAATCGGCCCACGTATACCATACTTCCATACTTGTAGGCTTAAGTTAAACTGTATGAATGTCCTTCTGCCTTAAGTTAGAAAAAGACAATTTAAAAAAACCTGTCACCTACAAGTCAGTTTCCACCTCAATCATATTTGCGATACCTGATATGTACAAGCCAGTCACAGAGATGTGTACATGCTCATTTTGAAGAATCCCCAGGTATCTTCAGATTTACTATTGTAACATTTGCAAATGTGGTAAAGATCGATGGTGTACATTTAGTATGCTCACCGTCATCTTTTAATTGCTTTCTGCTATGACCCTACAGTTTATATTCTAACCACTGCTGAGTATACAAACATCCTAGATGCATTTACCAACGAACAGAATAAAAAGTGGAAGTGCAATGTACAAAACGTTTGTGAAAAAGGTTCCACCACGTCAGTGTATGCTTTAGGACTTTGAAATATTTGACCGAAAAATGCTTTGGTAAGGGGTCAAATATTAGGATAAATAATTTGCTTGATCCTGACCCAAGACCAATAATGACTGCGTTGTAAAAGGGAGGATTCTAGTACCCGTTTTCATGGTCTAGAATGGTCAGGGCAGTTTGTACATGAACAAAACAAGATACATCATTAGCCTCTTGTAAGACTCTGTTTCATGTCCAAAACTAAAATAGGATGAGCCTAAGGTACACAGCTAATTAAATTCGATTTAAACTCATTGCAACTTGTAATGGAACAATTTATGTGCTGGTGACAGTTTTAGCATACTTTTTAAAAATCAAGGGGCATATTATCAAGAACGGCGTTAAAATTATCGCCGCTTTAGCGGCAGTTTTCTGCCGCTAAAGCGGCGATAATTTTTAACGCCGTTCTTGATAATATGCCCCTAAAGTGCTTTAAATCACAAATCCTAATGGAAGCCCAATAACTGTTCTATATGCGTGCCCTACTTGAATGTAGAAGAGAATTCCTTGTTGGCTAGTTGGTTGATGGTAATGCTCCTAGCTAGATCCATCATTTTTTGCTCAACACATTTTATTTAGGTTTCTCTCCTCTGACATCAGGCATCTAAAAAGACCACGTGGAGAATGTGCTTTGTTGCCTGATTCCTTACCTTCAGCATATGTACTGTGTCTCATGACCACTGAGCTCTGGGTTTTCATATCCTCTTTCTAGTACCTTTGCTTTGTAAATTATGGCTAGCATGACACTTCTAGAGACCAATGTGCCTAGTCATCCTATCTGCAGTTAAAGGTACCTCATGGATCATGACAAAAGGAGGTTTTAGGCCAATGGTAGTTTCTTGTATTTTGTTTCACTCCAATATCTGCAGACAAAAGAGACTATGTGCATCTCCACCAGCTGAACACCAATGTTGCATTTCACTATGAGCTGCGTCAGCATCCCTCTGTATGCTTCCACACTCCTGTGTTGATATTCTTTCTGGTGATGGGCGATAACATTCACTGCTTTCTTTTAGTGTGGGTTAAAATGTACGCCACTGTGGACTGCCAAAGCAGTCTACAGCCCACACTGATACAAATGTTTCTCGAGTAGACAGGAGTTTTTCCTAATCAGACTAAGGCTAAAGAAAGTGGGAACCCTACATTTAATCTAAAGGTTATATCCAGCTAAGAAACTCAGGATATGTTCCCCTAGCATCCCAGCTATAAATGGCTGCCTGAAATGATGGGAAACACCAGAAGCACTGGCTAATTTCTGGTAACTCTGGTGTACATCCCGATATAAATCTATTCACTGTTGCAGATGCGTAATGCAAAATGGTGCCCCCCCCCCCCACAGAATTTAAGGAGGGGCCCCGGAGTCTCCCATATCTCAGAGATATTAGCCTTGGTCTGAATGGGGGCATCCTGAAGGGTTGAGGGCGACCCTGAAGGTGTGAGGTCTCCCCTGCGCAACAGGGGCTGCAGGGGCTTATGCTGCCCCACTGCACTGGTGCTCAGCAAATCATGGGAGACATGCACCATCAGAACCTTGATTTACAAACCACACGTTCACTTGTAAATGCAGTGGAAACAACTTCATGTGACTTTTCAGAGAGATCCCACGGGTGTCCCATGTCTCTCTTGGTATTTACAGCAGTTCAGTTCTGCGCATAGGCAAACACATCGTCATTACCTTAACTCTAATCTTGCCTGGGATTTAATATATAATAGGTGCGGCAAATAACTAATAAGTGTGTACTACGCATAATATTGTTTGTAAGTTATTCAAATATTCTGAAATCATGAGGGCCAACTTAAAATCAAATTTTAATGTCACAGTGACAAGCACGTCTATACTAAATACAGAAATGATACAAAAGGTTAGTAATTTACGGTCGCTTGCTTTCTTGCAATGCCCTCCCTTTACAATGCGAGCTAGTATCGTTGTTAAATGAATACGAATATAAAAAGCTCCGTCAGCAGAGTTAAATTGACTCTGTTCTGGCATCAAAGAAAACTTAAGTTATGCAGGCTTTGAACTGTGAAGGTCTGTAAAAAGACAGATTGCTTGAAAAGGCGTTAAGGTTGCCAATATTTATTCACATATAATAAGTTGGGCTTTCATTCTCAGCTCACTGTAGCTATTTTCCTCCCAGGTTCAACGCCCAATATTTCAGAGACTTCTTCATTTAATTAGGCGAATCAACGATAATATGTCAAAAAGATGTCGCCTTGCTTGGGTTTGAAATTTACATTTTCAATCAGAAACAAGCCATCTTCCCTTGGTACCTCTTTTATAGAAGATTATTGCTAAATATCTTGCCATAAAGACATATCAAAAAATACTATCCAAGACACGTTTTATTTTTTACACAGCCTTCAGAGCTTTGCAACACATGAACGTCTGACTATGACACGGGGTGCCAGAGCAATCTGTTATCCAAGCTGCCCACAAAACTTTTTTACTACTAACAGCACGTAATAGAGTTAAGTGGAGCGTCTCAGCAGTGTAGACAGAAGAAATGAAAGAGCATGGGCGTATTTAACATATGAAAAAAGTCAAAAGAAGTAGGCTTAATAGCAAAATTTAAAAAGCAAAGAAATCAAACATGCTGTAGATATCTAGATAAGTCACTACTTACAAGTGCATGTCCCTGCTTTCCTTAAATTCCAAGGGCCTGATTAGGACTACGGCGGTCAATTGGACTGCCGCAGTTGCAGTGGCATTCTGTGGACCGCCAGACTGGCAGTCCACCCACCATATTACGACTTTGACCATTGGACCGTAACTGGACCGATTTTACCGCTGGGGATCCGTGATCTGCCACTGCAGCTCACCCAAGCATATTACAAGTTTACTCACTGCCCTCCTTTTCATGGCAGTGAGCCCGCCATGAAAAGGGTGGCAGTGAGGAAACTAAAAGGGCCCTAGACCCCTGCCACTCCTGGACCAGGGGTGCATGCAGGGGGGCACATGTTGTGCTCCCCTGTACATTTGCACCCGCAGTTCCTGCCCGCTTTTGAATGCACAACATTGTGCATTCCATATCGTGCAGGAACGGGCTGCGGCAGTCTCAGTGCAGTGCATCTCTAAGGCACACCATTGTGCCTTAGATACACACCACCACAGCATCAACCGCCCTCCAGGATTAAACTCGTAAACCTGTGGGTGGTCTGACTACAGGTTTCGTGGTTTTCTTGTGAGGCACTGACGTGGTGGCCTGCAGGAAGACCGCCAAACTCGTAATCAGGCCCAAAATCTACAGCACTACTTGCAAATGTTCTCTTTCTACCCGGCCTATAAAAAACAATAGGGCCAGATCACAAAACATTTTGTCTGGGGCTATTACATGTCCTTGGAGGGGGTTATCCAGTGATTTACACACACACTTTTACCACCTTATTAAAAAGGCAGTGATGTGTGACAACGATATTTGTGCATATTTGAGCAGTGCTGAGCTACAGCAGCACCAGATCAACAAATGCAAAACATAATACAACTGCAACAAGACAACACAATAATGACAAATACATCGCAACATTACAGCAACATTCCAGTGTAATACAGAATACCAATGTAGCATACTAATACAATAACACAATAATACAACCAGACATAACAGTAAAACACCAAAAGTTTGCAATTTTCTTTGTGAATTTGTATTTCATTTTTTGTTCTGGTATTGTGGTGTGGTGTTATTGTGCTGTGTTGTGGTAGCAATTTTGATCTGTTTTCTTGTGTTGTGCACTGTTATGCTTTTGTTGTTATTGTGCTTTATGTTATGTGACTGTATTCTATTGTGTTGTGCTCTGTAGTTACTTCAGAGGGGTCAACAAATGCCTTCAAAGTTCCACTCAGAAACAGCCATGTACCACTGTCTAATGTGTAAACATGCTGCTACTGCAGCTCTTCAACAGTTAAAGAGAGAAGTCAGCCCAAAACTGTGGCAGGACCATGCCTTCAATTACCAGTTCCAGTGTTCACTTTGTTAGACCGGGCATCCTTGGCGTGGTTTCCCCTGTCTTTTTACCTCCATCTCCTGAATTTTTGACTGTTATGCTAGACTTCGTTTTTGCTGGTTTAGGTACTGGGCACTTTACCACTGCTGACCAGTGCTAAAGTGCAAGTGCAAGTGCTCCCTGCATAAGTTGTTTTTTAAAAAAAATATTTTAGTTTTTTATTCTTAGCACAGCAACTTAGCAGAGAAACATACAAAAATCATCTGAGATATATACATACTTCGCAATACAAAAAAGACAATAGAAAGAGACACAAATCAAAAAACAAAAAGAAGAAGCAAAAACAACAACAATAAACCCAGATAGCATTTACAGCACAAAACATCGGTATTGCATAATTTATCCTCCTTATTCAAATACCTCTTCGGAAAGAACACATAAAGAAAGGAAGCAGAGATCTGGCCCAAGTGGCCCACTAAGACAATCATTACTGCTGATTTTCCTTCCATCTATAAATGGGTCCCCAAATACGTTTGCCAAGCAGCCTCCCCCTTTTCCCCTTTCTCTCATAAATCCCCTTCTCAAGGTTATAGATAGATAGCAACCTGGCAAGCCATTGTTGGAACGTTGGAGCTGTTTTATCCAACCAGGCTGTAGCAATACAGATGTGCAGTACAGACATAGCCATAAAGATAAAGCATTGCAGTGGATCTTGCCTGTCCTCGCTATTTATCCCCAACAAAATTATAGAAGGGGTAAGACTGACTTTAATTTCTAATGTTCTATCCACAAACAATTCTATCGCTTTCTTCAGAGCTTGCAGTTGGGGGCATGATGCAAACATATGTATTATTTCAGCGTCCACACTGTCGCACCGAGGGCATCTAGTTCCCGTCTGCCCCCCCCCCACATTGCGCGATCCTTGCAGGAGTATAATACAAGGAAAAGATTGTTTTATACTGTTGAGCTTGAAGCCCTGCAGAGCATAAAGCGGTTTGGCCTAATTCTAATGAGGCTCTAAAGCCATCATGGTCTATGCCAAGTTTATCTACCCATTTCTTCTCATATTTTTCAAGATTATCATTTTTGAGTAGAGAGAGCTCAGCATAAATCCTCTGAATAGTGCAGTCTTCCCCTCCTCTAATAACATCCATGATTTTATTTTTGCCAAATCCACAGGGCCCCCCTTATTTCCACCTAGAAAGCTACGAATTTGGAGATACTTAAAAAAAAATCTTTTATTAATACCATAACTATTCTGTATGTCTATAAACTGCCGATTTCCATGTGGCCCCATTAGATCACCCAATCTCCGGATCCCATAAATTTCCCATTCCGCCATTGCAGAGTCTGAGAAGATTTCCCCAGGAAAAGTGGGGTTCCTGAATAGCTGAGTATAGCCATTTAGTCTGCCAAGACCAGCTTTTTTACGAAATGCCGTCCAGATCTTATATGCAGCCATCAGGGTTTTAAACCTAGTTCTTTTAAAATAACTAGGCTCAGTAAACTTCAAAAGGCAGTTCTCCGCATCTTCTCCAACCAAAATTGAATACATGTCAATTGATTCAGTCTTAACCCACGGGTCAGACACGTCTCCCCCAATAAGCCCGCTCATATACTGAAAGGCTGCCGCCCAGTAATACATTCTGAAGTCGGGAACAGCCCATCCTCCCCTTGCCCCTGGCAAAGACATAAAACGTAGTGCCCTCCTAGTTTTCCCATGTGCCCAAATAAACCTATTAACTAAGTGCTCCAGTGCTAAAAACCATTTTTTCTCAAATTCAAGTGGAATAGCCCTAAAAAGATACACATTTTTTGGTAGAAAAACCATTTTTACCACATTGCACCGCCCAACTAGCGAAAGGTGTAGATTGTGCATTCTATCAAAGTCCTTTTTAGCTTTAGACATTATTGGCTCAATGTTTCTGTCTATAGTCTTTCCCAGATCTGCGGATATATTAATCCCTAGATAAACAGCTGAGTCAGTAACACGTATATCATCACACACAGCCCCCGCATTCTTAACTATCTGAGTCTTAGACCTATTTAAGGCATACCCTGATACAAGGCCGAAGGTTTGAGCTTCCAGCTCGATTGCGACTAGGGCGTTTTCCGGGTATGGAGTTAACAGTGCGATGTCGTCTGCATATGCCAAGGTTTTATATTCTAGGCCATGAGATCTTATAGGAACGATGCCGCCATTTGCCTCCAGCTTCCGAATTAGGGGGTCAATATATATCGCAAAAAGCAATGGCGAGCATGGGCATCCCTGGCGTGTACCATGCTTGATTGTTAAAGGTGCCGTATATCCCCCATTTACTTTAAGTCGGGCTGTAGGATCTTTGTACAATGCCTGAATTGCTTTGACATACCCCCCCCCAATGCCAAACCACTTCATAGCTGCCCAGAGATAGTCCCAGGAGACCGGGTCAAATGCTTTTTCAGCATCCATCAGCATGACCGCCATAGGTTCTCCTGAGACTTCAGCAGCATCAAACAGAGTTACAACCCTGCGAACATGCTGCGTTGTTCCTCTCCCTGGGATGAAGCCGTGCTGGCTGGAATTAACCATCTTATCTATAATTTTGCTGAGCCTAGTTGCCATAGTTTTAGAAAAGATTTTGGCGTCACAATTCATTAAAGTTATTGGCCTATATGACCCTGGTTCTCTAGGTGGTTTCCCTTTTTTCAGGAAGATTACTATATCTGCCCCTGCCCATGAACCTGGAACGGAGCTACCCGACTGGGCCTGATGTATTATTTCGACTAGGTCAAGTCCGATTACTTCCAAGAAAACTTTGTAGAATTCTAAAGGGATCTGATCAGGTTCAGCTGCCTTGCCCGATGGAAGGCTGCCCAAGGCGGCATAAATCTCTTCGACAGTCAATGGGGTTTCCAGTGCCTCCCTATCTTCATCAGTAATTGACTGTATTAAAGACTCATTAAGATACCTTTGGATTTCCAGAGGGTCTTTCACCTGTTCTTCATTATATAATTTACCGTAAAATTGTCTAAATATATCTCGAATCCCTTCTGGTTCGTCAACTATATTCCCATTTCCATCCGATATCTCCTTAAACTCCCCGATTGCTGTTTTCTGTCTCAGGTGCACCGCTAATGTGTGCCCGACCCATTCACTAAGCTCATAACATTGCTCCTTTCTTGCCAGGAAAGTCGCAGCTACCTTGGTGGCTATAGCCTCCTGAGCTTCAGATTTAACCAAGGCCAGTTTAAGCAAAATTTCGTCCAACGATACACTAATGTAATTGCAGCATTCAGCTCCTCCTCTGTATCAATTATTACCTGACATAACTTTTTCTCTACCAGTGCCTCTTGTTTCTGTCTATGCAATCTATAGCTCAGCGTCTCCCCTCGTATCCCAGCTTTAAATGCATCCCAAACTACCCCTGAACTGGTGCTTCCTCTATTAATATCCCAGAAACCCACTATCCATGTCTTCATATGTTGTACATATCCCGGATCTTTCAGTAGCCCTCTTTCAAAAGTCCATACCCGCTCAGGTCTTCCTCCCCTTGCAATATCAACTGTTAACACTATAGGATTGTGGTCAGAGATGATACGGGGAAGCTTCTCAATCCGACACCTAGATACTAGTGAATTAGATACAAAAAAAAAATCAAGTCTAACAACCACCCTGTGAGGAGTCGAAAAATATGTGCTGCCTGGATCATCGGGTTTCAATCGTGCCCACACATCAGCCAACGAGTTATTCCAAGCTAAATTAGAGATTGCTCGAAAAGTCCTTTTCTTCTGACCCATATACCTTTCCCCAGTCTCCATCCAAAGTCCCCCAATCCCATTTATATTAAAATCTCCACACATGATGACTGGTGTAGGCCAGGAGGCTAGTTCCAAATCTAAAAATTAAAAAATATCAGGGTCATCCTCGGTCGAGCCATACACTGAACATATTGTAAACGTCTCACCCCTTATTGTGCACTCCACCAAAACCCATCTACCCCACTGATCTTCCAACTTCCTTTTGGCTGTTATATCACCCCATCGGCAAAGTATGGCAACCCCTCTAGTTTTAGTCCCCTGTTTAGTATTTGCAATCAGATGGAAACCTAGCTGTTCCATTAAACTACCTCTTGTACCCTCTATATGTGTCTCTTGCAGGCATAAGAGATCCAGGCGCATTGTTCTCAAGATAGCTGCAACCCGTTGTCTTTTAACCTGATCATTTAATCCACAAACATTGACTGAGGCGATTCGTAGACTCATTAATGAACATCAAGCATCTGTCCATCCCAATTATCCTTTGAATTTATTTTCAGCTTTTTTATCTTTATTCTTAAGCTTTCTCTTTCTTTATTTTCTGTTGCTTCATTACACCTCGTGTGTCTCCCCATGTGTCTCAGATGTCGTGCTGTGCTGTACCCTACTCCTTCCCTCCCTACTCCCCCACCATCCCCCCCAGCCCTCAAGCCCCCCCTCCCGATCCTCCCCCCTCCCCCTTACAGGCAAACAGGTCAGAAATGACCTATGTGAGGTAGCTGAAGCCCATAGCTGAGTCGCACCCCTCCTGCTCCCCTTGCTCCCCCTGAAAACAACCCTTACAAACTATTCATCCAGCCGTCAAACAGTTATATAGTCATTTAAATCACCAATGCATATATGAATGGTAGAGAATACTAAAGCAGTAATTGCCTTGCACAAATTAAATGGCACACAGTGTACACAGCATCAAGATCTATCAAACCCCTCCACCTTTCCCCTTCTTCTCTTGCAGTTCTGTCATATATGCTTGTGCCTTAATCTCTGAAAAGAACATGCAGACTTAGCCCTTGGAGATTATTTTGAGCCGGGCAGGGTACAGTAGATAGGCCTCACATCCCAACCCCTGAAAAGGAGTTATCAGCTGTCTAAGCCGCCACCTCCTTTCAACAGTGGCATGGCAGAAATCTGGACGGGCGAAGAATGTATTGCCCTCGAATGTTCGCCTAGCGTCTGGTTTTGCTTTGTCAATAATTGCCTGCCTGAGAAGAAAACTGCCAATATACACTAAAATAGCCCTGGGCCTATCACCTTGACCCGCAACATGCCCTCTCTTTTGAGCCAGTGGGAACCGATGTGCTCTCTGCACCTCAGTCTCCCAGTTCCATGAGGCCAAGTCAGGGAATGCTCCCTTCAACAGGGTTACTACAAACGCCATTACGTCTCCTCCCTCAATATTTTCTGCCAATCCCAAGAGTCTAATGTTATTCCTTGTCTGGCGATTCTCGAAATCTTCGAGCTTCCATTGTAAGTCCTCCGTCAGCTTCTCCTGCGTCTCCTTGAAGGCCTGCCATTTATTGACCTCATCCTCGAGTCTGCCAGTTCTCTCCTCTACGTGGGTAGCCCTGTCTGCCATGTCCTCGTATAATTTATTTACCTTCCTTAGTGAGCCCTGAAGTTTCTTGGTTGCTTGTTTCACCCTTCGGCTCTCCAGCCTGGCCTCCCCATGAATCTGTTTTAGTGTGGTGTATACTAAATCCATTGAGGGAGTCTGAGCTGTGCCGATCGGGCTGGTGTGCCCACCATGTTCAGGTATTGCACCATCGTCCTGATAAAGCTGAGTGGTAACTGAGTAATCCCACGTAAGCTTTCGAGCCGTTGCTATGTCCGTTCTGGAAGGGCTCACTGTATATTTAGATTTTGACCTACTTTTATGAAAGGCAGCCCTTGGGACAGCTGGTGCTCTTTGCACTGAAGAGGTCTCTGCTGAGTCCGAACCATCAGAAAAATTACCTTCACTAGAAAGTGACAAGTCTGAGTCATCGTTGAGAGAAAAAAAGCAATCCCCTTCTGGCGAGCCAGCTATTGTTTTAGTGTGGCTAAGTACCTGTCTTTGCTCCACTATTTTCCCTGAAGATGGTTTCTCTAAGAGGGGCTCTGTAAGGGGGATCGACACCTGATCAACGCGTTTATCTTTACTCCCCCCTGTCACTTCCATATTGAGGCACACATTGCTTACTGACAGCTCATTGTTCGCAGTACAGTCTAGTACCTGTTCCCCCAGCAAATTCTGCTCACTCAGCCCATCCATGCTCTCCTTGTTCGGCTCCACTTGCCTGTCATCCGGCCCGTCGTGAGACAGCAACAATGTATCCCCGCGGGGGATAGTTTCACCGATCTCCATCTGTTCCACCGATCCGGCTTTTGCCGAGTCCGCCGGTGGCGCTGCCGAGAAAGATTCCATCAAGGTAGGCTGCCGGAGGTTGCTTTCCCGAGCCTTGCTGCCCCCTTCATTACCAGCCTTCTGACTCACAACATTGCTGCAATTACCGCCATTACCGCCAGTGCCTCCGCTCTCTCCCGTTTTCTTCAATAGCGCTCGACGGGGCTGCGCAGGGCCTCGCGCAGCCACGACCAGAGATGCTGGGGTGGCTGGGTCCTTCTGCACATCCTTAGCATCTTTCTGGTGTTTGTTCACTCTTGGCGCCATCCTGCTACCGGCGATCACACATCGATGGAGGAGGTGGACTGCACGGCTAATTTCCTGAGTCAATAAACTCACGGATGCTGTCAGATCCCGGCTCCAGCACCGCCGTGAATTGCGGTCAATCACCCAGCCGATCAACCGATCCAGGAGGTAAGGGTAATGTAGCATTTCATCTCCCCATTTCAATCCTTTTCTGCATCAGGGGGGGGAGAGGATTTCGCTGCGACTACTCGCTACGGCCGGTCAGCGGCCATCTTGTCCCGTGGCCGCTCCCTGTATAAATTGTGATTCTGATTGCTTATCCCTGATTGACATATTTGATTTACTGGTAAGTCCCTAGTATGGTGCACTATGTGTGCAGAGGTCCTGTAAATCAAATGCTACTAGTGGGCCTGCAGCAGCTGTAAACTTGTCTCAGGCCTGCCATTACAGTGCCTGTGAATACAGTTTTAAAACTGCCATGTCAACCTGGCAAGTGCACCCACTTGCCAGGCCCTAACCTTCCCTTTTACTACATATAAGGCACCCCTAAGGTAGGTCCAATGTACCTCCATGGGCAGGGTGCAGTGTATGTGAAAGATAGGACATGTACTGGTGTGTTTTACATGTCCTGATAGTGAAATAATGCCTATTTTGCTTTTCACTACTGCAAGGACTAGCTCTCCCATAGGCTATAGTTGGAGCTGCCCTGTATCATTTTACAAGTGTAACTTTTAATTGAGAAAAGATAGAGATTTGGAGTTTGGGCTCTCTGAGCTCAGGATTTAAAAACACATCTTTTAGTAAAGGTTGCTTTTAAATTGTGTGTATGAAAATGCCACTTTTACAAAGTAAACTAAACAGGGCACGCAATTGCAATTTACAAAGTGGGCATTTTCTTGTTTAACCATCTTGCGCTTCTGCCTGCCTGTGGAATCAGCATCTGGTTTAGACTGGCAGGGGCCTGTTTGTTCATTCACTCTAGACAGTCACACAAAGGGAGTTGAAGTGTGCTCAGCATATCCTGATGGCCCATCACCGGGCTGATGGGTCTTCCTGAGCTAGAGTGCTGTCACCTCCACCTGAATAGGACTGTGCCTGGCCTCTCACAATGCTGTCTGCAACCCCCTGGAGTGTGTCTGGAGCCAAGGTAAGGCAGGATAAGAACTTGTGCATCACAAAGAAAATCCATTGAAGTATTCCTATTTCAAAGCCAAAAGGGGTATGAGTATTGGACCTAAAACCCCAGACTTTTTTAGAACAATTCTGGATCAAGAGGAGCCTGCCAAGAAGAAGAGCTGAAGAGCTGTCAGGAGGAGTACTGCCCCTTAACTGTGTGTTGCTTTTCTGGGTTGGCCTGCAATTGCTGTTTCTGACTGTGGGCAGTGGAAAGAACTGGACTTTGCTGTATTCTGCTTGAGAAGATTCTCCAAGGACTTGAAGTAGAGCTTGCCTTCTGTCAGGATGTCTTGGGGACACAAATATTTCACCTGCAGCAGCCCTGAACTCCACTGCTCGGATTTCTGACCTGCCTTGTGGTGCCAATTCCACTTCTGGGCCCTTGGAGGTTGCTTCTGCTGCAAAAAGCATCAATAAGACATAAAAAGCGATGCATCACCCTTCCAGTGCCTGTTTTTCTGAAGCAGCATTTCTGTGCGAAAGAAATGTACACGCACTGCAGCCGTGCAGCTGAAGAAATTGACGCAGCGGCTGAAGAAGCCGCCACAGCCCAAGTTCAGTGCACCATGTCACCGAAGTCCGAGACTACCGCACCGACTCCGATGCAGGCCCTGCTGTGTGGCTAAAATAATCAACACATCTTTGGACCGTGGCTGAAGAAATCGATGCAGTGCCTGTTTGCGGCTGACACATTGACCTCTAGCACGTCCGGATTGCCACGTATTGCACCTGTGCAGCAAGTTTTTCCGACGCATCACCTGCAGACCAGAACCGTTTTGGATGTCAACGCCTCCCTTCTCCCTACAGTCCGCATTTGATGCAACACTTCTCCAGCGTGCAGCAGAACTGACACATCACCCCCCCAAAGACTCAACCAATGCATTTCTGTGTTTTACGATGCTTCCCTCTTCTGCGGCTGTTTTCCTTGTGAAATGTTGACGCATCTGAAGGTACTTTGTGTAAAATCACTGCATCCATAGAGTTCTATGGACAGAATTGCTTGCAACATTTTAAAAGTAATATTTTGAGTTGTGTATGATGGATTTTTGTTCTTTTGGTTTTTTTGGGTTTAGATGAAGATATTTTTGTTTTCTAAACTAGTGTTGTGTCCATTTGTAGTGTTTTCACTGTGTTACTGTGTGTGCTGTGTACAAATACTTTACAGATTGCCTCTGAGATAGGCCTAAAAGCTCGAGACAAGCTAACAAGGGGGTGAGCAGGGGTTATCTTGGGTGTGTAATCCCCCTTAACCTTGGCTAGAAGAAAGGGTCCCAACTTGGACATGGTGTATACCACTGTCATCTAGAAACACCCATTTCCAACACACTTTATGTGATCCGGCCCCAAAGATCTCTTATAGTTCTTCATTGTTTTCAGGTTGAAGCCAATTTAGAGAGCTGAGGGGAGTACGCTGCCACAGAAGTGATTCGTAATGGTAGAATTGCATTCACAAAAATGCAGACAACACCAGGCTTGTGTACAATCAAACTTATTAGGTATTTCTTGCATAATGTGCAACATTAGATGTCGACTGATTCAATTTGTAACATTGAATTTCAACATATTTCTGAAATTACCCTTTACAATAGTTTGTTGAATGCCAACTGTTGCCAAATGAATGTAAACATTATTGCTAGAAAATTTACGTCCTATCTTGTTGCTATCATTCTTCACATAATCACGGAGAAAGTGGTGAATAAGCAACTTGTAAATCATATTAATTTAAATGATTTGTTTCACCCCTCACAATCCAGTTTCAGGGCCTCCCACTCTACAGAGTCGGCCCTACTCCATGCGACTGAAACTCTAAGGAAATGTGCTGATGCAGGACAGACTGCTGCACTGGTCCTATTGGACCTTAGAGCAGCATTTGATACAGTATCTCATAACCTAGGTAACTGTGAGATCAGGGGTTCAGCTTTTCGCTGGATGACCTCCTTCCTCACATCATGGAGTTTCCAAGTTACTCTGCACCCATACATGTCAAAGAGTATCCCTCTTACGCAGGGAGTCCCACAGGTCTCGATATTAAGTCCTACTTTATTTATTCTCTACATAGGCCCCATTGCAGAACCTGTGGAAAAACACAATGTAACAGTCTTATCATATGCGGATGATATGCAACTTGTCACCCTATCTCAGGACTCTGCGATGACTGCAAATCAGTTCTCTCTATACTTAGAGGAGCTAGCCTTATGGATGCCCAACCATTGCCTAAAACTAAAAGGCAACAAAACTGAAATAATGATAGTGGGGAAAGCACCCTGTATATGGTCATCAGCATGGTGGGCGGAGGCTCTGGGTCAAACCCCTACCCCAAAATCAGAAATTAAAAATCTAGGGGTGTGGTTGGATTCCAAACTAACATTTCAGAGCCAAATCAGGAAGGTTGCGGGGAAATGTTTCGGGACTCTCAAAGTCCTAAGGAAACTCCTAGATCTGTTACTGATTGCTGCCAGAAAAACTATTGCTTATGCCTTGGTCATATCCCAGATGGATTATGGCAATGTTTTCTATATGGGAGCACCTAAAAAAGGCCTAACTAAGTTCTAATCTATTCAAAATGCGGCCGCTCGCCTAGTCTTGAACATTCCAAAAAGAGCATCTGCTGCGAAGGCTCTGGTCACCCTCCACTGGCTCCCTGTGGAGAAGAGGATAACTTTCAAGGCCATGTGCTGTTGTTACAGAATTCTATGGAAAAAAGGTCCGAGATACCTTCGCGCTATGTTATCCTTTTACATACGGGCACGCAATTTAGGATTTAAAGGAATATCTTTGGTCACAGTGCCAAGAATTCAAAAAGTTAGGATGGGAGCTCGATCTTTTGAATATCTCGCAGCCAAGAGCTGGAATTTTTTGCCAGTGATCTTGAGAACTGAACCTTGCGAAAGTACTATTTGCAAGGATTTAAAGACCTGGCTGTTCTCATCTTCAAACCAGAATACTTAGAGCCTCTTTATGTTCTGGGGACTCTTAGCCAGTTTAGCTTCCCAGTCTAGATTAGCGCGGGGACACAGTGACGGTGTAACCATGCACTTTACAAATTGATAAAACTAAACATAATAGTGTGTTGTCCTCTGTTGGCTTTGCCACACTGACTTCAACCGCCCTTTCCCTCCAGCTAAAGTGGATTGTCATGGGCTGCACTTGTTTGCCTTGCGTATAAAGAAACCAAAACATAGATTGTGGCTTTTTCAGCAAAAAAATAATTTTCACCTCTTTCTCATCAGAATGGTCTGTTACTTTGGATCTGGTGGTGTAAGCCATCAGCGGCTGTGTTATATAAAATGCCCCAGAGTAGCAACAGGTTTGTGTGGCCGCTTATGGCCCCCGCTGGGTGCTTTGGCATTAAAGAATGGTCCAGTGGTGCTTGCCTCAGTCTTTCTATAATAAAGCTCACACAGATCACGAGTGCTAAAAGTGCGCTGGCGTGATCTCAAGGGTGTATTCCTTCATTTGCACATCGGCCTAGCTCCATGTAAATGAGGGAATCCTTTACTTTTGGGCCAGTGTCATACTACTGACTCAGGCACAAGAGCTAAGAAGCCATCAGGATGCACGTGGACTGTGAGCCACAAAGAGATGGTCCCAAAGTGAACCACTTGAAAGAGGGACACATGGTTAAAGGGCCTCCTCCAGACACCCCCCTGCAGGTGGTTGCAATCACTCACTACCGGCCCAAAGGGAGATTCTTGATCACCTTTAAACGTGTGATCAGTTGCCGTCTGCATAGTGAAAGGTGGATCAGCAGCTTCACACAACCAGCTCTTCTCTAATGTGCTGTTCCAAGTGCAGCCACGGTTTCGAGCCTGCACTATGAATAGTGCATTTGGTGTTACACCGTACACTGTCCCAGTTTACACCCAGCACACACACGTAAGTATGCATCACAGTGCCGAAGTGGGCAGTGAGCTTTATCTATAATGTACATCCCAGATGTCTTCTGTAAGGTATACAAGGAAAATAGATTACTAATGTATATTCATTCTAAGTGTGTTTTTCTAACCGTTTTGAAGCCCCAAATCTCTGTTATCTCACACTCGAAGGAATGCAGATGCATGCATGCATGGGTGAAAGGGATGTTGTATAGCTAAACCATAATTACACTATTGCATGTGAAAAATAGAGTGTGGCGAAGTTGTGCTGTGGTGATTATAGCATAGTGAGAACAGTGGTAAGGAAACTATTGATGCATGTATGCAGGACTGACAAGGTATGCTATATGTCTGTAAAGTACTGTTCATGAAATTTAGAGATGTGCTTTAATTGTTTACAGCAAACAGCGAGCATAGTAAGTTGGTGGGGAGCTATATATTGTACACATGCATTTTTCTTGAGGCAGGTTTGTTCACTCCGATACAGCGTAGGGCTATCGATCAGGTTGAATTAAGCCTTTATCCACTGGTAGTAGTTTGATGCCTTTGTCAGTGCCCTTCTCAGATTTATGGGACCAGCAAACTCTTCAAAGCTTTGCAAAAGGCCGAATGAGCAAGGAGGTTCCTGATATGAGCAGGGAGTATATGTCAGTGTTTTGCCAACTGGACTGTTGTTCTATGAGTTTTCAGTTTGGAGTTTCAACAGAGATTATGTCTGGGACGATATGTAAAACATTTGTTTTTCTGGAGAAGGACTGTCATATTACATCTGGGGGGCGATGGGCAATCAGAGTGTCTTGAAGCTGATTTTTTGCTACTTGTAGCCTGTGTATCACACATGTGGTTGAGCGGATGTTGTCCCTTAGTTGTAAATGCACACGATGTTTTGGTGAAGTCTTTTATATTCATTGAAGCTTGCAAAGAAAATATTCAAGAGCTCTGAGGTAGAGGAAGTTAGAGTGCTCCACATTCTTCTGAAATACATGTTATTTTGGTGTAAAAAGCTAATTTTAGAGACCCGTTTTAGCTATCTCTGCTTTTAACTGCAGAATTGTAGCAGTACAGCTGAAGAATTTGATTAAAAAAAAAGAATAAATGATTATAAAATTCATGAAGCCATGTAATACACTGTAGTTTATTGGTGAGAAGACATGGTGAAATGTCGAGTTGAGAGCATCTCTTTGAATTTCAAATGGAAAGTGGAGAGACAATCTATGGCCTCATCCTGAATCCCAATGTCGTGGATGTATATATATGCTGTTAGCGTGTTTATAAACTGTACCAAGCTTGGGTGAGAGATTAGGAAGTATGAGAGATGCATTTGGGTTCTTATCCTATTTAGTCATGGGTCATGACTGGTGGTGATGACTCTGTTGAGTGGTCTGTCAGTTCTAGGGGCCAACTGGTAAAGGCCAGGATACCCTTGCTGATTAGAGTGTGCTTTACAAATACACAAAACATATATGTAGTGGTTTGCGCTGATGTTGTTTGTAACTTGTGGAATGCTCACTGCTGATGGTTCCCTTACGTGTGTGCATTCCATGTAGAACTTCGAACTTACCTTTGTGTTGGCCAGTGACAGTTGCTGCTGTGAATAACCTCGACTTTACTCTTACCAAATCAATTGTAGTGACTCCTTACTACAATATACCATAACATAAAATAGCATAACATCGCATCACATAACATAACAAGGGTTGAAAGGCATCTGCTCGCTCCCCATGGGATCACAGCACAGATGTCTACTCACTTGGGGTAAACACAAATGCACTAATGGTTTGTTATTAGCATTGGTGACTACAGCACCAAGGCACCTGCTGCAGATTTTCAAAATGCTGAACACGAGCAACAACTGCAAATCACAGTATCTTCAGCCCCACAACTCCATTTTTCATAGGGTGGTGGCATTTGGCTCCTAGAGGTGGGATCAATCCACCAGGTCGCCCACCAGGGGCCTCCTGGCCACCAGAATATTATGAGGAAATGTTGTCAGCCTTCAATCAGCCACTGGCATTGCTGCTTTCTCCTCCTTGCATCTGAACTGTAGGGGCCTTAGACTACCCTTCTATCAAGCCTGTTGTTCTCCTACCCTGGGGTCACCCTAGCTGCAGGCCCCAAAGTTCTTTACAGCAGATCACTCTCTTTGCCAGCATCCCCAAGTCACCATGGCAATCTGCCACTATTAAGGTGATTATACTCAACAGCAAGAGTCTAAAGTGCCCATTCCTAGGAAACCCACAATATGACCAGTCCACGGATATCTGTCCATACCCTACTGATCCTGGATGGGAGTCAAGAATCTGCTGTGGCTAGCTCTAGGTAGAGTCTAAACAAGAGTCTTCCAACTCCTGAGAACATTTGAACAACCAGGCTTGTCCTTCATCCATTCATGTAGGATCCTTCCCAGCTTTGTCAGCTTCAGTGGGGACTTAAAAAAGAGAGGTAGGGTTTCCTATGACTGGAAAGATACCCAACCCACTTGTTGTGCTACACCATCACTCCACCACTTTGTTTCACCACCAGGACCCAGTCATCTGCCTTTCCCAACATTTGTTGTGCTCTGGAAAAGATTACATATGGAAGCCCTTGCCAAAAGTCAGGTACATCTCCCTGGGAGTCAAGCTTCACTCACTTACCTCAAATACACTTTCTGTGGTAAATAGCGCCACATTATTTCCAGCCTTCCCTTCGCTCCACATGGGAACATCCTTTGAGTTAATTAACAAGGAGTTACTTCTAAAAGCTAAGGAGATTCCAACCCAGCTCCTTTCCTCCAGCAGGAGATATGTTATTACTCTTGGAAGTGGCTTAAGATCGCCAGGAGACATTCATCTGCCAGCTGGTGTAGCAGAGTAATTAAAGTAATTACGACATACTTCACTGTTTGCTTCAATGGACATATAGAGTAGACTTGACTTCTTGTTGTTGTCTTTCCATGACTTATAGTTTCATCTGCACACTACTCCCTGACTCTTTCTGATTACCAGACCCTATGTGATTGTCTTACGTGTACTCAATACGGACCTTGAGAAAGGCACGGATTTTTGGCTATGGAGACAGAAACTCATTTGATGACTAGGACAGGTGCAATCTATCCTGCGGGTTTTACATATCTTTTAGTTGGTCAGGTAAGCTGCCATGCTAATGTCCAGCCCCATGTTATAGGCCACTTTCTGACAATCGTGTCTGTTATTTTCACGCCACCCTTTTTGCTCCGTCCGACTGTAACGTAACTTTGGATTGAACCCTTCAGGTATTAATCTACTGAGATTTGTGTTCCTGACTGTTCTCTTGTCGGACCATTTGTAGTCAACTCTAATATAATTTTATTGATATTGATTTACTGAGATTTTTGTGTGTGGACTCTCTGCTTTTGTGACATATGGTGAGAATAGTCACTCAAGTTCTCACGTATCGCTTGATGAACTCAGACGTTTTCCTATTCCTTGCTTCCCTCACACATTAATCGCTTCCTTTGTGTACTATACACGTTGCTGATCAATGGAAAGTGCATTCCCTCATTTGTGCATTTCGTTGGATTGCTCACCTCACACATAGTGGTTCCTAGGCCACTTTTTCACTTTGTGTGCTGTTTGATTACGAGTGTGTCCACACTTGGTGTGTTGTATTTGTTACACCAGATACTGATTGTCCTGCACATATACCTTGGTGTTAATATGTCAGCAGTCTCCTGATTTGAATGTGTTTATGCCAAATTGATATTTTCCAGCCCTGAAAAGGCCCCAGGCCTGTGTGCCACTAAGGGCGAAACATGTGTTTGCTTTTGTCTCTCAATGTTGAAGAACACAGAATAAACCAATCTTATATTATGTTCGATCTCTGTCACCTTTCATTATTCAAATGGATGATTGTGTATATACGTGTGTGCATTGGATAAATGTTCTCTATCATAATTATTTTTTTACACATTAATCAATAGTATATGCTAATAGCAGTTATTGATAACATAAATTTGTGTAATAGTATCCCATTACATTAACATAATCTTACTGGACCACACAATGTTCCTCGTTTTTACCTATCAAGTGGGATTCACAACCCACAGAGTATGCTTTTTCATCATACTTTCTTTGGAATGGGTATCTTCCAGAAGATCCTCATTTCCTATCAAATTCAGACAGCACGTTTGCATCACAAATGTACTGCAGAGCTGCCAAAGCAGTCTGTTTGCTATCTCTCAAAATACACCAAGAAGGAGAGATCGACTGCTTGAGAACTGTACATCTTCAACATCAGATGTGGATAAACCTTCACCTCTTTAACTAGGTGTGAGCATGGGTTGTGGCCCAGCCATCATACACTGTTGTGAAACTACATAACCCACAGGCATGTCGCTAACAACAAATAATGCGAAAGATGGCCTGGCAATGTGCTCTGCTCAGTCTCTTCAGGAAAGCAAGTTCTACTTACACAATTAGGAGGCTCTAAGGGTTTAGCCCCACAATCCACAACCTCCAACCAAAAAATGAAGGGAAAAGGGACGTGAATAGGGCACTCTAAGAAAAAAGAAATAAATGATCCCTGGTATTTCACAGCACGTAAATATGAAACCTAATGCCAGTGACACTTACAGGTTAAAATGTAATTTTACTTCAGGTATGTACTTAGACATATTGGTAGAACATACTGATAGAAAATGGTATTGACAAAATATCACTCTTGTATCAGTGACGAGGTGTAACTTCTACAACATACAACAAATATGTACTGAATCGCCCAAATGAAAGAAAGACAACTAAAAGTCAAATAGGCAAATGTTGCAGATGTGTTACATGATTTACAATAGTTCAATCTGAGATAATATTTTCACAAGTCACGCTGGTGTAAAAAACATAATTATCAGCTTCTGCTATGGAATATTTGATAATACAATCTGTAAAGCTGCACATGCATTTGTTACCTAATGTTAGTTTTGATAACAATAAGGAGAACGACATGAGGGCAAAAATTAAAATGTAAAACGCCACAATTCTTACAAAGGAACTGTGTTACAAAAAAGAACACTATGAGCATGTACTCATAACTGTCAACAGGCGTTCAGTTGGGTGAAGCTCTCCATCTGTAGTGTTTATGCCATATTTTAGAACACTGGTGAAGTTGCATACGGCCCGATTACGAGTGTGGTGCAGCGGCGCCGGCTCAACGCCGGCTCCTCTGCGCCAAATCCACTCAAGGACCGCCGACCGTATCACGAGTTGAACTCGCGTTACACAAGTTCAACTCCTGATACGGTCGGCGGTCCATTGCCTTTCCCATGGCGGTGCCTCGAAAACAGGTACCGCAATGGGAACGGCAAAAAAACGCAGATGCTGTGCTGGAACTTTGTGGGGAATCAGACAGGGGCGCACATTTTGAATGTAACCCCATGACGGGGGACACATGGGGGCCCTGTAGGGCCCCCTTTGGTCCTGCTCTGCCATGAAATGGCTGGCAGAGCACGAACTCAAAATATACTGAGCAGGACTGCGCCAGTCCCTGCTTAGCATATTGCGTAGTGGCGCTCCTGCACACCCGCCAGGGAACAACTGTCCCCTGGCGCAGCAGGTGGTCCACTGCTTATATGACTTACAAAGTCATATTCGGCAAAACGGTGGACCGCCACTCCTGTGCCACTGCAAGTCTGGCGGCCACAAGAACTCCAGACTTGTACTCAGGCCCATAGTTTTTTGATCGAATAGCATGAGTAATTCTCATGAGATCCTTGAGTTTTATACGATGTTTTTTTATTGCAAAAGCATCATTTTTACCTTCTATATAAATTAGTTTGGAGATGTTCACTTCCCATCTTTCTGTGAGTGTAACCGTTGCTAATGCAGTGTATGTAGCACACGCCTGTTTGCACAATTCCCTCGAGGTATTGCTGCTCGAACCAATTCTGCAAACAAAGTTACGTGGTTGATATAGGTTTTAACAAAAATAAGAAATGTCTTGAGGTACTGGTAGCCCCAAAAATGTTCCCAGTAATCTTCACAACCCAAGAATATGCTTATGTAATGAAAAGTAAGACATAGGCCCACTTGAGGAAGGTGTTGATGTTGAGGTAATTTAGCTCCTCTTCTCACTCCCAGTAAGGAGTTTGTAGATGGTAGATGCTTGCTGTTGGGTTAAGAAATCTGAGATGTGCTGCCACATCGAGCAGCCAAGTAGAGGTGCTGTTGAACATTGCTTTTTTTTTTATTTCAATGCTTTATGCATTCTTATTATGTTATCATTGTCAATTTTGTTTGTATGATTGCAGATACCCATAACCATGATCAGACACCACCGCACATGTAAATCAACCTGAATGGTGAAGAATGATGTTTATTAAATTCAAAATTTGTTACCTGATGTGGGATACAGATGCGCAGCATTGAAATGGAAGCATGACAGGAAGATGGAGAGGAAAAAAAACGAGAATGGGGTGGAGGTGAGCACATGTTAATGCCATATAAAAGTCAAATAGAGAGCGGGTAACATAACTGCCAGTGACTGTTTTAGGAGTCGGCCAGCAGTTTTGGTTAGTTGCTCCTTTCTCTGCAGAATGTCACTCCACTTGAGCACCCCACTGGAGTAACTACGGAGTGATGGCCGCTTATTGGAAGACTGAGTCACTTGCATTCGTTGTATTCCTCTTTTCTCTTACTTCGAGGGTTCTTTCGGCCTTCTTGTTGGGAATGGTGGGAGTCCTGAGGAAACCTGTCAGCGGTTGTGACTCAGTTTCTGTGTTTGTAGCATTTGTTAGAGTTGCTGTGAGGCACGGGTTCGACGTGCATCGGGAATGTGTTTCTTTGTTTGTGTGGTTTCGGTGAGGTTATTGGGAAGCAATCCAAGTGGGAAAAGGTAAAGGATGGTGGGCCCCCTCCAATGCATTTATGCTTTATTGTTATATCTGAGGTGGTGTAGTGACTACAACAAATCATGCAATGTTTTAGTTATTGGCGTCTCATCAATCATCAAGCATGCTTTCCAAAAAGAAACATAAGCCTGACCATGCCTTCAACTACATAGTGATTATGTTAATCATTTATATAATCCCAGCACCACATGCATTTTATTGCACTAAATTATATGATACATTTGTACTTAAATGAGCATCTTAAAGAAATAAGGGAAAAGAAACTGCATCACAGAGAACGAAACTGTCTGAATAGGAGCTATTTCCTTGAAATGAGAAGAGTGTCAGTGGCGGGGAGGGTGGTCAGGGGGCTGTAGGTCAAAAACCAAATCATGGGTTTCTACACTGATGGAGGAGTGTGCAAGACGCAATGCTTCAAGAAGACCACATCAAACTAGTTCGGCAATTTTGCAGTCATTATTCTGCTTCTCTGCAAGAGGGACTCTGTTGTGCTTGAGTCCAGCTTTTCTGTTGCAGATTCTTTTCTGAAATAGTAATTTCATTTTATTTAAGCTAATTGTGATAGACAGTCCTAGAAGGAGTACAAGGCCATAGTGCAGTCCTTCCAAGATAGTGTGATTTGGCTGAATTGTTGAGGATGTGTTACAATTTGGAAAAGGAAGTATTCCTTTCATTTATGGCACAAACCTTTCCTTCTAGCTACTAATCTGAATTGCCACAGGCACAAGTAACATACTTGCAAAACACACAAGATGATGGACGGAATGCTGCACATTGGCAAACATTCACCCCCAGTCACAGATCTGGGTTTAAACCATTGTTATTTTGCTTCACCACGCCACCCCAGTTCAGACATAGCCATATGCAAATCAGTCTTGACCCTGTGCCTCATGGGAACAGTCCAGACCGAACTGCCAAGCCATGTCTTCCTGGACCGGAATCAAGCATCCTAGGACCGGCTTCAGGCTATCAGCCTTCATCAGCCAGGATAGCTTGACTCCAGTGGCGTAGTGAGCACGGGACCACGTCTGGGCATACCCTTCCCACTTAGGGTGAAATGCAAAACACACAAGGTGATGGACGGAATGCTGCACATTGGCAAACATTCACCCCCAGTCACAGATCTGGGTTTAATCCATCGTTATTTTGCTTCACCACGCCACCCCAGTTCAGACATAGCCATATGCAAATCAGTCTTGACCCTGTGCCTCATGGGAACAGTCCAGACCGAACTGCCAAGCCATGTCTTCCCTGGACCGGAATCAAGCATCCTAGGACCGGTTTCAGGCTATCAGCCTTCATCAGCCAGGATAGCTTGACTCCAGTGGCGTAGTGAGCACGGGACCCACGTCTGGGCATACCCTTCCCACTTAGGGCGAAATGCAAAACACACAAGATGATGGACGGAATGCTGCACATTGGCAAACATTCACCCCCAGTCACAGACCTGGGTTTAATCCATCGTTATTTTGCTTCACCACGCCACCCCAGTTCAGACATAGCCATATGCAAATCAGTCTATCCTGGCTGATGAAGGCTGATAGCCTGAAACCGGTCCTACGATGCTTGATTCCGGTCCAGGGAAGACATGGCTTGGCAGTTCGGTCTGGACTGTTCCCATGAGGCACAGGGTCAAGACTAATTTGCATATGGCTGTCTGAACTGGGGTGGCGTGGTGAAGCAAAATAACGATGGATTAAACCCAGATCTGTGACTGGGGGTGAATGTTTGCCAATGTGCAGCATTCCGTCCATCATCTTGTGTGTTTTGCATTTCGCCCTAAGTGGGAAGGGTATGCCCAGACGTGGGTCCCGTGCTCACTACGCCACTGGAGTCAAGCTATCCTGGCTGATGAAGGCTGATAGCCTGAAACCGGTCCTAGGATGCTTGATTCCGGTCCAGGGAAGACATGGCTTGGCAGTTCGGTCTGGACTGTTCCCATGAGGCACAGGGTCAAGACTGATTTGCATATGGCTATGTCTGAACTGGGGTGGCGTGGTGAAGCAAAATAACGATGGATTAAACCCAGATCTGTGACTGGGGGTGAATGTTTGCCAATGTGCAGCATTCCGTCCATCATCTTGTGTGTTTTGCATTTCAGCCCTAAGTGGGAAGGGTATGCCCAGACGTGGGTCCCGTGCTCACTACGCCACTGAAGTCAAGCTATCCTGGCTGATGAAGGCTGATAGCCTGAAACCGGTCCTAGGATGCTTGATTCCGGTCCAGGGAAGACATGGCTTGGCAGTTCGGTCTGGACTGTTCCCATGAGGCACAGGGTCAAGACTGATTTGCATATGGCTATGTCTGAACTGGGGTGGCGTGGTGAAGCAAAATAACGATGGATTAAACCCAGATCTGTGACTGGGGGTGAATGTTTGCCAATGTGCAGCATTCCGTCCATCATCTTGTGTGTTTTGCATTTCGCCCTAAGTGGGAAGGGTATGCCCAGACGTGGGTCCCGTGCTTACTACGCCACTGGAGTCAAGCTATCCTGGCTGATGAAGGCTGATAGCCTGAAACCGGTCCTAGGATGCTTGATTCCGGTCCAGGGAAGACATGGCTTGGCAGTTCGGTCTGGACTGTTCTCATGAGGCACAGGGTCAAGACTGATTTGCATATGGCTATGTCTGAACTGGGGTGGCGTGGTGAAGCAAAATAACGATGGATTAAACCCAGATCTGTGACTGGGGGTGAATGTTTGCCAATGTGCAGCATTCCATCCATCATCTTGTGTGTTTTGCATTTCGCCCTAAGTGGGAAGGGTATGCCCAGACGTGGGTCCCGTGCTCACTACGCCACTGGAGTCAAGCTATCCTGGCTGATGAAGGCTGATAGCCTGAAACCGGTCCTAGGATGCTTGATTCCGGTCCAGGGAAGACATGGCTTGGCAGTTCGGTCTGGACTGTTCCCATGAGGCACAGGGTCAAGACTGATTTGCATATGGCTATGTCTGAAGTGGGGTGGCGTGGTGAAGCAAAATAACGATGGATTAAACCCAGATCTGTGACTGGGGGTGAATGTTTGCCAATGTGCAGCATTCCGTCCATCATCTTGTGTGTTTTGCATTTCGCCCTAAGTGGGAAGGGTATGCCCAGACGTGGGTCCCGTGCTCACTACGCCACTGGAGTCAAGCTATCCTGGCTGATGAAGGCTGATAGCCTGAAACCGGTCCTAGGATGCTTGATTCCGGTCCAGGGAAGACATGGCTTGGCAGTTCGGTCTGGACTGTTCCCATGAGGCACAGGGTCAAGACTGATTTGCATATGGCTTTGTCTGAACTGGGGTGGCGTGGTGAAGCAAAATAACGATGGATTAAACCCAGATCTGTGACTGGGGGTGAATGTTTGCCAATGTGCAGCATTCCGTCCATCATCTTGTGTGTTTTACAAGTAACATACTTGTCATCTAAATATATACTCTGTTTTATTTTTTTCAATGCATGTATATACGAAGACCTGGACCCCACTAACTCACATGTTTATATGGCGTGTACCTAACCCCAAGAGCTGCAAAGTGTTTCACAAAATTCAGGCAATGTGAACTGGTGTTGACAGATGAATGTTTACAAAAACAGTGGGGTACAATTTACATAGCATGAGGGGAACAATAACAATGCAGGCCAGAAGATTGGTATCCCCAAGAAGACCAGGGGCAGTATTACAGATGGTGCCACGGGGGGCACAACAGGCGTTTGAGCCTACTTTGCGCATCCCCCGGGTACTTTGGTATTATAGAAGGGGACGCAGCCGCTTGTGCGTCCCCTTCTATAATACCGATAGCGCTGGCGCACTTAAAACGCCAGCGCAATCAACAGAACGTGTTCCCTCATTTGCATGCGCCATATTACAGACACGGACGCAGAGTCAAAGAAGCCCTCAGGAGGCGCACTGACAGTGCGCCATTTAAAAGGTGGCACACTGTCCGTGCGCCTCCTGACAGCAGCCCTCTGCAAGGGGGCAAAGGGGGTCACATGGACCCCCCCAGACATCCCATTGCATGCGGGTGCACCCGCCTGCAAGGGGATCTTTAAACCCCTTTGAAAGTGCAGGCAGGTGCCGCCTGCACTGTGAAAACATGGAGCGGCTGCTCCGTGTTTTCACATGAATGCACTGCCCCCAGGGCAGCGCGAGTTCGCAGCTGCCCTGGGGGCAGCGCATACACCATAATGGGGCGCAAACAGTGATAATGTGTAATACGGCCCCAGAAGTTACAATAAATGCCGGTGAGCGTCCATAGAAAGGACAGATCAGGAAGAGGTGGTGAAGATGGACAACAGTATGAGTGAAATAGTATGTGAACGAAGAAAGGTGAGGTGTTGAGTTCTTACATAAAGCTCTAAAGTGAGAAAACCAAATATGATGTGCAGACCAAAGTGTTAAACTGGCTTACCTACAATGAGAAGAGAAAAAGTACCGATAATAGAATGCAATATCATTATAAATGATTCAAGAGTTTCCAAGCTTCTTTTAGTGCCCAAACAACCACAGGAGTACACGTCAGGCGGCAATTATAAACTTGCAGTTCCAGTTGTCACTGGTCAGCAGGGAATATTCAGGATATGGGCTCTTGCAGCGTGTTTTTTCCCTGTAGCCACACAGGACCCTTGAAGCCCACTTCTTTGTCAAAGTTACAAGGGGGAGTAGGTCTAGTCCTTTGGTGCTCCACTCAGGTGACAGACAGGAGGTTTTTTCCTCTGCTGTTTTTCCGCAGGTCCAAAATGTGTTCTGAGGAGGTGCCTTGGGATGCCACATTTATGCCTGCCACGAGCTGGAGGGTGGTGGTGACTCCCGAGCACTCCATAACCAATGGAATAAAGGTTTCCTCGGGCAACCTTGCTTATTTTTTCTATAGGTCCTGTATGCTTTGCCACAACAGTCCCAAAATACCTTGCCCCACGGTAATGCCAAAATGGCCAGAGTCTTCAGCCCAACTAAACTTGGGCTTCAAAGGCTGGGTATGTGCAGTGTATTGGACTATGGAAATCATCAGTGTCCACCCACAACTATTACTAAAATCGACTTTGAAACAGGCCTTGTCCCCATATTAAACCAGGAGATGGAGGTCTGGTAAGATGACAACAGGGTCCATCAGCACTAGACAGGTGATACACAAGAATTGTCCTGGAATCCTGTTTGCTCATTTTCAAGTGCACCAAAGTTTTATATGTGGCTCATGCACATCTGTCAGGCAGGTTTTGAGATTGTGGGGCCAAAAGGATGACAGGCCCCAGCGTTCTGCTGAGCTCAAAGGAATCAGCCCTGCTTATTCAGCTTGACCTGTCAAACACCGTGACCTATTGTACAGCTTCTGGGAAATATTTTTACACCTCATCCACATATCGTTCAGGCCACATGCAGGCTGGGAGTTGCTAGAGAGTTAATGCAAATTAGCCTCCAGGAAGTCCAGGAAGGGGTAAGATAATATTTTAAATGTTACTTTTCCATTAATATTTATTTTAAAAATGACTTTGCCATTAAATTACATTTTTACTAAGTATTAAAATTAGTGGTTTAATTATGGTTTAAGCTGATCCCATTTCCGAAATACAATATTAGTATTTTAATCTGTCCTTTAGTTTTCACAGAGGACGGCTAGGCCTGCCATAGTAAAATGAGCTTTTAGGGCCTACTTTGTGAGCTAGAAGGCCGACATAGAAGTGACTTACTTATGTTTAAAATGGTGGCTTTTAACTGTCAAAATGGTTATTTTGACATGTGCACTGCAGATTTTACACTGCAGCAGTGAGGCTACAATGATAGGCCTCAAGCCATGTTTTTCTTTGCCATACTAGTGGGTGGCAAAATAAGTGCTGCAGTCAACAGGTGACATTTAAATTTTATGCCATGAGTGCAGGTTTAGGGCGCAGAGCCCATACACAGGGCACTGGACTGCAGTTTCCAAGTGTACAGAGTCTAAAAACCTGAAATAATAAAGAAAATTGGGCGGGGACAACAGCAACGCAAAAGGAGCATTTTCTCATACATGCCAACAAAGGTAAGCACAAATGTTGTTTTTAATAGGCATTTTGGCCAGAGCAATTGGCTTTGACAATGCTTAAGATGAAACAGCACAGGGGCGTGGCCAGGCTACCGACCAAGATGGCCGTGTAGCTCTGGAGCTCCGCCGATCTGCCTGACATCCTTGCACTTCAGCCTGAAAATAGCAAGCCATCCTGCCCACCGGAGGTTGCTACATGACCCCGAAGTTTTCGCCGACCTGAAGTGCTGACTCCGGCGTTGCGGGGTGCCTGGACTCCCGAGGAATGTCGATGAGAAGATCGCGTCTGCTGTGACGCCGCAGGGAGCGACCGGACCGTTACGCGCATGCTCGGCGTTGCCTTTCGCTGGGGAGGCCTGGCACCCCGAGGAGTTTTCCTGCAGCAGTAACCCTGAAGGACATTGGAGCCTGGAGGCTCTGAATTCAGTTGGCGGCCCTGAAGAGCCCTGGGCGAGCCCCCGTAGCGGCAGCTGGAGCGGACCGCGCCCGAGCCCGGGCGGGTCCGACGTGGTAAGAGCAAGCGGCCTGCTGGCCTTCCGCACCTCTTCCCTTCACAGCCGCAACCTGCACGCACTTCCCCTGGAGGCCCCGCGGCGACAGGGGCCGCGGGTGAGCCTGGGGGCCGATCTCCCGGTCGGGCGATTTTTTGGCTCGGGTGCGGGGAGGACTGGTGGGCCGCTGCTGCCTGACTTTGTGGCAGGCGGGGACGCCCTATGTAAGTTGCTGCAGTGCCTGTTTGCGAAGTTGCCGGCCTCAATGCGGTGGCCCTACAGGGTGTACTAGAACATTGTTGGAACACCTGAGGCATTTCTTGGGAACTTTGCTACCCCTGGATTGAACTACAGTGAGCAAGGGCGACGCACTTGGGGCGTATGCAACCTACAGCAGGTGGAGGCATCTACTGGCTTTCCCACACAGTGAGTTACACTCTGCTATCAGCAAGGTTGGGCCTATCGATAAAACCGCTTCGCGGGCATACAGGCCATATTGGCGGGGATGGTCAAAAAAGACCCTAAGCAGAAGTTGCTGCAGTTCCCTAGGCCCGGCGTCCCTCCAGTGACGGCTGACTCCAACATGGCGGAGGGTGGTGGCGAGGGGTCAAGTGCAGCGCAGGCTCCCCCCAGCTCTGACGCCATCATGGTGGAATTGAGAGCCGGCTTTCGCTCCCTAGATGGTCAGTTCGACTCCCTGGAGAAGAGATTGGATGCTATGTGTGAGAAGTTGGCCTGGTATATGCTGTCCACTAATTATAGTGGGCACCTTGCACCAGTCCAAACAACCCCTTATTGGAGATAGGTTAAAGACAACCTTATTGAAAGCTATCCTAGTGGTAGCTATGGAGAGCAGCCTTCAGGCTAAGTCTTGAAGGAATGTAAAGCAGCTTGTTTTACCAGTCTATAATCTCTTGAGTGACCAAATGAAAGAGCACCACACCAGGTATATATTCAAAATATATGTATTTATTGCTAAACACACCCCTCTAGTCTCTTTATGAGGCTAGAGTTCGAAGTACATAAGTTATAAGATATTAAATCACAGTAATAGCACAAATACACGTTTGGGCCCTAGGGGCGTACCAAACCATATACCAATAAAGTGGTATGCGAACCACGACTGAACTAGACACTAGGCCTAGAGCCTCTAGAAGTGCTTGGACCACAAGGAACCACCCAAGGTAGTGACACAGGGGACCCACGGGAGACGCGTGCAGTGTAAATACACAACCGCGATACGCCGTTGACTTCTATGGAGAAAGTCGGGATCGGGAAAATAGAGAAAAGGGACACTTAAAAGAGGACTAGGACAAAACCCTTTGAGATCTAGGACTTTGAAGAGTCTCTACCCACGGGAGCACCGGAGTACTCGTGTTACCTCACCCAGGGAAGCCGGGTGCATAGGTGCCTTTCGGGGTCGGGTTTCGTCGTCGTTTCGAATGGCGATCTGCTGCAAAGTGCTGCTGGCGGCCAAGAGAAAAGTGTCCGGGTGGATCCAAGAGTGGATCGGAGTTCTGAATGAACCTGAAAGCAGAGGGGACAGAGTCTGGGTCACTAGCCAGTGACCAGGAAGGCGATGGACAGATGCCCACCGATGTCGAGTGCTTCAGGTGCGTTGACGGTTGTCTTGACTCTTCAGCCACGAGGTCCAGGAGGCGTTGTTGGCAACCAGGAGCAGGATTCCGGCTGGTACACGATGTCTGTCGAGTGCTGAGGTATCGGCGACCGGATTGGACCCAACAAGCCTTGGCAACGGCAAGTCTCGGTGAAGATGTAGATTGTCGATGGTGCAGACCAGCAAGGTCTGTGGAACTCACCCAGCGAGGGTAAGTGAGGGCAGGCCTGGAGCAACCAGGATGCCAAGTAAGAAAAGGATTGGCCTTCGTTAAGGGCTACTAGCCAACGGGTTAGCGACCACGAAGGAGCCTCATGACGCCGCACGTGGAGCTGGCTTACAGGACACTCGTGGAGTGGGACCAGTGATCTTCGGTGCAGGTGGTGCTGGAGGCTAGGGCTACTCGGAGCCCAAAGCACGACTTCTTGGGAGACCCAGAAGATGATGCACTTGCAAATGTGCTTGGTGTCCAGGGGTCACGGTCTCAAGTCACCCACGATAGCCACGGGCCTCAGCTTTGCTGGGGACTCAGGGTAGCCTCGGAGAAGTCTGAGAATCCACCTCTGGTGATGCGATGACTTCGGCGTCCGACGGGAGCTTCAGAAATGCGAACCGGACAGATGCTTCTTTGGTGCCTGCCAAGCAGGGGAGTCACTCCTTGACCCCAAGGGAGATTCTTCAGTCCTCTAATCTTGTCGTAGAGCGTCGAAGGTCCAGGATTCAGTTTCAGAGTTTCGTCCAGGTATAATCTAATCTTGCTGTGGCAAGGGTTCCCCATTTTAACCAGTAAAACAGGGAGGGACTAACTCTATGACCCCACCTATGGGAGGGTCAAGGGAGGGGGTGGCTACACCCACTTCCCTTTGTCCAGTTTCGCGCCAGAGCAGGGGCAGGTAGCCCCTGAGCTGGTTTGAACTGGCATATGCACAGAGGAGCCTTTTGCTCCCCCAGTGCAGGACTTCAAAGCACTCTAAGAGTGCACCCACCCAGCCCCAATACACATTATCCTGTCTGGGGAGGTGGTCACACCTCCCTGCAACAGGAAACCTATTGTCCAGGCCTCCCCTGCCGGAGTTTCGTCCAGCAGCAGGAGGCCAGACTTGTGCCTGTGGCAGCAGCATCCATTTTGTGATGCCAGGGCTTCAGAAAGAAGTTACCGGGTAAGCCAGAGTTAACATGTCTTTCCCTCTAGAAGGGTGGAATGCTACCCCCGCCGCCAGGATTGGCGGGGGGTAGTATTCCAAGATGTTTGACACCAAACACGACATGTTTAGGTGCAGCCATTCCAAAGTTAGCATTTTACCGCGAGGATATAATGCGCTTAAGAGTATATGGTCAGGCTGCACTACAAACAGCATCAGAGATGGTCTCTGAACGCTGCAGAGGGGCCCTGCTCATGCAGGGGCACCCTCTCACATAGGAACCATGCACTCTGCCTTTAGGATTGATAAGGCCTGCCTTAGGAGTGACTTATAGGTTTATATGTGTGTATGTATTTAGTGATATAGGTAACCTATATCACAGTAAGGGGTGCATGCACCACCTTACCCAGGCTGCAGTAGCAGACCTGTGGTGTCAGTTTGGATGGCCTTCCAGGGGTGGCACAATACGTGCTGCAGCCCCTGGTAGGCCTCTGAGGTACCTATGCCCTTGGTACATAGTATACCATATACTAGGGACTTATAAGGGCACTCCAGATTCCAATCAGAGATGTGCCTAAGGCACATGGAAACCATTTTACAGAGAAAGCAGATAGACTGGGGCCCTGAATAGCAGGATCCCAGTCCAACTAAGTCATAAACCAGCAGAACACCATAAAAAAAGTGGGGGCAACCATATAGTCAGATTCCACCTTCCTACATAACCCCCCCAAACGAAAGGAGATAAGGCTAACCTTGGCCAGTTGAGCCTTCATTGACTAAGTGGTCATATAAGGAAGCACCTGCACTAGCATGGTTGCCCCCTGTCTTATGGTCCACTAAGCAATCCCTCACCCTAAGGGTATGAGAGGGTCTCCACCATGGGGAATCACTACCTGTGGTGTGCTTAGGTAAAGTACAAGGCTGGTGAGGTGTCTGAGTAGAGAAGTGAGGCCCTAGGAATGTTGGCCTCAGCTTCCTCAGATCACTGGTCACCATGTATGCCTGTCTTTCCATGACTGAGTTGCACTTTGCTCTAAGGGTCAACCTTTGGCTGCCTACAGCTGGGGGTTGGGTCCCTTTGGATGGACTACTGGAGGGACATGGCAGGTTTGGAACCTTCTGGTCCCAGGTTTGCCCTTGCCTACCAGAGTCCTTCTGGGGAGGTCCCTACATAAAGGTATGGGGGATCCCTCAGTGTGTAGAGGAATTTTCACCTGGCTAGGGCTACTAGACTGGGTGCCCCTAATCTGCTGATGGGGGCTTCCTCTGGACAGGGGGCCCTGGGGGGTCCACTGACCTCCCTGACCTCTGCAGCCCTGGGCTGACTGAGGCAGGGTAGAGAGGGGCAGGTTACCTGCTCCAGACTGGGTACCACCTTGGAAGGGTCCTCTGCCATCAGGGGTGTGGCCAGGCCAGGCCTGACTACCTCTGGGGCAGTTCCTTCACTAGGGGTAGGGTCAGTTCCCTGAGGAGGCTGACCCTTACCTACTGTCTGGAGGGAAGAAGACTTTTCTTCAACCCTTGTGCTCTCTTTTGGGGGAGAGTGGGCCATTCTTTCAGGCTCCATCTCTCCAAATTCTTGGGCTGGGGCTGTGGCCATTACAGCCCCACTAACCTTTACAGGGACGCCCAGCATCCTAAGATGGGTTTGGTGTTCAACTTCAGCCCAGGCTGAAATTTCCAGATCATTGCCCATCAGGCAATCTACAGGTAGGGTTGGGGACACTGCCACTCTCTTTGGGCCTGTGACCCCCTCCCAGCTGAGATTGACTATGGCCATGGGGTGATCTGTTCTGACACCATCAATGTTGGTCACCTGGTATTTAAACTCAGGTAAAAGCTGGTGAGGGGGGACTAGTTTCCCTGCCACCATGGTGACACTAGCCCCTGTGTCCCTAAATGCCACAGCTTTCTGACCATTAATTATTGGCTCCAATCTGTACCTGCCCAATGCTATGGGACCCATGGTAAAGGTGGCAAATCCTATACCACCATCAGAGTCAGAGGAGTCTGTTGAGGGGTCCCTGTCTAAACTAGGGCCCACCTCTGTTCCTCTTGCAAAAGCACCTAACTTTTGGGTGCACTACTCCCAACTGGAGGATTACTACTGGTAGTACCAGGAGGGGTGGTAGTAGTTGTGGGAGGAACATTTTCTTTATTGCCAATCCTGGGGCAACTGGGATCAGTTTTCCAGTGCCCAGGCTTTTTACAGACATGGCAATAGGGTTTCTTTTCAGGAGAGGAAGGAGTTTGGGACCCACCCCCAGAAGAGGAATTTTGGGGCCCTGTAGGGGACTTATCCTTAGATTTATCCCCACCTTTCTCTTGGGACTTAGTAGAATCTTTCTTCTGGTCACCACCCTGATTTCTAGTTTTTACTCTGGTTCTGACCCATTTGTCTGCCTTCTTTCCCAATTCTTGGGCAGAGGTCAGATCAGAGTCCACCAGATACTGGTGCAAAAGCTGGTTTTGACAATTATTAAGGATCTGCTCCCTCATAATCAAATTGTACAATCCTAAAAAGTCATGCACTTTGTTGCCATGTATCCAACCTTCCAGAGCCTTTGTAGCACAATCTACAAAATCAACCCAGTCTTGAGTCTGAGCTTTTTGGGTGTCTCTGAACTTCAACCTATACTGTTCAGTGGTTAGGCCAAACCCATCTATCAGAGCACTCTTCAAGACTGTGTAATTGTCAGCATCCTCTTCTCTTACAGTGAGGAGCTTGTCTCTACCTTTGTCTGCAAAGGAGAGCCACAAGATTGCTGCCCACTGCCTCTGGGGGACCTTCTGAACTTTACAGGCCCTCTCCAGTGCAGTTATCCATTTGTGGATGTCATCCCCACTCTGGTAGGGAGGGACAATCTTGTTTAGGTTTCTATGGTCATAAGACCTCTCCCTATCTCTAGGGATATTGCTGCCACCATGGGACTCTAGTCCCAACTTTCTTCTCTCTCTAAGGAGATCTAGGGATTCCCTATCTAAAGCCAATTGCTTTTTTCTGATCTCCAGCTGAGTTTCCTCATACTGGACCAGTCTGGTTCTCCTCTCATGAGAGGATTCCCTCCTGTGAGATGAGACAGAGCTCCCTATAGAGGTGCCAGAGTGGTTAGACTCCTGAGAAGGAGATCTAGACTTCCTGGGCACACTCTTAATCCTTCCTGGGGGGACAAAGAGGGCATCATCTTGATCATCCTCATCATCATCCACAGGAGGGATTGGGTTATCCAGGTCAGGGTCATTGTCACCCTCCTGGCCAGTTTCAGAGGGGGGCTGGGGGTATTGGTACCCCTGGCGTCCTCCTCTTCTCCTGCCCCACCCTCAGCTCCTACCCCTTCAGTCCCTACAGGCTTACTAAGGTCATAAGCCACCAACAACTCCTTGAGGTGTTGGGTGGTGGGGCTTTGGCCTGTCCTTATTTTTCTCAAGTTACATAAAGCTCTCAATTCCAAGAATGGGAGTGTATCATACTTGGAGGGTGGAAGCTCAATGGCTTCCTGCAAGGATTCTTTGGATCCTGCCCTTAAAGACATTACTAGTGTGGTGTGGTGTATGCACTACCTACTCTAGTGTGGCCTACTAAACTCTCTTGAGTTGTAGAAAGGGTTGTGCTATCCCTTAACACACAACTCTAAGTTCAGTAGAACTTACTGTATTCTAAGCTTAAATTATATGTACCTTAGGTACCTTTAGTGGTTTTCAGTTGATCAATTCAATTGAGATTATCTGGTAAAACAATAGCAAGCTGGAATCCCACACGCTGCACACCAATGTGAGAAGTTGGCCTGGTATATGCTGTCCACTAATTATAGTGGGCACCTTGCACCAGTCCAAACAACCCCTTATTGGAGATAGGTTAAAGACAACCTTATTGAAAGCTATCCTAGTGGTAGCTATGGAGAGCAGCCTTCAGGCTAAGTCTTGAAGGAATGTAAAGCAGCTTGTTTTACCAGTCTATAATCTCTTGAGTGACCAAATGAAAGAGCACCACACCAGGTATATATTCAAAATATATGTATTTATTGCTAAACACACCCCTCTAGTCTCTTTATGAGGCTAGAGTTCGAAGTACATAAGTTATAAGATATTAAATCACAGTAATAGCACAAATACACGTTTGGGCCCTAGGGGCGTACCAAACCATATACCAATAAAGTGGTATGCGAACCACGACTGAACTAGACACTAGGCCTAGAGCCTCTAGAAGTGCTTGGACCACAAGGAACCACCCAAGGTAGTGACACAGGGGACCCACGGGAGACGCGTGCAGTGTAAATACACAACCGCGATACGCCGTTAACTTCTATGGAGAAAGTCGGGATCGGGAAAATAGAGAAAAGGGACACTTAAAAGAGGACTAGGACAAAACCCTTTGAGATCTAGGACTTTGAAGAGTCTCTACCCACGGGAGCACCGGAGTACTCGTGTTACCTCACCCAGGGAAGCCGGGTGCATAGGTGCCTTTCGGGGTCGGGTTTCGTCGTCGATTCGAATGGCGATCTGCTGCAAAGTGCTGCTGGCGGCCAAGAGAAAAGTGTCCGGGTGGATCCAAGAGTGGATCGGAGTTCTGAAGAACCTGAAAGCAGAGGGGACAGAGTCTGGGTCACTAGCCAGTGACCAGGAAGGCGATGGACAGATGCCCACCGATGTCGAGTGCTTCAGGTGCGTTGACGGTTGTCTTGACTCTTCAGCCACGAGGTCCAGGAGGCGTTGTCGGCAACCAGGAGCAGGATTCGGGCTGGTACACAATGTCTGTCGAGTGCTGAGGCATCGGCGACCAGATTGGACCCAACAAGCCTTGGCAACAGCAAGTCTCGGTGAAGATGTAGATCGTCGATGGTGCAGACCAGCAAGGTCTGTGGAACTCACCCAGCGAGGGTAAGTGAGGGCAGGCCTGGAGCAACCAGGATACCAAGTAAGAAAAGGATTGGCCTTCGTTAGGGGCTACTAGCCAACAAGCTAGCGACCGCGAAGGAGCCTCATGACGCCGCACGTGGAGCTGGCTTACAGGACACTCGTGGAGTGGGGGCCAGTGATCTTCGGTGCAGGTGGTGCTGGAGGCTAGGGCTACTCGGAGCCCAAAGCACGACTTCTTGGGAGACCCAGAAGATGATGCACTTGCAAATGTGCTCGGTGTCCAGGGGTCACGGTCTCAAGTCACCCACGATAGCCACGGGCCTCAGCTTTGCTGGGAAATCAGGGTAGCCTCGGGGAAGTCTGAGAATCCACCTCTGGTGATGCGATGACTTCGGCGTCCAACGGGAGCTTCAGAAATGCGAACCGGATGCTTCTTTGGTGCCTGCCAAGCAGGGGAGTCACTCCTTGACCCCAAGGGAGATTCTTCAGTCCTCTAATCTTGTCGTAGAGCGTCGAAGGTCCAGGATTCAGTTTCAGAGTTTCGTCCAGGTATAATCTAATCTTGCTGTGGCAAGGGTTCCCCATTTTAACCAGTAAAACAGGGAGGGACTAACTCTATGACCCCACCTATGGGAGGGTCAAGGGAGGGGGTGGCTACACCCACTTCCCTTTGTCCAGTTTCGCGCCAGAGCAGGGGCAGGTAGCCCCTGAGCTGGTTTGAACTGGCATATGCACAGAGGAGCCTTTTGCTCCCCCAGTGCAGGACTTCAAAGCACTCTAAGAGTGCACCCACCCAGCCCCAATACACATTATCCTGTCTGGGGAGGTGGTCACACCTCCCTGCAACAGGAAACCTATTGTCCAGGCCTCCCCTGCCGGAGTTTCGTCCAGCAGCAGGAGGCCAGACTTGTGCCTGTGGCAGCAGCATCCATTTTGTGATGCCAGGGCTTCAGAAAGAAGTTACCGGGTAAGCCAGAGTTAACATGTCTTTCCCTCTAGAAGGGTGGAATGCTACCCCCGCCGCCAGGATTGGCGGGGGGTAGTATTCCAAGATGTTTGACACCAAACACGACATGTTTAGGTGCAGCCATTCCAAAGTTAGCATTTTACCGCGAGGATATAATGCGCTTAAGAGTATATGGTCAGGCTGCACTACAAACAGCATCAGAGATGGTCTCCGAACGCTGCAGAGGGGCCCTGCTCCTGCAGGGGCACCCTCTCACATAGGAACCATGCACTCTGCCTTTAGGATTGATAAGGCCTGCCTTAGGAGTGACTTATAGGTTTATATGTGTGTATGTATTTAGTGATATAGGTAACCTATATCACAGTAAGGGGTGCATGCACCACCTTACCCAGGCTGCAGTAGCAGACCTGTGGTGTCAGTATGGATGGCCTTCCAGGGGTGGCACAATACGTGCTGCAGCCCCTGGTAGGCCTCTGAGGTACCTATGCCCTTGGTACATAGTATACCATATACTAGGGACTTATAAGGGCACTCCAGATTCCAATCAGAGATGTGCCTAAGGCACATGGAAACCATTTTACAGAGAAAGCAGATAGACTGGGGCCCTGAATAGCAGGATCCCAGTCCAACTAAGTCATAAACCAGCAGAACACCATAAAAAAAGTGGGGGCAACCATATAGTCAGATTCCACCTTCCTACACTATGGGAACCCGTCTGGACGTCCATGATCGCCAGCTGGACACTGCGGAGGGAAGGGTCTCTGACCTGGAAGATGGAGCCGCGCAATCCGTGAAAAAGCTAGACCGCATGGAAAAAATCTTAAAGTCCATAGCAATGAAAAACGAAGACTTGGAAGCAAGAAGTCGACGTAATAACCTTCGCATTCTTGGGATTGCCGAGTCCACAAATACTGGTAGAATGGATCATTTTGTAGAAACACTGCTCACGGATCTGTTTGGTAAGGAAGCGTTCACTCCCATGTTCCTCATTGAGAGAGCCCACCGCTCCCTGGGTCCCCGGCCTAATCCGGGCGCTCCCCCAGACCGATCATCGCTAGACTGTTGAACTATCGAGACTGCGACACTGTGCTACGACTATCGCGGGAGATGGGAACATTGTCCTGGCAGGGCTCCACGGTATCGATATTCCCTGACTTTACCACGATGGTACAAGAGGCTCGGAGGAAGTTTGCGGGAGTGAAGGTCACGTTGAGAAACTTGGGACTCAGGTACGGCATACTTTATCCTGCCCGATTGAGGGTAGACATAGATGGGAAGATTCGAGTGTTTGACACACCTACAGCTGTCCAAGAATTCTGTCGGACTTCAAAAGAGTAGGGAGTTCCCAAGCGAGACGTCTGGCTGGCACCTCTCTGCCACAGAGCGGTTCGGCGGCCAGCGTGGAGTTGTTCACATCGGACTGAGTCGAGTAACGCTATGTCGAACTGGTGGGCTACTATTTTGTTTCTGTTGTATGACTAAGAGAACAAAATTTTATGGTATATCCATAGTGCATATCCTAAAAGTCGGGTGGATCGGTGAGGCATTACCTCTCCCCCCTGGTGTTTATCACCTTTGATTGGTTCACTATTAGATTGCATATGTGTGACCTCTTTTCGTCACTGAGTGGGGAGAAAAATGTTGCATGTTCCTCGTTTTGGTAAGGGGTTATGTCCCTGCGTTGGGGTTAGCAGGGATGGGTGGGAGGAGGGGGAGGGGGAGGGAGTTTGTATGTGGCTATTTCAAACCATTACCATGCCTATTATGTTATTTGTTCACATGGTACGTAGATTCCGCAATGCGCACTTACCCACATGGATAGACACTTTCCCTGATGACACGTGACAGCTTGTCCATGCACACCGACCTGTCACTCCTAACTTGGAATGTGCGAGGATTAAACAACACTAGAAAAGGTAGACAAGTATTAGCCTATTTGCAGAGACATCAGATAGGGGTAGCATTCCTCCAGGAAACGCACTTGCCCACAGCAGCGACGACTTTGTTCGCTACAGCTTGGGGCCCCCACAGATATTTAGCTAATTATAGCTCTTATGCTAGGGGTGCAGCTGTGCTCATACACAAAAGACTTCCATTTCAGCACTCAGCGACACGAGTTGAGAGTGAGGGCCGTTATGTGATTGTGATAGGATATCTTATGGGCCACAAAATTGCGTTTGTTTGTATATATGCCCCTAATGTGGACGATCCAGACTTTTTCAGGGTACTCCACCCGCAACTTCTTCAAGTTGACGCAGATCATATATGTATGGGTGGGGACTTCAATCTCCTTTTAGATCCACTTAGGGATGGCACATCCACATCAACTGACGCTAAACCCCGGGCTCGTACTGACCTGCTGGCGCTGTGTGAGGACTTGAGCTTATTAGATGTGTGGTGTCATTGCTGCCCGGGCGAGCAGGCCTACACGCACTACACCGCTCCACACCACACCTGGACACGGCTGGACTATTGGCTAGTGACCCCTTCACTAGCCGCCTGGTTTAAAGCGACCCTACATTTGCCCAGAACCCTTTCAGATCATTCGCCTGTGATCTTGACGCTCCGAATCCCCAGACCTGAGGGAAGTGAAAGGCAGTGGAGGTTCCCTGGTCAGGCCCTACTTGATAGCGTATTTAAAGACGAGCTTCGAGAAGCGATAATTGAATATTTCGACATAAACACTGGATCGGTCTCGTCATGGGCAACACTTTGGGAGGCCTTTAAAGCTTACGCGAGAGGGGTTTGTATCTCTAAACACGCTGGGGTCCTGCAAGATCTCAGAACAACACTCAAACAGATTGAGACGCAGCTGAGCACGCTAGACCAGGAATTAATCTTGGACCCAAACCGGTACACACGAAATAGATGGCTAATATTACTAACAGAGTTTAAAGAGGCCGCAGAACAAGAAACACACTTTTTGAGCAAATACGCCACAGCTCGCCGCTACGGCGAGGGCGAGCGCCCAGGCCGCATACTTGCGAGAATGCTGCTCCCCTCGATTGGGCGATCATGTATCACGATGCTACGATCTACGCAGGGGCACCTGCTCACGGGTACCCCGGATATTCGCGATGAGTTTCCGAGGTATTATACACAATTGTATATCGCTCAATAATGTTGATCGGGATGAATATCTGGCTGAAGTAGCCGTAGTGTGGTTAGAAAAAGCAATGCAACAATTCCTTGCGGAACCGTTCTCTAAGGACGACATTATTAGTGCCATAGAAGCCATCAACGGCTCTACAGCTCCAGGACTGGATGTGTTTACTGGAGATTTCTATAAAGCATACAAGGAAATACTTGCCCCATATCTACTGGAAGTTTACAATGAGGCTTTGGAAAGGAAGATTCTTCCTCCCACTTTGCGTGAGGCTGTGATTATACTGTTGCCGAAACCAGGCAAGGATCCGTCACTGTGCGGCTCCTACAGGCCCCTGTCATTGTTGAATTTGGATTATAAAATACTCACCAAAATGATCGCACTACGACTAGTCTTGCTACTAGACAGGATAATATCGCCAGTACAGTCAGGCTTTGTGCCTCACCGGTCCACAGCATTAAATATTAGAGCTCTCTTTGTCACCATCAATAGGATCGACCCACAAACCCCTGCTGCCGCTGTGCTTTTAGACACCGAAAAGGCGTTTGACTCCTTGGAGTGGTCTTTCTTTTTGGCTGTTATGAGGAAAATGAGAATGCCAAAGGGCTTTATTGAACTTACCACTCTCCTTTATGTCTCTCCCACCGCCCGGCTTAGACTGAACGGAACTCTCTCCCCCCAATTTCAACTTACGTGAGGCACCAGGCAGGGTTGCCCGCTGTCACCATTGCTGTTCATAATAGCCCTGGACCCGTTGGTCAGACATCTACAGGAGAAACATTTGCATCGTGGACTTCAGTTTACTACTGGGCCTTTACTAATATCTTTATATGTGGACAATGTAGTCCTCTATGTCCGTAGACCACAAGAAAATCCAGAACATCTAATTAGAGAAATCATTCGTTTTGGTGGCTTCTCTGGATTATCCATAAACTGGAGTAAGTCCGAGATATTTCCATTGACTGTCAGCACAACTAGGTGGGATTGTGAATTCCCACTGACCTGGTGCGAGGGCAACACTAAATAGCTAGGGATCTATTTGCACACAGAGGCTGAGCAAGTGATTCGCCTGAACTATGGGCCAGCTGTATACGCCCTGGAGCAACAAGTGGAGCGGTGGATTCAGCTGCCTCTTTCATTAGCTTGTAGGGTAGCCCTAATTAAAATGATAGTGCTCCCTAGATTTCTGTATTTATTCCAAAACATACCCATCCCACTCCCTAACAAATTCTTTCTTACACTGCGCTCGCATCTTATTAGACTCACATGGGGCGGAAAGTACGCTAGGGTCACTTGGGACATTTTGACCCTTCCATATGAGAGAGGTGGCTTAGGGGTTCCGAATTTGCACATCTATTACTTAGCCGCGCAGTGTAGATATGCATATTCATGGTACCACCCGGATGCACGCATACCCTACTCTAAGCTTGAACCCGACCTAGTTAGCCCGGCCCCGCTAAACACGATACTACCTAAAGGGTTCCCCAGAGACCCAGTTGACATACAAACGGTCTCCACGACCAGCTGGGTCTGGCGCAAGCTGGCTACAGTCACTGGGGGGGCGCAAGTTATACTCGACGGCTATCCCACTGGCAAATAACCCATGGGTACCCATCACTGAGTAAAAAATTGTCCAAAGAACACTTGTTAAGTACGAATTACACACCTTCGTGGACTTATTCCCAAGTGGGCAGATATTTCATAGCGCAGAGGATGACAGATTCCTGGACGCTTCATTCATGGACAAGTTTACACTTAATAGACTGCGCTGCGCACTTCGCGCGCTGATGACTGAATTCCCCCTAGAACCGGAATCCTTTTTGCCTTTGACAACATTGATCACTAGCGCGCAGGGAGATCACCTAGTTTCTAAACGGTATAAAACCTCTATGTCGCTATACTCGCCAGAGACACTAGAATCCGAGCGAATTGGGAACGGGATTTGGGACACCCCATTGAGGACGCACAATGGGCATTCTGCTGCTCACAAATCAGAGAAGTCTCATTGAATAGCAAACATAAGTTGCTGCATTTTAAGTTCCTGTGGAGGGCTTACATGTCCCCAGCGAAACTTCATTCTATTGATCATTCCAGACCACACACATGTCCTAAGTGCGGGGCACTGCACGCTGACTTTGCCCACATGACCTGGAATTGCATGAAAATTGCAGCATATTGGAGGGGGGTATATGTCGCATTGAGCAAGATGACATACTTAGACCTGCAGCCCACACCACAAGTTGCCCTTTTGGGTTATGTTCGGAACATCCCCAAACAGCTCAGTCGATACACCTCAATAGCATTGTTATTAGCGAAAAGGGAAATAGCTGTGACCTGGGGAAACAAGCATATTCCCACTGTTAAGACATGGTTAAGTAGCCTGATTTACTGTAACACAAATAGTGATTTGTTTTCCTCTACATTGCCGGTGACCTACAGACCTAAGGACATATGGGGGCCCCTGAAAACCTACCTGTTAGAAACTGCTTAGCCCTCCACACCACAAACGTTATCTGGGATAGTCCCAGCTGGGGTTGGTTGAGATTTCTGGTGTTACATTAAAATGTGACTGCTCCACTACTTACCCGCAGGTAGAAATTGTATTCCATGGTAATAGAGGTTTAATGGATTATGGAGTAGAAGTTCAACTTTGGCTGTGGTAAAGCGTCAAGTTTATACTCTGTTAATCCTCTTTTTTTTCCTTAAAGTGACGCATTGTGAATATGTACCTGACGATTGTTATTTTTGGAAATGGTAAATAAAGTTTAAAAAAAAAAAAAGATGAAACAGCACAGGGATGAACAATAAGGTTACCAGATTATCCCATGCTGAGAAGTTCATATTTCTCCAGTCCTGGTCTTTTCTATCAAATATCATTGTTTTAGTTGATAGTTATAGTGGATCAAGCTAAAGTGGTTCAAGACTGCAACATCCAGAATTCCTCACATTGCCAAACAAAGCCTCACCACATCCTTGGTCACATGGAGTCACCTGCCAAGCCATAGCTACCAGACACCGAGGAATTCAAATGCTGGCTATAGACCTCTGTGCTAATGTGTGACTGATAAAGTAATAGTGGGTCTGGGGACGCTTCCCCCTGAGAAAACAACTGGACACAACTTGAGATATTCACAATAGGTTTACAGTGACAAAGACTAACTGATAGGAGGGTGGAGTGACGCACACAGGCAGTATAAACGCCAAGCTTGTATGAGAGATGGGGGTCAAGAAGGAAGTGTACTAGCAGACTGTTGAAGAAGAAGACAGTAAAGGTCCACATAGGCAGAATAAATGCACATACCTTGAATGGGGAGTGGAGAGAACGCATTGAAATCCAATCTTGCAGTCTCAAATGACCATCATCTTCCTGGCATTCTCTGTCAAAAGGGGAAAGGCACACACAATGACTACTAGCAACTACTCACTGGGAATATTACAGGTAGAAGTAGGTAGGAATGGCTAACCAAGTGACATGTTTCTGTCAGATGCAATTAGAATGAATCACTTCCAACTTTTCAGTTTTAGAAACTACTGGTGCCAAAGTGCAGTACATGAAAATAGCCACTTTTGAGCTTTGGTGAATCTCTGTCTGAGCATGCTCGCCTAATTTCTGAGCAGCTTATTCATGGCTCTTATTAGGAACATCATCGTGAACCAGGCCATGGAAAGATTAGCAGTCAGCCCTCTATCCGGCTCTCTCCCCTTTAATAAGGGAGAGTGACAGCTAGCAGGTGGTGAGGGGAGAATGGAGAAAGGGAACTCTCTATGGTTGGGTAGGGGAGAGGGTAATGTTGAACATTTCCTTGTCCTGTGGGCATACACTACATTCATGGACCTGGTATCAGTACGATAAGTATAGGAAATACAGAGAACAGCCAGTTCAACTTAAGGGAGAAAATGACTCTTCTACCTTGCTGCCAATTTTAGCACTATTCTCTCCATAAACCTGTGAAGCCACACAGAGATTTACCAACATTCAGAATTTAGTCTGATAGGATGGTTGAGAGATTGTAGTGACTCAGAACACCGATGTACATTGATAGTCACAGCTTTATTGTCTGGAGTGTTGGAGAGGAAATTACATTTAAACTTGAAATGACATGAAAAACCAAATTTCAACACATTCTGCGAAAAATTACTAAACGTGCACCAACTACACATTTAAGAAAGCATGACAAAGCAAGAGAATTTCAAGTTACTGAATCATATAAGCATGCAGAAAAGATGTAGCCTAGATGATATTATTCTTGTTAATAATATGGACTGTGTTTACTGATTGACAAGGAACTTTGGGGGATATTTACAATAAAATGTTGGAGCGTGGTGTTACGCCAAAATTGGTAACGCCACGCTTGGACATGTTTTAAAAGCAGGGATGCACCATACATACAAAAATATGGTGCACCCCTGCATTTCCCTAGCGCTGGCGCTAAAAAAGCTGCCTAGCACCAGTGCAGGCACCCTTGTGCCATGTTGCAAGTGTGTCTGCACTGCAGGGGCGATTGTTTATGTGCAGGAAGGGATACAGCCTCGACTCCAGTAACTCCTGCCTCCTGGTCCTCCTAGACTTGTCCATTGCATTTGACACTGTCAACCATCAAGACTTTTTCGGCACTGTTGAACAACGCATGGGATGTGGAGGCACAGTCCTCAATTGGTTCTCCTCTTACCTGACAAACTGTTCCCAAATTGTAAAAATGGGCAACTCGTTCCCGAGACCGGCCAATGTACATCAGGGGGTCCCTCAAGGCACGATCCTCTCCCCAACTCTCTTTAACCTCTATCTTGAATGACTATGTGTGATTCTCAGAAACTCTGGGATTCTCTTCCACATCTACGCAGACGACACACAAATATACATTAAAATCTCTTCCCCTGAAGACCTGTCCTCCTTTCAACCACGCTCCTAAAGATTCAAAACTGGATATCTACCCATCATCTAAAATTCAACCCAACAAAAACAGAATTTCTTTTGATCTCACCTCCGAAAGCAAAAACCCCAGTACAGGAATGGATGGCCAACTTTCCCACCCTGAACGGCTACCCTGCCATTGTCCAGAGTACTAGATCATTTGGCATCACCTATGATTATCACTTAAACTTTCACATTCACATCACAGACATGGCTCAAAGCACATAACACCAACTCATGGAGCTCTGGGACATCAGACATTTGATTCTGGAACAAGACCTCAAAACAGTCTATCTCTCTCCAAACTAGTTAACTGAATTGCCCTTCTCTCAGGCATTCCCAAAGCTCACCTATGCCCACTGAGAGCAGCACTACATGCAGCAGCGTACTTCGTTTTAGGTCTCAAGAAATTTGACCACATTTCCCCTGCCCTTCTAATCCTCTAATGGCTTCCCACTGAAGCGCAGGCCCAATTCAAAACTGCCTGCATTACCCACAGAGCGCTGCACTCCTCTTCACCCTCCTATCTAAGAGAGAAACTGAAAATCTCTGGAGCAAATAGATGTTCCTGAAATGCCCAATCCCTGTGCCTGGAATTCCTCACCTTCAGTCGAGAACAGTACGTGAGCCAGTCATTCTCTGGTAGTGCCACAAGTGTCTGGAACGCCTCACCTCCCTCCCTTCACCAAACAACTTGCATAGCCACCTTCAAAAAGGAACTCAAACTCCTCCTATTTGACAGACACCTTGGTTAATCACCCTCGACCCGACTTAAGTACTCACTTCAACAGGATACAAACTACTCTCATAATGTGACGCCACCATCTTAATCGTTGCTTGAACTCTGTTCGACCATTGACTAATCTGTTGCATCTGTCCTTGTCGCAGCTACCGATGCTACTGTCTGAATGTAATTTGCTTTACCCTGTATCCTGCTACTGTTGTAAAGCACGCTGATGCAGTCGGGCCATGTCCGTGTTACAAAAATAAATCAAATAAAAAATAAACCAAGAGCCGAAGGTCCTGGTTATGTACAATTTCCCACATGTGTGCTTGAATTTGAACGTAAGCCATCTGAAACCAGGGATGTGGCAGACTGAACAGAATTTATTGATTAGACCTCGAGAATGTTGTACGTTGTTTGATTTATTTTTAGGGGGCATTGAAGATAGTGTAAGCTGAACCCCGAATCTGCATAAATGTTTAACCGCACCCCACCAATTATCATTCACTGACACTCATAACTCCATTATGTTCTGTTCCCTCAAAATCAGATTCATCTCTTTCTAGACTTCTGGTATCATCACCAACACATGTAATACAGTTGTCTTGCAGCAAACTCTGGCAGAATGGCCAATAGTGCTGCAATGACTGCATTTCTGCTTGAGGGCAGGACAGTTTTACTTTAAGCCAGATAGCCTTTGCTATCACAGCAATACCATCTGTATTTTCCTCTGGGTTCCCATTTTTCTTTAGACTCTAAAACATCGCTCTTATCACCAGGAATTCTATTAGCTGAATTATTATCACTATCCCCTCATTTTATAGTTACTACACACCTCCCCAAAATTTCTGCCTTACGTACAATAGCTAAAATTTCCTGCAAAGCTGAGTCACAATTCACCCATAGTTGTCCTTGAATGGCAGGTTTACTTGCATACATGACGACCACTTGATCTCTAATTAAGTCATCCCGCAACATAGAAAATTTACAATCAATAGCCAATTTCTGTAAATCTGCCACATATTCATCAACAGTTTCATCCTAGTTTTGTTTCCTTTTAAATAAAATGATATCCTTCTATACCCACACATACTTTTGGTGTAAAGTACTTATCTAAATCATGAATGGCACCATTAACACATTGATATCACCTACAATAGTCGCTTTAGACATACAGTTATACATGTTTAACCCAATAGGTCCCAAGGAATGTAATAGAATCCTTTTCTGTTGTTTTAGAGACATTTCCCCATCATCATCTATCACTGCTACGTAGTTTAGGAAGTAATCCTTCCATTCCACCCATCTCATTGAAGGTTTTGAACCAGAAGACCAAAAAATGGTGAGGTGGACTGTTGCTGAGGTTTTGTGAGCTGATGATTATAATTAACTAGTTCAGTGGCAACATACAACAGGATTCATCCACTGTCCATTCCTAACCATTAATAGTCCACCAGTTCCAGAATTCATCTCACATGAATATTCCTTAACACATTATGCCACTCAGATTCCATTTCAGAGTATGATCCCTACCACAATCTATTTCCTTTGTGGTATTAATCTTGTAAGAATTTAAATTCCCTTCTGAGAAGAATCTCTGCTGCAACAGTTTCCTCAGTGGTATCCTGTGTGTTGCCAACAGTTGAATTGGCCTGATTGATGTTTACCCCAATTCAAGATGATGTCACGTGACCTCACTTATTACATGATTAAGTTAAGTTGAAGATCATGCCCTCATCACATGAACAATAGCACGTGAACACACTATACGGCACGAGGGACAAAGAATGGAGTCATACGCAGCAGAGGTGTGCATACCACATATACAGAAATTATTAGTTTCAAAACACGCAACTCCAATCCAGAGTGCCGTCAGTGGCAAAATCGTAAGGAAAATATATATATTAGTTACCTAGAGATGTAGTAACATGCCGCAGCAAGTCACCAGTTTATTTTCCCTGGAATTGCAGTCTGTAGTACAGTAGAGCTCCACTTATATAAACTAGTAGAGTACATTTGGCAGGACAGTAGGTTCGTAGACATAATCCAGACAGACCATCGACAATTTGTAGTGACTCAGCACACCGATGCAGGTTAATAGTTACAGCTTTAATGTCTGAAGTAAAACGTGACGGCAGCGACGCCTTTTAAGGCATCTACTCAGCTCCTCCGCAAACAGAATTTTCCGTTCCACCTGGGATGCTCCTGACATCACTGAACATAGCGTACTGAGTACTTTCATAGCAACAAATCCACAACAGAGAGTCTGCACATGCATACTTGAGCTGGGAAGAAATACTGTTCACTAACTTACGGGCAGGTACAACACTGACTGATCAATGCTGGTCAATGCAAGAGAAAATTGGAAGAGAAGTTGAGAAGAATGGACAAAGGGTGGTGCAGTGAGGAGAAGAATAAGATATGTGAAATTAAATAACTAAGGCTGGAAGTTTGGCCTAAGGGATGAGGAGTAGCTACATGATCTGATAGACTTCTTTGCCTATTGTTGCCTGCTCCTCCCTTATGTAGACTCCCACATACAATGTCTGTATTGAGGGCTGATCCAAATTGTAAATGCAGTGTGTGCAATGGCCCAGCATGACATCAAACAAATACAGCTATCTAAACAGCCTTAATAAGATCCCATTACGGGCTGCTCTTAATCTCTGATGGGCCTGGTAACAAGGCTTACTGGACTCATATATAGTGAATATGAGTACTGCTGTAAACCTCTGGCCGGCAGTTTCCCTCAAAGTGTTCAAAATCTGTGGGCGAACATGTATTCAAATATGAGTATAAAAGGGGGAATCCGATGCAGTAAATCCTTTTTCCATGTTATTAATTTTGTAGTGAATCCTCAGGTTCCATCTTGTAATAGTGTTTTTTCAGATACCTGTAGTTACCGACCAGTAATAGTACCTGTAGGGGTCAGCATTACTTGTTCCATTATTAGGCCTCTCATAATCAGCGTCTAAATGTTAACACAAGACATTCAATATACTTTAAAAAAATTATAAATACATTATTTGATCATTCATTCTAAGAATCACTTCTCTGCAACATGGATTATTAAATGAACTGATTGGGAGCCTAATTCCTTGGTATGATGCAGTTATCCTACCAATGTTACTCAGAAGCAATACTGAAAAGAACATGATTAATACTCACTTCCACAAGCAACAACACCTTGCCAATGGAAAGAGAAGAAATCATTGAAAGTACAATTATTCTACTACTGAGGTAATACTGAAAAACATAAAGCTGTTATCTAAGGTGATAACAACATACATGATGGCAAGTACGAAAACCAAAAGATCTGTGGTATCTGCTTTGGTAGAACATGGGAGATATGCATTTTACACTTTGACCTTCTGTTAGACCTGTCATCCTTAGGGTGGTCTTCCCCCAAACCTTTTGTCTTCTTACTATTTCTTTTTGCTGTATCTTTTTGTTGGCCTTAGAACTCTGAGCACTGTACCACTGCTGACCAGTGCTAAAGTGCATGTGCATCTCCCATAAACATGGTGACATTGGTGAATACCCAATTGACTTATTTAGCTCACTTATAAGTCCCTTGTAATGTGGTATACCATATACCCTGGGCCAGTAATCTAAATGCTACTAGTGGGCCTGCAGCACTGATTGTGCCACCCACACAAGTAGCCTTTCAAACCTGTCTCAGGCCTTCCATTGCAAGGCTTGTGTGTGCAGTTTACTGCCACTTCAACTTGGCATTTAAAACTACTTGCCAAGCCTTAAACATCCCTTCTATTACAGATATGTCACCCCTAAGGTAGGCCCTAAGCAGCCCTAAGTACAGGGTGCTGTGTAAATAAAAGGTAGGACATGTACTTTTAAGTTTTACATGTCCTAGTAGTGACAAACACCCAAATTTGTTTTTCAATACTGTGAGGCTGAGTCCTCTTATAGGCTAGCTTTGGGAATTCCTTAATATTCTTTTAAGTTGTCATTCCTGATTCGAAAGGAGTAGCTGCATCATGCTTGATATCTTTGGAATGGTAATGATAAATCTTCTTTATTGTAAAGTTGGATTTAACATTACTATTTTAGAAATGCCACTTTTAGAAAGTGGACATTTCTTTGCTTTTACTGCTCTGTGTGCATTGCAGCCTGTCTCCAATACACGTTTGGGGTAGGTGACTGCTACACTTTGTGCATTCCCTCTAAACAGCCACAAACACAGGAAGGGTGGGTGTGACAGAGAACTTATCTGCATTCTGATAGCTCTTTCTGGGCAGGAAGAGAGGGGGGAGCTGGCACACCTTAATAGTCAGGGTCCTGTGTCCCCCACAAAGGGCTAATTACACCCTACTGATAGTCTGGAGGCAGGCCTGGGAAGAAAGGTGAACCTGTGCACTTCAAAGGCCTGCTTTGAAGTCACTCCCACTTCAAAGGCACAACTAGGTATAAGTACTGGGCCTCTGACCCTACAAAGACAGTACACTAATGGATCTGTGAAGAACTCTGCCTGGAGAATAGTCTGCTGTGCTACAAAGATTGCCACTGTGCTTGACTGCTGCTCTGGAAGAGCTACTTTTCTGCTTTGCTGTGCTGCCCTGCTGCCCGCTGATCTCTGCACTGCTGAGAACAAGGACTGGACCTATTTCACTTGAACGCAGATTGACTCAAAGGGCTTTGCTGGCTTGCCCCATGTTCTGAAGTCTCAGGGCCGTCAAAGACTTCTTTCAACCCTGAAACAGCACCTGGACTCTGCCATCTTTGAGTCCTGCCCTGCCAGGTGGTGCCATTACAGTCCTGGGTCTTATTTTACTCATAAAAATATATTCAAATTTTCTAACCCTGTGTGGAGTATTTTTGAGGTGTCTTTATTGTGTTAATATGTGTGTGTTGCACAAATACTTTACACATTGCCTCTTTAGATATGCCTGACTGCTCTGTGCCAAGCTACCAGATTTGAGCACAGGTTATCTTTAAGTGTGAATCTAGCTTACCCTGAGTAGAATGATGGTTCCTGCTTGTACAGGGGGTCAACTCTGACAACCATAAACCCCACTACAAACACTGTTCTTCCAGATGAAAAAGAACATACTAAAACACAAACAAGTTTTTATCCACTGATGTTGTGCAGAGTTCAAAAATTACATATATTATACATGCCACTTGAGATCTTGCAATATGTTGGATAAGCAGGGAGAGAGGGAGAAGTATTAACACGTTTGCCTTCCCAGCCAACAAGTACAATAAACAAAATTGGAACGAGTCTCCTACCTATTTTTGTCTTTGTTCTAAAAATCTACTCCTTCAGTCTCTTCAGAGGGTCAGAGGCTTGGAACCCACAGGGTGTTTTTAAAAGAACCCTTACTCACCTACCCAGTAGGTGACATGCTTCATCATTGGGTTCCCACCCTGGTAGCAGAATTCTCCCAGGGTCTGCTGCGATGCCTGATCACAGTGATGGGGGTGGGGGGGGTTTAAGTGATCCAATGACTGTGTATGTGTTGGTGTGAAGTGGTCATGAAAATTGGCTCGAGATTCACTCTCACTGTAGTGAATTTAATCGTGGGACTCTCGGTAAATATTAAAAATGAATGGTGGATAAATGTGGGATAGTTAATTGGTACCACTTATCCTAGGTGTGGTCTACATGTTTCAGTTACCTTCTTTTGCCCATCCAGGTCAACATGGCTTTCTTCAGGGCCAAATTGAAAATGCTTGCACGCTTACTAAGGCATGCAAGGGAGGGGTATCTGTAATGCGTCCTTACAAAGCCCCTGGAGATTTTGATGACAATACCTTTTGTATTGTATCCTGTAAAACAAAGCGTTATGAAAAAGCAGAATGTTAGACATATAAGTAGATGCATTGTTAATTGGTGGAGCCAAATAAGTACTTTACTCAAAGGAACTCCTAGTTTTGCAGTTACATATCGTAGTAGTTGTTAATACATCAAGCATTGTGATGGAACGTTTCACCGAGCAGACAGCTCACATTCCTTTTGAACAAGTCACTGCTAACGGTGGCAGAGTAAATCATGGGACCAGTTACAGATACATCCTTTTTATGTCGAGCATTCGAGACCTCTTGTATATACTTTAGTATATACTTATATGTGTATGTACTTTGTGGGCTCTGGAGATCAGCCCTAGGACTTGCCTGCTTCCGCTTAGGGACTTTTTTTTCTGTTCAACTGCCTCTATTTAACTGTCTTGTTAGAAAACGACCAGTAGAGGTCAGTGAAATACCAGAATTGCTTTCTGCTTACGGACTTTCCTTTTTTAATTTTTCTGGCAACTGCCTCTATTTAACTTTCCTGATAGAAAATGACCAGCAGAGGTCAGTAAAATACCAGAATCACTTTAGCATTCTCTAGATTCCAGTCCATGGAAATTGTCTTCCACGAGCACCCGTAGACAATAATATTTTTTTCAAATCTTGTATTTTCAGTAATATGACCACCGAAAGCCCTGATTTTATATTAAAAACAGAGCTTCGGACTATACCATTTCCAGCTGAAAGGCAATATTTCTCTCCATGTGTTCCCATACCTTGCGTGTCACGCAGTTTGGTGCTTACTTTCCTTTCCATGTTAAAGAACAGTAGAGGTTTCAGCACCCAGGCTAATGTGCTGCATAGCTAAATACATATAAGGTCCCACAGGCGAGACCGATTGCATTGCAAATGCTTGTTATATTGGTTGTGCCCGGGCTGTTCCTACCAAAAGGTCAGGCCAGGGTACCGAAATGTCAGAAATCAACCCATCTGGGTTATCACTACTTATTTCTGGCATGTTTTGTGCGCACGTTCCCATGCCCCACTTAGGGGCTGAGGCTCTTATTATCATCTTCACAATCATGATAAGAATCAGTATCTTTGTTGCTGTGCAATAACAGTTCTCCCTCACCGCATGCAGTGCTATTGTTTCTGTAAAAGGTGAGCCTTGTTCGCACAATCGTAATCTTGCATTGCCGAATTGTGCATCGGCATGTTATTATAGTGAAGCATGCGGTTAAGACATTCAGTTGTGAGAAAGCTTCTAGAGATATAGTGAAACATTAGTATAGTTAACGCACGACTACTAACCTTATTATGTTGGCTTCTCGCTTCCTGGGATACTCCGGGGGGGCTGTAGTCATACTCTTTAGTTAATGGAAAGATTGGATCACAGATAGACTGAGTGAAATTTATGTTTTAGGATTCTCCCACGAAAATCAGGCTACCCTGTAGTACTCACTTTGTCAAGGTGCCTCACCCACTGATACACCTCTTGCAGTCTCTGCAGTCCCATTCATAGAGGACTTAGTCAGGGCTGCTCCATTAAGTAGTGATTCCAATCTCATTTTCCCACTCCAGTGCTCAGAGCCGAGACCGGCATTCGACCTCACTTCCTGAAGGGGTGGGGACTGGCCCCCTTGAATGTGTATGTCACACGTGGGGTGGCGTCATGCGCTAGTTGCTCTGTTGCGGGGCTGAGCGTTTCGGGTAATGCTGTCATTCCTTGTTGCCAGGGCAACGGAATGCTTTGGTTTCAGATGCAGTATTCATGTTTGTGATCGCCCCTTCATTGTTTCATTCTCATTGTGGTATGACATAGTGGGGAGCTGATTTCTCTGTGGCATTTTTGAGGGGAATATTGGCCAGAGAGAGTGTTTATTTCATTTTTGCAACTAGCTTAGTTTGACAAATCAAAGAGACAGAAGGAAGGTGTATTTGTTTTTGAACACCCACTTGTGCATTTCCTCGTTGTTATACCTCCACTTGTAATCTAATTCTGGTTGTGGTAACATGCTATAAAATACTCCACCTGCCATCAAAGGAGACACCATCATACATGTCATCAGAGGACACAGTGATATTGCTGTCCTACTAGCCACCTCTATACAAACTGCGGAACAAAGACCTATTATAAGTGAATTGGAGATGATCCAGCAAACATAGGTATATCCTACCTGCCAAGGAAGGTGGCACAAAAGCAAACATAACTATTTAATCTGTCAATAGAAGAGCTATCTCAGCATATCTTTCTTATCTTTCATCAAAGGTGATACTGTAGAATATAAGACCATAACTCTCTGCTATCACAGGAAATGCTGCAGAATGTGGCTATTCTAGCTTCAGAAAAGAGGCTGCAGACCAAAGGCCTGCCATCAGAGATGATGCTGCAGAACAAAGTACCCTGCAATCTACCTTCAGAGGAGATGCCATAGAACACAGGAATCTCTTAAATGCAATCAACAGTTATTTAACAGAATATAGTTTACTCTCAATCAGGTTCTTATATTGAAGAAAATAAAGATATCCTCTCTTTACTTAGAGGTTACACCGGAGAACATATAGTAAGCATATTGGACTAAACTACCTACCCGATGAGATACCAAAAAGCATATGACTATACCCCCTGCCATCAGAAACAATACAATACAGAAATGCAGTACATGGCATCTAATGAAATTTTGTTGATTATATGAGTATATACCTCCCACCAGAGAAGAAGAACATAATGCAGCATTATATTACCTCTTGAAATCTTATCTGTATGCTAGTGGCAATATTTTGTGGTCTGTTCACAAAAGGTAAACTTACACAAGAGTAAATCTACACTTGCACATTTGCTTTTATACTGTGTAGTAAATTAACTACTTTAGGCTATTCACCATTTACAAGTGTAAATGTACTGCAAAGTGTAGGATTACATGTCTCCGCCACAAAGGCGGAGATCACTGCCACGGGGGTGGGTGGTGGGGTTCGTGGGTAGAGGGGAGCTCTCCCAATGCATAGTATAGTGAATAGAGTAAGAGTTTATTAAAGTTTAAAAAAAATAGTCAACATATTTTTTATATAAATATTAACATAAATTAATTTAAAATATTTATTTTAAATGTAGAACAAAATCTAGAAAACGCATACAATATTTATAAAAGCTATATTAAATTAAAACTATTTTTCTTAAAATTGAAATTAAAAATAATTTCCATCTAAAGTATAAAATTTATTTGTATTTATTATTTATTAAACACTATTCAAAGTTATACACAGAATTAATTTAAATTGCTATAAATATTTCTTTTTTAAATGTGTTACATTATATTTTTAATTTAAAGCAGGTATTCACATGTTTTGTAATAAACTAATAATTATGTTTTATTTAAATTAATTTTTTTAACATTAAATTATATGTATTTATATGGTTAAAATGTTAAAATTAGTACACTTTAATGTAATTTTAATTCCTGTAGGCATTTATTTTAAGTCCCTGCTCTATTATTTTCTATGAGAGGTTCTTGCAGTATCAGTGGTTGGCCATATGTGATTCTGGACTTACTCCACCTGTGAGATGGAGTAAATTTACAACAGTTTTTGGTAATTGTTGGGTGTAATAACTATAGAACTGGAGTTTCTGAATAGCAATGGACATACTCGTTTGTAGGAGGTGGCATGTTCCACCCTAAAGCCCTCTCTACACCTCTGTCAACCCATCCTTACCACTCTCTTAACCCCTGCCCTCTAGTTGTAAGTATTCCCCATTTTCCAGTTACTCCTCCCTGTACCTCCCAAAACGTATACCTACGTTTGGGAGTCAGGGCAGACATCTCCATACATAAATGATAGGAGAGGCTGAGATGTTGACATTCACATGTAGATTTGTGAATAGTATTTTTTTTTTTTTTGTAGTTGTACTACTAAACATACTTCAAAATGCAGTTGTGAATAGTCCCCCAAGTAATCAGCTACTTTAGTTCAATAGAGCTGGGGACTACAAAGCTGGAAAGAAATGATAATAGCTGCAGCAGGTGGTGAGGCTCTGATAACCTCTTCACAGAAGAAGAGCTGCCCCTTGCACATTCCTTGGAATTGTTGTGTGATGCAATAAAGATTTGAAAGCAATTCTTGAGTACTCTGGGGATGTTGTGAGAGAGTCCAGTGTATTCCTGTCTTTGTATTCCACTACAGGGCTAGGTGAATTCAGCTACCACTGTGGGTGTGTCATACAATCTCTTTTCCACGGCCTGTTAGAAATGTTCCTTGTCTAGCCCTCAAGCAATGGGGCTTCACCACACTCCGATGCCCCTAATAACATATGCCACTGAATTCTTACTATGAAAGGCTTGAATATTGCTGTGTTGGAGAGAAAAGGAGGAAATAACTATGGAACTCTATGCTGGTTAAACTCAGAAACAAAACAAATGAGCTTTGTTTCAGGAGAATGTTCAAAACATGGCTATATCCTCACTAGCCATCTTGCTCAGTATTGCACCGCCTTGCAAGGGCTAAGCCTCACTCAGCGCTGGGAAGCCTTTGGGTAGCCATGCCTATTAGAGCCCTGAGGAGGCTGGGCTGGGCTACCCCCTTAACATCTATTGTCCCAGTATAAAAATAGTTTTCGCCTGATGAAGGGCAATCACAATCCGGAATGCATTGGGATGATTCGAACCACAAGTATTGTGTAATGAATGGAATCACTGATTAATCTACATATGGAATGTTTATTTAATTATGGTTCAGTCAAACAAATGAAGAAAATTACGGATAAATAAAAGATAACCAGAACTAATCAAGGCTCAATTGATGTTTAAAAATTGAGACTAAAATTGATCAAATTTCCTTTGCGGAAACCAAGCAGTGCATCAAGGGGACATTTCCCCATGAGGGGAACGCTACTTTCATAGACGTATGATAGCTACATCAATCCCACTATGACTGTATCAGTGGAACTTGAACTGGCAAAATGATTGAGATCTTTTTCACAGAGAATGCAATAAGAGGATACTCACTTTTACATGCTAACCACCTGAATGAGGTATAATATTTCAATTAACAACAATTTTATCTGGATGTTAGCTAATGTTTTTCACAATTTTTTCTAAGTTCATTTATGTATATTTGTAATATGCCCAGCCAGGCAAAACTTGGGTCTTGTGTCGCCTACTCTGTTGGGTGGGCCCTGCAGGGTAGTTTACTTACAGTGGCAGGCAACCGGTATGATGCTGCCCCATTCAGCACTAGTCCTGAATTGGGTGGCCATTTGGAAAATGTAATAGATTTCAAGATGCTTGCAAGATTCAACAACAGTCCACAGCTGTAACACGAGACCAACATAGTGGGGTACTCCCGGTAATGCATGAGTTAGAGTTCTTTATATGTTGCTCACAAACAGGCAGTGTCTAAAGAGCAGTTTTCTCATCGGTTGTGATCCCGGGCACAGATTTCTTTGCTATTCCTTCTGAGTTATCCCCATTGAGTCATTATTTGCACTGATTTTCAGTCATGAGGTACCGTATGTGGCAGATTATTACTTTGTATTAGTAATTGGCAAAGGAGTCTATCTTCGGGATCACAGCTGATGAGAGAGTTTCTTTTTACGCACTACTGGAGTACTACTAGTTCACAATATCATAAATGCCTTTGTAATTTGACTCCATATTTCAAATGAAGACATATGTGCCAAAAGAGTGATGAATGAAAAAGGAAGCTACCAAAACTGAAACACTAATTTAGGGTTCATCTTAAAGATAATGCAGCCAATTCACAGAGACACTTGTGTGTACATAAAATGGAACTGCAAGAGTACCACTTCACATACTTATAAGTGTCTTTGTGAATTGGTCCTATATATTTACAATCCGCCAGACAGATAAAGCTGTCCCTAGGTATACTTAATAAAGTATATTTCAATACGATTTCTTCTTCTTCTTTTATACCACTCCTCTTAAATCATTGAAACGTCCAAAACCATATTTTTAAAAAAATGTATTTGTCCTCATTACACCATCAGAAACTGACTCACTGAGATTCTTGCCAGTAGCTTTCTGACACAGCATGTAAAGGGTAATCATTGGACAAGGCAGATCTTATTGCCATTCGATGTTGCTCTTCCAAACCCTCTCATAGATATCTGAATCACATGCAATATCCATTTGAGATACATAGTTAACATGTTTCAACAATTCCTCGAAGGAGGGCGGGCACCTCTCTTCCACAATTTACACATTTCTCTCCTCGCCAACAAGACTACACCAATGGGCAGCTTACCTTAATTTGGTGGGCAGTTATATCACTAAGGATCCTACTCACTCTGCTCCAATAGGGTGACAATGCAGGACAGTCCAAACACATATGTATATCATCTGCTCATGGAGTTCACATTTCGGGCAGGGAGGTGCCTTACCGACCACTTTTGCCAGCTTACACGTAGTCCAATAGGTCCAATGGATGGTAAAAAGATGGTTTCTATTTAATGGCACAGATTTATGACAGAGCATAGAGTATTTAAATAAACTTACCACAATAGCCGTATATCAGTCTTAGCTAGGTCATCCTTCCAAATCAAGTGTCATTTTGGTTGATGATTGCCTTCAGCCTCGAGAAGGTCCCAGTGCCAAACTGCTACTTCATTCTTCAGAGTTACGCTGCTATCCAAACGGCCCTCCTACTCTCCCTCAGCCTCCTCACCCCATTTTCTGCAATGACCACCACAAATGTAACTGGTAGTACTTGAACTTTGAAAGCGCACCTCCAGTAAGCCCTGTCCTGTCCCTCAGATCTATACAGTAATTTAAGCATGCTTGTCTCAAAGGCCAACTAAGCGCATCTTTCAAACATTCTGGGGTCCCAGGTGAATCCCAAATTGGGGCTGAGGATGAGTAGTAGAGAATATTAAAGATTCTTCTGAAGCAGACCCATATCTTTAATGTGGCAACAAGGACCTTCAGCCTAACTTTCTTAAAATACTTGGGATACCGAAATGTATACAGAATGTGACTTCGTCCTAGGCCGGTTAGCATTGTTGTATACAATCTGCCCATGAATGAATTTTCTGACTTATTAGCTAACAGCTGAATGTATATTAATTGGAAAGCATAACAATAAATGTGGAAGTCAGGTAATGCCAGGCCTCCAGCCATCAGTTTCCTCCAAAGCTTTTTCAATGAGATCCTGATACCCCTATATGCCCAAAGAAAACTACTTACTTTACCCTGTATTTTACTAATATGCTCTTTTGGAAACATGAGGGGTATAGTATTAAACAAAAAGGAGACTTTTGGAAGCACCATCATCTTAACCAGGTTGACCCTACCATAGATTATTAATGGTAAATTGTTCAATATCATCAGAAGCTTCTCTGCTTTTCTGTCTTCTCCAATGTATGTCCTATTTGGATTCCCAAATACCTCATCTGCTTCTTTAAGTTCTGGACTTCACCCTCTATCTCCCATGAAATAACCTTGATTTTCTCCTTATTTATATATCAAACTCCTCAGCATGCTTGATCACTTTAGATACTGAATAGCTTGGATTACAAGTGTATAGCAAGATGTCATCTGCATATAGTGCCAATTTAACCTTGAAACCTGGGGCACAAAATGGGACAATGGTGGCGTCCGACGTGATTTATTGGGCAAATGTTTCGTTTTACAGATCAAATAGCAGCAGTGAAAGGACACAGACTTGCCTAGTACCCCTCATAATGGTTAAATTGTCTGTCAATACATCATTCACTAAGGCCCTATCAGCTGGTGCCTCACATAAGCTCTGTAATGCTCTGACCATTGTTTAATTAAACCCAAACCTTTGAAGGACTTCCCAGAGATAGGCCCAATTGACCCTGTCAAAATCCTTGGCAGCATCCATGGCGGCAAACATCAAAGCAATATTTTGAGCACCAGCTAGATCTATGGTGCCAATCAGAAGCTGAGTCAGTTCATTGAACTGTCGTCCTGGAATGAAGCCCCTCTGATTGAAATGCACAATAGTTCTAACTATGCCTGCCACTCTACTGGCCCATAAACCTGCAAAGATCTTATAATTAGTATTTAATAACAATATTGGTTTGTAAGAATCTGCTCTTGTTGGGTCTTTGGCTGGCTTCAACACCATAACAATGGTGGCCTCCGGCCAGGAAGGCGGGCCCCCCCCCTTTGAGATAAATTGTATTAAACAGTGCCTTCAACACTCTATCAATGTATCTAACATTACCTTATAAAGTTTGGCCAGAAGCCCATTGGACCCAGATGTTTTACCGCCCTTTAACTTCATGACCTGTTTCTGAATTTCCTCCTCGGTGATCTCAGAATTCAGAGCTTTGACCTGCACTTTTGTTAACACTGGGAGGTCTCTATAAAATAACCATTTCTTAATGCTATCTTTGCCTGAATTAATGTTTTCTTTATACAATAATCTCATATATTTCAGGATCTCTCCTTCAATCTGTTTAAAACCTTTCCAGTATAGGAGTTCACTAGCGCATGTATGAAGTTCCTAGTTCCATCTGTCTTGGCCTTCCAAGCTAAAACGGATGTACAGTGTTCCCCAAATGCAAAATGCTGCATCTTATTGGCTCTCCACCTATCCTGTAAATTCCTTGCCAACTTGTCTTCGTATTCTGCTTGCATTTCCTCTAATTCTAGATGAAGGGCTACTTTTTCAGAAGTGTCATTTATCAGAACACCTTGAAACTCTATCTCTTTCCTCAAGATTCTTGCTTTAAACATCTCCTCCTGCTTTCCTGATTCCAAACTTTGCCTTCTTGCTTATTACCCGTCTATGATGAGCCTGATACTTATCCCAGATTATGGGCTGACTAGCTGTGCCCTCGTTTTGCACAAAGAACTCAACAGTCTTATTTGACATTTGTGAGCCTAAACTTTCTTCCAAAAGCAAGGCCCTATTTAATGTCCAGCTCTTCAAGCATGGCCAAACAGGGAGGTCCAATTATAAGCATACAGAGGAGTGGTCTGATAGCAGAGCTGGAAGATGGACAACTGACTCTACCAGGTCATTTAAAATTAAACCTAAGAGGAAATAATCGATCCTGGAATGCTGACCATGTTTTGTGCTATAGAAGGTAAACCCTTTGGAGGACCCTGACTTCATTATGTTGTTATGTTACTAAATATTTCTAAAGCGCGCATACACACACGAGGTTTCATGGTGCTGGGGCAGAAGAGGCAAAGGACTCAGAGATTATCCATAAGCCTGTCTAAAGAGTCATTTTTATAGCAAGGTCCTAAAGCTTGTATAGGAAGTTGTGGCTCTAATGTATGGGGAAAGAGAATTCCATATGATGATTGGAGCAGTCACGGCAAACCTTGTGCCACCCAGTCTCTTTTTATTGTACTTGGGATCCACAAGCAGATTTTGATGAGCTGATCTAAGGTTATATTTAGGGGTATAGTTCCAGATTCTGGAAGTCACAAAGGTAGGATTTTTGCTGGGGTGCGATTTAAAAATAATGCACCTAGTTTTAAATAAGGTCCTCTGGGCCACAGACAGCCAGTGTAATTTTGCCATCAGAGGTTTAGTGTGACAGTGTCTAGGCTGGCGCCAGACCGGCCTGGTAGCCTGGTTTTGAACCAGCTGCAACTTCTGACTCCGTCCTTTAGGAAATCCCAGATAGAGTGAGTTTGCATAATCGATGTGGACATGACCAAGGCGATTATAATCTGTGTAATAGCCTCAAGATTGAAATATTTCTGGATTTTTAAATTTTCCAGAGATATAAAAAGCAAGATGAGGATACTGCCCTTATCTGAAGCTTCATAGATAGATCTTCATCTATGATGACCCCAAGGTCCTTGACCACTTTTTGGGGGGGAGGAGAAGCACCCATCTCTACTGGCAAATGGAATGGTTCCAGCTATGCAGTTTGTTTTTAGTCACAATTTCAGTCTTATCTGAATTCAACTTTAGCTTATGACAATTCATCCAGCACGAATGTATAGCATGGTGTTTCGGAAGTATTCTGCGGATTCTGTTGTGTCATCGATGTTGAAAAGCAACTGCATATCATTGGCATAGTTGTATATCTTCACCACCTGCCCCTGTAAGGTGCGGACTGGTGGGCGGATATAGATGTTAAAAAGATGGGGGGACAGAGAGGACCCCTGTGGTGCTCCACAGTTAAGTTCTACCTTTGACAAGAAAAAAGGGGTGAGACGAACCGATTGCGAGCGGCCAGAAAGGAAGGACTTTTTCCAGTCTAGTGCAGATCCCCGCACACCTGCGGCCCTGACGCATTTGACTAAGATGTCATGATCTACTGTGTCAAAGGCCACAGATGAGTCTAACAGGACCTGTGCCTGGGTCACTCCTTTGTCTGCTTCTTCTTTCGTATTGTCAATTACAGATTGTCAATTACTTTGTGCACCAAATATCCACCAAGTTAAAGTCCCTCATCATGCCCCTCAACTTACAACACATTTTGGGGGAGTTTATATACTTGGTTCTTGATGTTCTGTCCAGCTCCTTATTTAAGATAATATTAAACATAGGTGTAGGCGCTTTGAGCAGATGCTGCTGTAAAATATCAAAATATGCAGGATCATCACAATTGGGACCATAGTACACTGCACAAAACAGCTGTATACTGCTGATCTGCAAGATTGACATCAACCATCTCCCGGTATCATCAGAATGATACTTTAAGAGCTTCATCCACGAATGTTTCCTTACAACAATGGCCACCCCTCTCGTGCTCCCCCACTTCTCAGAACACATAATGACCTGCACCCAGCTAAGCTTGCTAAAGAGAGTTTTACACCCTAGCATCTCTAAATGGGATTTCTGCAGCATTATAACGTGAGCCCCATCCTTTTTATGGTCTGCTACTACACCTGTTTTTTCCAAGACCTCGTCCCATTTACATTCGAAGTGATACTTTTGGAGAGCACAGTGACAGTGGGAGCTTGCTGCCAGAAAGGATAAACTACAGAAACTTAGGGCCAAGTTTCAGATGAAGTTTCCCATGATGTTGTGGATATGGATGCATAATCTTAGAAATCCTGCAGAAGTAGAAAACTAAATAATAGAGGAAATTAAAGTGACTTCTTAAGGTATGGGCTTGGTGTGGGGGGATTTGACATTTATACTTATAGGTGGAGGCAACCATCCCTAGCAGAGGCTCTCAAATGGTGGGCAAGATGCCAAAGGTTGAGGGAAGGCTTCCTTAGGGTGGGGGCAAGAGGGGCACATTGGGTGGGGAGCATTAGGAGAAAAAAACAAAAAAAGAATGAGTTCTCAGATCGCACATCAGAAACTTTCATGGGTGCTGCCACTTCGGGAAGAGCTAGCTGGCAGGCTAAATATTTGGAGGATAATGGGAGGGATAGGGTAACATCTGATAACAATATCTTTCACTTGTGTGGATAATATTGTCCTAAATCATTATTAAAATTACTAAAGTTATTATTAGATATTTAGGCAAACCCTCAAAACAGGCATAGCAACACACTTTAAAAGACATATTTTAATGCTTATAGTAAGAGATGGAAATGCTAACTATTAACTTTTATCACCGCCAACAAATATGATAGTTAAATATCCGTGGGTGTAATTTACATAAAATCTAAAATGGACCAAATAAATGGGAAAGTCAGTAAGAACACTGAAAGAGATATGGCAGCCCAGCACAGATTTAATGACTCACTGTGAAAATAATATGAAAGCTGCTCTGAAAGTGTTTAATGCAAAAGCAGATGGCACATCCTTGTATGCAACAGAGCTTTGGGGTAATGCCAGTCTGAAGAACGTAAATGTAACAGAGAGCAAATGAGTTCAAAATATTTTTAGTTGCAGATCGTTGTCTAAAAATTAATCATTTACAATGGAGCACTCTGTTCAGCCCTGGAGTTCAGGTTAAGTCTGTTAACCATTGAAATGTAAGATGGGATATATCCACACATCTGATTTTCGAAAAATTGTGCCATACATGACAGCACCATCAATAGTTATTCATAAAAAAGATCTAAACTATTCTCAAATCATTAATTTTGATCACCTGATTTTAAATATTTCTCTCAAGTAATTTTCCTGGAAGAAATTGTTTTGTTTTCGACATTTATAGCTAAGAACCTTTTCGGATATAGGATTGCCTTTTATCTATGCAATAGTAAATAGAGGCCTGTCATGAAAAACTCCACTTCATAAAAGTACTCGAAGTTGCAAAGCCGTAGAACTTGCCACTTGGCATAGTTTTTAAACCTCTCAGGCTTTACGAAGTACAATGCATGAAAAGGTTAAAAAAGTAAAAGGCAGCTTCAGAACCCTTTGTGGCAGCAAGTAGCTGGGGTCCATTCCCAGTTGCCACAAGTAGCTATGGAGGTCAATGGGTGGAGTCTTGCTGTGTCCGTTTTCGGTATTGCAAACCCGCTGAAAGCCCCCTTCATCCCGCAATAGCTGTGCTGATGAACAACAACACTCTGTCTGGATGTTATGCTAACAGGTAGGTCTGACCAGCAGGAAGACTGAGGTCATACAGTAAGTAGTATGGTACCAGATGAGCAGCAAAATAACAACTGAAACAAGGCTTACAAGTTCCAACAACACATAGTGCATTGATAAGCTGGGAGCCAACTTTGAATCCAGCCAGGCCCCCTGGACGCTGCTTACGCTCACAGGTAGAACTCTATGAAGAAATGGGGCAAAGGACAGTACTACCAACAATACAGAAGAGGAAGGGGCTAACTGGAATAGAGTGAACGGTTAAGGGAAAAAAGAAAAAGCGGTTACCACTATAGCGATAATGGGAAAACCATTGTAACAATACAACACATTGCCAGCCACAGGACTAAGGACCTCATTTAGACTTTGGCAGATGGGTTACTCCATCACAAACGTGACGGAAATCCCATCCACTGTATTATAAGCTCCATAGGCTATAATGTATTTGTAATACAGCGAACAAGTTGTCCGTCACATTCGTGACGGAGAAACCCTGTCTGCCAAATTCTAAATCAGGCCGTAAATTCCTACAGGGTCTAAATAAGGGTCTATCCCTCTTGACCCATAAATAGACCCCACCCAGGAAGTGAGTATATGTGAATCACACTAATGCCTGATTTTGATAGCGAGCGGTGGGACCTCCCAAATGCAATACGAGTGCCGTGCTGACGGTCAGAAAGTGCTCTTTCACACAGTGGCTTGTGCTGTGGACCAGGAAAAGAGCTTCAGCACAAGTTGTGGTGTAAAGGAACACTTTGTGCACATCCATGCACCGTGTCCCTTGCACCATGTTGTGCATGTCGCACAGTGCATGGAGGTGCGTGGGGGCACTACATGTGCCCCCAGGTCCACTTTGCAGTGGCCCATGAGGGATGGGGGCCCTATTTGGGGTCCTCAAAGTCTCTTTCTGACAGTCTTTTCATAGCGGTCAGACCGCCATGAAAAGGCTGTCGGAAAGGGATAACGTAATCCCTATGGCTGTGTCTGCCTCGGCACCGCCTCCATTCGGCACACCGATTTCGACCGCAACCCTGTCTGAATCACTGATCCTGGCGGAGGCAGCAGTCCATCCCCGACAGACAAGGGTCCACCCGCCAACATTGTAATGCAGCGGTCGGACTGAAGGACTGTTGGCGGTGGAACCGCCACCAACGTGCTGTCAGTGGTGGTCCCGCCGCAATCATAATGAGTTCCTACGTTTTATAGTGTTCTCAACTTCTATTAAACCATTCTCCATCACTGTCACCTTTGTGTGTCTGTCATCTATCCTGAATACTGACACATTGTTTGGCAGTCATTCACCCGTGGAGCCCTCACTCGGCCATTCACACTGTCCCATGGTTTATTAGATCTCTCCCTTCCTGGCAAGTTCCACTTTCCTAACACATACCATACCATGGATTTTTTGTTTCCAGTTGAATAATCTAATGCCCTCCTCGAGTGAGATAGCCTGCAGGTGTGTCATGTTGATGCCCAGATTTAAAAAGAGAACTAAAATGTACTCAAGATCAATCAGCTTTCAAAGGAGAAGTCTTGGAAGCGTTCCGTTCATCTCGTCACTGTTTGCCGCATCTATGTTCAGTACAGTGTCTTCTGAATATAGGTGATGCTCTGGTGCCTCCATGCCTGTGGAATCCCAGAAAGGTTCTTCACAGGAAGCAGATGGTGAGGGATGCAGGTGGCAACAGTGGGCTCCCTAATTACCACATGGTCCATGGAATGTCAGATTTAGGCTTCTGTGTTGTGAGAATCATGGACACCATGAGTTCCCAGTTGATAGCAGAGCTTGACCATATAAAATGTCCAATCCATGTCTTTCTTTTAGGAATCATATGAACTTTCAAATCTAAGATGTGGGATACACTTTTCCTCTGAGACCTGTTTTTCTGTTGGCATGTAAAAGGCAATGTGTTGAAAGGATGCATGTATCACAATACATTTCGCTCCCTGATTTTTTATAGCTCTTAATGCCCCATTGCTATACATTTCTGTCCCTGATTCTTCCCAGCAGATTTTTGATCATTCCCTGTGAATTTTCCCTTTTCTGTCACCTACTGCAGCTTTTACTATTCATGCTGTTATTTTACCTCTGATCAGCTTTATTGTGGATCATCTAACTCTGAACCTATTAAACAGCATAGCTCCTTGGCTCTTTTTACCCTCTTGATATCAGTGTGGCACTGTGGCTACAGGGAGACGTCGCCTTTCCTGTGGCAATTTTGAAAGGCACTTCTGAACCTACATCATGTCCAGTCCTTCACAAAGTAAGAAATAGTCCCTTTGAGTGGGTCATGGGCAGATGAACTTCACCACAGCAAAGTAAGCAATCTTCACCCATCTTGCCAATGCACTGTTTTCATATTTTGCACAGCTTCGTGGACAAATGTTTTCTCTTTACCCAACCTACCTCACAGTTAAAAAAAGTTGATCAAAGAAATGGGAAGGCCATTAAAACATTACCTGTAGATAGCAGTGAAACAGAAAGTTAATGGAATGTTATAACAAAAAAGTCCACTGTCAGCATATATACATTATGAAGACTGGCCATGCCTCTACAGGGTACAAATGTGCATTTAATGTTGAGGATAGCGATGATCCAGGGCTAAAACGTTTGTTAGATATGCCTGACAGGCCTGTTTGCTTGTCTCTCCCATTCCCCACTCAATTGTCCTCTCAATCTACCCTTTTCACCTTATTCTCTTCATTTTTGTCTATCTTTTCTGTTTATTTCTCCTTCTTTTATTTTCACTCTCCTTCTTTTGTTTTGCTTTCTTCTTAGTCTTTTGCTCTTTTTTATTCATTTTCCACAGTTTCAATTTTCAACTACATCTTTCTTTCCACCTGTCACTTTTGCATTGTCACTTTTAGGCCCACATTTCTTCTAATTTTGCTATATTATATTTTTGGGATTTTTAAATGCCTTTGCTATACTTTCTTTTTCTCTTTTTTCACTGTTCTTTCCACCTGATAGTTTCTCTTGCAATCCTTATAATTTACTTCTCCCACTTCCTTTCATTTCCTATTTTCTTTGTTTGGATTACCATCAATTAATCAATATGTATATTCGGCGAAATAAAACCATACAGCTCCACTGGGCGATTGGTAGTCTGGCAGTACCCATGACACGACAAAGAGTAGAGTGTGGGGTGAGCAGAGAGGTGTTGGTGTCAGCTTCTGTTGCTTCCAGAGCTACCCCAATGGCTTGAACGACCACCACCGACCGGGTGGAGTATTGATGCCCAGGAGGCCAGTGCTGGGAGCAAGCAGAGCAAGGGGAGACGAAGAGGGTCACACAGGCTCCTCCGCCCACCATTCCACACTTCACTACGCTCACTGCTCCAGTGCTCCAGGCCCTCCCCAGGCCCCCGGCATGACTCTTGATGAGTGCGTTGGGGGGGGGGGATCAGGGCACCTCAATTAAATCTCCACCGACTCTCCCTGCCACACCCTTCCGTCTCAATTATTGGCACTTGCCCCCACCAATTGCTCCAGCCCAACAGAGTGTAAGCAGGAGAAGGTCCGGCGTCATAGTCATAAAGGGTGCAACAAAGGGTGAAACAAAGGCAAGGGAGGTGTGGCTGCAGTGCTGCGGCTGGAGGGTTAAGCCCAATCAAGGGGGAGATGGTTGAGATTTTGCCTGGCTGTCAGCAGGTTTGCTGGTTGCAGACGCGGAAAGAGAGAAGGCAGCTTTCCACATCCCCTGAGGCCGGCCAGCCAAAAGGGGAGACGGCAAAAACTGAGGGGGGCCTCTTGCAGAGGCCAGGAGATGAGGGACGGGGAACAACCATACAGTGAGACAGGTGAGCAGTGGGTCGGACAGGTGGACGGGCGAGACTAGAGCCACAGTATCTTCCGATTGCATGGAGGTGGCCGGCATTCGGCCGGTGTGGCTTGCGTGTCGGTAAAGACCGCTCTGCTCCTGTGCAGGTCTCTGCCCTCACTCTCTCCCCTCCCCTCTGCAACCCATCCGACAGACTACAAACCCACTGTCCTTGCCTTTTTTCTCTCTTCTCCAAAGTATCTACCGCAGATGCTTTGCTCCTTCATTACTTGCGTCAAACCCGGCTGGCATTTGTTTGGTTTTTATTGGCTCCCTCCCCTCCTTGGTGCAGATGGGCACCAAGCACCAAGTGCACCAAGTGGAACCAGACTGGACTGGATTGGAGCAGGTTGTGGAGGCTCCTGTTCCTAGTTCGGAGGTCACAGGTCTGACCCTGTTGGCCTTGTAGGTCGTGAAGGTGGAGGGGGGGAAAGAGTGTATATTGCTAATCTTGCCTTGACGGTTGCCCTTTGAGGCAGCAGTATCCCCCGTGAGACGGGACTGGGAGTGAATTGAGCTCATCAACCAACCGGGAGAGGACGCCGGTCTCGTGGATAAGTGGGATAATGAGCAGCTAAGCGATGAGTCCAATTAGGTGACCATAATTGGGAGGATCTGATTAGCACATCCAGCAAGCCCTGTGGCATCTTCAGGAAAATGGGCCTTTGCTGCTGATAAGCTGAGATGGGTGCTAAGTTTCTCTTCCAGTTATTCAGCGGCTTTCGATCTCGGAACTCCATCTGCCAACCCTTCTGTTTCTCCCACTCTCCTGATTTGACCACAGCCGCTGAAAGCTCCACTTATTAGGCAAGTGAGTCACAGCTTTTCACAACCTCTCTACTGGATATCAAAAGGATTTGCTCTAAGGCTAAGCTGCATATTTGTGATTGGTTCTTTATGTTGCTGCCTCTGATTCCGATCCAAGCAAAAATGACAGCAAGAAAATTAAGATCAGGCCACTTGCTAGAAGGAAGAGCTTGTGCAAAGACTAAATCAAGCCCCCTCCAGAATAAAGACGCACCTGTAACATTGCTAAAGGGAAAAAACTATTATTCAGTCTATGGGAGAGGGAGAAGAAGGAGCATTCTCAAGCAGAAACTAATGTTTCATCTCATTTGAATGAGGGGACCTATGTGATTATAAATGCTGATATAAATGTTATTACGAACGTTGATGTGGGTATTGCGGGTACGGTGGGAACCGATATGTGGTGGGGGGCTACTGGGAGCCCAGAAGAATCCAGTACGTTGCTCTGGGGGACTAAATAGTTCTCCCCGTTATTTGATGTCCTCAGACCCTCCTCCGCTAGTGTGGCAGGTGCCAAATGAAAACCCACATAGAAACATTGAAGAACCTTCTGGTCCGCTATCGGTAGAGAACGTCCAGAATGAGGACTTTACCCTACCTGACTTGGGTTTAGAGCTCTGTAGGAGATATGTCTCTTGTGATATTAGTAAGATTATAGAGACTGTGGACACGACATCTATGATAGCACCAGTGGGGTTGAAATTATTGAGAAGTGCAAAAGCATTGAAACCCTGAGCTGAGAGCTAATACTATAAATTCTACAAAGAGCTGAACTGCAGCTTCATGAAAGGGTTTCAATGCTTTTGCATTTGACTCGTGAGGGACATCTAGTAATGACTAGTGGAACTGCAGCTTGATGTAATAATTTCAATGTTTTTGCATTTGACTAGTAACGACCAGTTGAACTGCAGCTCTTTGTAGAATTATTTTGATATTGGATACTATAATATCCACTGACCACTGCTAATCTCGTCCCATAATGCTTTGCAGGGCCTTTGGTTGGGATTGTATTTTTGCCCATAACTGTGCTTGGGGTGGTCCTAAGAGGATGGGACCACCACCGAATCGTTCAGCAAGATGTGCTCTTTGTTTTCAAGGCATCTGCTTCGTTTTCTCCCTAGGTTAGGGAGGATCTCAAAATCATCACCTCTCTCACTGCTTGCTAAATTTTAATTTTCACTTTTGTGAGATGACTATATGCATTGTAGCATGTAAAGACAGAGATACTTGTTAATTTACCAAAAGTATATGAGGTCTGTGTTTTATTAAGTGGGAAGTGGAGTTGCGGAATAACGTGCGAAGGAATAATAAGTTGCAGTATGACTGTCCTTATGTGTGGTGTGAATACTCCCAGTCCTGATAAAGAGGGGAGATTTAGCCCCATGTATTACATAAGGGGTTAGTTTGGGGGTCCTTGAAAAAAATACATTGGTTTTCAAAGGGGAAAATACATGGGCTTTCTAATGTTTGATTTATTGATAGAATGATGATGCAAGAGGAACCCTTAATGAACAGGAGTCTTTATATCTTTTCTGTATCTTCACACAGGGAATCCTCAATAGTAATTTCGTGAGAGTGATTAATGCTTTATTGTCCTGAGGAAGGTGGCTTGATCCTGATTTACACCACCGAAACGCGTCAACGCTTTTATTTAGAGTTAAATTTGAGGAACAATGTGTTGCATATAAACAATGAAATAATGCAATTACTCCAACTGATTCCTTCATATTAACCGCTCTTAATGACAAAAATATATGTCTGATATTTTATATCTCTCTCGAATAATCTTGATTGTTTTTAATGTGCAACAAATTGATTTTGTACTATGCGATGTTTTTAACTGTTATTTTATTGTATACATATGTATGATTCGAATTGGTTTTGATATAACATTAAATAAGGAATTATAATCCTTAATTTTTTTGGCTTTCCCTTTCAAGACTGGTTGGTGAAATCCGTGAATGTTTTAAGGTGTGTGAGTTGAATATCAGAGCATAAGTCCTCCAAGAGCTTTTTTATCTAAAAAGATTATTAGTACCCTGTCTCTTGGAGCAGGGGGGTCACTCTCATTTTCTTTCACAAAGTTGATCATCCCCTGCTGTGGAGTAAGTTTTTAAACTTAGGTTGGCGGGGCACACTTCTTGAACTAGTTTGTGTTCTTTATACTGATACCTGGTGTAAAGTTCTAATGGGAGGGGATAGAGGATTATCGCAAGCCATCTCTACTGCAAATGGTTTAAAACAAGGATGCTTGCTTGCTTGCCCTCTTGCTCTTCTCCATCTATATTTCTGACCTTCCAGACCATTTAGTACGAAGTGAGGGCATTGCCCCAGTAATCGGGGGGAAAAGCGATTGTCTGTCTACTTTATGCAGATTACATAATAATTTTCGATTTAACCCCTAAAGGTTTGAATAGTCGGCTACAGACCCTCCAAAAGTCTTCGGAGGCTCATCACCAAAGGATTAATGTATCCAAAAGTACAATTATGTGCATGCATGGGAGGAAAAAGTTGAAATATGGAAACTTTATATGGTCCTTAGGTGGTAAAAAACTGTGGGGCATATTAGCAAGACCCACGTTAAAATTATCGCCGTTTTAGCGGCAAGAAACTGCCGCTAAAACGGCGATAATGGGCTTGCTAATATGCGTTATGGAATTCCAATAGAAGCCCAGGTTAGATGTCCTGCACATCTAACCTGGGCTTCTATTGAATTCTATAACGCATATTAGCAAGCCCATTATCGCCGTTTTAGCGGCAGTTTCCTGCCGCTAAAACGGCGATAATTTTAACGAGGTTCTTGCTAATATGCCCCTGTATCTTGCAAAGTCGTATACATTTCTGGGGAAAATAGTGTGTGGTAACCTAAGCAATAAAGCCCATATCGGAAATAATATATCTAAAGCTGATATTCTGGTGAAAAGTTTGGCTTCACTCTATAGGCATACTGGGAGAAGACATTTCGTGCCTTTGTTGGAAGTCTTCTGCACAAAGATTCCTGCCTCTCTGTTGTATGGCACAGAATTGATTGACGTAGGAAAATGGGATTTTTTTAAACACAGTGGAAGGCTGAACTCATAGAACTATAACCTCAGTGAATTCAGCATGTTCCCCGCCTGCCCTTAGGCTAGAATTTGGATTGAGAAGTACTTGGGCACAGGGCCTCGCGGGAGTAGTCTGTTGGGTGATGGGTCTAGTAAAGAGTGAAGATGGCACACTTAAGTCTTGGCTGCAAAAATAAATCTTTGAAGGTTTAAAAGAAAAGTCATCTATTTATAGAAACTTTATGATTGCAATAGATTTGTTGCAATTAGACCAGTCTTTGATCTTTAACTTGTCACCGTACCAGTTAAAAGTTATTTTGAAGCAGGCCAAATGGTCTCTAAGTTTCTCGAGGGATAGGGAAGCCTGCTCCCTAATAAAAGGTAATCATGCGGCCATTGGCTCCTACCTGATAAATAAAGCACAGGCTTACATTACATGGAACTTGCCACATGGAGTGCGCCGTTTTTGGTTTTTATTGAGGCAGGGTATGTTACCCTAAAACCCCCTTCTGGCAAAAGGGTACAGTTCTTCCCCGTCCTGTAACTTGTGTAATTACGGTCCCCAGGATGTAAATCATGTACTATTTATCTGTTCAGCTTTGTTAGCTTGCCGACGGAAATGGTTGAGACCAATATGTTTACAGCTATCTATCCTTTCTGTTTTGACACTATTAAAATCTCTTTCTGATCCTCCTAATGAAATGTTCAGTTATAGAATTTTCAACTTTTTTAAGTGTTTTATTAAATTATATTAAGGTGCATTAATAAATTAGGATGTGGGTGTTAACATTTTTTAGAACAGGGACAACCTTATTCATTATTTATCGTTGGATGGTATTTTATGTTATGTAAATTAATTTCTTTGATATCTTTTAAACCCATGCACTGAAGTTACAATGGTCACTTTAATTTCTCGTACCATATAAAATGAGGCTGCTAATAGAATCCTGTCACATGAAAATTGTTCTTGTTCCTCGGATATGGTTTAGAACTCTTTGATTTTTGTTGGGGGAGGAATATTTTTATTGAGCCAACCTAACTGTATAACAAAAGACTCTCCATTTTTATTTGTATGTGGTTGTGTTTGTGATTTATGTGGACCTCTTCGGAGTTCCGTGATCTTAAATAAAAAAATTGAAATTAAATTGTTACAGATAAATAGAAAACAAAATAAAAATAAAAATAATCAGCAAACAGGCTCATAAAAGAGATTAAATATAAGAGATAACATAGAGAAATCTATGAGGATAAATGGTGTGAAATTAACAATCAGAATCACGTACAACTTTATAAAACATAGAAAAAGAAGTATCAATTAGTACATAAACACTGACTGGGTTATTCACAAAGGTAACATAGATTTGTGAGTAAATTGCACATGTAATTTACTCATACACATTTGAATAACTTTAACTTGAATCATGAATCACATCTTCCAGCTTAGGCAAACTAAGGGCCCGATTAGGATGGCGGGCGGACAAAAGACCACCGCTGACAGGCTGTCAGCAGTCCCGCAGTAGGCATTAGGAGATGCGATTGCACCCACGGCGGTCGCAATTCCTATATTTTGCATTGGGGCAGGTGCTGCTGGCTGCAGCATCCGCCACAATGCAAAAAATGGACACCGTACATATCCTTGCACTACGTGGCAGGCACCATGTGGTGCCTGTCACCTGGTGCAGGGATCTGTAAGAGTGCGCCACAGGTGCCCCCCAGTGCTCACAGCTTAGGGCCAGGGTGAAAGGGGGACTCGCTACGGGCCTCCTAAGTCCCTTTCTGCCTGCCTGTTCAAGGCGGGTTAACCGCCATGAACAGGCGGGTGGAAAGGGACATCATAATCCCTACGTCGGTTCTTGGTAGGCACCTCCACCATTGTAGGGAGTGCGAGGCCCTCAACCGCACCGGGGGGCTCAAACAGCCCATTGGATGCGTGGCGGTCAGACTTTCCGACCGCCATCCTTCCACCCACCATTATAATATGGGGGGGGAAATGCAAAAGATGGCGGTGAGACCGCCAGCAACATGCTGTCGGTGGCGGTCTCACCGTCATCGTAATCGGCCCCTAAGTTCTTTATGGGAAATGAGGGCAGAACAACTTGGACAAATGTAGAAAAGCCATTGACAAAACCTTATCTCTTTGCTTTGAAAGTTTGCCATGTCTGCATGATAGAAACACGTTTACTTTTGTAAATTTCAAGCATTCACTGATTTGGAACAGAATTTTGAGGCAAAGTTGAAGACAGCTTTCATAGATTTAGCAAATTGCTGTCTCTGGGTTGTCAATAAGCTATGCCAACAGCCAGAACTGTGAAAAGTAACCCCAAAATACATAAAGGTGTGTACTTTATTAATTTCCATACCATTTACCTTAACCCATTTGCTGCTCCGAACGTTCCGCGCCAGTGCGGACCATTCTATTAAACGGGTGGGGCCGCGTCGGCCAACGGACGTGCGCAGCACTACCAAGGTAGTGCTCGCGACGGCCGTTGGCCGATGCACGCAGCAAACGGGTTAAATAGTCAAAATGTTATGGTTTTGGACCAATCAACATAATGACTGTTTTAGATGAGTTGGTATTTAAATCTAATTGATCTATAAATTTGACAAAAAAGTCCAATTTTTTTTTAAACCATTATCAGAATGAATCATGTTACGCATAGAGTAAGACTGGAATGGGACGCCGTTCTATTAGAGGCATACCATGTCCATCCAACAAGATATTTTTTCCAATTGGTTGAGGTACAGGATAAACAGAAAAGGTGCCAGGACAAATGCCTGTTGAACACCTCTCCCCAAATGAAATTAAATCATTTCTATAGCACTTGTTTACCCGGAGGTTTCTTGGCGCTGAACAGCATAAGAAGGCAAAAAACTGAAGAAAGGCTATATCTTCCTGTAGTTCTGCCTTTCTATCCATCTTACATTTTCTTTATAACTAACTACCATTTTTCTTTCTGTCAATCATTTTTTCTTTGCATCTTTCATTTTTATTACCTTATTTGAAAGTTTTTGCAAAGATTTTAGAGACAGTGCATCAGATGCCTTGCAAATCAAAATAAGACTAGGGGGTCTATTCCGATGTCGTTTGTAAAGCATTCTGACCGAATCGGGTCTGGAATGCTTTCCAGATGACTCGGATCGGGGGAGTCCAACCGAGTGATTTGGATGTATCCGGATGCTACCGGATACGATTTGGACCGACTCCCATTGACTTCAATGGGAGCCTGTGTTCCGAACGAGAACACAGGCTACCTTTGAAGAAAGGGGTGGCTGGGGAAAATCGTGCACCCTGTGGCGGGCACACAATGGTGCCTGCCACACTGTGCAAGGTTGGAAAGGGGGGGTTCCTTGGTTACCCCTACAGGCCCGATTCGGAAGGCCCCGGGTTAAGGGGGGCCTGCTATGGGCCCCCAAAGACAGATTCCAGCAGCCGATTAGTTCTGGAGAAACCGATTCAGAACGGCTGTCCGAATCAGTCATCGTACTTGCTCGCTCAGAATCCGAGTCCATAAAGCTGCATGATTCGGCTACGAAAGACGCGACCTGTCTGAATGCCTTTCGGAACCGATTTGGACAGCCCTGATGGTTTCCAGGCATCGTAATCGGTCGTTGGGAAGTGTGTGCGATTCGGTAGGATGCAAGGGTTCCAAGGGTTCCAAATCGGATTCGGCAAATCCGAATCCGATTCGGAGCCCTTCTGAATGACATCGGAATCGACCCCTAGGAGTAAAAGAGATGTAATTTCACTTGAAGGTCAATTTGTTTGGAAAAGTTAGAAAGATTATGGTCATTTTCTGGATGGATCAATTGCATAAACATTCAACTCTGGTTCCTTGGAAGAAAATTCCTAGGAGCTTAAGGACTTTTGAGTTACACTGTTTTGGGACATAAGATATTGGGACCATTCGATATTGCTTCCTTTGTTGCTTCCTTCCTTATTTCAGTCATTTATATTGTCCCTCTTTTCTTTCATTTTACGTTTTACCTCTTTCTTTTTTTCTTTATTTCTATAATTCAATTCACTCTTCCTTCATTCTTTCTTTTCCATATTTCTTTTCTTTGTACGTGTTTGTTCTTTCTTTCAATCATTCATCCAGTCCATCTTGCTTCCTTTATCTTTATATTTCTTTCCTTTAGTTTCTTCTGCCTTTCCTGCTTTCATTCTATTTTTGTGATGATTTTCCTACTTATTTTCCAATCAGTTCTTTGGGCCTAATTACAAGTTTGGTGCAGTTTTGTTGTAATGAGGCCGCATAATTCGGCCACTCACCCTATTAGGTATCTGGGCATCTATGTGTCACATACCTTTGCAAACTTATATCAATTAAACTATATTGCCACCCTCAACAAGGTACATAGCCTGCTTCTGCAATGGCAATCTCTGCCACTGACAATCATAGGCTGAACAGCATTAATTAAAATGTTCATTCTTCCATTGTCTCTTTTTCTAATGTTATGATTAAAGTCAATTAATCCTATTTTAATGAGATTTATCAAGTGTATGCAACTTACTGTTGCAGGGGAAGAAGGCCCGTACCAGTTTAGCGTCTATGCAACTTAGGGGTCGATTCCGATGTCATTCGGAAGGGCTCCAAACGGGATTCAGAAGAAGCAAATCCGATTCGGAGCTTATGTTTCTGACCGAATCGTCCCCCATTCCGGATGACCAAGTACAATGCGAGGAAGCCGTCCGCGCTGACCGAATCAGTTCTGAACCCGATTCAGTCAGTCCAACTCATTCAGAGCCGATTCATTCAGCTCAATGGGGCCGGCTTTCCGAACCAGCGAGTACGATGCCCGATTCTGACCGCCGTACTGACTCGGTTTTAACGAGACAAAATGGCTGTGGGAATCAGACTTTGGGGGGCTGTAGCAGGCCCCACTTCACCCGGGAAAGCAAAAGACACACAATTGATGGACGGAATGCAGAACAAATCAAAACATTCACCCCCAGTCAAGAGATCTGGGTTAAATCCATCATTATTTTGCTCACCATGCCACCCCAGTTTAGACCTGGCCATATGCAAATCAGTCTTGACCCTGTGCCTCATGGGAACAGTCCAGCCCGAACTGCCAAGCCAGGTCCTCCCTGGACCGGAAACAAGCATCCTAGGACCGGTTTCGGGGTTTCACCCCTCTTCAGCCAGTATAGCTTGATTCCAGTGGCACAGTGAGCCCGGGACCCACGTCTGGGCATACCCGGCGCACTTAGGGCGAGAAAGCAAAAGACACACAATTGATGGACGGAATGCAGAACAAATCCAAACATTCACCCCCAGTCAAGAGATCTGGGTTAAATCCATCATTCTTTTGCTCACTATGCCACCCCAGTTTAGACCTGGCCATATGCAAATCAGTCTTGACCCTGTGCCTCATGGGAACAGTCCAGCCCAAACTGCGAAGCCAGGTCCTCCCTGGACCGGAAACAAGCATCCTAGGACCGGTTTCGGGGTTTCACCCCTCTTCAGCAAGGATAGCTTGATTCCAGTGGCACAGTGAGCCCGGGACCCACGCCTGGGCATACCCGGCGCACTTAGGGTGAGAAAGCAAAAGACACACAATTGATGGACGGAATGCAGAACAAATCAAAACATTCACCCCAAGTCAAGAAATCTGGGTTAAATCCATCATTCTTATGCTCACCATGCCACCCCAGTTTAGACCTGGCCATAAGCAAATCAGTCTTGACCCTGTGCCTCATGGGAACAGTCCAGCCCGAACTGCCAAGCCAGGTCCTCCCTGGACCGGAAACAAGCATCCTAGGACCGGTTTCGGGGTTTCACCCTCTTCAGCCAGGATAGCTTGATTCCAGTGGCACAGTGAGCCCGGGACCCACGTCTGGGCATACCCGGCGCACTTAGGGCGAGAAAGCAAAAGACACACAATTGATGGACGGAATGCAGAACAAATCAAAACATTCACCCCCAGTCAAGAGATCTGGGTTAAATCCATCATCCTTGGAATGATTTGCCAGGTATGCCCAGACGTGGGTCCCGGGCTCACTGAGCCACTGGAATCAAGCTATCCTAGCTGATGAGGGGTGAAACCCCGAAACTGGTCCTAGGATGCTTGTTTCCGGTCCAGGGAGGTCCTGCCTTGGCAGTTCGGGCTGGACTGTTCCCATGAGGCACAGGGTCAAGACTGATTTGCATATGGCCAGGTCTAAACTGGGGTGGCATGGTGAGCAAAAGAATGATGGATTTAACCCAGATCTCTTGACTGGGGGTGAATGTTTTGATTTGTTCTGCATTCCGTCCATCAATTGTGTGTCTTTGCTTCCTCGCCCTAAGTGCGCGGGTATGCCCAGACGTGGGTCCCGGGCTCACTGTGCCACTGGAATCAAGCTATCCTGGCTGATGAGGGTGAAACCCGAGCCGATCCTAGGATGCTTGTTTCCGATCCAGGGAGGACCTGGCTTGGCAGTTTGGGCTGGACTGTTCCCATGAGGCACAGGGTCAAGACTGATTTGCATATGGCCAGGTCTAAACTGGGGTGGCATGGTGAGCAAAGAATAGTGGACTTAACCCAGATCTCTTGACTGGGGGTGAAGGTTTTGATTTGTTCTGCATTCCGTCCATCAATTTTGTGTCTTTTGCTTCCTCGCCCTAAGTGCGCCGGGTATGCCCAGACGTGGGTCCCGGGCTCACTGTGCTACTGGAATCAAGCTATCCTGGCTGATGAGGGGTGAAATCCCAAAACCAGTCCTAGGATGCTTGTTTCCGGTCCATGGAGGACCTGGCTTGGCAGTTTGGGCTGGACTGTTCCCATGAGGCACAGGGTCAAGACTGATTTGCATATGGCCAGGTCTAAACTGGGGTGGCATGGTGAGCAAAAGAATGATGGATTTAACCCAGATCTCTTGACTGGGGGTGAATGTTTTGATTTGTTCTGCATTCCATCCATCAATTGTGTGTCTTTTGCTTCCTCCCCCTTCACCCGGGGCCCTCTGAATCGGTCGCAGGGGAGTACCCAGGGGTCCCCCCTTTCCATGCATGCGCAGTGTGGCGTGCACCCTGTGGCGTGCACCACATGGTGCCCCTCCTACCGCTATTTGCAATGGGAGCCTGTGTAGGCACTCAGTACGCAGGCTCCCATTAAGCTCAATGGGAGTCCAATCGAACCGAGTCTGTCACTATACGGACACATTGAAATCGGTCGTTCGAACTCACGGAGTGCGATTCGTTCGGAAAGCGTCGTTCACAGGGCTTTCCTAACGAGATCGAAGCAGCCGCTAAGTATCAAAGATGGGGAACCTGGCGCTCCTGCATATTAAGAAATATGACCAAGCAGCATTCATGGATTGGATCATGTGGGCTGCAGCATCAAGTAAACTGTTGAATGTTTTTTACCTCCAGCTAATACTCAGAGAAGCGGATACTCAGCTCCCAAAATTTTTAAAATCCCAAGTTCCCGAAGAGAACTATGTTTAAGTTTCCACACATACTGGACTTCAGGTTCACTAAACTTAAAGAGGAGTTCCAGTTTCCCCAATCCCATCCTTATACGCGTATAAGGGAATGTTCACTGTTAGGTGGACAGGTGGAGATTGGTGTTATAAGGGGTTGGGACAAAATGGGCTCCTTTAGATTCAGCAATTTCATGATGGCTGGACCAATGAAATCTTGGGAGCAGCTGATAGCAGACAACCCCTCGATTCCCTCCGAATTTGCTTTTTCGGATCTCCAAATCAACCACTTTCCAAGGAATTTTCAGCCAACAACCAACTTGTTAGCAGCAATTATTAGTCAAGCTTATTTCATCAGCGGTTTGTCAGGAGTTGGCAACTGGTACCATATTCTGCATCAGCATTTTGCGAAACCACAGTTCCTGCTGCTTTGACCAAGATTCAGGCCTACACAGGTTGTAAGATTGATCAACGTACCTGGGGCAGGTATAATTTAATGACCCATAACGCTATCAGGGGTGCTAACTACGAAAGAATAGCCTTTTATTCTAAGTGGATGCTTTATTACACGCCTTTTCGTTACCAGAAAATGTGTCCCCCCAGTTCAGCGGCGTGTTTTAGGTGCGAACATAGTAAAAGTGACTGGCTTTATATGTGTTTTATGTGTTCCACCCTTGCCCACTTTTGGATAAAGGTATTCTAGTCGATTAGTGTAAAGCGACAATCTTGTATAGCTCCTGATCTCCTTAGTGCGCTATTTGGATTACCAGTGCCTCCAAGTCAAATTATGTTACGACAGTAACAGTTCTTGTTTATCGCTACACTGGTGGGCAAATCCCTAATCTTGCAAAAGTGGAAGTCCTCCGAAGCTCCTTCTTATGAGTCGTGGTTGAACAAAATGAAGCAAGTGATGCAAAAAGAAAAGCTTTATGCACATAGAATTGGGGCCTTATGAAAATGGTTGGACATTTGGCGCGGAGCGCTCGATTAACTAACAATAGTAACAGCAATGATGTCATCACATCTTCACATGTAAGGCCAACGGTCTTTCGGGCAATTTGGTAGCATATACGTGAATTTGTCCTACGATAAGGTACTGGTTTCAATGGGTGGCCTAGTTGGGTGTTTTTATTAGCCCTGCATTTAATGCCAGTGCATTATAATCATTGCGATAAATTCATGTAACTGTAATGAGGCATAAATTGTGTATGGGAGGTCTGTTTCGTTCTTCCCACTCGGAAATGCTGGGGGTAGGTGGTATATTGATTCAAGCTAGGACAGAAGAATAGATCTTAATGTACTGGTGTATTTGATTTAATATGTACTTGATTGGATTATAGTATGACATTTGTATTACTGTAATGCTTTTGCAAGTGACCTTTCTTTAACTTATCAATAAAATAAATGTATTAAAAAAAAAGAGTTTGCTCAGGAAATTCCCTTTCTACACGTCTCATGCTCTGATTCCATGTAGTAGCCTGAACACCTTGCATCACTCGACGCAGGATTGTCAAATGTTCATTCTCTTATCTAGCTGTCAAACCATGGAACTTGTTGCCATTCTCAATCCAGCAATTATCTAATTGTCATATATTTTTTTTAAAACCCTCATGACTAGGCTTTCTCTACAGGACTGTGCTAACTCCCCCTTGGTAGTTGATTTGGATTAGGGTAGCGGTTTGAGCTCTATACAAACTAAATAAAATGAATATATAAATCCAGTGCTGGGCCTAGGACTGTTCCAGTGGACTGCGTAGAAGAACCCACCTAAGAGATTTTATGGGAACTGTAATAACCAAAGTTGCTGCTGTTGTTTGAGAAAATAAAGGCTGCTGCTTTAGAAAGATTTATTTTCACAAAATTCAATTGCAAAAATATTTTCAACACATTAGTATGTCAAAAGGTTTATATACAATTACAGATTGTGTCAACTGTGAGTTACTTCACTGTGCTTGCAAGTAAAAGCAAACCCCACTATTCATCCAATTATGTCAGTGTCTGTTTGACAGGTGATCACACCCTTTTTGCTATATCTTCCATGTTATCTGAAAGAAATCACTCCTCCTTGGAACCACACCCCTTCCGAGGGATGTCCTGCCCGCAAAGCTTACTGCCACATTGAACAATTAAACCTCACCACTTTGTGGGGACTTCAATTCCTTCCTAAGGCCATCAAATAGATCCATGCCTCTCCATGAGTGTGCCACTTTAATCTATAGAACTCTGCTAGGCTTCAATTTAGCTTACAGTTAGCAGCAATACCAGGACTGTCATTTTTACTGGAGAGCTTGCCCTGCAAGGCAATATTCTCTGCATTGTGTAGTGTATGCTGTTAAAGGCATTGCTATGCAGGACAGCACACAGTGGATCCAAACTATTCCAAAAGCTCAATGAAATTGCCAATCTTGGCAGGTACTATGGGGAGAACACCAAAAGGGCGTGCAGCTTTCTCTTAACAATCCTGCAATGCCACATGCAATTTAGGTGTTCTGCAGGTTAGTACTGGAAGGATGGTCAGCCTTCCTTTACAGTTCAGCACCTGCCAAAAATATTTAGGGGGGCCTGTAAAGCACTCTGTTCCACAGAGGAAGCCATGAACAGTTGGCATTGGTGGAGAAAATGTCAATAGGATTTTGTCCCTGAACCTTTGACTTAAGTGTTCCTAGGGTGATTGTCACAAATATCTAAGTAAAAATATTGTGTGACATAAATATTGTGTGCAAAATGGCATGTTTTTGGTATATAATATCGTGTTTAAGAATATTGTTGTTTTAAATAGTGTTTACTTAAATTAAGGGACTCATTACGATGTCGGTCGGAAAGGCTCCGAACGGCATTCGGATTTTCCTAACCCGAGTCGGAAGCCATGTTTCCGACTGACTCGGAAACATTTCCAAGCAACCAATTACGATGGAAGGTTATCGTTCGGGGTGTCCGACTCGGTTCCGACTGGCATTCGGAAACTCTGAGTCAGTCAGAGCCGAATCGTAAAGCTCTATGGACCGCGTTTCCGACTGACGTATTACGATGTCAGATTCGGACAGCCTTTTCGACTCGGTTTGCCCGACATGGAATGGCTTTCGGAAACTGACTTTGGGGGCCCATAGCAGGCCCTCCTTCACCCAGAGGACTCCGGTTGGGGCCTCTGGGGGTACCCATAGGACCCCTCTTTGCAACCATGCACAGAGTGGCAGGCACCATGCACTCCTTTACTTTACAATGGGAGCATGCACTCCAACCGGAATGCATGCTCCCATTGTAAAAATGTGAGGTGCAGTTCATCCTGGCACCTCGTGGCAGACACCTCAAGGTGCCTGCCACAAAGTGCAGGGATCAACAGGGGGGCCCCCTAGGTGCCCCCTCAGCCTCCAACCGGAGGCCCTGAACCAAAGGGGGCCCTGCTGGGGGCCACCAAAGTCAAGTTCCGACAGCCTTTCTGTTTTGGAAAGGCCAGCACAGAAAGGCTGCCTCCACCCAACATCGGAATCCCAAGGGCAGAAAGAGCCGCCCTTGGGATCACTGGCCACTTTCCAAATGGCAGACGGGCTCTCCAATCCCGTTGGAAGCCATTTGGAAAGCCCGCTCGGATCCTTTCCGACCGACTACATCATAATGGGTCGGTCGCAAAGGAATCCTAACGGCATATTATGATGTGGTCGGAATGGCAACCACATTGTAATTTGGCCCTAAATATTTAGGACCTATTTACGATGTGGTTTGGACTGCAATCGACGGCTTGTCGGTTGAGGTCCAAATCGCATCTACTGCTGCGGTCCGACCGACTCATTACGATGCGTGCAGTAGGAAGCAACAGTCGGAGGGACAGGAGCCCGTCGGTCGGTCGAAAACTCCTCGTAATCCCTTAAGGACAGCGTTTCCGCTGTTGGGATTATGATGCCGGTTTCCAACAGCCTTTCTATGTTGGCCTTTCCGACATGGAAAGGCTGTCAGAAAGCAACATTGGGGGACCCTAGCAGGGTTCCCTTACCTCCTGGCCCTCTGCATCTGGGCTTGGGGGGCTCCTATGGTGCCCCCTGAACATCCCTGCACAGTGTGGAGGCACCGTGAGGTGCCTGTCATACTGTGTAGGGATGTTCACAAACTCTGATTTCTCAATGGGAGCTTGTGCGGCGCGCGGTTTCCGCCTGCCGCACAATCTCCCACTGAGATATGGGAGTTTGCGGTCAGATCGTAATTCGCTGTGTGGAACTGCCAACCTATGGTCGGGCTGTGAGAAGTTGGCCTGGCATATGCTGTCCACTAATTATAGTGGGCACCTTGCACCAGTCCAAACAACCCCTTATTGGAGATAGGTTAAAGACAACCTTATTGAAAGCTATCCTAGTGGTAGCTATGGAGAGCAGCCTTCAGGCTAAGTCTTGAAGGAATGTAAAGCAGCTTGTTTTACCAGTCTATAATCTCTTGAGTGATCAAATGAAAGAGCACCACACCAGGTATATATTCAAAATATATGTATTTATTGCTAAACACACCCCTCTAGTCTCTTTATGAGGCTAGAGTTCGAAATACACAAGTTATAAGTTATTTAAACACAGTAATAGCACAAATACACGTTTGGGCCCTAGGGGCGTACCAAACCATATACCAATAAAGTGGTATAAGAACCACGACTGAACTAGACACTAGGCCTAGAGCCTCTAGAAGTGCTTGGACCACAAGGAACCACCCAAGGTAGTGACACAGGGGACCCACGGGGGACGCTTGCAGTGTAAATACACAACCGCGATACGCCGTTGACTTCTATGGAGAAAGTCGCGATCAGGAAATTAAAGAAAAGGGACACTTAAAGGAGGACTTGGAGCAAACCCTTTGAGAACTAGTACTTTGAAGAGTCTCTACCCACGGGAGCACCGGAGTACTCGTGTTACCTCACCCAGGAAGCCGGGTGCATAGGTGCCTTTCGGGGTCGGGTTTCGTCGTCGATTTGAATGGCGATCTGCTGCAAAGTGCTGCTGGCGACCAAGTGGAAAGTGTCCGGGTGGATCCAAGAGTGGATCGGAGATCTGAAGAACCTGAAAGCAGAGGAGACAGAGTCTGGGTCACTAGCCAGTGACCAGGAAGGCGATGGACAGATGCCCACCGATGTCGAGTGCTTCAGGTGCGTTGACGGTCGTCTTGACTCTTCAGCCACGAGGTCCAGGAGGCGTTGTCAGAAACCAGGAGCAGGATTCGGGCTGGTACACGATGTCTGTCGAGTGCTGAGGTGTCGGCGACCGGATTGGACCCAACAAGCCTTGGCCACGGCAAGTCTCGATGAAGATGAAGATCGTCGATGGTGCAGACCAGCAAAGTCTGGGGAACTCACCCAGCAAGGGTAAGTGAGGGCAGGCCTGGAGCAACCAGGATGCCCAAGAAGAAAAAGATTGGCCTTCGTTAAGGGCTACTAGCCAATGGGCTAGCGACCGCGAAGGAGCCTCAAGACGTCGCACGTGGATCTGGCTCACAGGACACTCGTGGAGTGGAGGCCAGTGATCTTCGGTGCAGTTGGTGCTGGAGGCTAGGGCTACTCGGAGCCGAAAGCACGACTTCGTGGGAGACCCAGAAGAGGATGCACTTGCAAATGTGCTTGGTGTCCAGGGGTCACGGTCTCACGTCACCCACGATAGCTACGGGCCTCAGCTTTGCTGGGGACTCAGGGTAGCCTCGGGAAAGTCTGAGAATCCACCTCTGGTGATGCGAAGACTTCGGCGTCCGACAGGAGCTTCAGAAATGCAGACCGGACAGATGCGTCTTTGGTGCCTGCCAAGCAGGGAGTCACTCCTTGACCCCAAGGGAGATTCTTCTGTCCTCTAATCTTGAGTAGAGCGTCGAAGGTCCAGGATTCTGTTTCAGAGTTTCGTCCAGGGATAATCTAAAGTCCTAAGGACTGGGTTCCTATACTTATACCAAGTTTAGGGGTTGGACTACTCTGTGGCCCCACCTATGGGTGGGTCAGGGCAGAGGGGTGTCTACACCCCTTTCCCTTTGTCCAGTTCGCGCCAAAGCAGGGGCTGCAAGCCCCTGATCCGGTTTGAACTGGGGTATGCACAGGGACACCAAGTGTGCCCCCAGTGCAGGTCTTCAAAGCACCTGAAAGTGCTCCCGCCCAGCCCCAATACACATTATCCTGTCTGGGGAGGTGGTCACACCTCCCTGGGACAGAAACCTGTTGTCCAGGCCTCCCCTGCCGGAGTTTCGTCCAGCAGCAGGAGGCCAGACTTGTGTCTGTGGCAGTAGCATCCATTTTGTGATGCCAGGCTTTAGAAAGAAGTTACCGGCCAGGCCAGGGTTAACATGTCTCTCCCTCTAGAAGGGTGGAATGCTACCCCCGCTGCCAGAATTGGCGGGGGGGTAGTATTCCAAGATGTTTGACACCAAACACGACATGTTTAGGTGCAGCCATTCCAAAGTTAGCATTTAACGCGAGGTTATAATGCGCTTAAGAGTATATGGTCAGGCTGCACTACAAACAGCATCAGAGAAGGGTCTCCGAATGCTGCAGAGGGGCTCTGCTCATGCAGGGGCACCCTCTCACATAGGAACCATGCACTCTGCCTTCAGGATTGATAAGGCCTGCCTTAGGAGTGACTTATAGGTTTATATGTGTGTATGTATTTAGTGATATAGGTAACCTATACCACAGTAAGGGGTGCATGCACCACCTTACCCAGGCTGCAGTAGCAGACCTGTGGTGTCAGTTTGGATGGCCTTCCAGGGGTGGCATAATACATGCTGCAGCCCCTGGTAGGCCTCTGAGGTACCTATGCCCTTGGTACATAGTATACCATATACTAGGGACTTATAAGGGCACTCCAGATTCCAATCAGTGATGTGCCTAAGGCACATGGAAACCATTTTAGAGAGGAAGCAGCTAGGCTGGGGTTCTGATTAGCAGGGCCCCAGCCAGACTAATGTCGAAAAACAGTGAAGCATCAGCAAAAAGTGGGGGTACCCATGTGAAGCAGATCCTACTCTCCTACACAACCCCCCAAACGTAGGGACATTAAACTAACCTTGCCCAGTTAAGTCTTCATGTTCTAAGTGGAAGTACCTAGAGAGTCCATCTGCATTGGCATGGTTACTCCCAGGTCTATGTTCCACTGTAAAGTCCATCCCCTGTAGGGAAATGGACCACCTAAGCAGTTTGGGGTTTTCACCCTTCATTTGTTTTAGCCATACGAGGGGCTTATGGTCTGTCTGAACCAGGAAGTGTGTACCAAACAAGTATGGCCTCAACTTCTTCGGAGCCCAGACCACAGCAAAGGCCTCCCTCTCTATGGCTGACCAACGTTTCTCTCTAGGGGTCAGCCTTCTGCTAATGAAAGCTACTGGCTGATCCTGACCTTCTTCATTCAATTGTGACAGTACAGCCCCTACCCCCAATTCAGATGCATCAGTTTGAACAATGAACTTCTTGGAGTAATCAGGACTCTGTAGAATGGGAGCAGTGCACATGGCCTGCTTCAGGTCATCAAATGCCTTTTGACAGCTAGCTGTCCACTGAACCTTTTGGGCATTTTCTTAGAAGTTAAGTCATTCAGGGGTGTCACTATTGATCCATACCCCTTGACAAATCTCCTATAGTACCCAGTCAGGCCTAAGAAGGCTCTCACCTGAGTCTGGGTAGTGGGAGCAGTCCAGTCCATGATAGTCTGGATCTTGCTCTGCAAAGGTTGAACCTGGCCTCCACCCACAAGGTGGCCCAGGTACACAACCTGACTCTGCCCTATCTGGCACTTAGTGGCCTTGATAGTCAGGCCTGCCTTTTGCAGGGCCTGTAAAACATTCCTGAGGTGGACCAGGTGATCCTCCCAGGTGGAGCTAAAGACAGCAATATCATCTAGATATGCTGCACTATAGGCTTCCAGACCTGTGAGAACTGTATTCACCAGCCTCTGGAAAGTGGCAGGTGCATTCTTCAGACCAAAGGGCATCACCACAAATTGATAATGCCCACTAGGGGTTGAGAATGCTGTTTTGGGCTTTGCAGTGTCAGCTAGTCTGATCTGCCAGTAGCCAGCTGTCAAGTCAAATGTGCTGAGATATTTGGCTGAGGCCAAAGTATCTATGAGCTCATCTGCCCTTGGTATTGGATGGGCATCAGTCCTAGTGTCTGCATTGAGACCCCTGTAGTCCACACAAAACCTCATCTCTCTTTTTCCACCACTGGTGTGAGGTTTTGGCACAAGGACCACTGGACTAGCCCAAGGGCTATCTGAGGGTTCAATAACTCCCAACTCCAACATTTTCTGGACTTCAGTCCTGATACAGTCCCTGACATGGTCAGGTTGCCTATAAATCTTATTTTTAATAGGCAGACTGTCCCCAGTGTCCACTTCATGAGTGCACCAGGTGGTCTGACTGGGTGTCAGTGAAAACATATGTCTAAACTGATTGAGCACCTGTCTACAATCAGTTTGTTGCTGGGTAGTGAGGCTGCCTGCCAAGGCTGCACCATCTACTGACCCATCGTCAGGGTTCTGTGAGAGCAGGTCAGGGAGTGGGTCACTCTCTTCCTCCTGCCCTTCATCAGTAGCCATGAGCAAGCCCATGTCTGCCCTGTCCACATATGGTTTTAACCTGTTGACATGGAGAACCCTGTGGGGACTCCTGGGTGTTCCTAGGTCTACTAAGTAGGTAACCTCACCCATCTGCTCAACAATAGTGTGGGGTCCACTCCATTTGTCTTGGAGAGCTGCTGGGGCCACTGGCTCCAACACCCACACCTTCTGTCCTGGCTGGTAAACAGTCAGAACAGCCTTTTGGTCATGCCAGGCCTTTTGAAGTTCCTGGCTAGCCTCAAGGTTTTTGGTTGCCTTTTTCATATACTCAGCCATCCGGGAGCGGAGACCAAGTACATAGTCCACTATGTCTTGCTTTGGGGGCTTGAGAGGTAACTCCCATCCTTCCTTCACCAAGCTCAGTGGACCCCTCACAGGGTGGCCAAACAGAAGTTCAAAGGGCTGTAACCAACCCCCTTCTGAGGCACCTCCCTATATGCAAATAAAAGGCAGGGCAAGAGTATGTCCCATCTTCGCCTAAGCTTTTCTGGGAGCCCTTTAATCATGCCCTTCAAGGTTTTGTTGAATCTCTCAACTAAACCATTGCATTGTGGGTGATAGGGTGTGGTGAACTTATAAGTCACTCCACACTCCTTCCACATTGCTTTTAAGTACCCAGACATGAAGTTAGCACCCCTGTCTGATACTACCTCCTTAGGAAAGCCCACTCTTGAGAAAATTCCCAGGAGGGCCCTTGCCACCACAGGTGCTGTAGTGGTCCTGAGGGGAATAGCTTCTGGGTACCTGGTGGCATGATCCACTACCACCAGGATAAACCTGTGCCCAGATGCTGTTTGGGGATCCATGGGACCAACAATGTCAATCCCTACCCTTTCAAAGGGCACCCCCACCACAGGTAGTGGTATCAGGGGGCCTTTGTAGTGCCACCTGCCTTGCCACTGGCCTGGCAGGTTACACAGGAGCGACAAAACTCCTTGGTGTCTTCAGACATGTGGGGCCAGTGAAAGTGAGGGACAATTCTGTCCCAAGTCTTGTTCTGGCCCAGGTGACCTGCCAAGGGAATATCATGGGCTAGGGTCAATAGGAAGCCCCTGAACTTCAGAGGTATAACCAACCTCCTGGTAGCACCAGGCTTGGGGTCTCTACTCTCTGAGTACAGGAGTCCATCATCCCAATACACTGTATGGGGACCACTAGCTTTCCCAGCAGCCTCAGCAGCAGCTTGCTGTCTGAGGGGTTCAAGGGAGGGGCAGCTCTGCTGCTCCTGGCTCAGATCTGCCCTAGAAGGTCCCCCTGTCCCCAAGAACTCAACCTGGTCAGGTTCAAGTTCCTCTGGGACAGTTCCTTCTTCAGGACTGAGATCGTCCCCCTCAAGGGACTGATCTTCCTCCTGAGCCAAGGGGAAGGCACTGCCTTAACCCTACTACTCCTCCTCTTGGAAGGCACTTGGTCCATTCTTCCAGAATCCAAGGCCTGTTCAGTGCTAGACATTTTGGCTCGTGACCTGGTCACAGCAAACACATCTGCAGGGATCCCCAGCATTTCTGCATGGGTCCTGAGCTCCACTTCTGCCCAAGCAGAAGTCTCTAAGTCATTGCCAAGCAAGCATTCGACTGGTAGGTTTGCACTCACCACAACCTTCTTAAGGCCAGTTACCCCTCCCCAGGAGAAGTTAACAACTGCCAGAGTATGGTCTGTTCTGACATTGCTAGCATTGGTCACTTGGTACATCTCACCAAGTATAACTTGCCCAGGATGCACAAGGTCTTGTGTCACCATTGTGACACTTGCCCCTGTGTCCCTAAATGCCAAAGCCTCTTGTCCATTGATTAAAGGCTGTTGTCTGTACTTGCCCAGATTACTGGGACTCATAGAGGAGGGCACATCCATGCCTCCATCACAGACTAACACAGCCTGAGTTAGTTCTCTGACTAGGTCAGAGCCCAACTCAGTACCCAGGGTGAACCCTACTAAACCCTTGGCTGGAGCACTCCCACCAACTGTAACTGTACTAGGGGGAACAGGTGCCTTAGGGGCATTGGTGGGTGCTGGACTTGAGTCTTTGGACTTGGTGCAATCACTGGTCCAGTGGGTCTTTTGCTTACAGACCTTGCACCATGGTTTTCTTTGGCCTTTCCCTTTTGTAGACTGTGAATCCCCACCTGAAGAAGATTTTTGGGGGCCTGATGAAGACTTTTGATCTTTACCCTTCTCCCCACCCTTTTCAGAGTTCTTAGCATCTTGCTTCTTAGTGTCCCCACCTTGGTTCTGTACTTTCTGCTTCACCCTGGTTCTGACCCATTTGTCTGCCTTCTTTCCCAATTCTTGGGGAGAGGTCAGATCAGAGTCCACCAGGTATTGATGCAACAGCTGATTTTGACAGTTATTAAGAATCTGCTCCCTCATTATCAGATTGTACAATCCTGAGAAGTCACACACCTTACTGCCCATCAACCAGCCTTCCAGAGCCTTGGCAGAACAATCCACATAGTCTACCCAGTCTTGAGTCTGTGCTTTTTGGGTATCTCTGAACTTCAACCTGTACTGTTCAGTGGTTAGGCCAAACCCATCAATAAGAGCACTCTTCAAGACCTTGTAATTATCAGCATCCTCCTCTCTAACAGTGAGGAGCTTATCTCTACCTTTGTCTGCAAAGGAGAGCCACAAGATTGCTGCCCACTGCTCCTGAGGGACCTTCTGTACTTTACAGGCCCTCTCTAGAGCAGTTATCCACTTGTGGATGTCATCCCCATTCTGATAGGGAGGGACAATCTTGCTCAGGTTCCTATGGTCATAGGACCTTTCCCTATCTCTAGGGACATGGCTGCCACCATGGGACTCTAGTCCCAACTTTCTTTTCTCTCTAAAGAGATCTAGGGACTCCCTGTCTAAGGCTACTTGCTTCCTTCTGAGTTCAAGCTGAGCTTCCTCATACTGAATCAGCCTCTTTCTTCTCTCATGAGAGGATTCCCTCCTATGAGATGAGACAGAGCTCCCTATTGAGGTGCCAGAGTGGTTAGACTCCTGAGAAGGAGATCTAGACTTTCTGGGCACACTCATAATCCTTCCTGGGGGACAAAGAGGGTATCATCCTGATCATCCTCTTCATCTTCCACAGGAGGGATTGGGTTATCCAGGTCAGGGTCATTGTCACCCTCCTGGCCAGTTTCAGAGGGGGCTGGGGTATTGGTACCCCTGGCCCCTTCCTCTTCTTCTGCCCCACCCTCAGCTCCCACCCCTTCAGTCCCCAAGGGCTTACTAAGGTCATAAGCCACCAACAACTCTTTAAGGTGTTGGGTGGTGGGACTTTGGCCTGTCCTTAATTTCCTCAAGTTACATAATGCTCTCAATTCCAAGAATGGGAGGGTATCATACTTGGAGGGAAGAAGCCCAGTGGCTTCTGGTAAGGATTCTCTAGATCCTACCTTTAAAGACATTACTAGTGTGGTGTGGTGTATGCACTACCTACTCTAGTGTGGCCTACTAAACTCTCTTGAGTTGTAGAAAGGGTGTGCTATCCCTTAACACACAACTCTAAGTTCAGTAGAACTTACTGTATTCTAAGCTTAAATTATATGTACCTTAGGTACCTTTAGTGGTTTTCAGTTGATCAATTCAATTGAGATTATCTGGTAAAACAATAGCAAGCTGGAATCCCACACGCTGCACACCAATGTGAGAAGTTGGCCTGGCATATGCTGTCCACTAATTATAGTGGGCACCTTGCACCAGTCCAAACAACGCCTTATTGGAGATAGGTTAAAGACAACCTTATTGAAAGCTATCCTAGTGGTAGCTATGGAGAGCAGCCTTCAGGCTAAGTCTTGAAGGAATGTAAAGCAGCTTGTTTTACCAGTCTATAATCTCTTGAGTGATCAAATGAAAGAGCACCACACCAGGTATATATTCAAAATATATGTATTTATTGCTAAACACACCCCTCTAGTCTCTTTATGAGGCTAGAGTTCGAAATACACAAGTTATAAGTTATTTAAACACAGTAATAGCACAAATACACGTTTGGGCCCTAGGGGCGTACCAAACCATATACCAATAAAGTGGTATAAGAACCACGACTGAACTAGACACTAGGCCTAGAGCCTCTAGAAGTGCTTGGACCACAAGGAACCACCCAAGGTAGTGACACAGGGGACCCACGGGGGACGCGTGCAGTGTAAATACACAACCGCGATACGCCGTTGACTTCTATGGAGAAAGTCGTGATCAGGAAATTAAAGAAAAGGGACACTTAAAGGAGGACTTGGAGCAAACCCTTTGAGAACTAGTACTTTGAAGAGTCTCTACCCACGGGAGCACCGGAGTACTCGTGTTACCTCACCCAGGGAAGCCGGGTGCATAGGTGCCTTTCGGGGTCGGGTTTCGTCGTCGATTTGAATGGCGATCTGCTGCAAAATGCTGCTGGCGACCAAGTGGAAAGTGTCCGGGTGGATCCAAGAGTGGATCGGCGATCTGAAGAACCTGAAAGCAGAGGGGACAGAGTCTGGGTCACTAACCAGTGGCCAGGAAGGCGATGGACAGATGCCCACCGATGTCGAGTGCTTCAGGTGCGTTGACGGTCATCTTGACTCTTCAGCCACGAGGTCCAGGAGGCGTTGTCGGCAACCAGAAGCAGGATTCGGGCTGGAACACAACGTTTGTCGAGTGCTGAGGTGTCGGCGACTGGATTGGACCCAACAAGCCTTGGCCACGGCAAGTCTCGATGAAGATGAAGATCATCGATGGTGCAGACCAGCAAGGTCTGAGGAACTCACCCAGCAAGGGTAAGTGAGGGCAGGCCTGGAGCAACCAGGATGCCCAAGAAGAAAAAGATTGGCCTTCATTAAGGGCTACTAGCCAACGGGCTAGCGACCGCAAAGGAGCCTCGAGACGTCGCACGTGGATCTGGCTCACAGGACACTTGTGGAGTGGAGGCCAATGATCTTCAGTGCAGTTAGTGCTGGAGGCTAGGGCTACTCGGAGCCCAAAGCACGACTTCGTGGGAGACCCAGAAGAGGATGCACTTGCAAATGTGCTCGGTGTCCAGGGGTCACAGTCTCACGTCACCCACGATAGCTACGGGCCTCAGCTTTGCTGGGGACTCAGGAGTAGCCTCGGCGAAGTCTGAGAATCCACCTCTGGTGATGCGAAGACTTCGGCGTCCGGCAGGAGCTTCAGAAATGCAGACCGGACAGATGCGTCTTTGGTGCCTGCCAAGCAGGGAGTCACTCCTTGACCCCAAGGGAGATTCTTCTGTCCTCTAATCTTGAGTAGAGCATCGAAGCTCCAGGATTCTGTTTCAGAGTTTCGTCCAAGGATAATCTAAAGTCCTAAGGACTGGGTTCCTATACTTATACCAAGTTTAGGGGTTGGACTACTCTGTGGCCCCACCTATGGGTGGGTCAGGGCAGAGGGGTGGCTACACCCTTTCCCTTTGTCCAGTTCACGCCAAAGCAGGGGCTGCAAGCCCCTGATCCGGTTTGAACTGGGGTATGCCTAGGGACACCAAGTGTGCCCCCAGTGCAGGACTTCAAAGCACCCGAAAGTGCTCCCGCCCAGCCCCAATACACATTATCCTGTCTGGGGAGGTGGTCACACCTCCCTGGGACAGGAAACCTATTGTCCAGGCCTCCCCTGCCGGAGTTTCGTCCAGCAGCAGGAGGCCAGACTTGTGTCTGTGGCAGTAGCATCCATTTTGTGATGCCAGGCTTTAGAAAGAAGTTACCGGCCAGGCCAGGGTTAACATGTATCTCCCTCTAGAAGGGTGGAATGCTACCCCCGCCACCAGAATTGGTGGGGGGGAAGTATTCCAAGATGTTTGACACCAAACACGACATGTTTAGGTGCAGCCATTCCAAAGTTAGCATTTAACGCGAGGTTATAATGCGCTTAAGAGTATATGGTCAGGCTGCACTACAAACAGCATCAGAGAAGGGTCTCCGAATGCTGCAGAGGGGCCCTGCTCATGCAGGGGCACCCTCTCACATAGGAACCATGCACTCTGCCTTCAGGATTGATAAGGCCTGCCTTAGGAGTGACTTATAGGTTTATATGTGTGTATGTATTTAGTGATATAGGTAACCTATACCACAGTAAGGGGTGCATGCACCACCTTACCCAGGCTGCAGTAGCAGACCTGTGGTGTCAGTTTGGATGGCCTTCCAGGGGTGGCATAATACATGCTGCAGCCCCTGGTAGGCCTCTGAGGTACCTATGCCCTTGGTACATAGTATACCATATACTAGGGACTTATAAGGGCACTCCAGATTCCAATCAGTGATGTGCCTAAGGCACATGGAAACCATTTTAGAGAGGAAGCAGCTAGGCTGGGGTTCTGATTAGCAGGGCCCCAGCCAGACTAATGTTGAAAAACAGTGAAGCATCAGCAAAAAGTGGGGGTACCCATGTGAAGCAGATCCTACTCTCCTACACGGGCAGTTCCTCCACCGCAATGGTGTCGGTCGGAGGCAACTTTGACCGACATCGTAATCAGGCCCTTAATTGGTTAATATTTTGCCCTGTGTTTAATTGTTAGTTAAGTTAAGTTTAAGTTGTAAATTATAATGCTATTTAATTTTTATACTTTTGTTAATAATTTATATCTAGTTGTTTGCTTTGTAGGGGAATAGGGTGGGAAGTTACAAAAATTATATATTTTTTTAATTAATTGTTATTCTTAATTTTTTAATTGGAAATGAATAACGTATATTTTTGATGTTTATTTACAATGTAAATTGTTTGTTTTCTTTGATTTATTTATTATGTCACAACAAGTGGGGATCAAAGCATCGACACCCGCACCAGTCCTAACGTCCCTGATAGTTATCACAAATAAGAGGAGGTGCGACGGGCTTGGGACACAATCCCCTAGGTCCCAAGTTAGAGAAACAAGAAAAAATGTTCTAGTCACTCTAATACACTAAGAGCAGAATAGCCCCGCACACTACTAGAAGTTAAATACATATATAAGTCATTGTTAGACCATGTTCATAACGGAATAGATTTGCATTCAGTAGTTGTTTTCCCATGAGAAAAAGTCAAACATATCTTCAGTTGTTAAAATTCATTCTTTATTCATTTTCTTTAAAAATTTCGAAACCGCCAACGCGTTTCGTCCTCACTCGGACTTCTTCAGGGCTAAAGGTACATAAACAAACACTATTTACAACATTGAACACAAACTTTTAAAACATGAGAACCAGATCATTATTAACATAGTTGTGGAGAACCTTTAGTTACATTGGGAAAACACTTTTTCATAACGCCTGTTCAAGAGATAATCATTAAAATTGTGTATCGTCTAAGTTATACTAAGGTATATACAGATACTGTGCAAAAACTCAATTCCCTGCACAATTAACCAAAGCGGAGGAGACATCGAACATACAATTTACATTTTACCGGACCCATTTATTCAAGTGTATTACATCTTAAGTTCGTCAATTTAAAAAAATACACATACCTTGAGATGTAAAAGGATATTCATTCATAGAATTGTGATCAAAGTATATAACCCAAAAACAATCTATAGAAAAAGTGAAAATCACACATATTTATATCCACAGTTTGTTATATGGCCTATACGTCATCCTGAGTTAATTAGACAAATGTCCAATCACAAAGTACACATCGGAAAACTTACTTGCAAACTATGTATATTCAAGTATGGGTATCATATCAGTCAAAAGGACTCATGATTTTAAATAGATGTATCCTAAAAAGAAAAGGAAAAGTGTGCAAAAAGCTTATATGAGAGACATCACCATCCCAAAATTAATACACCACACAATTTAGTTATTAATCTATTTTTCTATCATAAATAGATATAGCCTCTTTTAAAAGACAATCATAGTCACAAAGAACATTACTGCAGATAAGCAGAATGGGATATCTCAGAGTATACATCCATGGGTCCATACTTGAATATACATCGTTTGCAAGTAAGTTTTCCGATGTGTACTTTGTGATTGGACATTTGTCTAATTAACTCAGACTGGCGTATAGGCCATATAACAAACTGTGGATATAAATATGTGTATTTTTCACTTTTTCTATAGATTGTTTTTGGGTTATATACTTTGATCACAATTCTATGAATGAATATCCTTTTACATCTCAAGGTATGTGTATTTTTTTTAAATTGACGAACTTAAGATGTAATACACTTGAATAAATGGGTCCGGTAAAATGTAAATTGTATGTTCGATGTCTCCTCCGCTTTTGGTTAATTGTGCAGGGAATTGAGTTTTTGCACAGTATCTGTATATACCTTAGTATAACTTAGACGATACACAATTTTAATGATTATCTCTTGAACAGGCGTTATGAAAAAGTGTTTTCCCAATGTAACTAAAGGTTCTCCACAACTATGTTAATAATGATCTGGTTCTCATGTTTTAAAAGTTTGTGTTCAATGTTGTAAATAGTGTTTGTTTATGTACCTTTTTAGCCCTGAAGATGTCCGAGTGAGGACAAAACGCGTTGGCGGTTTTTAAATTTTTAAAGAAAATGAATAAAGAATGAATTTTAACAACTGAAGATATGTTTGACTTTTTCTCTTGGGAAAACAACTACTGAATGCAAATCTATTCCGTTATGAACATGGTCTAACAATGACTTATATATGTATTTAACTTCTAGTAGTGTGCGGGGCTATTCTGCTCTTATTTATTTATTATGTGTTGATTCATGTTTTTAATAATAATATTTTTAAAACATATTTTTGTTTTTTATATTTTTAATTATTTTGTTTTATTTAAGTAATATTTTGTAAAATATTATAATATTTATTTATCGGTTGTTGTTTTTGGGGCTGAACGGAGGGAAGTGAATTTTCTTTTACTTAAAAAACAAGTACCTAATGATATTTTTTTATGTTATGTTTATATTCTATGCTTTTTACATAAAAATATGATTTAAAAATGCATTGTTGATAGTTATTTAAATGCTTTCCAGAAAATAATTATGATTTTGAATGGTATATGAAATCCTTCCAAAGTTCAACACTTTCCATAATATTGCTTAGACTGGAGTGGGAATAGAAAATCTAACCCCTGCGAACGCCATCATTTTCGCAACACTTGCTTGGACTGGGGTGGGACTAGTAAATATAACTTGACCTACTATTGCTTAGGGGGCAGTGAGAATAGTAAATATAACCCATCCGGAATCCAGCATGTTCACTACTATTGCTCTGATTGGAGTGGGGATAGTAAATCCAATCCCTTCCAAGTCCAACTCTTTGTCTACTATTTCTTAGACTGAAATTGGAATGCTAACTCTACCCCCTCTGAAATCTACATTTTCTCTACTGATACTTAGACTGGAATAGTAAACCGAACTCTTTTGAAGTTCAACACTTTTGGTACTGTTGTTTAGAGCTGAGAGGGAATAGTATATCTTACCCCTCAGAAGTCTAACGCTTTTCCTACTGTTGCTTAGACTGGAGTGAGAATAATAAATCTAACCCCTCCAAAGTGCAACATTTTCCCTACTGTTGCACGCATTGCAGTGCATGGCGAGGGCGCGAGTACATTAAGTACATTACAAAATGACTGCTGTATTCACCACAGTGAAAATACTCTTTCTTCCCTCACCTATGTTGTTTACACTTTTAAGGTTATATGGGAGCACTTGTTGTTGGCACATTAGCCATGATCATGGTGCCTTCACCGAAATGTGTCAGGTTTACCGATGCCTCACTCAATTGATTAGTTCCAATAAACTGGATTTGCAGAGGATTTCTTTTGGAGTGTATGCTTTATTCTTGAATGAGAAGCAATGTTTGGATTTTCTGGGCCCGGACACGCACCACTACTGTCAGGGTTTGGAAGAATGAGAGGACATTATTTGGACGTTCAATATATATGTATGTATACCCATATATGTTCAAAACATAGCACAAAATTTCAAAAATACGGTAGTCTAATAGAAATTACAATGTGTTTGTCTTGAAACAAGCTTTTGTCCATCGGTTTGTTTCAAGCAGAAACATGTGACGGGGTGCAAACTGACAGACTGCCCAAAAGGCCGGTCCAACACTGCCCTAGGTGTACTAATAATTTTACCCAAAGCTTTATACAAAAGTCTACATTAAAATTGCTTTTAAATGACAATTGAAAACACAAAACCAAAGCCATAATGCAGTAAATGTACAATAAAATTACGTAAGCAATAATTTTTAAAACAAAGCAATATAGTAGCTATAAGGTTTATATATATCTATCCTATTAATGTTGTTAAATTAGCAGCACTCCTATGTTGCTGGTCATTGTGCTTATTTTAAACCTGAGCCTGCAGGTATTTTATACATTTGCTGGGTATTCTGATTTGGTGCTCGTGCATTGAGGGGAGATTAAAATCAGTGGTGGCTGGCACGGATCTGGGGTTGTGGGGGGGGGCGGTGGGGGCAAGGGGGTCAGTAAAAAATACAATTAAACTTACCCCCTCGCCGCGTCTTTCTCGCTACTTCCTCGTCGCGTCTCTCCTCCTTGTCCCTCGGGCCGGAACATGGAACAGGAAGCACTCAGGCTCCCCTGAGCCAATCACAACGCTGCAATGCAGCGTTGTGATTGGTCTGAGCACCGTGGTTCAGTGCTAAGACGGGGATTGGGAGCCTGGGCATTTTCTTCTCCACCCAGGCTGTAATGCAGCCTGGGTGAAGAGCATGCTAAGTGCGCATGAATGATTGGTCGGCCCGAGACGGCCGGCCAAACATTAATGCGCACTTAGGGAGTGAAAACCACTCCTCCCCTCCCCTGCTCTGTCAGCAGAGCAGCCCCGCCCCGCCTGGCAAAGTTGCCACACCCGCAACAGGAAAAAATAAAATGATATTAACATTGAGTTATTATCATTTTATTTTTCCTTAAGCTGTTGAAAAGCAGTGGGCGACGCTCCTTCGCCTTAGTGGAGGAACCGCCACAGCATAAAATCAATAGTTGCAGTAGCAATGGAGTTAGGCATCGGATTTGTCCAAGTATGCCAAGGTACCACAAAGCCATTGAATTACCATTAACAACTAAGGGCCGCCATGGGAGTCCACAGATGTTTAAGAGCAAATATTAAGGTCATGGCCTTATGCTAAAAGCGACAGTACAGTTGGGGGGTCAGTAATATTAGACATATGTAGAATGTCTTCTGAAATGGATACTAGCAAGCCTATTTGTGGTTAGCTTACACATGTTCAGCAAAGTAATCAATCTGTTCAGTTCTAAAAGCCTTTCCCCATTTTAGGTTCCAGACTTATATCAGCATGACAAGGATGGTCTAGTGCTGTAAATTCTGGAGAGAAAGATTCTTGACAAGTTAAGTTAAATTCATTCTACCAAGCCTTAACACTTACCAAGACTATGGCTAGAGTGAATGCACAAATAATTGCATGATGTGTGTGTGTATGTGTGTGTGTGTGAGTGTATGTCTAACATCAACCGCAACTCCTTTCTGAAAACTTTATATGAACATACACTCATATTACCTATTATGCCTATTTATGTTCTAAAAAATCAGGTTCTGAAAACTATCTACCTTGTGCCTTCTTTAGTGCTGGAGGTCAGCCTTTATTTTAAAAGCACCTTGAGGAACAAGCACCTTAATCACTCCTATTTTTAAGAAGGATGATCCTAAATACCGGGTGCCCAATTGTCTTATCGCATTAATCATTTCTTCAAAATTGTTTACTTGTTTGTTGCTGAAGGAAGTCAAACTGTGGGCCTATGGTAATGGCCTAACCCAAAAAGAACAGGCTGGGTGTAAGTCAAGCCAGTCAATATTGCATCATATTTTTGCTTTTGAGTATATTGTCCACAAATGAATCTGAGTAAATGGATTAAATATCTGTCTTGTAGATATTAAATCCTCATTTGATGTAGTGAATCACTGGCTATTATGAACTAAGCTTGCTGAGTTGGGTTTGCGAATGGGGCTGGTGAAGTTGATAGTGGCTCTTCAGTCTTCACTCAAACAAACGGGACCAGGGCAAGGACGTGGTACAAACAGCGAGGATGGCATCTCTGAATGGCTTAAGCAAGTTATGTGCTTGGCCTCCTGATGTTTTCCCTGTTCATACATGACCTCCCATGGCCCTACAAACTACCAATGATAACTCTCCCCAAATAAAATGGTGTGCTACTGAATTCCCTGCTATATGCAAACTATGTAGTCACCTTCAACAGTACAACCAATGGTATCTTATGACAGCTGCAAGCTTAAGAAAATTACCATAAGGCAAATCAATATTAGTAAAACAAAAGTAATGACATTTGTCAAATCCAAATTGCCATTTATTAGGAAAATGTAAAGTATGAGAGGGTATCACTGCATAATTATTTAGGAGTATTAGTCAATGATATAATAAATATTAATGATGATACCCAGAAAGTGTTCCATAGGGCTCTGATCATGATGTCTGTTTTTTAACTTCATTTGCATGCCCAAGAAGAAATTGAACATGGATCACATGTTGTTCACGGCTGATAAATATTACATTGAAAATAAAAAAATCCCTGACTCTTTGTTTACTACTGAGAAGACTGCGGACGCAGTCAATTATTTGTTGAATGTCTCTAATCCTAATTTATACTGTGAACTCATTCTATTTAGGATGGGGATTCACACTAATCAACATTGTTCAAGTGGGATAGAGTGGGTTTGAGTGATCAACCAACCTGTTTAGGGTGTATTAAACATCTCTAGATTGCCCTGCCCACAGCTGCCATGTGAAGCACGGTGGTCCTTCAAGTGGAAAATATATCAAAGGCTGGATGCACATGGAGTAAAATCCCTGTACTTCAGAACCATTGACTATTTGTTTTGCACTTTTGTGTAAAACAAATTAATTCTGAGTTGGACAAAAACAGCATTGCAACCACTTGGCATTTCACTGAACTTACAGTAGAGCAGCCTGTGTGGCAACTCTACTATGAGCTTAAGTCAACAGATGTTTAAGGCCTGGGATCACTAAATATAGCATGCTACCTTTCAACAGGGAAGCCGAGACTATAGCATCCGGTAACCTGTAGGTCGGCAGATCACCTGCCCATCTGTAGTGATCCCCTGCAATCTTTTAGACCAGTGGATCCCAAACTGTGGTCCATAGACCCCTGGAGATCCGCAAAACCACCTCAGGGGGTCCACGACTACTTCAAAAATTAAATAATATATACAGATTAATAAAGTGCTAAAAAAACCTTTGGCAGACAAGTCCATCTTGGCCAACTATAGGCTGATTTGTTTGTTGTCAGCAATTTCAAAGATCCTCGAAAAACTGATCAATGTCCAACTGTTCAGTTATCTCGATGCCAATCAGTTGCTGCATCCACCGCAATTGGAATTTTACCCGGGATACAGCACTGAATCCACTCTGGAAGTGTTCTCTGATGCTTTTAAACTGACTGTGGACAATGGAAGAAAGTCGTCTTATTGTTACTGGACCTCTGGCGGCATTTGACATGGTTTCCCACCCTATCCTGTGGGACACGGGGATTGGTAGGATCGTGTTGGCCTAGTTTGGCTCCATCTTATCTAGCAGATGTCAGTCTGTGTGGATGCCACCATTTGCGTCTGACTCAAAACCCCTTAGGTTTGGGGTTCCCCAGGGCTCTGCCCTGAGTCCAACATTGTAGCAACCCTGATGGAATCCTTTGGAGTACAGGTCATCTCTCATGCTGACGACACACAGATCCTTTCATATTGGGACGGGAACACCTCAATTGCCCAAAATAGAATTGAAGCGTGTCTTTCAGCAATGTTTCAGTGGGTGTACTGGAGTAATCTCCAGTGTAACACGAGTAAGACAGAAGTGCTGTTTTTTGGACCCCTCCCCCCCCCCTTGTGGGGTGGTGAGTTTTGGCCTACTTCTGCTCCATCTCTGCCACAGTGATTCAGAATATCAGAGTGAAGTTCAATGACAACCTGGCCTTCAAACCACAGGTGGAGAGTGTAGTTGGGAATTGTTTGGCCTTCTTCGGTTCCTGAGGAAGTTTTTGTTCCTGCTCCTGGCTCTTTGTCAGAAAATGGTAGTCCATGCCCTAATAACATCCCGGCTGGATTATGCCAATGCATTATACTGGGTTCTCCTTCTGTACCAACTCAAGAGACTCCAGTTGATGCGAAACGCTGCAGCCCGGCTCCTGCTTAACATCCTGAGGAACACCTCTGTACAGGTCCATCTCAAGGGGTTGCACTGGCTGCCTATTCAGGAGAGAGTGAAGTTCAAGAGACTTGTGTTAGCCCATAGAGCCTTCTATGGCTTAGGCCCCAACTATCTAACTAAGAGACTTCCTCACTATCACCCATCTATAACTTTATGTTTTGCTGATGCATTGCTGGCAGTGGTGCACAAGACGAAGAGATGTGGAGGCACTTCTTTCTCTGTGTTGGCTGCTGCGGGCTGGAATGCTCTTCCCTTTCACCTTCATGCTACTAAGGATGTTGACTCCTTTAAACGCAGCTTAAACACATGGCTATTTAACTGCGCCCTTTATCTTTTGCTCCTTTCTTGTGAGATCAGTGGTCAATGAACCTATAGTGCCAGCACTCTCTTTAGAATAGCTGTGTACTTTACAAGTGCCATTTGATTTGATTTGAATTGATTTGAAAGTGTATATAATAAATAAGCTAAATGTACAATTGAAAATTTTAAAAAGTACTGTAAATGTGAAAGAATTTGAAAATGGAGGCTAAAAATTAAATTAGTATCCTCAGATTGACTTGTGGGAGCAGTGCAGGTGCATAAAACAGAATATAGTATGGATGATGAGTGGCCTCAATCGAATTACACAAGCTCCAACCTTTCTGTTAAAATTTAATTTCGTTTTTATTAATTTACATGCTATTGCAAATTAAATCAAATGTGTCATCATTTGTGTATTTATTTGATGAATGCTTTTTTCTGTATTTTTGTGTATTGTTTTATGGTTCAAATCATCGACAATGCTTAGGTCGGGGTCCCTGGCTTCCAGTAATGACTTGTGGGGGGTACCTCGGATTCCAATAATGATTCAGTGGGGTCCCTGGGTTCCAGTAATGACTAAGTGGGGGTCCCCAGAAGTCAATAGTTTGGGAACCACTGTTTTAGACTTTTTTCAGGTATGCACACTCATTTCACTTTCTTTGTATCACAGCCCTGCGCTACTCGTTCAGTGAGTTTATAACTGTATGCAGCAGTAACATACTAAAATGTTACACTTGACCAAATTAAAAACACAAAAGTAAATTATCACAAGATTTCTTTTTGGAATTTCTGAATGAATTATTGACATTTACAGTTACAAATATAGCCACTATTTTTCCTAAATCTTTACCTGTCTTTGGGCCAGATGTACAAAAAGTAGGACTTGTGATTTCCAAATTGTGATTCTTACCGAATCGCAATTAGGAAATCACAATTCCTTATGTAAGAAAACGTACAGCTGCTAATTTGTGGATCGCAAATCAACCTTCTTCATGAATATTAATGAGGTAGGTCGCTTTCTGCGACCTATTAGGAATTGCAGCCGTCACAGGCATGGTTGCCTGCTGAGGTTATTAAAACAATCTTTTTTTTAAAAATGCAGTCCATTTTCCTTAAAAGAAAACGGGATGCATTTAAAAAAAACGTTTTTACTTTGAAGCTTCATTTTTTAAGAGTAGGCAGTGGTTCGTGGTTGTATGAACATTCCCAAAGGGGAAGAGTTTCCTAGGGGACCCCTTCCCATTTGCGAATGGGTTACTACTACTTTTAAAATGGTGGTAAAGTATTGCTGTTTTGCGACCGGAATTTGGTTGCAAAACAGTAATATATACCATAGCGATTTACTATTTGGAAGGGACGCCAAAAACACGCCCCTTCCAAATACCGAACTGCAAATGCAAATTCCAATTTGGTAACAAGTTACAGAATCACATTTTTTTTGGGAGATCTGAAAAAGTATTTTTCCATTCACAAACGGCCCGACTCTGCGAATTGGCCCATCTGCTACTGTAAAATGCTTTGCACATCTGGACCTATGTTCTTTACTTGGACTACAGGGTCACCCTACATATTTTTATTTTGTATTGTCCAGAAGCTCAGCTTATTACATAAATAGCTCACCACCTAGTATCAAGTGTTTTACACCTATGTTTATAGATATTTGCCATGTAACAAAGGTCATCTATTTTTTGTTTTTCAACAACAAATATGTTTTGTCTCACCATAGTCCCTCACAGAAGTTCCAGACTACAAACATATTCTTCCTTTGTCTTTCCATTAACTCTTTTGAGTTAAGGCAGCTAAAGAAACCTTACCTTGCATAGAAAAAATACAGATAAATTCATCTCTGATCCCTCTGTATTGGGCTCTTGAACACAAACAAAATCAACATTATTACAATTAGATTTGGACTGAATAGAGAAGTATAAAAAACTGATTCAAATTTAATTACATAGAAAATTCATGACTGAGTAACTACGAATTTATTTTATTCCCATACGTAAGAAAAAACAGTTATTTTTATTGACAACAAGAACATTTCCAGGGTTTTAGTTGTGTTGCCTATAGTGCTAGTAATACATACAGCTTCAGAAAAATCCCTGCAATAGCGAAGAGAAATAAAAATCATGAATGACAATACCATAACCAAAGCAGGAGCAATTCTCTATTATTTGAGAAAAAACAATTCAGGACTTATATTCAATCAAGATGGGCCAAAAAAGGTCAAAATGCAAAAAGGGATATTCCACACTACAACAAGAATACATACACTTGCCTTGCAGCAGAAAGTTACCAATGACCTGCGCAGGGCAATTACAACCCTAATTTCTAGTACAAAGGGTGCTACAAGAGAGGTGTGATTAGATTCTTTGAATCATGCCCTGGGCCAGGAAGCTACCAAACATATTAACCAAGCACTGTGCTAGCTTTGCAACAACCATCAAAATCATATTAGTTATCCTTCCTTTATCAGTAACATCCATAAATGTTTAGAGTTACCCCCCTAAAAACACCAATGTGTGTAAGAACTAGATGAACATTCACAGCTCCTTGAATTATCCACATTATTCAACAGATATTTTTTAAGTTCAGCTGCGATGAATGTTGCGAAAATGTCTCAAGCATTAGTTTGTGTTGTGATCAGAAGGCCTGCACTCATTCACAGTAAAATGCATGTGTGTGCCTACATGTGTTTCACTGTTACTGAAGAGGTGCTTAGAAAGAGACTTATCTTCAAGTAAATGTGAATTCCTGTGCTTAATGATCCTGTTTTACTATCTGATGCAGACTAGGGAGCATCAGGAATGGTTTAAAGAGATGAGCGCTAAAGGGATTTTGTGTTTTTTGCCATAATTGTTCAAAGCTGGCGCTTTAAATTTTTGAAAACACCATATTTGTTGGCTGGGTATAAATGTTTTTAAAGATAGGGTACTCTTCTAGAACATAATGAATTATGTAATAATTCTTACATTGCTGAATCCTATAAAATAGAGACACATAGAGACACATCAGCTACAAAACACACTGAGGCCTATTCACAAAGGTAAATTTACTCTTACACATTGCAGAAACGTTGCTACAAGTGCAAAGGTTCGAAAAGAGTAGACTTACATGTCTCCAACACCCCTGAATTCAGGAGGTGGAGCATTACTTAAGAGTGTATAGTTACTATTAGTAACTTTTAACATGTAGTCTGAGGTATCCGCCATGGGGCAGGGATTTGCTTTTGGTAAAGTATAGGAAAAAGTAAAAATGTTTAATAAAACAGTCAATAATATTTTATGGTATATGTTAATGTAAATCAAATAAAATAAATAGCAATGTACACAGGATTTCATAAAAAGTTTGAGGTATTTGGATATTTATCAAAAATATCTGTTCTTTTTTTCCCAATATATTTCTATAGTTATTTGTTGTCTCCATTTTTCTATGGGCGTGTGTTGCAGTACCAGTGTTTGTCCATGTGTGGTGCTGGACTTTTCTCCAATACTGAGCTGGAGTACATATACTTCTGTTTCTGGTCCTTTTTGACTGCAGTAACTTTAGAAGTCCAGTTTATGAATAGAAATGGGCTTACTCTTTTGTGGGTGGGTCTTTGTCTCTACCTAAACTCTCTAATCCCTAATCCCCTCCCATTTTATAGTAAGGTTCCCCATTTTATAGCTACTCCCCCTAACCCTGCCACATTTACTACAAAAACGTAGGATATGTGTGTGTGGATCTCTGCAGTTGTTGTGGAGATCTCTGCACAGAAAAGATAGGAAAGGCTGAAGCAGCGACTTCTGCATGTAGGTTTGTGAATAACACTTTGTAAATGTGAGTAGTACTATTGTAGGGCTAGTAAACATACTATAAAATGCAGTTTGTAAATTGACCCGATTATGTATACCATAACCAACAGACCAATAAATGGCAGCAGATTTTAGGAATGCATGTTTTTAAATACCATATATGCAGGAGCACTTTCCAAGTGATTGGACAGTGAAAGACAGGGCATGGACAGGTCTTGCAAGCACACTTCAATTTACAGTTACTGCAACTGTATACCACATGAAAGCCCTGTGTTGGAGGTGCACCAAGTTCTAAATATTTTAATAGGGGAATATGAGGTGTTGCAAATTTATGAACTATATATAACAAAGTATGTTAGATACATTCATATTTCTGTTAGGTGAGCATATATGTGTGAGTGTTGGTTGTTTCCCTGTTTTCTTGTGTGTTAGTGGTTATGTTTACATTTGTACATGTACAAGAGCATCTGTGTTTACATTTTTATTAAGTTTGTAAATCCCTCTAGACGTGAAACAAATCTCATGCATCTACACACTAGATTAGGTCATGAAAAAACCTCAATTACAGATCAAAGAAAGGAACTAAATTAAGAGAGAACAAATAATAATGTTTTAATTTCATTACTAAAAGCACCAACTAAGCTGAAGGAATGAAGTTAGTTCCAACGAATGACAGACAGGGTTGAAAATATACCACCCTCATAGATTTACCAGAGAGGCAATAAATACGGAAGTTGTGTCCTTGTGTGTGATTCTATCAGCGAGGTAGAGAGGGGCCTGATAATTTAAGCTCACTACATTTGTGTTAGTATGTGTGATTGTATCCGTGTTTGCTTGGTTTATGGTGATTGTGTGCTTCTATTTGTGTGGTTGTTTGAATGAAATTTCAAAGAAGGAAACCAAAGCACTTAGTCATTAGTCTAAATAGGTCATAAGGTCCAAACAGTAAGTACTTGTGCTAAGCAAAAACCTTTATTAGAGATATCGAGGATTTTGTGATCTTCAGTACATTCACATTCACATTTTCATCCTTTGAAACTGTACAACAGCTGACACGTGTTTCGTCACACAGTGACTTTTTCAAGGCTTGATTAAGGTATAGGTGAGGTAAAAAGATTCCATGTGCGAAGACCCATATGGTATAAAAGGTATATGTTGTAATGCCCTCAGGAACTGCACCTCTGTGGGATGTGACGTATAATGGAGAAGACGCAAATCCAGTCTGTGGAAGTAGAGTAAAGTTCACACAGAAGGTCATGTCCTGTAGTGAGAGCCTCAGTCCTTGCTCAAGTATATGTCAAGTCACTGAATAAAAAAAAAAAGTGGACATTGCTGTAAATGTCAAATATTAATGGTGGCTGGTAGGTAAAAAACACGACCTCCAGTATAGTCCTTAGGATTGGAGCACACTGTGTTCCAGTGACTGGTATAAACTATGGATCTGTGAAATCTTTGAAAAGTATCCAACGGTCCTGATGTGAGACCGAAGTAGGGCTTTGTGTCATCCTAGGCTAAAAGACCATGTGGCAAGTATAGGTCTTGTGAAATTTATAGAGAAATGGGGATCATAATACTCTCCTATCTGACGGAGTGTTGCTATCCAGCGTCTCGGCATTGAATGAAAATGTATATGTACTTGTGTGTTTATATACATAGTTGTGCATGTGTTTGTGATGGAGTGTTTTTACCTGTATCTCTGTTTGTTGACATGTAACTTTAACTGCAATTGTGTGTGTAATCCTGTGAGAGTTTGACTGCAAGGGTTGGTGTGTATTGATGTTTATATGTAAATGTGTAATAATGTGAGAATTTGTGATTGCTTATCTGTATATGTGTAAGTTCTTTAGTGTTTGCACACACGCAATTATATGAATATTTGTTTAAATGTGTGTTCCAGACTGTGTGTTTTGTACTTGTGTTGAGTGTGCGTGTGCTTGCTTGTGTATCTGTGCTTAAATGTTTGTATGCGTGGGTTTGTGTGTGTGCCTGTTATTTTAGACATGGGCTAATTTTTTGTATATATGTGATCGTCTGTAAATAAATGTGTGTATCCAAGTGTCTGTATGGGTAGGCATGCATGTATTTGAGATAGTATTTGTCAATCGCTGGCCGCAATGGTCGGGTCTGGATCTGACAGATCTTGGTCTTGCAGAAAGGGCGATCTCTTCCCAAAGCCACCATGCCAACAGGGAGAGATACCAAGTCAGCAGATGCCCTGGAAAATGAACCACTTCTGGAGAAGGAAAAGTGAGTGGCACAAAAACCTCCAAGAAAATGGGCCATCCAGAAGGGCTGAAGTCAAGAGAGGACCAACCTGGGAAAGGACACAAAAAGGGATAAACTAGTTAAGATCACAATGGAATAACTGGGAGCATGTACACAGAACAGAAACATTTGTGACACACTCACTAATGACTAAGGCTGTCTTATATACTGTCAAATAACATGGAACAGCAAGAATTCTCACGAAAAGGGAACCACCATCATTGATTGGGCTAACCAGAATGGGAAAACAAGTTAGATATGCCAACTTGATTTGGGCTGTACATTATTCTAAGATGGTGCCTCCTGCCCCAGAGTCCCGAGGGAGAACCCCAGCCAGACCACAGGCAAACTGTACCCCATGTGCAGCCTCCAGCCGAGACCAGTCTGCCCACACCGCCTACCTGAGAAACCACAGCTGGGAGAGAGGTAAACCAAGCCTTGGACCGGGCACTCCATACGCCACGAGACCGGTGCAAAACTCGGGATGTACCATACTCGGGGAGAGGGAATTCCGACAGTATACCCACTCACAGGAGCCCTAGTGTTGGTGGGATGGTGGTGAAAAAAATATAAATTAGAGCGGGAGCATGGGCAGCTCTGGTATATTCCCAATATTGTTCAGAAATAGGGTATCCTTCCATCTGACCTAATATTTCAAATTACCTCGATACATGCATTAATCCACAATAGCAGATACCTCAAATTCCAGTTATCCACCAAGATAAACAGGCGGGAGGGGTACCCTAGAAAAACTACCAGAAACATAACGGTTCAGTTGAAATACTTGGCATGTGGGAAGAAGTTTCCCAGTGCTGGAAAATCTCAAACAAACAGTGGCAGGATTAATCTTTTGTGTAATGGGAAAGGGTCTCAAAAATCATGGACTAAATTTTGGTTTACCATATTTAATAGGCAGAACAGAGAGGAGAACCACATCTTCTCCCCAATCTGGTAGTCAGGCTCGGGTTGCCTATGTTCGTCAGAGTAATCCTTCATTCTTTTTTGTGTTATTTGTAGATTTATTGCTACCTTACACATTGCCTTCTTGGTTAAGCCTGCCTACGCTGTGCCAAGCTACTGGAGGGTGAGTACAGGATAATTTAAGATTGTAGATTGTGACTTACCCTGACTTGGACTGTGATCCCTACTTGGACAGGATGCATACCTCTGTCAACTAGAGACCCAATTTCTAACAGGTCCTTCTCACCAGCAAGTTGGACTATGGCAATGTACTCTATTTAGGAATCAATGCATGTGTGATCAGAAGACTCCACACCATATAGAATTCGGCTGCTCAGATTTCCTCCACATCCACATCACCCCTCACATCAAAGATCTCCACGGGCTCCTCATCCACAAACGGACACTCTTCAAACTACTCACTCACACCTACAAAGCCTTGCACAACATTGGCCTTATCTGTTTCAACAATAGCAGTAATTTCCACCTACCTATCTGACACCTCCGCTCAGCAGGACTCCTACTCGCACACATCCTCTGCAAACGCAGAACCTAATCCGGCATCCAGGCATTCTCCTACCTCACCCCCTTAAGCTTGGAACTACCTACCCCTGCACATCAAAGCTGCATCCTCTGTTATTGATTTTGGCAAGAAACTGAAGACATCACTCTTCCCCTAGTCTTGCCCCTGGCTCGGCCAACGTCACTCCTTCTTTTCAGTGCCAAGGTACCAACCCTGGTGAGTTGTGAGATATACAAATACCCATAACATAAAAAAAATATCTCTTGATAATGTTTCTCAAAGTTATCCAAAGCACAAGTCTGCCTATCGGCCGTCTGCTGGAGTCTTTAAAAAGAGGAAGGTATCGCATGTAGAGTAGCCACTGTTACATGAATCACAGATTAGACTGCTGTTAGTAAAACAGATACTCCCAAATGAGCAGCATTAGACCATGTCAACCCCTCCCTCCATGTCTGTGGCCATCTGACATGGCTAGCAAGTTGTCCAGCATGCTGAGGGGTGCCATCTGGGTGGTTGTTGAAATACCTGCTCTTCACTAGGGGTGTTGGTGTTCTCTGCCTCAGATGATTGAGAGAATACAGTAGATGCACCTTCATGGGAAGAATGTGTAGGAGCTTGTACAGAGGTAGCTGTTAGTTGAGTGCTATAAGGGGGTGGATGTTATATAGGTGGAGCAAGCATCCATGAGTGCTTTGCTAATGGCTGGAGGCTGTCAGTCCTCAGAAGTGATTTAAGAGGATCACTGCAGCCTGGCAATGAAGTGGCCTTCTTGAAGATGTACTGTACGGGGGCACCAATATCCTCCTTCTTCTTCAGGTCCTCCTCCTCACCCTTCTCAATGAGCTCCTGCTTCTCCTCTTCCTCTTGTTGATCAGTGTTTGCCACTAACATTGTTTCGTGGAGGAAGATTGGATTCTCTGCCTCGTTTGCCCACCATCCCCCACTTTTAGATGCTTCAGCATCATCATCTCCAGTACCTGGAAGAAGAAGATTTCAACAGCTGAAGTACATCAAATGCAGTTTTCTGTCTACATTTCAACACAGTACTTTAATAAACATTGTTGTGTGAACAAATACTAAAGATATTACCATATGAGGCTAAAGAGACATATGAAACTAAGGAGTGATCCTTGGATGCAACTATTATATCTCAACAATGTGAACTCACTAGCTCCAGTCACAGAGATTTAATTTTTTACATATCCCTTGTGAGATCAGCTGCTGAACCTGTGCCCTTATAGTTTCCAAAGTATCTTCAGGTTCAGCAGTTATAGGAATATAAATTAAGTGAATTGGATACTGTCAATATATAAAAGTCATCATGACCACAAATGCTGGCATATTACAGATACATACAAGAAAAGACAACAAGCATCCCAGTTAAAAAGTCATATCATTTCATTTATTTGGCAAAAAAATTATTTAAAGGTCTAATCATGAGATGAAAAAATTAAGATCATGGGTCCCTATTTTTGCAGTGATCTCATGGGACTCCCGCAAAAACTGCTGATTTATTTAGTTTTGACCCAAAGGGAGAGTCCCTTTTGGTCCCCCCCTGTGGGCCTAGCGTGGCAGGGTATCTCTACCCTGCCCCCTTATATTATTTTTACTTTTCAACATCAGGACAGGGGACTAAGGGCCTGATTTAGATCTTGGCGGACTGGTTAATCAGTCACAACGGTGACAGATAACCCATCCGCTGAAATATAAATCCCATAGGATATAATGAGTAACACGTCCGCCAAGATCTAAATCAGGCCCTAAGTCCCTGAGTCTTGTAATGGCTACCAGCAACATTTTCCTCATGTTGCTGGTAGCCAATCAGAGCACTGCTCCCATGGGAGTCTGACTCTTGTGGGATCAAATTGGATCAAGAGAAAAAAAAGTGCCCTGGGACAATTAGAAGCCTCTATTATTAAAGTTGGGTTTGGCGGACTCTTGCGAGAGTCCCTTAAACCCAACCGTCCAAATATAAAAACATTTTTAAACCTTCATTTTTCAAAAACTATTGAACAGATTTATACCAAATCATAAAAAGCACAATCTGTGGCCAAAGATCTAACCTCCTGCCAAATTTTTGTTAGTCCGTTCAGCAGTTTTTGCGGTACCACTGCCAAAGAAGTCTATGGAAAACGCATGAGGAAATTTGCTTTGCGACCCCCGCCCCCCTTTTTACCTTGGCCTCCAGTTGACGGATAATCCCGAAACTTTCCAGGAAGGGGCTTAGGTGAATTTGCTTTTATTTTGAAAAGATTCATGAAGATTCATCAAAAACCAAAGAATGCCAAGTATGTTGAAAAGCTGGCCTAACTATAACTACCATGTGGTGACCATCACTAGGTAATATATATATATATATATAAGTATACATATCCCCACAAACAGGCTCCTGTTGTACCCAACTACAATAGGGATGTAGCGAAAAGGCTGGGAGTGTGCACAATTCAGTAAATCCAAAGTCAATTAATCAATCAATCAATCAATCAACGGCTTGTAAGGCTCGACTACTCACCGTAAGGCTCTCAATGTGCTGGGGAAGAGCTGCTGGTCCACCGAGGCACTGTGGTTCAGTCGAAGAGCTTGGCCTTGTAGTCCTTCCTAAATTGAGGCAGTGACGGTGATTGCCTGAGGTGGATAGGCAGGGTGTTGGAGGTCTTTGCTGCAAGGTAGGAGAAGCATCTCATTCCATTCATAAGAGTGCTCATTCAGGAGGGTAGAGCTAAAACAAAGTGTATTGCAGTACAAATATCCCATGCTCCGGCCTACTGCCCTTGATCACATAACAACAGAAGCCTCATGACATCAACATAAATTAATAATCAAAAGCATGCTGAGAAAATAAGCGCCATCTTAGAATGTTCATGCTTCAATCTGGAAATGAAATAACCTACTGAAGCTATATTGAAAGGTTTTAGAAATTGGGTTTCTGGTTGGCAAAGGTATGCACCCTGTCCAAGCAGAAGCCACAGTCCTAGTCAGGGTAAACTAGATACACACTAAAAGATAACCTGTGCTCATTCTCTGGCAGTTTGGCACAGAGCAATCAGGCTAGAGTCAATGTGTAAAGTATTTGTGACAAACACACACACACACACACGCACACACACACAGAGAGAAACAGAATGAATAGGCCACAAAAAGACACCACACAGGTTTACAAAAATAGACGATTATATTATAAACAAAACAAGACCAAGACGACAAACATCCAATATGCAAAAGTTGAGATATTACATTTTAAAAGAATACATCCAATAAATTGCTTAGAAGCAAGTAGCGCTAAAAGGTTACTTTAAGTCGGACTGGAGAGGGGCAAAGTTGAAGTTTGAGCCAACCGCGATGGAACACCGGCCGGTTATAGGACCCACGCAGGGCTTGGTGAACAAAGCACCTTTCCTGGTTGCAAAACAGCGAGATCGGTCACTCTTCTCCATGCAGTGAAGGCGATGTGTCTATTCCGAAGACGGGCTCCGGAGTCAAGAGCAGTCGAGCGGTGCGCCGGTTAATGCCATGCAGGCGAGGGGATGGGTCGATCACACCAAGCTCCAGTGGTGGCGATACACTGTACGATGCATCAATCTCTGGAGGCAAATTGCTGGTTACGATGCAATGCGCCAATTTTACTCCCACAACAGGGTCGATGCACCGGTTTTGCTACTGGCAGACAGGAGGTGCATTGAAATCCATGTTGCAACTATCTGGCACAGGAGCAGGGGTAGAGACTTTGATATCCCTGAGTCTCCAATAACAGAAGGCAAACCAACAAGCCCTTGGAGATCACTTGGAGGGAAGGCAGAGTCCAGCTCCTTCAGTAGAGTCAGAGAGCAGCAGGCAGCAGGGTAACACAAGAGAAATACAGGCCTTCCAAGTCTGCATTCCAAAGAAAAGTCCTTTAAGCAGCAAAGCAGTTCTTCTGATGCAGGTTCAGTTCAAGATCCAGAAGTGTCTGATTTTAGGGGGTCAGAGACCCAGTACTTATCCTCAAAAGTACCTTTTATGTGGGGGGATGACTTCAAAGCCACTCTCTGAAGTGCACATGTTCCCCTTTCAGCCTAGTCCTTTCTGCCAGTTTACCTATGGGAGGTAAATCAGCCCTTTATATGGGGACAGCGCACTACCTATTCAAGTGAAGTGCTAGCCTCTCTCAGATGAAGATTTTTAAAAACGATTTTCAGGTCTCCTTGAGATTCTTCACCGGGAAGGTGGAGCTGCAGAAATCCTAAAGGGCCTGGGCAGAGTCCCAGGTTGCAGGGGATGAGAATCTAGATCATGAGTAGGAAATTCCTGAGGAGGCGGATGGGCTGATTCTGGAGTCCGCTGTGGCTCTGGACCTGCCTGTAGGGGGAGCCAGCAACTTGCCAGGAGCAGTAGTGGGTCCCAGAAGAGGGAGCAGCATTTCCTACAAGAACCTGTCCCCAGAGGACCCGGCAAACAGGAGGGAGGAGGGAAAGTTAAAGCTGGAGCTTGCCAAGCTAAAGCTAGAGAAGGAGCAAGCTCTAGAGGAGAGGAGGATTCCTCAGGAGGAGAGGAAACTTACCTAGAGCTCAACGTCAGAGAGAAGGATATCAGAGCCCTTCAAGTAGGGTCCAAAAACAGTAATGGTGGCAGCATACCTGCAGTGTCTTCACTTGAGTCAAGGGTCAGAATACCCAAGGATTTGGTGCCTAGGTATGTGGGAGGGGATGATGTGGACAAGTGGATAGCAGCATATGAAGTGGCTCTAAGAGCACACAAGGTCTAAGAGGAGTTTTGGGGTTGTAGTCTAAGGAGGTGCATGTCTATGTGGGGTGGGACACTCTTCTTACACTAGAGGTGGGGGACCAGACATGTTACACTGCTATGAATGCTATCTTGACCAGTAAGTTTGGGCTGCCACCTGAGAAATACCAACAGAGGTTCAGGGCCAGTCACAAGCTATCTAAACAGAACTGGATTGACTGCTTAGTCAATGCTGGTAAGGCACTGTAGGGCTGGATGAGGGGCAGCAAAATAGATGATTATTTAGGGCTGTACAACTTAATTTTAAAGGAGGACATGGTTGATATTTTTTACAGAGTTGTGCCAACATTTAGTGGATAGTAAGCCTTCTGACCCCAGGAAGCTTGCTGAGGAGGTGGACATCTGGGTCAGCACCAGAGTGTCCAGAAAGGTACCTGGGGGTGACCCCAAGAAGGGTGGTTCAGGTTCCTCCCAACAGAGTGAGGTAGAGGTCCAGAGAGACCCAGACAGGTCCCAGGGTAAGGGGAAAGGAAGGGTTCCCATGTCCCTTCTGAGAAGAGGGGTGGAGGTTCTGGTGGACGGTGGCCCTGGGTACCCCATTTCCTACCCTGTTGCTTTGATTGCCCTCAACAAGGACACAAGTAGGGGGATTCTGTCTGTAAAAAATGGCCAACCACTGGTGGGAACTCTACAGGGATGGCAAATGTGGCCTTAGGGGTCATAGGACATGCCACGATCTCCGTCAGCTGGTAGATAGACTCAGAGGGTGAGTTGATGATTCCTGAGGATGGGAGTCATCACTTACACCAGGTGGGAGTGAATGGGGTCCCAGCTACTGGTCTGAGGGATACTGGGGCTAGGAGGACCATGGTTGTGGAAGAGCTAGTCTCCCCAGTGCAGTACACGGGTGAGGTTTGTAGAGTGAATCCATCCCATGGGCAGGACTTTTTCTGCCTTATGGCCCTGGTGTCCCTAGAGTGGGGTGGAGAGGTGACCCAGAGAAGGGTCATAGTTAGTACCCAGATGCCCATTGAGTGCATTTTGGGGAAGGAGTTGCTTCCAGTGTCAGCAGAACTGGGAGGGGTGGACGCCACAGATGCCCTGAGGTGAACCCTCCCACTCCCAAATGGAAGTTAAAGACCCCAGATGAGGGGCAGCGGGAGGAAGGGCTTACCCCTGCCTCTTGTTCAGCCAAAGGGTACAGACCCTGGGTTGAAGGACTAGTTGCAGGATACCACCTTTGAACTAGTGGGAGGTAGAGTGGAGGTAGGATTCCGGGCACCTGGGGCATTGCAGGAGAATTGAAAAAGAATTCAATATGGTCTAAGTATAGAGTTGTGGTGAACAACAAGTTGTTATATGGTATTGCACAAACACAAATCCTATCCACACCGCTGATCACCAATGTTAGAAATTGGATTTTTGGTTGACAGAGGTATGCACCCTGTTGATGCAGAAGCCACAATCCTAATCAGGGTAAGCTAGATACACACTAAAAGATAATCTGTGCTCACCCTCTGGTAGCTTGGCACAGAGCAGTCAGGCTTATCTAAAGAGGCAATGCGTGAAGCATTTGAGCAACATACACACACAGTAACACAATTAATACACTACAAACAAACTCCACACAGGTTTATAAAAATAGATTATTGTATTATAAACAAAACGAGACCAAAATGACAAAAATCTAATATATAGAAGTTGAGAAATTAAATTTTTAAAGAAAAAAGTGCTTAGAAGCAAGCAGCGCTAAAAGGTTACTTTAGGTTGCCCTGGATCAGAGCAAAGTCAAAGTTCAGACCAACCATGATGGAGCGCCGGCCAGCTATAGGACCCACACAGGCCCAGTAAACAAAGTACCCTTCTTGGTCACATACAGCAAGAAGCGTCAATCTTCTCCATGCAGTGAAGTCAATGAGTCAGTTCTGAAGGTGGGTGCCAGAGTCCAGAGGCATTGAGCGATGTGCCGGTTTCTGCCATGCAGCCGCTGGAAAGCATTGATCTGACCAATGCTGCAGTGGTGGTGATACGCTGGCTGATGTGTCGATCCCAACCCTGATTCCGATGCAATGCGCCGATTTTACTCCTGCAACCGGGTTGATGCACTGGTTCTGCTACACCCAGACAGGAAATACGTCAATATCTGTGTTGCAAGTATAAGGCCCACTTCCAGTGAGTGAGACACAGGAGCAAGGGTAGAGACTTTGATATCCCTGAGTCTCAAGCAACAGGAGGCAAGCCAACAAGCCCTTGAAGATCACTTGATGGGAAGGCAGAGTCCAGCACTCCTTCAGCAGAGTCAGAGAGCAGCAGGCAGCAGGTCAACACAAGAGAAGAGCAGGCCTTCCAAGTCTGCAGTCCAAAGATTAGTCCTTTAAGCAGCACAGTAGCGAGTTTTGCATTCTCCTGTACCTCACTGCGAGGCTGACTTCAGCGGCCCGCGGCTTGATTCTAGACACGGACTGACGTGTTCCCAACCAGCACTCAAAGCTTCGTTACGGAGCAATTTTGCCTTCCGTTAGACAGCGACCTCCTTATATAGGGTAAGTCCATTGTTATTCTCCTTGAATCCTGGTTAACCCTTTCTTGTCAGGGATTCTAATATGTGCAATTTGTTTTACAGCGGCTCCTGTTTTCCCTCTGAACATGGACCCACTTGTCCTCTTATCATATGGATTATCCTATCCCACCTGGGCACATATTTACTCAATGCCACACTCTGGTCTAGTGTCAGTTTTGAGACCTTCTCCTCACAAGGGTAAGTTTTAGAGATACTCCTTTATGGTTGTTTCTCTCACTGAATATCTTATACTAATCCTATGACTTCTCTTTTCTCAAAGTATTTAGCTGGGTCCTACATGAGTAAAACCCTTCCTTCTCACTCATTTGGTGTGCGCGCCACTAAATCTGGCACATGTTTGCTCCTTGTGTCATCAGGTATGCTTATTACTGGTTTTAATTTGACCAATACACAAGGTATTCATTACCCCCTACTGAGTTAGTTTCTCATTTTTTCATTTCAGGTGTTCATCATTGTTATGGTCCTGATGACACCCCATATTGTTTAAGGGGTCAAAACGTCGTCAACTAAAATCATAACGAACCATATCTAGCCTCCCCAAATTAAAAGGAGGCAGTTGAAGTACATTGCTTAATAACAAATGGTCGTTTTTATGTGTTAAGAAACCTCATATTATGTAAAAACGTGTTACTCCTGTAATGTTGGTTCTTATTTTCACATGGGACACTGAGCACAATCTGCATGGCACGTTTCCAATACAATATTTCTTTGCAAAACAGTATTTGGTCTTTTTGTTGTGTTTTGTATAAAGGTTCTCCTTCTGCATTTTATTTCAGTTCTAATTTGCCATTGTGACTGCAAATTATTTATTATCTTTTCAATGCCTACAAGAACCATTGTTTTTCTAAAATATATTGTATGCCCTGGTTCCTTGTGAGTAGGTTGATCTTGTTTCTTTGATTCTTTGATATAATACTAGTGGGCCTGAAGCACTGGTTGTGCCACCCACAAAAGTAGCCTTTCAAACCTATCTCAGGCATGCAATTGTAGGGCCTGTGAGTGCAGTTTACTGCTACTTCGACTTGGCATTTAAAACCACTTGCCAAGCCTTAAAATCTCCTTTTATTACACGTAAGTCACACCTAAGGTCGGCCCTAAGTGACCCTAAGGGCAGGGTGCTTTGTAGCTAAAAGGAAGGACACAAACTTTTAAGTTTTACATGTCCTGGCAGTGACAAACAGCTAAATTAGTTGTTCACTGCTGAGAGGCCTACTCCTTCCTTAGACTAGCTTTGGAGATTCATTAAAATGCCTTTTAAGCTATAATTCCTGATTGGCAAGGATTAGCTACTTCATGTTTAATATATTTGGAATAGTGGTGATAAATCCTTTTTAATGGTAAAGTAGAGTTTGACATTACCATTTTAGAAATTCTACTTTTAGAAAGTAAACAGTTCTCTGCTCTTAACTTTGCGCTGGGTGCCTGCAGCCTTTCTCCAATACACGTCTGGGCTGGGTAACAGCTACACTTTGTACATTCCCTCTAGGCAGCCACATCACAGGAAGGGCAGGGTGTGAGTGGGGATACATCTACATTTCTCTGTCGGCATACTGATAGCCTTCCAGGGCAGGAAAGGGGGAGAGGTGGCTCACACTTACATCTAAATAGGATGTGTCCTGCTCTCACACAAAGGGCTGATTTACCCCCTCTACTGGTAGTCTGGAACCAGAGCTGGATTGAAAGGGATCCTTCTGCACTTCAGAGAACTCTTTTGAAGTCACCCCTTATATCAAAAGCACTTTTGGGTATACATGCCAGGGCTCCGGCCCTATCAAAACAGTACACTACTGGACTTGGGGAAGAACGCTGCTGGAGTGAAGACTGCGGTGCTATAAGGATTGCCACTTTGCTGTGACTGATTGTTCCAAGGAACTGCTTCTCTGCTTTGCTGAGTGGCTCCAAGGGCTTGCTGCCTTGCCTCCTGTTCCTAGAATTCTCAGGGATACAAAAGATTTCTTCCATTTTCTTCTGGTGCTGATGGATTCTGCCATCTGTGAGTCCTTCTCTTGCCTAATACCCCTCCGGTCCTTGGCCTCAGAAGTGGGTTCTGTAGCTGATTTCTATAAAAACCAACGTGAAACAATTTTGAAGCTTCTCTAAGCCTTACCCCACAGCTGACAGCTCCTCTGAACTGACGCCAAATGACATGAAGCCTCGCAAAGCCTCCCCGCACTGCCTTGCAGAACCGATGACGCAAAGCCTCGCTAAAAGTTCCCGCACTGCTGACAGCTCCTCGGGATCAATGCCATATGATGCAAAGCCTTGGAAAGCCTCGCCACCCAGCCTCTCAGAACTGATGACCCGAAGCCTCGCAAAGCCTTGCTGCACAGCTTCTTGGAACTGACGCTGGATGATGCGAAGCCTCGCAGACCTCGCCTCGCAGACTGTGCCACAGGATCCTCGGTACTGCATTCAGCTGGCCCAGTGGGTCCCTGTAGCCAACTCATGCTCCATCGCGGTCGACCTGAATTTTGGATTTGTACTGGTCCTTCATGACCTCAACTAACCTTTGGAACACTAGTGACTTCTAAGCACTGCTTTCACATTTGATCTTCAAAAATTCATATCTCGACTTCTACTTATTCGCTTTTTGTTGTTCTGGTCTTGTTTTACTCAGATAAATATTTTTTGTGTGGAGTCTTTTTGTGGTGTTTTCGTTGCGCTACAGTAATTTAAGTGTTACACAAATACTTTACACCTTGTCTTTTAAGTTAAGCTTGACTGCTCTGTGCCAAGCTACCAGAGGGTGATCACAGGTTAATTTAGGGTGGCTATCTGACTTTTCCTGAATGGAATGGTGGTCCCTACTTGGACAGGATGCAACCTCTGCAAACTAACTAGAGACCCCATTTCTAACAGATTTCAACTCTTATGCTGGTTATGCAAATTATGAATCCACTTCCAGCTTCCTGTGAGCTTGCTTGGTGTGGTCACCTTGAAAAGGTGATCCATCCTGAAATCAGTGCCCATTAATCTTGGTCTGGAAACTCTTCCCACTGTTCAGTAATGCTCCTGGAATCCATATACCACAGGCTACAAGATTCTATTGGGTGCATGCTTTGCTCTTGGCTCTTCTTGGGACCTCTTCAATCGCTTTTGTGTTTAGTTAGGGAATGTTAGTTAGCTTTTGTATTTTTGCGGCGTTTTAACTATCTTCTTTGAAGCCACTTGCCATTTCCGTTAGTTGCACATTAGTATGTATGTACTTTGTTTAGAGTTATAGATAAATAGCAGCAAAATACTTAACTTTCTCGCTTTGTCTCTGATACAGAATCACAAAAAAATCAAACCACATTAAGAGCAGAAGAAATAACAGAGCAATATTTACTAATCTGGCACCACTCCCTAGTGACAGTAAGATCAATAAACTTTTATTCAGCTTTGGTGGTAACTTCCATGAGATTGTAGGTGCATGATTCTGTATCCGGTTCCCCACCATAAAAACCTTTTGATCTGGCATTGTTCACTACATCATCACCTGTCATCTTTCCATAAATTCTGCCTATCTTTTAATGCAAATGGAAAAAGCGTATTATTGAAAGCTATTTGAGAGAGAATTAAAAAGTGTTACAGTATGAGAAAGAATAAGGGGCCGATTTAAGTTTTGGTAGAATGAAAGTACTAGCGTTCATTTTGAAAGCATTGGGAGGAACCACCATCATGGTGATTCCTGTCAATGGTTTTTCTGTTTGACGCAGGGCTCCGTTTGTCAAACTTTCTTTTTAGTTCTCAAAAAGAAAATCCTGAAATATCAGTATGATCTTATGGTGTTGTGTAGTTCCTATAAACCTATATAGGATCTGCGGGTTTAGACAACATAGACTGTGGGATTGGTGTCCAGACTGATTCCAGACTAACCCTGGGCAAAGCACTACGCTACGCTCGCGTAGTTTGCGAAGTTTGCGCTACTTCGCACTAGCGAATTGCACGTAGCACAGTGCAAACACGCGTAGCGTAGCGTAGCGTAGTGCAGCGGTCATTTTTGCTTGCTCGCGGTCCTCAACGTCAAGTTGGCGACCGCGAGCAAGCAAATATTCATCCGGCGAGACTTTTTCCTCGTTCGCGATCAGCAACATCAAGTTGTTGATCGCGAGCGTGGAAAATAAACCTGCCGGCGAGATTCTCAAAGCGGGGAGGTCAGGTTTCTCATTGCGAGTGGTCGCGTATGCTCGCGACCGCTCGCGATGAGAAACTACCAGTCCGCGTTGAAAAGCTGCCGCTCGAGTAAGAATCTACTCGAGCGGCAGTAAAGACAGCTCGCACTGTGCAAGATGCCCTTTTCAATGATTGCACAGTGCGGACAAGCATCCGGCACAGTGCAATCATCGCGAACAGTGCACTACGCAGTTCGCGTAGTGCTACGCGTAGCTCGCGTAGTGCGAACTGCACTTCACGTAGCTTCGCGTAGCGCTACTTCACGGACTACGCCCAGGCTTATTCCAGACACCCCCACCGGGTATGTTGGCCTGTATACCAACTAGCTCACAGGGCCACTGTAAACTCCTCTTACCAAGGAGAGAATAGTTCTTGGCAACTATCAAACATGACAACTCTGTCCCATCAGGGATCGTGGAAACAGTGCAGTACTTTTCGCTCAGTCACTCGTGCTCTCTTTGCCTCAGAAAGATACACAGAATAAATGGTGGGGACGTTTTTAATAATTATTTATTGAACCAGTGTCATTCTAGTGTAAAATAGGTGTGCTGAAACAACCATAAGACAGAAACAGATTAGAAGTACCAACAGAGTAAAAGGATGGTAGATTCCTACCATAGTGCTAATACAATGAATACAGGCAGGTATAAAAATACATTACAGTAATAATGCTTACTCCTACGATGCAACCCTAACTAGATGTACCTAAGGGTACCTAGCATGTATGTAGGTATAGAGCCAAGAATCCCTCTAGGATAAAGTCAGCCCCATTACCTGAAGTGAGAGACTGTGGGACCCCGTCTTGGTCTCGAGATGGACACCCCACGAGGGATGTCAGACCACTGCGAGCTGGAGTTCCTGCGTGCAGGAACCTCAGCGTCTTGCGTCAGTGTGTCGGCATGGAAGTCCTCTTTCTCCTCCCTCTGCCTCAGCAAAGATATGGTGTTTATATACCCAAAGTGGTACCTTCAGGCGATCTATCTTGCTGGAATATATGTCGTTACTTCGCGAACCAAAACAACGCATACTTTTACAACGTTGTTTTTAGTTCGCAAGTACCATTACTACGCAAGTTTTAAGTTCGCATACATTTACATTGCAAGTGTATTCAAAAGCATTTAAAGAGACATTTACCCCGTATATTTTTTAAACTCCTTTTTAAATTTTAAAACCCCCCAACACTACGCTAAATACTAAATACAAATATGCTACCCTACACATCACAAACTTCACAACAATACCCAAACCCTCAAACACTACCCCTCCACACTACCCTAAACCCTAAAACACTACCATACACTACACAAACACCACAACCCTAAAACACTACCCCCAGCACGACACTGCCCCTACCCCCAGTCCGATCCCTACACTGAAACACTACCCTGCACGACCCCCGACACTACCCTAAACCCTAAGACACTACCCTACACTACACTAACACCACAACACTACCCTAAACCCTAAAACACTACCCCCAGCACGACCCTGCCCCTACCCCCAGTCCGTTCCCTACACTGAAACACTACCCTGCACGACCCCCGACACTACCCTAAACCCTAAAACACTACCCTACACTACACAAACACCATAACATTACCCTAAAACACTACCCCCAGCACGACCCTGCCCCTACCCCCAGTCCGGTCCCTACACTGAAACACTACCCTGCACGACCCCCGACACTACCTAAACCTAAAACACTACCTTACACTACACTAACACCACAACACTACCCTAAACCTAAAACACTACCCCCAGCACGACCCTATCCCTACCCCCAGTCCGGTCCCTACACTGAAACACTACCCTGCACGACCACCCGACACTACCCTAAACCCAAATACACTACTCTACACTACAAAAACACAACTACACTACCCTAAAACCTAAAAGACTACCCCCTGCATGACCCTCCCCTACCTTAAACCCTTAAAAACTACACAGCCCCTCTTACCTCTCTCTCTTCGTGGTTCCTCTCTTCTCCTTCAAGCGTGGTTCCTCTCTTCTCCGGCTTCCAGCGTCGTCAGAGGTGCACGTTGTTGTGAAGAAACGGAAGCGCGTCAGTTTCTTCACAACGATGTGGATAGCCATTACAACGCATGCGATGTAACAACTTGCGTATTAAAGACTACGCGTTGTTACATCGCATGCGTTGTAACGCTTGCGAAGTAATGGTATGCGGAGTATAAGCTGCGAAGTAATGGGTGATTACCATCTTGCTGTGTCATGTCGGACTAGGATGACGGAAGGACTGACCCTTATACATAGTTATTATGCAGGAGATGGTAGTCCTGCTGAGATTCCAAGAATTCTCATGCATAATGAATGAGGCTAGTTTTTGGAGAAAACCCCATGTCATTTAAGCAGTACCATAACTAGGTAAAAGGTAAGTACTAAGAACCAATATGTAGTGTAATGGCAGGGGAAATATAGGTGAAAGGTTTGGTTACTACCTGAGCCTATATCGGGGCACCTGTAAGAAACATAACAATGGTCACAGGTTCAAATCCAGGTGGGTCCATTCAGCCTTTAATCCTTGAGAGGTCGATTAAATGAGTTCCATTGATTTGAGAAACAATAAGCATCTACACTTTACAAATACACGTTATGTTATGTGAATTCAAACTTACGGGTGAACTTGCACTATCCAAGCATGCCGTCAATGTGATGTAAGCAACAGCCTCAACTGTTCTACAGCAGTCTAGCTACTCAAAACTGCAGTGGCCATCAAATGTTGCTCATTTTTTATACTTTGCTATGCCCAATATATATACAAGTGCCGACAAGTGAAACTTTCTTAGTGTATCCATTAATTTATTAATTCATGGTTTTTGCAATATCGTAACATAGTGTTGCATTCATGTATCCCACGTGTTCATATTGATTTTATTTTCATTTTTTAACGTTTTCAATTAATATATCAAAGAGATATTTGTTTTCAGGCGTACTCTGTTCGCTAATGTTGAATCAATAATTGTGTCATATTGCTTTGGTGCTATATCATAAAAGGACTATGGTTGTTTCTATTTTCCAGCCACTCATTCCAAACGACAGTGCAAGGTGACTCAAAGTGATAAGATTGACTGACGACTCTTTGACACACAGCTCAAGAACGGTATATCTCTACTTGGTGCTTTTTATGAGGAGGGTCTTTCCCTTACAGTGCCTGAAGTATGATGGTCTAGCACATCTATAAAATCCAGAAGAGCAGACACATGCAGATGCAGCACTAACTTTCAATAAGTGTGGTAATCATATGCTGAAGTTGCCGACATTGATATACGATAGTGACTACATCCATTAACAGTACGCTAATGGCCAAGTCAAACGTCAAGCATAAAGCCGAAGCAAGTCAAAAGTCAAACATAAAGTGTGTCTTATAAGCCCACAGAGCTGGGTCCTTGATATGTAAAAATGGGGCATGTTAAATGTTAAGGAAAACCATGTTCCCACAGTGAACAGCTACAAACAGCTGTTAGCACTGTGCATTTAAAGGTGCATTTTACATGACCAGATCTAGTTATGAATAAAAGGCACACTATTATATCCTGGCCTGGCTAAATGATGGGGTGGTCAATCAAAGTTATGTTCCCCTTAGTTTAAAAAATCGAATTCAAGGGTGAAAGTAGATATTTTTATAATTTTAGTGCATATGAAACTTTCTTAAATTGAATTTTCTGATGCCTAAGAGTAAACTAGTTTAGAACTGGTTTGCTTCAAAGCCCTACTCCAGAAATGTCTGGCTGGATTTTAACAACCTTTCTCCTGGAAAACAAAGGCTTACTCCCCTGGAGAAAAGTGCTAAAGTTGTGTCAACAGCAGCAGGGATTGGCCATTTTGAAGAGGAATTGGAACAGGTAGCAACACAAATGGCAGCTCTTTCTTTGCACTGGAAAGCCCAAGTGAGGGTTTCAGATACTGAAACCATTAATGCCCAGAGTCTCTTTAGACTTTTTCTCTGTGTCCCCGATAGGAGAGGAAGGCAACTTTAGGTGTAGAGGAAGACTAGGGCATTTGGATGAGGAACTCTAGGAGGCTTTCCAATAAACTGAGAAAGAAAGTGCTGCAAAAGGAAGTTAGAATTTTGCAAGAAAGTTGCAAGGATTGGTTGTAGGGAATTCCCCAATCACTGGTTGGCGCACATTATAAGACTGGCACCTCATCAACACCTCCTAGGAGTAGTCCTGGACTTTGAAAGACAGCAGCTGACAAACGAAGACTGCTCCTGAAAGCTCAGCGATAAAAGAATGAAGCACTCCTTGCTCATGCTAGTACCCAGAGACTGGAACTCCTCACTGTTGCTGCTTCAGGGGTACAAAATCCAGAGGGACTCATGACACCAAGGTGGCTCTGCTTAGCACTGTTGAACCCTGGCTGCAGTGAGATATGGTGCCCAGAGCTTGCTCTGAGGGCTGCAGAAGTGACAAGAATTGCTTTTCTCACACATATAACAATTAATCAATCTGTGACAAAGTGCTGAGTCTTCAGCAGTGAGAATACAACCTCAGCAGGTAAGATATTTAAGTTTGTCCTTCCTTTAGAGCTTTTGTGTGAAGAAAAAGGCTTTGGTGATGTTGTGGGCCTAGTGGAGCATTGTCAAGCAACAGCTTCCAGTGTAGCACAAATAGAGTATTTTGAGAATCACAAACAATTACTAAAGTTAAGTCTGTGTCATCTGAAGCTGTGAGATCAATGTGTCCACTTGAAGCTTTGGTTCCATGAATTAGAGCTTCGATCCAGCTTTGAGGGACAACCATAACCTCTTGCCTTGCCCCACTTGAAGACTTGGGGCTCAAGAAAATCATCTAAGTCAGAGGGTAAATACTTTGGCTTCTATGAGCATACCTGAAATACTGTATATCATGGTCAGTTTGAAGCAGAAGCAAACAATTGACGCATCTACTTGTAGGTCAAAGCTAAGTTTATTGCATAGTTAATAAAAACGATTACATATGAAGCTCAAAAAGTGCTTACAGTTCGTGCAGTGTGTCATATGACTTTTAGTTCAAAAGAAATAAGTACATATTATATACAGCACAAAATGTCTGATCTTACAGGTGGGACATCGTCTGTCAGTTCCTGGAGCTGTGCTTCCTTTTCCTTATTGATCTCCAGTAATATTAATAAAACACATTGTATGTAAAGATGAAAAGTGAAAACAATTTGTGGAATGTATCATGCAAAAATGTATTTAAAGAGAGGAATAAATACCTAATGCATAAGAAGCGAATCATCTGTTCTTACAGTTAGACCATAAGCTGTTTGTTTCTGGGGCTATGATTCACTTTTTCTTGTTATTCTCCATCGAAGTGTTCTTAAAGTGCCTGTACATTGTGCAAGTAGTCGTCATTTTTTTAGTTTGTAAGGTGCGTTTTAACCCTTTTTGATCTTTGTGCTCAGAATAATATGCACCTTATGCCCAGTGCGTCCTTCTTAATTATTCATGATCCTAAATGTGCAAAAGTAATGGGAATGAAATAACCAGGTCAATGACCCCAGTCCCGTGTACCACCGAGATGATTCTTCACCAGTTTTCAAGAATTTTGCTCCCTGGCATGTTAGGGGTATTCAAACTCCACTCAGCCAGGTGATGACAGCTTGCCTGCAGGTGTGGATGTGGAGTTTCAAAAACAATAGTTTGAGTAGTTTCTTTCTTTGCCCCAAAAACTGCAGGGCAAGTGCAAAAGATGTGGGTGATTCACTTTGTTTTGTATCCACATAAACCACATCTTGGATGTGGCGGGCTGCCCTTCCATGTACTTATAGAGCACATTGCTACCCCAAGAGGCATCCTAACACGGAGGAGAGAGGAGGCTAATTTAGAACAACCTTTCAGAGGACAAGAGAGGAGGAAAACCGAAATGGTTTTAGTTGTTTATGTGTTTATGTGTGTTGTTTGTGAAAAAGAAGGCTTTTCTATTTAAGATAGAGAGAAAGAGGAAGCTGACTCCAGTATTGATACAAGGAAGTAGAATGCTCAGTCGCACAATACATTTCCTGTGTGCGTGTGTGAACAGGAAGGCGCATGAAGAATTAATTTAGTCCAAATCTAGATATGGGCCCTAGGCATGGATGGTTCTATGACATATTCAAAGAGCTTTAAATAAACAGCGCTTCTAAATGCAGAACCAGTATTGCTGACGTAGGCTGTCAGTAATATGCAAATTAAGAAGAAGCCCGAGGAAAAGCTTGATGCCAAATTCTGGACCAGCTCTAGATGATGGAGTAAGTATTGTGGAAGTCCTAGATACAGGGTGTTAACATAATCAAGTCTTAAAATGGCTTGAATGACTGCTTTTTGACAGTGGTCAGGAAAAAGATGGACACTTTTCTTACTCATTCTCAGATATAAGAAACAACTAAAACATGCTTTGTTTATCTAAACTGAAAAAGATAACTAGAAGTCAAAAATGACTCCTAGATTTTAAACAGAAGGGTTAGGGGGAGACACAGGGCCTACCTCAGTTGGCCACTAATTCAATGTCCTGAGGTCAAAAGAATAGTCAATAATCAACATTTTGTTTTTATTTTTTGTCAGCTTCAGGTGATTATAATTCATCCAGAGGGCCACCTTAAGAAGGCAAATATCAAAAAATGAATTGCAAGAGAAGCAGAGATTTGCCAAGTCACAAGAAAATATAGGGGCATATCTACAAGGGCTTTATCTCCGTTTTTCTGGCTGTAAAAGCCAGAAAAACGGAGATAAAACTATCGCCCTATCAACAAGAGGGTGCTAACATGCATAATCGCATGTTAGCACCCTTTTTCCCGACGCCCCCTTTGCATCTCTAATGAGATGCAAAGTGGGCGTCACTGGGCGTAACCCGGATGGACTGCCTTGCAAATATCGCTGATGTTCACATCGCGATATTTACAAGGCAGCCCATAGGATTTTAGCAGACGTTAGATTTTGACGAAAATGGCCGTTTTCGCCAAAATCTAACGTCTGCTAAAATCCTGACTTACCTATGTTAGACATAGGGGGTGGATTATGCTGATACGACCACAGGGTCGTATCAGCAAGGTTATCGCCGTTTTGCAGGGAACATCGCTGGAAAACCAGCGATGTTCCCTGCAAACCGGCGATAACCTCGCTATCTCTGGAATTTTTATCGCCCTGGGGAAACGCGTTGTTAATAACGCGCTACCAGGGCGATAAATACCAGAGATAGCCTGCGTTAGGGAATTCGTCGCTCAGCACGGCCAGCGATAATTATCGCTGGCCGTTGATAATATGCCCCTTGGTGTCAAGAGCAGGTGTTCTAGGCGATGCTGGAGAGAACTTCTTAATGTGAAGATAAGGCCATTTATCACCCGAGACAGGAGTGGATCACAGAATGACAACCTGGAGTCCAGAACTGCTCCAGGAAATAGCTCAACAAGAAGGTAAAAAATTGAAGTCCAGAAAAAAACTTTCAAACTGGCCCAGACTGGGATTATGAATCAGGGGATGAGTAGCAAACAGAATGGTGAGAAGTAAGTGGAGACTGCAAAGACCCATGGAAACCAGGAGCAAGCAATGAAGAAACAATTGTGATGAAACTGGCTTCAAGACAGAGTCTGCTTTTATATTGGAAAATAGGAAGTGGCATACAAATAAAAAGGTTCAGTCACATTAGTTTGGGACAAAAAGGGAAAGCAAGATGTGAAAAAATATCTGTAACATGTTGTTTTAAGAAAAGGGCATGTGGATACATCTAATATGCCCATACAGCTTATTTAAACATGCATGTGACATATGCCAAGAGTTCACATATAGGATAAAAACCTTTGGCGCTCCTATGGTGCCTGATCCAATATGGCAGTGGCCCAGGAAGCCATCACGTCTTTGCTGCTGCAGAGAGACAGTGCCCAGAAGCTGCCATGGGCCGTGATACAAGGCAAGAGAGAGCCACCGGGGGCTGTCCGACAAAGCAGCAAGGAGACGCTGTGGGCTAGGCAGCAGTGAGCGTCCGCATAGCAGAGCAGGGATCAGCAATGGTAAGGGAGAAATCCTTACACTTTAACCCCTCTTAGGAGCTCTGGGTTTAGAAGGGAATTCATTAAAATTGCTTAATCAGGCATGGGGCATGAACTTGATCACCTGGTTCGCAAGAACGATCACATGGATTATATTCTTTCCAGTCTGCAAAATACACCTAATATACTGGGAATCACAAATTCATTGCACTTCCTATTTAGGTTGTCCTCAACAAGAAGAGCAGGAGGTCTTCATTGTACAGGATGATCTTTGTGTGCAAGGTAAGGTTTTAGGTAAGACACATGAAAGGAATTATGAACTTTCCAAGAGGGGGAAGTTTCAAATGAACTGTAACTGGATTGATAATTTTGGTCATTTCAAAGGGACTGTTGGGTCTAGGAGAAAGGTTTGACTAACAAATGGTGCATGGTAGATTAATGGAGGATAACCATACTTTGTTGCTTATATTTTACATGGGAACTGGGCGTCTATGTTTATCTGCCTGAAATTTTGGTATATCTTTTGCCTTTTGTCGAGTAAGAATCCATTTTCTAATTATTTCCTTCAAGGCCATCAATGGGGCTTGGACTGCCAGAACTGAATTGGTGGTTTCTGCAAATTCTAAAATGTTCGGGCGTGTTATGCATTTACAGCAAAAAAAGGTGAAAACCCTGTGGAGGTATGGGTGGCATTATGGTACCAAATTTCATCAACAAAGGGAAAAAGAAGCCTTGTATAGGTATGATCCCACCCAGCTTCCAAAGTGAGTAGTAACCAAAAATCAGAGTTGGGAGAGGGACTATTTCAGCTGGAAGGATCTCATTATGAAAAAATTCTGTGGGACTCTCAACAGCTATTTTCCATCAATGGTATATGCTTTGCCATCGACATACTCATAGTTGGTAGTGTCATCATTGGGTCTTACTTCCTCCACCAGGAGGTAATCTCTGAGGTCGAGAGATTATTTGAGATCCAGATATGGAATCGTTACTTAAAGTTACCGCTTATCCACAAAAAAGTGCTTTAATGAAAAATTTAGATAAGGGTAAGGTTAAGAAGTAGGTAGATGCGATATGAGCTATACGATGTGTCCCTCACATCATTTAGTGAAAACAAAGCATCTTAAAAAATGGTCTACATGTTACAGCCCACCTGTGCCCTCTCAGGTGCGTTGGCTTTCGTCAGGACCAATAGAGTGTGGGATCTCTCTCCTTAGGATATCCCAGGTAAGGTGGAATAATGTCCCCCGATATTTCTATATGATCCGGATTGAATCTTTCCGGTTTTGGTGAGAACACTTTTCTCTCCTGAAATGAAAAGACAAAATTGTATGTTTTATTCATTCTTTTGGCTTGTCCATTGGAGAGTGTGTGAAATCCTAAAGTCAGAGCTCTTTAAATTCCACGTTTTTGGCATGACGACTTCCAAAATAGGGAGATGTACTGTGGATCTCAGTCAGACATTATTTTGAAAGGTAGCCCATGAAGTCTAAATATAACCTGAAGATTTCTGCCATTGCTAAGGCTGTTGGTAACTTTGGGATGGCAGAAAAATGAACCACTTTGGTAAATACATCTACAGTAACCATGATGGTTGTACAACCCTCTGAAGTAGATACGTCTACAATGAAATCAGCAGATATTATTTCACAAGGTTTGAAAGGAAGTTCTGGTTTAAATAATAATCCTGTTTTCTTTTGTGTTTCAGATTTGTTCTGGGCGCACACGTCACCGGTTTTTATGAAGCTGCTGACATGTTGATGGAGAAATGGCCACCAGAATTTTCTTCTGATAAGATCTTCTGTTAAATGTTGCCCTTGATGGCCAGAAATTAATGTATCATGACATAGGTGCATTATTGACTTTTGTGATTGTTTTGTCGGAACGAAGAGTTTTTTGTGAAAAGTTTAGTCCATTGGTTTGTCTTATTTGCTGGTGTGGATATAACTTTTTTTGTTTTTGTAGGTCAAAATATCTAGTTTTTGCATGGATTGTTTCAAGAAACTTAGAGATCACAGAATTAACAAAGGCTCGAAAGTCGATAATTATTTCTGAACTCTTAAAAATTAACAGACTGTGGGTAATGACTTGATAAGGTGTCTGCTTCTATATTCTCAGATCCGGAAATATATATAAGAATGAAAACATATTGCTGGAAAAAAAGACAAACTCGCCTGACGACTATTACAACACTCTGCTTGTTTAATCACTTGGACATGTCTATGATTGATGCAGACAATCACACTGTGTTGGACCCCAAGCAAGAAATGTCACCATTTCTCAAATACTAATTTGATTACAAGGAGTTCTTTTTCCAGTACCAGGTAGTTTAATTTCACTGGAGATAATTTATGTGAGTAGAATGCCACAGGATGTTCTGCAGCTACACGACTGGGTTGCATCAGAACAGGTCCCATGGCTCGTTTTGAAGCTTCACTTTCCACTATAAAGGGTTGAGTGTCATTGAGTTGTTGTAAATTTGGGTCTTTGACTAACTTGGATTTTAGCATTTCTTAAAGCAGTCTGGTGACCAGTCGATGAGTTGGTTCTTCTTTACTAAATCACTGAGAAAGGGCTTTTCTGAATTTCTGATAACAATTTGTTAGCTCCATAACACTTTGTTTTTCTTTTAATGATATTGGCATAGACCAATTGACTATTGCTTACACTTTTCTATCATCCATTGCTAGGCCATTTGATGATAAAACATAACCTAAGTATTCTAATGAGGGCTAGTGAGAAAGGCATTTCTCGGGCTTGGCTAACAATTTTATTTTCATTCTCCACAATACTTTTTTGACATGGTCAATAATATTAGTCGGGTCTATGAAGAAGACTAAAATATCTCCCAAATAGACAACTATGGTCTGCAGAATAAGATCAGAGAAAACTGCATTAATAAAGGGGTGCAATAGCTGGACCATTGCATAGGCCAAATAGTACCACTCGGTATTCAAAATGTCCGAATGGCATTCTGAAGGCTTTTGTTCTATTCATCTCCAGAACGAATCTCAATCAAATGATATGCACCCCTCAAATCTCATTTGGTAAAGAATTAACCCCTTGTAACGCTTCCAATATATCTGATATTAATGGTAAAGGGTTATGATCCTTTACGGTGCACTTTATTTAAACTTCTGTAAACAATACAGGGACAGAGTCACGCCTAATTCCTGGCCATTTTGCAAACTGTGATGTTCAATTGGTGCCTTGAGTTTCCTTGGCACTTTTGACTTCAAATTCTAGAAATTCATATCTCCAGTTTCCTTTATGTGATTTTGGTCACTTTGTTTTTTTCTAAAGTGCTTTAGGACTAATATTGTTCTATTTAATTGACTTTAAAATTGTCTGGTACTGCTTATAGTCAACATGTATTTCTGTGTAGAACTGTCTACTGTTGATGCCATTACTATCCGAGGTTGAACAGAGATTCAATTTGACTGGTTGGGACCTAACAAGATTGTGATTATTACATTGATAGGTGTAACCCCTCACAAATTAATAGCCCACTTTTTTTAAATCTACCAAGAATATTTTATGTCTGACCTTTTTAGGAAATAATGTGTGAGTTAGTCTAACAGTTCCTTGAGGCTGAGAAGATTTTTGGAAAAACAAGAGGATATCGTATATTAAATAGAGCTGTGAAAATAATAAAGTAGAATTCTATACGTTGGTCATATCCTAAAAATATTCTTTAGTTTTCTACGACTTGCTTACATTTACTTTCACTTCAATTCCTTTATGGGGTTTTATAAAAGCATAAAATTCATGCACAATCACAAGAATAAAATCCATGCGATAAAATATAAAACATTAAAGTGCATAATGGTATAATATATAAAACTGTAAATTACTAATATAATACAATACAGTGTATATAAATATGCCATATTCAAATACAAAAATTTGCACTAACAGAGACCTTTCACAATTTTCTGTGCTTATGCCAGAAAGCTGGCTAAGGAATTACATATAACACTTGTGTGTAGTTGCTGCAAGAAAACAAGTGCAACCCTGTATTGAACAAAGTACAAGTTTTTGATTACTGGGATGGTTAGTTCTCTCCTTGGTTTGTGTAAAAACTGCAAAAGAATCACAGGTATAGTGCTTTGTTCTGAAAAGTTATCACAGGGACAGGGAGGGACCCTGCCCCACTATGTCAGTAAAAGCAAACAGCCTGTGTACAATGTTCAGATGGAGTAATGTTAGTAAAAGTCTGTGCTCCACATTTTTGACCATTATGAGGAGGGCTGTATACGAGGTTGAGTAAGTAGCAGGGTATGGGCAGACACAGTAACTTTTTCCATTTTAACAAGCTCCCTCTCCCGCTTAATCCAATCAAGAAACGCAAGGGCATATTTACAAGGGGATTGGCCACCGGAACGTCAGTTTTTCCAATGTTCTAGTGGTGCAATGCTCTGCACCATATTTACAAAGTGGCATTAAGCCACTTTGCATTGCTTAGTGCCGCTTTGTAAATATGGTATCCTGTCACGCAGTTTTCTGCGTGAAAGGTGCATGTCATAGGTGTTGCTGTGGGCGTTCCACTGCAACAACCATTTCTTTTTGACACGGCCCTAGATTTACAAGGATCTGTAAATCTGAAGCAGAGCCAAAAACTAACACCATGCAAAAGCAGCCGTTAGATTGCCACAATGAGGAGAAATACTTTTATATCTCCTGTGTTTTGATTTTTCTATGTGTGCTGCATTCTGCAGCACACACAGAAAGAGCAAAACACCATTAATTATTGTTTTTTTGTGCATGATGTTGTTCCTTCCTGCACAGAAACAATCATTAGATAATGGCGATTTGCTACTAGTAGCAAATCGCTATTATTGAATGTTTATGTGCAGGAAGGAAAACCTTCCTGTAGATAAATGCACATAAACAATCATCCCTGCAATGCAGGCACCCTTGCACTATGGCGCAAGGGCGTCTGTGTTGGCGCAAGGCAGCTATTTTTAGGGCCAGCGCATAGGAAAACACAGGGGTGTGCCGTATTTTTGTAAATACAGCGCAACCCTGTGTGTTTTAAATGGCACAGTGCTGTAAAATTCACCGCCACAATGCACCATTTCCTCGTAAATATGCCCCTTAGGGGCTGATTTACAAGCCCCTTGCGCCACTTTTGCGTCATTTTTCCCATGTTAAAAATGACGCAAAAGTGGCATAAGAAGCTTGTAAATCTGCCCTTAGTATTTAAGTCCTGCTTACTCACATCATTAATTTCCCCCGCTACTTGGAAACAATTACCCATACCAATTTTCCCAAGCGTGTTCCTGATATATTTTAACCAGGGGATTTTATATGCCACATCTTAGGCCAGACAATCCTGAATAATCAGCCTGTTCAAAGTGGCCGCTGGCTTACTCCACAGAGCTTGTCACAATAGTAAAGGAGCCAAATGTATCCTACCCTCCGGAAATGCAATACCTAATTCTTCATGGCAAATGAAGCAAGCACAATTTGGTGGAATTGCTAACATCCGTCTTAGACAATCGTTTTGTATAACTTGGAGACGTTTCACGTCTGACCACCCCCATAAAACAGCCCTGTATGTTACACCTACTACATATTTGGAGTTATATATGGTAGTTATTTACTTTCTACTTTCAAATTATTTTCCACACATTTAAATTATTTAGTTCCTCGGTCAGTGTATCTTTCTCTTTTAACCACTCCCTGCTACAGATACGATTACATGCAAATGTCTTCTAACCAAGTCTTGTGATTAGCCATATTCAGGGCACATTTTTGCTTCAATCTCAAAAAATGCAGCTGTGTCCACCTCCTAGTAGCCTTTTATTTTGTTACCTTTGCCTTCCATGAGTTTCCACAGGTCAACCTTCACTCAATTCATATTTTATAGGGAAACCACGATATAGGACCTCTTTTGGCAGGGACAAAGCCCAGATTTCTGACGGTAATACCTTGCAAAGGATATATATGTAGTTTAACTGCTCTTGTCTATCTCTATAATCAGAGGATATCAGTACAGTCAGCTACCAAGTGTGAAACAAGGAAGATCTCTCCAACACAACTCTGTCAATTCCCATTGTGGACGATAATCTCACTGTGTCATTACCCATATTTAAAGCACTATAGTGACCATAGTAAACCCCAGTGGTTAAACCTTGTTGTAAGAAAAGTGCCTCTTTTGGACATGGTTAGCCCCTACCTTTTGCCTGGAAAATGATGTAATTTCAACTGGAACTGCACAGGATCCCTGCCAACCAGGTCCCCTGTGCCATATCTTCTTCCCTAAACTGCACCTTTTGTTTCCACAATTGGCACCCCTTTAGATCACATATGAGTCCCACGTAAAAGGTACCCCTGGTACCAAGGGTCTTGTGGTAAAAGAGAGTCCCTAAGGGCTGCAGCACAAATTGCGCCACCCTAAGGGACTCCTCACCAAGCACATGCATCCTGCCACTGTACCCTTTGTGTTTTGGTGCAGACAAAACTGAAGAGTCAACATGGCACACATCCCTCTGTGCCATGCCCACAGACACTGCATGAGATATAAGTAAGACACCCATCTAGCAGGCCTTAGTCCTAAGGCAGGGTGCACTATATCTCCTGTGAGGACATATCTGCATGAGCATATATGCCCCTGCATTATCCTTCTCGATTCCTAGATATTGTAAGTGACCAGGGAAGCCATAGTAAGTACATGGGCTGGGCACTCGTCATTACCTAGCTCCATGATGGCTTCACTGAAGTATGGGATGTTTGGTACCAAACATCTCAGCATAATAAACTTGCACTGATTCCAATGTCAGATTTATAAAAAATTGCACACAGAGGACCTCTTAGAGGGGTCCCCTGAAACCTAACCAAGTTAGTGTGGTCACCAACTGGCCTGAGCCAGCCTGCTATTACCATACAGTGTTCTGTCCTCATGGAGCGAGTGAATGCGCACTATGAGGTCGAGAACAATGCCTTTTCTGGGTGGAGGTGTTCACACCTAACCCTGTTCAGGAAGAACCATCCATGGTGGGGAGCTTCAAAGGCCTTGCTGCCTTTTTAATGCAACCCCAGCCTCTCCTGTTAGAGGGAGCAAGCCCCCTTCCTGTCCATACCCCCTTTTTGGCAGGAGGACAGGCGGGAAAAATTAGAAAGAATAGGAAGTGTGCCCCCCTTTGCCAATTCCACCCCTCAGGTGCTGGAGGCGAGGTAAAGTACACTTTTCAGTGCCCAATATATTGAAGATGGTGGGACTTATCCGATCAGGGTTAGGTCTATGTACCCCTCCCACAGGAGGTCGGCATAATAGAGGGTGTAGACACTGCAGGTAAGGGGACCATTGGCCACTACTTGTCACTCCATGTAACACCCCTAAATCTAGTATTTATGTGGCATCACCAGACCCGGAACTTCAGTTCCTGATGACCTAAAAGGAGCAGGACATCACAGAGTCGCACCAGCAAAGAAGACGGCAGAGTACTACTCACTTGGCCCCAGCTCTACTGGCCTGTCTGCAGCCCTAGACAATCCTGTGCCAAAAGACGACTCGTCCTACACCCCAGCGACCTCCAGAACCTTGGAAGGACTGTCTGCCTTCGATAAAGGCCAAGATCTCCCAAGAACAGGTGACCTGTTCACAAAGCAACCATCTTCAAATCAAAGACTCTGTGACCTGAAGAACCGCGAAGCCTGCCCCCAGTTCCACCGAGTCATAGTGGCCGACCGGTCCCAGCAAGGCTCCCCAGTGCTCTAGAGCCTGAGTCCACTGTGAGCTGACGTCTCCTGGACTCCTTGAAGTCACCTGCAGCCTCTGCATGGAGAACCCCCAACCAGGACCTGCTCCTGAAGCCGTTTCCAACACCGAAAGACACCCCTGAACTCGTCCACTCTGGGCCTTGGTAAAGAGGACCAAAAGTGTCCCTATGTCCCCTAGCATTGCAACTTACCTGTCCAGCTGTTGGTTTCCTTCGACCGGCCTCCTGGCCTGAGCCTGCAGCCCTTGACGGATTGGGCCTTTCTCCATTGCTTTGCATTAGGCCCCCGAGGCTGTGTTGGCACCCTGCACCGGGCCGCCCCAGTGTTGCTGGTGGTGTAGTGTTGGTGCTGCTTTGGGCCCTGTCCAGTGCTTGCCTCAACCCCCGGAGATTGATCCCCCGAGCCGCTGCTACTTACCTGTAAGCAGTCACTGTCCGATTGCCCCAGTCACCATTGATTTGTATTGGGCGTCCAACCTCGAACTTGCATCATGCTCCCAGCCCCCCGTGCCGCTGGTGATGCACTGTTGGTGCTGCACTGAACCTTACCCAATAGTGATCTTTAGTTCTGAAAACTGGTCTTGTAAGGCGGTATTCCATATATGTATGCTGAATGTTTTATTCCTCCCATAGGTTAACATTGCAAAGTTTGAAAATTGCAGTGTCTGCTTTTTATATTGAAAAGAATTTGCATTGCAAAACGTATTTACCTGAGACAAGGTTCTGTGGTTCTACAAAATAAATTGAACCAAGCATTATTTTTATAAATTGGTCTCAGGTTTATTCATTGAGTGTGTGTCTCATTTGTTGCCACTGTGTGCACAACAAATGCTTAAAACTACCCTCTGATAAGCCTAACTGCTCGCCCATACTACTACAAAAGAGAGCACTAGTATTATCTACTTTAGCCTCTGTAAAGCCTCTAGGGATTCACTGGACTCTGCACACTATACCTCCTTTTGGTATAGTTTATAGAGAGACACCTTCCTACACCCATTAACTCAAATGTTTACATCCATCACTTCTTCGATGTCTGATTTAGAGTTTGGCAGATGGGTTACTCCATCACAAACGTGACGGAAATCCCATCTGCTGTATTACAAGTGGCATATATTATAATGGACTCGTAATAAGGCGGACGGGATATCCGCCATGTTTGTAACAGAGTAACCTGGTCCGCCAAACTCTAAATCAGGCCCCTAGACTTCCAAAGGGTGAGCGGTATGCCTGACATTGATTAAGATCTTGCTGTGCCTAGGGGGATAGTCGCTTCTAACTGACAAAAAGCACATCTGGTGTTGCTGGTGTTCCTCTGTAGAGGAGATGTCTTTTTGCAATTTGCTTGCGATTGCGTCTTTATAATGGCATCTGAGCAGATCTGCATATTATAGGTGCTCATATGTAATGGCACAAATGAGCAAAAACAATGAAATGGAGCACTTCTGGGGGAATTCCCAGTGGTAAAGAAGCGTTGACCCAAGTTTTTACAACTATCAGTTACTGGTTATCTTAGTGGCCATTAGGCAGCATCCTGGTGCCCCCAAAACAAACATTAATAGATAATTTAACACATACATGCATACATATTAGGGATCATACAAAATTCCCTCTGCTACTTTCTCTTACTCTTTTTTGCAACATATTTAGTCAGATCAAGGTCCAAACTCCCTGAGCCAGTGCATACACCGAGGAGGAGATGGTAAAGACATTCATTCTCTTACACCTGCACATGAATATCCTCAAAGCATCGCTATCAATAGATTACAATATTTTCATTTTATTACAGACGTTTAGTCCTTTACTCATCAAGCATCCTTCATTCTCCCCTTGCTTGCACAGAGGTCTCATAAATAAATTACTTAATAAAATGCTCGGAGTGGAAAAATAAACTAAAGAAATGCCCTGGAGATCTAAATGAAAGTCTGGTGCTGACAGCTTTTGGTTGATAATTACAGTAGTTTATGCTTTTGCCCAGTGAGGAATAATAGCTACCTTGAAATTCGGCAGTGACATGCTTGGGGAGATCCCACGGCAGGATGGTAAAATGAAAGAGATGAAGGAAAATATGAGGATGAAAGGAACACAAGGGCTCGGAGTTAGTGTTCAACATTGGGGTGAGACAAATACTTTATAATCGGAATCGGAAAAAATATATAAACTAACTAAAAAGTAAGCATTCCTCATGGCCATGTGGGATCAGCAGCCTCTCAAGCTGTACGTTTCAACACTACTCTGGTACATCAAATAAATGGAGAGGGTTTATGAAAATAAGAAGCAGGTGGCCACCCTTAGGGGAAAAGGGAAATAGGCTAGTTTTGCGGCAGACATTCAAGTAGAGATCACATGATGAAGTCTGCATATTTTCCATTTGTAGGAAGTGTTAGGGGGTTACTAATACTTTCCAAAGAGTGGATCTTCCGCTATGAAAGCGAAGCTCGGTGATTAGTGACAGGGGCATGAACCCTCTAAATAATCAAGCCTTGAACTTTCTGTCTGCATGGGCTTGAACGCTTTTGTGGACATGAGCAATTCGAAATCCACCGGAGTGAGATTTTGATACAGTGTTTGTTTTTACAAAGCATTTGATAAAGCTGACGTCTCTTTTTAGGGCTCGCGCCTGCGTTGCAGTGCGCAGCGAGAGCCCTTTTGTATGGGGTTCTGAAATCTGCTCACACGCTCGTGCGTGTGGTTTTGCTTTCCGCGGCTGCCATTGGCTTTCGCGTGCTTTTTTAAAAAAAAGCCAGCACGCAATTGGGCAAAGGCGGGCGCATGTCCCGCCTTTGCTCCGCCCATTCCCGTCGGTGGCCAGCACGCGCAGCAGTGCACGTTCGCTTCGCTGCCGCGCTCCCTAGCCCCCGCTCCTCTGTGGTGCGCGCGCACCACTGGTTTTTAATACTTAGGGGCCGATTCCGATTCGGGCCGGAAATCTCTCCGACCGAGCCGGACCCGGTGAGATTTCCGACCGAATCGGACCCGTGCAGCCCGACCGAACGAGTACGATGCGCACGTATGCCATCGGACTCGAGTCGGTCGGACTCCCATTGAAGTCAATGGGAGCCTGTCGTACAACGCGTACGCGGGCTCCCATTGACTCAATGGGTGCGAGGCGAACAAGGGCGCCCCTACAGCGTGTACGCGGCGAAGCGACTCGCGCCGTACATGCACAGGTAGGGGGGACCCATGGGTCCCCCCTGTGTGCGACTCGCGTGGCTACGCGTACATGGGGGTCCGACACGGACCCCCAAAGTACGGCTCCGACTGCTCTTTCGAGCCAGAGTGCGCGGCTCGGTCGGACTGTTCGCGACGCGCATCGTACTTACCCGGCCGGGGAACGTCTCCATTGCGCGGTGCGAGTCGTGTCCGAGCGAGTCGGTCGGTGCGGTTCGACCCGGGAACGAGTCGGTCGGAACGCCCGGACGAGTCGGTCGGCGATTTCGCATCGTACTCGCTCACCCGGACGCGCGTACGAATCGGTCGGGAAATTGGGCTCCGAATCGGATCCGGTTAAGCTGAATCCGATTCGGAGCCCTACCGGCCGAGATCGGAATCGGCCCCTTTGTTGTTGAACCGGATTTAACGCTGACGTGTTTGTAAACCAGCTGAGTTTAAATGTGTGCAATATGAATGCACACACTGTTGTGGAAGAGGCCTCGTGCTGTTTATGACTCAGGCTGCGTTAGCAAATAGCGGAACCCAGTCAAGGCTTGATCAAGTTCACACACATGAACGGGTGGAGAAGCCGGGAGTACAAGTCGGATCTCCTGGTCATAAAGTGAACAAGGTCAGCCGTAGTCTGAAAGAATAAATGGGAGGGGGGCTTTCACAGTCCATCGACTAGGAGGAATGGGGTAAGAGGGATGACAGGCTGACGTACACATCGATTGGCTTCAAATACTCAGGAGACCTGGGACTCTGCAGGAATACAGAAGGATGAAGACGCAAACAGGAGTGGGAGGTGTGTGGGAAGAAAGAAAGTGAAGACGGCTGGGAAACAGCCCTAATTTGAAAGGGTAATCCAGTGATTTGTGCCACAATGCGTCTCAGCAGCACCCAGATGCCATCAAACACTGGAACGTCTTGGAATCCTATTAAAAGTGTGTGTTGGTGTTTGTCGGTGATTCAGATGTGAATAGGGAGACCTGTTGTATTTTATTTTCTCTTCATAGCCAGTTAAGCTTGCACGAAAGCTCAGCGAGTTAACCGCTGACCCATAACATCTGTTATTTTGAAGCCTTGAAAGACCCACCATCTCTCTGTCTTGGCGACAGTAAATATAGTCCCTTTGTATTAGGTACGCTTGTTATTTACACCTCTCAGGAACCTCGAAAGTACAATTTAAGGCGCTAAATAGAGCACATTACTGTGTGCAATACAGCAAATCCACACATTCATTTGTATCCAAACCATGGAAAAGACTTTGTATGTTCATCATGTGTTGGTCATATAAAGAAAATAATGTACACATTACATGGCTAATGTGATAACGTATAATGTCTGATAATTTACGAGTTAGCAAACTTCAAATCCCCATCCATTTTACACATGGAATATATAGTATATACATCCGTTCTTACACAAAAACACTTCAGGCATTTTTGAAACATGTAGCTCCGTATTTAAAATAAGCCCCAGACGCTAGGTCGGCTCAGGCGCTCGCATTAACCCACTGTGTAACACGGCCCTGAAAAGGTGGATTGTAAATCACGACTCGGGCACACGCAAATAACACGTTTATTGTTCACTGCAGGGGGTTTACTGTCGTCGGGGTACATTTTATTTTAGGAGTCCGCGGTTTTCCTCTTTCCACCCCATTTCCTGATCCTCCTTTCAACTCTCAGCCTCTAAAGCCCATTTCCTATAAAGTGCATTTACATTTACAAGGCGTGTATGTTACAACTGCACCCTGGTGTGTGTTTGTGTAGATTTAATATGCGTGCCGCTGAAGGAAGAATTAATTGTTTAGGTCTTAACACCAGTTACATTAAATGCGCTTTTCAGGTCAGAGGAAAAATGAAATGTTTTTTTCTTCTAAACAAAACTAACGCGGAAATAACGAAGACACGGCCACAGTTTTAGGCGATGCACATTTTTCTGTGCATTGAATCCTTCACGTGGGTTTACAACAAAAGAGGAGAAAGATAATTGAAATAATTCCGTTATTACTGGCAGGGCATTGGCACCATTTTATGTCGGCTTCAGTTACTGCCCCTCGCCAAGGAGATGCCAGTTCGGAGCAGAGGTGTGCGCCTCGGCCCTTCACGAACCCCGACCAACCTCCCGCTTTAAAGCCCCCCGAAGCACCCCTCGCCTTCACCCTGGAGCGCTCCTTAAGAAATAGCCCTTGTAATAAAACGGTTTAATTTGCTCATCGAGTCCCAGTTATGGGGTAACGGTTATGTTATGTTAGGCTAATTTGATCTTGATATAGCGCAACGACTCGACCCTGAAGGGACTTCTCGGCGCTCTGACACGCAGGAGATGAAAGAGGCAACTAGTTAAACAGCCTCGTTTAAGATGTATTTAAAACCAGAAACAAGGGGCCATGCACGAATAAAGTTGCTTTCTATCGCCGGCTCATTAGGTAATAATCCTCCCAGCCAAGCTCAGTGCATTTATCTGTATAACTTGTGTTTCACTCAGACACACTTTTAGGATTTGAGCCCTTCGACCTTTCAAAAGGAGGTCGGACACATTTGGGGTTCTGTTCGGGTGCACTTTCGAGAAGTGTCCAATAGTAATTGTTGTGACTGGCGAAATATATTTTCATGACAAAGAAGTAATACTTTTCCTCCTCTTTAACATTGAAGCGAAATATTTCGGCTTTAATTTGCTGGTCTAGCCGCCGCCCCTTCCCCGCACCCACCAGTCCATCAAAGGTGATGCTTACAATATCATGAACCGGCCACCTCTTTGACTGCCAGTGTACAGTAAACAGTAGCCGAGAGTTGATGGGTTTACTTTTGCACCGTCATGCCCGGCACTGCACCCATGTTCCATGACTCATGCATTTTGAATCAAAAAGTTTTTTGCTAAATCTGCAGGCGTATTTTTTTTATCAATATCTGCAGATGCACCCTTTGCAGAACACGCTGCAGTATAGCATTTAATAGGCATGACTATTGCTTCATAACTTGTTTAATATGGCTTTTCGAACTGCTCTTATTGAATTTGTAAGCGCTCTAAGTAACTTTTTTATTGTTACCCAATGTAATGGGTCTGAATTTACCAACCTGGGAAGGCTGGAAGACTAAGTAGGGTGGCAACGATTCGAGCTTCCAACCTGTAGATCACCCCTAGTTTCGAGGCGAACATTCACCCCACTCGGCCATCCTGCCAGCCCTCCCGCATTTAAACCAGGATCAGTTTTGGTCACTTCAGAAGGATGAGAGCCAAGTCAGCCCCGTCAGTGTCTGAACCCGAGACTTGGAGGTCACTGCAAAAGGAACACACAGACACGTGGGCATCTCACTTCCTTGGCACTGACCAACAAACTGAGTCGAATGCCTGTCAATATTACAAATGGCATGTCCTAGCAAGGAGAGACACTCAATGCTGTCGCCACAACAGCAAATACATTTACATACCACAGAGAACTTAAGGAAAGGGGACCCGAGTAATACAAGGTCTTGATGTTTACAAGTAGAAAAGACAAAAAGGTTCAAATGGTTACTCATCAACAAGACACCCGCGAAAGGGCATTACAACGTTCCAACTCTGTTGCTGCTCTACGCACCCACCGTTCTGCCCTCCGTAGACCCCAATTCTAACCGCCATCTTTCCCTCCGGTTTCACTTCCACCCGCGCCCCCATTCTCACTAGCATGGCCTCCAGGGTCGCCGTCGTCCACGCCAGCGTTGATACCACCTCACATTCCCCCACGCAGCCTTCTCACCTTCACACACCCCAATGCCACCCTTACCGGCATCTGCCATCCAGTACCAGCTGCACCCATGCCCCATTGTCACTCAGACAGGTCCCTGTGGAAAGTGCGGCCTTACCTTACGGCAATGACGCACTCCAGCCACATGTAACTGCGAACACATCTCGGGGAGCACAGTCACTGATGGGCGGGGCGCGGCTACACAAGAGTTGTGATAAATACATTCATCCCTTGGGGACTCTGAAAAAAAGATTTTCAGGACTTTCCTGAAGATCAAGGAAGGTAGTTATGCTCACATGATTCTGGGTAAGAAATCCAATGTCTGAGGCATTATTAAAGTTTGAGCTATTGGCATTGCTAAATAATACAACACCAATAGCTCAAACTTTAATAATGCGAGACCTATTTCATTGCAAATGCTTTTTTCTTTTGTGATTAATTACACTATTTGCACCCCTTCCTACATAATAGTCATCAAATAATACATTCCATTTTACATTGAACCTCATTAATGTCAGGGACTGTCCGGGACTGTCTGGGACACAGTCAGGGGCTTGGGCAAAGACTGGTGACTGGGTAGAAAATGAAGCAGAAAAAGGAGTACAGCACTGCCCAGGATCACACAGGAAGTCAGAGGAGAAAAGGGATCCAAAGGGGAAGCCTGCACGAAGGAACAAAATGGCTAAGACTCAGAAAGGACAGGCACTCATGAGGCGGTTCAGCATTCAGAATCACTACACCGAGGACGGATGTGCAATACACTTAGATATAAAACAACATTAACAATAAAGGGAATGTGGGGTAAACAACTCAGGAGCTCCACACGGTAAGACTGAAGCTCAGAAAGTTACTCACCCACAATTCCTGTTACAGATACTAACTGCAAATACCCACATATAGGACATGCATGCAAAAGCAGGGTCTGTGGAGCTGATACCTATGGTAATGTTATAAATGTAACTCAAAGACAATACTCACAGTGAACAAGAAACACCACCTAGGTAATCAGCTGTGCCCACGGATCCTGACAATCAAACAGGAACACGCAAGGCAGTAACAGCAAGGGGGTAGAACTAAACACAAGCACAATAGACAAGGAGCTAACAAGGAGGAGTACTTAACAGGAAAGGAAGAAATCACAGGGCACACTTGGCAGAAAGCAAGTAACAAACATTCAAGGTAATAGAAGCAAGACAGTAGAATAGAAAGACAGCAAACTGGAAACTGGAACCAAGGAAATGAGAAGAAAGGCAGGGACTGGAAAAGGATATACCAAAGGGGAGACTACAAGGGTATACTAGAAGAGTGCTGGTTCAGGAATCAAGAAAACAAAGTAGCACTGAAGCAAGTGCTGGAGCAGGAACTAGAATTGAGCAAAAGCTCAAGAGTCAAGGTAGCACTGCAGGCAGTGCTAGTTCAGGACCAAGGGAAACTGCTGCAGCTCAGAAACAAGCAATGCTGAGGCTCAAGAAACACTGGAAACAAGGATATCAAAAGCTCAGGAAACACTGGAAACACGGATATCAAAAGCTCAGGAAACACTGGAAACAAGGATATCAAAATCTCAGGAAACACTGGAAACAAGGGTCGGTCTCACCGGTACATAGCTACAATGACCAACCGTGGCCTGAAGGGAGCTGGGGCTTAAAAGAGCTCACAGTAATCACATGCATCAGGTGTGAGCAGGCTAGTAGCAGCCAGCCACAGGTGAGCTGAATTCCTCCACCCATCCTTGGCCTGCAGGGGTGGAGACGAAGCAGTGAGCAGGGAATTCTCGGTAACAGAGTGTCAAACATTAGCAGGCTGGCTTCAAGCATGAGCAGGCTGGGTTTCACAAAACACGGCATGGATTGGGAATGGATGTCAATTCCCAAGTAGTGACCAAATGGATGGAAGTCAGGATATGCATGCAGGGGAGTATCTGGAAGCTTATTAGAACACAGGAAAGTCACGCTATGGGCCACGAGTGTGCAGGGGGCGAACCGTGAAAATTAAGGTCCATAAAATTAATGTATTACCGCTGGTATTGTAATGCAAAATAAACTCCTCCATAAGTTGAGCAATGACATCTGAAAGGTGGTGACAATGTGGTGTAGGAGATAGACACATTCCATGCTTCTGCAAAACAGGCTACATTTTCAATCTGCCCTCCTTGCTTGAGTAGAATTTAACAGTGGGCTCACTTGTAATGCTTTTTTAGGTAACCAATTTTGATAACAATAATAAATCATGAATCAGAGAAGCATCTTGAACTATTTTAAATGTGAGTCATCTTCCCTTTTCTGCCTGGCAACAGACAGCTTACATCTGCTGCTAGAGCCGACGTCATCAACACACAAACACAAACAGTGAGATTTGGGTCAATCCGATTGAGCCACTGTGTGAAGTTTCTTTTTAAATTTTGTATCAGCCAGTAGGAGAATCGAGCAGCAATATATTTTTCAGAGGCCTTTAAAGTTCTTTTTCAAGAAAGTGCTTATTAAGGACTACCCATATAAATGAGGGGATGGTCTTGAAGCTTGTGCCAGACAAAAGTTTGAATGTAGGGAATACCTTCAAAAAGCCTTACAAGTGAATGATTGCTTCTTCATTACAGGTCCATTGACAGTCACTTTTAGAACAAAACTATATAGGTCCAATTCGCTTCTTATGTTGATATTTTGCATATTGTTTTAGACTTCTTACAGTGCAATTATTCCATATTCCGTATTCCATATTATTTTTCCAGCACTTTGTGCACCTTGATCTTACATGTGTTGCTTTCAATTCAAACATAAACCAAAAATCTGCTGGAACATGAAACAATCCTTAGTTACATAAACATTATGCCTTTTTGCAAAATCATTTTGTTTATCTCTATATTTAGAAACCTTCCATCCATTCCTAACTTTTTCATCATTGTCAAACAAGGGCCAAGCAAATGAAGGGAATAAGTGTACAGCTTCCTGTTCATGGTGATGGTTGTCACTGTCGTCCTAATAGTAAGACCCTACAATGATATACTGAGTGTGTCTGAAACTGGTAAAGCCTTATTACATTTAACACACACCATTTAGCATAACAAATGCTAAGGGGTTTTCTCTGTTCTAATAAAAATGAACCACAAGGATTCATGGCTGTGAAAAAGCATTGTAAGTCTGCAGATATCAAAGGATGTTGGAGATGCAGATGTCTGATTATGTTATACTTGCCCACTCTTACATGTACCACTCACTTTCGTTTTACTATTGGCATTCCTCAAGCTTTATTTCAATTGGAAATGTTATCTGGGTTCATGTAGTAGATCCTTCATGTGTATACTTTGGAGGGTGCAAGTGTGCATGCATATGCAAATAGTATGAACAACAGTCTGTCCAACCATCGGGTCCAAGTTCCTCAGTGTATCTGATCCACGAGCTCCTTGATGCTCCTTCTAAATGGAGTACCGCGACATGGCCAATAAGGCGCTAGACACAATCCTAACAGAAATTGTTAGAAACTGGGTTTTTGTTTTAGGGAGGTGAAATCCCTTCTAATGCAAACATCACAGTTCTTGTGAGGGTGAATCACAAAAGTCACTAAATGAACCTGTGCTTAACCCTGTGGTAGTTTTCCACAAAAGCAGTCAGGCTTAACTTAGAGTCAATGTCTAAAGTATTTTTCCAGTAAACAAACAGTAATAAAGTGTAAATACAAGAAAAATACAATCAGTAGAACCTGAGATGTGCAATTACATTTTTTTAGGTATGTATAGCACCTAAAAGCACAAAGCGCCACTCACAATCATCTAGTGTTGCTAGACTGAGTGAAAGTCGGAGGTTCAGGCTGACTGCGATGAGTCCGGACCAGATACAGGCAGCAGGTTACGCCTGCTAAAAACGTTTCCTTCTCAAAGTCTGGTGCGAAGTGTCCAGTTCATGGTGGAGGAGGCCGCATGGGGTAGGGATAGCATCGACACAGACAGGGCACTTCCGATGGATGTGAATGGTCATAGCACCAAGATTCAACTACGTATTCTCAATCCTGATCCCCAAAGCACTGTTAGCACAAATATAGTTGTTTATCACTTGGTGGCAGTGATCCAGCGCGATATCAGCAAACAACATTCATACACCAGATACTCACTTGGGCCCATACATTCACAATACGCTAATAGTTACGCTGGGTTTTATCAGTTGTTACTCTCTATCAAAATCCCTGCTACCAATTACCTTCTGATTGAAGAGTAATGACTTACCAATGAATCCTTTGCTAATTGGGAAATTTAAAATGAGTGACATTCATTATAGTACATAATCCTGAATTAACCACTGAGTCAGGAAGTTTCAAAATGTTTATCTAAAGATTTAGCAGAGTAAAATACAGAGCCACATGGTACTTAATCGCAAATACCCAAGATTAAGCCTAGAAATGATTATTGCTAATCAATGACGGTGTTTAAAGAAGAGGAGAGGATAGAGATAGCAGCGCAACTAAAGGTTGCATTATATTTACCTAAGTGCGAGAACCAAACCCCTTAGCCAAGGAGTTGAAAGAATAAGACCCAGGAAGGATGAAGAGCAAAGACCTCCTCCAGGATCAGGACAGGACCGGTGACCTCTCTACAACGACGCCTGCGTCGTTCCCTCTCTGATACTCGACTTCTCCTCGATTCTCCTGTGCCTTCCTTCTAATGGACTCTGCCGCCCCTCCTCAGGACCTCTCTCTGGACAGCAATTCGGTCTGCAATCGATCAGCTTGGCAGTCTGGAGCTAAGAGCGCTCTGGCAGCATGGACTCCTGTTCTTCGTGAACGCATGCTCTAACTAATTAACTAATGCTATATTCTATTATACCCTTCTACGCCCATGTACCTCCCCTTAATGTTGCTAAAATATGGGGCCACTACTTCTGATTGGACAGGGACAGGGGGTGGATTGTCGCACCATATCGATTTGGCCTAACTTGTAAAGCCTATTGTTTTTAAATTCCCACCCTTCAATTTAATACATTCACTTTATTTCCCACCCGTCTCATGACAAATGTAAATCAATTTTCATAGACAATGTGTCAATATGCAACAGGAAAGCCAAAGTACAGCATCTTCGGCCATCGGGTCGCGGCCTTGGACAACGTCCAGATTGACTTCATTTGGCAGGCGCACAGGACACATGCGCAGAACCATTTGCCTCTCGAGTTTCAGGTCACCAACCCAGGCCCAAGTTTACGAACTAATAAAAGAGCAAGAAGAAAATATTAAAATCACAAATAAAATGTTTCACTGTATGCCCACTTTTTCTATTCTATTCCCATTTAATTATATATTCTAACCCGCGTTAGTAGCGTTAGGAAACGACAATTTAGTAATGACATGAGAGCAAGCTGAAGCATGTGAAAACATCAAGCAGCCATTTTACTACACACTGCGCAGAAGCAGAAATTTCCCACCAAGCAAAGAAAGACGTCACACCATGTGATATGGTTGCGACATGCGCATGGAGTTTTCCCGCGCATAGCGGCCATTTTAGATTACAGACAAGCGTTATTCATTAGTAAAACACATAGGCAAGCTTCCTTTTCTTTCGTGTCGTGAATGCAAAAGGTTAGTATTAACAATACAAGTTTAATAAATTAATACTGTGAGGAGGATTGAATACAAGCAAGTTTCATTTATGAAACCTTGCTCCATCAATCCCTCTCTGATGGCGTTTCTGAGCCATCAAAACACTACCCTCAATCAGATGCCAACTTTTTGCTAATTACTTCATTCTCATATTTACACTTTCCATTTTTACAATCTCCTTTTAATTTCTTGTATAATTCACTTCTCCACTCTTCAAGTTCGATTTCATCTACCTTTCGTTTCTTTCCTCTTCCTGTCACCTTATACGTTCCATTCTTTTTACAGCATTTGCACCATATTGTTACTACCAATATTATTATTGCTATCCCTGCTAAGGGTACTAATATTTGACCTATAAGTCCTTTTCCTACATTAGCAAACCAGGTACCAATTGACGATATACTATTTGTCAATCTTTCCCATACACTATCAACTTCCAGTGGTTTAATTTCTTTCTCAAGTTTAGTTATATTCTGTATGTACGTTCCAATTTCTGTACTCTTATCAGGAATATAAGTGCAACAATGTTTCGTCTTCAATAATTTACAGACTCCGCCCTCTTTTGCAAATATAATATCAAGAGCAAGTCGATTTTGCATCACCATAGATCTAATCGCAACCATTTCCGCATTAATCATTAGAAAACCTCCAGCAGTATCCGTTGATAAACGATCAACCACTGTAGACAATTTACATATTTTCCTTGAGTTGAGAATTATTCCCACTGAAGGTATCAATGCACCAAATATATCACCTACAATTTCTGAAAAACGAGCTCTTTTACTACGTATTAATTCGCTATTGTTTTCATTGCTCTCAGTGTTTCTTTTTACATGGTATATCTTTGGAAATACTATTCCAAAATAACAACTTCCATACCACCGTGCAGGAAGCCTAAAGTAAGCCTTATTCCCACACACATAATAGATTCCAGGAAAAACTGAATCTGTTCCTCCTTTGAGTCCCCAACCTCCAAGAATTAAAAAATTGTGTTCGCATTCACTGGTACCGATGAAAATATTGTTATAATCAGTCTTTAACCTATGAAGACAAATTTTCCCTGTCTTTACGAAATCCAGAGCCATAGCAGCTTGAGCCTTGCCAGGTGTGTAACTCCCTTCTTTCTCAGCCCAAGGTGGTAAATGAGCCTTATGCTCAGAAGCTTTCTTTTGAAAATCTTGTCTTCTATCTTCTACTAAATTCAAAAATATCTTTTCTTCTTCAAGTAAAGAACATGTTAGATTGTGTCTATGTGCATGTGTTATGTCTATTGATTTCATTGTTAAGAAAAATTCTCCCATAAACTGTGCGTCTTGACTACTAAGCACTGGGTTCATACTCTTACGAATCGGAACCTCAGGAAATATCACATCTAAGTTTGAATAATAATACTGAAGTTTCCCTGTTCTATAAAATAAACTAGACAAAACACTACATGATATGCCATATGTCAGTGGTAAGTGATGATATGTTAATCCTTCTGCTACTGATTCAGGTAACTTCATACAGACATAACAATTACTAACTTCCATTGTGTCTACATATTGAAACAATAACTTTGTGAAAACGTTTAAACTAGTGCCGTTGTCAGCTACTTCATGATGAATTTCTGGTTCCCTTTCTGCCATTAGTTCTACTCTATTGCCCTTCATGTTTGCTGTCCTCTCCTTAGTTTCATTATTAATCTTTTTATCTATTATCATAAGGTAAGGAACTGCTACCATCAGGACTAACCATACTATAAGCACCATTACTAGACTACATATGCATATTGCACAGCATCTTCTACAACATTTCTGTTTTGGTCTCCCAGTAACTCTATCGTCAGGCATTTTTCAACAAGGAAGATTGCTCTTCTTATCTTTTCTTCTTTTCTTTAGCTTATTCTTTTGCTTAGTCAGGGTGGTCTTGTTTCTTCTTCGTACGTCAATTCTGCACTTGTTCCTTCGCCACCACGGTCACTTGACTCTGAGCTTTCAAAATCTTCAAGAATGATATAAGTCCAATCAGGACCCTTGAATTTATTATTCACAAGTTTCAGTCTTTTGCTTCTTCTTTTCGCAGTTTTATTTTCTTGTTCAGTTTGACTTGTTACTTCATTCACTTGATCTGGATCTTCACTTCTGGTTGTTATGTGGTACTTTACTCTTTTAATGACACTCGGCCAATGATCTCCTTTTCTTGTTTTCTTTGTTGGCACTGTTTCTTTGTTTTCGTCTTCAGAGATCTCGTTAATTTCACTGCTTAATACTGCTTCGTCTTCTTTGATTACCTTTTCTTCTGCTTTGTCTTTTTCAGGTCTGATTGGTTTCTCTGTAACAGCTCCGCTGTGAGTTTCCAATAACTGACCTTGTTCTTTATTTATTTCTTCAAGTTCATGTTTTTCAAGGTTTTCTTCTGTGCACTCTTCTTGATCTAACTTGTTCTGATCAGGGCTTATTGCACTGTGAACTTCTGCAGCCTGACCGGATTCTTCTAGACCTGTCTGTCCCTGTTCAAAGTCTATTAGGTCTTCACTGTTTTGAGTCCAGTTTCCTTTCCCTATCTGACCTTGTTCAGGATTTCTTAATGTCTTTTCTTCTTTTTCCTGAACTGCTTCTTCTTCACCTATCTGATCTTCTTCAATTTCTTCCAATTTCGCTTGACTTCTTGTTCTGTGGTATACTTCAGGAACTTCTACCACTGGTATCCAATCCTGACTTGTGCTCGGTTGTTCTTCTTCAGCTTCTCTGGAATCTCGAACTTGAGATCCTACAGCTGGGCAACCTTCAGCCTCTTCAGTGATTGGCGTTGTCTGAGGATTCTCTTCCTTGGGATCTGGTACTCTCTTGGTGTGACTTACATGAATCCAATTAGGAAATCCGGCACACTTCACTGCTGTATTCGTTGTCAGTATGACTTGACACGGTCTGCCCCATCTAGGTGATAGACACGTTTCTCTGGTGTGATTCTTCACTACCACCCAGTCATCAGGATTCAGATCATGTTCTTGCTCGGGCTGCCTGGAAACTGCGTCTTCTCCAACCTGATGAGAGACAGAACGCACTAGGTCAGCCAATCCTTTGCAATAGTCCAGAACCATATCATCAGATATATTCACCAGTTTGTTTGTGGGAACATGTGTTTGTCTCATTGCTCTTCCCATCATTATTTCATGTGGGCTCAATCCTGTGGTTCTGTCAGGTATACTTCTGAGTCCCATTAAAACGAGTGGCAATGCATCTGGCCACTCTAATGATGTTGATGCACACATTTTTCCCAGTCTTGATTTTATAGTGCCATTCAATTGTTCAACCACTCCAGAAGCTTCTGGACGATATGCACAGTGCAGGTTCTGTTTGATTTGAAATGCTTCACAGATTATTTGAATCACTTCACTGTTAAAATGTTTTCCTCTATCTGATTCCAAAGTTACTTGAAAACCAAACCTAGGAATGAGCTCTCGTAGCAACAGTTTTGCAACTGTAATGCTGTCATTTCTCCTAGTAGGGTAAGCCTCCACCCACTTTGAAAACAGACACACTATGACTAGTACATATTTCAGCCCTCTACATGGTGGTAACTGTATGAAATCAAACTGAAGTCTCATAAATGGACCCTCTGCCTTTCCAATTTTTCCAAATCCAATTACTGTCTTCCTCCCCGGATTATGCATCTGGCAAGTTAGACATCTCTGGCAAAGACTCTCTGCAACAGCCCTGAATTTAGGATTATACCAATTTTGTCTGAACAGCCTAATCATTGCATCTCTCCCTATGTGTGTGTCTCCATGATACATCCTAGCCATTTGTGAGAGTAAACAGTCTGGCATGACTGGTCTGCCATCAGCACTGATCCACACTTCATCATCTCCTCTTTGGGAACAACCCACTTTGATCCACAAATTCTTCTCACTTTCATCAACCTCATCTTGCAATTTCTTGACGTCATTCCAAGTTTCAGGTGGCATATACAACATAAGTTGGCAGCTGATTCCCATTCTTTCCACCCTTTTATTAACTGACATTCTGGTTTTGGCACAATGTTGAGCCACCAGATCTGCATATCTGTTGCCGACTACCACCCAGTCATCTCCTGACTGGTGTGCGGCACATTTCACCACAGCCAATTCTTTTGGTAATTGTATTGCTTCTAGCAATTCCCTTACAAATTGTCCATTTTTAATGGGGGATCCTGAAGAAGTCATGAAATCCCTCTGCATCCATAGTTGGCCAAAATCGTGCACAACCCCGTAACCATATTGGCTATCTGTAAATATGGTTACTCTCTGATTCCTCCCAATTTTGCATGCTTTTATCAACGCAATCAATTCAGCTACTTGTGCAGATTTGACTCCTGGTAAATAAGATGCTTCAACTATTCCAGTTAATTCACATACCACATAGGCAGCAGTTAGTTTACCATCTTCATGTCTTTGACATGAACCATCAACAAATAGCTCCCTGTCTGCTTTTTAAGAGGCTGTTCCTCTATATCTGGGCGTGGTTTTGTGCATAATTCTGTAATTTGTATACAATCATGTTCATCGTCTTCATCATCTTTAATTCTCTCATGATATGGGTCTGGTAGTAAGGTTGCTGGATTTATTATAGTACACCTTACCATATTCACATTTTCAGCACCCATTATGATTCTTTCGTATTTAGTCAGCCGACTAGGAGTGAGATGTTGAGTTCGGGTGCTTGTCAACAAAATGACAACTGCATGAGGAACATACACTTTTACAAGGTGTCCCATCACAATTGACTCACTTTGTTCAATGCTCAAACAAGTAGCCGCCACTGCTTTTAAGCATCCTGGCAATGCGGCTGCTACTAGGTCCAATGTAGCAGAAAAATATGCTATTGGACGTCTTTCTAGTCCATGTCTTTGAGTTAGGACAGAAAGTGCACAATTTTCTCTCTCATGACAGAACAATGCAAATTCTCTTTTATAATCAGGCATGCCTAAAGCAAGTGCTGAACATAGGGCATTTCTCAATTTTACAAAAGCTTCTACACTTTCATCCTCCCACTCCACAGGGTCCTTTGCTTTCTTTTTTGTCATGTTAATTAAGGGCTTAGCTAACATGGAAAATCCTGGTATCCATTGTCGACAGTAACCTACTATTCCTAGGAACATTCTCACTTGTCTTTGTGTTACAGGCATTTGCATTTTCTTTATTAAAGCTACTCTTTCAGCTGTTACTCTTCTTTTTCCTCTCTCAATTTGGTGTCCCAGATACTTAACAGCTGTTGTACAGAACTGCAACTTTTCAGGTGAGACTTTATGTCCTTCTTCTGCCAAAAGATTTAATAATGCTATGGAATCAACAACACAGTCCTCTCTGGTGTTCGATGCCACCAATAAGTCGTCGATATATTGGACTAAGACTGAGCTTCCTGGCATCACTAGTTTTTCAAGGCACTTTTTCAGTATCTGGTTAAAAATAGAAGGACTTTCTGTGTACCCTTGAGGAACACGATTCCACACATAAACCTTGTTTTCAAATTTAAATGAGAAAAGATACTGGCTGTCTGGATGTAATGGTATTGAAAAGAATGCTTGACACAAATCAATTACTGTGAACCATCCTGCACTCCACGGAATCTGGTATAGAATTACTGCAGGATTTGGTACTATGGGACAACATGGTTCTACAATCTTATTTATTTTCCTCAGGTCCTGAACAATCCTATATTTTCCACTAGGTTTCTTTAATCCCATTATTGGTGAATTACATGGGCTACTCATTACTTCTTTTAGTATGTTTTGTTCTACCATTCGATTTATTTCTTCAATGACTCCTGCTTTTACTTCTGCACTCATTTTGTACTGTCTGGTATTTGGGAAAATTGCACCTTCCTTTACAGTAATTTTAACTGGATCTATTTTAGCCATAAGTCCTACTTCTTTTCCGGTGAAATCCCATACTATGGGGTTTACTGTACCTTTTAATTCTTCTGGCAACTCATCTTTTGTTATTAATGAAAACATCTCATCCACTTCTGTACCTTGTTTTGCAATCATAATTTTATATACATGATCTTCATCTGGTGTCTGAACTGCCACACCATCCGGTGTGCAGAAAATGGTACAATTCATCTTGCACAACAAATCCCTACCTAATAAGTTTACTGGACTAGAATCACACACTACAAATTGATGCATTTCTCTGAAGTTTCCAATTTTAACTTCCATTGGTTCGGTAAGAGGTGTCCTAATCCGCTGATTAGCTACCCCCACTACTTGGATATTTTCACCAGAGAGAGGAAGGTCTGGAATGTTTGCTGTTCTCACAGTAGACCGGGTAGCACCAGTGTCCAAAAGGAAAGTAATATTATTACCTTTCACATTCCCTTCAACATATGGACCTGACTGATCTACCTGTAAGGATGCGCCAAGTATGCACTCCTTCTTCCCCTCTCCTAGGCACCGTCATGGACTGAATTGACAGAAATCGTCCTGCAAAAGAAATTGTGATGTCATATAATCATTCTTACCACTTCCTCCCTGATATCTGATGTCTGTACCATGCTTTGCTCTGCTTACATTACCCTGAATAGGTGCGGGTGGCAACTGCTGGGAGTCATTCTGCGTCTGTGGATTTAAATTTTGATTTGGGCCATTATTATTCCGGATCTTTTTACATTCATCCTTCCAATGCCTCAATTTTCCGCATCCATGACAAGGAAATTTCTTTTTAGCTTCTTCTCTACTCATTCGTCCTCTAAATTTTCCACCATTCCCAGCATCACCATTCGTTCCAGAATCTTTTCCTGGATTTTCACTGGGATTTTCCAAATTAATTCCCTGTTTCTCAGCCATTTTCACCTGAGCCCACATTACTTTTTCCTGCAATTTCTTGTGTCTATCCTCAATATCGTCTCCACAATATTTTGCATACTTCAAAATTTCGTCAATGGGCTTTCCCTGCCAACACAGCATATGCTGTTTAATCATCTGGCAAATTTCTGGCTTCAAACCGTAAACAAACCGGTACACAAACTGACTCATGTTTTTGTCTCCAATGTCCTCAAATCCACTATACTGTTTAAATACCTGCAATAGACGCTCAAAGTAGGAATGTACTGATTCATTAGCTTCTTGGGTAGTTCGATCTATTTTTACCCAATCTGTTTCTTTCGGTGGTATTTTCCCTTTCAGGTAAGTTATCACTTGCTGATACTTTTTCATCACATCATTTGACGGGGCACCTGTTTTCGGATCTCTAGGATATTCATCACTAGGCCAATCAACTGTAATTTTACAATCTGTCCACAAATCGGCAGGTACCACTATGTCAAACAAACCATCCAAATCCTTCAACAATACCTTTGACACCTTCACAAACCTGTCAACCTGCTTGTACCATTCAATTGGTTTTTCTCTCAATTTTGGAATATCATTCGTAAATGACAAAATATCCTGTCTGCTCCATGGGACATGTACATATCCTCCTCCCGCAACTTCTCGCATGGGATACATTTGATCTGCTTTCCCTGTTTCCTTCATCACATATTCTGATGCTGTTCTATTTGTTCGTGCTTCTTCCTTTTTCTTGGCCCACCTAGTTTTCCATTTATCTAGGTCTCCCCATTTTTGCAAAACTAACATTAATTCTCTTATTTGTAATCTTCCAGAGGCATTCATATTTTCTAAATCTTTGTCTGAAAATTCTGCTCTATAGGGTTTCAGTAGTACCTTTGATCTCCCTATTTCTATTCCCATCTGTAGTGCTAAATTGGATAATTTTTCATGGAATATCCTTACATTTCTGGTGATACTCCTACACAGGAACAATAATTCTTCTTCATCATAGGTATTTAAGCGTTCTAGTCCTACATTTCCTGCTATTATTTCTTCTAATTCGACTTTCAATTTATGAATGTCCATTATTTTCGGAGGTGTACACTGTTTAACTGACCCTTGCACCCATCTTTCTAGATCTTCAGGTGTTACTATGGTAGCACTTTTTGCTCCCGATGAAGTTATTAAACTTACATCTTTTGAACATCCAGGTACATCTTTCCTGGGAGTACTATTTACAGAACCTCGAATAGGCAAGTCCATGAGTGATATTGTGGATTCACAGTCACTAAATTGATCCTCAATTATAACTGGAGCTTCAGGTTTTGGATTATTCGCAGGAGTAGGTGTAAGTATCGGTGGAGGACAGCTTCCCTGAGTACCATATAATGGAACTATTGGACCAATTGTTACAGGTATGGTCAACGAATCAGGATGTACTTTTATCTGGGTTATTTTCTGTATTAATTCTGCTCTGGTCTTTTCTAGGGCTTCTTTTTCTTTGTCATGAAGTATTCTACTCGTGGTGAATTCATGCATTACCTGTGGCACTAATGGAGTTTTCGGTGGTACACTTGGGGTGCATCCACTTGTCCCTTCCTGATATGGTGGGGGTTTCTTAACATTTCCTCCATAAATTCATCTTCAGACTCCTCATTTCTCATTAAATGTTTTGTCTTTTCTGTGCACTTACTTCCTAATTTCTCCTCTGCTGAGAACAATGGATATAATCCTTCTGTAATCATTGCCCTTCTCCATTGTTTCATGTGACCATTCCTAGACTCATTTAGGTATCTGGGGAAAAATCCTGGATAACTCCTATTACTTCTAGATCGGTCCCGCTCAAATGCCTCGGTTTCCCATTCCTCTAGAGCTTCGTACTGAGTTAATCTAGGTCTGGGTTCTAAGTCATTCATCCTCAATCTTAAGTTTTGTAGAATTCACCCATTGAACGTGCCATTCTCGGGAAATGCTAGTATTCCATCATTTTTGGTATATTCTATCCAATTCTCCATCCATACACAAGTATGATAACCTCTCTCCATCATCATGAATGAAGCGGGCGTTTTAGCTGGTGGAATAATAATTCCTTCTCTAGTTTTGATTGGTTTGTCCTTTTTAAAATAATTCTTGATCTTTTGTAAAAATGACATTTTTCTCCTTTCTCCGTACATCTTTGGTAAGTACTGATGTATAAAATTATATTCTGCAAAGCCTACATATCTCCTATCCTGACAAATTCCTGTTATAGTCGAATCGCGTTTTAACATGCAATCCTTATCCACTAAGAATTTTGCTTCTATAATTTTGACCTATCAAATGTCTGCTATCTTTTATTTCCGAGCCAATCCTTGCGCGGTCTTTTGGTGACGTTTATCTGTCAACCCCTCCTTTAAAATCTGCTCTTTTCTGTCCTTGCTGGTTTAACCAATCCCAGCGCGGCACCTATGACGTCAGTACTACTCCTGACTACTGACCCCTCCTTTACAAGGGTTTTTTCCACACCCGCTGATTCAACCAATCTCAGCGCGGCGTTTTGTGACGTCAGCTCCCTCTCCAGCAACTGACCCTCCCTTTACAAAAATTTACGCAAACTTATTTTCTCTACAATTCTTAATTTTCAGTAACAACATAAAACATTCACTATCGTGCCAGTTTCTCTAAAATAGAAAAGATAGTTTTCTCTCACACTTAGTAAAACCTTTCCGTTTACTAAACATACACTACGAGTAAAACACTTCCGTCTACTCTTCACACAAGCTCCAGAAGTACCTGTTACTTCTCCAATGTTACCCTTTCTAGGTGATATAACATCAAATTTTTACCAGCGTACTCTTTTGCTATTACTCACACGCATAGAGTCCCTAACGAGTACTGAAAGTCCTGCTTAACTTTTTAGTACTATTTCTGCCTGGCAGATAACCTCACTGCAGTATGGCTTCCACTTACCATCCGCTATTCCTTTTACCCCGGGGATTCTAGACAACATAAAACAAACTTCGAATACACAGATGTTAGTTCATAAAATACAAATAAAAATTCTCATTACCCAATTAACAAAGAGTAACCATCCTCTGCTTACCAGAAAACTGATCCAGCGCGATATCAGCAAACAACATTCATACACCAGATACTCACTTGGGCCAATACATTCACAATACGCTAATAGTTACGCTGGGTTTTATCAGTTGTTACTCTCTATCAAAATCCCTGCTACCAATTACCTTCTGATTGAAGAGTAATGACTTACCAATGAATCCTTTGCTAATTGGGAAATTTAAAATGAGTGACATTCATTATAGTACATACTCCTGAAATAACCACTGAGTCAGGAAGTTTCAAAATGTTTATCTAAAGATTTAGCAGAGTAAAATACAGAGCCACATGGTACTTAATCGCAAATACCCAAGATTAAGCCTAGAAATGATTATTGCTAATCAATGACGGTGTTTAAAGAAGAGCAGAGGATAGAGATAGCAGCGCAACTAAAGGTTGCATTATATTTACCTAAGTGCGAGAACCAAACCCCTTAGCCAAGGAGTTGAAAGAATAAGACCCAGGAAGGATGAAGAGCAAAGACCTCCTCCAGGATCAGGACAGGACCGGTGACCTCTCTACAATGACGCCTGCGTCGTTCCCCTCTCTGATACTCGACTTCTCCTCGATTCTCCCGTGCCTTCCTTCTAATGGACTCTGCCGCCCCCTCCTCAGGACCTCTCTCTGGACAGCAATTCGGTCTGCAATCGATCAGCTTGGCAGTCTGGAGCTAAGAGCGCTCTGGCAGCATGGACTCCTGTTCTTCGTGAACGCATGCTCTAACTAATTAACTAATGCTATATTCTATTATACCCTTCTACGCCCATGTACCTCCCCTTAATGTTGCTAAAATATGGGGCCACTACTTCTGATTGGACAGGGACAGGGGGTGGATTGTCGCACCATATCGATTTGGCCTAACTTGTAAAGCCTATTGTTTTTAAATTCCCACCCTTCAATTTAATACATTCGCTTTATTTCCCACCTGTCTCATGGCAAATGTAAATCAATTTTCATAGACAATGTGTCAATATGCAACAGGAAAGCCAAAGTACAGCATCTTCGGCCATCGGGTCGCGGCCTTGGACGACGTCCAGATTGACTTCATTTGGCAGGCACACAGGACACATGCGCAGAACCATTTGCCTCTCGAGTTTCAGGTCACCAACCCAGGCCCAAGTTTACGAACTAATAAAAGTGCAAGAAGAAAATATTAAAATCACAAATAAAATGTTTCACTGTATGCCCACTTTTTCTATTCTATTCCCATTTAATTATATATTCTAACCCGCGTTAGTAGCGTTAGGAAACGACAATTTAGTAATGACATGAGAGCAAGCTGAAGCATGTGAAAACATCAAGCAGCCATTTTACTACACACTGCACAGAAGCAGAAATTTCCCACCAAGCAAAGAAAGACGTCACACCATGTGATATGGTTGCGACATGCGCATTGAGTTTTCCCGCGCATAGCGGCCATTTTAGATTACAGACAAGCGTTATTCATTAGTAAAACACATAGGCAAGCTTCCTTTTCTTTCGTGTCGTGAATGCAAAAGGTTAGTATTAACAATACAAGTTTAATAAATTAATACTGTGAGGAGGATTGAATACAAGCAAGTTTCATTTATGAAACCTTGCTCCATCAGCAGTGTAGATGCCCCGTCTAAAAATCGAAAAAGAATATGCACATAGTGAAACTGGGTGTTACACTTTACTCAAATGTCCTCATACTATTATGCCTAACACTCATCGGAACTCATGCATTGGCTACCTGTGGCCTCAGATCCCCCTACCTGAATATCCAGTTAAAAACATATTAGATTGTAACAGGACCTTGTAGGCCCTCTATAGACTTAATTCTCTTCCACCCAGACAGACAACCCCATGATCAGAGCCATGCTGATCACATGGAGATACGCCCATATACTTTTGAAATCCAAACCTTGACTGTACTCCTCTGACTCCAGCTTCTAGTAGCATACAAATGGGGGTGGACATACATGTCCTTGCCATTGTGGAAGGCCACAGGGTTCACAAGTGTGGCTATATCTTTGGCTGATGACACTCCTAAAACTTTTCAGGAACTGCAGTCAGAGTTTGGCCTTGATCAATCCCAATTGTGGTCCAATACCTAACTGCTGCATTGTGTCAGGAGTCAATTGAAAGGCAAGGTTGATGTCTGCTCTAAGTCTAAGGGCCTGATTACAAGTTTGGTGGACAGGGTTACTCTGTCCGCCAAATTACAATTCCATTATATCCTATTGAACTTGTAATTTGGCGGACAGGATATCCGTCAAATTTGTGACAGAGTATCCCATCCGCTAAACATGTAATCAAGCCCTAAGTCTGCCATTACTTAGACACATGGGGAAAATACAAAGGGGTTGTCTTTGGCCTATATGGTCTCTTGGTCGATGCACCATTTTTCACACCAACCACATAGATAACTATGGGGCTTTGGCAGGCTGCGTTCCAACATAAATGCACTACAGAAGATTGGTCATACCTCTTACACATGCAAGACCCTGTAATCCGCGAGATTAAGCTGAAGTTCAGCTATTTCAAGGTGGTGCATATTTGGTATTCAGCTCAACAGAAACTGCATAGAACAGGACTACTCTCACACAATACTTGTTAGAAGTGCGGAGAGGGAGAAAGTAACGTACTTCACATCCTATGGCATTGTCTCACACTCCCCTCCTATTGTGCTGTGATATTGCCCACACTGAGTGCGTCTGAAATCCAAATCACCAAATCAATACAGCTTGTCCTTCTTGACGATATGTTGAACAGCGTGGTAACCAATAAGTATAGTGAAAGATGCCTGGCAATAGCCCTGGCCGCATCAAAGGTGTGTATCCTTCTACACTGAAGGAAATCTTCTCTCCCAAGCCTTTCTCAGAGTTTGCGAGAGTTGCGGAATGTAAGCGGGTAATTTACAAGGTCAATGACCAATGGGGGTATTTGATGTGATAAAGGAACTATTCCTCAAACCGGCACCATCATTGGACTATCAGAACCCCCCACGCCCCCACCTGGTCTGCGTTGTGGGATAGTAGCACACAGCTTGTTGGCTGGCTCAATAATAATGTACTTGATGTTGGCAATATGTTGTTGGTCCTTCTTGTTTATCGAATGTGAGCTATGTGTAATATAGGTACAATGAACGGTATGGATGATCTTACTCTTTCTGACCTCATTTCTCCCAGCTTCTTTTGCCCCATATATTTCCATGGGCTTCTACGGAGGATTTGAACTGGTGCTGGGTGGGCACTCTCACTTCACCTGTCTCAGATGGGCTTGTGCGTAATATCCCAGAGAAGAAACCCACAGTCTAAGTTTGATATATGATGTATATAACACTGCGGTAACGAAATAAATGCAATCTCACATGTTACAAAATATGACTTGTTGCCTTTGCCAGTGCTTGTTGTTGTTGGTGTTTAGGGAAAACAGTGGTTCAATGTTGGCCACAGTGGGTCCAGAGCAAAAAGTGTTAACCCCAAAGGGGGCACTAGCTTCCTAAATTAAACTCGAGGATTAATCATACTGGGAGCACAAAGGTAGGGGAACATATGTAGTGTAAAATATACGGTTTATTTTACACGGGTTAAACTTAATACTCTAAGTAGCATTCAGGTGCTCATAAAAAGTGAAAGTGGGCGTGATGTGACAAGGTGATAGTGGATTAAAAACCATAACATCGCATTGACAACAGAACAAATGGAACTCCACGTGAGTATAGACAATGGAAGGAGTTCCTGTTGTAAGGGTCGACGGCGTTTCGATCTTAAAGAATTAAGATCATCTTCAGGACATATAGTAAGCAGTCTGAAACTTAAGGGGAACAATGCATTGTTACAATATGGACCCTACAGTTGTACTAGTAGCAGTGAATAAGTGCTCCCAGTGGTTGTAACAGTTAATTACATTAGATAAAAACCTCCTAGGTTGCGTGAGGTACAGAGAAGACAGTCTAGATGGTCAAATTAGAGGACCAATGAAGGGTGGAGCGCGCGGGCGCCAGATATTTAAAGGGGGGGGGGAGAAAGGGAGGTCGCGTTTTAGTGGCGAACGGTAGGAGTCATGCATGAAGCCTTATGTTGGCGAACTTACTCTCAATTGGTAGGGGGAAGGTAATGGCCCGGGGGGGGCGTGAGCGTGGTCTCTGCAAGGAGTCACGGGAAGCCGCATGCGTGGGTCGGCTGTTGCAATCTAAATGAAGCGAAAAGTTAATGGGGGCCAGCGCAAGAAGGGAGGAGCACGAGCAGAAACTACGGATCGTGGCTACTCACTATTGAAGCCTCAGAGAATCCGCCGGTGCAAGTCTACTTCCAGCCGGAAGTAGTACAGGAACGCGGGCCTAAGTCTTGAATCGTTCTGGGGTTGTTCTGGGGCGCCAGCGGGGTCGGGGCTGTAAAAATGAAGGAAAGTAAGCCCAGTGGGAACCAAGGCCCTGCACTTAAAGAAGCGGGGAAGGGAGGGTGGAGTGGCTGCTTACTCGTGCGTGCCTGGATAGACGAGTGAGGAGCAAAATCGCAGGCGTGGAACGCTCGGTAGTCTCCTTATGACTGGTTAATGCTGAAGGGTTGTATCTGTCAAGAGACAAGGGGCAATCAAAACGCACCTTAGTTAAAGGGAGAATTCCTAAGCAGCGCCGTATACTCATAATAGTGTATTGAGCAGGGAAGAGAGGCCGCGTTAAAGGGGGGGGTTTACTCACGTATTAAAGACGAATTCAGTCGTGTCTGAATTCTGAAAATAACCAAATCAGTACAGAAGGTTAGACCAAAATTGCGGGACCTCGGCATCTCAACCGGGTGGGGGAGAGGGGAACCAAGTGCAACTTACTGTATGAGAGTCCTGGTCGGGAATGAAGCCCTTCCTTGGAGGCGCTCAGCTATCGACTGGCCTGGAGCGACGGAGCTGATGTCTGGAGAGGCGTGGCTAAAGTAGCAAGCCCCGAGTCATGACGTAGATGGAATGGGCGGGGAGCACGTGTGTGTGCTGTGCTGCGATTAAGACCTGAAGCGGAATCGCTGAGAGGCGGTGGGATAAGGGAAGCGCGTCTCATTGTTGTGCAGGGATACCACGGTGGCACATCACCGTTTTTGAGTTCTGGACAGGGTATGCATAGTTTCAACCAAGTAAAAGGAGAAGCATATAAAAGAGAAGTATGTACAATAGATTATCATATGTAAAACACATACACAATGGATAGGTCTGGAAACAGCCAATTAGAAAGATGGAGGTTAACGCATAAAAAATGCAGCAGAAGGAAATGTAGTACCAGGGGTCTATCATTAGGTACAAGCATTCCATTCATCAATGGAGTTCAGTCCATTCTCAATAGTCCTGCAATTATAAATCCATTTACACTCCAAACGGTTAAGTATTGTCTGTTGGTTGCCTCCCCTTGTGTTGGGATGGAGGCTGTCAATTACTTGCCACGTGATGTCGTCTTCTGAGTGTCCTTGTTGTAGAAAATGTTCCACTAGTGGCGCAGTCATGATTTTGCAACAAATCCTGCTCTTATGTTGGGAGATCCTGGCCTTGATTTTCTGAGTAGTTTAGCCGATGTAACGCAATTTGCATGGGCATTCAATACAGTAAATGACATTTTGGGAATTACAGTTACTGAATGATTTTAAAACATGCTTAGAATCTCCATATTCAAAGATTTTGGTATTTACTGTAGATTCGCATGCCATGCAGTGGTTGCATCTATGGTGACCCAGTATAGGTGGCAAATTGAAATACGAGTGGATAGAGTTGTCCTTTCTAGTTGGTATGTGTGCCCTCACTAGGTGGTCCTTGATGTTGCGGCCACGCTTGAAAGAGAAAAGGGGTGTTCCTACTATGAATTCTAGGGGATCAAGCACAGACCAGTGCTTTTTTACCAGTTTGGTTAGTCTGTTACTCACTGAGCTGAATGTAGTGACACTTGTGATTCTTGATAGTGGTCTTTTTGCTTTGGGCTGGAGGAGATATTCTCGGTGTGAGTACCAGGCCCTTTTCATGGCGTGTTTAACCAGGCGTCTTGGGTATCCTCTTACTGTGAGCTTTTTACAAAGTACTTCAGCTTCTTGGAAGAAGTCTTCCTTAAATTTACAGTTCCGTCTGATGCGGAGAAATTGGCCATATGGTAGGCCGTCCCTAAGTGCTCTTGGATGCGCGCTGTTGTACTGTAGCAGAGTGTTCCTTTCGGTGGGTTTTCTAAAGAGGGTGGTGTATAGTTCTCCATTTGCTGTTGTTGGTGAGCTTGACATCTACAATCAGCAAATCACAGTACCACTTCTATAGTACCACTCGTATGTTGGTAAGTATTTTCAACTACTGACATTTAGGGCTGGCCAGTGGCAGCAGCTGATATCGCTGAAAAACCCTTGCTATCCAACGATCTTGAAGTTGCCACCTTGTCAGCACTTACTGACCCAGCAGCTATTTGTATGTCAAGGCGGAAAACAAAAATAGGAAAATCAATAAAAGCCATTTTCCCCTTAAAATATGAATTGTAGAGACCAAATGTAAGAGGAAAGCACTTCAAACGTATATCATCAGCACTGCCTAAACTAGTCCAAAACAATTAATAAAGCAGAGGCACAATTGCTAGTTTAAAAACAATACCATGGATTTTCCATAGAATCTTACTCCAGCACCAGCTTCTCACCTTTCAGAATTTTCAAAACATGGACTCTCACCACCATTTCTCTCTGAGAAAGGTAGCACCCAAACTAGCACTGCTGTTGCTGCCCCTGTTCTAGGTATAAGACAATAAAGATTGTTGTAAGAGACATGCTTAATTTCTCTAATTTCCTCTCTGGGCCCTTTCTTTAGCCTGTCAAAAGCAGACAGTAGGGTGCTTGCTTGCTGTATGTCATTTCCGCTAACTTAGAGACTGCAAAAAAAGAGTGGACTAAAGGAATTAATCTGAATCACTGTTAAGTATTGCGGGCACATTCTATATCATATTTAGATCATCTGTGACACTGCAAAAGGGACCATCCACATGCAAATCAGCATTGCTCCTATAGGAACAGTTCAGCCCAATAGTACATCCCTTAATAACAAGGACTGAAGCAAAATTTGATCATTTTCAGAGTTGTAGGCCTCCTCGTGATTCAGCTTTAGTTCCGGTGGCATAGTAAGGAAAGGACCTATTTATGGGCACCCCCTACCACTTAGGGTGACTTACTTAGAAAGCAAAAAAGCGATGACTGGAAATGCTTGAATTAGTTTGAACCAGTGGCAATTAATAAGGGTGCACTCCTTTAGTTGTTTTAACTTGTCTTTGCATTGCATACAGGACTGAATATTTTTCTCACTGTACTTTTGATGGCTATGCCCAGATGTGGATCCTATTGTTCACTTTACCTAGGAAGCACAGTAACTCATGGATAACATCCAGTTAGGCTGAAACCATTCTGGAGTTTCTTGTGGTCTTGTCCAAAGGTTATGTGGTTATGCAGTTCAGTCTGGACTATTCCTACTGGGGAAGAACCAAGGCAGATTTGCATGGAGTTACTTTGTTACTATGGTCGCATAGAAAACAAGAAAATGATGGACAGTTAACTCAAGCATTCCACCCATCACTTTTTGTTTCTCTATCACTTTTTGTTTTCATGCATTTCAGCTAGCCCGCCATTTTTGTGACCTGTTTTTCATGGCATTCCCCATTTTTGCATAAATGCTCCATTCTTCCAATTTGTAAAATGAGAAAAGAAGAAAATTAGAGCCATCCAAAAAACACCTACTTCAAGCTATAATATTAAAAGGCCCACTACCACTAACATGTCGTTCAACCTGCCACACTATGGAATTCCCTAGCTACAAAGATGAGAGGCACTGAGAATTACTTAGAGTTCAGAAGAATAGTTAAGGCCTGGTTATTCACAATGTGATCCATCAGACACTCTGTTATCTTGTTAATAAAAACAAGTGTCATTACAAATTCTGACCTAAATTCCTACAAACATATGTCCTACAGAACGCTCTAAGATCAAGTGAGAACTAAATCAGCACAATCCCTTTTCAAACAACTTTTTACTAATATCAGTGAAGAACCAAATCCCGCAACAAACATAGCAAGTGTTTGTACAGGGGTTGTAACAGAATGATGGATGAAAATTACAGAGATGGGCCGCTCCTCTAAATCTTACCTGATAAACCTAAAGGACTAGCTATCAGGGTAAACCACATAACACAGTTCTTCACATTGGAAAAATCAAAGTACAAAGCTGCAAACAATCAAAACACTCTTCTCAATTAATGTAAAATATGAAAGGATAAACTGTTCAACACCAACGCCGGCCAAACTCAACAACAAGCAATGCAACAGCATATAGCACCTAGCCAGAGGCAACAACTAGTAAACTTTCTTTCTACCGTTTCTATAACCTCAGATTGCATGCTAACTCAAACTAAAAAAAAACACCCCCTCTATATTTCTAAAACCCTGATTGACAATTGACTGCAAATTAAGATCTATTGATTGCAGTCTTTACTTCCTTTCTATTGAACAACCCTCTCCTTACTACCCATTCTGTGCATGCCTTAATGTCCCCAAGTGCCATCTAATCAGTTGCATTCCTGTCTGCCTTGCTTTCTACTATATTCTTACAAAATGGCTCTCCTCATGAATCACAAAATCTCCTTCTGCATAACTATACCTTGCAATGCAACAATAGCTAACCCCCTCTAGTCTATCTAATCATAACGCTTTCATTTGCACGAGCACACCCGACATATCACTGCTAAATTCTATCAACATAATCTACTACACAAAAATGGAAAAAATGCATAGAACAATTTCCTGGGAGCACAAGACTAATCCCCATATCCAACAATGACCAAAAATAACTAATATCCAGAGCAATAACTGCTAAACTTGAGTTCTGGAGTATTATGCTTCTTGTCATATATTGCTTCAGTGGTTTGTCAGGTGTACTACTCACTAAATAATTGCAATTACGAGTACAACTACAATATAGTTCAACATGAAACACTTTTAAATTTTAAACATTCCCAGAGCGTTCAGGAGTACCCTCTTTTCATGTCATATTTCAGGTTTGCGTAACCATTATCCTATGGACTGTATTATTTTGATTGCCAACATTGCCCAAGGGGTCTGTGGGGCAGAAATAAAAGAAATTCATGAACTTAAAAAATATTGGATAAGGTGGTAAACCACTTGTTAATAAAAAAGTGTTAGTTAATTAAAATAATGTATTGCATCTCCTTCATATAGCTGCAACAAATTGTAATCTTAATCTGGGCCACAGAGCTGTGAATTAGTCATGTGAAAAGGTGGGAAGCCCTATGTTGCCCCATAAAAATATCTTAAAGATACTAGGAATTAATAGTTTGTATGCCATATGTTTCCAAATAAAGACAAGTACTTGTATCGTCATTGAATAATTATAAAATAGGAATGATCAAAAAAGCTGGCTCTAGATGTTGCATCTGAGTTTTAAGAGTGAAGGTACTAAGCGGCCTGGATAGATAAAACCTGTGAAAGTCAATCAGGAAAGGCAGCCCAATAGTAAAGTCTAAGAACAGAAAGAGCCCAGCCACCCTTATCTACTGAAAATTCCAAGAACTAGAGTGTGAGGGCAGGCCATTTACACTGCCAGATACTGTTGGTCCACATATTTTCTAATCTGTGAAAAAAAGGAAGTTGCTAAGTAAATGCATTGCCCTAAAAAGTATGGATATTGGGGCAATATGATCATCTTAATTTAAGGAAATTCTATTGTCCTATGAGACCAAAAGGTAGCCTATTCAATTTCTCTAAGCATTGTTTGGCCTTGAAAATCAATGGCTCATAGTGAAGTCCTGTTAGTAAATCTTCATATGAGGGCACCTGAATGCAAAAACAGAGAGCTGAATTAACTTACTTCTCATCCCCTCAGGGTCTAGATTTGTTAAATAGGATTTGAGGATTGGATACATTTAGTTTATATCTGATCATAATACCAACCATTTGGGTTTCTTTTTCTAAAGAGCTAATGGCCTGTACTGGTTTGGAGGAAAAGACAGCTCTGTGGTCAGCCTAAGCCTCTATGCTGATTGCTGCCAAGTTAAGTGTTAATGTGTAGAGTGAAGGAGAAAGCTTAAGGTGTTGTAAGAAAGGCTCTGGAATTAAGGTAAATATCAGGGAAATTTGATATGGGCCAGGGTTTGCTATCTAGTCCTATACCCCCCATATATGTCATCTTTAGTATTTAAAACCAATCATAGCAGGCCGGAAACCCACAGAACTTTGACAACTAAGCGGGTCTAAAAAGTGAGGAGAGCCAAGAAAGAGCCTCAAGTAAGCTACACCAGTGGAGCTGCTGGTAGGTACTCACCAGTTAGCTCACTGTGTCATCATCAGCACTTTCCTGATACAGAAGGAAATGTAACCAAACTCCCAATTATGTGTCATTTAAAGAAAAAGGTGTATCAAAATAAAGTGATATCAAAGCAAGAATTGAGAACTAAAGATCCCCGTTATGCAAAGGAGGCTCAAAGTGCTCTTCTGTAAGGCTAAAATTGAGTTGCAGAAACACATTACTCCTGTCTTTAATTTTTAGTGTCCGTACTCGTTTAAAACCACCATATCATGTTTAGACTATGATTGGTTTTTAATACTAAAGATGACACATATGGGAGGTATATGACTAGGTAGCAAACCCTGGCCCATAACAAATTCCCCTGATATTTACCTAAATTCCAGAGCCTTTCCTACAACACCTTAAACTTTCTCCTTCACTCTAAACATTAACACTAAACTCAGCAACAATCAGCATAGAGGTCTAGGCTGACCACAGAACTGTCTTTTCCTCCAAACCAGTATAGGCCATTAGCTCTTTAGAAGAAGTTAAAAAAAGGTATGTGTAATCTGTAACCAGGCCATTGTATATAGACATTATTGAGTGGAGGGCGTCCTGTTTGTTTTGTCCCTCTTTTGCTCCTTTTTTGAAATATGAATTTGTTATGGGGACAATGCCTGTGATGTCCCCCATGCATATCAATTTAGTGAAAAGAGAAGTGTAGAGCTTCTGTATATGAGCATGTATACAAGGATCAAAGCCCATAACAGCTAGTGTCACCCATAAAAATGGCTGATAGATCCAACATTATCCAACAGGATCATCCAGATCAGAATACCAAGGGTTTCTGTGACATCAAAAACAAAGATTGCCAAGTTCAAGTGAGCCATGGTGTCCCACTGGAGCACAAAGCCATGTTGGATTGGATCGACCCAGTTAACTATTATTAGAGCACGCTGATTAGCCAAGATTTTAGAGTAGATTTTAGCACCACTATTTAGCAGTGATATAAGTCAATATGATGAGTACAGTTATGGGCCCCTACCGTTTTTTGATGAAAACTGTAATAAAGGTTTACCACCATTACTTAGGTGCATCACAGCCTTTTTCCATAGGCTGAATAATGAATTTCCATAAGCTGAAGAAGAATGGTGAGTGAATGTCAATGAAGATTTTTGGACAGCTGCTTTGCCTTCTGCAATAGATCAAATTGCTTTTCTAATTTCTTGGTGAGTATATGGAAAGTATATTATGCTGTTAGAGATTACCTAATAATTTGTCACTGCGAGACTTGATTATTGAATTAATGCAGTTCTTGCTATCTCTTTCTATAGCTTGCAGAGATAAAATCCAGACCACATTCTTGCTATTCTCAAAGTACTTGAGGTGAGTGTAGTGGAATAGCTTAACTGCTATGTCCTAAATTAGCTTCTGAAGTTTGACTTTAGCCAACCCTAGATTTTGGAACATAGACAACATCTGAGACTCCAGTAATCCTTGTTGGAGTAGAGTAGCATGCTGAATTTAGAGTGCCTTAAGTATTTCTTGAAGTGGATCAATAGTATTCAGAGCTTATTGACTGACGAATGGTATTACTGAGTGTAGCATCCTATACTACTGCTTTTGGAGTATCCCATAAAATCGCAGGAGAGGGGTGCCCATTATGTTTGCAAAAAAAGGAGCTTAGCTAATAAGTCATATGCTCTCAGTAGTGGCTGTCTTGAAGAAGGTATCTATCAAGTGTCCATCTTCACAGATTAGTTTGAATACTTAGAGTCATTTCTGAAAAATGAATAAGGCCATGGGGGTATGGACCCATTAGATGCAAGGAAAGAGAGTTACTAAAAATGTGTTTCTAATGTTTAAGTTACATGTACTATGTCTATTCCGGGGTACTGCTTATGTGGTGCAGAATAAAATGTCAATCCCAGAGGGTATGGTCAGGTGAATCACGAGTTGTCCGCTAATCTATACTCCTGCATAAGATGTCTGAACAATGCCCAAGTATCGTGCATGCATCTACTGCTATCTTTGATAGTGGAGTCAATCTGTGGGTTGAGAGTTAAGTTAAAACCTCCACAGATTATGAACTGATTTTCCCAACTGGCATGTTTGATCACGGGCTGTTGAAACATAGACATGTCAAAAATTATTATTTGCACTCTATAACATTCAAATTGTGAGGGAAGCCTAATTCCGACTGATTACCAACTGCCCATTTTTATCATGCTTGGTACTTTACACATATCCAAGATTTAATATGTGTCAAGATGACCATGCCTTTAGTTGACTTGTCATGCACCGAAGAACAAATGAACTGATAGCCAAGAGTGAGTAAAGTGCTGATCTCTGTTATTGTTAAGTCAGTTTCTTGCAGACACAATGTTTCTGCCCTCATGTGTTGTCCTGCCCTCCCCTACCCATTTTATACTGTGCAGTACTGTTGAGATTTTTGCCCTAAGGGAAAATTTGCTTGCCACCAATAACTCCTTTACCACAATCATCATGATACATTCTTATTATTGTACATAAAAATCACGTCCCCCATACCCCTTGTAAGTTGGAGAAAAGAAAAAGAGACCAAATTTTGCACAGAATTTGTCACTATCAATTATTATCAGACAAAGTGCTCCTAGTCCACTTGTTTAAAAGAGCTTGGGCTTGAGCCTCTGATGTGCAGAAATATGTAGGACCTTTGAAGATAAGTTTCAGTTGAATAGGTTCCTGCAGGAAGACTTATACAACAGTATCTTGAAGTGGGGCAATCAGCTGACGGAGCTGCCATCGTTATGTTACTGTAGCTTGATAAAAATCAGAAAGAACAAAGAAAGAAATATAGCCAACCTTGCCTCAAGAATTAGGGCACAGATTTAGGTAAATTAGCTGTCTAAATATAACATTCCCCACGTTTATTAGTATAGCTTTGGAGTATATATCTCCTTCCCCTTTTTTCGGATTGCAAAAAGGGAAGCAATGGGCTCTCTGAGTTTGGCAGTTGATGTCCCATTAGCCAAGACTTAGGAATGCTTACAATAAACCTGCAGCATTCGTCACATTTAATTCTTTCGGGGATACCCAGAACACGTATGTTGTTCCTTCATTTGTGATTTTCTAGGTCCTCCATCTTTCAAGTAGGATCCTTCTCCGATTTTTCAAGTTGTTGAGCTTCTTGATATATTTTCGGTGCTGCATGCTCCAAGTCTGTGATTTGCTTGTCTGCCATTGACTCTCTTAAGCCCAGCGTGGTTACTTGTTTATACATTTTAGGGATCACAATCTGAGTTTTAAGAATGGAGGCCTAAGTGCAGACTGTTTTTTAATATGCTTTCCTGTGTATGCAACGGGGTTAGATACAGAAGAAAAATTGGGATGCTTGTGCTGCTTCTGTTAAAAATAAAACACAACACATTGGGAAGCTAAAGTGCAACTAGCATTTAATGCATGATATCAATCAGCACATCAAAAGAATCAACGACAATTCATTTCAACTAACTAGGGCTCTCACTGGAAAAGTACAGTTGGAGCATAAAAGCTTAAATACATAGAATGTTAGACCTGTGTATATATGTATACATATATTTGGTCAATGCAAGTCAATGGGACTTAACCTTATGTCAAAACATGCTACTTTTAGCAAAAAAAATTCAAGTAAGCAAGTGGCTGGATCTACTTCCAGAGAAAGCACAGAATGTATTTGAGACGATATCCTTCATAAATACAATACTAGGTTAATTTTTCTCCTGAAATCCCACTTTCACTTGCCAGGTTCGAAAGCAAGATTGCACTTCTTAGAAATCTGGAAATTTACAACTGTGGATTTCGTGGCTTCTGGGCCTACTTGAACCATTTGGCAAGCATATTCAAACCTACTGAAATCTATGCATCACTGTAAAATGGCATCCATATTTGATTATAAACCATTGCTATGCTCTTGATCATCAGCATAATGTACTGTAATACATAGGGTTAAATGGACAAAATAGACAGAGATTTTATGTTTTACACCCCTTAGTATTTGATTCATTAACCAAAATAGGATTGAAAAGTGTCAATGCTTGTTGCATAGTAGTCATTTCATTTCAGTTAAGTTATTAGCAGAAAGGTCCCACTGAAGTTGTTGTGCAATATCATTGTCTTCATCAGCGTGATCAGTCAGTGTATCCACTGCAACCCTCTAGCCTGTGGCAGAGTCTGAATCTGAGATATGGTGAGTATCAGAGTCCATGTGTGAGTAATCAGGAAAAGAGTCTTCAGTAATTCTGAGCTTGTTACCACTTCCTGAGCAGTGAATGCTCTGATTTTGTCTTTATGCACCACTTTTTCCGAGGTGGACTCACTGACAGGCTCAAATGTATCGACTTTGGGGGCAGGGTGAATGTGAGTAGAAACTCTAGCAGATATAGCAGCGATAGCGTTAGTGCTGGATGCATATACAAGGCTTGTATTTAGCCTGGGTTCTAAATAACGCTGATTTGAGGATGCTGCTGGATTATTAATGGTCCTAGGTTATATTAGTGGCCCTTTAGCTATTACAGCAGTTATTAGAGTATTACCCTCCATGACGAGTTTATTTAGAAGACTTGAGATTGCAGTTTTTCAGCATCATTAGCATTGTCCAAACAAAACTTAATGACCGTGTCCCTTTCCTCTATGGTGGATGTTAGTTTCCCTGCCAGAGTGCTGGGGAGAGGCCCTGCATTGTTGCACAATCTGCCCCCATCTGTGAGCAGCCTTTGATACCGCCTTACAGAGTAGCTGCTCTTCAGTGGTATGCAAAGTTTGGAGGCTGCAGGCCTTCCTACGGAACTGGTCGAGAAGTCGAGGAGGCTATGCAGGGATTGGCACATGTCAAGGTCATTCCACAACATCCGGAATACCGGAATTAGGAACCTAACCATAGGAAGAACAGGGATTCCACTGAACATATGTGAAAAAACCTTCTGTCCAGAAAGAAAAATTATTTTCTAGAGTCTCCTCACCCACCAGGGTTACCCCTAGGTGGCATGCTTCATCATTGGGGTCCTCTCAATCCGCTGCGGATTGAGGTGTGCTGCGACTTGCGAACTACGTAGGAGCACTTAGTTTTAGGAAAATATGTGTGGTGCAGTGATGTGGAGTGGGAAAAATAGATTAAATATACCTAGCTAGTGAGCTAATATTTTATTCCTGCTCCTAGTCGGTATGTTTTAAAATCAGGGGTTAATACTAGGGAGAGACCTAACTGTAATGAGTATGGAGTCCCTAGTAGTGGGTCGACATGCTTCGAGCTTTCCCCTACAGCTCTTCTTCAGGACCACACGAGGGCCAACCCCGTGCGTCCCACTCCTAAAGAATCCTGTGAGTAGGAAACAATGGGGTGCACACCTAATGTGTGTTCACCTGATACTTAATACATACGGTTGTACACTGACACGTTGTATCTGTAGGAAATAAAACAAAGGAAAATTAAAAAGGCCTGCCTACCAGCCAGGCTGGCAGGCCCTGCATATATATGTGGCGTCGTATCTCGATCAATGTACTCCTCTATAGTGGGTGTACTTAACAGCTATTTTGTGCGATCATCTGTGGTGGAAGAAATCAATCACACATGTGTCAAGGTCAGCCTGAGCATGGCTGGCACAGGTCTAGAATATTTGTGCTCATTGGCTGGCTCACCCACACTCCACAAGGTGCAGAAGCCATCCTGCCAGTGTTCGCCAAGTCTTGGCTGCCATCAAAAACATGAAGAGTTTCCAACTTTCCAGTTAACAGAGCTCAGTGACATGAGCAACAAGCACCGTAACTACACCAACTTGATTGTCACAGCTAACAACCATAAAAAGTAAGTTCATGAGTACCATGAGCAGTTGGGCAGAGTTGGGGGTACAATCAGTGAATCTTCTCTGCACTGTGCATCCAGTCCTGGGGCTGGACTCCTCTCCTTGTTCATCATGAAGTTTCATCCAGCAGACATCTTCAAGTCTCCAATAAAATGTAGCCTCTAACTTTGAAGTTAGGGGGCTAGAACCAATCTATTATATACAAAAGAAAAGTGGTTTGTGTGGTACTGACTGAATGAGAAGTGGATAGAATTTTCTTTTTATTCCATACATATTTCTTTTATTAAAACAAACTTTATTGCATTTTAATTATATGCAGCACATTCGTTATACATGGCAGTTAATCATGACATTATACATAGTCTGACAAAGTTCAGCACCCATCCCCGTAAGTTACTCACAACTGTTAACCAAGCAGGTCATTTGCCGTCTGCGTGGTAATTGAAGGGAACAATGACATGCTAACAATTGAGTCTGAATCGGATGCACCGCTATGTGATGAACTGGAGCTGGAAGGAAATCTGGTGCATCGCAGGGTAGTTGCCTGTCAGATCGCCGCCAGATGACACACCAGGGCATGCAGTGGGGATGGTGCCACCCCCAAGCTGGAGCAGTCCTGGGTGGCCGCGTCCCACAGCTGTTGTCGAGGAGTTTGTTGAGCCTTAGAAGGCGAAGACCTCGGGGGTCCGCACTTTCACGAATCCGGGAAGCGCTGTTCAGGCCGTTCCTATGCTGTGTCTGGAGAATCAAAGAATATGGTCCTCTGATCATGTATTACCTTAAGTTTTGCTGGAAACAGCAGAGCATACATGAGACCTGCCGTGCATAGATGACATTTCCCTTCTTGAAAAAAGGAACGCCTGCGCTGGACAGCAAAGGCATAACCCAGTCCTTGAAGTAAAGTATCCTGGCCACGATGGGTCTCGGCACGCTCCCGGCACTGGTTTCTTTGAGGGGACAAGGTGTGCTCTTTCAACTGTGAACAGTTCCAACAAGCCTGTTGGGGCCACCATGGCCCCGAGCCACTCCTCAAGGTATTGAGGGGCACGGGGGCCTCCGTTCCTTCTGGCATGCCTACTATCCAGACATTATTTTTACACGCCCTTCCTTCATCATCATCAGCCCACTCCTCAAGCTGATCCACTTGTCGGCGTAGTTGGGCAACTAGTAAAGTGTTTTCCACTTTATAGGGCTCCATTGTAGAGAGTGTCATTTCATTTGTTTTGACCCTGTCAGCCAGGTTGCATTGGTCATCTTTTAGGAGGCTAATGTCTGTGGTGATGACCCCCCAGCATTGCTCAATAGACACACGAGAGTCCAGTATTTCCTGCAAAATAATGTTCAATTTGTCCATGGGGGATGCCACCATGATGGAAGATATGCAGTCTGCTTGTGTCAGCGCCGAGGAGCATTCAGAGGGAGTGGACCGGGAGCTTGAATGGGCGACTGGCTTACTGATCCTGGTTCTGGTACATCCCATAGTTTCCACTGTTGGCCAGGGAGAAATGAGGACCCTGTCTCTGTCATCCAGCTGCCGGGTGGGCTCCCAGTTCCCTGGGAGGTACACAAGTCTTCAGTTATTGCTCACTCCTGAGCAGGTACCGGCTGCTCTGCCATGGGCTACAGGTACAGGGATGGTACGGCGGAGCTCAGTTGACGGCAAAAGCAAAGCTGTATTCTCAGGTCTAATGAAGACTGGGCTAGTGATACTAGATCGGCGCTAAGGTCCAAGGGCCCATGACCCAGCCCCATGGAGAGTGATAATGTGCCTTTGTCTAGCCCCACAGTGCACCTGATGTGTGTGAGCCTCATTGTGCGTGGGGACAAATTGAAGGGCCACCTCTCCTGCAAATATTGCGTTCATCCACACTTCAAAGCTGCAGATTGCAAACCAGGCCACGCACACCATAGAGGACCATATCTCTGGTCAAGCAGGGTCGGTCTCCACGTTGAAACCTGCTATGGATTGGGCCTCCCCTATTAGCAGGTCTCAGCCACTCCTAGAGGGTCACACATAAATCTTAGGGGCTCACCATCATGCCCAGGAGGTCTTCCCACCATCACAGAATCATAGTGCTGTGGATGCCCGCACTCAAGCAGGGTCAGGTCCAGTGGTCAGTAGCGTGAACCTGTCCTCAAATGTGCTGCAAGATTGCCCCCTGAAGTCTGCAGACGTTTGTGCTTGAGCAATCCCAGTCTGCCCGCACCCCCCAACTTTCAGGGCTAGTGAAAGGGAGTGTGCTGCTGCACAATGCTGGACAGTATGTGTACCTGAGCTGACACCGCAACCCCCGAGCATGTGGCCCAGGCCCCTGGAGCTGTCCGAGGAGCCCACTCTCCTCAGCCACCCCCCATCACGTTTGGTTCCGCCTCTACGGATATCAGCTGGGCAGGCCAACACTCATGGGTGCCACGGCTGGGCCTGAACCCATGCAGCATGTAGCGCAGTCCTTGTCTTTAGGCAGGCCCATGCCTCATTGCTCTTTGGCGGCTTCGGCTCAATGCAGCCACCCCAGTGTGATGGGGGCACACCACCAAGGGAGAGCCCTCTCAGCAACAGCATTTGGCTCTCTACACCCGGCTGCAGGTTTAGTGCCCATGCTGCTCAGGCTGCCTTCTTCACCTCGTGGTGGGGGCCCTCGAGTTGGGCGCTCTGAGCAGTCCAAGGTTATTCTATCACAGGTGGGTGCCAACAGACCCTTCGGGGTCCTCTTAGTTGTGCAGTCATGACACGATGCCACTGCCAGGATACTTATATTGTTAGATTATGGGCCCTGGATCTATGAGCCTCCGATCTATGCTTACGCCATCATATATTCCCATCACCATGTAACATACCTATATGACTTATAACAAAGAAACAATTTGTAAATAAGAATGCTTCTAAAGCACAAAGTTGCAAGATGGTTTCAGACATCATCATTTAAAAGCAAGGGATTACCATTATCTGAATTGATAGAAGTTCTAGGAAAAAGATATCAACTTAAAAAAGAATATCAAATCTAGCAGCCAACTTTGTGGAAATGTTGTCCACTCACTCCAGATTGTAAAAGAATTGGTTCATGACTCATGCAAACTTCCAAATAATAGTCGAGATACAGAAAAGAGTATAAAAATATGAAAAATTTAATTGCTTTCCCCCTCCCCAAACTTTCTGCTAAACATAACATACTTGTGGACATTGGAATAACTTGTGCCTGCCTGTATAAAGAAACCACATCAATTGCCATTACTTAAAATTTCCATCTTGGAGAAGGTGATGGGGCTAGAAACAATCTATTATATAAAAAAAGTGGTTTGTGTTGTACTGGCAAATTGAGAAGTAGATTGATTTTTACTTATTCCACACTTATACTAAGCAAGAAATATCTAAATCGTCTTCCCATTGTAGTGTAACCCTTCCTGTCTCTCTAGAATTCCAAGGGATTCTTATTACTTTGTTAATGCAAGATGTATTTGTCTTAACCAATTACATTAAAATGGTGAAATTATTCTCAAACTAATGTATCATAAAAGCATCAATACAGAAAACTTCCCTAATGCATGTTACAAATGTATTTTATTGATATATAATATAATTCTTTAAAAAAAACATTCTTAAATTAATGGTTAATCAAACAGATGTTCTTCAATGTGCATTTACTACAGTAAAATATTTTATTAATAAACTTAATCCTGGTGTTATATCATGTCATAAACCTCATGTACTGGTGTGAGCCAGAAAAAGTTTACAACAATTTCTAATAATAAGGGTCACAAACATCTCAGGTCTCTAAGATATATAAACAATCTCTCTAAATATCCAGATTATTCTATTTTCTCACTAACCAATATGACTAGAAATCCAAAATTAGAACTCTTCACCAAATGTAACCATAGTTCTCCAACAGAATTCTTAGTGATTGGTAGAAAACTCTGAAAAACTCCCCACTAGACTTCATTTTTTAGCTTATAAAGTAATTTTGCTCTTTTTTGTTCCATAAAGTTTTTTGACAATATAACGATATTTATGTAAAGAGGAAAGCCTCAGCAGTTTAATAGGAATAAAAAAAGAACAAGGAATTATTTGAAGAAACACCAATCTAACATCTAATCTTCCACAGCAGTGTAAAACCAGAGGCACCCATAAGTCTGCCAAATAGTTAACATTATGTTTGCATCATTTAGATAAAAAATCATAGTATCATTATTGTATTTGAATACCAAACAACAAATATTTAATTGGAGAACTATTCCAAACCAAAATATGTGAATCAAATAAGCATAATTTAATGACAGAACCTCTTCATAAGTAGCACTTATACCTTAGAGAAGTCCTGCATTTCATTAAAATGCTTTAATGTTTAATGCTCTTTCAGGTTATGAGGCATATAAATCATATTGACTACAGAAGCACACACTTGCCTTAATTACCTACATACTAAATCCTGATTGCCCCAATCTTTCATAAAAAGGCTAACAAGATAAAATAATACTGCTCAAAGGAAACCCTGTCACTTTTAGCCTCCTTTAAGTGGATAGGATGAGGAATTAACAATCATTAACAGAAATAGATGGTTTAAGAAAACTACGTAGTAAAGGAAAATGTAACATTTTGGAACCAAAACCTTGCCATTTATGTGCTCTCCTAGTATAATCCCAGCTGACCCAATCAACAGCATTCTCAGCATCTAGTATTATACCAGGCATTAAGTATATCTTCTAGAGGATTGATCTGTAACATTAAAAATATCTAGAGCTAGCTATAATGAAATGTGCCCTCTGGAAGGGTAGTCTTCTCCTCTCCAGACGACCAATATCTCAAAAAGTAACTGTATTTCATCCAGACCTAGATCCCCACCACCTACCTGAACCTTAACCCCACTAAGACAAAATTTATACATTATGATTAAAAAAATGTGTAGAGTGTAGCGTTTTCCTAGCCTGGGTACCCTGCCATACGAACTCAACATTCTAAAACAAAGTTTCATGGCATTGCGCTCTGACATCTACGTCACAGCTTTACAGAGTACATTAGGAACCAAAAAGGTTCTGTTCTAAAATATCGCAAGACATTACATCTCCCCCTCGGTTAAATAAAAAATTTAATTTTTTTACATATATATATATATATATATATATATATATATATATATATTTCCCGTTTCTCTCCACCACACTCCTTGGCAAAAACGGATACGGACCACAAAGTTTGGTGCTGCTTAATTTTTAATGGTGCAGGTCGCCATGACGCGTTTCAGCCCTTCCTCGGGCCTTGATCACATGACATTACATCTCCCCCTCGGTTAAATAAAAAATTTAATTTTTTTACATATATATATATATATATATATATATATATATATATTAACTGAAAAAACCATAGGTTTCAGGAACGTTATGGTTAGTTGGACATTTCACTCGTACAAAACCATAGAAATTCTGGTGTTATAGTTAGTTCAGCTAACTATAACTCGCGCCCCGCAATGCACTGCTGATGACGTCACATATTACATCATTCATGACATGGTCAGTGACATCACTGATGACATCACTGATGACATCTCAAATGACATCACTGATGACATCACTGATGACATCATCCAGTGACTGTGTGTTTCTGTAAAGTTTAATTTTGTTTTATATATATGCCAAGCTGTATTGAGGAATGAGTGGGTGTATAAGTGTCTGTATGGAGGATTTAGTAGGTACGTGACTGACTGTATAAGTGAGTGATTAAATGTGTCTTACTGAATGCATGGGTTAGTGACTAAACTGTGTGAAAGTCTGTATCAGTCTGTCTGTTGTTGTGTAAGCTGCTGCATGGGTTGGTGAGTAGCTGCATGAGTGTCTTTATGGGTTATTGATTGCTTGCCTGAGTATTTGTATGGCTGCCTGAGTGTGTGTATGGGTGGGTGGGAGGTGTGTGACTCTGTGCATAGATGTGTGAGTGGTTGATTCACTGGGTGTATGGGTTCAAGAGTGCATGTGGAAACAGCTGTATGGGTGGGTGAGTGTGTGTATGGGTGTGTTGGTGAGTGAATGGATGTCTCAGTGGTACATGTGCAAGTAACTACATATGTAAAAGGCAGTATATGTGAGTGATGGTGTATATAAATAACTATATGTGAGAGTCAGTAATTGTGAGAGTGGCTGCATGGATGAGTGTGTATTTGTATCAGTGATTCTATAAGAGTAATTATGTGTTAGTATCTGTATGAATAAGTGAGGTTGTGTCTGTATAACTCTATAGGTGAGTAAATGGAAGTATGATTGATTCTTTGCATGACTGACTAAGTGTGTGAGTAACTCTGGATATGTGGCAGTGTGTGAGTGTCTGTATAGGTGTATGAGTGCATATGATAGTGTTGTATTGATGAGTGACTGCATGTATGAGTGACTGTATGGGTGAATGAGTGGATGTGTGTGTAGACCTAGGAATTAGTCAGTGCGTATATAGTAACTGGTATTGATGGGCCTGATTCACAGAACTAACTTCCTTGAAATACGTAAAGTTAGTAATTTTCGGTATTCACAGAATACACTTACCACTACTAACTTTATGTTTGCTCCCGGGCCGGAGATTCCGGCCCTGTGGCGGAATTTCCGCCTCTGGGCCAGAATCTCTGCCTCCGGGCCGGAATACCCTCATTTAGGCCGGGAGCGGACATAAAGTTAGTAGTGGTAAGTGTATTCTGTGAATACCGAAAATTACTACCTTTACGTATTTCACGTAAGTTAGTTCTGTGAATCAGGCCCCCGTGTCTATTTTTTCAAAAATGGTAGTCTGTATTTTAGAGTGGGTGTATCAAAGGTTATATTCAGGTGTGAGGAGGTGCATCAGATTTTCATGTGGATGATGTAAAAGGTGATTCCATCAGTGATGTCATTTGAGATGTCTTCAGTGATGTCATCAGTGATGTCACTGACCATGTCTTGAATGATGTAATATGTGACATCATCAGCAGTGCATTGTGCGGGCGCGAGTTATAGTTAGCTGAACTAACTATAACGCCGGAATTTCTATGGTTTTGTACGAGTGAAATGTCCAACTAACTATAACGTTCCTGAAACCTATGGTTTTTTCAGTTAATTTCTATGGTTTTTTAAATGCTAATTTCTAACTATAACGTGCCTGAAACCTATGGTTTTTTCAGTGAATTTCTATGGTTTTTTAAATGCTAATTTCTAACTATAGCGTGCCTGAAACCTATGGTTTTTCCAGTGAATTTCAAAGGTTTTTTAAATGAAATTTTGTAAGTCTAATGTACCTCAATCCTATGTTTTTTTTTATTTTCTATATATATATATATATATATATATATATATATATATACATATATATTTTAAAAAAATTGAATAATTTTTAGTTAGGAAAACTATATTCATTCTTTTTTTTTTTTTAAATATTATACAGAAGTCGCGCACCCTACACGATGGCTGCGCGCATTCCGGTAGCCATTTTGAAAAGTTGCGCTGGGGTCGCAACTTTGGCGTAATTTGTAAAGTATGAAATATCTTTAAATTAATTATAAATAAAAGTTTTCCTTTAAGTGTTTGTCTAAATTTATTAATAAAAGTATTTTTAAAGTATTATTTTCAATATAATTTCGACTAAAAATTATTCGAGTATTATTGGATTCGGAGGTTAGGAGGGATGGCCATTTTGCTCGATCTGTTTTGCAAGATTTTTTGGTCTAGTCAGGTGGACACCCTCCTCCGGGTGAGGTACAGCTTGAGGATTCTATTCAAAACGTTAGGAATCAACAGGCAGAAGTATCCATCAGAAGAGCAAGTTACTTACCTTCGGTAACGCTTTTTCTGGTGGATACAGTATCTGCCTGTGGATTCCTCACTGTCCCACCCGCCTCACCGTTGTCCACCTGTTTCTACCAAAAAGATGCTTTTACTGTTTGGCATGAATGTTTTTAATATGTCTTAATCATGCTTATGTTTTAATAGTGAGAAATACTTGATCTGTTGCTATTTCTTTATGCCTTTATTGGTTATGCATTTGTATATATATATATATATATATATATATATATATATATTTAGTATATTATGTATACATGTGAAAATGTGTCGGTCCACCTGTTTACCTCGGTGGCACGGAAAAAATGGGTGGAACTGACGTCAGCACGCCGACGAGGTCCTCTTATGGCTCCTATGACGTCATACGGTGTCGCGAGCGGAGACGTGCTATTATGACATCGTCGTCGACGTGGGAGAGCTAGGAAAGAATTTCAGCGGAATGCTGGCGCAGGGGATATTCACCTAAGTGTTCAGGCTAGTCCTTTGGGAGCAACTGTTTATGTTGCCACTCCAGAAACCGAAACCAGAGATCGGAGGGCAGAGGCCCTGCAGATGGCACACGAGGTGGGGAGCCCAGTCGTGTGCACCGGCGGGGCAGCGAAGTGACAAGCACCACTACCCACAGAAAAGGTAACGAGGGCACTGAATAACACAGGATCTTCTCTTTGTATCTGGCAGGAACAACAAGGTTAAAATGCCCTAGTTCCAAAATGTAGAATTAGTGCTACAACGGTCTTCAAGAGGACCTGTGATGGATGCCGCTTCTGCCTTCCATACACTGGAGGCGGCACATGGGTCACACGGTACGGTCATACTGCGGTGGGACGCACACTCGTTGACCTCTCATGGCACTGCTCCACACTTCGGGGACAACGCTTTCCATTAGCTGTGTTTTCTGATGACGTGTCGCGCCGGCCCCGTCCAACAGCAGAACCCCTTTAGATCCAAACAGACTCTTCCACTCTCTCACCGGAAGTGAAACCAGGCCACGCGGACACTTTCACAATACAACACCCGGGAATGCACTTTTCGGTAAAAAAAACACATTCCTTCCTCCTAATTTATCAAATAAACGACTCACTGAGGAACAGGGGCCAGCTTCGATCGGTAAACAGCCGTTACAACGACTTTTTTACTTTGCGATACCATTACAACGCATGCATTACCACGCATGCGTTGAACATCGCAAAGTCATTACTACGCATTTTTTTTAGAACGCATGGTCATTTACCACGCATGCCTTTGTGGACATCTAACCTTGTGCAGGACATCTAACCTGGGCTTCTATTGGAATTCCATAACGCATATTAGCAAGCCCATTATCGCCGTTTTAGCGGCAGTTTCCTGCCGCTAAAACGGCGATAATTTTAACGTGGGTCTTGCTAATATGCCCCTTAGTTGTAAAGGTATGTATGGTAAATGACCATGAGTTCTAAAAAAATGTAGACGATCCACGTCGTTGTAAGGAAACAGGCTGTTCCGTTTCCTCACAACGACGTGCACCGCCCCCAGAGATGACATGAAGCAGGAACCACGAGGAGAGAGGAACCACGAGGAGTGAGAGATAAGGGGGATTGGGCATGGGGTGGTGGTTACTTTTCTAGGGTTTAGGGTAGTGCAGTGGTGTTTGGGTAGTGTAGGGGGTCGTGCTGAGGGTAGTGTTTTAGGGTTTAGAGTAGTGCAGTGGTGTTTGTGTAGTGTAGGGGGTCGTGCTGGGGGTAGTGTTTTAGGGTTTAGGGTAGTGCAGTGGTGTTTGTGTAGTGTAGGGGGTCGTGCTGGTGGTAGTGTTTTAGGGTTTAGGGTAGTGCAGTGATGTTTGTGTAGTGTAGGCGGTCATGCTTGGGGTAGATTTAGGGTTTAGGGTAGTGCAGTGGTGTTTGTGTAGTGTAGGGGGTCGTGCTGGGGGTAGTGTTTTAGGGTTTAGGGCAGTGCAGTGGTGTTTGTGTAGTGTAGGGGGTCGTGCTGGGGGTAGTGTTTTAGGGTTTAGGGTAGTGCAGTGGTGTTTGGGTAGTGTAGGGGGCCGTGCTTGGGGTAGTGTTTTAGGGTTTAGGGTAGTGCAGTGGTGTTTGGGTAGTGTAGGGGGTTTTGCTGGGGTAGTGTTTTAGGGTTTAGGGTAGTTCAGTGGTGTTGGTGTAGTGTAGGGGGTCATGCTGGGGGTAGTGTTTTAGGGTTTAGGGTAGTGCAGTGGTGTTTGGGTAGTGTAGGGGGTCGTGCTTAGGGTAGATTTAGGGTTTAGGGTAGTGCAGTGGTGTTTGGGTAGTGTAGGGGGTCGTGCTGGGGGTAGATTTAGGGTTTAGGGTAGTGCAGTGGTGTTTGGGTAGTGTAGGGGGTCATGCTTGGGGTAGATTTAGGGTTTAGGGTAGTGCAGTGGTGTTTGGGTAGTGTAGGGGGTCATGCTGGGGGCAGATATAGGGTTTAGGGTAGTGCAGTGATGTTTGGGTAGTGTAGGGAGTCATGCTGGGGTTCGTGTTTTAGGGTTTAGGGTAGTGCAGTGGTGTTTGTGTAGTGTAGGGGGTAGTGTTTTAGGGTTTAGGGTAGTGCAGTGCTGTTTGTGTAGTGTAGGGGGTCGAGCTGGGGGTAGTGTTTTAGGGTTTAGGGTAGTGCAGAGGTGTTTGTGTAGTGTAGGGGTCGTGTTTTAGGGTTTAGGGTAGTGCAGTGGTCTTTGGGTAGTGTAGGGGTCGTGCGGTGGGGTCGCGTTTTAGGGTTTAGGGTAGTGCAGTGGTGTTTGGGTAGTGTAGGGGTCGTGCTGGGGGTAGTGTTTTAGGGTTTAGGGTAGTGCAGTGGTGTTTGGGTAGTGTAGGGGGTCGTGCGGGAGTAGTGTTTTAGGGTTTAGGGTAGTGCAGCGGTGTTTGTGTAGTGTAGGGGGTCGTGTTTTAGGGTTTAGGGTTGTGCAGTGGTCTTTGGGTAGTGTAGTGGGTCATGCTAGGGGTAGTGTTTTAGGGTTTAGGGTAGTGCAGTGGTGTTTGGGTAGTGTAGGGGCTCATGCTGTGGGTAGTGTTTTAGGGTTTAGGGTAGTGCAGTGGTCGTGCTGGGTTAGTGTTTTAGGGTTTAGGGTAGTGCATTGTTGTTTGGGTAGTGTAGGGGTTCGTGCTGGGGGTAGTGTTTTAGAGTTTAGGGCAGTGCAGTGGTGTTTGGGTAGTGTAGGGGGTCGTGCTGGGGGGAGTGTTTTAGGGTTTAGGGCAGTGCAGTGGTGTTTGGGTAATGTAGGGGGTCGTGCTGGGGGAGTGTTTTAGCGTTTAGGGCCGTGCAGTGGTGTTTGGGTAGTGTAGGGGGTCGTGCCGGGGGGAGTGTTTTAGGGTTAAGGGCAGTGCAGTGGTGTTTTGGTAGTGTAGGGGGTCGTGCTGGGGGAGTGTTTTAGGGTTTAGGGCAGTGCAGTGGTGTTCTGGTAGTGTAGGGGGTCGTGCTCGGGGAGTGTTTTAGGGTTTAGGGCAGTGCAGTGGTGTTCGGATAGTGTAGGGGGCCGTGCTGGGGGGAGTGTTTTAGGGTTTAGGGCAGTGCAGTGGTGTTCGGGTAGTGTAGGGGGTCGCGCTGGGGGGAGTGTTTTAGGGTTTAGGGTAGTACAGTGGTGTTCGGGTAGTGTAGGGGGTCATGCTGGGGGGAGTGTTTTAGGGTTTAGGGTAGTGCAGTGGTGTTCGGGTAATGTAGGGGGTCGCGCTGGGGGGAGTGTTTTAGGGTTTAGGGCAGTGCAGTGGTGTTCGGGTAGTGTAGGGGGTCATGCTGGGGGTGGTGTTTTAGGGTTTAGGGCAGTGCAGTGGTGTTCAGGCAGTATAGGGGTCGTGCTGGGAGTGGTGTTTTAGGGTTTAGGGCAGTGCAGTGGTGTTTGGGAAATGTAGGGGGTCGTGCTGGGGGTGGTGTTTTAGGGTTTAGGGCAGTGCAGTGGTGTTCGGGCAGTGTAGGGGGTGGTGCTGGGGCTGCTGTTTCAGGGTTTAGGGCAGTGCAGTGGTGTTCTGGCAGTGTAGGGGGTCGTGCGGGGGTGGTGTTTCAGGGTTTAGGGCAGTGCAGTGGTGTTCGGGCAGTGTAGGGGGTGGTGCTGGGGCTGGTGTTTCAGGGTTTAGGGCAGTGCAGTGGTGTTCGGGCAGTGAAGGGGGTCGTGCTGGGGCTGGTGTTTCAGGGTTTAGGGCAGTGCAGTGGTGTTCGGGCAGTGTAGGGGGTCGTGCTGGGGCTGGTGTTTCAGGGTTTAGGGCAGTGCAGTGGTGTTCGGACAGAGTAGGGGGTCGTGCTGGGGCTGGTGTTTTAGGGTTTAGGGCAGTGCAGTGGTGTTCAGGCAGTGTAGGGGGTCGTGCTGGGGGGTGGTGTTTTAGGGATTAGGGCAGTGCAGTGGTGTTCGGGAAATATAGGGGGTCGTGCTGGGGGTGGTGTTTTAGGGTTTAGGGCAGTGCAGTGGTGTTTGGGCAGTGTAGGGCGTCGTGCTGGGTGTGGTGTTTTAGGGTTTAGGGCAGTGCAGTGGTGTTCGGGCAGTGTAGGGGGTCATGCTGGGGGTAGTGTTTTAGGGTTTAGGGCAGTGCAGTGGTGTTCGGGCAGTGTAGGGGGTCTTGCTGGGGGTGGTGTTTCAGGGTTTAGGGCAGTGGTGTTCAGGCAGTGTAGGGGGTCTTACTGGGGGTGGTGTTTCAGGGTTTAGGGCAGTGCAGTGGTGTTCTGGCAGTGTAGGGGGTCGTGCTGGGGGTGGTGTTTCAGGGTTTAGGGCAGTGCAGTGGTGTTCGGGCAGTGTAGGGGGTCGTGCGGGGGTGGTGTTTCAGGGTTTAGGGCAGTGCAGTGGTGTTCGGGCAGTGTAGGGGGTCATGCGGGGGTGGTGTTTCAGGGTTTAGGGCAGTGCAGTGGTGTTTGGGCAGTGTAGGGGGTCGTGCGGGGGGTGTGTCAGGGTTTAGGGCAGTGCAGTGGTGTTCGGGCAGTGTAGGGGGACGTGCTGGGGGTGGTGTTTCAGGGTTTACGGCAGAGCAGTGGTGTTCGGGCAGTGTAGGGGGTCATGCTGGGGGTGGTGTTTCAGGGTTTAGGGCAGTGCAGTGGTGTTCGGGCAGTGTAGGGGGTCATGCAGGGGGTGGTGTTTCAGGGTTTAGGGCAGTGCAGTGGTGTTCGGGCAGTGTAGGGGGTCATGCTGGGGGTGGTGTTTCAGGGTTTAGGGCACGGCAGTGGTGTTCGGGCAGTGTAGGGGGTCGTGCTGGGTTGGTGTTTCAGGGTTTTGGGCAGTGCAGTGGTGTTTGGGCAGTGTAGGGGGATGTGCTGGGGATGGTGTTTCAGGGTTTTGGGCAGTGCAGTGGTGTTCGGGCAGTGTAGGGGGACGTGCTGGGGGTGGTGTTTCAGGGTTTACGGCAGAGCAGTGGTGTTTGGGCAGTGTAGGGGGTCGTGCTGGGGGTGGTGTTCTAGGGTTTAGGGCAGAGCAGTGGTGTTCGGGCAGAGTAGGGGGTCGTGCTGGGGGTGGTGTTTAGGGCAGCACAGTGGTGTTCGGGCAGTGTAGGGGGTCATGCTGGGGGTGGTGTTTCAGGGTTTAGGGCAGTGCAGTGGTGTTCGGGCAGAGTAGGGGGTCGTGCTGGGGGTGGTGTTTAGGGTTTAGGGCAGCACAGTGGTGTTCGGGCAGTGTAGGGGGTCATGCTGGGGGTGGTGTTTCAGAGTTTAGGGCAGTGCAGTGGTGTTCGGGCAGTGTAGGGGGTCGTGCAGGGGGTGGTGTTTCAGGGTTTAGGGCAGAACAGTGGTGTTCGGGCAGTGTAGGGGGTCATGCTGGGGATGGTGTTTCAGGGTTTAGGGCAGTGCAGTGGTGTTCGGGCAGTGTAGGGGGTCGTGCTGGGTTGGTGTTTCAGGGTTTTGGGCAGTGCAGTGGTGTTCGGGCAGTGTAGGGGGATGTGCTGGGGATGGTGTTCTAGGGTTTAGGGCAGAGCAGTGGTGTTCGGGCAGAGTAGGGGGTCGTGCTGGGGGTGGTGTTTAGGGTTTAGGGCAGCACAGTGGTGTTCGGGCAGTGTAGGGGGTCATGCTGGGGGTGGTGTTTCAGGGTTTAGGGCAGTGCAGTGGTGTTCGGGCAGTGTAGGGGGTCTTGCTGGGGGTGGTGTTTCAGGGTTTAGGCAGTGCAGTGGTGTTCGGGCAGTGTAGGGGGTCTTGCTGGGGGTGGTGTTTCACGGTTTAGGGCAGTGCAGTGGTGTTCGGGCAGTGTAGGGGTCATGCTGGGGCTGGTGTTTCAGGGTTTAGGGCAGTGCAGTGGTGTTCGGGCAGTGTAGGGGGTCGTGCTGGGGCTGGTGTTTCAGGGTTTAGGGCAGTGCAGTGGTGTTCGGGCAGTGTAGGCGGTCGTGCTGGGGCTGGTGTTTCAGTGTTTAGGGCAGTGCAGTGGTGTTCGGTCAGTGTAGGGGTCGTGCTGGGGCTGGTGTTTCAGGGTTTAGGGCAGTGCAGTGGTGTTCGGGCAGTGTAGGGGGTCGTGCGGGGGGGTGTTTCAGGGTTTAGGGCAGTGCAGTGATGTTCGTGCAGTGTAGGGGGTCGTGCGGGGTGGTATTTCAGGGTTTAGGGCAGTGCAGTGGTGTTCGGGCAGTGTAGGGGGTCGTGCGGGGTGGTGTTTCAGGGTTTAGGGCAGTGCAGTGGTGTTCTGGCAGTGTAGGGGGTCGTGCAGGGGGTGGTGTTTCAGGGTTTAGGGCAGTGCAGTGGTGTTCGGGCAGTGTAGGGGGTCGTGCCAGGGCTGGTGTTTCAGGGTATAGGGCAGTGCAGTGGTGTTCGGGCAGTGTAGGGGGTCGTGCTGGGGCTGGTGTTTCAGGGTTTACGGCAGTGCAGTCATGTTCGGGCAGTGTAGGGGGTCATGCTGGGGCTGGTGTTTCAGGGTTTAGGGCAGTGCAGTGGTGTTCGGGCAGTGTAGGGGGTCGTGCTGGGGCTGGTGTTTCAGGGTTTAGGGCAGTGCAGTGGTGTTCGGGCAGTGTAGGGGGTCGTGCTGGGACTGGTGTTTCAGGGTTTAGGGCAGTGCAGTGGTGTTCGGGCAGTGTAGGGGGTTGTGCTGGGGGTGGTGTTTCAGGGTTTAGGGCAGTGCAGTGGTGTTCGGGCAGTGTAGGGGGTCGTGCTGGGGGGTGTTTCAGGGTTTAGGGCAGTGCAGTGGTGTTCGGGCAGTGTAGGGGTTGTGCATGGAGTGGTGTTTCAGGGTTTAGGGCAGTGCAGTGGTGTTCGGGCAGTGTAGGGGGTCGTGCTGGGGCTGGTGTTTAGGGTTTAGGGCAGTGCAGTGGTGTTCGGGCAGTGTAGGGGGTCGTGCTGGGGCTGGTGTTTCAGGGTTTAGGGCAGTGCAGTGGTGTTCGGGCAGTGTAGGGGGTCATGCAGGGGGTGGTGTTTCAGGGTTGGGGGGTCATGCAGGGGTGGTGTTTCAGGGTTTAGGGCAGTGCAGTGGTGTTCGGGCAGTGTAGGGGGTCTTGCTGGCGGTGGTGTTTCAGGGTTTAAGGCAGTGGTGTTCGGGTTGTGTAGGGGGTCTTGCTGGGGGTGGTGTTTCACGGTTTATGGCAGTGCAGTGGTGTTCGGGCAGTGTAGGGGGTCGTGCTGGGGCTGGTGTTTCAGGGTTTAGGGCAGTGCAGTGTTGTTCGGGCAGTGTAGTGGGTCATGCTGGGGCTGCTGTTTCAGGGTTTAGGGCAGTGCAGTGGTGTTCGGGCAGTGTAGGCGGTCGTGCTGGGGCTGGTGTTTCAGGGTTTAGGGCAGTGCAGTGGTGTTCGGGCAGTGTAGGGGGTCGTGCTGGGGCTGGTGTTTCAGGGTTTAGGGCAGTGCAGTGGTGTTCGGGCAGTGTATGGGGTCGTGCTGGGGCTGGTGTTTCAGGGTTTAGGGCAGTGCAGTTGTGTTCGGTCAGTGTAGGGGGTCGTGCTGGGGCTGGCGTTTCAGGGTTTAGGGCAGTGCAGTGGTGTTTGGGCAGTGTAGGGGGTCGTGCTGGGGCTGGTGTTTCAGGGTTGAGTGCAGTGCAGTGGTGTTCGGGCACTGTAGGGGGTCGTGCTGGGGCTAGTGTTTCAGGGTTTAGGGCAGTGCAGTGGTGTTCGGGCAGTGTAGGGGGTCGTGCTGGGGGTTGTGTTTAGGGTTTAGGGCAGTGCAGTGGTGTTCGGGCAGTGTAGGGAGTCGTGCTGGGGGTGGCGTTTCAGGGTTTAGGGCAGTGCAGTGGTGTTCGGGCAGTGTAGGGGGTCGTGCAGGGGGTGGTGTTTCAGGGTTGGTGGGGTCATGCAGGGGGTGGTGTTTCAGGGTTTAGGGCAGTGCAGTGGTGTTCGGGCAGTGTAGGGGGTCTTGCTGGGGGTGGTGTTTCAGGGTTTAGGGCAGTGGTGTTCGGGCAGTGTAGGGGGTCGTGCTGGGGCTGGTGTTTCAGGGTTTAGGGCAGTGCAGTGGTGTTTGGGCAGTGTAGGGGGTCGTGCTGGGGCTGGTGTTTCAGGGTTTGAGTGCAGTGCAGTGGTGTTCGGGCACTGTAGGGGGTCGTGCTGGGGCTAGTGTTTCAGGGTTTAGGGCAGTGCAGTGGTGTTCGGGCAGTGCAGGGGGTCGTGCTGGGGGTTGTGTTTAAGGTTTAGGGCAGTGCAGTGGTGTTCGGGCAGTGTAGGGAGTCGTGCTGGGGGTGGCGTTTCAGGGTTTAGGGCAGTGCAGTGGTGTTCGGGCAGTGTAGGGGGTCGTGATGGGGCTGGTGTTTCAGATTTTAGGGCAGTGCAGTTGTGTTCAGGCAGTGTAGGGGGTCGTGCTGGGGCTGGTGTTTCAGGGTTTAGGGCAGTGCAGTGGTGTTCGGTCAGTGTAGGGGGTCGTGCTGGGGCTGGTGTTTCATGGTTTAGGGCAGTGCAGTGGTGTTCGGGCAGTGAAGGGCGTCGTGCTGGGGCTAGTGTTTCAGGGTTTAGGGCAGTGCAGTGGTGTTTGTGCAGTGTAAGGGGTCGTGCTGGGGCTGGTGTTTCAGGGTTTAGGGCAGAGCAGTGGTGTTCAGGCAGTGTAGGGGGTCATGCTGTGGGTGGTGTTTCAGGGTTTAGGGCAGTGCAGTGGTGTTCGGGCAGTGTAGGGGGTCTTGCTGGGGTGGTGTTTCAGGGTTTAGGGGCAGTGTGTTCGGGCAGTGTAGGGGTCTTGCTGGGGGTGATGTTTCAGGGTTTAGGGCAGCGCAGTGGTGTTCGGGCAGTGTAGGGGGTCTTGCTGGGGGTAGTGTTTCAGGGTTTAGGGCAGTGCAGTGGTGTTCGGGCAGTGTAGGGGGTCGTGCTGGGGTGGTGTTTCAGTGTTTAGGACAGTGCAGTGGTGTTCGGGCAGTGTAGGGGTCGTGCTGGGGTGGTGTTTCAGGGTTTAGGGCAGTGCAGTGGTGTTCGGGCAGTGTAGGGGGTCGTGCTGGGGCTGGTGTTTCAGTGTTTAGGGCAGTGCAGTGGTGTTCGGGCAGTGTAGGGGGTCATGCTGGGGGTGGTGTTTCAGGGTTTAGGGCAGTGCAGTAGTGTTCGGACAGTGTAGGGGGTCGTGCTGGGGCTGGTGTTTCAGGGTTTAGGGCAGTGCAGTGGTGTTCGGGCAGTGTAGGGGGTCATGCTGAGGCTGGTGTTTCAGGGTTTAGGGCAGTGCAGTGGTGTTCAGGCAGTGTAGGGGGTCCTGCTGGGGCTGGTGTTTCAGGGTTTAGGGCAGTGCAGTGGTGTTCGGGCAGTGTAGAGGGTCGTGCTGGGGCTGGTGTTTCAGGATTTAGGGCAGTGCAGTGGTGTTCGGGCAGTGTAGGGGGTCGTGCTGGGGCTAGTGTTTCAGGGTTTAGGGCAGTGCAGTGGTGTTCGGGCAGTGTAGGGGGTCATGCTGGGGGTGGTATTTCAGGGTTTAGGGCAGTGCAGTGGTGTTCGGGCAGTGTAGGGGGTCTTGCTGGGGGTGGTGTTTCAGCGTTTAGGGCAGTGGTGTTCAGGCAGTGTAGGGGGTCTTGCTGGGGGTGATCTTTCAGGGTTTAGGGCAGTGCAGTGGTGTTCGGGCAGTGTAGGGGGTCTTCCTGGGGGTAGTGTTTCAGGGTTTAGGGCAGTGCAGTGGTGTTCGGGCAGTGTAGGGGGTTGTGCTGGGGGTGGTGTTTCAGGGTTTAGGGCAGTGCAGTGGTGTTCGGGCAGTGTAGGGGGTCGTGCTGGGGCTGGTGTTTCAGGGTTTAGGGAATTGCAGTGGTGTTCGGGCAGTGTAGGGGGTCGTGCTGGGGCTGGTGTTTCAGGATTTAGGGCAGTGCAGTGGTGTTCGGGCAGTGTAGGGGGTCGTGCTGGGGCTAGTGTTTCAGGGTTTAGGGCAGTGCAGTGGTGTTCGGGCAGTGTAGGGGGTCATGCTGGGGGTGGTGTTTCAGCGTTTAGGGCAGTGCAGTGGTGTTTGGGCAGTGTAGGGGGTCTTGCTGGGGGTGGTGTTTCAGCGTTTAGGAGCAGTGGTGTTCAGCCAGTGTAGGGGGTCTTGCTGGGGGTGATCTTTCAGGGTTTAGGGCAGTGCAGTGGTGTTCGGGCAGTGTAGGGGGTCTTCCTGGGGGTAGTGTTTCAGGGTTTAGGGCAGGGCAGTGGTGTTCGGGCAGTGTAGGGGGTTGTGCTGGGGGTGGTGTTTCAGGGTTTAGGGCAGTGCAGTGGTGTTTGGGCAGTATAGGGGGTCGTGCTGGGGGTGGTGTTTCAGGGTTTAGGGCAGTGCAGTGGTGTTCGGGCAGTGTAGGGGGTTGTGCTGGGGGTGGTGTTTCCTGGTTTTGGGTAGTGCAGTGGTCTTTGGGTAGTGTAGGGGGTCGTGCGGTGGGTCGTGTTTTAGGGTTTAGGGTAGTGCAGTGGTGTTTGGGTAGTGTAGGGGGTCGTGCAGGGTGTAGTGTTTTAGGGTTTAGCGTAGTGCAGTGGTGTTTGGTTAGTGTAGGGTGTCGTACGGGGGTAGTGTTTTAGGGTTTAGGGCAGTGCAGTGGTGTTTGGGTAGTGTAGGGGGTCGTGCGGGGGGTAGTGTTTTAGGGTTTAGCGTAGTGCAGTGGAGTTTGGGTAGTGTAGGGGGTCGTGCTGTGGGGAGTGTTTTAGGGTTTAGGGCAGTGCAGTGGTGTTCGGGTAGTGTAGGGGGTCATGCTGTGGGAGTGTGTTAGGGTTTAGGGCAGTGCTGTGGTGTTCTGGTAGTGTAGGGGGTCGTGCTGGGGGTAGTGTTTTAGGGTTTAGGGTAGTGCAGTTGTGTTTGGGTAGTGTAGGGGGTCGTGCTGGGGGGAGTGTTTTAGGGTTTAGGGCAGTGCAGTGGTGTTCGGGTAGTGTAGGGGGTCGTGCTGGGGCTGGTGTTTCAGGGTTTTGGGCAGAGCAGTGGTGTTCGGGCAGTGTAGGGGGTCATGCTGGGGGTGGTGTTTCAGGGTTTAGGGCAGTGCAGTGGTGTTCGGGCAGTGTAGGGGGTCTTGCTGGGGTGGTGTTTCAGGGTTTAGGGCAGTGTGTTCGGGCAGTGTAGGGGGTCTTGCTGGGGGTGATGTTTCAGGGTTTAGGGCAGCGCAGTGGTTTTCGGGCAGTGTAGGGGGTCTTGCTGGGGGTAGTGTTTCAGGGTTTAGGGCAGTGCAGTGCAGTGGTGTTCGGGCAGTGTAGGGGGTCGTGCTGGGGTGGTGTTTCAGTGTTTAGGACAGTGCAGTGGTGTTCGGGCAGTGTAGGGGTCGTGCTGGGGTGGTGTTTCAGGGTTTAGGGCAGTGCAGTGGTGTTCGGGCAGTGTAGGGGTCCTGCTGGGGCTGGTGTTTCAGGGTTTAGGGCAGTGCAGTGGTGTTCGGGCAGTGTAGGGGGTCGTGCTGGGGCTGGTGTTTCAGGATTTAGGGCAGTGCAGTGGTGTTCGGGCAGTGTAGGGGGTCCTGCTGGGGCTAGTGTTTCAGGGTTTAGGGCAGTGCAGTGGTGTTCGGGCAGTGTAGGGGGTCATGCTGGGGGTGGTGTTTCAGGGTTTAGGGCAGTGCAGTGGTGTTCGGGCAGTGTAGGGGGTCTTGCTGGGGGTGGTGTTTCAGCGTTTAGGGCAGTGGTGTTCAGGCAGTGTAGGGGGTCTTGCTGGGGGTGATCTTTCAGGGTTTAGGGCAGTGCAGTGGTGTTCGGGCAGTGTAGGGGGTCTTCCTGGGGGTAGTGTTTCAGGGTTTAGGGCAGTGCAGTGGTGTTCGGGCAGTGTAGGGGGTTGTGCTGGGGGTGGTGTTTCAGGGTTTAGGGCAGTGCAGTGGTGTTCGGGCAGTGTAGGGGGTCGTGCTGGGGCTGGTGTTTCAGGGTTTAGGGCAGTGCAGTGGTGTTCGGGCAGTGTAGGGGGTCGTGCTGGGGCTGGTGTTTCAGGGTTTAGGGCAGTGCAGTGGTGTTCGGGCAGTGTAGGGGGTCGTGCTGGGGCTGGTGTTTCAGGATTTAGGGCAGTGCAGTGGTGTTCGGGCAGTGTAGGGGGTCGTGCTGGGGCTAGTGTTTCAGGGTTTAGGGCAGTGCAGTGGTGTTCGGGCAGTGTAGGGGATCATGCTGGGGGTGGTGTTTCAGGCGTTTAGGGCAGTGCAGTGGTGTTTGGGCAGTGTAGGGGGTCTTGCTGGGGGTGGTGTTTCAGCGTTTAGGGCATTGGTGTTCAGGCAGTGTAGGGGGTCTTGCTGGGGGTGATCTTTCAGGGTTTAGGGCAGTGCAGTGGTGTTCGGGCAGTGTAGGGGGTCTTCCTGGGGGTAGTGTTTCAGGGTTTAGGGCAGGGCAGTGGTGTTCGGGCAGTGTAGGGGGTTGTGCTGGGGGTGGTGTTTCAGGGTTTAGGGCAGTGCAGTGGTGTTCGGGCAGTGTAGGGGGTCATGCTGGGGGTAGTGTTTCAGGGTTTAGGGCAGTGCAGTGGTGTTTGGGCAGTATAGGGGGTCGTGCTGGGGGTGGTGTTTCAGGGTTTAGGGCAGTGCAGTGGTGTTCGGGCAGTGTAGGGGGTCGTGCTGGGGGTGGTGTTTCCTGGTTTTGGGTAGTGCAGTGGTCTTTGGGTAGTGTAGGGGGTCGTGCGGTGGGTCGTGTTTTAGGGTTTAGGGTAGTGCAGTGGTGTTTGGGTAGTGTAGGGGGTCGTGCAGGGTGTAGTGTTTTAGGGTTTAGCGTAGTGCAGTGGTGTTTGGTTAGTGTAGGGTGTCGTACGGGGGTAGTGTTTTAGGGTTTAGGGCAGTGCAGTGGTGTTTGGGTAGTGTAGGGGGTCGTGCGGGGGGTAGTGTTTTAGGGTTTAGCGTAGTGCAGTGGTGTTTGGGTAGTGTAGGGGGTCGTGCTGTGGGGAGTGTTTTAGGGTTTAGGGCAGTGCAGTGGTGTTCGGGTAGTGTAGGGGGTCGTGCTGGGGGAGTGTTTTAGGGTTTAGGGCAGTGCAGTGGTGTTCAGGTAGTGTAGGGGGTCGTGCTGGGGGGAGTGTTTTAGGGTTTAGGGTAGTGCAGTTGTGTTTGGGTAGTGTAGGGGGTCATGCTGGGGGGAGTGTTTTAGGGTTTAGGGCAGTGCAGTGGTGTTTGGGTAGTGTAGGGGGTCGTGCTGGGGGTGGTGTTTTAGGGTTTAGGGCAGTGCAGTGGTGTTCAGGCAGTGTAGGGGTCGTGCTGGGGGTGGTGTTTTAGGGTTTAGGGCAGTGCAGTGGTGTTCGGGAAATGTAGGGGGTCGTGCAGGGGGTGGTGTTTTAGGGTTTATGGAAGTGCAGTGGTGTTCGGGCAGTGTAGGGGGTCATGCTGGGGCTGGTGTTTCAGGGTTTAGGGCAGTGCAGTGGTATTCGGGCAGTGTAGGGGGTCATGCTGGGGGGAGCGTTTTAGGGTTTAGGGTAGTGCAGTGGTGTTCGGGTAGTGTAGGGGGTCATGCTGGGGGAGTGTTTTAGGGTTTAGGGTAGTGCAGTGGTGTTTGGGTAGTGTAGGGGGTCGTGCTGGGGGAGTGTTTTAGGGTTTAGGGTAGTGCAGTGGTGTTTGGGTAGTGTAGGGGGTCATGCTGGGGGTAGTGTTTCAGGGTTTAGGGCAGTGCAGTGGTGTTCGGGCAGTGTAGGGGGTCGTGCTGGGGTGGTGTTTTAGGGTTTAGGGCAGTGCAGTGGTGTTCGGGTAGTGCAGGTGGTCGTGCTGGGGGGAGTGTTTTAGGGTTTAGGGTAGTGCAGTTCTGTTTGGGTAGTGTAGGAAGTCGTGCTGGGGGGAGTGTTTTAGGGTTTAGGGTAGTGCAGTGGTGTTCGGGTAGTGTAGGGGGTCGTGCTGGGGGAGTGTTTTAGGGTTTAGGGCAGTGCAGTGGTGACCGGGTAGTGTAGGGGGTCGTGCAGGGGGTGGTGTTTTAGGGTTTATGGAAGTGCAGTGGTGTTCGGGCAGTGTAGGGGGTCGTGCTGGGGCTGGTGTTTCAGGGTTTAGGGCAGTGCAGTGGTATTCGGGCAGTGTAGGGGGTCATGCTGGGGGGAGTGTTTTAGGGTTTAGGGTAGTGCAGTGGTGTTCGGGTAGTGTAGGGGGTCGTGCTGGGGGAGTGGTTTAGGTTTAGGGTAGTGCAGTGGTGTTTGGGTAGTGTAGGGGTTCGTGCTGGGGGGAGTGTTTTAGGGTTTAGGGCAGTGCAATGGTGTTCAGGTAGTGTAGGGGGTCGTGCTGGGGGTGGTGTTTTAGGGTTTAGGGCAGTGCAGTGGTGTTCAGGCAGTGTAGGGGGTCGTGCTGGGGTGTGGTGTTTTAGGGTTTAGGGCAGTGCAGTGGTGTTTGGGAAATGTAGGGGGTCGTGCTGGGTGTGGTGTTTTAGGGTTTAGGGCAGTGCAGTGGTGTTTGGGCAGTGTGGGGGGTCGTGCTGGGGGTGGTGTTTTAGGGTTTAGGGTAGTGCAGTGGTGTTTGGGTAGTGTAGGGGGCCGTGCTTGGGGTAGTGTTTTAGTGTTTAGGGTAGTGCAGTGGTGTTTGGGTAGTGTAGGGGGTTGTGCTCGGGTAGTGTTTTAGGGTTTAGGGTAGTGCAGTGGTGTTGGTGTAGTGTAGGAGGTCATGCTGGGGGTAGTGTTTTAGGGTTTAGGGTAGTGCAGTGGTGTTTGGGTAGTGTAGGGGGTCGTGCTTAGGGTAGATTTAGGGTTTAGGGTCGTGCAGTGGTGTTTGGGTAGTGTAGGGGGTCGTGCTTGGGGTAGATTTAGGGTTTAGGGTAGTGCAGTGGTGTTTGGGTAGTGTATGGGGTCGTGCTTAGGGTAGATTTAGGGTTTAGGGTAGTGCAGTGGTGTTTGGGTAGTGTAGGGGGTCATGCTGGGGGTAGATATAGGGTTTAGGGTAGTGCAGTGATGTTTGGGTAGTGTAGGGAGTCGTGCTGGGGTTAGTGTTTTAGGGTTTAGGGTAGTGCAGTGGTGTTTATGTAGTGTAGGGGGTAGTGTTTTAGGGTTTAGGGTAGTGCAGTGCTGTTTGTGTAATGTAGGGGGTCGAGCTGGGGGTAGTGTTTTAGGGTTTAGGGTAGTGCAGAGGTGTTTGTGTAGTGTAGGGGGTCGTGTTTTAGGGTTTAGGGTAGTGCAGTGGTCTTTGGGTAGTGTAGGGGGTCGTGCGGTGGGTCGCGTTTTAGGGTTTAGGGTAGTGCAGTGGTGTTTGGGTAGTGTAGGGGGTCGTGCGGGTGGTAGTGTTTTAGGGTTTACGGTAGTGCAGTGGTGTTTGGGTAGTGTAGGGGGTCGTGCGGGGGGTAGTGTTTTAGGGTTTAGGGTAGTGCAGCGGTGTTTGTGTAGTGTAGGGGGTGCGTGTTTTAGGGCTTAGGGTTGTGCAGTGGTCTTGGGTAGTGTAGGGGGTCGTGCGGGGGGTAGTGTTTTAGGGTTTAGGGTAGTGCAGTGGTGTTTGGGTAGTGTAGGGGGTCATGCGGGGGTAGTGTTTTAGGGTTTAGGGTAGTGCAGTGGTCTTTTGGTAGTGTAGGGGGTCATGCTGGGGTAGTGTTTTAGGGTTTAGGGTAGTGCATTGGTGTTTGGGTAGTGTAGGGGTTCGTGCTGGGGGTAGTGTTTTAGGGTTTAGGGCAGTGCAGTGGTGTTTGGGTAGTGTAGGGGGTCATGCTGGGGGGAGTGTTTTAGGGTTTAGGGCAGTGCAGTGGTGTTTGGGTAATGTAGGTGGTCGTGCTGGGGGGAGTGTTGTAGGGTTTAGGGCAGTGCAGTGGTGTTTGAGTAGTGTAGGAGGTCGTGCTGGGGGAGTGTTTTAGGGTTTAGGGCAGGGCAGTGGTGTTTTGGTAGTGTAGGGGTCGTGCTGGGGGAGTGTTTTAGGGTTTAGGGCAGTTCAGTGGTGTTCTGGTAGTGTAGGGGGTCGTGCTGGGGGAGTGTTTTAGGGTTTAGGGCAGTGCAGTGGTGTTCGGATAGTGTAGGGGGTCGTGCTGGGGGAGTGTTTTGGGGGTTAGGGCAGTGCAGTGGTGTTCGGGTAGTGTAGGGGGTCGTGCTGGGGGAGTGTTTTAGGGTTTAGGGTAGTACAGTGGTGTTTGGGTAGTGTAGGGGTCGTGCTGGGGGAGTGTTTTAGGGTTTAGGGTAGTGCAGTGGTGTTCGGGTAATGTAGGGGGTCGTGCTGGGGGAGTGTTTTAGGGTTTAGGGCAGTGCAGTGGTGTTCGGGTAGTGTAGGGGGTCATGCTGGGGGGAGTGTTTTAGGGTTTAGGGCAGTGCAGTGGTGTTCGGGTAGTGTAGGGGGTCATGCTGGGGGTGGTGTTTTAGGGTTTAGGGCAGTGCAGTGGTGTTCGGGCAGTGTAGGGGGTCGTGCTGGGAGTGGTGTTTTAGGGTTTAGGGCAGTGCAGTGGTGTTTTGGAAATGTAGGGGGTCGTGCTGGGGGTGGTGTTTTAGGGTTTAGGGCAGTGCAGTGGTGTTCGGGCAGTGTAGGGGGTGGTGCTGGGGCTGGTGTTTCAGGGTTTAGGGCAGTGCAGTGGTGTTCGGGCAGTGTAGGGGGTCGTGCTGGGGCTGGTGTTTCAGGGTATAGGGCAGTGCAGTGGTGTTCGGGCAGTGTAGGGGGTCGTGCTGGGGCTGGTGTTTCAGGGTTTTGGGCAGTGCAGTGGTGTTCGGGCAGTGTAGGGGGTCGTGCTGGGGCTGGTGTTTCAGGGTGTAGGGCAGTGCAGTGGTGTTCGGGCAGTGTAGGGGGTCGTGCTGGGGCTGGTGTTTCAGGGTTTAGGGCAGTGCAGTGGTGTTCGGGCAGTGTAGGGGGTCGTTCTGGGGCTGGTGTTTCAGGGTTTAGGGCAGTGCAGTGGTGTTCGGGCAGTGTAGGGGGTCGTGCTGGGGCTGGTGTTTCAGGGTTTAGGGCAGTACAGTGGTGTTCGGGCAGTGTAGGGGGTCATGCTGGGGCTGGTGTTTCAGGGTTTAGGGCAGTGCAGTGGTGTTCGGGCAGTGTATGGGGTCGTGCTGGGGCTGGTGTTTCAGGGTTTAGGGCAGTGCAGTGGTGTTCGGGCAGTGTAGGGGGTTGTGCTGGGGCTGGTGTTTCAGGGTTTAGGGCAGTGCAGTGGTGTTCGGGCAGTGTAGGGGGTTGTGCTGGGCCTGGTGTTTAAGGGTTTAGGGCAGTGCATTGGTGTTCGGGCAGTGTAGGGGGATGTGCTGGGGATGGTGTTTCAGGGTTTTGGGCAGTGCAGTGGTGTTCGGGCAGTGTAGGGGGACGTGCTGGGGGTGGTGTTTCAGGGTTTAGGGCAGAGCAGTGGTGTTCGGGCAGAGTAGGGGGTCGTGCTGGGGGTGGTGTTTAGGGTTTAGGGCAGTGCAGTGGTTTTCGGGCAGTGTAGGAGGTCATGCTGGGGGTGGTGTTTCAGGGTTTAGGGCAGTGCAGTGGTGTTCGGGCAGTGTATGGGGTCCTGCTGGGGCTGGTGTTTCAGGGTTTAGGGCAGTGCAGTGGTGTTCGGGCAGTGTAGGGAGTCGTGCTGGGGCTGGTGTTTCAGGATTTAGGGCAGTGCAGTGGTGTTCGGGCAGTGTAGGGGGTCATGCTGGCGGTGGTGTTTCAGGGTTTAGGACAGTGCAGTGGTGTTCGGGCAGTGTAGGGGGTCTTGCTGGGGGTGGTGTTTCAGCGTTTAGGGCAGTGCAGTGGTGTTCGGGCAGTGTAGGGGGTCTTGCTGGGGGTGATCTTTCAGGGTTTAGGGCAGTGCAGTGGTGTTCGGGCAGTGTAGGGGGTCTTCCTGGGGGTAGTGTTTCAGGGTTTAGGGCAGTGCAGTGGTGTTCGGGCAGTGTAGTGGGTTGTGCTGGAGGTGGTGTTTCAGGGTTTAGGGCAGTGCATTGGTGTTCGGGCAGTGTAGGGGGTCGTGCTGGGGCTGGTGTTTCAGGGTTTAGGGCAGTGCAGTGGTGTTCGGGCAGTGTAGGGGGTCGTGCTGGGGCTGGTGTTTCATGGTTTAGGGCAGTGCAGTGGTGTTCGGGCAGTGTAGGGGGTCGTGCTGGGTCTGGTGTTTCAGGGTTTAGGGCAGTGCAGTGGTGTTCGGGCAGTGTAGGGGTTCTTGCTGGGGTGGTGTTTCAGGGTTTAGGGCAGTGCAGTGGTGTTCGGGCAGTATAGGGGGTCGTGCTGGGGCTGGTGTTTCAGGGTTTAGGGCAGTGCAGTGGTGTTTCGGGCAGTGTAGGGGGTCATGATGGGGGTGGTGTTTCAGGGTTTAGGGCAGTGCAGTGGTGTTCGGACAGTGTAGGGGGTCGTGCTGGGGCTGGTGGTTCAGGGTTTAGGGCAGAGCAGTGGTGTTCGGGCAGTGTAGGGGGTCGTGCTGGGGGTGGTGTTCTAGTGTTTAGGGCAGAGCAGTGGTGTTCGGGCAGAGTAGGGGGTCGTGCTGTGGGTGGTGTTTAGGGTTTAGGGCAGTGCAGAGGTGTTAGTGCAGTGTAGGTGGTCGTGCTGGGGGTGGTGTTTCAGGGTTTAGGGCAGTGCAGTGGTGTTCGGGCAGTATAGGGGGTCGTACTGGGGGTGGTGTTTCAGGGATTAGGGCAGTGCAGTGGTATTCAGGCAGTGTAGGGGGTCGTGCTGGGGCTGGTGTTTCAGGGTTTAGGACAGTGCAGTGGTGTTCGGGCTGTGTAGGGGGTCGTGCTGGGGCTGGTGTTTCAGGGTTTAGGGTAGTGCAGTGGTGTTCGAGCAGTGTAGGGGGTCGTGCTGGGGATGGTGTTTCAGGGTTTAGGGCAGGGCAGTGGTGTTCGGGCAGTGTAGGCGGTCGTGCTGGAGCTGGTGTTTCAGTGTTTAGGGCAGTACAATGGTGTTCAGGCAGTGTAGGGGGTCGTGCTGGGGCTGGTGTTTCAGGGTTTAGGGCAGTGCAGTGGTGTTCGGGCAGTGTAGGGGGTCGTGCTGGGGCTAGTGTTCAGGGTTTAGGGCAGTGCAGTGGTGTTCGGGCAGTGTAGGGGGTCGTGCTGGGGCTGGTGTTTCAGGGTTTAGGGCAGTGCAGTGGTATTCGGGCAGTGTAGGGGGTCGTGCTGGGGCTGGTGTTTCAGGGTTCAGGGCAGTGCAGTGGTGTTCGGGCAGTGTACGGGGTCGTGCTGGCGCTGGTGTTTCAGGGTTCAGTGCAGTGCAGTTGTGTTCGGGCAGTGTAGGGGGTCGTGCTGGGGCTGGTGTTTCAGGGTTTAGGGCAGTGCAGTGGTGTTTGGGCAGTGTAGGGGGTCGTGTTGGGGGTGGTGTTTCAGTGTTTAGGGCAGTGGTGTTCAGGCAGTGCAGTGGTGTTCGGGCAGTGTAGGGGGTCTTGCTGCGGGTGGTGTTTCAGGGTTTAGGGCAGTGGTGTTCGGGCAGTGTAGGGGGTCTTGCTGGGGGTGGTGTTTCAGGGTTTAGGGCAGTGCAGTGGTGTTCGGGCAGTGTAGGGGGTCGTGCTGGGGCTGGTGTTTCAGGGTTTAGGGCAGTGCAGTGCTGTTCAGGCAATGTAGGGGGTCGTGCTGGGGCTGGTGTTTCAGGGTTTAGGGCAGTGCAGTGGGTGGTGTTTCAGGGTTAGGAGGGTCGTGCAGGCGGTGGTGTTTCAGGGTTTAGGGCAGTGCAGTGGTGTTCGGGCAGTGTAGTGGGTCTTGCTGGGGGTGGTGTTTCAGTGTTTAGGGCAGTGGTGTTCAGGCAGTGTAGGGGGTCTTGCTGGGGGTGGTGTTTCAGGGTTTAGGGCAGTGCAGTGGTGTTCGGGCAGTGTAGGGGGTCGTGCTGGGTCTAGTGTTTCAGGGTTTAGGGCAGTGCAGTGGTGTTCAGGCAGTGTAGGGGGTCGTGCTGGGGCTGGTGTTTCAGGGTTTAGGGCATTGCAGTGGTGTTCGGGCTGTGTAGGGGGTCGTGCTGGGGCTGGTGTTTCAGGGTTTAGGGCAGTGCAGTGGTGTTCGGGCAGTGTAGGGGGTCGTGCTGGGGATGGTGTTTCAGGGTTTAGGGCAGTGCAGTGGTGTTCGGGCAGTGTAGGCAGTCGTGCTGGAGCTGGTGTTTCAGTGTTTAGGGCAGTGCAATGGTGTTCGGGCAGTGTAGGGGGTCGTGCTGGGGCTGGTGTTTCAGGGTTTAGGGCAGTGCAGTGGTGTTCGGGCAGTGTAGGGGGTCGTGCTGGGGCTAGTGTTTCAGGGTTTAGGGCAGTGCAGTGGTGTTCGGGCAGTGTAGGGGTCGTGCTGGGGCTGGTGTTTCAGGGTTTAGGGCAGTGCAGTGGTGCTCGGGCAGTGTAGGGGGTCGTGCTGGGACTGGTGTTTCAGGGTTTAGGGCAGTGCAGTAGTGTTCGGGCAGTGTAGGGGGTCGTGCTGGGTTGGTGTTTCAGGGTTTAGGGCAGAGCAGTGGTGTTCGGGCAGTGTAGGATGTCGTGCTGGGGTTGGTGTTTCAGGGTTTAGGGCAGTGCAGTGGTGTTCGGGCAGTGTAGGGGGTCGTGCTGGGGCGGGTGTTTCAGGGTGGTATAATACATGCTGCAGCCCCTGGTAGGCCTCTGAGGTACCTATGCCCTTGGTACATAGTATACCATATACTAGGGACTTATAAGGGCACTCCAGATTCCAATCAGAGATGTGCCTAAGGCACATGGAAACCTTTTTACAGAGAAAGCAGATAGACTGGGGCCCTGAATAGCAGGATCCCAGTCCAACTAAGTCATAAACCAGCAAAACACCATAAAAAAGTGGGGGCAACCATACAGTCAGATTCCACCTTCCTACATAACCCCCCCCCAAATGAAAGGAGATAAGGCTAACCTTGGCCAGTTGAGCCTTTATTGATTAAGTGGCCATATAAGGAAGCACCTGCACTAGCATGGTTGCCCCCTGTCTTATGGTCCACTAAGCAATCCCTCACCCTAAGGGTATGAGAGGGTCTCCACCATGGGGAATCACTACCTGTGGTGTGCTTAGGTAAAGTACAAGGCTGGTGAGGTGTCTGAGTAGGGAAGTGAGGCCCTAGGAATGTTGGCCTCAGCTTCCTCAGATCACTGGTCACCATGTATGCCTGTCTTTCCATGACTGAGTTGCACTTTTCTCTAAGGGTCAACCTTTGGCTGCCTACAGCTGGGGGTTGGGTCCCTTTGGCTGGACTACTGGAGGGACATGGCAGGTTTGGAACCTTCTGGTCCCAGGTTTGCCCTTGCCTACCAGAGTCCTTCTGGGGGAGGTCTCTACATAAAGGTATGGGGGATCCCTCAGTGTGTAGAGGAATTTTCACCTGGCTAGGGCTACTAGACTGGGTGCCCCTAATCTGTTGATGGGGGGGTTCCTCTGGACAGGGGGCCCTGGGGGGTCCACTGACCTCTGCAGCCCTGGGCTGGCTGAGGCAGGGTAGAGAGGGGCAGGTTACCTGCTCCAGACTGGGTACCACCTTGGAAGGGTCCTCTGCCATCAGGGGTGTGGCCAGGCCAGGCCTGACTACCTCTGGGGCAGTTCCTTCACTAGGGGTAGGGTCAGTTCCCTGAGGAGGCTGACCCTTACCTACTGTCTGGAGGGAAGAAGACTTTTCTTCAACCCTTGTGCTCTCTTTGGGGGAGAGTGGGCCATTCTTCCAGGCTCCATCTCTCCAAAATCTTGGGCTGGGGCTGTGGCCATCACAGCCCCACTAACCTTTACAGGGACGCCCAGCATCCTGAGATGGGTTTGGTGTTCAACTTCAGCCCAGGCTGAAATTTCCAGATCATTGCCCATCAGGCAATCTACAGGTAGGGTTGGGGACACTGCCACTCTTTTTGGGCCTGTGACCCTCCCAGCTGAGATTGACTATGGCCATGGGGTGATCTGTTCTGACACCATCAATGTTGGTCACCTGGTATTTAAACTCAGGTAAAAGCTGGTGAGGGGGGACTAGTTTCCCTGCCACCATGGTGACACTAGCCCCTGTGTCCCTAAATGCCACAGCTTTCTGACCATTAATTATTGGCTCTAATCTGTACCTGCCCAATGCTGTGGGACCCATGGTAAAGGTGGCAAATCCTATACCACCATCAGAGTCAGAGGAGTCTGTTGAGGGGTCCCTGTCTAAACTAGGGCCCACCTCTGTTCCTCTTGCAAAAGCACCTAACTTTTTGGGTGCACTACTCCCAACTGGAGGATTACTACTGGTAGTACCAGGAGGGGTGGTAGTAGTTGTGGGAGGAACATTTTCCTTATTGCCAATCCTGGGGCAACTGGGATCAGTTTTCCAGTGCCCAAGCTTTTTACAGACATGGCAATAGGGTTTCTTTTCAGGAGAAGAAGGAGTTTGGGACCCACCCCCAGAAGAGGAATTTTGGGGCCCTGTAGGGGACTTATCCTTAGATTTATCCCCACCTTTCTCTTGGGACTTAGTAGAATCTTTCTTCTGGTCACCACCCTGATTTTTAGTTTTTACTCTGGTTCTGACCCATTTGTCTGCCTTCTTTCCCAATTCTTGGGGAGAGGTCAGATCAGAGTCCACCAGATACTGGTGCAAAAGCTGGTTTTGACAATTATTAAGGATCTGCTCCCTCATAATCAAATTGTACAATCCTAAGAAGTCCTGCACTTTGTTGCCATGTATCCAACCTTCCAGAGCCTTAGTAGCACAATCTACAAAATCAACCCAGTCTTGAGTCTGAGCTTTTTGGGTGTCTCTGAACTTCAACCTATACTGTTCAGTGGTTAGGCCAAACCCATCTATCAGAGCACTCTTCAAGACTGTGTAATTGTCAGCATCCTCTTCTCTTACAGTGAGGAGCTTGTCTCTACCTTTGTCTGCAAAGGAGAGCCACAAGATTGCTGCCCACTGCTTCTGGGGGACCCTCTGAACTTTACAGGCCCTCTCCAGTGCAGTTATCCATTTGTGGATGTCATCCCCACTCTGGTAGGGAGGGACAATCTTGTTTAGGTTTCTATGGTCATAAGACCTTTCCCTATCTTTAGGGATATTGCTGCCACCATGGGACTCTAGTCCCAACTTTTTCTCTCTTTGTAGAGATCTAGGGACTCCCTGTCTATAGCCAGTTGCTATTTTCTGAGTTCAAGCTGAGCTTCCTCATATTGAATCAGCCTCTTTCTCCTCTCATGAGAGGATTCCCTCCTATGATAGGAGACAGAGGTCCCTATTGAGGTGCCAGAGTGGTTAGACTCCTGAGAAGGAGATCTAGACTTTCTGGGCACACTCATAATCCTTCCTGAGGGGACAAAGAGGGTATCATTCTGATCATTCTCTTCATCTTCCACACGAGTGATTGGGTTATCCAGGTCAGGGTCATTGTCACCCTCCTGGCCAGTTTCAGAGGGGGGGCTGGGGGTATTGTTACCCCTGGCCCCTTCCTCTTCTTCTGCCCCACCCTCTGCTCCTAACCCTTCAGTCCCCAAAGGCTTACTGAGGTCATAAGCTACCAACAACTCCTTAAGGTGTTGGGTGGTGGGACTTTGGCCTGTCCTTAATTTCCTCAAGTTACATAATGCTCTCAATTCCAAGAATGGGAGTGTATCATACTTGGAGGGAAGAAGCCCAGTGGCTTCTGGCAAGGATTCTCTAGATCCTACCTTTAAAGACATTACTAGTGTGGTGTGGTGTATGCACTACCTACTCTAGTGTGGCCTACTAAACTCTCTTGAGTTGTAGAAAGGGTGTGCTATCCCTTAACACACAACTCTAAGTTCAGTAGAACTTACTGTATTCTAAGCTTAAATTATATGTACCTTAGGTACCTTTAGTGGTTTTCAGTTGATCAATTCAATTGAGATTATCTGGTAAAACAATAGCAAGCTGGAATCCCACACGCTGCACACCAATGTGAGAAGTTGGCCTGGCATATGCTGTCCACTAATTATAGTGGGCACCTTGCACCAGTCCAAACAACCCCTTATTGGAGATAGGTTAAAGACAACCTTATTGAAAGCTATCCTAGTGGTAGCTATGGAGAGCAGCCTTCAGGCTAAGTCTTGAAGGAATGTAAAGCAGCTTGTTTTACCAGTCTATAATCTCTTGAGTGACCAAATGAAAGAGCACCACACCAGGTATATATTCAAAATATATGTATTTATTGCTAAACACACCCCTCTAGTCTCTTTATGAGGCTAGAGTTCGAAGTACACAAGTTATAAGTTATTTAAACACAGTAATAGCACAAATACACGTTTGGGCCCTAGGGGCGTACCAAACCATATACCAATAAAGTGGTATAAGAACCACGACTGAGCTAGACACTAGGCCTAGAGCCTCTAGAAGTGCTTGGACCACAAGGAACCACCCAAGGTAGTGACACAGGGGACCCACGGGGGACGCGTGCAGTGTAAATACACAACCGCGATACGCCGTTAACTTCTATGGAGAAAGTCGCGATCAGGAAATTAAAGAAAAGGGACACTTAAAGGAGGACTTGGAGCAAACCCTTTGAGAACTAGGTCGTTCTAGAGTCTCTACCCACGGGAGCACCGGAGTACTCGTGTTACCTCACCCAGGGAAGCCGGGTGCATAGGTGCCTTTCGGGGTCGGGTTTCGTCGTCGATTTGAATGGCGATCTGCTGCAAAGTGCTGCTGGCGACCAAGTGGAAAGTGTCCGGGTGGATCCAAGAGTGGATCGGAGATCTGAAGAACCTGAAAGCAGAGGGGACAGAGTCTGGGTCACTAGCCAGTGACCAGGAGGGCGATGGGCAGATGCCCACCGATGTCGAGTGCTTCAGGTGCGTTGATGGTCGTCTTGACTCTTCAGCCACGAGGTCCAGGAGGCGTTGTCGGCAACCAGGAGCAGGATTCGGGCTGGTACACGATGTCTGTCGAGTGCTGAGGTGTCGGCGACCGGATTGGACCCAACAAGCCTTGGCAACGGCAAGTCTTGATGAAGATGAAGATCGTCGATGATGCAGACCAGCAAGGTCTGGGGAACTCACCCAGCGAGGGTAAGTGAGGGCAGGCCTGGAGCAACCAGGATGCCCAAGAAGAAAAAGATTGGCCTTCGTGAAGGGCTACTAGCCAACGGGCTAGCGACCGCGAAGGAGCCTCGAGACGTCGCACGTGGATCTGGCTCACAGGACACTCGTGGAGTGGAGGCCAGTGATCTTCGGTGCAGTTGGTGCTGGAGGCTAGGGCTACTCGGAGCCCAAAGCACGACTTCGTGGGAGACCCAGAAGAGGATGCACTTGCAAATGTGCTCGGTGTCCAGGGGTCACGGTCTCACGTTACCCACGATAGCTACGGGCCTCAGCTTTGCTGGGGACTCAGGGTAGCCTCGGGAAGTCTGGAAATCCACCTCTGGTGATGCGAAGACTTCGGCGTCCGACGGGAGCTTCAGAAATGCAGACCGGACAGATGCGTCTTTGGTGCCTGCCAAGCAGGGGAGTCACTCCTTGACCCCAAGGGAGATTCTTCTGTCCTCTAATCTTGAGTAGAGCGTCGAAGGTCCAGGATTCTGTTTCAGAGTTTCGTCCAGGGATAATCTAAAGTCCTAAGGACTGGGTTCCTATACTTATACTAAGTTTAGGGGTTGGACTACTCTGTGGCCCCACCTATGGGTGGGTCAGGGCAGAGGGGTGGCTACACCCCTTTCCCTTTGTCCAGTTCGCGCCAAAGCAGGGGCTGCAAGCCCCTGATCCGGTTTGAACTGGGGTATGCACAGGGACACCAAATGTGCCCCCAGTGCAGGACTTCAAAGCACCCGAAAGTGCTCCCGCCCAGCCCCAATACACATTATCCTGTCTGGGGAGGTGGTCACACCTCCCTGGGACAGGAAACCTATTGTCCAGGCCTCCCCTGCCGGAGTTTCATCCAGCAGCAGGAGGCCAGACTCGTGTCTGTGGCAGCAGCATCCATTTTGTGATGCCAGGGCTTTAGAAAGAAGTTACCGGCCAGGCCAGAGTTAACATGTCTCTCCCTCTAGAAGGGTGGAATGCTACCCCCGCCGCCAGAATTGGCGGGGGGTAGTATTCCAAGATGTTTGACACCAAACACGACATGTTTAGGTGCAGCCATTCCAAAGTTAGCATTTAACGCGAGGTTATAATGCGCTTAAGAGTATATGGTCAGGCTGCACTACAAACAGCATCAGAGAAGGGTCTCCGAATGCTGCAGAGGGGCCCTGCTCATGCAGGGGCACCCTCTCACATAGGAACCACGCACTCTGCCTTCAGGATTGATAAGGCCTGCCATAGGAGTGACTTATAGGTTTATATGTATGTATGTATTTAGTGATATAGGTAACCTATATCACAGTAAGGGGTGCATGCACCACCTTACCCAGGCTGCAGTAGCAGACCTGTGGTGTCAGTTTGGATGGCCTTCCAGGGGTGGCATAATACATGTGTAGGCGGTCGTGCTGGAGCTGGTGTGTCAGTGTTTAGGGCAGTGCAGTGGTGTTCGGGCAGTGTAGGGGGTCGTGCTGGGGCTGGTGTTTCAGGGTTTAGGGCAGTGCAGTGGTGTTTGGGCAGTATCAGGGGTCGTGCTGGGGCTGGTGTTTCAGGGTTTAGGGCAGTGCAGTGGTGTTCGGGCAGTGTAGGGGTCATGCTGGGGCTGGTGTTTCAGGGTTTAGGGCAGTGCAGTGGTGTTTGGGCAGTGTAGGGGGTTGTGCTGGGGCTGGTGTTTCAGGGTTTAGGGCAGTGCAGTGGTGTTCGGGCAGTGTAGCGGGTCATGCTGAGGGTGGTGTTTCAGGGTTTAGGGCAGTGCAGTGGTGTTCGGGCAGTGTAGTGGGTCTTGCTGGGGGTGGTGTTTCAGGGTTTAGGCAGGCAGTGGTGTTCGGGTAGTGTAGGGGGTCTTGCTGGGGGTGATGTTTCAGGGTTTAGGGCAGTGCAGTGGTGTTTGGGCAGTGTAGGGGGTCATGCTGGGGGTGGTGTTCTCAGGGTTTAGGGCAGTGCAGTGGTGTTCGGGCAGTGTAGGGGGTCGTGCTGCGGGTGGTGTTCTAGTGTTTAGGGCAGAGCAGTGGTGTTCGGGCAGTGTAGGGGGTCGTGCTGGGGTTGGTGTTTCAGGGTTTAGGGCAGTGCAGTGGTGTTCGGGCAGGTGTAGGGGGTCATGCTGGGGGTGGTGTTCTAGGGTTTAGGGCAGAGCAGTGGTGTTCGGGCAGTGTAGAGGGTCATGCAGGGGTGGTGTTTCAGGGTTAGGGGGTCTTGCAGGGGGTGGTGTTTCAGGGTTTAGGGCAGTGCAGTGGTGTTCGGGCAGTGTAGGGGGTCTTGCTGCGGGTGGTGTTTCAGGGTTTAGGGCAGTGGTGTTCGGGCAGTGTAGGGGGTCGTGCTGGGGTGGGTGTTTCAGGGTTTAGGGCAGTGCAGTGGTGTTCGGGCAGTGTAGGGGGTCGTGCTGGGGGTGGTGTTTCAGGGTTTAGGGCAGTGCAGTGGTGTTCAGGCAGTGTAGGGGTCATGCTGGGGCTGGTGTTTCAGGGTTTAGGGCAGTGCAGTGGTGTTCGGGCAGTGTAGGGGGTTGTGCTGGGGCTGGTGTTTCAGGGCTTAGGGCAGTGCAGTGGTGTTCGGGCAGTGTAGGGGGTCGTGCTGGGGCTGGTGTTTCAGGGTTTAGGGCAGTGCAGTGGTGTTCGGGCAGTGTAGGGGGTTGTGCTGGGGCTGGTGTTTCAGGGTTTAGGGCAGTGCAGTGGTGTTCGGCAGTGTAGCGGGTCATGCTGGGGGTGGTGTTTCAGGGTTTAGGGCAGTGCAGTGGTGTTTGGGCAGTGTAGGGGGTCTTGCTGGGGGTGGTGTTTCAGGGTTTAGGAGGCAGTGGTGTTCAGGCAGTGTAGGGGTCTTGCTGGGGGTGATGTTTCAGGGTTTAGGGCAGTGCAGTGGTGTTCGGGCAGTGTAGGGGGTCTTGCTGGGGGTAGTGTTTCAGGGTTTAGGGCAGTGCAGTGGTGTTCGGGCAGTGTAGGGGGTCGTGCTGGTGGTGGTGTTTCAGGGTGTAGGGCAGTGCAGTGGTGTTCGGGCAGTGTAGGGGGTCGTGCTGGGGGTAGTGTTTCAGGGTTTAGGGCAGTGCAGTGGTGTTCGGGCAGTGTAGGGGGTCGTGCTGGGGGTGGTGTTTCAGGGTGTAGGGCAGTGCAGTGGTGTTCGGGCAGTGTAGGGGTTCGTGCTGGGGTGGTGTTTCATGGTTTAGGGCAGTGCAGTGGTGTTCGGGCAATGTAGGGGGTCGTGCTGGGGGTGGTGTATCAGGGTTTAGGGCAGTGCAGTGGTGTTCGGGCAGTGTAGGGGGTTGTGCTGGGGTAGTGTTTTAGGGTTTAGGGCAGTGCAGTGGTATTTGGGCAGTGTAGGGGGTCGTGCTGGGGTAGTGTTTTAGGGTTTAGGGCAGTGCAGTGGTATTCGTGCAGTGTAGGTGGTCGTGCTGGGGTAGTGTTTTAGGGTTTTGGGAAGTGCAGTGGTGTTTGTGTAGTGAGAAGCGCATGCGCTGCGTCGCTAGGTGAAACCTAAAAAGCATTGCACCAAGATGGCTGCCAACACTTCCTGGATTGAAGTGTTGGCAGCCAATTAGAGCCAAGCTCGTGCTTGTGTAGTTAGGTCCCGCCCAGATATATAAAGATTTTTTTCTTTAATATCTCGAAAACTACTGAACGGATTTACACCATTTAAAAAAAAGGGCGCTTTCCGAACCAAGCACTACCTTTTTGCCAAATTTGGTGTAATTCCGTTCAGCAGTTTTGGCTGTAATCGTTTCTAAAGTTTCCTATGGGAAATTGATTTTTTGACCTCTATTTTTTAAATTTCTCAGGAACTACTGAACGGGTTTACCCCATTTAAAAAAAGGGCGCTTTCTGAGCCAAGGGCTACCTTTTTGCCAAATTTGGTGTAATTCCGTTCAGCAGTTCGGGCTGTAGCCGTCTCTTAAGTTTCCTATGGGAAATAACATGGGGAAAACGCGTTTTGGGACCCACCTTTTTTCTCAACCCCCGCTTGACGAATCATCCCGAATCTTTCAGGATAGGAGCTGACCGGAGCACCCCATTCGTCATCCGGCGCCAAAGTTATTGGGAAAAGAATAAAAGCTTTTCCTATGAAAACTAGGTCCTAACTATAACTATCTACTGGCGACCGCCAGTAGATTATATATATATATATATATATATATATATATATATATATATATATTACCTACTTGCGGTCGCCAGTAGGTAGTTATATAGTTAGGACCTCGTTTCTATTTAAAAGCGTTTTTCTTTTGCCAATATCTTTGGCGCCAGTTGACGAATCTTCGCGACATTTTCAAAACTAATGGGGCGCTCCGGTCAGCTCCTGTCTTGAAAGTTTCGGGGTGATTCGTCAAGCGGGGGCTGAGAAAAAAGGGGGGTCCCAAAACGAATTTTTCCCATGTTAATTTCCATAGGAACTTTAGACAAAGCTACAGCCCGAACTGCTGAACGGAATTACACCAAATTTGGCAAAAAGGTAGGTCTTGGTTCAGAAAGAGCCCTTTTTTTAAATGGTGTAAATCCGTTGAGTAGTTCCAGAGAAATTAGAAAAAGAAAAGTTTCGATATCTGAGCACCAAGGAGGGTTCGCGAACCCTCCCGGGCACAAGCTTCACTCTGATTGGCTGCCAACACTCCAAACCAGGAAGTGTTGGCAGCCATCTTGTGACTATGTAACCGAGTCACAAGAAATCAGTAGAAAAAAAGGTGAAAAAAAAGAAAAGGGGGCAGGGTAGAAACACCCTGAATCCCTAGGCCTGCTCAGGGGGTTCCACCAGGTCCCCCAGGCCAAAAAAAAGCATTTTTTTAAAAAAAAACGACCGAATTCACGCTGGGTTCACGAATTCGACCGAGAAAATTAAAAAAAACGAAGGGCGGGCTCCCGTGCTTCATTTTCTATAAGCCCCCGGGTGGGCCAGGTCCCGGGGGCACTCACCAATTAATTTGCGGGGCTTTTAACAAGCGCCCGTCCAGCCGTACCGGTTCTTGAGCGGCGGAATTGCACGAATAACCATTGTGAGAAGTTGGCCTGGCATATGCTGTCCACTAATTATAGTGGGCACCTTGCACCAGTCCAAATCGACTCTTATGGTAGGTAGGTTAAAGACAACCTTATTGAAAGCTATCCTAGTGGTAGCTGTGGAGAGCAGCCTTCAGGCTAAGTCTTGAAGGAATGTAAAGCAGCTTGTTTTACCAGTCTATAATCTCTTGAGTGATCAAATGAAAGAGCACCACACCAGGTATATATTCAAAATATATGTATTTATTACTAAACACACCCCTCTAGTCTCTTTATGAGGCTAGAGTTCGAAGTACATAGGTTATAAGATCTTAATTCACAGTAATAGCACAAATACACGTTTGGGCCCTAGGGCGTACCAAACCATATACCAATAAAGTGGTATGCGAACCACGACTGAACTAGACACTAGGCCTAGAGCCTCTAGAAGTGCTTGGACCACAAGGAACCACCCAAGGTAGTGACACAGGGGACCCACGGGAGACGCGTGCAGTGTAAATACACAACCGCGATACGCCGTTAACTTCTATGGAGAAAGTCGGGATCGGGAAAATAGAGGAAAGGGACACTTAGAAGAGGACTAGGACAAAACCCTTTGAGATCTAGGACTTTGAAGAGTCTCTACCCACGGGAGCACCGGAGTACTCGTGTTACCTCACCCAGGGAAGCCGGGTGCATAGGTGCCTTTCGGGGTCGGGTTTCGTCGTCGTTTCTTATGGCGATCTGCTGCAAAGTGCTGCTGGCGACCAGGAGAAAAGTGTCCGGGTGGATCCAAGAGTGGATCGGAGTTCTGAAGAACCTGAAAGCAGAGGGGACAGAGTCTGGGTCACTAGCCAGTGACCAGGAGGGCGATGGACAGATGCCCACCGATGTCGAGTGCTTCAAGTTCGTTGACGGTCGTCTTGACTCTTCAGCCACGAGGTCCGGGAGGCGTTGTCGGCGACCAGGAGCAGGATTCGGGCTGTTGCTCGATGTCTGTCGAGTGCAGAGGTGTCGGCGACCAGATGGGACCCAACAGGCCTTGGCAACGGCAAGTCTCGAGTAAGATGTAGATCGTCGATGATGCAGACCAGCAAGGTCTGGGGAACTCACCCAGCAAGGGTAAGTGAGGGCAGGCCTGGAGCAACCAGACTGCCAAGTAAAGAAAGATTGGCCTTCGGTAAGGGCTACTAGCCAACGGGCTAGCGACCGCGAAGGAGCCTCGTGACGCCGCACGTGGAGCTGGCTTACAGGACACTCGTGGAGTGGGGGCCAGTGATCTTCGGTGCAGGTGGTGCTGGAGGCTAGGGCTACTCGGAGCCCAAAGCACGACTTCTTGGGAGACCCAGAAGATGGTGCACTTGCAAATGTGCTCGGTGTCCAGGGGTCACGGTCTCAAGTCACCCACGATAGCCACGGGCCTCAGCTTTGCTGGGGACTCAGGGTAGCCTCGGGAAGTCTGAGAATCCACCTCTGGTGATGCGATGACTTCGGCGTCCGACGGGAGCTTCAGTGATGCGAACCGGACAGATGCTTCTTTGGTGCCTGCCAAGCAGGGGAGTCACTCCTTGACCCCAAGGGAGATTCTTCAGTCCTCTAATCTTGTCGTAGAGCGTCGAAGGTCCAGGATTCCGTGTCAGAGTTTCGTCCAGGTATAATCTAAAGTCCTAAGGACTGGGTTCCTACCTTTATTCTAAAAATAGGGGATGGACTACTCTGTGGCCCCACCTATGGGTGGGTCAGGGCAGAGGGTGGCTACACCCTTTCCTTTGTCCAGTTCGCGCCAAAGCAGGGGCTGCAAGCCCCTGATCCGGTTTGAACTGGGGTATGCACAGGGACACCAAATGTGCCCCCAGTGCAGGACTTCAAAGCACCCGAAAGTGCTCCCGCCCAGCCCCAATACACATTGTCCTGTCTGGGGAGGTGGTCACACCTCCCTGGGACAGGAAACCTATTGTCCAGGCCTCCCCTGCCGGAGTTTCGTCCAGCAGCAGGAGGCCAGACTCGTGTCTGTGGCAGCAGCATCCATTTTGTGATGCCAGGGCTCTGGAAAGAAGTTACCGGACTCGTCAGAGTTAACATGCCTTTCCCTCTAGAAGGGTGGAATGCTACCCCGCCGCCAGAATTGGTGGGGGTAGTATTCCAAGATGTTTGACACCAAACACGACATGTTTCGGTGCAGCCATTCCATAGTTAGCATTTTACCGCGAGGATATAATGCGTTTAAGAGTATATGGTCAGGCTGCACTACAAACAGCATCAGAGATGGTCTCCGAACGCTGCAGAGGGCCCTGCTCATGCAGGGCACCCTCTCACATAGGAACCATGCACTCTGCCTTTAGGATTGATAAGGCCTGCCTTAGGAGTGACTTATAGGTTTATATGTGTGTATGCATTTAGTGATATAGGTAACCTATACCACAGCAAGGGGTGCATGCACCACCTTACCCAGGCTGCTGTAGCAGACCTGTGGTGTCAGTTTGGATGGCCTACCAGGGGTGGCATAATATATGCTGCAGCCCCTGGCAGGCCTCTGAGGTACCTATGCCCTTGGTACATAGTATACCATATACTAGGGACTTACAAGGGCACTCCGGAATCCCAATCAGGAGATGTGCCTAAGGCACATGGAGACCCTTTTAAAGAGGAAACAGCTGGGCTGGGGTTCTGGTGCGGGGCCCCAGCCAGACTATGTCGAAAACCAGTGATATCTGCAATAGCTAGGGCTACTCGGAGCCCAAAGCACGACTTCTTGGGAGACCCAGAAGATGGTGCACTTGCAAATGTGCTCGGTGTCCAGGGGTCACGGTCTCAAGTCACCCACGATAGCCACGGGCCTCAGCTTTGCTGGGGACTCAGGGTAGCCTCGGGAAGTCTGAGAATCCACCTCTGGTGATGCGATGACTTCGGCGTCCAGCAGGAGCTTCAGTGATGCGAACCGGACAGATGCTTCTTTGAGTGCCTGCCAAGCAGGAGTCACTCCTTGACCCCAAGGGAGATTCTTCCAGTCCTCTAATCTGTGAGTAGAGCGTCGAAGGTCCAGGATTCTGTTTCAGAGTTTCGTCCAGGTATAATCTAAAGTCCTAAGGACTGGGTTCCTACCTTTATTCTAAAAATAGGGGATGGACTACTCTGTGGCCCCACCTATGGGTGGGTCAGGGCAGAGGGGTGGCTACACCCCTTTCCCTTTGTCCAGTTCGCGCCAAAGCAGGGGCTGCAAGCCCCTGATCCGGTTTGAACTGGGGTATGCACAGGGACACCAAATGTGCCCCCAGTGCAGGACTTCAAAGCACCCGAAAGTGCTCCCCGCCCAGCCCCAATACACATTGTCCTGTCTGGGGAGGTGGTCACACCTCCCTGGGACAGGAAACCTGTGTCCAGGCCTCCCCTGCCGGAGTTTCGTCCAGCAGCAGGAGGCCAGACTCGTGTCTGTGGCAGCAGCATCCATTTTGTGATGCCAGGGCTCTGGAAAGAAGTTACCGGACTCGTCAGAGTTAACATGCCTTTCCCTCTAGAAGGGTGGAATGCTACCCCGCCGCCAGGATTGGCGGGGAGTAGTATTCAAGATGTTTGACACCAAACACGACATGTTTGGGTGCAGCCATTCCATAGTTAGCATTTTACAGCGAGGATATAATGCGTTTAAGAGTGTATGGTCAGGCTGCACTACAAACAGCATCAGAGATGGTCTCCGAACGCTGCAGAGGGCCCTGCTCATGCAGGGGCACCCTCTCACATAGGAACCATGCACTCTGCCTTTAGGATTGATAAGGCCTGCCTTAGGAGTGACTTATAGGTTTATATGTGTGTATGCATTTAGTGATATAGGTAACCTATACCACAGCAAAGGGTGCATGCACCACCTTACCCAGGCTGCAGTAGCAGACCTGTGGTGTCAGTTTGGATGGCCTACCAGGGGTGGCATAATACATGCTGCAGCCCCTGGCAGGCACTCTGAGGTACCTATGCCCTTGGTACATAGTATACCATATACTAGGGACTTACAAAGGGCACTCCAGATCCCAATCAGTGATGTGCCTAAAGGCACATGGAGACCCTTTAAAGAGGAAACAGCTAGGCTGGGGTTCTGAATAGCAGGGCCCCAGCCAGACTAATGTCGAAAACCAGTG